>JARUPZ010000009.1:5624571-6853626 GCA_031213475.1 Nereocystis luetkeana | reverse complement strand
CGAGCCCCCACCCCCCGCCTCCGAAAAAACGAAACAAAACGAAACGAAACAAAACACCAGGTTTGCTTTTCCCCTCTCACTTGCTGAGCTCGGCATCCCCCACCCCCATGAAGACCTTGACCAGCGGGTACGTCAGCTTGCTCCTGCCCATGATCTCCTTCAGGAGCTGTCGGGCCGAGTCGTCTCCCACCCCCCTCAGATCAACGATGGATTCCGCATTCTCCGCTAAGATTCGAACGCTATATTTTTAGAATGTTGTATTGCAGGTTCGTAGCATGGGAGTTCATAGAGAAATGAAGGACGGGGGGGGGGGGGCAGGGAGGGCATCGTCAACATCTTGGGAACACTGTTTTGTCCTTTTTTATTTTAGTCGCAGGGGTTTCACGCAAGCAAGGAAGGCGCTCTGAAAGAGGGATGGGATGTCGATTCCGCATTCTCAGCAACGAAGTCCGCACAGCTTTTTTTTTACAAATTTCAATACCAAAACATGGGAGAAGGAACGGGAGAAGGAATGAACACCCTTTTTTTATTAATTCCAATATTAAAATATGGGAGTTCGTATTGAGAGAAGGGATGAAAGGGGAGGGAGGGGGAAGGGGAGGGGGTGATCAGAGGGACGGGAAAGGTGCCGTCAGTTCTTTTTCCGTCGCAGGGAGTACATCGTAGAGGAAAGGGGGCGGCGCGTTATCATTTCTGGACATGCCAGGTATATCAGGACTTTGTAGGTGGTTGTTTGTTTTCATACCACCTTATTGCCATAGTGAGGTCCATGCCACCACAGCGTCTGCTCTACCAAACTTTGGAGTAGAAAAGAAACCCCAGGAAAACATACATCATACCTGATGCACGGAACTGAAGCAGATCGTACTTTCAACTCAGGAAATACAAAAACGAAACCAGCGTAAGGTATACACGTATTAGGTACACCTGGTACGCCCTTTGCGACAGAAACACCCGGGAGATCGCATACAGAGAAGAAGAGACACATGACCGAAAGGAGAGATAGATAGAGAGAGAGAGAGAGAGAGAGAGGGAGAGAGAGGGAGAGAGAGGGAGAGAGAGAGATAGAGATATAGATAGAGAGAGAGAGAGAGAGAGAGAGAGAGAGAGAGAAAGAGAGAGAGATAGAGATAGAGAGAGAGAGAGATAGAGAGAGAGAAAGAGAGATAGAGAGAGAGAGAGAGAGAGAGAGAGGGAGAGAGAGAGATAGAGATAGAGCAAGAGAGGCAACGATTGGTATCCGCTCGCACCCGCACCTACACCTCTCTTTCCCTACGTATGAGCAGCCTACACCCCTACACTAACAGCGGTACAACAACACCAAAGCGGGCTTTATCGCGGCCCAAAAAGGCCGGCCTCTTACTCACGCGGGCAAAACCGCACCCGGAACTAAAAATGGCGCCTGAAACACATGTTGGGTTGTTGGGTCAGTAGTGAGCTCTGACGACATCGGGCCACCATAAAAAAAAGTTGGTTCCTAACACTACGGTACCCCCCCCTGAAAGTTCTCACCAGAGCTTCCCCAAGGTAGGCACCTCGTAGATCCTCGGCGCCAGCCTGATCGTGCGGTGCGCTGGCACCGCTTCCCCCCCTGCCCCTCTCTCTCTTCTTCGCCGGGAAGTGTCCGCGTCGCCCCCGCCTCCACTCCCTCCGCCACCACCACCACCACCACCACCACCACCACCACCACCACCACCACCACCACCACCACCACCACTGCCGCCGCCACCGGCGTCCGTGCGCGCTCCCGTCGTCGATGTTGTCGTCACCACGGACGACGTCGCCGCCCCTGTGACACGAAAAAAAAAGCCGAAAAAAAAAAAAAAACGACGACGACGACGACGACACCATGGAGGCAATAAAGGGACACACACACCAACCATGCGTGAAAAAGAAGAAAAAAAATAAGTCCCCCGCCCCCAAAAACGAGGAACAAACAACGACGGTGTGTGTGTGTGTGTTTTTTTTTAATTCCCGCACAAACAACCTGGAAACAACCTGGAAGTGTGGTGAGCTCTCAAATATTTATTTTTTACCAAATCCGCCGGAGGATATAAAAAAAAAAAAAGGAAAAAAAAAAAATACCTGGTACGTACGTTTCTTCTTTTAGTTTTGGTTTCTAGCCATCGCATAGAACTACATACTTAGATCGCAACCCCTGAGCGTGCTCGGTTGGTGCATCCCTGGCCTCTCAGAGCTCCCACTTCCAAACCGCCTCCTTTCATTACTTGCCGGACCTTTCCAGCTGTTCTTTGTTTTCTCGGTCCTTCGTTCCTTTTTTCTTCTTTCGTTTCGTGTGCGTGCGTGTTCTCCGAGCACGGCATCGCGGGAGGACCCGGCACCGTCGCGCGTGCCAGCGGGTGCTGGCGGGTAGAGGGGGGGTTGCAAGGAGCGCGGTCGCCGCTTTCGTGCCTAGGCGTCGCGTGTGCCTCGAGACACGAGGGATGCATGAACGGGCTTTGTCTGGCTTCGATTTATGATTGCTGATAGAGTCTGTACGAGTTTTTAAAGGTCGTTCGGGACGGCAAGATAATATTCAAGCGGTGCTTATGTTTGCGACCACGCTGAAGTCGAAAGAGGGAGGTGTGCAGTTTGAACACCAACGTTATCGAGCTGGCGAACGACGGCCACGGTGAGCACCGGGCTTCACGCGGGGCGGGCGACGGGGCTGATTGTGGCAGAGAGTGATAAAAGCTTTACCCGGACCGAATCGGTAGCGAGGTGGTCGCGAGAGGGGCGGGCGGCGTACGAGGCTGAGAGAGAAGCTCTTCTGTGCGATTTGTTTCTTTTCTTCTTTTCGACCGGGTGTAAGGTGTTCCAATCAGGCAGAAAAATATTACACGAGAGGGGACGGGGATTTTTTTTCCTTTCCGAGTTTTCGGTTTCATTTTCATTGTTTTGGCTGCTGTGCCGTGCTGTGCTTTCGCTTTCTTCGTACATACGAGTACAGACATAGAGCATATCGAAAGAAGAAAATAAGTACAGACAGTAGTACCCTACCTGGGGTGTATGCACGTACTCGTACGTACGACATCCGCGACGCGAAGCGTATATGTGGCATCCAAGCTGACGTCGGAGCTGTTTTTTCCTGAAGCATGGCGGCGGGACTCTTGGAATTATCAAGTCGCCGGTTTGCAATTACAATCCTTGAAAACACTAAACCCAATCGTGGACCTCTGTTCGCTTCGCATAATTCGAAGTACTTTTTTTCCTTCCTGAGCGAGCGTAGCGGGCGGCGTAGGCCGCCCGCGGAGCGAAGCGCCTTGTATTGCATTATAATACTATCAATACTATTTTTGCCCTATGTACGTACTACTCTTCGCAGCTCGGATCCGGAGTAACATGGGCCACGCAGCAGGCACTCTTCCCTCTTCCCTCCTCCCCCCTAACCACCTGTGTTGCTAAGCCCACAAAAACAAAAACAAAAAATGAGGTATATCCCACGATGGACTCTCTTAGCACTGCGGTCTCGTGCGCGGGGACAAACCACTCAATTCCCAAGTAGTTCGTCCCCAAAGCGGGACCGCAGCCCTATAAACGCCGAATATTATTGAAACCGGGGTTCGGTCAAAACTGGCCCCCACACAATCGCATTTGTATTATCTTCAGCACTCTTGTGCTCTTTCACTGGCACCCGCGCTCCCCAAAGAAGCCTCCGAACGACACGGCACACGCCCGGAGGGGCTCGGCCAAGTCACGACGTACAGTGAGCAGTCTGATCTGCAGTTCGTTTGGCCTTTGATGGGGCGAGAATTGGAAACCATGCGATACACCACGGTCACAGGCAAAACGTTTGCCCTTTGCACGGCCGCTAGGCTACAAGTAGCTCCAGCAATCGCGCCGCTAGTTCAGGTGATTTTTAAGGGCAACTGTCGCGGTGGAAAATGTTAACGAAATCACCCACGGTTGGCCGTGATACCTCTCCCTCGCTCTCTGAGACAGTGTTCTTTCTCACGGGGAAACCGCGCACCCTCGTAGCAAAGATGCCGCCTTCCACAAACAAGGAAACCCAACATGCCGGATAGTTGGCACCTGTTGACACCGCTGCAACTGACATAAATTACACCCCCTGGTATACGAACCGCCAACTATTATCCTGGCAACTTTGAAATGAGGCCGGTCGTCGTCCAGACTTAGGCAAAAACAATCTCTTCCACCCGGGGTGCGTACGCACAGCCTTCCATGGTCCATATAATCAGCCTGATTTGTGTACAGTCTGTCTGTAACATGCAAGGTACACATTTTCGCGGTATCCTCGATTGCGAGAGCTGCAGGTGCCCGATTCCGTGACAGAAACCGGTGTTTACAAAAGCGGGCGAGATAGGGCTAACAACGCGTGGGGCTGGAGCCGGTCGCGGTTGCCGGGATGCTGTGCGCTTTTTGTGTTGTGTTTAGAGGGCGGTGGGATTTCTGTTATTTATTTCCCCCCTGCGCACGCACACGGTTGACGGTATGTATCAGGCAGCCTGGCCTCATTTCCCTCTCTACCATCCTTACTATTTAACACTATTACGGGGGACCATAGTTAAAAGGACCAAATATTGTTAGTAAAAATGGTCAAGTATATAGGTTTTTATGTATACCATAGGTCCTATTAACTATGGTCCCCCGTAATAGGTGGTGGCTTAATATTTCATACTGGATTGCGGCGTATTATTTAACACTAGGTGGTGGCTTAATGTTTAATACTGGATGGTGGTGGTTAGGGTGGTGGTGATTATGTCCAAATGACTCTTCACGGCTATGCCAGATTCGGTATGCCTCGCTCGGCGCCGGGTCTATCGTGCGCCACGAGAACTCCCTCGGCACTACCACTGGTGCGGACGTGCCACGCCCGCCACACCCATCAGCCCTCCGTGACCCCACCGAAAGAAAAGGCGCCGACGAAGAACTCGGCAAGCGGGGGTGCTTGGAGAGGCGCTCTCCCGGGGACGTTTCGCTTGGGGCCCGGCGTGGCAAAGGAACACCAATACATGGAAATCTCAGCAGCATTAACTATTACGAGGGCCCATGGTAAATAGGACCAAATGTTGCTCGTACAAAAAGAAAAAATAGCGAAATATATAGGTTTTTGCCTGTACCCGTAGGCCCTATTTAAGATGGTCCCGCGCAAAGCAATAGAGTCAGCGGACCTACTGCCGTCCTGCGGCAGCACAGGGTTGGTGTGTAGGTCGATGTGTGTGGGTGAGTGGGTCGGCGGGAGTGAGTTCGTGGGTACAGTATACAGGTGGTGGCCGTGTTCCTTTTACAGCCTTGATTATTGGACCCGTGATGCTTCCCCCACTTACTTGACCATAGTGCTGGTGCGCACAAACTGGGTGTAGCTACATACTGCTGAGCTGCTGTGCAGTACATGGTGGGTATGCCCATGGATAGGCGGGTGGGTGGGTGGGTGGGTGGGTGGGTGGGTCCGGTGGGTTGGTACGTGTACGTAGGTGAGTACTCTCGTGCCTGCGGATGGTGGCGGCCCTGGGTGATCGTTTCTCTTTGTTGTTCTCGTCCGCTGCATAGGCCCCGCCCTGACAAAACACAGCGTGGCACTGCGCTAGCGCACAATCCATCCAACTCACCGACGTATGGTACTGAAATTTGAGCTAGCTTGCGTTTTGCGGCTACACTGCACACAGAAACATGCGTCCACCTCTACAGGAATTCCAAGCAGTTAGTCCGAAGACGGGATCACGTCCTAACCCTTCTACACCATAAGGACTGCAGTCCCGTGTTGAGGACAAACCAGTCAAATTTCAACTAGTTTGTCCCCCAAACGGGACTGAAGCCCTCAAAGGGCGAAAGGAGTTCTGAAACCGTAAAACCTTTTATAGTGACAAACCAGAGACTATTTGGGCTGAAAGGCTGTGTCCTGTGCGGTTCGATTCCGAGCTTCATATTTTGATTTTTCGATCTAAAAAAACGAATGCCCCTGCTTCTGCAGTCCGAATCCGCAAAATCCGGCCGGACTTTTTGACTTGAGAATCCGATGACCCACTTCGTCGGATTTTGGGCCAAAACGCGACGACTTGGGTCATCAGACTTTCAATCCGGAAAATGGCATAGACTCTAAATTCAAGATGTTATCCACGACAGAAAAGAGAGGCAGGACCATCGATGAGTTGAATCGCGACACCGCTGTGTACAGTGACGCTGCTTCCAGCCCGACGCGCGGTCGGCGGCCGGCGCCTCTTTCCGTCGCCAGACTACAATCGGCTGGCGCGGGCTCGGGCCTAGAGACCAAGAGAAACGCACTCGGCACGCACCTCTCCGTGGATACGTACGAGTATTCGTAGACGACACTGCCGTATAGCAGCAGCAGCAGCAGCAGCAGTCGGTCATATAGTAAAACACAAAATACCGAGACAGGAATGGCTCTAGCGCACTCGCTACGTCTCTTTGCCGCAGACCAGAGGCAGTCAGCCTTGGCTCGGACGCTTGGGTCCTACGCGCAGTGCAGCGCACCCAGCGCGCCTCTTCGCGGCGCCAGACCACAACAACAGCAGCTGATCTCGGCGCTTGCTCGAATCTGTACACGCACAATAAATCAGATTCTTCCGCAAGACTGTTTCGATTTGCCAAGTTTACATCTGAATATGTGACCGGATAAAAATCTGAAGCTCAAAAATCGAACCGCATAAGAAACAGCCTACAGCAAGCATATTGGATTTGAAGCGTCCTACGATAGATGTTCACCCCAAATTTTCTGAGCTCCTCACAAACGGAGCTTCATACCTCTCCCGAACACTGACTTCAGCAAAAATCAAGCTGCATCCCGATGAAAAACCCCATGGCCGAAGTATACGAAAAAAAAAACATTTTTCGAAACAAGATGGGTATTCCAACGTTTTTCGGGTTAATGAACCCCGTCCTTCAGAATAGGTAGCGTATCGTAGAACGCGTCATTGAGTGGGGTGCTTGCCGTTGAGCATGATTTTCTTAATATAAATTTCTCAGCGCCTCCCTCAAAGCAAGTCTGGCGTTCTTATTGCGAGAGTATGTACTATTTTTCGTGGGCTTTACCGATGCTGTACTGACTGCCGTACAGCGGCGTATGATACCAGGTACGAATATAAACCATCAGGGTAGACAGTAGCAGTAGACCGGGTACGTGCGTGCCGATGTGATGCGCCGGTTGCAGTTGGTGGAGGCAATCAATATATAGCTGCTGTTGCAGTTGTAAGTACCCGGTACGTACGTACGTACGTAATGTGCAATTGTACTTAGAGCCCCGGGAAGGTTTCTAAAACTAAAGCAAGGTGGGGCGTGCCATCAAACGTTCCGCTGCACCAGCAGGCCACACAACGAGGGCGTGTCTATGACGGCTAGGCGCGGTGGGGGCCTGATGCCCCGCAGAGCTTGCATCTCACACAGGAAGGGTGCTCTTCAGCTTTACTGACTCCTGGTATTTCATACCACTATGTACGAAAACATAAGGTACTTTAGACAGTTCATATAGGTATTAAAAGGGACATTATATGTACGGACATAAAAGAGTAAGTATGATACCCACGAGATACCGGTATATAGGTCCCCTCTGTACTGCACCTGATTGAAAAAAAAAGACGACCTTGACTAGAGATCCACGGCTCTACGCTTGCCTCACCTAACTCCGACGAGGCCGTACCACCAGAGAAGGACATAGCTTAACCTCGCTTCCCTGCCCACAAACAGTCCACGATTCGTTCGCTCTCTGAAAACTCTAAAGCTGAAGAATGTCCTCTCAATGGAGTTCGATTGCTTTAAAGGCATGTTCGAAACGGCTCGAATTTAGCTTAATTGCACCGCATTATCGCAGAAATTAGAAATTAACACCTGCCCCCCCTGCCTTCCTCATCTCCGTTCTCCATCCCTCTCACTACTAGATCTGCCGATAGGGTGGCAGCAGCCCGTCGCCACCTCGCCTCCCGCCCTCCACACAAGATCGTGGTATCTTGGGACCCTCTTAGCGAAAACCTATTCGTGAACACCCGCATTGACCCCCTCTGCGCGGCTGCTCCATCGCCAAACGACCGAACGAAACATCGGCCTTGGACACGCAACGAAGAGAAACTTCAAGTCCCGAGTCTCACGCACACACCGAGACACCAGACAGGGGAAGTACTTGGGAACCTGGTGCGTGACGTTGGTGCTTAGGTCAAGCCCGCTGGGGCTCTGTCCGTTTCGCGGGGCTGAGGTTGAGGAGCAAGAAGTGGTGGAAAAAATTGTCTGCGGTGCTGGCTGCAGTGGCGGTCCTGACTGCTGCTGTAGTGAGTGGCACGCTGGGAGGGACGTCTTTTTTTTTTCTTCTTTTCGTTTTCAATTTCTTGCTTGTGGTGTGGGGAGAGAGCAAGACCACGCGGAGGAGCTGCTTCGAGTTTGTGAGCGCGTCGTGCACCTCAACAACAACCACGAATCGGTTTTGTGGACAAACGTTGTCGCCTCCGCTCCGCAGCAAGTGTCCTCTTCCTGCTCCTCATCCTCTACGAGTACTACTCGCTTGACTGAGGTGCCCCCCCCCCCCCGTCCCCCCGGTGAGCCCTTTTGACCGCCGTCCCTTCCAAGAAGGCGACGGTGGATGATGAAAAACGAACGAAGTACGTAAAAGCACGCTGCGAACGATTTTTTTAGCCTGTGTCTTAGATTGAGTGTTCGTACTTGCCCGTACCGGTATTTTTTTTTGTGTCTGCTCGGTCGGGTCCGTTGCTGTATGTTCCTCCACACTGCTGTGTACAAAAGCCTTAACAGGTACCAGGTATCTGGGTTATAGAGTATCAGAGCGCAGAATGATTATGTATTTTGTCCTGTTGACCCGGGCAGCATCCAGGGGAGTCACTGGCCTATATCCTTGACAAGGGAAATCATAAAATTTGGAAATTCAGTAAAAACGGGATAATAGACGAGACATATTACGCAGCTTGCAAAGTTGAGTATCAACCATGTAATCAGTTGAACTCACAGCTGACGTTGGTATTTCATCATTTTTTTTAAAAGGCGCTGCATCAGCTACGAATGACTACGAGTACGAGCACTCAAACGGTACAAGCATGCGTGTACACTGTGCACGACGAGCGCGCGTACAGCAGTGTGGTGGTTTGTATCACTCGTCGTTTGGGTTGTGGCAATCCAGGCGCTCGGCTTCGGTTGTTGTACGAGTACTCGTACCGAGCAGCAGGGGTACAAGACGAATCAATACGATGTACGTACGTACTATTACGGGGGACCATAGTTAACAGGACCAAATATTGTTGGTAAAAATGGTTAAACATATAGGTTTTTATGTGTACCATATGTCCTGCTAACTATGGTCCCCCGTAATATTAATACCGTATGTTTAGATCTTGTGTTTTCTTTTTTGTTGGATTTTTTAGCCTAGTGGAGCATTTTGCATTCTCTCACCTCCACAGCAACGGAGGCGCGGTTCATTTTGGGCTCCGCTGCCAGTCTCACACCTGCTGTGTCGGAGGCTGTGAGGTGTGAAGCGGTTGCGCAGCTTCAGTTAATAACCGTTGTTTCCCTCTGCTCTATCGAGATACAACTATTGCTACCCAGCTACTCAAAACAATTAATCCTGGGCCAACACTACTTTTTATTTTTTACTTTATATTTGGCCTTTTCGGCTATATAGGGGGCGGGGGGTACCAGGCAATCATCGCCTCTCCCAGAAATTCCCTACGAAAGACTATATACAACATACAACTAACCAGAGGGTTGTTATGAAAAACTACAACATACGTCAGCCGTGAGTTCTTCCGATCGGTCGATACTCAACTTTGGAAGGTTTTTAATACATCGGTCGAGCGTTTCCTACGCCCTCGTGAAGAACAAATAGCCGGTACCCCCTTGGATGCCACCAGGGCCTACGGAACGATCGTTTCGTGGCCGAAATAGCCAGTTTTTGAAACAGTAAGAACGCGGCGAGACTCTTTCCCTCCACTCCCGCCGACGCGCGCACCGCGGCGCACAAGCACACACACTACCTGCTGGCTCTGCGGAGGGTAGTGTGCACCGAACGAACTACGAGTTCGTGTATCCTCCAAACAGGTGGTTGGGACCCCCCGTTTGCCTATATCAGGGGTAGTTACAACTTGTGGGGACTAACTCCTTCAATAGTACTGCAGCCATCTAGTACGGGGGACCATAGTAAATAGGACCAAATGTTCTTCGTAAAAATAGGGACACATAAAGGTTTTTGTGTGTACCGTAGGTCCTACTTACTCTGCCCCCCCGTAATATTTGTCCCCCAAACGGAACTGCAGTTTGAAAAGGTTTGAGGCACAACATCATGCGAAGTGGATTGAGCAGTTGTCGACGCCTTGTCAATTTTTTGCTATTTGAGTGTTCGACGTCTATATACACAAAACCATGTTTTTTAGTCCCACGTGATGGGAGGAGAGGGTCCCGGCCAGACGCGTTCTACGATGGAAGTAGCACATTTCAGCCAAAATATTTCTGAATCACGGGGGGTTTCTTAGCCCAAAACCGTCGGAATGCCAATCTTGTTCCGAAAAATGACGTTCTTGTGCACTTGGGCCGTGGGAATCTTCATTGGGATACGCTTTGATTTTTGCTGAATGAAGTCAGTTCCCGGTGAACTGTAGAGCTCCTTAAGCGAGGAGCGTCAGAAAATATATGGGGTAACCACTATCGTAGAACGCCTCGCCCACCTGTGCAATACCCAGTGCACTCTGACTCTGCCTAGTTGAATCGCATTTCATCGCCAGCCAGACGTCATACACTATTACGGAGGACCATAGTAAATAGGATCTATGGTACACGCTAAAACCTGCCAGGTATGTATTTACCTATTTTTACTGACAATATTTGGTCCTATTCACTATGGTCCCCCGTAACACGACACTGAGTGCAGCAGCGTGAGCTGGTAGCAGGACGACTGAAGCTCGCTCACCACCGTTGCTGTGGCACGAAAAAGCTCGACCATCGGTTGTCGCATAGCACGGCATCACGACACTACTATTACGGGGGACCATAATATTTAGGACCTACGGTACACTCAAAAACCAGTATATTTCGTTATTTCTACCAACAATATTTGGTCCTACTTACTGTGGTCCCCCGTAATATAATACTCAAATACATCATAGAACCACTTACTCAGATCTAAATCCCTGAGCGTGCTCGGTTGGTACATCCCTGGCCTCTCAGAGCTCCCACTTCAAAACCGCCTCCTTTTATTACTTGCCGGACCTTTCCAGCGGTTTTTTGTTTTCTCCGTTTCTCTTGGCACTCTCGGTCCTTTCTTCCTTTTTTCTTCTTTCGTTTCATGTGCGTGCGTGTACTCCGAGCACGGCACGGCGGGAGAGCCCTGCGCCGTCACGGGTGTGAGCGGGTGCTGACGGGTAGAGGGGGGGTTGCAAGGAGCGCGGTCGCCGCTTTCGTGCGTAGGCGTCGTATGTGCCTCGAGACACGAGGAATGCATGAACGGGCTCTCTCTGGCCTCAATTTGTGATTTTGGATCGAGTATGTACGAGATTTAGATTCAAGGGTTGTTCGAAAGTGCAAGATAACCCTCGAGCAGTGCTTATTTTAGCAACCACGCTGAAGTTGAAAGGGGGAGTTCCCAGTCTGAGTACCAATACTGTCGACCTCGCGAACGACGGCCACGGTGAGCGCCGGGGTTCACGCGAGGCGACGGGGCCGACTGTGGCAGAGAGTGAGGAAAACTTTACCCGGACCGAATCGGTGGCGAGGTGGTTGCGAGAGGGGCGGGCGGCCTACGAGACTGAGAGAGAAGCTCTGCTGTTTTTGTTGTTGTTGTTGTTGTTGTTGTTGTTTTGACCGGTTCAAGGTGTTCCAATCATGCAGAACAATATTTTAAGAGAGAGACAAGGATTTTTTTTTCTTCTGATTTTTTCGATTTTATTTTACCTTGTTTTTGCGGTGCTGCTCTGCCGCTGTGCCGTGCTGTGGCTTCTCTTTTTTCGTACATACAGCATATATATCAAAATAATAAATTATGTACCCTCCCTGGGGTATGTACGTATGTGCGGCAACCGCCAGCGATGGCAAAACGTATGTGGCGTCCGAGCTGTTTTTTGCTGAAGCATGGCGGCGGGACTCTTGGCATTATGAAGTCGCCAGTTTGCAACTACGATCATAAAAAAAACATACCTGGTATTCAATTATGAACCCATGTACGCTTCGCATAGTAATTTGATGTACTTTTCCTTCCTGAGCGAGCGTAGCGGGCGGCGTAGGCCGCCCGCGGAGCAAAACGCCTTGTACAGACATCTTGTTACATCTGCCTGTTCTCGGTCGCCACAGTCGCCGTGAAATTGATTGAAAACAAGTACGTCGAGCTACCTGTACTTTTGCGAAGCAAAATAGTTTGGGCAAGGAAACATTCAAAGCTTGTCAACGCGTGCCCATCAAAAGGGCTTTTTGAAACGAATTCCGGCATAGTTTTGTTTTCCACTCGCCCGGTCGGGGAGAGGCGGGGGGGGGAATCTCAGTCAGCTTCTTTCTGTGGGTCCGCTCGAGCTACCGTTCAATAATACCCAAGTAGCGCTTGTTTCATCCAGTGCACGTGGTATGGTATGCATGTTGTACATATCACGGGGGGCCGTAGTAAACAGGACCAAATATTGTTGGTAAAAATAGCGAAATATGTAGGTTTTTGCGTGTGCCGCAGGTCCTATTTAATGTGGTTAATAGTAGACATTTGTAGCTTGCGGCATGACATCCCAACCAAAAACGAACGACGTATCTTCTTAGTTGCCTGTTTAAAGCCAAACATTCTACGGGAGGCCCACCCGGAGCTAACCCCAGCGCCATGGCGTGCCCGCGGGAAGAGAGGAGCACCTCGGCGCCGCCTGTTTCTTCTCTTCGTGACGGCCTTCCATTCTCGTCTTGGCAGCGTTGGCTGGACGGCCACGACCGCTGTCAGCACAGCGTTCCCGCGAGCTGCGATTTCGGCGCCGCCTGTTCCTTTTCCTGGTGACGGAGCTCGCAGGAATGCTGTGCTGACGGCGGGTGCGAGCGGCCAGCCAACGCTTCCAAAGAGGGAATGGAAGGCCGTCACCAGGAAAAGGAACAGGCGGCGCCGAGATGCTCCCCTCTTCCCGCGGGCAGGCCATGGTCCATGCGTACTCCTGGAGTTAGCTCCGGGTGGGCCTGCCGTACGATGTCGTACATGAAAACCGTACGATGTCGTACATGAAAACTGGCACCTAAGAAAGCACCGTTGCAGGGAAAGTAGACTGCAACTGCTGAACAAACAAACACTGCCACGACTTTCGAAACTTCTGAAGTCAAATCTGCACCACGTTCTCCCCCACTAAACCTGCCTTACATCCTCTGTTAAGCCAGTCTGTCCGTATTGCTTTTGCTGATATTCCGTTCCCCTTTACATGGAAGCTGATTCCCCCGAAGTACCGGTACTTCCAGCCGAGCGGGAGGCCCAAGTACCACTTGTATTGTCTCGGTTGGAGGGAAGCCAGCGGAAAGGTTGGGGCGCCTCTGAGTTTGAGTTGAGACTTATCTCACAACAGCCGCAAGTGCTGTTCGTAGAGCTATAGCACAGTATTTATCCCGTAGTGGTGGTGAAGGGGGGCACGATGTGGACCCGAGGAGGTTTGACCTAAAACGCCCGACGAATCATCATCCTTGAAAGTTTGAGCGATCATCAACCACTTCCGTTCAATATTACGAGGGACCATATTAAATACCTGGTAGGGACCTATGGTACACGCAAAAACCTACCTACCATCTATTTCGCTTTTTTTTTCTGACATTATTTGGTCCAACCTACTATGCGCCCCCGTGATAGTATGCCAGCCGAGGTTTTGAGAAACAAAAAATGTACTTGGTCGGCTACACAGCCGGTTTGTCGTACCGGATACCGGTGTTTGTTTTGCCTGTCCTCTTGTGGCACCACGTGCTCCGACTCTATTTTCAAGTAAACCATACGTCGGACAGGCCACGATCTACTGAAGGTCTACTGAAGGTCTACTAGAAGATCGTGTACCGGTGCGTGCCTTCATGTGTGTAGTTACGCTGGGCTATGCAAAGGCAGTCTTGTACACAGATATACCTCCCGGGAAACATGGTGCTCAAAAGCCGTGTCATGCAGATCCCGTCCAGCAAACATGTTGTAGGTCTTACAGATAATATGATATATAATATACCAGGGTATTCATTAGCTAATCACAGCACATCTAAATTCGATTAACGTGTGTGTAATTCATGCAGATCGTGCAGACCCCACCCAGTAAAGGTGTTGAGATCATCAAGGATCACATCTATCGATGATACAGATCCCACTCAGGCGATAAATACCTGGGTGATACAAACTCCGTCAATTTCCTTCTGAGTGCTACTCTTTCCTTTGAGCAATACAGTAGTCCATGTCTCCTACCAGATATTCGCCAAGACATGCGAGATCATCGAAGACTAGACTGCTACTCTTCGCTTTTAGCAATAAATCAGGATCCCATGACTCAGTTCACTCCGAGATCATTTTTACTAAAAAAAGAGGTGCAAGGGTTTTACATGCGTCTCCCTTTTCCACTTGCGACACCCCCCGGAGGGGAACCTTGTATTTATATATAATATGTATATAGATACATATATTTTTCCCCCATCTCGTTTATTTTCTTCGCCTTTCCTTTCTCTCTCCATCCTAGTATTTATACTAGCTATAATCCGGGGTCGCATATGTGGATCCTATAGCTATAATCCGGGGTCGCATATGTGGACCCCCCCCCCCCCCCCCTCCCCACTACGTGCACGGCGCGGGCTTCGGCATTTTATTTTGTGAGAAGACTGCAATCCTTCTCTTCCCTCGCCGACTCGCGCCCAACACCGCTTCCGCCTACTGTACCCACCCCACGAAGGCGCTCTCACCAATCGGTTCCTTTTGATTTTTGCTAATATAGCCAAAATTTCGCAACGGTGGGGCTCGAACTCGGGCACAAACGCTATCAAAGCAATGTCAATAGTAGTATTCAAGGCGTTACCCTCTAGCCTACCAGGAGGGCCGGATAATATACAGGAGCAATTCACGAATATACGTTCCTACTGTGTGTGCCTCGTAGGATCTAGCTCATGAAAAATGGGGATCTGATCGGGTCCCATGCGTCGAGTTTTTTTTGTGCCCAAAACGTATAGTGTGGGCGCAGTGACGGTTCTGACACGTGCTACGATAGCATATACCCGTATGTTTCTGAGGCTCCCCACTCGACCTTAACCCCTTCAGAACCGCAGTCCCACCTTGGAGACAATCTACTCAAATTTCAAGAAGATTGCCCCCAAAACGGAACTGCAGTCCTGAAAGGGTCAAGGAGCTCCATATACCCCCGCACAAAACCTGATTTTTGGGGGGAAAAAAAGCTGAAAGTGCAACACGATGAACAACAACCCCTAAGCATAGGCTTGTCACGAATTATGATGTAAAAACACGAACATAAAATCGTATTTCAACGATGTCGGGTACCTTAAGAAAACTCGGTCGGTAAGAAACAAAATAGGCCCAAACGTGTCATACCTCTATCGTTGGGTGCGTCTGAAGGCAAGAAGAGCCGCAAAGCACAGCTATCGGACTGTGAACTGGTAGAACCTTCAAAAATCCGATCATGATGAGATTGAGCCTGCAAATGCAAATGCGAATACGCCTACGCGTACAGGAAGGGGGTATTCCGGTTTGTTGGAGTAGTTCGTGGGTAGCACGATCGGTGCTGCTTTGGGTGTGTGAAGTTGAGCGGTTTCAGGCAGGTGAGAGACGCTCGTCACCCAAACAAACGTTGCTGCGTTCTGTGGAATTGAAGTTTCGGTGTTTCATGTCTTTTTTTGTATGCACTCACAGCGTGTGCTCAACCGCATATACCTGCAACATACCTGGTGTCGACACACAACTACGTTGCTCCTAGTTCAGCATTCCTAGGAGCCTAACAATTTGTTTTTGTATACACCAGCTACTAGTCTAGTATTACGGGGGACCATAGTGTTCATGAGTCATCCTGGGCACAAAACACCTACCAGGTATATATTACAGTACGTTTACTAAGCATATTTGTTGCTAAGCATATTTGGTCTTATTTACTATGTTCCCCTCTATTCATTTTACCGTAAGCCGATGGCTACGTACGAGTAGCGTTCGATTGTTTCAACAGGTGCTGGTGAGCCAGGGTATGCCACACGGGTACAGACACGCGTTTGCGTGTTTTCAGCGGCAGAACGTAGGCGCACACACTTGCACGCCTCTATCTCCCGACACCCCCTTTTCCCTAACGGACCCAAACCCCTTACTCACGCTGTCGTCGTCCCCATCCCGCCCTAACTGTTTGTCCACGATCCCAGCCCATTCATCGCGTAATTGCGTCCCGAGACCCACTCGACGGAAGCATGTTCCTGTCGGCGGGGCCAAGGCCTTTGCATCCAGGGGTAGTCCTGCTGTTATCTGTAAAAGGAGGGGACGAGGCCCGAACCGCAGCCCTGCTCCGCTCGGGTTTAAACCCCGACGAGACGAGGGACGCGCGAGGTTACACCGCCCTACACGTCGCCGCCGTCCACGGTCGCGCCAAAATATCTCGGTTGCTCGTCGACGCGGGCGCTTCCACGGAAACCATGACCCCCGGCGATCGCTTGACCCCTCTCAGGCTCGCCGTGGACAACGGACACACTCTAACCACGCAGGCCCTTCTTGACGCAGGCGCCGACATGACCGCCAGAGACCTCGTAGACCACGCCACGCCGCTCCATGCCGCAGCAGAGGCCGGCCACACCTCTCTCGTGGTCGAGTTTATCTGTCGCGGCGCCAACCTCGAGGCGAGGGCCGTTTCCGGCCAGACGCCCCTAAGGTGGGCCTTGAGTCTCGGCCGCGCTGGAGCCGCGACGGCGTTGCTCGAGTGGGGCGCTGACCCGGACGCACCCGACAGGCGCGGTGCCTGTTGCCTCCACGCGGTCGCCGCGATGAAGCCAGAGGAGGGCATCAGCTCTCCGTGCTCTCGGTTAGTCCCGGCACCGGCGCCTTCCCCATCGTGGTCACCTGCCGCCATGGCTGAGCTGCTGCTGTCCGCTGGAGCTGATCCCAACCGGGGACGTCGCCCTAATCGCTCTTCTTCTCCCGATGTTGATGTGTGTTTTCATGGGAGCGATGACGACGGTAGCGGTAGCTCCAGCAGCGATAGCGGTAGCGGCGACAGCAGCGGTGATACGAGGGGCTTCGCCTCGGACGGCAAGCGGGGGGGCGGCGGCCAGGCCAGCGTGGGAGAGACCCCCCTTCACGTCGCCGCCCGGGAATCGTCAGTGCAGGTAGCAGAGATTCTGCTAAGGAGCGGGGCCGATCCCAACGCAAGGACTTGCGCGGAGGAGAGGGGGCTCTCGCCTTTGCACTGCGCGGCTGCACCCGGTGGCGATACTCGCCGGTCGATCATGCAGGCCCTGCTGAGAGCTGGGGCGGACGTGAATGCAACATCTGGGGATGGTGTAACGACACCTCTGCGGCTCTCCTGTATGAATGCTGCGGCAGGGTGTGTGGAGGAGCTGTTGCACTGGGGGGCCGACGACGTCACAAGCTTTGCTCTTCCCTCACCCGGTTTGTCTGCCTCGTCTTCCTCGTCTCCGTCTTCCTCTGACCGGAACGCATTTGTATCGGCATCGTCCCCGGCCACGTTTTCCTGTTCAACCCCGGGCGCGTCCACTGCTACTGCTCCTGCTGCGGCTGTTACTGCTCCAGGTGCCGCCACTGCTGCTACTGCTGCTACTGCTGCTGCTACGTCGTTCGCTGGCGTGCAGTCCCCCCCTGCGCCCCCCCACTCCCCTCCAAGCGCGAGAAACATCGAGACTGCACCAGGGAGCAACAACGACGAATTGGCACAACACGCTCTGCACTGCCGCCCTGACGTTTCCGACGACCCGCGTTTCCGGTTACCCCCCCTCGGAGACGTGATTGGCTCGCGTGTACCGCTGTCGGCCAGGGACGTGGCGGACTGCCGAACGATTCTCCAGGTGTTGCGGAGGATTCCCCTGGACCGCGCGTGGAGACGACGTGGCTGGCTTTGCATGCTGTACACCAGGGCTAGCCGCAAGGCTAGGGGTTCATGTGCCCTCCGAGGCAGTTCATCATGCTTGGCGCCGACGGCAGCATCCTCCGCTGCCTTTGCGGGCGGGAAACCCGACGCTCATCAGGGAGTGGTGAATCCATGTACAACGTTTGTGAAACTAGACGCTTTAGTAGACGGGGTGTCAACAAGATCACGTTCGTCGAAAGAAACGGAGCCAGGGATGCACGGGGTCTCTGCTCGGCGAGGTGGTTTGGGCGTTGCCACATCGTGCGAGACAAGTAAGCGAAAAGCGTCAGATGATAACGATTGTGGCAACGTGAGCTCCGTGATAGCCGGCCGCGAATGGGCAGAGCCCACAACCTGCTCTTGCGCGGGCACGCCCAACAAAGATACCCGAACGAACAATCTTTACAGCGCCAACGAGAAAGCGAGACGCACATCACGAGCAACAGAGCGGCGCCTTGTGGGGCGAGCGGGGAAAGAGGAAATGCAAAGAAAAACGTTTCATGACTTGATCGGCCGCCTGTTTGAAGTCCAGGGCGACCAATCCATAGTTCGGAAGGTCATCGCGTGGCTGTGACTGTATATACCTGGTGATTATAAACGCGACAACCCCCCCGGGCGTGCCGCTACCCTACGCACATACACCATATAGGGGACCGTTGTTCTGCACCTGACTTGTTTCTTTTCCTGGACAGCGGGTTACCTCGGGATATGTTTGGAGCCGACGGCGATATTAGGCCGCAGCCGGGACTCGTGCGATTGCCATGAAACGTTGTGGCCGGGCAACCTTCGACGAGTAAATAATCTTTGCGGTGGACGGAGCGGGGGGATGCGCAAAAAGGAGGTTCGTATATATAGGCTTTCATGGAACTCTCAGCCAGGGTCTGCTGCTTTGTTGCATGGTGCGCATGATTCGGAGTCGTTACCGCCGCGCTTCATCCACGATACCGTCCTCCTCCGGACTTGAAACCTAGTCGACGTTCAAGAGCGGGAGGTCACAGCTGATCACCGGGCGTGAAGTTCGGCGCCTCTTGTTGTTCTCCGCCTCCCTTCCCTCTTTTCCCCTGCCTCTCCCCCCCCCTCGCTTCCCCCCCCCCCCCCCCCCCCCCTCCCCCCTTTTCGCTCCTTTTCCCTCTCTTCCCCGTCTTGACACGTGGTACGGCCAACTTTGTTTTGTTTTCGGAGTGTGGCTATCGTACTTCGGAACCCCTCAGAGGTGCTTTCCCGTCGTTCCCGGTCGCCATCCGTTGAAACGGAGCACTGACCTGCGGACGTCGCGAGCAGGGGTATGGCAGTTGGCGACCTCTTGACAGCCGTGACGTTCTGGCTGGCCGCAGGGCGGACGGACGGGCTAGCTTCGAAGATGGGAAACCGGGCTTTGAATATATCCCCTCTCGCTACAGTAGCCACAGTACGACATGGGCCGACAGAGGCAAGAACAGTCGAACAGGGGACATATTCTGGCTTGACCGACATGCTGCAGGAAGGATGGGTTCACGACCCACTGGCAAGGGAATTTCGGGTGTGTGTGCGTGTGTGGGAAGGGAAGCTCAGTGGAATGGCCACCAACCATGGGCGTTTTACAGCCAACCCCTTTTAGTCTCTACCCACGATCAAGCGAGAATTGTAAGAATTGTGTCAGTTCTGCAGTAGTGTAGCGGCAAATATTCATCGGGCACTGAAGTAGGACTCCACTTTGTATAGCGAAGTGAAGTGCCTGACGTCTGGGCGCTTGGCTGTCGCATGCGTCACGTATTCCGCGGTGGGGTATTCACGTCGTTTCGTTCGTTCGTTTTGTTTTACGGTCGATCTTTAACGGCCGCCAGGCATGACGAGGACCTGTGGGACTCCTTCGTCAATATGAAACCTGAAAAAACACCTTCTAGGCGTTGTGCGGGCACAACGCTTACATGTGATTTTGGTCTACTGTATGCAGTTGTTTAATGGGAACTAGTTATTTCATGGGCCCACGGCGTATGAGGTTTTCGCCGCCAATAGCGGCAGGCTGTTCGACAGCCCCCCTCGCGTTATCAGCCGAGGTTGCCGATGATGCCCAACAACCCCCCTGTGGCCCCTGGTGGGTATTCCCATCAGACAGCTGTGGCCCCTGGTGGGTATTCCCACCTGATAGATAGCGTCTGTGCGGAATGCGCCGTTTGTGTCAGGGGTCCCTTACTGATCACTCTCGACGTAAATATAAGGACGTTTTTGGTATTCACATTGAGGACATTGATGTCTAAATGTTCCTTATATTTCCGCCCAGAGCGGTATCATTATTTTCTTCTCATGTCTCACTTGAAGTATCCCCCTGTCTCCACCAGACTACCCCTTGCCTTTACTATGATTAGTGGTCGGCTCTAGGGTCGGTGCGAGCGGTGCACAGCAGCTGCTTCACAATACAGGCACGACCTTTTAAGTAGTCACATCGACCTTCCAGTTATATCGGGTCGGTGAGGTGTCGGTGGGCGCGGTCGTCCACCCAAAAATTGGAAACAGAGCGCGGTCTCTATTATCCCGCGCATAGATAACCTACATTCTGTCCCTGCCCATTTTGCCAACTGGAAAATAGGAACCAGAGCGTGGTCTCTATTATCCCGCGCATCGCCTACGGTATGTCCCTGCCCATGTTGGCTTATCGTCAAACGTTCTAATTCCCTCAGGTGAGGTGGACGTACGTGTCGACCCGAAAATACAGTCAGGCCTCGTGCTTACATTCCCAAGAGCTCTCTCTTAGGTTTTACGTACCTGTTGAGTAAACAAAGCGACGATCACATTTTGAAGCATCGTTCTTACACGGTTTCTCTGAGATTTTATTGAGTCTTCGTCATTCCCTCCCCGTAGAAAGTAAACAAGCTACAGTAGACTAAAATGACTCCGACCGCATTCATTTTATTTTGAAGCGAAACTCTAAAACGTCACCATGAACCCCGTTTCCGGAGCAGTTTTCCTGCGAGCACGCTTCCCCCCGCGAAATCCTCGCGAATTTTTCCTCCGCTCTCCCACTCTCTCGGCGCCCTCGCCCATACACGCACAATTACATAACCCCCACCACGATAGCATCACAATGGCCCCACTCTCTGCCCGTGGAATGCGCTATGGCGTTCACACCAAAGAGCATCTATGTGCCATAGGGCGTTTCCGAACAATTCAATTGGAACCAATTTCTGGTCAGGTTCCTAGTGGCCTATTTCCTATACGAGTATACAAATTACCCCAACCCATGGGGCATTCCTGAAAGTTAACCGGAAACCCAAGACAGAAATATAAAAGTAGTGAAAAGTAAACATAATGCCATGTATAACCTGATATTCCTCTTTGAGTAGGAAGATTCCATGGGTTGGATGGGGTTTCACATAGGAAACGGGTCACAACACACACCCAACCAATAAATTCCTCGCAAGAACCCTGATGCCGTCTGAGGTTGATTGTTGTCGCTGACCTGATCTATGTTTTTTTTCTTTGTTCGCGGCAGCGCTGCGGCAGTGCCCATTGCATGCCCGCAACAGTTGCCACGGCATGCCACAGCAACCCGCAGCAGTGTCCACGGCATGTCATGACATACAATGACATGTCGTGGCGAATGTCGTGGAAACCCACCACATTTATTTGCTATCGCATACTAAACCACGAAATTATTGCCACAGCCAGCCCTACGGCAAGCGCCACGAAAACCACCGCTGGAGTCCATGACGAGCCTCACGGCAAATGACAAGGCCCACGGTACGCCACGGAACTATCCATGACATATCATAGCGGCCCATGGCAAGGTCCACGGCAAGCATAACGACCAGCCCCCCGGCAGTACTGACGGCAATATGCATCTACACCAAGGCCCACGACAATGCCCAGGGCAATCCCCATGGCATCAAGCCGCGGAAACAGCCATAACAATGTCCACGACAACATCCATGGCAAGCCCCCTGGCAATCTACACGGCAGTCTCCACACGTGAAACTAACCTGTGGGGGAGTGCGATCAGTCCCGGGTGGGGTCAGCGCTTGGTGAGATCACGGGGTTGAGTGGGCTTCCCGCGGCTCCTGCGGAGGACAAATTATATCTGCACCTTGTGGGCGGGGTCAGGCCCGCCAGGTGGGTTCAGGGGGCCAGGGGGAATGAGGGGGCCAGGCGGGTGTCCCGTGGCTCCTGCAGACGACGTTGTAACGGTTTGCGGTGGGCATTGCCGTGGGACTCCGCGTGGGGCTCGCCGTGGATATGGCCGCGGGGCTTGACATCAACGCTGCCGTGGAGCTCGCCGTGGGGCTTTCCACCGGAAAGACCTTGGTTGTTGCCGTGGAGGCGTTGCTGTGGCACATACAGTGGTAATCCCGTGGGCAGCCATGACAAGTTGCACAACACGTGCTGTGGGCACAACCGTTGTACGTGCCGTGGCAGCGCCATGCCCGATGGCCACCCGCGGGCCTTGCCGTGGCAAGCCGCGGACTACCGCGGCCATAAATGCGCTGAAATTTCCCCGACATGGAAGTGCTCTATAACTATTAACAGGTTACCAAAATATTTCATGGTGTTTTATCAGGTTCTGAGGAGTGTTCTACACGGCAGGGGGTAGCGTGGTTCGGCCAACACGTTTCTGGCTGAAGGAGGGTTCCTAAACAAAATAAGCTACGTAATATGGTGGTAATCTCACTATTGCAGTATTTTGCAATGTGTTGTTGCAATGTGTTTCGTGACACAACTGTCGTACGTACGTGCATCGGTGCACAGTAAACACACTCTTCTTCTCCAGGCTCAGTTCGTTGGGTTACCTACCAATGATCTACTAATAACTTGCTAATTGTATAGAGCTCGCCTTCAGTGAGGAGCCTCATAAAATCGGAGGTTGCACTGCTACCGCAGCACGCCTACCATGGGTTTCCATGATGTACCACGAGACTGCTACGCGACGCGCTATCTTGCACGGGTATCTGCTGGGATGCCCTCATGTGCCGTGGCGTGGATCCCCAAGTCTCTTACCCACACTCTACCTTGGCGCCAACGGCATCGCTCTTCAGCACCATGTAGGTCCCGTTAACAGCTCGGGAGTTTTCCGGAACACCTACAACGACAACAACAACTTATGTGCGTGCGTAGAAAACGAGGATATCTCTACTGAGAGCCCCCATACCCAGACTGTGGCCCAAGCCACCGTGGTAGACCGCTTTGTTTCTTCCTGAACACAATATTTCTTTCTGCATGTATTGGGTGCAGCGTGCGGTGAATGCCGCCTCGCTTTTTATCGTCGTAACACGAAGAAACAGATCTCGTTCCCTCGTCCTACATCGTAGCTTACAAACAGGAAGAAGAAGGCCCCAACAAATGGGAACAGCACAAGCGTGCTACGAACAATTTTGCTGGGAAGACCTTCTCTTTCCACCTTTCAGCCTACAATCGATGTACTCTTCTTTCGGTCGCCCATTCTACGGCTTCTCCAGACGGCCTACACACCTATCTGCCATTAGTTTCGTCTTTTAAAATAGTTTTCTCTCTTATGACGGCCGTTTTTATGCCGGGGGAGGGGGGCTCATCGGGGGTGTGGGTAGATGGACAGCTACGCTTTGTATCCAAACCCTCTCTTAATGGTAGCACTCACCTCTATTACGCTACTCTGGGTTATCAGGTTTTGATACAACTTCCTTGACAGCCGGTGGCTAATCCCAAACCACGCCTTTGTCGTAACGTCCAATCCATTGTTCTCCACGTATCAAGGGTTTTTGTGATACTTTGAAGTACCGCTCTACGGTTTCGCTGCGTTGCGGTATACATGGGCACACCCGAGATGGAGCCCCTCGCCTGCCTGCCTGCGTTACTGCCTGCCTTTGGCCTGCTTAGCCTGGCTGCCTTTGGCCTGCTAAGCCTGGCTGCCTTTCGCCAGTCAGTGCAGCCGCATATTTGTTAAGCCTGTTCGCGTGATAGCCATGCCCACCTTACTGATGGAGCTGAACTTTACCCAAATCCGTTACTAGGGACTTGATTAGCTTATTTATAGTATTGGAGTGAAACACGCCGAAAAAGCAAAACACATACCCACCTACAGGGTTCAGCCAGACCAAGCAGCTCGGGGCGACTGCCGGGGTAAAAATTATCCGAACTGCCATGTAAAGAGCACTACGTACAACACCAACACCCGGGCACAGCATGGTTGGTACAACACCACACCACATCCGTGCAGCATGGTGGCATGCAGCCTGTATTTCGCTCAAACTTCGCGCACAACTCGTCGGAGCTTTGTACGCTATTTTATGGCACAAGTAACGTCAAGAGACACGGGTCCCAAACAGGTTGCCAATGAACGCAATGCAAGCTACTTAACATACCACTCGGAGCGGAAATGCCAGGAGCGTATATACATCTCCGTTTCCCTCGATGCCTCGGTAAGGCATGCTGCGAGTCATGTCCTCTCAGACTTATAGCGAGAGGGGTAGGTCTTTCTGGCGGGTGTAAGGCCGGACTCACCCTCAAGGAGTGATACCTTCTTGCTGCTTCGTGAGGCCGCGAGGCTCAGGTCGCAGTAGAGTTGGGTCGTACGTGGTGCGTCAGGCACAGATACCTACGATTCGTGCGTCGTTTTTAGGCAGCTGCGGCAGAGCAGCAATGCTCAATCGGGATGTCCGTGCGCGGAGGTAGGTGCCACCACAGGCCACACTACGGTACCGCCTATTGCGCCGGTAGGAGGCTGGATTCGACGTCGAAGGAGGAGGGAGACGTAGCGTGGACGAGCGGGGAAGCGACGGATTGAACTCACCCTGCGCGAGAATTTAGTTTTTTTTTTCCGATCAGAACCGCAAGTGCGAGGAGAAGTTTGTTTTTCAGGATGACGGGAGATAAGAGGAACCAACTGGAAGGGAGTGGCAACGAGAGCACGTGCAAAGGAGCGAGCGGATTGGGCTACGGCGATGAAGCGGCCATGAAGAACGGCAGCAGGACGGCACACAAAGACCCATGACCGGCGCGCACACCATCACGAGAGAAGCAGTCATGTTTTTTTCTTCTTGGTTTTGTTTTGCACGAGGCAGTATGCCCTTGGTATTGACGTCACCGGTCTCTGTAGTGTTGGCGAGATGTATACCCTTCGTGGGGAATGACCCCCGCAATTTTGGGGGGCGTGGTATCATGGCTGTGTTGCACCTTTTGTCGTCAGACAGTCCGGGGGAAGAGATGGCGATCGTTGATATTGGCGTGGTGTTTTTGTTCGGTTAGATTGCTCCTTTGTCACTGCATGTCCGCAAAAGTCGTCACTCTGACAGCACCCCAGACATCAGGCGTGTTTCTCTCTGTGTTCACGACTACCGCGCGTTTGGTACGGTGCAGGCAGCACTCTAGACAACAGCCACGAGTTAGTTAGTGGTGGGAACGGGGGGAACTCCATGTTGTATAGTTCAAAGGATATATGAGCGGCCGTGTTAGTTCAGTTTGCACGTTGATTTCATCTCGTGTGCGCCTCTTCGTCTCTTGATTTGTTTTAGGCAGCCGAATTTCATTTTGTTTTTATACGGTTTTTTGGATCTTCCTAGGGCTCCAGCACCTTTGTGTGACCACGGACTCCTTTGTCAGAGAGTTATTGTGAGAACAACATATACATAACTATGGAGATCAAAAGGTTTACAGAGTACGCCCAGAGCAGTATATGGTACGTCGATTGGCCATACGGTAGCTACATCCGCACAGTCAACAACGCCCTACATAAGCGCAATAGCGAGCACACAATCGAGCAACCAATCTATGCTGGGGTGGTATGTTAAGCCCCTTTCCCTTGCTGCCAAACAACAGTCCTGCAACGATTCACAAACGTAGTTTCACCTAACTAAAAGGGTTCCCCGTTGTCCCTTGCAGTGCTGGACGTATATCCCCCCATGACTGGTGAAAGCACCGCGGGCACCAGACCGTAGATCCAACAAACCTTACGCCGCGCGAGTTTCCGAGACAGCGACATATCGCATCATCTTCGTGTGCGAATCATCGACGTGACAACTGAACGGGAGACCTCCTGGTAATATGTCCCAATCGTCCTGATGAACCCCCCCCCCCCCCCCCCCCCCCCGACGCCAGCTATGCGATAGGGCATCCCTCCTATGCCTCATGACACATTCTTGACGGCGGATTGTTTTCTGACTGATATGGTGGGCTTTTCAACTGAGGACCTAGCCATCATGGTATACACGTATTTACGATACGTATCGACATACATATGTACCGGGTACCTGCGCAGGCCATGCTATTGCTCGTCGGGGCCAAGTGCACACTTTAAAAAACCAAAAATCCATGTTTAAGTGATGCTTCACCTGCATGCAGAGCAAGCTCCTCACGCGAGGAGCCGCAAACAGAAGCAAGCGTATCCCTACCATATGGCGTGCCCCCCCCCCCCCCACCCCCGTATGTATGGTCATGCGACCACGGCTATGCATGATATAATGTACATCACTCCTACCGAGTACACTCCCCTCCCGCCTCCCCCTGTTCCTGCCCCAAAGTACCGGCCTTCCAATATGTAACCGTCAGGATATCTGTGTTGGGCCAGGATCAATTAAATATGTCCAGAAAGGGTGTGTTCCGCACCAAGTTCAATTCAACCGAAGGCCTCTGAAGTGTTTGGTTTCCTACCGGTAATCCCAGTTCGAGTTTATTCACGTAGAACTCTTTCTCGTAAGCCAGGGGCAGGTGATGCAGAGTAGCGCTGCTTTCAGACCGTAACCTCTGCGCGAAGGCGGCATGCCTCAACTAGGGATAGGCCTTCCCTGGCGCGATTGCGTTAAAACGTGAACCAGCGGCAAATCAAGCCCAGCACCATTACGGAGACCCACCATATGCCTGCAAACACAGCTCCATCTTGGCCGCCCCACACGACAACACCGGCTGACCAAGCCGCCATCCAAAAGAACCCAACCGGAACAATCACTATCCACTCCGGGTCGTCGAGGGCCATGGAGAACAAGTGGAAACCCACCAGCATCGCCCCCAGGGAGCCGAAGAAGCCGCCCACCCCTATGGAAACGCCTATGTTGCACCAACCCTTATTGGCGTGAGAACACTTCTCCAGAGCCCGCTCCTTGCACTCCCAATACGAGCAAACACCGTCGCCGTCCCACTGCTCGACACACTGGCAGGCCGCAACCTCCACCTCTCCCGATCCCTCGATCACCCCCGTCCATGCCGTACAGAACTCGGAGGGGATTGAACTTGACGCGGTGACACACTGGTACTCCCCGAATTCTTGGGTCCCGTCGGAGTCGGTCTCTACGCACGTCCAGGACGAGCAGAAGTTCCCCGAATCGTCGTCCTCCGTCTCGCAGGTGCATCGCGTGCTCTCTACCCCTGCCTGGCTGCAGGTCCACGACTCACAGTACTCGAAGTTGGTCGCGACGGCTTGGCAGGAGCACCTCCCGATCTCGACCACTTCCGAGCCGCTCTGGTTCGATGTCCAGGCCATGCACACCGTCGCGCTTCTTTCCCCGCCGTCGGTAATAATAGTAGTAGTAGCATTGCCGTCTGTAGTAGCACTGGCGACGCCCGAGTCGATTTCCGTGCACTCGAAGAGCTGGAGTGTGTTGTCATACATGGGAAACCCTCCCCTGTACTTGCCGGCCTCCGTGTAGTAGTGGGCACGGGTCTCCATCCCTCTGTCGCCTAGTGGAAAGTCGGGCAGTACGCTCAAGGTTCCTGTGATCGGCAGGAGGGCAATAACAACGACCAGTCCGGCCCTTTTCTCCCCCATGACGAACGATCGAGACTCTGAGTTTGAGTCCGCCTAGTTTAGGAAGCAGAAAGGGAGAAACGGTCCGGCAGCGAAGGGAAGCGAGAGAGGTATCATCAAGAGCAGGTGGGTTGTAGACATGCTGGTTGTTTGGGCCTACCATCATTGACGATATTTAGGGGAAAAAAATGCACGTCATGAGACAGCTTTGGCCGACTGTATTGGCGCGCCGCGCATTGTACATGAACCCCTGCGCTGGCAGGCTCTGGAGAATGGGGGACAACGTTTATGAGAACCCTATTTAGACATCGATCGACAAAACCAACGACTCCATCGCGAAATCTAAACAGAACTCGCCGGTAAGGGTCCTCGACATACCCTAGTGTCGTGGCGCTCACACCTCGGTCGGCGGTATGTGGCGTGGGCCGGCCAGGCCTCTGCTGAAAATATGTTTGGCTTCTGATCTAGAGAAAACAGACGGCAACACGTTTTACGATATTATACGTGGGTTTCGTTATTTGTTTCATAGAACGCTTACTGACGGTAGGGGGTAGCCCTGATTTGGTTTTGAAGCCCCTCTTGCACAAATACGGGCAACGAAGACAAAGCAAGCAGTAGGCATGCGACGAACACCATGAATGGGAAAACAGTAATGCCGTTCGAACGTATTTTGGGCAGGCCCCTGATCGAAAAAGGGCTCCATCAGTCATCCTTCGGTTTTTGGAGTAGCACGCGCGCTACCTCGATCGCGGCACGGGTCTTACGGTATGGCGTATACATGAAACGGTCGGCGATCGGGTGGGCGACCACGCTCTTCCGTTCTTCCTAGACCAGCCATCTCTGTGCAAGACAACCATCATCACAGATGCGTACGTACCAGTTCGAGAATGAAACACGTACAGACCGACGAAGCTGCTCTCGACTGAGCGAATACTGCACCGGTGCCCTGCTTGTGTGCTGCGAGAAGACGTTTCTCGTTATGCATCCTTGGCTACGGGATCGTTCGTCGTGCGGGCAAAACCAATAGCCCCACAACACATCTATGTTAAGAAATCAGTTTTTTTTTGTTGAGGTTTTACGGGGGGGGTCTTCAAGCGAGGAGCATCATACCACTCGCTGACCGGGAAAATAAACATATGTTTTATCTTCATATTAAAGCACCAACGTCGATTATATTCGCGTTCAGAGTATCAATTAGGTGTTTTGCCTGACGCAGCATGCTTACCAAAGCATTGCCGACTATTGTACTGCAAGACTTGGGCGACGATGGAGGTAATATCGTAGCAATCTTTCCCCTGTAAGGCAATATTCCTAGCCGAGGGGACTCTCCTTAAGGGCACTTACAAACCGCCCAAAACCGTTGGTCTCATCGATTTGTTTTTACAATATGTTTCGCATAATACGTGAGATAAAGTCACGAGCTTATCAAGCGTGCGTTATTTGTTTTTTCCTCAAAATTCGTTCTAGGGAGATGTACAGGTAGATCAGACTCAAGTTAGGAGGAGCCTTGGAGAAAACGCAGACGCTATGTATACCCATACCGCAGCACGCGTTCCACCGTAGCTTGCGCCGCGGTTTAACCCTCTTAGGACTGCAGCCCCGTTTTGGGGACATACTACTTGTAATTTGAGTGGTTTGGTCCAAAAACGGAGCTGCAGTCCTCAAGGGGCTGACGCCAACACGTTGGGGGCTGCGAAACAATGCCACCGCTTGGAGGTGGCACCCGTTTTGTTTTTCAATCCCCAGGTTCTGGACGTGATGAGCTCTAACGTATCACACGATAGGCGTCTCTCTTCCAGAAGGGGAACACGAACTAGCCAATAATGGCCACCAGACTACCGCTGTGGTGCTGTGAGAGTGCAACACGAACAAAGCCAGGGGTCCCTGGGAACGATGTAGACAAAGGGGCGTGAGAGACGAGCGGTAGTAATCAGCAGGAAAAAGTTGGGGGAGGGGGACATTTGCGGGTTTATTGTTTCCCAATGCATCAAGTTGATCCTTGAAAATGTAGTGTACTTTTTCGCTCAAAACTGTCCTGTCGCAGTTTTTTTCCGCGCGCAGTCTACCAGCACGGCAACATCACTGCTTGGGAATACCTCGTCGCGGCCGATAAGACGTAGTCGCACCAGGTGCTGTACGCGAATAAATGAGTGTCATCGATGGGAAAAACATATTATTGTACCATTTTCCTCGCCCTCACTAGAGCAATGTATCAGTCACAATGATGCCTCCTGGCGGTCACAGCTATGCTGTCTGTTGCAAAACACAAAACACGGCCGAAAACCAGTGGTTGGTGTGGCTAGTCGCGCAATCGACAGCTCCACGTTTTGTGTTTCACACCAGACAGTGCTTGCGCTATCCCCTTCCCCAATTCGGCGAGGATCACATATATATGCGTAGACTTTAGGAGTTGTGCCGAACCTGAGGCGGGGAGGAAAATATTGTCTTTCGCCGCCTTTGGTGCTTTCGGCGTATGCACGGCCCTGTTTGAAACGCACCGCCTCTACTCAGGGTACATGCTTGAGTGCCGCTTTCAGCACTATGGGCGAGCATGCTCCGTCGTCTGTTTCTTGCGATGGAGTCAAGGGTAGGCAAAACAAACATTCCTGGGCCCACACTCCATTTTTTTCATTTTGGGCCAGCCAGGGATGAAGAACGGGATGCAGAAAAGGACGAGAGACAGAAGAAGAAGTGAACGAGGAGGAAGATGAAGAGGAAGATAAAGGAGAAGAAGACGCCAGCTGGGAGGGGGCAGGGACGGGTAGGGGGGTGACGACCGCACGATGTCTAAAACCAAAGCTAACGTTGTGTCTGTAAGTCGCAGAGGCCGAACACGAAAAGGAAGTGGAAGGAGGGTTCATCAATATTGGGGGATGGTGAATAGGGGACGCAGGGACAGGGGGTGGCACCCTGCCAGGGATGAGGAAGGGGACGATAGTTGAAACAGCAGAAACTCGGCCGAGAGGGTCCGGAGGAAGTGGTCGGAGGTTTACATAGCAATGTAGGTGTCCTCTGCCGTTTTGGCGGCAATCCAAGTAGCGCGGGTTGTGGAGTGGAAGGTTCCGTCTCCCCTGCCACAAACAGAAAATAATCGAATTGAAGCACACCACCGCCACACACCTACATTGACAACACGACTACTTATATACTCAGGTATAAACTCTAAACTTGTCTTGGTTGTTGTCTGTACACCATACGTATTTCAATACACACAAAATGTGATCTAATACAGTCTTTGTCAGGCAAGTCTTTGCCCCATTTTGTTTTGCCGACACGCTTTCGGGCACACGCGCTGGGCACATGCGTACGCACATACAGTAGATATGTGCTTGATGGTGTTGCTCAAGTTGGAACGCAAACTTTGATGACAAAACAACAAAAGCGCACGTCGGTACGGTTTAGATGTGCCACGTATACTCGCATCGACGTAAGACGGTTTGATAAGACTTCGAAATCAACCCAAATACCTGGTACGTGTTTAGTAAAAAAAAAGAAGCATTTTGCTTCGGCCGGCCGAGCGGGGGTTGCGCGGGGGGGGGGGGGGGGTGTCGGTCAAGAAAACCAAGTAGCGTACCCTTGGTGGAGTAGACAAACAACACCGAAACAATTAGCAGCAGTGTCATAAAGTAGTAGCGTTTTCACGGAGGGCAAACAAAGAACAACACCGCAACGATACGAGTCAGTCGGACGGTTTTCGCAGCCTCTCGATTTTAGAGTATTCGAGCAAAGAAAATCGGTCTGGCGGTGGTGCGATAACTAACTCACATCGACACGGTACGTGGACATGTATACTGTGCGGAGTAAACACTCATGGTACCCCCCCCCCCCCCGGCCAAAACAGGGTTGCATTAGTACAGGCGGGCGATGTTGGGCTTCTCTCACACCACTCTACTACGAGTAGCCGGTAATATTCTGTATTAATATCACCCGGGCTGGGAACATACTGCTGTGAAGGTCAAGCGGAGACAATATTTTCTGGAGCGAGTGTGGCGCCCGTGCGACTTTTGCTGGGCCCGACTGACGCGCCGACCTGTATACGAGACCTTCAGTTAGTGTTGTCCCCCCTGCCCCCAATATTCCGACTTTCCAACTTTCAAAATTTCGAAAGTCCAAAAATTACAGCCAAGGGTTGTTGATAAAAATTGTTTGAAGCACTAAATATAAACCTACAGAAATTTCGGATCTCATAAACCTTCAGAAATTCGGATTTTTGAGAATTTTGGATTTTTTTGGAAACAAGATGTAGCAGTACCAGGTAAAAAGGACCACGACGTAGGCGCAGTACGTATAATTGAGTTGTACAGTCGTAGTATTATTATACCAGGTATCAATTGACTTCTTGCTACGATTTTATGAGAACTCGAAGAGCCTAGGCTCTGCAACATGCAACCATAACGAAAACAAGGGCGCGAAGGGCGACGAAGCGGCCGTACAAGTATTATAGCTGTGGCCGTACTTCCTGTGTCAGTCCGCCGTGTTACTGTTTCAGTTCTTAGTCGCTACGCTTCGCTGGTTGGTATAACAGCAGGCACGTTCGCAGGTGGTCTTGTGGACTAACCCTTGCAGCTAAACAATGTACACAAAATGCCTGTTTCGTGCATCCGATTTCGTCCCAAGGAGTCAGTTCTCCACATTTTTTTAAGACTGACTGCAGGGAAAAAAACACAACTGACTCGACGTGAAACGGCCAGGGAAGAAAATGCTGTGATGAACTTTTCTTCCTGACACAGCACGGCATGTGACTCACACGCACAACAGAACTACTGTGTATAGATAGCGAGGAGGGCGCGGGAGGGGGACAGGGCCCGCTGTTTGATCCTGGATCTGCGTTAGGACCGGGAAGGTGCTGGAGAGGAAGAGCGGCAAATATTATGGCTGGGGTGGATTATTTTAGAGGGAGGTGTGCGTACTACTAGGCGAAAGGCGCGCGCGTCAAGAGTGATATACACTCGGCTGAAGCGGACGCTGTGCCCTGTGTTCAGCATGCCAATGAGTGCATACATACGTAGCAAAATTTTATGAGCTCACGAGCAAGACAGTCCACGAGCCGTTACTAGAAACCCCACAAGCAAGAAATCACCCCGCCCAGTAAACTGAGCAAAGCCCACTGTTCCGGGAGCGGGGGGCGCGGTAATGAGAGTTGGGATGGAGAAGGCACAACCCGTCCCATCAGTTTCGAGCGCCACACACAACCCGTCCCATCAGTTTATTTTTACCGTGTAACATCCCGCGTTCAAGGCTACAGCAGTAGTAGTGACAGCAATGGGGCTGAAGCCTTTCTTAAAAGAAGAGTAGATGATTCTTGTTGCTTGGCCCATACTGTGAGCACGTCGGCTCTCGCCTGCCTCCTCTCTCTACTGACTGTGTGTACGTCGCCCCTCAGCAGCACAGTGGTCAGTGCGGCCTCCCTGTCACACCCGCAGAGCAGGCACGTACACGCGCGAACATCGAACGTGGCTCGGTTTGCTCTAGTAGTAGAAGATATCTACTTCATGAAAAGACCCACCGGGTCAGCAGGTCAGATATTATACCCGCTATCAATACCGGAACGCGTACCTGGAATATATATTTATCTATCTATATATATCTATCTATCTATCTATATATCTATATATATAGATCTATATATATAATATATATATATAGATCTATATATATAATATATATATACCTGGTATAGATCTATATATATACCTGGTATATTATATATATATATAGATAGAAATCTATCTATCTATCTATCTATATTATATATATAGATTTATATATACATATATATACCAGGGTAGCTATGTATACTTCGAATAGTTTGCGCCGCGCGCTGAGTTACGGGGTGCAGCAATCAACGCAAACAGTGCGACTATATGACCGGCATCTGCTTTGCTACTGTTACGCACACCTCTTTTCGGACACAACCGACAGAGACATAGACATGCACATGTACCTGCTGTACGCCCCTCAGCCGGTTAGTGGTACGAAGGAGAGAGAGAGAGAGAGGCTGCCGTTGTTGCTCCTGTGCTGTCCAGCTCGCGGCCTGCAGAGTGTGCTGCTGTAGCTCTTCGGTTTCTTTAGGCCTTTTTCACGTTCATGGGTTCTGGGCACAGGGTGCCCTGCTTGCTGCTGGTACGTACGTACTGCCGTACACCTTTGTCCGCCATCATGAACGGCGGGTAAAATGGCCAAGAACGTTCCAAACCACGTTCGCTCGTTCGCTCGTTCGTTTCGTGATGTGGAACATAAAAAAATGAAACTGTGGAAGTCTTCTGACCGTTTGTCCGCGGGGGGATAATCCAAGACCCGAGGGAAAATTCCAAACTTTTTCTCTCGCACACACGGTTGACTCGTTGACGATCTTGCCCTAAGTACGTATGGTATGCTGTACCGTCGGGTACGCAGCCTGAGAGCGCACAGGGAAAATAAGTCAGCCCAGAGACAGAGACCCAGGATGTTGTCTTTGGATACTATCCTGAAGACGTCGAGCGCAGCCCGTTGGACATGGACAACATATAGCCGCAGCAACCACCCCCCCTCTCCTCGTCTCATCGCGTGGCTGAGACTAAATTCCTGGTAATTATAAACGCGACGAAACCCCCGGGCGTGGCGGCACCTTGCGTTAAAAGACCATAGAGAGGACGGTTGTTTCGCATGTGACTGTTTCTGCTCCTGGATAATCGGCTACCTCGTGATGGTTTGGAGCCAACGAAACTATTAGGTCGCAGCCGGGACTCGTGCGATTGTTATGAGACGTTGTGGCCGGGCAATCTTCGACGAACAGCAACACATCTGCAGTGGACGGAGCGCGGTGATGCGCGAAAGTATGTTCGTATATATAGGGTTTCATGGAACTCTCAGACAGGGTGTGATGATTGGTTGCATGATGCGTGTGATCCGCATTCGTCATCGCGGCGTTTCTCCACGATACGGTCCTGTGGAATTGAACCCCAATCGACGTTTAGGGGCGGGAGGTCACAGCTGATCACCGGGCGGGACGTTTGGTGCCTTTGGTTGCTTTCGGCCCACCTTCCCTCATTTTCTCCTGCCTCTTCTCCCCCCTTGCCCCTTCACCCCCCCCCCCCCCCCCCCGCCTCCCCCCCCCCCCCCCTCCTTTCGCTCCTTCTCCCTCTTTCCCCCGTCTTGACACGTGGTACGCCCAACTTTGTTTTGTTTTCGGAGTGTGGCTATCGTACTTCGGAACCCCTCAGAGGTGTTTTCCCGTCGTTCTCGGTCGCCCTCCGTTGAAAAGGAGCGCTGGTTTTCGGACGTCGCGAGCAGGGGTATCGCAGATGGCTATCTCTTGACGGCTGTGGCGTTCTGGCTGGCCGCAGGAAGGACTTGCCATGCTGTGGGAACATCATCGAAGACAGGTAACCAGGCTCTGAAGATATGCTCTAGCTTCGATGCGGCATGCATCGACTGAGGCGAGAACAGTGAGCAGGAAACTTATTCGGGCTTGACCTACATGTCGCAGGAAAGCTGGGTGAAGGACACAGGAAACGTCCGGGGGTGGGAGGGGAGGGGGCGGCGGTGGGTGGGGGGCGGGAAGGGAAGCTAGATAGGACGACCGTTATGGTCATGAGAATTTGGCATCCACCCTCATCGAATCTCTACACCCACGATTGGCAGAGAAGCTTAAGGGTTCGGTCCTTTTTTGCGGCAGTGTAGCGGTAAAGGTTTACCAGGTATATACACAGTGGTAGTATTCCGCTTACGATCGTGAAGTAAAGTGCAGTGCCTGACTTCTGGGTGCTTGGTTATCGCATAATGAATGTATTCCACTGTCGGGGAGACACGTCGTTTTTTTTTTTTTTTTAGTTTGCCTGTCGATCTTCAACGGCCGCTAGGCATGGAGAGGATCTGTGGGACTCCTTCGTTTTTTTCAATACTTGAAAAAACCCTGAAAAAACACCTTCAATGTAGGCGTTGTGTGGGAACAACGCTTACCTGCGATGTTCGCCTACTGTAGTAAATTCATGGAGCACACGACGTACGAGGTATTCGCCACAATTAGCGGCAGGTTGTTCAGCAGCCCCCCTCGCGTTATCGACAGGGTAGCCGATGATGCACATTTATTTATCTGTGTGGGCAGCGAAAGACACGTGAATGCACAAAACCCTGTGACCCGCCCCTGGCGGGTATTCCCGTATGACTGCATCTGTTCTGAATGCGCCGCTTGCCATCCTTTGTACCATCGGACACATTTTTTGTTGTTCCCTCTTGTTGTAGATTTGTTGATATTTTCCGGTATTTCAAATTTTGTGTTCTCGTACCCGATACGACCCGGTGCCTTGGCTTTTCTCTTTACCCTGGAGTGTACGATTTTTTTCGTTTTATAGGTTTTGACCCTCCTCTGGCTCAGTCTGTGACCACAGTATTAGTATATCTCCAGGAGAAGGGATCGGGACGGACCCTAGGCGTGCTGATGGAGCTGGGCTGTAGGAACTGCAAACGCGCAGTGTGTGTGTTTTCCGTTGCACGTAAAGGTTTCCTGGTCCCACTCGATGTTTGGCAAGGCACGAACACGACCACACTTTCGAAGAAACGCTCTTCACGCTCGAAACGACTTGAACCTCAACGTCGAAACTAACGACGAAAAACTAAATTTCGGCACGCGGCACTTTCGGGGAAGACGACCCTTTCAAATGCTTTGTCATGGTCCTTTGTAAGTGTTACACAGTGTAGTATATGATTCAAAAGACTGAGAACTAACTGCGAAAAACCAAAAGGTAAAGAAAAGACGTTTTGTCCAAGACTGCGATCGACACCAAGCCGTCGTTTTTATTCATTAGCATGCAAACGCTGCGCATAGATAGGTGGCAAGTTCCTGGTTTGACCAAGGTCGAAACGATGTCGACACTCGAATCAATGTGACAAACCAATTAGTTTGTTGTGCTCGTGGGGGGGGTGTGACATATCTATGTTTATATAGGGGCTGGAATCGTATGCAAACGAGTACCCACACAGAGAGAGGCGTTCGACGACGACGATGATGGTTCATCTTTCTCTTCCCATAGCTCCGATGTCCCCCCAAATGTATAACGCGGGTTCAACGATGATGAACGAAAAAAAAGATCCTGGCACGGCTGATGCTTGGGACGCGTGCGGCGCGCCACTTTATTATCTGAAGATATTACCTCGAACTTTCGTGGTACTGTACCTCCTTCACCTGTTGCCTGGTAACGACGCCGTCGTGACATAAAATGTGTTCGCCAATCGAAATGGGGTGTCTCTGCTACAGTACAACGCCTCCGGAATATAGCTTAACAGTATACACAGAGGAAATGACGAAGTGGACCGCTACGTTGGACTGTTGATCCAAATATATTTTGCCCACGCTGTCTTCTTCATGATACGCGGACGCACAAGAGAACGCCATCATGCGTGCCATACCTGCCATACCCCCCGCGAACCGCCGAACCAATTGAGTTTCGTCCCGGTGCGCCCTCCCCACCAACAGTAGCACCCTGCCCAGGCCCAACTTCTGCTGAGACTGCCTGCGAAAGTCGAACCCTGGAATTACCATCCTCTATTGTCGCTCATACATGCTGAACAAATGCATCGCTGTTTCGTCGAAACTGACGTAGGGACCCAAGGCTCCGATAAACGTACGAAAGTAGCTATTTTTACTCAAAGTATTCTTGGAAAACCGGACATTTCGGGAATACCAACGGTGGTTAGCGAACGTTTCTTCGTGACACACTTCGGCTTGGAGATTGTCGATCAAGTTGCACCATTAGCGCTCGATTACATTTCATTTTTCGGGGTGCGAGATGGAGCTCCGGCAGTAAAATTATGCGAGCAGCCTACCGCGAACGAACGTAGCTTGACCCTGTAGGAGTTTATCGACGTACCACCCCCCAGCTTCCCCTATCTTTGGACCCCTTATCCTGCCTCCGAAACTAAGGCTCTCGCCACGAAGTGTTCGTGATCATTACACCATCACGGGGAACCATATAAGGTATGACCAAGTAGTGTTCCTGAAAAGAGGGAAACATAAAGCGTTTTGTGTGTACCGTAGGCCCCATATTCTGTGGTCCCCCGTAATAACTATATTGTTGGCATTCAGACTAGTTAGTTAGTAGTAACTCAACGGGATGCCACTTGAACCGTCTTCTGTGGTCCCCCGTAATAACTATATTGTTGGCATTCAGACTAGTTAGTTAGTAGTAACTCAACGGGATGCCACTTGAACCGTCACCAAGTCTGCTCAACCACGTGTACCGCACCTACCTGTGGCCAAGGGGAGACCATGAGGGCTTTCTGTGGTTTGCATGAGCCACTACGTAAGTTGAGGAACTCACGGTGAGGCATTTGCGACTGAACACGCATTCACGAATGCCTTGGGTTGTCCCATGTACGTGCTATAATTCATTCGGAATAGGAGACATTCCAGGTCGAATAGTTTGTGATGTATTTCCTGTAGTAGTAGTCGAATACCTGGTACGTCGTAGTGGTTGTAGTTGTAATATAAGCAGGCGTAGTAGTAGTGGTGGTAGTGGCAGTGCGTATACACGAACATCGAAAACCAACCGACAAATAGGGCTTCCAAGAAGCAAACGTTTGGCTTTGCTTTGAACATGAGTTCGAAAGATTGCTTGTATATATATGCTGGATAGTATAAATAACCATTCTACATATGATTGTTTGCATTAAAATGTTGCCTCTTATTCCGGCAATCCCGGCCGTACTACTACCCGCCGAACATCGAAAACCAACCGACAAATAGGTCTTCAATGAAGCAAACGTTTGGCGGGTTTGCTTTGAACATGAGTTCGAAAGATTGCTTGTATATTATATGCTGGATAGTATAAAGAACCATGTCTTTGAATTAGGTATCCTCACACTCAATGGTCGACCCTGCATGCCTACACTGTTAAGCAGACCTTCGTAACGCAGTAGATGGTCTTTTCCTCTTCAATATCAACTGCTCCATGGCTCTGTCCTTCATCGTATGTTCCATCAGCCCAGTGCACCTTCCTCTAATAATACAAATGTTTCATTGGCGATAACAATTGAACACCTCGTCACTAGCGCGATCCTTGTTCAGGAGTCTAGAATGACGTTTGATGTTCTTGCTGGGCCTTGTCCTCACCGAGTCTGGCTTTCACAAACACACACGATAAAGACCGATATAGAGTGCAACTTTTGTTTTAACCCTTCTTTACTCGAGCCCCACCATATAAAAGCGTATCCATCGCCTTCTACTATAACCAAGGGATTTTGAATATCGTACCGCCGGTACAACCCCAAACTCCCCAAAATAGTGGAATGTTCTCATACCCACTCGTCATATTCTGTCCCTGTACTGCCTATATTCCTCCGGCCACTATAGGCCTTCTTCTGCTCTTGTGGCTCCAACGCACATATTGAAAACAAAGCTCTTCCACCCCCCCCCCCCCCTCATTGTTTCATGTTCGACACCCTGGTTTTGGACGTATTGTCGCTCCCCAATCCTTGCCGGCATGTCGGGCACACTTTCCCGGTATTATCCCTCCTTGCTCCCAATGTTTCCCTCAGTGACGCCGTGGACAGGTTGCGAGTTCACACGCTCCATATCTATTCTTACGCGCATGCAGTAACAGCGCAACTCAGATGGGTTGGAGATCTCAGCTAGGATGGCGTAACATCAACCTTGAGTACGCCGACCTAAAACATCACATGTTACACACACGGCGGCATGTTCGTATCCAGACTGAAACGACTTGTATCTACCGCCAGAGGTTTGTACCACCCCGCTTCTGAGATGCATGGTATCATCCAGTTTCGGACCATCTGAACACGGGTTTGCCTCGATCGATTCACGCCAGATGGTCGAGTGATGACAACCGAACCATACCACTCAGATCGCAGGACGTCTCCTGTCGTCAAACAGGGTTTTATGGCTTGTTTGAGCCATTGGATGCAAACGTTCTAGAAGCACAGCATAGAATTCGTCACGGAGGTGCTACCGTAGCATCATCCACATCATGTTCCGCCCTTTTTCGGCCACCCCGGAACAACATGTATACTTAGCCGTAACCCATAATATTCGACGTGGCGGTGGGCTGTGGATTCAAACAAAGGTCCGAAGCATCCGCGATATTTTTTACCCGATCCCGTCTATTTCGCGCGACGTCGAGCTTTCATCGCGAGACAAACTCAACTCAAGAATGTGATCGATCCTTCCGAGCGATCAGGGAGCAACAGCCCCATCCGCAGCGACGGCCATTCTCACGCGGAGGGTGCCATCGCCCCCGCTACTGATTGGATGGTGTTCCACCACCATCGCAGGCCTCAGCGATTCTCCACCCTTTCCACTGGAATGAGTCGCTTGAGCGGCCATGAGATAGTGAGCAGCTTTGACGACCTGGCGAAGGGTATTGGCCAAATACACCATGGACGAAGAACCGTGCTGTTCCGCGCGAGCCTTGACCTGTCCCGAAACCATTTTGGGTGGAAAAACAAGTTGCACAACGCGATGTGAATGTTCGTTGTACGTCATATTTTTGATTTTCTCAACACCGCGGCGGCAAGACACATATTCCTGCAAACCCTTCTCTCTCAGTCATGCAGGATCGTCCACACCTCTCGAGGGCTGCTTTTGGCGTTCATTTGTCTTCTTCAACAAACGTTGGTACCTGTACTTCTTACAGATGTTTGAGATTTGCACTTCGATGGGACGTTAGACGACCACCAGTGTCACGGTAAACTGTTCAACCTGCAAAGCCTTGCATTCACAGAACCTCGCTTCCGGCCTAAGCCTACACCTGAGACGGTAGCGGTCGGGGGGTATGGAGGGCGCATACCTTATGGATGGGGATCTCTTCAACGCCGTCGGGTCGATAGATCCCGCCCACGTGGAGTCCAAGCACGAGCTTGTGCGCGGAACCGAGCACCATTTGCCAGTACACGTCTTTCCACTTGATCTCGTCAACGCGACTTTGCGAGAATGTCCACACAGTCGGTAGTGTCGGTCAATGTGTTCGGGGGCAAACAATGAGTAGGGTCGGTAGTGACGCAGGCCACCTCGAATTTAGGCGGCGACATGTGATGAGACAGCGTTTTGAATTCAGAATGAACTCGTAGTACACAGTGCGATTCGTTGAGGTCCAACATATCGACGTTTGAAGAGAAGGTTGGTCGTCTTTGTACGTTCCGACTACACCCCATTGGAATACGAACGAAACGCAACGTCTCGCACCCTTTGACTTTCGTCTTCAACTCCAGTATCTGCGGCTCATCGCCAAGAAGGTCTCCATGCTTTGTGTGAGCCAGCCCAGAGCCCTTCCGGATATCATCGGAAGCGGGAGACGATCGGCCCTAGGTTGTGACAGCAAGTGTACATTGAATGAAATACAGCGTTAGAAATACGTTTTTGACAAGATCTTCTGAGTGTTGAATGTGAGACATCGAGACACCTCGACAACGCTAGGTAGGTGAACAATAGGGGGCTGTGACATGGTTTTCGAATCAAGACTTACCAGGCGGTGATACCATCGTAAACAATGTACATATCGACTCACAGACAGGCAGTCCGGATTCCTATCTTTGATAAAGCGCCGTCTACTAACAAGATCCTCTGCCACAAGGTATACTCTACATTCGGTTCGCATGCAAGACGCGACTTTTCACTTGCAACGGAACCCTGATGATTTGCATAACCACACAACCACAAACGCAAGCCATGCTGACACTCGAAAACCCACCTGATGCTCGTTCTTGCTCCCGGAAGACACCTGACGAGTTCTAGCTTTCTCGCTGAAATCGTCTTTGACGTTGAGTGTGCTAGCATTAGCCGAGTCAGTCATACCGGCTTTGAGGTGAGCATCCACCTTGGAACGCACCAGTAGCGTTACTCCATCCAGGCACATCTTCACGCGTTCAGCAATATGTAACAGTTTGTGTATGAAGACACCATATCCAGCCACATCTTCAACGCGTTCCGCAATAGAATATGTAACAGTTTGTGTACGGAGTCACCCCATATCGATAAAACGTTTGCCCTGAACGTGGTGCCACTCAAAAAAAAAAGAGATTTAGTTGCAGTTTGAAGATTTGTTGCTCCTGACACTGGTCGGTGTAACGGAGTGCATGCGCGTATGGGCTATTCCCTCAGATAGAATATTATGGATGACAACGTAGGTTTGCTGGGAGTTTTTGGGCCTAGTGAATAATGGACGAAATAAAGACTGGAGTGAAGCAGTAGCAGCCTTTCTGGATCGAAACAGTTCCCCGGTTGCCTATTACGGGGGGCCATAGTTAACAGGACCAAATATTGTTAGTAAAAATGGTTAAACATATATATAGGTTTTTATGTTCACCATAGGTGCTGTTAACTATGGTCCCCCGTAAGAGTGAACATTGACCTTATAGTATTTTGCCGCGTACCAACAACTTCACCTAATGTTTACTATCTATTTCATTACCACCTCGACATCATCGGACCCGATCGTTCGAATTTGAGATGGCGAGAATACCAATCAGGGGGCGTGTCGACCTATAAATGAACTTCGGCGCCATTCACAGACGGCAGCCGATTCGCACTGCTAACGTATAGGTATAATGAGTTATTATCCAGTTACTTTCAACACAAGATAGGGTCAGGGTCAAGAATACGATTTACAGAATAATGACTTGGCCAAAGCCTGCCACTGAATCCGGCCGTAAAAACGGTTTTGCAAAAGGAAGACGTCCAAGTTGTAATCACACGTGCCTGCTTCAAGGTGTGACGTGCTCTACGAACCACATCAAATCAGCGTTTTGCGGCCTGGAGTACGGTTTTCGACGTATGTCAGGTTCCCAAACCCCTACGTGTTCGACGATGTGGCCGCGACATTCGACGTCAGAGCAAGAGGCAATTCCAAGAAGACTGATGTTCGTGCGCGGTCTACATCTTGTAAAGTGAGGAATATCATATACGTTCTGTTCAACCGTACCGTGGGACCTACAGCTGACCTTTGAGATGATACTAAACCTTTCCGCGTCAAAATGAGCAACAGGATCCTTCTCCGTTAGCTCCTGCTCGAAGCTTTCCCCGTATCCTTTGAAGACACCCTCGTCACCGGTTGTCGCTCGGGTAAACACCAGAGTTTCTCCGGGTTTGCGGCCTTCACCAATTCCATGGACGAAGAACTTGAAGGGCTCATGACGCCAATCTCGGGCCCCCATGCACTTCGTTCTGGGAAACGCAAACGATACAAACACGCGGCTTTCACAATGCGACACCCCACTTGTTGGCCCAAACCGTTCCCCAGGAAAGCATTGTTCATCGTGTTGGTGGAAGACACTCAACCCAATACAACGAGCCACAGTCGATGTCCGGCGCCCGTGCCATTATTAGTGGACGTATATAAAGTATTGCGTCGAACGGACTCGGAGCCCGAGCGAGCGCGGACGAAACTGAGTGGAACCTGGTCACCTGTGCAAAACACTGTTCCGGCAGACCCAATACGAGCAACAAAGCGTCACTTTTGCTTGAGGCCGGTGTTGTACCACTTAACCCGAACAAACAAGAGAAATAGGCGAACCGTTTCGTCAAGAGTTATTCTTGGGCAAACAAAGATTGATGAACAACCTATGGTATCCAGCAATGACCCAAACGCAAACTCGCAAATTCGGTAGTGCGCTTGCTAGTGTTTACATAACGTTTTGAAGCAAAGCGCTGAAAACACACATTACACGTCATATTCGGAGTATATGCGACAATCAACAGGGTTGAAGGAAATTTCTTGAGCGGTCATTGTATTTTCTGCTCTAGCATTCATCGAGTGTTTGAGGGTCCAAATACATCTGAATGTAACGCTCGTAGACCGTATCTACAGGTTTCTCACTAAAGGCGCCAGAAACAAATATAGGCATCGGCCTCGTACCTAATTCACCAACCCGTGCACAGTGTTGGCAGTAGCAGGAATAATGCAATAGCGACGCACACGAAGAAAGCTCTGGTCGGCAACGATAACATACGTTACGACACACAGACGACCCACACGATCTGACCGGGGCACCAGCAGCTCGCCACGTTCCTACTGGAGAATATGTTCAATGCAGCAAGGACATCAGAAATTGATATGGGTAATTGGCAACTACCCGCAGCACAAGGATACAGCCAGGGCGCTGGTTGTCGTACAAGAAGACTAATTGTGCTTTCAACGCCGGCTTTGTGCAAAATACCAAGGAGGTCAACCATGAAACAGGTATTCAAGGACAAATCCGGTCGAACACCATCCCAAACGATGGTGTTCGGCTTGATGGCTCATACGTCTTTGCGGGAAAACGAGCCCACCTGAAGAAAACCACCCCCACGTGCTCTTTGTTCGTGTCCTTGGGGTACGCAAATTGTCCTGGTGCATACGCATGGCCCCACAGTGACGCCAGCCAACAATACACACGACATATCGGCAGACGCCAACGTAGCCACTAACAACGGCACACTGCTGTCCCACTTTTAACCCCCCCCCCTATAGCATTCTTCCCCTTCAAGGAACCAACGTTAGACCGCGTGGGCGAGCGGAGACTCTACTGTAGTAACCCAAACCTATCTAAAGAAAAAGCGATCAACCCTTGCGTGAACGTCGACTACACCTACCTGGACGTCAACGACTGAATTCACGGCGTGAACGCTGGTTGAGTTGTTGCCGGCATCGTTGACGATAGCTGTAATGTGGTCCCGAACTACACGTCGCCTCGGTTTGCGGACAACACTGATCAACCAGTGGAAGCGAGATGTACCGCTTTTGTCGGCAGCATGCTAGGTAGAAAAAGTCGGTGTGGTACAGGGATCGCAACCTACAGCGAGACACACCCACAGGTAGTAGATACACCGTCCCCACAACAAACGCGTACAATCGAACTTCGCACGTATCCGCACGGGTAATAGGGAAAGTCTCTTCTGGGAATCTCAAAACCCTCGTCGGTCCAGGCGGGTCGTTCGTCTTGTACGTCCTACTCATATTGTGCGCCGCTGACGTTCCGATAGGATGTGAATATTCGAGTTCCTTGTGATCTGTTGCCATACTCACACCGCGCCCGTAGGGAAACACAGAATCGTGCAAAGCCTTGTGCAATGGAAATGCAGGCTTACACCGATTGAATGTTGTGTGATACGCACACGGTGTACAATAACAACCAATGCTCAGCATCCTAATTTGTGCACGTTTCGAGTAAATGTGAACATATTGGCGTTACGTCCAAATCCAGAACCCAGCTCGGTCGACGAGTCGCGTTGAATGACATGTACTATACTCTATGAAATGCATAGTAACATAGGGAAATTACGCAGAATAGCACGAAGCTGCACTCGTGGAAAAATCTTGAGAGCTAAATCCTGATGGACGACATATCTGTGGGGGGGGTTCGTGAAAGTGCGCTGGGTTGTCATCACCTGACAGCACCCAGTGAGATGGTCAATAGTCGGGGTGCCGCAACTTGGCAACTATGACAACGCCACCGATTTCATTAAATAAATGCGGAGTTCCAACTCAAAGCTCGGATACCAGGACGGAAACAGTTTATTGTGCATGGGTCTTGTTCGCCAATGTACATTTCGGCATCATCAGTGGTACGACAGCCTGGCTTTTCCACGGAAGGCGTCGTCCGAGAGTGGACATAGACCAGTAGTTGATGAAAGAGGGCCACAGCGGAGAAGCTGGGATATGCATATTGCAGGAGGGATGTGGGTGGTTGGTTTGATCTAGACGGCAAATATCAATGGTTCGGCGGTTTTGTTTGTCGCGGGCCATCGGTGTTTACAGAGTTTCATGTTGATGGCTCTAGGGTGTGTCGCAAGTGCTTGATGGCTAGCATCAACAAGAAGAGTAGTGGTATCAACTATTAATATCGACCACACGGATATTCGTTTAAGCACACTGGTGTGCAGTTTATGCTCAACTTTGAATACCAACCATAGAACAGTTCGTGTGGTCGAGTGTTCACTTTACTGTATACGGTGTACCTTGCTTGAGCCACGCAGCTGTTTCAAGTACTCAAAACCACCATAATAGAACACTAATGTGCGTTAAATCTACTCTTGTAGGTGCTTGGATATTTACGTCAACGAAACATATCGCCCGTGATATATTAGAAATGTGATGCCCCCGCCTTTGTACTACACCTCGCACCTCGTACCGGGGCTGTCGCAGAACCTCAAAAGCTTTCGCAAGTTGTTTCTGTCAGTCACGATATCGACGGCGTCGACGTCCAAATGTGGCGAGCAAATCTCGATCGCGCGGAACAGTGGCTCCATCGAGCTGAACGGGTGCATCATGCTTCGATTCTCGTCCACAACCTGAAGTCCTCCCTTCTTGCACAACGTGAACCCCCGACGGCATGGAGCTACGTACAGCCGCGGCCCATCGGCGGAGACGCGACGTCCGGCGCTCTTCGAGCTCGGGCCGACATACCAACGCGCAGCTCCAGGCACAATGATATGGGGCTTTCCGCTCACCGAAGCCGTACTCCAGTTGTAAGAGGCCACCGTCGTCGGGTGAGACGGAAGCACGTCCCGCTCGCCATCAACCTAATGTTAATGGATTCGGGTTGTTAAGGTAAGATATTATTGGATTTCTGAGAGATCTACAATATATATGTGTATTTTGTTCGTAACTACTGAACAGTGACGGCGTGGGAAACATCCGCGTTCAAATTATGGTTACGCACATCGACTTTCGCAACAATTGGTGTTGGTATTTATTTACGTCCACTCCGAAGCTTCTGGCATCATCTCTGATCACTTGGCTGGTCGTTGTGGCAATAGCCAGTGTATGTGATATCAACAATACCATCAACTAGTCAATAGGTCGAGTTTTTCGACACTACTAACCAGATTGTCATAGCTGCACCAACAAACAATTGGTAAGGTAGTTTTGACAGGGGAAAAGCCATCCCGTTGCACACGTTCGTACAGGCGACGACCCCAACCGTCGTCACCAGAGATGTCACACCAACACCACACAATTGGTCAACACACACGCACCTGGACTGCACTGAGGCTGATTCGTCGCTCGCCAGAACGGGTGCAAGCAGAGCCAGGTACGGCCATGGATGTCTGGGAGTCACTATGGCGACGGACGTGAGGGTTTGAGGCATAATTGTCAAGGCTTACCACATTGACCGAGAATCGCCACGGGACAGGGGACGGAATATATTAAACATTTTTGGCGTGAAAAGCAATGATGACAGCCCTGGGAATGAGGATATAATCACTGAGCGGGGCGGCGGGAGGGGACAGCGGGTCCATAATTCCTCGACGGAACGGGACGGTAAAACTCGAGACGGCAGGTCTTGACGACGGGACGACATGATTAATTGATTTACCTCGAAGGGACGGGACGATAAAGCTTTGTTCCCACGGCGGGACGGGACGGTAACTATTTCCCTCTTCGGCGGGGCCGGACGTTACATAAACATTCCTCCGCGAGACGGTACGCTTAAAGAGTATATATATATAATACTGTTTCCGGCTGCAAGATCGGCGATGTTGTACGTGAACAAATTAACGCACTACTAGTTTCGCGCAGGGAGCAGTCCCAAGGCAGCTAACCTTATGACCACCGTGTACTTTGACCTGATATTTGCTGACCGTCGGCTTAACTCCGAGAAGTGCCGTGAAACGGACCACGTCTTAATCTCATTTCTTCCTACCCCTGCCCCAAGCACTGCCAGCTGATTGCCGTGTGTCTTTTATTGTTGTGCGTCCGCCGTGTTATTCATAGTTGTGGTGGTAGAGGTGGTGGCGCCCACTGTAGTATGGAGTCTAGTCCCGCTGCTGGTCGATAACCCCGCCCGTGAGGTAGGAAGGCATCCATAGCGTCCGTCTCGGCCATGCCAAAGATAGATGTCAAGAGAGGGCACTTTCCCCCCTTGACATGGCGTGAAATCAAACTTTTAGGTTTCAATGTGGAACACTCGGGGTCCACATCCTCTGACAGCGCAGGTTGTGCGTCGTTTGATGAAATGTCTCATCCTTCGACCACATCAGCGTTACTGGTGTCGCCGTGACTCGAGTGGGTGAGTGGTCTGTTGTTTGTTTGTATTTGGGTTGTGTCGACCTTGTTGCGCCTGGAGACACGGAACTATGAAGATTCGTCGAAACAAATGTATATATATATAAATGAAACACTAACAGGTATCGGTTCTACTTGGTAAGTATATCGATGTGCTTCGTACTCCTGTTTACTTTCAATTTGATATGTGATTACATCAAACCCAGCACAGCTTATAAAAGAAAACGAGGGGGAAAAAAAAGATTTGATTTGATACGTTGTACTTGGTATAAGATAAGAGATGATGAAATACGTTAAAGCCCGACTGATGAATTCAACCGCTATTACGGGGGACCATAGTTAATAGGACCTATGGTAAACATAAAAAACCCACATATATCTCATTTTTAATATTACTATTTGGTCCTATTAACTATATCTCCCGTAGTACTTGATACTTTATTATATTCAGAGTATAGGAACAGTACAGCAGTTAGTTGTGCCCAATTTTTCCCGACATGTATTGTATAGCTTTAAAACTACCGAATTATAGACTGAGTAAAATGGTGTAAATACTTTAGTAATTCGTGGTCGGAATCGATGGAACCCGACGACCACCGACGCATCTTGCACGGGAAGAGGGAAGTTGTGATGGCTGGACGGGACTCACTGTATGTGACAACGGTTCCCTTTCTTTATGACTGAACGGGACGGTATATTCCAACGAGACCGATTTTATCGGCGGGACGGGAGGGTGAGTTCCAACAAGAGAGTTGCTTTCGCCGGCACAGGAGGGGACGGGACGGTGGAAACATTTTGATGACGGTTTTACCTTCACGTCTGGTTCCGTCCCGACCCGCCGTCAGAGTCCGGTCACAATACCCTAATAAGCCTTGGTAACTTCCATGGATATCGGTTCGTTTGACATGCCAAGGTAGCGACCCACCACATTTGGCACATACACCCTTATGTATCCGGGCACGTCGGCCTAAAAACAATGTTGTGTCAACAGGAATAGTAGAACGTTACATAGTGCACAGAGTATGGGCCTTTTTCACCGAAGGAAACCATTTTTGAAAATGTATACTGATAGCTTACCATCCAGACTATCAAACACACGAACAAGCCGTGCGGCCGAGGCGCTCACCTGATACCCATGCCCTTCTCACTGGACCGGAACAGGGCATTTAACCCAAATTCTTGCCCCAGGTATCTTAGCCGGAACAGGGGAGTTAGCCCAATACCATATTTATTTGCACGTTTGTTAGGAGAGGGCAGGTATATACAGTCAACAAGAAAGGTAGATTGAGGGAACGTGTCGGCAGAACGGGGAGTATGCTCAACAGTGTGACAGTTTCTGACCCAAATGGACCTGTGTGCACGCAGACTTTTGACGAAGAAGCGGCGTTCGCTCTATCACAGGTAGTGTAGATTGAGCAAGTACTGCCGAACTTGTCCGCAGAAATAAGTTTGAACAGCTGCCATGTTAGTGCTTCTAGCCGATATCGCGGTTCTGGACTACTATATGGCACGCGCTAGAGCCGCCCAGCCTCTCAGGTGTTGCGTTCTTTCGCTTGGAATTAAAAAAATCGTACAACAAATTTCCTCGACTGTGTTCTGTTCACTACGCTGGATCCATGCCTACTGCAAACGTTGACGCGGCAGACGCACGGAACCCCCGACCCTAAAATATTGGCAGAGAGAGGCGTAAGTGTAGGCTTGTAGCAGCTACGACGCTCGCTCGCTCGTCCGATATTCTGAGCGCGCGAGAAAATCCTACTCACGTCGCTCCTGGAGTAATCCACTCCTTGGTGTTCTGAAGGCCCTTCACGCCGTCCTTGATGCGTTTGGGCAGAAGAATTATGTGGAAGCGTGTGAGGGTCTTGTTCACGTGTTCATGGAACTATCCTCCCAACATGGGTTCTAGTCAGGAGCGACAATCAGATAGTCAGATATCCGGTACCTACCGGTGTTTTTCGGCAAGAAGAACAATCTTACCGCAAAAACTGCGGAGACTCGAAGATATTTTCAACAGCCCAACGGGTGGATGTACATATATATGTGTTCTCTCCGCACGCTGGCTCTCAAGACAGCCACCAAGGACTGTATTATTGGGAATACCTTTGTTTCATGCTTCACACGTATGCACATAATTCATTGCAGAACATATACGCCCCAGAATCGAACAAGACGTCATTCGCCCACGAGTCTGGTGGCGTATGTACCCACTTGAACTTATCTCTTCGTGTACTATTTATGATATTACAATAGAACTAATAGCGCTCCCACTGTCCTTGATGCCTGAAGCCGGCCCACAAACACCAACCCAAACGCTTTTTTTGATCAGCAATCGGGTGTTATGCCGGCCTGAGGCCGGCCGGAGCTCAGGTGTAGTGTTTTTATCGCCAGACCTGGCCCCTATCACCGTGCACCAGTGGTACGAGAGTGAATATAAAGGCGTTGCTTCCAAGCTCCATCTTTCTTATCCAAACTAATCGACGTAGATTATCACTAACGTGTTCTAACCTGCAGTAGAGTTGCACCCCGTCTGACTGAGAACCGCGTACCCGGTGACGGGTACCCGGAACCGTCGGAACCGGAACCGTCCCGGTCCAACTCACGGACCCGCGGGTATTTGTACCACGGGTACCCGTCAATTGTTCTCTACAGAGGCCCCAAGACTGGGGTATACGTTGATTTACACTCCAGCGGCTGAGCCTCTAGACTCTCGCCTCTCTCTTCTGCAGACTACAGACCGAGAATGAGGAATACCCCTATTAATACCTGCCTTGCCTACCACGCCGCCGCTTCAATTCTACAGGGGGAGCAAATAGTATATAGTGACCGGGTACCCGGGTACCCGGGTACCCGTGCCCATTTTACCACGCCGCCGCCCAATCGCGAAAAGGAGAGCAAGCAGTGCATGGTAACCCGGGTACTCGGGTACCCGGGTACCCAGATACCCGTCTTGGCCTCATCCGCCGCCGCTCAAACCCTAAAAGGGGAGCAAATAGTGTATGGTAACCCGGGTACCCGGGTACCCGGGTCTTCCGGGACCCGCGTACCCGGTTCCAAATTTTGAGGCCGGTGTGCAAGTCTAACCTGCCGTCGTACCAAGCCCAACAACCGACCACTTGGTCGAGATTTGGGTCCGGGTGATATTTTGTTTTTTTCATCCCATTCATTATCTTCGCACATCTTCTTCTCTCTCTCCTTCCAACTCGTAACTCAGATCCGGGGTCACATAGCAGGCTCTTCTCCCCCCTTCCCGCTACGGTACGTGCCTTCATTTTTTATCGCGAGAAGATTTCAGCCTTTTCTTCCCTCGTCGACTCGCATCGAATTGTGCCTACCCACGCTGCTAGGCGCTCTCAACAATTGAATCCCTTTTTTTTATTTTTGCAAATAAAGTGAAAGTCCAACCCTCCTGGGGCTCGAACCCAGGACTCAAACAAGTAGAATTCGAGGTTAACCACTTGAACCACCGGGGCGACCGGCTCGGCCTGTGGTGTCTGCGACTTTCATACGGGTATATTCAGCTGTTGTTTTTGAATATCGACCCCAGACGAGCTTGCCACGAACTCGAGGAAATGGTGACATGGACTGTCTCCGACATCACAGGTCGGCAGTCCTCGAATGCCTTTTATCGTTGATGAGTTGGGTATGATTGACTTCAGAAGTGAGACTTTAGTCGTCCACGCTTGCATAATCAATGCTATGTGTTTTTCCCATTGGATGTTTGTTGCCGCCTACCACCGGAGACTATGGTTGGCGTTCCAGGAGCCCATGTTCGAGAGTTCAGGAGCTTTCGTCGACCATGGCTGTAACATATTCGCGGATATATGAGAACACCATGCTCTAGTATTACGCAAGCGCCCACACCCAGGAATAGGGGAAGCCTAAGAACTGCAGCACCAGGAGCATCGGGACCCTGGTGAGCAAACTCGCAACATTTGCGTTCGTGTCAACGTAGTCACTGTCTGTCCGATCGAAGGGTCCGTGTGATCCGGATACGCTGTGCGAGAGGTTAGATGTTGAGGGATCACCACATATGTTTACGCAAGACAAGCGTGTGGTTTTCCACGATATGTTGGTGGATATGTCCATATCTTTTGTTATTTTTCCTTGTGATTTTTTTTTCCTTGGTTCTTTGTCTTACTCTGTTTACAAGCAGTGAGTGGTGTTTTTTTCTTATTATTTTTCTTCCTTTTTCCGCAGCTCGCTCTTTTTCGAGTGTTGGCCACCTCGCCTGCGGGGGGGGGGCACGACAGATTGTTTCTCCTAGATTTTGCTTTCATTTTTTTATTTTTCTCTTTCGATTTGTCTACCTTGTTTTGTTTTCTCTTTGATTGTTTCTTTTCGTTTCACTATTTCATATATTGCGTATGTCGTGCCTGTCGTATCTAGTATGATGACATGGCTTTGCATTGCCCACTGCAGTGCATACTGCACACACGTCGTGGCAACGTAGTATCTCTGTGGCGTAGCTTTGTGACCACAGAACTTGTATCTCTTCTAGGATTGGAGAATCGGCACGGACACTGGTTGTGCTGGATGTCGACGGGTAGAAAGAACGGTTTAATGTGAAGAACACACACACACATATCTGCTAGAAAATCCAAGACAGACAAGATCACGGTCAAGCAAGCAACAGATGTGCGTGTAACTACCGGTGTTGGGTTATCGGTCTCATCCTTGCACAAACCTATATTAGCCCTACTGAGAGGTAGGTTCCGTAAGTATCCGCATAGGGAAAACAGTATCGCCTGTACGTTCGGGAGCCGTAAACTGGTATCCCAACTCCTATGAAAGTGGACTAGACGTGACGTCACGAGGTTTTGTTGAAACCTGAGCTGGTGCCCGTTCACGATTTCCTACCCATGATCGTCAACCCAAATAATACCCCACACATACCTCAAATAAACTCCCACAGCGACAGACGCGCGATGCATCAACATTCGGTATGTTCACGTGGGGGTGTCTCAGTCCTGGAACCATATATAACTATTTCCATATTGCTTTGTCAGTGTGTAGGCTTCAGGAGACACATCCCTCTCGAAGAAAAACCAACGTTTCCCAGATAGAATATGTACGTCCTGCAAGGACGTTAGATACTGAAAGCCCGCGTAAATATGAACGATTTCAGAGGCAAACCAAACGTTTCCAAGACAGACTCTTGAGGAGTCCTACACCCCAGGGAAACTGTGTGCCCTCCTTTGACCGAAATAACAAAAAAAAACATGTAAAAGGTTTTGGTTATGAGTTTAGAGTTGACATGTGCTATGGTAGAACTTTCACTTGAATTTTTCCGAGTCTCGTCACTTCACGAGGTGTTGACCTCACCCAAACTCTGGCTGCAAGAGTTCATCCCGGTTCGGATTGTAGCCGCTTGCTGGGAACAGGCTACTAAATTCCAAGTAGTTTGTCCCTAAACGAGGACCTAACCCCATGAGCGAAAATTCCGCCGATCCATATCGGTTACAATAAACGATGTTTGTAACCACCTGATGTTCTTTACGTCCTTAGACGATAAGCCATCTCAACCCGAACAGCTTTGGTGAAACCATGTTCGTACCCCTATCAAGACGAACGCGCCGGTCGCCATCTCGCTTTATGCAATGTTAGTCCTACTTCTCGAGCTCGATCCTTTTTTGTAAGTCCGAACGCGTGCTAGCGTGCGGGTGAAGGCTGATTTTTCGGACGCTCTCTTTAACTGAGTCCTCTATTCTACAAGCTCAGAAGGGGAAAAGCAGAATGTGTAGACTGACGACCCGTATACTAACCTACAATAAGTATGCCACGGACCTTACTGTCGAACGCAAATGCTATACCAACAATGTCTCGTCAAGGTGCCCGATCGGTCAGAAACATAACTGCCCCAAACGCCCCACCCCTATATTTTCAGAACGAGCCTCCTACCCGGACACACGTAGAGGGCGCTCTTGCTCCTGCGTCGCGTTCGTACGCACGTATTGAAGCAGCGGGAAAATGTCGGGACGTGTGCGGCTCTGGTCGCCTCGCATTGTGATACCGCAAGTCTGTCATTCCTGGAGGTTAAATGTAACCCCCGCGGCAGCATTCGGACTGGTTTACTTTGACGCCCAGAAATCACGATTTTTACAGGTTGGTCATTGATCTAGGGCTGGCTATCCGATGATTTTGGGTTCTGGAGCCCCGTCACGTAGTGTTAGCCCCGTCACGTAGACAGTATTTGGACGGAAATGAGCCACCTCTATCGTACAATGTGTCCACATGCACGTATGAAGGTACGCCCCAAGCATGCGTTGAACGGAACGTGTGAGCGCTACACGATATCAAATCGGTCGAACAACTTTCAGGGAAAACAAAGGCAACACATTCCCGAAACTACAACGAAGTTTGGCTATGGGGCGATGTCCTTCAGGAATACGTTTCTTACAAACGTCTGCACCTCCGCGGTACCACTCGTCCGTAGACCTCACCAAACCCGAGCCCGAAGGAAGATACCAGTTAAACCCCGCCACTAATTCCCCCGGGTATTTGTTTGTACGTACAGCACTACAGCGGTAATGGCGGTAATAATAGAACCAAAAAGAACGTATGACTGCACTTCAACGATGTTGTGCAGTTCCTTGGTTATGAAACTACATCAGCATGGGAAGGATTGGACAAAATCTGACATAGATATCGTTACACGCCTCTTGCGCACCACCAATGTTTGCGGCGTCTTTTTTGCCAGTTCATACGTCACAGTGCGCAATGTTGAAATATACGAGTCTATCGCAACACGACCACGTGACGACCATTCTGTGATAAGTGGGAGGGATTACCATTGTGAAACTAGGAAACACAAAGGCAATGAACCACTCATGACGATTTCTATTACCCAGGACCACTGTCGTCCATCCAGCAGGGTAGTCAATATCGTACTATAAGTAGGGCGATGAGCAATATGTGTCATAAAGGATTCGTGTACAACTAGGAACATGCGACATTAAAGCGAAACGACGAGGGGACAGCTGGGCATCTTACGCTCTTGTTCGAGTGCCAGTCGCACAACACAGATACAATTTATGCAAATACGTTGATATGCGTTGACGGTTTTGTTCTAGAGAAGATATCCTGGCTCGTGAGGTAGTTGCGAACCTTATGCCGATACCCACCGACGTACAGAATATGCCTCAAGTAGATGTATGTATATCATATATACATGTAGCCAGAGATACATAAATATGATGCGTGTAACCATGGTGTGTAGCAAAGAACAAAGTATGATCCGATGTGCCTTCATTGATGTTTCCCGCGTAAATACGTAATAAATGTCCGCGTGCATTGGTCTGACGACACATCTCTTCTCGACACATTTTTGTGTTTCTCGGTACCTCGTGAGCTCCATCCGGCACACACAAAGGACAACCACACACGTTGTGCGTGCGCCCTGCCCCCAACCCCCCGACCCACCCACAGCGCCTGCCTTCAGCCCGCCGCCTGCACAGTTTTTTTGCAGTTCCTTATATCTCGGGTTCGAGACAAGTTCAACATACTTTAGATCCAGTTATGGTTTGCAAACGAAAATGTTCTCAGTTGTTTCGCCCGCAATTACCGGGTCTTCGTGCAGGGGTCATTCGTACGTTCAGGGTTTGTATCTACTCCTTGTTATGATGGACCCGTTCAATTTTTTGCAGAATGAGTTGGGCCGACCCCCGTCAGACCGTGATAAAATCTGAATGTGACGAGGCATGCTCGGCGGCAGCCCACCGCCTCGATACCTATTCACGGGGCGGACGGGGCCTCTGCCCGTCATCCCCAAACGTTGAACTGGCCCGGCCGGACTGCGGTCAACCAGTTGTTGGCTTGACTTAGCTAGTTGTACATCGGCCATTCTATCTTGGCATTGCCGTCACCCACGTGCTAGTACGAGTCTGTCCGGGTCGCAGCACATTGACTACTTCCACGACTTAAACCCTGTCCTTGAGCTCACGTGGGTTGACGTACCAGCCCAGGCCGCGCGCAACCGACGGTATGCGTCAACTCCTCCTACTGCTGCGACCGACTTCCACAACGCATTGATTGAGTCACCAGCCGAGTGTGTACACTATGATATCATGCCTTGTAAACAGTCGGGAAAACACAATTGTCAGACGACGGGCGTGCGGACGAAGCACCTCGCCGTCTCCTCGGCACAGGGAGCCAACAACGTTCTCATGTTCCTTCTGTAGTGGAGCGAGGACGTAACCTCCAGTAAAAACGGTGTGAAGTGGATCCAGCCAAGGGTACATCTTCTGCATCGAAGCGGACCTCGTCGCTGTTTTTGCCGTACCGTGTTTGGAGTCCGATACAGTTGCGTAGGAAGACCCCGCGAACTTTCACTATGGTTTTCTCCTTGCCCTAATCGGTCGATTGGGGGATTGCAAGTTTTGCAGCAGGATGTATTGCAGAAGCAGCCGTACCACGTGGGCGTCGACCAGTCGGACCGCAGGCCATCGGAATATGTATTTCGCGACACATAGATTGTGTTGGTTGTACAAGTGCCCCAGCCGCCAGAAAGAAACACATGAAAAAAATCCAATCTACAGGGAATATCGAAACACGCCAGGAGTGCGCACGGGTGCATTGGTCGCCGGCGGGATAGCACGTGGGACGGACCACAACTCGACCCGTGAAGTCCACGAACCGACCCGCGGATTTGCCTGGCCGGCCCGTATGCAGCTCGTATTTCATTTGTGGCGTGCCAATACAACACCCCACCTTGACTGGTTTCCTCGAAAACGAGATAAGTGCTTATTCTCAACGTGACGCGTCTACCGAGACGGTTACATCCTCTAGAGGGCGGCCGCGATAGTGGTGCGCGTCTCGATGGTTTGAGGGAAGTCCACTCGACTACGATCCTCGCCAGGTGGCCTTTGGATCACAAAATGAGTTGTTTTTTAGGGAACACACGCAAATGGATCCGCACATGTCGTTCTCCATTGGACCCCCGCCGACCAACCCCAAACTTGTCCCCGGTTCAATGGTCTCGGGCCTAGTGGTCCGGCGTTTCCAGACCACTGTCTGTCGAAGTGGCCTTTCGTGCTCTCTTGAATACCACACAGGATAAGAAAACACCTTCGGACGATATCAATCACGAATATACACGTGATGTTAGTGTTGGAGTGTTTCGTCTTGGCCTCCTGGTAGTCGTCACGTTCCCACCGCACACAAATTCAAATGGCCGCCGAACCTCACCTGATTACAACCACCATCGAATGTTTTCTGTTCCCAGGCGCCGCCCGCAGTTGCAAAAGTTGTCACCAATCGACGATATTTCGGTGCATGTATACAAGGCATCAAATAGCCCATCGCGCAACCCGGACTAGCACCCACGAAACGGAAGTCACGTCGCTTCTTCCAACGACGGTTTGACGTTTGTATACATTGCTCGCGCGATAGGACGTCCCGTCGCGAACTCCGTGCCGCTTACAAGGCATTTTCCTCACTGCAGCAGACTGTTAATATTGAAGCACAAACTTTAGACTGCATCCGTCGGGGCTTCGACTGTAACTCACGCTGTCCATCTAGGTCGCTGAGCATTCACAGTATGTGCCACGTGGGTTTTGTCTGATCTCGTTTCTAGAATCATTGCCACGTCGTGGTTTTCGCCGCCCAAGAAGTTAAACCTGCGGCCCCCCTCAAACAAGTGTCGATTCAGCGAATGCATTCGCGTATCGATGTTCTCTTCGTCGACCATTTCAGGACGCCCGCGCCCAGGAGGAGCACTGATAACCGCGACGAGCCTTTCAAGTTGTTCGTCCATGGAATCGGCGAGAACCACCGCAAGAGCGAGCCAACCCTGGAATTCACCCCAGCGACAGCAGGTAGGTGGCGAATAATATGAACTAAATTTCAAAAAGAAACTGGGGCAAGGGCTAACGAAAACATGCCCCAACGCTCTCCTGACATCTGAAGATTCAGCAATATTGTCAAGGTTAGCCAATACACCATGCAACGCGCAGTTGGTTCACGTAACACCTGCATGGTTGGTGTAGGTAGCTTCAGGCAGCCGTCCCAAGGCGTCACTACAAGAAGGGTGTTCCTAGAATCGTATAGCGTTCGTCACGTCGAGGCCTCTATACATAAGACTCATACCCACAGCTTGAGAAATGCACACGTGGAACCCAATTTTTTACGCCCGAACCAAGAAATACTAGAACGAAGCATACCTATACGGTGGAAAAACAAGCTCAAGTTCAAGCGACATCGAGATGTTTCTGGTTAGGACCTCCTTCATGTTATGAAACGCTCCGGCCGAACCTCGATACCCCATTACAATCACGAGTATCAACATGAGCCGGGGATACGATTGTGCTTGCCTGAGGCAGGAGTCGCTCAAACGGATTGCCAGTTCGAATGTTGTTCGAAGTACGCAACAACGTGTCTACTTACAATTTGGTGTTTCCTCTGGTGCTCATGGTGGTGAAACAATGGATCGACAACAAGAACATGACATACGTCTGAACACGGGGCGGGTGAGGTACGTTTCCATCAGGTGGGCGCACAGGGAACCTGTGCCTTGATACGCTCATTAATATGAACGGTTGTCAACCGCCTCGGTCCACTCTTAGACTCGGCAAGGTCTGATCCGCAGAATCAAACCCAGCCCGCGGATTACCCCTGCCAAAACACAATCACCCGACAGAACCGCAAAATAAGAGAACGCTTATGCCCGATTCGAAACGGAACCAACTCGATAAATAGATCGTTACTCCATACTCTTCTAGCAGAAGCGATATTTTCTAATTTTTCATAAAGACACAAACGCGGCGCCGACCTCTTCAGCGACCTGTTCAGATAGCTGCAATGTAATAAACCATCGTGGATTCTACTCCGGCAGATATTTTGTGCCTACACGTGTTTCGATGACCTGGCGAAACTGGAAAACTGGGAAGAACGACACGTCTCGTCAATACCAGTACGCGACCCCGATTATTTCATTATCGGACTCGGTCATCAACTGGGCGTGGACATAACGCAATCCAATGTGAACACATGCCAGGTCACTGGTGATCGATAATTTACGTCGGGGGTTTCACGAATCAATAGTCGCGGAGTAAGCTGGACGGCCTAGCCCTGTTGGTGCGCATCAAGGTCGACGCTCGGGAGACTGATGTGACGAGTAGGTCGGCCATCTCTAGCTCTGACGACCACAAAGAGGACATGAGTTGTCAACATCTCGAGTCCTCCGGCGGAACACGTGTTGGTTTGAGCATCAAATGGTCATGCCCTTCCCTATCGCTACTATGGTGTTATCAGGTGAAACAAGTATTGGTTTGATTTCGCCAAGTAAACCCTTCGCACTAATAGGTCGAACTGACGGGCAGATTCAGGTTTAAGTCTTGGCCGACATCGCTCGACCCGATTTGTGTTTATGGTATTAGTGTGACAACTACACCACGGACGTTGTGTGCCATGTTCACGTATCTTTGGTTTTTTATATGAGATGTCGGAAGCGATATATATAGAGTTAGGTGAACATCTTCGGGACTGTTTGGCACGTTACGCCTCCCGCAGAACGCTTTTTTTTTGTTGCCACGAACTTGTGGGGGTTAAGCGACCGTCGCAAGCCTGGGTGCTGGAAGCCAGTGCAGTTCCAGGGGCAGAGGCCGTATAGGGATGACGACTGCCTGTTTTTTTTTGCCTAACACAAGTGTATCACGTACGTCTAAGACACAAGGCATGTGCTATTCCAGGAAACCCTTCATAGTGCTCCTCGTGAGCAAATGTCAGGAAGTAATAAAGAGCACGTGACCGCTAGGGGGAAAGCCATCTCAGCTAATTATATCACATGCTCTACGAAAGGGTTGTCCGGTTTGTTGCTGCCACCGAATTCAAGGTCATGCCAAGGGTACGTCGACGGTCGTTCTAAACCCCATAAAAGCACTTGTTCGCGTGGCGACGTTGAAGCGGTACGTGGACAAGCTTTGCGCTGATCAAAATCTGGAAACGGGTGGCGGTGGATAATAGGATCATGGCCGATATCGGAGAAACCAGGGGGGGGGGGGGGGGGGGGTTCGCCTGCATGATTGGTTCTTCCACTGGTTCTTACTACACCCTCGTAGAGCCCACTTACCTATGCCCACATATCTAGAAGTAGTGAAGTAACACAAACTTATCAGAGCTTTCCATGGTTACCCTCCGTAACCACAGGCCAAACATCGTCACCCCCGTGGCACACATCCCATGCATAAAAAATATTGTTTTGTCTTCTTTTTGGGCGCTGTTTCAGCCGTGTCGGTGACCGCGTCTACCCTATGAATGTTAAGGCTTTCTTTTCCATTATGAACGCATCTTCAAAAGGGAGTGCTCGCCTCTCGGACCCCCTGACGAGGGCATCCCCTGCGGAGGCTCTTCACCAACTCTGCGCGGGCGGCGGGGGCGATTATCCTCTCTCCCTTCGCTTGCCCCCCGACCGACTGCTGTCTGATGAGTCGGCTACTAATGCAGCGGCAGATTTTTTGTTGACAAATTTCCTACCACGAGAGGCACAGAAGCCCACAACTCCTTTAACGTGTCTATTTCGTCAACCTTGCCGGAAACACAATCGTTCCCCGTCCCCTCGGATGAAGGTGACAGCAGCGGCCTTGGCTGTGGAGAGTTTCCCATCTCGCTCCGCGGCCAACGATTCTCCGAGAAGCTCTGGGCTCGTCTGTAACAGCAACGAGAATCGTTTCGGCGAATGGCCGCTGCTCGTGGAGGTCAGAGGCAAGAGCTAAACATGCCAGGTTGGTACATTTAGCGGGATACGACCAAGCTATCCCGCGCGCAGTCTCTTTCGGCCAAAAAACTCAAGCTCGTCGTCACCGATGGCGTGCTCCGATCGGGTTATCATCTTATGGTCAAACGGCTTGCTCCGGGCTGACCAGCGCCTTTAGATCAATTGTGCTGGGGTATGCATGAAGTTGTATATTGGTTTAGGCGCATGAGCTTAAAGGAGTGACACCTTTCGCCATATATTTTCCTGACTGACGAGGTTCCTAAACAACACATGGAACGAAGTTGTCGCAGTGTTTTAGAACGTTGGTGGGCATAAACCTAGGCCTATCGAACGCTATTCTGCTTGCGTATCCATCTACTGAACATATTCGGGCTACTAGTTTGATGTTGTTGAACGAGTTCCACATTTAGGTCTTCTGCAGATCATATATTCGGAGCAAGGTGTAGGAGGTTCCAAAGCAGTAGCCCCGAAAACAATCAAAGTGCTGTCTTGACAGCGTACCGTGCCTCCGTAACGAAACTCTGGTGCGAAGCAGGCGGGCGTGGTAGGGGCCTGTAGGGCATACGTCGTGCACCACGTATTGAGACGCTTCGAGGGACTCATACATCATCTCCGACCCCCATGTCAACCTATTGGACTTTTCCCTTGACGAAGGTACCGGCGTGACATCAGATATATAAGGACGTCTACTGGCAAATGACGGCTGGGTGCGCGTACAAGCTCGTCCATGGTCTTCACTACAAGGGAGCCTTCGACCACATTCGAGAGCTTCACCTAACGGAGGTGACCGGCTCTTCGTCGATGTCAATGCCGGAGCAACGAGCTTCACCAGCTTGTGAGGTTGAAAAATGATGCTCACATTGTGCGTAAACCGAGGCCACACGGGTCTCCGGCGTGTTGGGAAAATGGTTATTGCTCTATACGTGCAGAGGCATACTAAACATTAGACCCATCACGAGCGGTTCGTGTTTTTCATTTAATTATTTTGGACCATCGTGTGACCGTCATCAACATCACTTTGCGCTCCTCGACTGCCTCCTAGCAACAGCCTTTACCGCAGATCGGGCGTTTTTCCTTTTATTTCAATCCTACTCTTGCCAGGTAAACAATCCGGTGGAACACCTCGGGTCAACTTCCATGGCGTACTTGACCAACACCCTGCGTGACGCCATCAAGGCGACTCACTGCCTCATGGCCGCACCCGCTGTTTTGCCCCTGTGGCAAGGAGGATACAGGGCCCCGACGTGCTGTAGTTGTAGAACGCTCACAGTCGACGCCTCGGTGCAATGGCGCACTCCCATCCGCGTCGAGCTGGCTATCGATAATGATTATGCTCTTCCTCTCTGATCGGCCTTATGATTGCATTAGTTGGTGGCTTTGAAGTGCATATTATCAAAAACATCACCATCCTACGTAAACCTTCACTCCCTCGTAGTCCGTCATGCTTGGTTACAGAACTGTTCACCTCTGGTATAGGCCCCGACACGAAGACCATATCTGCCCGTTTTCAAGCGTTCCTAAGGGGTGGCCCGTCTGCCGAAACGGATGCGATACTAGGGGGCCAGCGGCCTTCAACAAGATATCGCTTCTCCTTCCTAGGGCCTGCAGCTCGATTTGCATCAAAATTGATTTCCTTCGAAATTATGTTTTGAGGGCCGTCTATTGCTATAACATACACCTCCACCTTCAAGCTGACGCATTGAACGTATCCACACTCTCGCGCTCAATAATATCGTCTGGCCGATTGCGCGAGGTGGTGGATTGTATGTTCAGTCGACCCAAAGTAATGTAACTTTGCTCCTCCTTGTTACCCCTCAACGTCAACTCTGCGTTCAAACCACACACGTCGAACTTGCTACGAATTTAACACGTTTAGGTGTGGTCCTCCTGTGTGCATTGGCTGGGAATGGAAAAAAATGCGAGTGACAAAATTTGTGGATGTAAACCATAGTGTCATATGTTTCTCTGGCGTCGTCTCTTCAAGTGTCTGCCCGGCGCAAAACTCGAATTCGTCATAGGTTTTCATTTCTCTCCGTTGTAAAGGACATTCAATTATCCATGTTCTGTACATAGGTTTCCCTGAGACAAGAGGTTTGCGGGTCTTTGCCCGTTGATGGTATCGTGTGCGACGTGACCGTTGCGTTTGTGAACCCACGTTGATTACGACCGGACGTGGCCAGACAGCTCCACGTCAATCAAGGTTTGCAGGAACCAAACGGAGCTGTTTCTACCTGTGCTAGTGTGCTCGTCTCACGCCACCAGTGGTGCAGTTGGTGAACCGGCTAGTAGAATGGTCCCCGAGACGTTCTTGGTGTGGCCTTTCTCCAAGTGGGTTTCCCGTAGCCAACTGGGGAATGTACTGTCAAATAGGCGGTGCGGATTATTTCCCTAGCATCCCTTTGTTCATTAGGCTCTTCGCAGCGTTAGGCAATACATCTATATATCTTTATATATAATATGTATAGATATATATTTTATCAGGCAGACAGCTACGTGCGACCAGTACGGCGCCCGCTTGAGCCGGTATATACGACATGATGTAACATGTCCTTATGATTGGCCGACCATGGGACTCACGCGGACGTAATGACTACCACGCATCGTAACATTCGAAAGGGTGCATTGTAGCGTCGTGCGCCGTTAACCTTCCCCTACTTCAACTAGAACGTCAAACTTTTGGGACCGACTGTTGATATATTCGAACAACCCGAAAAAGCACAACCTGATCGTGTACGAAGCACTAGTGCCCACAAACAGCAGAGCTGTATCGAAGCACGCGGGGGACCCGCCGCAATCCGGATACAACCGTTGTCAGTCGGAATGCACTCTAAATGGCGAAGCTTGTGTTTTGAGTATACCGGAAGTAGACAAAATTAACACGGACCGCACTCTACTCGAAAAACTCTTCTTAACTCCGCTGGACTTATTCACCCGTTTGAGAGGGAGCGCGTCCAATGAAACGTTGGAGTGTAAAACGAGTGGGCAGGCCATATGTTGAGCAACCTCAAAACAATGGTGCCTGCTATCGGCCGTTATCCCTCGAGGGGGTTCAAGGTTTTGCCCCAAGCATGATCTCAAATGAATGCAATTTATACATATTATATACGAGTATATATATGTGTTATATTCCCCCATCTATGCGATACAAGTAGTTCTGAAAAAGAAACCACCAGTGAGCACAGCACGTTAATCGGTTGAGCTAGCCAGCGAGATCAGCCTGGCTGGAAGCAATGACCCGAAAACTTCAACCCCTACCGTTTGCTGCTTTCTTTACACAGCAGTACGCCTGCGCCACTCGCCAATCACAAAAACCACTATTATTTCCAAACGGGGGCGTGTGTTTCGTGTCTGGTGTTACAGTGACATATTCAAAGGAGTCAGTAGCTTTATCCCGAAGGTAGATGAAAAATTATAAAAAAGACGCCACGTTAAAAAATACGAGTACACAAAAGAAGTGTAGAAGTCAACGAGTAATAATGATGAAAAAACAGATATAACTCAGGGTTCTAACTGCAGGCTTGCAAATAATTTCAATGTACTATACCTGGTTCACAAATTCATAGTATTTGCGTATTCCCCTTCATGTCAAAGCAAACGTGAGAAACCCAACGAAACCAGACAACTTTGTAAGAGCGGCCCGTCAGGCTACATTACACTAAAAATCATCGGGAAATCCCTTATGACACGAAGGGCCAGGAAACTATTCCTCAAACACAATATTTTGTTTTCCTGCCTATTCGTCAAAAATGTCAATTTGTGGTGATAGCCGTTTTTGTTTTGTTACATACGTCAGACCTAGAGTTCAACTCCTGTGCTGCGGCTACCTCGAGGGTTGATGGCGATCGATTGTTTAAAGAGAACACAGGAAAGGTTGCTTTCGACATTTCGGCCGCTAGGTAAAAACTCGACATTTATTTGCGCAAACAATTGGCATCTCCCATATTTCGATCGATTTGATTCATCTTATGGAATCGGTGGATACGAAGTGTTGACTGCAACCTTGTAACTGAAAAATGGGCACTATACAACAATTAATTCGACCAAACTCTGTAGGTCACCCCCTCATTTTTTGCCGACACGATGAACTCGTTTGCTTACTGTAAATGCAGGTACTTTGTTCAATGTCAATGAGACCATGTATTTTGTACTGGTTGTGTCTGTTCACGGGGTATGCCCCGACCCACGGCTCGGGTCAGAAAGGTCTTCAACTTCGCCCTGGTCGGGTCAATTCGTGTAAAAATGGTTTTCGTTTCACGGGTCGCGTCGCGTTCCAGGGGTTTGCAAACGTATCTGGTCTGGTCAGGTCGGGTCAAGGTGTTTTGAGACCACGCGGGTCGGGACGGATCAAATGTTTTTTTAAATATCACGAATTTGAAAAAACCGTTTCAAAAGGTTTAAAAAGCTACAGCGTCGAAGCAAGTCATTTTCTCGCGAGAAACACGTCACTCGCGGGTCCTCTCAGATTCACCCGTGGGTTTGACCTGCTGAGATGAGAGTCTGGCCCACGTATCCGACGCATGAAACAAAAAAACAGATCTGCCTAAACCCCTCGCTCGCTAGGAGTGAATATATAAGTCCATCGATATCAGAGTAGCCTAGATAAAGAAACAGTCCAATGTACGCATATATATATATGCGCATCCACCCATACCCACTCGACCGACATCCAAAGCAGGGTGGAACCATCGGAGCCGTCGTTGATGGGGCCTGACCCGGCGGTCGAAGGCGTTGCATGAGATGAACGTGGTCGGCATGTTGATTTCACGTCGGCCGGGGACACGACCCGTATCTCATGCGTGAGCCGGAGGATATATTGTCCGGTCACGTAAGGAGGTTATCGGACGTGGCTGAAGGGGGTCGGATCGGGCGTCATTCAAACGTTGGGCCTCGTGACGGATCGGGTAAAGAGTTTTTTTCGACTTGTGCCAGGTCAGCACGTTTCGAAAACTCACGTGTCAAGACGGGTTGGGTTGAGAAGGATCAAGAAGCTTTCATTTCACTCTTTTACGGGCCGGTGAGTTTGTAAACTCTCACGGGTCTGGTAAGTAAGGTCGTCAAGTTTATCTTTCTTTTTCTGGCGGTCGGGGCGGTTCCCGGTTCGGATTAACGTTGTCGACGTTAGGAAACGTGACCATTGAGGTGCTCCATTGCCCTGGAACACCCCTTGGTACTTTCCGGGGATGGTTCGCTTGATAAATCAACTCGCCGTTTGAATCAGAAAACGTAACTACCCCCGTGCTCCACCCGTACTCATACTAGACCATATTGTGTCTAGACCAGCCACAAAGGATGCCGCTTAGGAGGGCCATTTTTTGTCGTGGGATCATAGACCGCCACGTGGCTGATATAGGATACATCAAAGCATCCTACGCGTAACCTTCATCTTAGTGCCGTCCTCCTCAAACGTCCGCAATGGCAGACGGAACAAAACCACATGTACATAAACAATCGAAAGTGCGATTGTGTTTCGTTGAGATCGGACGTCCGAACCAATCTCAATTGCTACCCCCCCCTGCTCACCACAGGACTATCCACCTGGCTGCTGCTCAAGCGTCCTTGCTGTCGCTGCTTGGGATGGCACAACTGCCGCGACTGCTGTTTGTTGCCGTCGTGGTACCTCATGTCACCATCACAGCTTCGGCGGTAGAGCCGAGGTCGCGGTTCGCCCAGGGCAGGAGTATTCTCGGTGTTGTGATCCTTATGACGGTTTGCACGTCGTCTTAAAATACATGGAGGGTCAGATTCCGACCCCGCGTGGGCGTCACCGTCGACGTCTTCTGCATCCTTACAGTTTACAGTCTTGCCCCATCAGACGGACGGAACAGCAGAGCGACTCGAGACGGAACCAAAACATTTCACAGTAGGCCCCCAGCAAGACGGCGTATATATTTTCCTTGTCTCTTCGATCGCCCAGTCACCGTTACACAGTCAGCTGTTCAGGTGCAATCCGGATGGCTACCGCTCGTTGCTTCACGGAGCTATCGCCCGCGATCGTATTACTGCAGACATACGTATTAGTCGGGCCGCATCATCCACGACAGATCGACCAAACCATCCCGATCCGTCCAAGCGTCTCCCCCAATACAGCAGTTCAAGCGCAAATAATAGGGCCGAGACCAGACACCATGATCGACCTGAACAGAGCCGGCCAAAGGAGGTCCACCACCAAAGGCGGTACGGAGGAAGGAGTCAAGAGGGAAAACAACTGGGACAAATCATCGTCATCACTGCACCGAAAGACGTCGTTAAAGCCCTCACTGCGTTGGGGTGGGCGCAGGCCTCTGGAAAACCGGGGGACAACACCGGCAGAAGCCGGGCCGGGTTCGAGGGAGGGGTGGCCAACCCTGCTCTGAACCCGAGCAATGCAAATATCTGGGAGGGAGTTTGCAAGAAGTCGCGTTGGCAGGAGTGCGGAGGGGCGTCGCAGAAGTTACGTTCATGTTTCCACGTTCCCTGATGAATGGTAGCGTGTGAGAATAAGTGGGCACCCTCTGCTCTGAACCCTGCACTAGCACGTGTATATGAGCGGTGTATGAGGAGCATTTTGGCAAGAAGACCGCATCGATACCTTGAACGTGTGTAAATTATACACCCCGTATTTGTGAGTACGGTGATCTCGGTCTCCCGTTTATATTACTTCGTGTCACTGCCGGGTGGGAAAAACCAAGTGACACTCGAATATCGGCGACATTGTGTAAACAGTATGTATAAACCAACAATACAATCAGTAATATAGAAGATAAATAGTTGTCCCGCGAAAACTTTATAATTTCGTTCGAATATCGTTCTTTTCTGAGTTTGCCTTTTCAACGTCCTAATCATCACCGTTTGCCATGATTTCGGAACAAACTCTCTAATGACAACTCGAAAAAACAACGAACAACCGAGAGGAGGAAGGGTTATCACATTTCCTGGGGACATTGTTGACACACGCGGACGGGCGAATAGCTGTTTCGTTACTCTGGAACTAGTGGTTTTCATTAAACTGAGATCACTGCTGAATCGCGCAGGGGATACAAAACGACTACCAACGACCACCACAGCACCGGCACGCGAGGATGGGACGATACTGTCGCTCGTTAACGAAAAACATTTTTTCGCCCCAGCTCGGTGCTCAGGTAGCCGTACCCCCAAATATTGTGTTTTTGGTTCTATTTTGTGTCGTTTACACACTTCCCGAAGAAGGCAGATGGTGTCGCCGAGACCTGGGACAACACATCGATCTGGCGTTTCACTGACGTACTGTTCGGTCCACGCACATCACCGCCTTTGGCGGCTCTCACGGACTTTAGATTGCAAATATTCATATCATCGGCTTGTGTTAGGGGGCATCTGAGATCAGGTCCAGGCGGCCGAAGCGTACCTGAACCTACCCAGATGCGACGTTATTCGTCACCTGGGTCCCCCCCGCAAAATGCACACGCCCAATTGGCCCTACGTAGTAACTGCCAGACGTCAAATCGGGAAGCACCTACGGTAACCTTAGAGACTTTCAAGCTCGAACGGTCATCGCAGGCGTCGGTCCTACCGTCAGTGTTGTTCGTGCATGTACTAGTACACAGTAGTACTACAAATCTACCCGGCATAAGGTTCCTGAACTTATTTACCATATTGTGGGGGTAGCAACATGTTTCCTGTTCTTGGTGCCCGAATCCCAGAGAATAACGCCTACAGTTTTACTACCATATATATGGACGCGCCGTGATCCTAGTCATACTGACGCGCCGTCATACTGCCTCTATTCCGCTGGAAAGACAAGGGTGACGAAGGACGGCTAGATATTTCTCTAATTAATTATCGCACATACATGCTGCGCAGGATACGAACTTCACAGAGCAAGCCTAGTCAACACATTATTATGGGTATCGTAGACTTGAGCCTTATCGACTGGCAACATTATCTATGCCCCCAATGATGAGGCAAATATCTCCTGAGGATTCTCTAGGCGATGACAGAGGGAATCGACGAACGGTTGGATGTGTGGAGAACTTATGTTGGTTTCGGGGTTGGCCGTGTCCTAGTCCTGGGCTTCCGCGAGTGTTTAAATACTCGTTTCTCACCCATGGGGATGTCAAGCAGCACTGCAATGCGGTGAGCACGGGAGATGGACAGGGAGGTTCCAAGTTTAGTGCACGTCGCGCGCTGCTTCGAGTTTGAGTTGTACCTATCGGCACATCACGCGCGCCGGGGAAGACGGGAGACCAAATATTTTAACAACCGGGCGAGTCTCGATCCGGGAAAGATATATCACCTTTGTGAGATGTGTGACACATCACGAATTAAGTGCTGGTGAACAAGACATGTCATACGGATGTCACGCGGCAAGCATGTGCACAAGAGCACTGGCATGGACGTCCCCCCGCAATCGTGGGTTAGATCGCGCAGAACCTACCTTTAATATATAAGAAATTAGTCTCCTAGCGCAACATGTTATCACGAAGGTGGAACTATTTTTAGTTGCGCTTTTAAAATTTGTGGACACACGAGGAAAAACAAACATCTTCATCTAAGCGAGCACAAACACACATGCGAACATGTTATGAAGCATGAGTAGAAAATAAAGAGGCGCGACCACAGTTCTGCGTGCACGCCACGCCGTGGTATCGAGACAGGCCCCGCCTTTCAGGTAGCTGCAAAGTTCGTGCTGGTGCACTAGTCGACCTCCCATCCTTTAGCAACGCTCCAAGTATCGATACCCAGCAATGTCTGCGTCCTCCTCTGGATTTGGCAACGTTTCCAGCATCGACACTAGGCATCCTAATTTCTACCCAAAAAGTACACCCACCAGAATATTTACTGTCGGTGTCAATTTTTGCTAGTCTCCAACCAGACACCTGTACGTAGGCAGATCACATCGACCTCCACTTGGATCTCAACGCCCGTGTTCTAGCACGTGCCGGAGTCAGAAGAAAAAAACATAGGTGTGCACTATTTGGCAGAAATATACAGAAACATCTGTTTCATCCCCTTCGTATGGCCCTCGAAAGCGATGGGAGAAATGACAATGTTTCCATTCTCCACCAAACAGCTAAGGAGACGCCCAGCAGTGCGCGTATGCTTATACTGCGGCCGTGGCATACAAGTATTTGTAGTTCAACTTGGATGCCAATTATTACCCTCATACGGTATCTTAAGGAAGCCGACGTTGCATAGGCCGTTTTTTTTAAACATTTCATCGTCTTGAATTTCCAAAAATAATGTACGTTCACGACGAAAGATCATTTGTGTATTATTGTAAAAGTGATGTTTAGGTGACACCACGAATATTTTAAGCGCCTACTATTACGGGGGGCCATAGTTAACAGGAACAAATATTGTTAGTTTTTTTTAAGTATACCATAGATAGGTCCTGTTACCTATGGTCCACCGCAATAGTAATCGGCAGGGGTTCAAACGTCATGTACAACCCCTCTAGCTAAACGCGCCGATAGATAGACCCTGAACATTTATTCCCTTCGAAATCTAACAAATTTACCGGAGAATCCCCAATAATAAGGAACAAAGAAAGGTAGTTCCGTTGGACAGAGCACAAATTGGTGCGTCAAGCATCGACATCAGTGATGGTGTCGTCGCCTCGTACACCATACCCTGGCCGCTCTTAGAGCGTAGTGTTCGCGCTGCGACCAACTGATTCTCATCGGCAGCCGTTGTCACACGGTACTTTAACTTTTTAACGCTGCACAGATCTCCCGTCGCTAATAATAAAAAAAAAACAGTTTGCAGTCAACATCGTGCGTTACTCTCGGAGAAGGTGGAACCTAGTAGTAGGGGAACAAAATTGTTTCGAATATTAGACGTGTTGGACATAATAAATCGATCAATCACTTCGTTACGCGCAAACGTAATTTTCTCATTTAAATTTCAGATGCGCCGAACCACCTGGACACTATTGGAATGGGGGAGTACTACTTTCGTTTTCGTGGTGAAGCAGTAGAGTATTGTTTTAGCGTTACCGCAAGTACACATTTGGCGTCGGACGTACTTACTTGTGTGGTGAGTACCACAGCAGAGACGGTAATCCATCACACGTACCAGTGGGCCAAACACACATTTATTTACAGAAGCAGCACGACGGAAAGTAATCCGTACAGCACCAGGAAACACGCAGTCGCTGCTTATGACAGGCGCATTTATTGCGGAGGATACGGACCACTATCGGGGGTCTGTTGGGTGCGTTGTTTGCGCCCTGAGGCTCTACAAGTCTAGACAAGGACCACTGTTTCCGCACCCTACAGCAGCAGAAGCTGCCACAGAGTCGGCTGCGGTGCGTATCAAGTACGCTGTGTATTATTGTTGATTCGACATTTATTTATTTAGCTCTGCTGTCACACCGCGCTGGTCACATACGGCATCACGAACTCGCGGTCACAAGAGCTGCCCAGAGGCGTTGTTCATCGTCAAATACCCTCCAAGGAACTGTAGGTATCGTGCCTTGATTTTGGTTTCTGTCGGTGTAGGGATTCCAACTTTCTCTGAGTCTCCATTCAATTCAATATCAACTCGGATGTGTCTCAGGAGTTACAGCCGTACTGCAGTGTGGAAACGAAGAACTCGTAGATGACGGTAGTAGTGGCATAATAACTCAACCGGATCCGATTGAGTTCGGTCTTGCGACCAGATCACAACAACAACAACAGCAAATACAGTTACGCTGTTGTTGACGATTCCAATACAACTGCTGTTCAAGTCCATTACCCAACGAAGTACACACACAGTAACCATTGGTACAACAATATTGATAAGCAAGGTCCGGTCAAAAACCATACCAGGTACTGTCTTACTGTTGTTGTACTCGTGGATGCTTATCAGTACTTTCAGAGGGACCATTTTGGGACGTTATGTATGGTAGACATCACTCCTGTTTTATCGCTAGAGCGTTGTACTCGCGCATGCACCGTCTTGTTTACATATATCACCTGTCAATAGCGACACGCCTCCCCTGCTGCAGATGATGCCGAGCTCTGACCTCGCACAATTGCCGAGGACCAAAGTTGTCTTGGTTCACGACCGCCCTGCAAAAAAACAGCAAAAGCAACGGGAAAAGAATGAGCAGTTTTAACCTAGTATCAACAGCAACTACGACCACGACCACGACGAAATACACCGTCAACGATAACCGGTTACAAGACCAGCAACATCAACAGCTACCCAGAAATCATCAACAGGAACAGACGACAACCCCAGACGAAACACTTTCAACTTCTACTCCGAGTATTTTCGTAGATTTGAATTTTGGCTACATCGGAGTCAGTCCACAGCATTTTGCGTATTCTAGCGTATCGCCGACTCTGAACCCTTTCGGATATAATCTTGCGAACAACATTTCCTCGATCCAGTTCCAGCAGTCGGCCCCAGTGCCGCAAGAGACGCTTAGGACAGCTTAGCTGCCGCCCCCCTTCCGCTATCAGCATATCAAGTACACCCCCCTCAAGGCCCCCCACCCCCCCTATTCAACATACCACCGCTACATTATGTATCTAGTGGATATAAAGGTTGGTTTGGTGTGGTTTATTGACGAGGCAGTCAAGCGTCCTCCCACGCTGTGAGATAAACAAGAAGGGTACCGCTTTAGTTTATTGTTGCATGGTAAACCTACTGCTGTCCCTTCAGGTGCCGACACCAGATATCACATCAAGTCGTGGACGCTGTCATCTATAATATGCATGAATATCAGCCTCAACAGCGGTTCTTAGTAGGATGCAGCTGCCCCTCTATGAGACGCACCTGACACTTACTTCACAGCGCTTCGGGGGTGGTGCGAACAATGCCCGCCTGGTCAGCCAAAACCCGACGTTCTCCGTCCAGGGATTTTAGAGATGAGAGGATCATTGCTTTTACGACTACGCAATTCATGCCATCGGTGTTTCCGCCCCCCAACATCCCCCCCTAGTCCACCCTTGTCCCCCCTTCTCCGGGCAAGTGCGGCAAAAGGTTCAACCATTTAAGGTCACTTATCGTTATACAGATTTCAATAATAATGTTGTGGTAGAGGACTATTGGTTAGGTTACCTCCGCATATATATTCTGTCAAGTTTATCATGATGTATGTGAACGACGCAAAAAATTCCTCGTTTTAGAAGCCTGTTCACATCTACCGTATCGCACAACTCTCCCCTCTATCACGGGGGACCACACTTACTTAAGAGGACCTATGGTTTAAGCGATACACGAAAACCTAGATGTTTAACCATCTTTACTAACAATATTTTGTCCTATCAACTATGGTCCCCCGTGTTAGTCTATTTCCTCCTACTTCCGCCTTTTACCCTCAGCGAAACGTACATCACTCCGAATAGCGAGGATCATCCGAACACCAGTACGAACACCCGAAAGCTTTTTACCCAGTTACTGCGCGTCCTACGCATCTTATCAGCCCACATCAGCCAGGGAGGAAACGAGGGTGGACTTCCCGCAGCCAGGTAGTCCCACAAGAACTAGAAGGCGGTAGCCTCCCGGGGGCGGAATCGACGGCGAAGAAAGCGGGGGGACAGGGGGTTGCCTGCTTGGGGGAAAAGTTTGGTTTCGTCGGCCTCGGCCTGACCTCCCCCTGCCTTGTCCCTGTGTCACACAGAAATAAGAAAGGAAGAGCGAGATGCACTGCCTTAAGGATAGGTCTTTGGGCTCACCACCTGGAGAGCATAAACATCTCACGACCAAACCACAGCTGCGAAGAAATATTTTGGGTCAATCCGCTGAACATGTTTTTGCACGCGTGGACAAAAATCAGGCTCCAGACTAAATTTAAGATATAGTGAGGGTAAGGGTGGATGGAATTCATTTTTCGCGCGTTAAGCCTCGCAATATTAACTAAGCTATGTTTCAATTGTTGGGAAATAATACACATACATACATATAAAAACTCCCATTTTTCGGCAGTTGTAAGTAGTCACGACCTGATGGAAAACCGTTGAGACAAACAGCACAACCTCTAACGTTGCATGCGGTCGAATAACAAGGGTAGAGGGAAGTTGACCAGGACGTTGCTGGGTTCCATGCTCGAAAAGCTCGATAATCTCAACTAAGAGATTAAAAACGCTCTCGGGCCAAAGACATATAGCCAACTGGACGAGCGATGCCTGTGGGATAATAATGTGAAAATAATCACAAAACAGATTTCTGCTAAAACAAACGAATTTTGGTAGTCTCCGGTCGAGGACGATCCTTGTCGAAGTCGAAACGCAAATGGGCCTAAAGGTGCTACCCCAACACCGCACATAAAACGTGTCAGGAACGGGCGATGGAAAAAGGGAGAAACACGTCCTGATCACAACAATTTGAAACCGGATGGACTCTACAAAAAAATGAATTATGACACCTCAATAGTTTACAATATTATAAAATCCATCCGCCGTGAGCGCGACAGACTGAACAGCTGATTCTTGATGTAGTAAGCTGCGTAATACGTCTCGCCTTATATCCTACCAGGTATGATATATCATACATAACCACTGGTCGCCCCGGTGGTTCAAGTGGTTAACCTCGAATTCTACTTGTTTGAGTCCTGGGTTCGAGCCCCAGGTGGGTCGGACTTTGACTTTATTTGCAAAAATAAAAAAAAATGATTCAATTGTTGAGAGCGCCTTGCAGCGTGGGTAGGTAGGCACAATTCGATGCGAGTCGACGAGGGAAGGAAAGGCTGAAATCTTCTCGCGATAAAAATGGAGGCACGTACCGTAGCGGGAAGGGGGGAGAAGAGCCTGCTATGTGACTCCGGATCTGAGTTACGAGTCGGAAGGAGAGAGAGAAGAAGATGTGCGAAGATAATAAATGGGATGAGCAAAAAAAACCCCATAATATATATATATATCATATCATACCATTAATATATATCGTATATATTTTAACCCCTTTAGAACCGCAGTCCCGTTTTGGGGACAAACAACTCGAACTTTGAGTGGTTTGTCTCTAAAACGGGACTGCGGTTCTAAAAGGGTCAAGTCGTATGTCATTCCTCTCTAAGGATATAGGTCAGTGGCTCTCCTGGATGCTACTCGGGTCAACAGGACACCAGACATAATCATGCGGCGCACTGATACTATGCGCACTGGGACTATACAACCCGATTAAAGAAGATAAATAAAAAACTGCACCAGGTTGAAGAGTTTTGAGTAGGTTTAGCAGTCTGGGAGAAGGGATCTTTAGGGAATCCGGATATGTTTTACTTGAAAGTGTGTAGCATGGTCTGCACTTCGGAATCGTCGTCCGAACTTACTTGCGAAATTTCCTGGTACGATGCAATTTCGGCGTAGCCTCGTTTATGGCGAGTTTTGGCCCGTTTCGGCCGCGGTTTGGGGTCAAGGTTAGGGTAAGGGTTAGAGTCAGGGTTGGGCTGGGTCTTCGCCCGTGCCTTGATCCCAACAGGAACCAAAACATCCGAACAGCCTACCAACCTAAAGATCCCCTCTCCCAGATTGTTAAAGGTCCTCAGAATTTTTATTTCACATGTATAGCCTCCGGTGGTTCAAGCGGTTGACCTCGAACTCTACCTGAGTTTGAGTCCTGGGTTCGAGCCCCAGGTGGGTCGGACTTTAGTTGTATTTGCAAAAAATAAAATAAAAAGGATTCAATTGTTGAGAGCGCCTTGCAGCGTGGGTAGGCTCAATTCGACGCGAGTCGACGAGGGAAGAAAAGGCTGAAATCTTCTCGCGATAAAAATGAAGGCACGTACCGTAGGGGGAAGGGGGGAGAAGAGCCTTATATGTGACCCCGGATCTGAGATACGAGTTGGACGCAAAAGGAGAAAAAGATGTGCGAAGATAATAAATGGGATGAGAAAAAAAAAGCAAACAAATGAATGCTCTTGAGTATTAGTAAGAAACACTTGCCAAGAAGTTACCAAAACATTTTATCGTGAAGCATTGTATATTTATTTGTCAAGAGCCATCCCACGGTTGGGGTGTACCAGAAGTTCCTAAGCCCCTCACATTAGGAGCTCAATATTTCACCCGATGCAATACTTGGAAGACATATATATGTTCGCGCCATTCGACCGGCACATACATCTATCTATCTATGTTCTAGTCCTAAAACGAATAAACGAGGAAAGTTCCATTCTAACTGCTGGTTCCTCACTTACTTAGGGAACTCAATCGGTCAGAAACCTTCGGCCCAAAAAGTGCAACCCCTGCCGCGGGGTGGCTCTCAATATCAAACACATTTATTTTTTTTCGCATCGTAACGCCTTTTTTAACTTAGACGTTATGCAAAATCGGTAGAGCGGAAGGAAGTAGCCGACGGTACGCAGACGCTCCCTGTGTAGTAAATAATGCTGCCGGCAATCGTGCTCCAGACACAGGCCATCTACTTCAGAGATAAGCCGTGCTTCCTGCCCGGCCGAAATTCCCTGCGATAAGCTGGGGAGGCCGATGCTTTTGATTCGTTTCCCTGCCCCGGAAAACAGAACAACCATGCCCCATATTCAGGGGCTCATGACCAGGGTCGCAGGCCCTACATTCGCCGCTGGCGCTGCCAACGCGTGTCGTTCATATCCCCGTCGAATACTCAAGTTAGAGCGAGTCTAGCGGGGGTCGTCGCTGAGTGTTTTGCTTTTTTTGCGGAAGCTCACATTGATTGTCTTTATCGGGCAAAAAAAGGTAAATAAAATACAAACGGTACTTTCCCTAAACTTGCCAAGTACAAACTCCTGTTAGCAGTCCGCAAACATATTTGAAAAACAACATTGCAGCACCTGTTTGCTACTTTTGCTGGTTTAAGAATACACAAATTTGAAATATGACGCCTCGGGGGTCTGGTTACTCATTACTCACGATTGTACATACATGGTGAACATGTTTCAAACGTTACATTCCATAAACATGCCAACGAAGCAGAACGGACACTTATATAAACAAGGCTTGCATTTGACATTTTTGCCCAGTATCCATTTCCATAACTTCTGACTCATGGAAAAAAAACTAGACAAGTATGTATGTGCAGTTAGTTAGAAACGCCTCGGGCGTCGGGTTGTTGATTGTGGTTGCTGATTGTTATTTTTTCTCTCGCACTACTAGGAAATCCTTTCGATGGTGGTATCAGGGCACGGGCGGGCGTAGACTTCTTCCGACACATATCCTTGATCCTAGCAAGGACCCCGCCTCACACTCATACGGCGCCATTAACGTGTTTTCGCCGCGTTCGACCTCGTGCCTGTTAGCGGTATCCTGAGCGGTCAAACACTATTTATTTGTCTGATAACTGCGGAGCACAATTGTCCTCCCTACTCCCTACATTAACGGTGAAATATGGTTCCCTGTAAAACTAACATTGACCACTGATAGGTCTGTATATATATATATATATGATATGTCGTCCACAGACAGGTGTACTCGGAGGATCGACGGAGAACACGTTTGTTTGCTGTGCGTTTTCTGGACCCAATCCCGGATGATACGAGTTTTGATCGTTCAAGCTTTCTCTGCGATATTCAGCAGTCACGAGAATTCACGGGGTTAGTTAGTAGGGGAACTGCACTCCACGCGAACACTGTCCTCGAGGCATAGCCCCCTCAATAATCCTCTAATGTTTTTCTATGGGAGCAGGCCAACACGGGAAGAGTTACCGCAGGAACCGGCCTCCACGCCACAATACTGTCGCGGGAAGTAGCTACTACTGGAATTAATTGACGTTGTTGTTGCGCTGAAGTCACACATACATGGAACAACGACCAGTTCTGGTCTCTACAAACTGGGGAGGAGTTTCGCTGCGGGGATGGTACTAAAGTTTTCAAGTAGCATTAGTATTGGATGTACTATCACGGGGGACCATAGTTAATAGGACCAAACATTGTTAGTGAAATTGGTCAACTATATTGTTTTCTCGTATACCATATAGATAGGTCCTATTAACTATGGTCCCCCGTAATCGTACATGATTTTCGACCTGATTTCTCACGTGCGCTAGAGCTACGTGCGTACTGGTAGTCTTTGGTTCCAGGACCATATACCTGGATTATTATATCTTCAGAAGTTTATGATGACGAAATAGACTCTACGAGTATACCAGGTACACATGTTATCCCAAAACCTCTCACTGTTGTACCAATGTTTTTTTTTACAGGTAGGTATGCATTGTATCTGACCACAAAATAGGGGGAAAAAACATTAAATTTTGGTGTATGCCTACGCGTGTACGTGTACTTTCGTATATAAGTAGTGGGGGATATGCCTGCTGCGACGGATAAGCTCGGCAAGCAGCGTGCACGCAACAAGTATTACCAGTATTACATTTCAAAACGAACATATTTGAGGAAGAATCTATAATAGAAAATGTGCGTGCAGTAGTATGTCGGAGGGAACATCCCGTGTCCATCTGTAGGCTGCTTGATGTTACAGACAACATATATATAGCCCGACACAAGAATATCCGCAGGTAGGTGGTATATTGTGGCGTTGATATATATATATATATGATAGGCACGGTTGTTTGTGTCTTTTCAGCTTCCCCTTCTACCCCTCCCTCTACCGTACTGATGAACCTACACCGGGCTACGGACGACGGCTCTCAGGTCCGCTGGCCATAAACACCACCTTTAAAAGTTTGCCTTAGACGGTCCTCTGCGAAACCGACATTTCGACATGGTGGTCGGTTCGTGCCCCTGCTGCCACCGTTCGTTGTTGTTACACTTACTTTCTGCTGCCTAGATAAAGTGATGATACACGCTCATCGACCTAGCTCAACAGGGTGTTTGGCCGAGTCAAATGTCACTGTATTGTGGCGTTTATACATACATACGTAGCTTGCGTTCTACTCTCACTGCTTCTGGGTCGAGCGTACCCAGTTGTTTCCGAAAGAGATTTCTCCCGTGGGCAATGCATGTTGTCCCACTCAAGTATCGTTGGACCTGAGTCTGTGGATTCATTTTTTTGAGTTCGTAACATTCGCAGACACTCATGGGCCCGTTTCGAGTCTGTCTCGTTTTCGCGTGATCGTTATTATATATATACCTTTAGCATATTTTTTCCCGGTAAGAATGCGTGGTTTTTGTACCTCATGGCGAAAATAAATGCTTTATATGCATCAATATGAACTTCTGGAAATATTTAATGCTTTTCGTACCACATTGTGGTCTGTAAATTGCACCGACCGCAATCACAGCACACCGCATTGCGCACTGGAACCTGCTCAGACATGCACAGTAAGTACGTGTCGGTCAGAGCGCTTTTAGAACCGCAGTCTCGTTTCGGGGGCAATGCCGTCGAGTTCCAAGTGGTTTGCCCCCAAAACGGGACTGCGGTTCTAAAAAAAGGGGAAATTAGGCAAGAGAGCAGACAGAGTTCCTGCCAACCGGAATATCGTCGACCAGTTGCAGCTCACCACCTCTACAAACGATCGAGTCCATTGAAACAATCCCGGCCTAAACGCTGTGCACTGTACGATACACACAACAACCTAAGGGTCAATCTTAACGAGGGCTGTTTTTTAGGTTTATTTCACTATTTTCACAAAATTTCGTTATTATTTGTCGGGTTTTTTCCTATAATAGGAAAATACCGAAACTTCGGGAAAATACTGAAAAAAACTGAAAAACACCCCTCGTGAAGATTGACCCTAAACTGAAACGACAGCTTGTGTCACGTGCGAAAAACGTGCTTCGTGTGTATGCTCAGTCTCAATAAGATTCGCGACCTGTCTTGGTTGTGTACCTACTTGGTACGGACCCGTTCTACGATAGAGGTAGCACATTTCCGATATTTTGTTTCTGAAAGACGGGGTTCCTTGCACCCAAATCGTCGGAATGCCAATCTTGATTTCGAAAAAAAATGTTTTCTTGACTCGGGCCATGGGATTGTTAACCGGGATGCTATTTGATTTTTGCTGTGATTTTTGCTGAAGTCAGTTATGGGGTGAGATATGGAGATCCTCAAGTGTGGAGCCTCATAATTTTTAAGGCGAACCTGTATCGTAGAACGCCTCTACGTCAACCAACGTCGTGTCTGCTATCCTCTGGCGCACAGAGCTCCCTGTTTTTGCAAGGGTCAACAAAATTTCTTGAAAATCCGTGTTCGCTTCGATTGCTGTCAAGTACATACGTCCCTGTGAGGAAGTTCGGGCGTGGTGACGCCTCCCGCGAGAACCATCTCCATGCAAAGGATTGCTGTCTAATAGTTGTTCTGCCATATTTTCAACTTTGTGTCCCAAACCTTTTCAGAATGCTGCGGAACACGGTCTCACGCCGGGATGCCGACAGAGTGTTTTTTGGTATAGTTTTCGTTTCATATATTTGCATCACATTGTGTGTGTGTGTGTTCTTGACATTAAACCGTTCTTTCTACCCGTCGACATCCAGCACAACCAGTGTCCGTGCCGATTCTTCAATCCTAGAAGAGATACAAGTTCTGTGGTCACAAAGCTACGCCACAGAGATACTACGTTGCCACGTGTGCAGTGTGAACTGCAGTGGGCAATGCAAAGCCATGTCATCATACTAGATACGACAGGCACGACATACGCAATCTATGAAATAGTGAAACGAAAAGAAACAATCAAAGAGAAAACAAAAACAAGGTAGACAAATCGAAAAATAAAAAAGAAGAAAAATGAAAGCAAAATCTAAGAGAAACAATCTGTCGTCCCCCCCCCCCCGCAGGCGAGGTGGCCAACACTTGAAAAAGAACGAGCTGGAAAAAAGAAGAAATAACATAAAAACACCACTGCTTGTGAACAGAGTAAGACAAAGAACCAAGGAGAAAGTAACAAGGGAAAATAACAAAGGGGAAATAACAGGCAGACCAAAGCCCAAAGCACCTTCCAGGTGGCGGCAGCAGCTTGTGGTACGAGTAGTATAGCCAGGTTCTCCCTGCTAATCCGCCTGGTACCTTGCTACCCAAACTGCCGTCTCCGCCCTGCGTTCGTCAACTATGCCCAGCCCCTTGGGGTCAGACAATACGAGCCGAGCAGAGCAGGTTCGTCTTCCAACCACGCCACACGGCTCCTTGGGTACGGCTTATCAATCAGAAAAGGAAGGGGAAGAGAAAAAAAATGAAATGAAAATCACGGAGAGTCAGCGCAAGAAAGGAAAAAAAAAAAAAACTAAAAGAGAAGACAAGGAAAGACCACGTTCGAGCCAGCTGCACCAGTTGGTAGCACTAGTAGTATGGTCATATTCTACTTCCTAGTCGACTTGGTGCCTTGCTACCCTGTCTGCCATCTCCTTCCTGCTTTCGTCTACCGCCGTTTCCCTTCTACCCCTCCTGTTCCCCCCCCTCTCCGCATTCCCTCGGTCGGGCTTTATGCCACTTCTCCTGTTGCCCCCTCCCCCCCCGTTCCCTTGGGCACCATCCACGGCGGATGCGCGGCGCTGTCTACTCATCTCAGCCTCAGCCTCGTGCCACCTCACCATGAACCGTTCGGCTGCTTCAAGGATCCCCCGGTACCACTTCCCCACCTTTTTGGCTGCAGTGGGCCACAACGCGGTCTCAACTCCAAACACCAAGGGGGCAACTTCCGTTGACCCTTCGGTGGCTCGGAACTCCCTAAGGTCTTCGACTATGCATCTATGCCAAGTCTTACACTGTCCGCCTGGTCTCGGGTTCTCCCCACCAGCTATCGTCCCGAGCATTACCCGATTGGGTAATCGCTCCTTGCTTTGCCGTGCCACGCCCCCCGCAAAGAAGAGCCGCCGTTTACGAATGGTCGTTTCGATGCTCTCGCAACGTGTCATCTTGAGGGCCTTCGCGTACGAGAGGGTGGCATGGTCAGTATGAAGTCGGCGCTGGAAGCGAATGACATGTACTCATAGAAGACTCCTCTGCACTTTTAGAACCGCAGTCCCGTTTTACAAATCTAATCCCAAGTAGTTTGCCCCCCAAACGGGACTGCGGTTCTAAAGGGGCTAACGTGGCTACGGCACTACGTTACATACGCGCACTTTCGAGTACACACAATACGCACGAATGAAACCTACCGGTACACGACACCCAAACCTTGCGAATCCGAATATATTTGCTGCGCGTTCATATATATTATGCGGGATACGTTCAAAGATGATAATTCGTTTTTTTTTTTCGTTTTACAGATTCTTTGGTCGGCGTTTTGCCCCTGCTACATCCTGCTAATGGTCGTCTCTCACGTACGCGTACACCATGTACCTGGTAGAGTGTTTTCGCACTTCACGCGTGGTTCGGGTTTGTGCCTATAACACAGTTCAGCACGTTTTGTCTGCGTTGGTTCGCCTCGGTTTTTATCTACCCCACCCATGTCATGAGATGTGTTCTCGACAGTCGGCTCTGTGTTCAGTAATCAACTCCAGAAAGAAAAACTTGAAGCCTCGACCCATGGATGGCGCTACAAAAGTGGAAAGGGCTGGGTAAACGTAAAACAAAAATGTTTTTAGTTGATGAGAGAAATTCGGCCGAGTGACCATCTTAGTTTTAGCCAGTCAGTCTCGAATGTTCATAATGTGTGGCATCGGAGTGTGCCCCGAAAGAGAAGGGTTTAATACTATGGGACAACGATTTCCATGTTTCTTTTGCACCCTATTATTGCGTGTGAGAATCTGATTCATTCGTCCGAGTGCCATATAAAAGTGGCAGCAAAACGTTGGGCAGCGCACAACTAGTCCAGAACACAGTAGTACCGATATTGTGGCGTTCGATACTTTTCATATGTCCGCCAAGGATCAAAGTAGTACATCAGATTGTTAGCCTGGCTTAAAGCAACTATACTTGTTCGTGTCTTTGGAGATACGTACAGGCCCAACCTTCGCCGTCTGCCTTGTCGACCAAGTGCACATAAGTAAGATGACAAGCCACGGCTGCCAGGTCGGGGGGCGATAGGCGCCTCTCGTCCCCTGCCGCTACTTAGCATGGCTCATGTTTAGGCGTCTCGAGATGACGCGGTTTGCCCGGTGCTGTGCCGTGGTGGGCAGTCAGTTGCGGTTTGCCCGGTGCTGTGCCGTGGTGGACAGTTTGGATGTACCGAGCATACCAAAACCTGGATGGCACAACCTTCATTCATTCGCGTCCGATTCCGTTCCTTCTCTCGTGTTGTTGTGAACGATAATGGTTTCGTTTTTTTTCTCCTGGCTGGGTGTCGGGGTGTGTACTTACTAAGAAGAGTCAAGAGCACGCGAGTTGCATGGTCCCCAGAGGGCAGATTGATTGAAGATCAGTAGAATACGCTCACTCTTGAACACAAGGGCCATAATTAACAGGACCAAATGTTGTTAGTAAAAATGGTGAAATATATAGGTTTTTATGTATGCCATAGGTCCTATTAACTATGGTCCCCCGTAATAGCTACCAGGTATTCCGTAGCTTTCCGGTCAGGTACTGAGCCTCCCGAGCTACAGCTTTCTTCAAGGGATTCATATTTCCTACCAGGTATGTGGGAGAGAGAAACCAATAATGAGCCACGGTGCTTGTTTTTTGGATGACCGTATCGTGCACCGTACTCCTACATACAGTAGGATTAATTACTATCTCAGCAGCTGCCAGCAGCCCAGCTAACTTTAAATTGGCGCTGTCGTCTCGAAATACCACCTGTTCCCTAGTTTCCATTCAAATATTTCTTGTAGTTTGATTGTGTTCTCTTTCTTTCGTATTTTATTTGTCATTTTTTTGTTGACCGTACCAGGCAACCATTCTCATTGTAGTTTGTGTCTCAGTTATGTGTGAACAATGATCGACATTTTTTCCGGTTCGCCGTGTGTTCCACCTACTACTTCGTATTTGTCGACTGTTTTCCGGAATTATGTGTATTTGTTAATGTAGGCCTACATTCCATATAAGTACCGTATGCCTAAATATATATAATATAGATATATATGCCTACACGCCAACGAGCATCATCTCGTTCATCATCTGCGGAAAGCACGCCGTGGGTGTGCGTAGAGACAGAGCAATGAACCATGCACAAACCTGCAAGGTATATAGGTTCAGATCCGAGTGGGACAACAGAGCTAGGTTGTACTCGTCAATTCTGAGCATCGTATATATATGCTAACACGAACGAATATATCGGAACATGCGCTATCGAATCAAGTGTATGACCCCACCACATATTCGTGCGTACATACATGCAGCAGTTGCGAGGCGGTGTCAATATTCGTAATATCTCCATGCTCCCAATCTCGATAACATCCAAACATGTGCGTACCTTCTAAACTCTCCGCACAGCATCCGGCGTCCGGTTTGGTTTGGTTTTGTTTATAGAACTTGCCTCACATTCGGGAAATATGTCAGACATTGTGCAACAGACACAGATGATAATGTTGTCAAATATGGTTGAGTTTGCTTGCTTTAGCGTCATTAAACGTGAATCTTCCGACACGTTATACGTATTATACTATTTTCGTAGAGGTTCCCCAGTCGACGACCTCTATTCACAGTATATCACCTAAGACGACATACCTGGTACAATATGAAATCGATGGACATTTCCATGCCTCAGATCCGCCAGACGTCGTATATACCAGGGGTATCACAATCAACCACGTGCTCTTGCAACAACGATGCAGTTGGGGTGGAGTTGTTCGGCAAGCAAGGCAGTCTTGCCACAGGAAGGAACTGTTTCTACAAAAGGCGCTTTATGTATGGTGGCATAGGTCTCCTTTTGTGATTAAAGTTGTTTCCTTTGGTAGGCCCCAGCTTTCCACCATTCTAGAGTATTCACTGGTCGAACCTATGTCTATTACGGGGGGATATAGTTAACAGGACCTATGGTATACATAAAAACCTATATCTTTAACCATTTTTACTAACAATATTTGGTCCTGTTAACTATGGACCCCCGTAATAGGCATGATCAGAACCGCAAGTGCGAGGAGCATTTTGTTTTTCAGGATGACGGAGAAAGGGAAACGACTGGAAGGGAATGGCAACGAGTGCACGCGCAAAGGAGCGGGTGGATTGGGCCAAGGCGACGAGGCGGCCATGAAGAGCGGCAGGAAGACGGTGCACGGAGACCCATGATCTGCGCGCACACTGTCATCACGAGAGAAGCGGTCATAGTTTGTTTTTCACGAGGCAGAATAGTATCTACCGGTACTTGTTATTAATGTCGTCACTGGTCTTTGTAGTTTAACGAGTTGTATACCCTTCATGGGGAATAACCTACGCAATTATCAGGGACGTGGTATCATAACTAACTGTGCTGCACCTTTTTGTGTCAGACAATCCAGGAAGAGATAGCGATCGTTGATACTCGTATGGTAGGAAGGTTCGATTGCTTCATTTTTCACTGCATATCCGCGAGTCTTCACTCTGACAACACTCCAGATAGCAGGCAGGTGTGTTCTTCTTTCGTTTTCACGACTCCCGTGCGTTTCGTACGGTGCAGGCAGTCAGCATATGGACGTTGACATCCATATCTATTGTGATGCGCAGTCACTTCACACGAGCTTACTAAGAGTATCTTATGATAGATGCGGAGAAATACGATATGCGGCGAGACTTGAGTTTGTTCTTTCTTGCCGAAGCACTGTATTCAACTTATCTCTATCATACTGATCGTAACGCAGGGTAGCTAGTCTACCACAATAGGTAGCAGGTAACGTTCCATATAACGTTACGAGTACGCTACATAGAACGTTGCAGGGGCATTGCTCGTTGCAGGGACATTGCTAGGAACGGTTCACGGAACCTTGACGGGCTGCTGCTGTAGAATAAACCTGCCCGTAGCATGGGCATTGTCTCGTGATCAGGTGATGGCATGCCCCACCTTGCTCACTCTCTTCCATTTCCTTTCCACTCTTCTTATTCCATTTCCTCTTCTTCCATTTCCTTTTCTCTTCCATTCCTTTCCTTCCCTCTCTCCTTCTCCTTTCCTCTTCTCCTCTTGATCTCTGAGATCAAGATTCCTTCTATAATGGCCAATTAAGCGCCAATTTCAAACCATCTTCTTTCTTCATCACAAGTAAGTGATCTTCACAGACACTTCGGTGCCGCCTCTGCATCTCTTCTCATAGAAGACAGAGCCTAAACATGCATTATTCCTTCAGGTCATGACCCTCGAGGTTATGAGCCTTCCTTCACAGGCAGCACTTCAGACAGCATCCGCTGTAGTCAGCAACCACGAGTTGGTTAGTGGCGGGAACGGGGGTACTCTATGTTATTGTTGAGAGGATATACCCGCGGCCATGTTAGTTCAGTTTGCACTTTGGTTTTAGCTCGTGTGCGCTTTCTTCGTCTGTCTCGTGTATTTTGAGGCAGCCGAATTTTCGTTTTTTTTTCGTTTTTCGGATCTTCTTAGGGCTCCAGCACCTTTTGTGTGACCATGGACTCCTTCGTCTGAGAGTTAAAGTGAGAACAACAACAACAAACAACATTGGTCATCTGCTTAGTCAGTACCAAAAAGAGCGAAGGGCCTATTGACTGTGCTCAATAGACACGACGTAGATGTTTCATTTAGTATCTGATAATCAGGGAGTTCCATATATGCCGGTCGCCCCGGTGGTTCAAGTGGTTAACCTCGAATTCTACTTGTTTGAGTCCTGGGTTCGAGCCCCAGGAGGGTCGGACTTTGACTTTATTTGCAAAAATATAAAAAAGGGATTCAATTGTTGAGAGCGCCTTGCAGCGTGGGTAGGCACAATGCGATGCGAGTCGACGAGGGAAGAAAAGGCTGAAATCTTCTCGCGATAAAAAAATGAAGGCACGTATCGTAGCGGGAAGGGGGGAGAAGAGCCTGCTATGTGACCCCGGATCTGAGTTACGAGTTGGAAGGAGAGAGAAGATGTGCGAAGATAATGAATGGGATGAAGAAAAAAAAAAAATAAAAAAATATATTGATGTGGGATTATAAGAGCGGGAGATTAATTGTGCCTGCAATGTGATGGATAATCGTGTGGATGCGCCGCCACCTGAGTCACTCGACAGCACTGATACGTAATAATATATATAAGAGAAGTTCCGTGTTATTGTCTGGAGTCAACCACGCGTTCCCGTGCCAGCTGCGTCTATACCTTTAGAGATCAATCAACACACTAGTGAACCGGTGATCTTCTATTGGCAAGCGTAGCCGAGGCCAACCTAGAGAGGTGGGAACCTTCCGACATGTCTGGTTCAGATGGCATGTCTAGTCAGGAAACAAGCGTGGCCATGGAAGAGATGCTGAGGATGAAAGAGAAAATCGAGATCCTGGAGAAGATGATAGAAGAGCAGAAGTTGGGCGCCGAGAGGAACGCGCCGCAAGAAGGAATGGAAGGGGGGGCCGGTGGGGGGGCGAGAGGAGAAGCAGCTGCGAGGGAACCAGCAGCATCGACGGTGACGACACCTGGGCTGGGAGCCCGTCCAGGCATGTCACCAAACACTTCTTTATACCGCCCTAGTTTGTCCCAGTCGAGACCCCCCAAATTCGATAACATAGAAGCCCACTTTAGTATGTGGCGTAGCAAGTTCGAAGCGTACCTGTCATCCCTAGGGTGCCTACATGTGTTAAGCACGTCAACCCCTGTTATGGTTGGTGACGTGAGGGTGTCGGAAGAGGAGCTAGCATCGAGGCATTCTCCTCAGGAGATTAGGGATGCCCGATTAGTTTATGGACTGATGATGGAAGCAATGACTGGATACGCAATGGCTGAGTTCAGAATGCAGAAGGCAATGTCACCAAGTGGTGCATGGAAGGAATTAGAAGATTACTACATGCCAAGGACAATAGCGGCCACCCATAGACTGAAGAGAGAGTTTACAACCATCAGAATGATCGAGGACGAAAACCCCGTGCTGTTCCTAGGGAGGGTGGATAAGGCAGCAGATGAGCTGGCCATGCTTGGCTGTGGGATGAGTGTGGAAGAGGTTAACCGACATATCGTGACGAACCTCTCGCCTCTATATATGATACAAAGCAAGTCCGTTCTTTCCCGCCCGTCCATCCCCCGTTCCGAGATCGATGAGATCATCCGCGATGCGTACGCAAACGATAAGGCAGATAAAGAAATGGTTTCCAAGGCGTTGGGTGTGCAGGGAGTGGGAAACCAGCATGCTTTGTACGCCGGAGGTGCGCAGCCTACCAGTGGTGGAGGTGCGGGTCCAGGAAGGGAAAGGAGGGACAGGAGAGGCGGGAGGTACAAGGGTGGGCAGCAGCCGCAGCAGCAGCAGCAGCAGTATCAGCAGCAGCAGCAGCAGCAGCAGTATCAGCAGCAGCAGCAGCAGCAGCAGCAGCAGCAGTATCAACAGCAGCAGCAGTATCAGCAGCAACCGCAGCAGCAGCGGCAGCAGCAGCAGCGACCGCAGCAGCAGCAGCAGTACCATCAACAGCAGCAGCAGCAGCAACAACCCCAGCAACAGCAGTACCAGCAGCAGCAGCAGCATCGTCCCCGTCGGCATGATGGCAACCGGGGAGGAGCTTCGCCGGGGGGAATTACCGGCCCCAAATGGCGTTGGGATGCCGTGGCCTGCAGGTACCGTTGGGATAACTCCGGTCCCGACCCCTTCGGTGCGGGTGGGGCGGTCCCGCCCATGGGTTGGGTACCTACCGAGCCACTACCAGGGGCAATGCCCCCTATGCCCCCGCCGCCCGTAATGACTCCGGCGGGCTGGGGTTTCCCGCCGAACAACACGCAACCGAGGAGCAAGGGGGTCTGTTTTCGGTGTGGCAAACACGGCCACTACGCCGCAGCTTGCCCGGCAGCCGCCCCGCAGATGAACGTCGCAGTCCCGAGTACTGCTGCCCCTCCCCCTCAACAGATATACTACGGAGGTGGCTGGCAGCAGGAGACGCCCTACGGCAGTGGTGGGTATACCTCAGCCGGAGCTTTCCCGTCACAACAACCCTCCTCGAGCACGTTCCCTTCCCCTGGCCCAGCGAACAACGGCAACCCTACGCCTACGTTCGACCCGCACCTCCTCACCGCGCAGTTTGCGCACCAAGGCAAGAGTATTTTTAGCGACGATTTGTTTTGGGCTAGTGGGAGGGAAGAGTGGGTGGCGGATTCGGGAGCAACCTTTCACGTAACTGGAAACCCCTTTGGTATGGTAGGCTGTTACCCCCCTCCCCCCGGTAAGAGTAGTTTGGTCGTTGGTGACATGAGGTCACTGAAGGTCGAGTACTTCGGACAGATTCCGATGGTGATGCACAGCCCGCAGTGTGATGTCCAGGTTAGGCTTTTGGACGTAGCCTACGTGCCCGGTGTTCGGTTCAACCTGTTTTCACTTCACGCAGTAATGCTGAAATGCCCGGTGACTTTAGATTCCCAGGGAGCTCACTTGTTGGATGGGCAATTGTCCTTTATGCGTAAGGACGCAGGTTCGTACGTAGACGCCACGCGGACTGTAGAGACCCCGATTGCTGCCGCTGTTTTGGCTCCCGGAAAAATGCGGAGGATTGATATTAACGACCTTCACGTTTCCCTTGCCCACTCCCATGCTGACACTCTCCGTGAGACGGCACGCCAGATGGGCATTAAGGTTTTTGGGGAGTTGGTTTCGTGTGCTGGATGTTCTGAGGCGAAGGGGAGGAGGATGGCGGTGCCATGGACGACCGAGTGCCGCTCCACCAGGCCTCTGGAACGTCTGTTCGTGGATCTGTCGGGACAGCAGTCGACGTCTGCTGGCGGTGCGCAGTACATGATGATGATCGTCGACGACTACTCGCGACTGGGATGGCCGTACTTCTTGAAGAGGAAGTCCGACGTCCCGAAGGTCTTCGCTGGTTTTCTGGCCGACATCAACGCCAAGGGTGTTCCGTCCATCGTGGAGTGCCTTCGCTCGGACAACGGCACCGAGTTCACCAAGGCGGAGTTCGTGGAGTTGCTCAACCACCACGGTATCCGCCGCGAGCACACGCCCGTCGATTCTCCGAAGCATGACGGCGTGGTCGAGCGGCGAATTGCGATGACGCTGGAGCTTGCAATGGCGTCCCGCCTAGAGGCCCCCCGCCTGTTCGGCGATGCAAGGATGCCGGCGACGCAGCCCCTTTGGGCTGAGTCCTGCGTGTACGCGAGCGACGTCATCAACATGACGGCAAGGGTGAGGGACAAGCCGGAAATGTACTCGCCGTACCGCAAATTTTACGGGAGAGCACCGTTTGCGCGGCTGCTCCCATTTTTGAAGCCAGGTTTCCACCACGTCAGGAGGAGCTTGAAGACCGAGCCGAAGGCGGAGGCTTGTTTCTACCTCAACGGCGGCAACCACCACGCAGCTGACTGCAGCAAGATTCTGCTGGCATCTGGCCGGAGGTCGTTCTCCCGCGACGTCACTTGGGAGCACCCGAGGAAGCCGTTCGTGGGGTTACTGCCTTCGGAGGAGGAGAGCTCCCCGCCGCCGCCGTTGCCGTCACCACCGCCCCCGGGTACGCCGGAGCCTCTGAGAGGCCCTGACGTATGGCCCGAATTACCGTCCCCATCTCCACTGCTGCCGCCGCTACCGCCGTCATCACCGCCGCTACCGCCGCCGCCGCCGCCGTCGCCGTCGCCACCGCCCCCGCCGTCACCGTCGCCGTCGCTGCCGCCGTCATCGTCACCGCCGCCGCCACTGCCACCGTCACCGCCACCGCCGTCGCCACCGCCGCCGCCGCCGCCGCCGCCGCCGCCGCCGTCGCCGTCGCCGCCGAGATCATCGCCGTCGCCGCCGCAGCAGTCATCGCAGCCACAGCTTTCGCAGCGTGCTGCTCGGGAACTGGGTTCTTATATCCCGGACCCGGAGGATGGCGACGTACTGAGGGGGCGGACCAGGGGGGAGACTGCACGACACCAGGAAGGTGGCGGCGGTGTGCAGGGTGGTCGGACAGTGGGGGAAGCTGGACGACACCCGGAGGAAGGGGACGTACTGAGGGGGCGGACAAGGGGGGAGACTGCACGGCACCAGGAGGGTGGCGGCGGTGTACAGGGTGGTCGGACAGTGGGGGAAGCTGGACGACACCCGGAGGAAGGGGACGTTCTGAGGGGGCGGACAAGAGGGGAGACCGCGCGGAACCGCGAGGCTATGGGGCATGGGCTGCTATCGCTGATGGCAGCACGGGAAGGTATAGGCCATGTACTTTTCCACCAAGCCCCACCGCGCGAGAACCCTCCCCTTCCCACGCGCCCGGCAAGCGAGCTTTCGACGCCGAACTCGTATGCTGAAGCGTGTGTGGACGAGTATTCGACGATCTGGAGGCAGGCGATGGACAAGGAATATCATGGACTGGCGGACGCGGGGACGTTTGGAGCGACGTAGCAACCAGAGGGGCTCAACGTCATCTCGGCGAAGTGGGTGTTCGCCTGGAAGTCCAACGAGCATGGTGATGTGGTGCGGGCGAAAGCAAGGCTGGTGGCACGAGGTTTCAAGCAGCGTGAGGGTATTGATTTCTTTGAGACTTTTGCTCCGACCCCTGCAGCGTCTTGTTTCCGTTTGCTGGGTGCCGTTGCGTGCGAGTTGGGTCTGGATTTGTGTCATTTTGATGCTGAGCAAGCGTTCGTGCAGTCGAGTTTGGATGAGGATGTTTTCATGCGACTGCCCCCTGGCTGCGGCGAAATGTCCGGTAAGGTAGTCAGGTTGAACCGCAGTCTCTATGGCTTGAAGCAAGCGTCGAGGTCGTGGCACAACCACCTTCTCACTCACATGAAGAGTCTAGGCTTTGAGCAGAGCCCCGCTGACGCGTGTGTCATGAGGTTGGTCGAGTCGGGCTCTGTCTCCATAGTAACAGTGGTTCATGTGGATGATATTTTTGCTGTAGGACGCAAGGCTAGGTGCGATCAGTTCTGTGAAGACCTGAACAGCCTTGTTCCGATCAACAATCTGGGCGAGTTGCGGTGGTATGCTGGTTGTTGTTTTTCGAGGGATTGGGATGCTGGTACTTTGACGATTTCGCAGCAGGCGTTCGCTGAAAGGACCGCGGCGAGGTTTGGTGTTAGTTCCGGGAGGAATAATCCGCTTTCGACTGGTGTGAAGCTCGAAGAGTTCGACGAGAATGAACCCGTGGGTGATTGGCCTTTCCGCGAGTTGGTGGGGTGCTTGATGTGGCTTGCGAACCAAACACGACCGGATATTGCGAACGCGGTGAGGGCGGTAGCGAGGTACACGAATAGGCCGAGGGAAGTACACTGGGAGACAGCGGTCGGTATTTTAGAGTATGTTTTTTCTACGAGTGATTTCGGCATTACGTTTCAGAAGGGTAGCGGGCTTGAACTGGTAGCGTTTGCGGATGCGGACTACGCCAACAAAGCCACTGACAGGAGGTCAGTTTCAGGTGGGGCTATCATGTGTGCTGGGGCGTGTGTGTGCTGGTTTTCTAGGACACAGAAATGCGTTACGCTCTCGACCACTGAGGCCGAATATGTAGCACTAGCAGACACTATCAAGGAGGCGATGTTCTTGCGCTACGTTTGGAGTTTCATTTTTCCGGGGTTCGGGGAGCGATGCATTACGGTTTTCGAGGATAACGAGGGGGCAAGGCACCTGGCACAAAACCCAGTGTGCACGTCGAATTCTAAGCACATCGACGTTCGACACCACTTTTTGCGAGAGCTTATTTCCAAGGGGGAGTTTGTTATTACCCATGTAGAGTCGGAGGAGCAGCGCGCAGACTTCTTAACAAAGCCGCTCAACAACATGGTTTTTCGTTACCACCGGGATTTTCTGATGAACCTTTGACGCCTTGTTTCCGAGATGTTTTATTTTACTTATTTTGAGTGAAGAATGTGTTTGAACTATAAAATCGTTTTGTTTCTGGTAACGGATTTTAAAAGTTTTTTTGGTGTTTTCCGAGTGGTCACAACGTCAAATAAATTTCTAGTGGGGAAACCTATGTGCTATCTCGCATTACCGTCGCGATCTGTGTATCTATGGCGGGAGTAGGGGATAAGGGGAGACTCTTGTCCGGAGGAACGGGGTTCCTCGCGATCTCTGGCATTAAGTTTCTTGACTTGATTTTATTTTGATTGGCATGACCACTCCTGTGGTATTTTTCTGATGATACTTGTGATTTAGGTTTTTGACAAGGCTGAAGTGAGACTAGGAAGCGCCTGGGGGCGTGTGCGGTCCACATGAAAATGTTTTCCGACGTGGGAAGGTCTGGATAGTATTCGGAAATTGAGAGAGGTCGGTAGAACTGAAGAGACACTGTGATATATTTGAATCAATTCCGCGGAAAATGCCGTTTTACCTGGCTGAATCCGAGAAGAATGCCGTTTTACCTGGCATTGGATTTCGGTATTTTTATATGTTTGCAACGGAGAGAGGCTATGGATTTGAGCATTTGAATACTGGTTTGAGGATTTGAGTGTTGATTCGAGAATTTTATCTTTGAGTCACATGTTGGGTATTTGAGTTTCTGAAGTTCATATGAGTTGGTCATAAAGAAGAGATATATCGACCCAGCGAAGTCGTACATTGTCATGTTGCCGACCTGGGGGGATATTGAAGTATGGTCCGTGTATAGTGAGCAGGGGGGATATTGACTGTGCTCAATAGACACGACGTAGATGTTTCATTTAGTATCTGATAATCAGGGAGTTCCATATATTGATGTGGGATTATAAGAGCGGGAGATTAATTGTGCCTGCAATGTGATGGATAATCGTGTGGATGCGCCGCCACCTGAGTCACTCGACAGCACTGATACGTAATAATATATATAAGAGAAGTTCCGTGTTATTGTCTGGAGTCAACCACGCGTTCCCGTGCCAGCTGCGTCTATACCTTTAGAGATCAATCAACAGGGCCTCGTCTTATCGTACTGCTCTGTGTCCTGTTTTGGGGTCGATCACTGAAGGTAGATCGGTTCGTTGTGGTGGAACTATTTTCGGCAGACAGGGCTGCGGTTCGTGTTGAGAGGTTTCTATTTGCAGTACTAGGTATGCAATTGATGTATGTATATATATCGTATACCAGGTATATATTTTGTATGTATATATTTATTATATTATATATTATATATACCTGGTATATATATAGTCGTAAACTCACTGTGCCTTTACGCGATAACGACGTAACGTCTATTGAAAATGTCGATTGCAAGCGCGTACTACGCGCGTGGAAGAGTAACAATGCATGTACTTCGCGTATGTATGTAGCACGCAAAACGGCAAACCCTCAGTATCCAATATGCAACTTTGATATATGAAAGTGCAGTTTTTCCCGGGATTCAAGTCTTGCCTACTATCCGTGCCACAGAAGTACAAGCAACAGCACCATGGCGGTACCCCACACCGAACGTTTGGCACACCATGATATCGACAAAAGCACATGCACTCGGGTGTTGTTAGGTCTACCCTGCATCAGACCTGACCAATGAGACTGATACGATCCGAGAAGAGATGACTATCAGGTTTCATTGTCTGAGACACCGCCTCACCCTTCCTCGTCCTCCGCGTGATCCACGTCCCGGCATCGTGATGAGTTACGCTTCTGCTGCCGCCGATGTTACGCTGTCTGCTGTGGTCGAAATGATGTTGTAGGACTCCAGCAGTACCGATGAAACTGAACTGTGCTTCGTAGTGTTGGATGCCGGCCCTCCAGGTACGTAGCATCTGCTCCGCGCTGTGATGGTGTACAGTACTGTGACGGAAAAGGCACGTAGATCAATTTTTCATTGAACGTAAAAAAATGACAGCTCAGAAATCCATCACGCCTACTCTTATAGACAACGGGGTTCGCGCAATAACCGCCCCTCGCTCGGCCCTTTCATTTTTTTTTTTTTCTCCCAGCTCCTACCATCCGACAATGTACAGAATGATCTCCAACATTGATCACTCATAACTTTCTCGAAGAATGTACTGCCCCTATTCTACGGATTATCCACTGTATGTGCGGAACGACGCATCACGCGCCGAGTTACTCAACCGAGTAACCATAGAGCCTATGTTACTCTGTAGTACCTTTCTCCCCTGGAGTTGGAATGGTTTGCTTGTGCACCTGCAAGCAGCTGGCGATTTTTCCCTGATCAAGCTACGTCGATTTTAACGTCGGCATGCATGCGTACCGTACATACCCTGAGTGCGTCCGTGACGTATGTTGAGTGGAGGCCTGCTAATTAAAGTGAAATTATTGCTGTAATCAAAACAGGAATCTTTTAGCTCAATTCGCAGAGAAGAAAGTTACCCTGCGGAATTGTCCGCGTTCTATTGCCCCAGATTTAGAACAATTTTTTTAGCAACATGTATGCCAAGTTTTATTTACCAACCCAGTCGTATTCGCCTTTATTTACGGGACAACTACTCCTCGAAGGAGTGCCCAAAAATCGGCCAGGTACATCACTGGGTTCTCGCACATTCCTGTATCCCCGAGCAAAATCTGCAAGCGGAACTAAACCGAAGCTGCAACGATTGGCGGGAGTAGGGCATCGCAAGACACACGAAACTGTGCCCGGATCGGCTCGCCACCCTCGCTTTGGTTTTGATAGCGAAGCTACATTCCTTCGCCCCGACGCCCACGCACACACGCTGGGCCTGCTCTTGCCCTGCGTTTGCTGCAAAAAGGGCGTGTAGTGCTTACATAGCAAGAACAATCTGACCGCGTTCGGCGATGATTGACCGCGAACTGCACTTACCCCAGAGTAAAGAGAAAAACATACCCTGAACATCCTTACTCATGGTTTGTGATATATGCTGAGAAAACCAAAGATGGCCATCTCGGACTATCGACCACACGTGTGATGTGGTTGCAGAAAAGTGGTGTCATGCCGAGCTCAACCTTAGAGTGAATAGCAAACTGTAAACAGGCCTCTCATCGGTCGCTGACTTTGGTTGCACGATACATGATATGTTAGACGTTAAAAGCATGAACGATCGAGAAACAAAATAAAGAGGAGGCGGGGGGAAGGGAAATGGAGACACTTCCCTTTCCGATGTGGCTGTTACGTGTTTTCGTTTTGAAGTATCACTTCTGACACGTAAAGTATAAACCAGGTCTGGCCCTTTTTCCCCCCCAAACAATGCTCCTGTCGCTTTGTTATGAAAGCCAACCTCACTGTATTTACTTCCAACTTCCCGCATTTGTTTCAGAACGGGCTCCTTCACCGTGGCCCAACCACCTCTTTAGCGGACGGGCGCCTCTCCCCTGCAGACACGCAGCAGAGCAGGATACGCGCGGTGTTGACAATATTCGTAGGAAGAATACTCCAGATCGCCACATACATGCAGCACAGGAGGGTGGGGAGGAGATCGACACCCTGCATGAGGAGAAAGGTACAGGTATAACGCTTCAGGCCATGTTGTTGGGCTCAGTGTATGCCCGACGCCTTTGGGCAAAACCTTTTGTGGGCTCAGATACCCTTATTATACCGAGCAAACAAATGTTCCGTCAAAACCATGAAGGAGGGCACTGCACCCACTTATCTAATAATGCGTGTTGTTGCAGACAGTGTCAACCTCTGCCAAGCCTTGGCGTCCTCTTTCGACCTCCCCACGAAGGTGTTCCTGGTGCGCCCGATACGCTAATTGTGCTGACGGGCAGGTATCTGACGTTCCGCCTCAACCCTTGTGAAATATCACATTGAATACCGCACAGACGTTAGTCGTTCACTGGGGGCGTCTTCCAACAGAGATATGCTCCGATTCTTCGACATATCATGGCGCCAGGAGATCCGACACTCAAAACCTATGGCAGGCATGTATCGGGAACAAAGGTGATTACTCGTCGCACCTTGGCTTGTGATTGAAGTGCAAGTGGTTCATCTTTATGTCTTGGAACCCCAAACCTTCTCGAACGAAACGTCGTTTGGGAGGAAAAACAAATAGAACATCGACCGTAAAACCTGAGTTGTCCGGCCTATACCAACGCACGTGTTGATTATCCCGAGGCGAAAAATGTATTGTTCGGGAGCTACTCGCCTGCGTCAAGCCTCTCCCCCCCTACTTCTCTGGGTGGAAACTAGGTGTTTGAAGATATCCAAGATGGGGCGTACTCAAGATTAAGATGCCGTATCCTAAGGGGTACGGAGGTGTTCAAAGAGTCTAAACCTGAATGCTTTCACGACCACGTCGTCTGATGAGATTATTTATAGTCGTTGTATTAGAGGACAGAGGAGGATAGAGAGAGTAGACCTTAGCTCGCAGTTGTAGCGGAGAACGGAGTGCGCGAACTCTCTTCATACACAGACGGAAAAAAAACTCAAAAACGCCTGCGAAGATTTACGAAGTCCTCTACACCTTGTGACTGTCCCTGCTCGAATGATCCAAACAAACACGCTCCCTGGCTCGTCACAGTAGTGACGAGACCGAAGAGCCATTGAAGACTGACTAGGACCTACGAACAGCCAACAACAGTCCCGCAGGTCGAAACCCGGCCACCTGGTCAAAACCCCCTGTACAACACATATACTGCAAACCATTGCAATTGAAACAACGGCCGCATTCCAAACGATGACCGCGGGCAGAAAATCAAATGTCATGTTGTGCCCTACTCCCCCATGCTCTTCAAAGTAGCGCAGGATTGGCGGCCTGGCAAATCATTCCTCGCATCACTCGAACATGTTCTCATCGAACAATTCTCTTACCCCCTTACTCACCCTCTAAAGGCATATTGAACAAGAATCTACGGTGAGACGTTATAGTGGTTGCAGCAAGGGAATTGGTAAAACATTCCGCGTGGTGCTCTTCCAAAGATACGAACCGAATGTTGATATTCTTTAACACTAAGTAGCTCTCTGAAAAAATGAAAACTCACGTCAAGATGCTTACTCCGCGCAGACGCAAGAGCGTTCCCCGCCAACGGTATGGCGCCCTGGTTACCCTCGAAAACCCGAACACATGATCCGCTTAGCTCTGGACAAATACACGACAACACCGCGCTCGTAAACAAAGCTTCCTTCACCCCTTCACCCAGGGCGGCATACTCTGCTTCTTCAGTCGATAACGTAACCTACCTCTCGTGCTACTTCCCCAACAGATGGCCGCACCCCCTAGGGTAATTACCGTCCCCGATACCGAGCGCCTATCGATCGACTTACCACCAGAATCGGCATCACTATACGCGGTCAAATCCAATCCCGAGCCCCGCACAAAAGTCAATCCCACAAACCTGATCCCATGGAGGTCAGCCATAACATTTCAAACAGCCTTCCAGTGCCTCTTCTCTGTAGGGTTGTGGGAGTGGCCCGCCACAGCACGCACAGCGTTCGAATTGTCCGGCCTCATCAAGGTCGACAACCACCCACATCAAGCTGCCCACAGCCTCCCTCTATGGGCAGTCTGCTCCAAGTTCGCCCTCCTCCCTTGGACTTATTTCCACACTGGGGGTCGCGGGGATGTCGGAGATGAGTTAACACCAAAACAATTTAGCATGCTCTCAATGAACGCCTTCTGCGTTATCTCCTCTGTCCCAAACAAAGCACAACCAGTGTACGAAGTCAGCTTGCCGAGGTTATTGTGGGGAATTTAATACTAACACCGCATGGAAATCCCTGCATTTCTCGTCCGATCCTGCGAGTACGATGCCATCTACATGAAAGGCCATGATCAGTTCTGCATTGCCGTCCACAACCATGCGAGAAAACATACGGGTCATATTTCCACTGCTCCATACCGTACTCTACCACGGTATCTGTCAATAATCCGGCTCACTGCCGTCCGCGCTGCTCTAGACCACACAGTAATCTGTTCAAGCGAACGATCGCTTCCGCTGACATGTCACCACACCCACCGGGTAGTTTAATGTATACCTTGGCGTCGAGTTTCGCGCGAGCAAAAAGCTTGTGCGACGTCTAGGCGAAAACGCTTCAGATAATATTTATTGGCAACAGCCGCCAGACGTTTAACGGGCGCTGACGAGAGAGTTGGTGCATTGCGTTTGAAAGTAACCTACATACTACACCTGGCTAAACCCCTTATCTTCACGTCTGGCCTTCATATTTACTATCAGGCCATCCTTATCCGTCTTTTAGGTGAACACCCACTTCGCACCTACAGGTTTCCCCCCTCGTGGCGGTGTCGCGGCTTCGTATGTACCGGTCGTTTTGTGATCGTCCAATTCAATATGCATGACCTCGTGCCACGCCGTTTTACACTGGGAACGCTCTACATCTGCTACGGACTGCGGGGGCGGTTTTACGTCTTCCGGGAAACCACACAGAATGCACACGCGCACCTTCCCTTTATTCTCCACAGCAGGTCCTCCAGCCATCGAGGCCATTGCGTCCTCCGTCGTCCATGACGTACAATCCAGGATACTCCCAGGCGTCGCCGACTATTTTTTACTCTGATGCAAGCAGCGCGTCTGGGCTTCCTTTATTCATCATGAGCTAGTACGCTGCAGGTTCACCCTCCAGGCGTTGGTTCTGACCCCGGTCCTGTCCCGCGTTGTTGGAGAGTGCCGTCACTAGCTGCTGAGCTCGTGTCGTGGCCTGTCCGACAGGATCACGGAGGGATCCTCACCGTTTCCTTGGCCGGTGTCGGAGGCTGAGGTTGCGCCGGGGTCGCTTTCGGCCCTACCTGCCGGGACCGAGGAGGCGTCCACGGCGCCCCTTTTGACGAACCCATCGTCGCGGGTTTTCGTGGCCGGCCTCGCCGGCGACAGGTACCTGATATGTGCGCTCCTGCATAAACGCGTCCATGTCAAAACCCCACGTCACGTCGAGGTCGTTCACTTGAGCCAGACCGTCGTCCAGCTCATCCCCCACCCCCGCACCACCACCACCATCCTCATTAGTGCCTTTTCCACGTCGTTCTTGCAGTCGTCGCCGTCCGCCTTTTTCTCTGCCATTGCCTCGACCTTGTCCGCGGCTATCGCCACCACCGCCGCCGCCAGCGCTGGGCGTTGGATTCCTTCCTCCGGTTTCCAGAAAGTCGCTGATGGCGTTCTCGAACAGCCTTGAAGCTGTCATCACGGCCGATGCCGCAACAGGGTGCCAGCTTCGGAGCCTCCACCTCGTACTCGGTTGGCAGAGCGTCAATGTAAATTTTGTACAGCATGTGCTCGTCTACTGACAATTCCCGCTGTGCTTAATTCCGGGGCCACGATCCTCGCTCCTGTTCATCGCTTCGAGGGGGTTGCTCCCCGTCGCTTGTTTGAAGCTTTTAGGGCGTCGCGAGAGGTCCGACTTGGCCACCGTCGTTCGATGGCCGTACCACGCTAGGGGAGCGTCGTACGCTTGCCTCGGCGAGGTACACCTATGCAAAATACTCTTGTCGCTATTAATAGTTCGTTTGAGCGCCGTCGACAGGACATTCCAACCTATTGTGTGCATGTGCACGATTTCGCGGTTCAACCCGCTAGCGACAAGCCTCTAGTTTTATGAGGTCCAATTCCCTCGGGGGAATGCACTGCGATGGGTCCAACACGAAGGCAGACAGGAATAAAAATCCTGCGGGGAAATACGAACGTCTCTGGTTCAGGGGTTGAACTCAAGCTGCAATCCACTAACCGATGGCACCGGAGTAGGTTTTTCTTCCACATGTCGTGAAAGAGGTAGATCGAATCCACCACCCCACTCCACGCCAGGGTATGCAACTCATTCGCCAGTCCTCCCAGTCTGGTCTGGCTGATCCCTCGGTGGGCCAACTTCGATAGGCAACACAGTTCTTCCGCGTCAAGTTGCTCCAAAATCTGGCGAGGCGCCCTCACGCAAATTTGTCGCTCGTTCTGCTGCAGCATCTCGTGCCATGCTTACAGCAGAAGCAGGGGTCTATCTCACAGCAGCGGGTACTATCAAACGCGGGATATTTTTAAGAGGTTCTCCGCCCTCAGCGCTGCTGGACTCCGATCGGGCCTTGTTCCTTGTGAACTCGGCCATCGTGTCCCTCATGGCGTGCATTATCGACGCGTGACTGTGCTCAATCGCCCGATTGACCTCGCGCCTCAGATCTTGAACTTCACCCGGAGAATCGTTATTCTCTTGAGCCGACCTCTCCGAAGGCATCTTTGCTTCTGGTACCAGACCACAAACGTTCAAGTCACTAGTGTGTGCGTTGAGTCCAATCCAGGATGCCCTGACCACCACGTGGTCTGATGGGAGTTTTATATAGTCGTTGTATTAGAGGACAGACGTGGAGAGAGAGTGGAGCCTAGCTCGGGGCTCGGAGCGAAGAAGGGAATGCTCGAACTCTCTTCCTAATAAGCACACGGCAAAATTGACAATAATCCCAGCGAAGAAATACGAAACCCTCTAAAACTAGTAACCGTCGCTGCTGGAACCATTCAAACGAACAGGAGGTGTGGACGGCATCTGGAACAACTCCTCGGAACATATATTTTTGTGTGATCATCCGTTGATGGATTAAGTTAACGGCGGGCGATGTACTGCTGACGTCGGTTGCATTGACCCTAGACACAAGACCAACCCACGGCCGGCCTGCTTCGTACCTGATAAGGCTTGGGCGTATAGACGCCAGGCTTGAAGTGTTGAAGCCGACCCAAGCCCCGAGTGTGGAGAGAAAAGGTGTTTGAGGGGATGGTTTGAGACGCAATGGTTGGGCGACTAAAACCTTTCGCTCGTGTTCCAACTCAGCGGGATGGAAAAATAGGTTTAAACATACAACCATGTTATCGTCTCAACGAACTCTGGAACTCACGTCTGCGTCTGAGCTCCGCGGGATGTTTTATTAGAATCCGGTCGACGATATACTGACCATACTAGCCATGTCGACGAGCCCCCTTCAAGCTGAAATGGCCCCGGCAAGTCGCACGCCCGTGGGTGGCGGAGCTATTAGAGACCCAGAGAGGGGGGGGCAGGTCCTGCCGGAATCCAAGGCGGGACAGTGACAGTCAGACCGTCTCGAATGCATGTGTAGCCCAACAAATCAACAACAGAAAATATTCAACACAACACCTTGGTGTTCTTGAAAGGCGGAACGACTGCTTACAGGATATATATATATTTATACATATTATGTTTGTTTGTATATATTTTTATGTACTGATGGCGATGTTTGTTTGTATATATGTTTATATACTGATGGCGAGGGTAGTCGTGTGCGAAACGAATCAGTGCGTCATATGACACCGACGACTGATACCAATCAAGATTATATGTGTATGTGTAAATCGTTGACTATCGAGCTCGAGACAATATCATCCCACGGCTACACCCTGTTGCGTACCGGGCGAGATTAGGGGCTTAGGCGTGTTGCTCCGCTCTTGTTCAGCTATCGTCGTGTCGTGTGTAGTTGCGTAGTAGCACAGTACTTCTAACAATTGTTGTTTCCTGCCTGTCTTGCCGTCCGCTAGAATACTAGCTCGTGATTTCGATTGGGTTATATTTCACGTGTTGCTTAAAACAAATATGTCGTCGAATCAGTACAGTTTCTATTCGTTGCGGAATTCGTTTTGTATTCCAGACCATCACATACAGCCGAAAAATTGTGCTCTTCTTGAGGAAGCACGACAAACACGAACACAAATGGGGACCTACACGATCGCAAAAACCATCCGTATGTTGGACACGACGAATAGCGTGAGGTATGATTCTTCTAAAGTAGGCACTAGGGCAATTTCCGATCAAGCCAACTCGATATCAATCGGTATGATAAGTTTTTAGGATCTGTTTTTCATGCTGGGGAACATCCCTGAGAACGCACAATATAGATCAGCTTGTGCAGCAACATGCAGCGGGAACCGCCGCGGCTCTGCACCGAGAGTACATATTAAATATGTAGCAGCGCCATATAGTATTTCAAACCTTGAACCTGAGTACAAAATGCTTGTCGGTTTGTTGCAGCATGGACTCGCATTCGCCAATCGACAACAGCAGCACTGTCGGTGGCTTCCAGGGGCATCCAACACGCGTGGCTCGAACAACAGCCTCTACGTAAAAGCTGAGAATGGCCGACTACAATATTCCAGTGATTGTCTAGAACATTCAGCACAACAACAGCCCACCACACGGCACAGCAACAGCCCTCCAGGTAGTCCACAACTCGAAGACCCCACCCACAGCAAAAGGTCAGCCGGTTACAGGTAGGCCCCTCTAAAAGGGAGAGGAGATTGGTACTCTCCACGGCCCCCGATAGTTGACACGTTCGTCTCGGGACTAATCCCTCGTTTTTAACTGTTGCCTGACAGTACTACTGTATGTAGTGATAACCTGGTATCAATCGCTATTATATTATACCGCCATAATTGTTTCCTTGGTTATTATGAGCTATGTACTGCCCCGCACGTAACGTTTTTTTTTTCCTTTTCAAACGCCTTCATACAATTGCAGCGTTCAAGAAAGATTTGGCTTGAGGGAAAGCCTTGCTATGCTGCTGCTGCTGCTGCTGTTGTTCGGTTGTTGAGCACCAACAACGCGGAGGAGCACACCGAGGAAACAGGCGAGGAACTATTTTTAGGCATTTAGACAGGCGCATTTTCCTCCGTCGAAATTCCGGAGTGATTTCAGCCTGCTGTGACAATGGAACGTTGAACACTGAACAACGGAAACGTGTTGTTTGTAGAGAGATATTGAATCGTGGACATGTTCAGAAACAGAGGATGGGTAAGAGGGTCACGACGTCAATGACAGGTGCCGTTAGTTGAATTAGAATAACAGAAACTAACTGGGAAGAGGTGTAAAAGAAGGTAGAACACCATCTAGCAAGGGGCTACGTTTGTGGATGTGAATGCGCGAAGGTGAGGCACTGTTTCCGAGGTAGGCAAGTTGAACCAAGAATTCAGGTTTCGGCTGTGTTCAAGAATGAGTTAGCACGCGAGGACGCATGCAGCAACAGTAGCGGCAGCGGTGGCGGCGAAAACGTATGAAAAAAAATAAAAAACAGTGGTAGGCGTCTTGGCGCATAAAATATTTCATGCAACGTTGGGGGTAGGGAAGGTGCGGAAGTTGCTGTCACTGTTGTCCCAGGGAAGGCCGTGGGGAGTGCAATTGATATTCTGCTGTGGACGCGGAGATGTCTGTTGTTTCACGCAAACAGCTGTGTGATTTGGGGCAACAACTGTAGGGAAGGCGGAAATCACACCTGCTCCCTTTGCTTATTTTCCTGCTGGAGCCGTTCCGCTTGCCGGACGCGAGGATACGAGAAATGTGGCGAATGAAGCTTTCGCCGGGAGTCGAGTAGGCACTTTATGGGAGTTTCGCCGGTGGGGGCGTTGAGGTACCAACAACAGCTGTCGCAGACAGAGGTCTTTTATATCAGGTGCAAAACGTCTCGCTCTATTTTGTGGCTCGACAGCTTGGCAAGCGTTCGTCGAAGAAAACACACCATGCTGAGTTGTAGACATTGCGATCAATTGCGACTCAAGCCTTTCAAATTTCCAATGGCCCTGTACCTTCCTTTGAAAATACATAAATAAGGCGCAAGCGGAGTCAAGAAGGTGTCTAAGAACAATAAGTAGCCGCTAAAGTGGACACGGGAGCTGTTAGGAGATCGATATGTAAAAGTGTTGAGGTTAAAGATGTATCGTTGATATGTAAACGTGTTGAGGGTATTGCTGTCTCATTGGGTACGTCGGTACTCGCTGACGCGAGTCCTGCAAAGTGATTCACCAAACCCCAGCGACGAATCAGACTACAGTAAATCTCCTTGCGGCTTGTTGGTTCAATAGCGTATTCTTCTCCACGGCGCGCTGTAATTGTCTTTGCAATTGAATAACAGCCTTCGTGGGAAACATCAAAATGGATCAAAACGAACACACACACAAACAGGAATTTTCGCGCAACCCGTTTGAGCCCAGGCATCGATCCCGGCCATGATTCGAGCGACTGCACTGAGGTGCTCAGGCAGCCAGTCAGTGGCCTTTTCACAGCTCGTCCTTTCCTTTTCACATCCTGACGTTCTCCCAGTAGCAACACTCTTCCAGCAAGGAATCGAAACAAGTAGTGACAACGGACACGGCACCACAGATAGGTATGATGTTGCTGGGGCAGTAGTCCACTAGGACGAATCATCTTAGTGCAAACTTGTCGGCTGCCGGCTGCCAATCTAGATCCCCGGCCCCCCCCCCCCCGGCTTGTTGGGCCTGAACTAGCGGTGTCTATCAACAGTTCGCTCAATACCTGGTTTCACCAGAACTAGGCATATTCAAACCATGCGACTAATCATTGCACTACGACACCGTGTCCAGGCGCTGCGTCGACATTTCCATGGTTACAAATACTGCCCATGGCATCACAAACAACTCGGCTATGCCCACACTAGTCCGAATATAAATAGAGGGATATCGACCTTAGTTTTTTCGATCACTCTCGTACAGTACGTGTCCCACAATGCTCATGTTGACATTTCCGTTGGGCTGCTACCAATTTCTTCCTCGCGCTTATTTTACCGACAGCGTTGGATTCGCATTCTCCCTTTCCCTGGAGCATTGGTTTACTCTCCAACTCTCCCAACCAATGGGCGTGGGTGACATTCTTCTCAGGCTGGCCGCTCTGGCGACCGTAGTAGTGAGGCGATCACCGCCGGCTTACCCTTTGAGAAATGGCAAGCGCAAGGTCACCGGCGACTAAAATATAATAGGAGCGGAATTATCAGGGTGGGCGCCCAATGTACGACTACGAGTCAGAGATGTACGACTGCCCAGCGTTTAACAGGGACAGCACTTGCTTTATCGCGGAAGGCAACGCGACGGCGTGCTTGTCATGGACGGCGAACGAGGTGAGGGCTGACGAGTACGAGTTGGCCACGTGCAACCATGAGTCCGTCACGTATACTGCAACGCGTGGACCTGTTACCAGACCGACGCATGCACCACCCCAACCTGTAGCCACGAGGGTGAAACCCACAGGTGCTGGTACGGACAGGAGGAAGAGAGTCCGCGGTGCGCCTGCGAAGATGAAGCCGAGACGGCGACCCAAAACCTTGTCCTGAAGGTGCGTCGAAACGGAGGCTGACGGTGACCACGAGGTCGAAGAGTACCAGTGCGTCGTGACGTCTTCTTCTGCGGCATATTGCGAGGCCTGGACGGGCTTGATCGAGAGCGCTGAAGAGGTAGATATGTCAACTTGCGCGTGCATTCAAGAGCAGCTAAACGATCATGGTGTATGCTCGTAATGGGAGTGCCAAGAGCGCGGGCTCAAGAAGTGCTCGCACGGTGGGCAGAGCTGGTGCAACCTCGGCATATATATCGGTTGGGGTGGGTGTTTCGTTGGGCTCCGTGGGTGCCGCGACGCTCAGCTGGGGGCTGTTTTTGGTCTTAGCCCTAACAAGGAGTACTCCACGATCTAGAAACACGTTTTGGGGTTTCTCTGGACGGCAGCTTGGTCCTCCCGGTGTGGTCATTTGGGGCGGTCAAGACGGTGCCACGTTTGCGGGTATATGGTGGGGTGCGCTTATCTCGTACGGTTTGTTCCGCAGGTGCCTCCGCGACAGAAAACACGACTGCCATTACAGCCACATTTCCACTGTCAGCAAAAAGCACCAGACGTCATCGGAAGTCCCCGGTAGTGCACCCGAGAACCTAGCAAATGATGCAGACCTCAAATCCGTCAAGGAGAGTGAAGTAAAATCTGGAGACGCCGCCAACAAACATCACGTCGCCCCCAGGGAACGTCGAGACTCGTCCGGTCCCCCTCGAGGAGACGTCTGGTCTGGGGGGATGGGCTGCCAGTGTTCGTTGAGATGCCGGGATAAACGTAATGGCGTCCCGGAACAGATTAAGGCACGTACTATATAGGGCAAGATGATCTCCCCATATACCAGAAAGAAGCGGTTCCGGAAGAACAATACGTAGCGTTCGCTTCAATGATGCTTGGATGATGACCCTTTCTTTGAAAAAGTGATTGGCGTATATCGGCGCTATGATTGGGCATTGGGTCCACCTCCTGAGACACGCTACAAGACCTCTGTACCGAGAACAGTCGGATTAAGCCAGCAAGAGGCTCGGTTCGCTCAACGGTACTTTTGTCTTCATATTTATGTTGAATGAATTCTCTGCAGCACTATATAGACTTGCTAGATGTACGTACGGTCCTCGACCACCGACGGCGATAAAAAATATCTCCGTGCGTGAAGCACCTTCCACGAACTGAACTCGGAATGGACGGGATTGACTGGCCAAATCCAAGGAGAGGGAATTCATACATGGAAACGGGTTCGGCAACGCAACATGAACTTTACGAGTTAACTTACAAACAGCCAGGTCGATGCTTCGATGGGTTTTTTTGCTGAACGTATGCGGTATCTATCATGGAAGGTTGTTTGTCAAATAAGGTCAGGCATACCACGGTGCTGACCAACTCTACAAACAGGGGGGGGGTGTATCGACCAATTCAATGGTGTTCGGATTAGAGATACATCATATAAACTCACAAGCCAGATTATTAGATAGAGACCAAGGTCTGAGATAGTTTGTGCCGGTAAGCTCCTCCTGTGAAATATTTGTCCGTAAAGAGAAAAAAAGGGATACCTGCGAATAAATAGGAGAGAGATGTCGAGAGTGGTATACTGCAGGTGAACCAGACTTTGCAGATTGTATTGGAAGCCGGCTGGCAGAACCGGCTTTGTACGTTCCTCAAGCGACGTGATCAGCAAGAGAAGGGACAACGCGCTAACGATCCGCGAGTGGGCAGCGTTTTGCAGCCCTTCCTTGTCGAGCGTGAACAATGTACAATGTATTCAACGCATGCATCTCACTTGTTTCGCTGCATGAGTAGGGGGACACCATCTTTTTAATTCCAAAGGCATCTTACAGTACCAACCAACTTGAACTTTTCGGCAATCAGATCGATGAGATAGAAGGCATACTTCAGCTACTTACCAGGGTATGGGATTGACTGTGAAGCGGTGTGACCACGGCACGAAAGCGGCAAGCCATGCATACATGGAAAACATTTTTATCCACCATGTGATCATATGAGCTCACCGTCTTTGTCGAGGTTGATGCTTGTTGTAGAGGAGTCCGGCAAATGTTTGCCACTTGATGGCACCACCGAAGCGACGATTTTGAACCTCACACTCTGTGAGGCGAGACCAAGAGATATCATGTACCGGGAGTCATAGCTACCCAAATAGTATCTCGCCCAAGCCCTTTTGTTCAGTGTCATCCTCCTCATCTGCATAAGTAATTCCAGCTGTCGTTGATCCGAAAAAAACCCTCGACTCGTCGTTGGCAACCTAGCCTTCTTCCCTTTTGAGGGGCGCCTTGCCGTCTCGGTATTTCCCGTAGTGGTCCCCGACCGCAAATACTTACTAGTTCTACTACTTCAAATCCTTTTTCGCACGTGCTCATACTAAGTTGTTTCGTACTTCACGTGTTTCTCAATTCTCCGTCACCTTGGTGGCATTGTTCTTAGTGTATCTCAAAGGTGTTCCCGTGCCCCACCAATATTAGCGGTTGCATGTATCCGTAATCTATCCGACGTCATAAGATCTATGAGTTCGCCTAATATAACTACAGTACTTGTAGAGCTCGTGAGCGAACGGGCTACCCAAATTATGCACCAGGTACCATTTAACGATTCTTCAAAGTTCGCAGTTTAGCGTGACTCCTTTTACCGTGTAAGTTGCATTTCCTCAAACAGTGGAGTAATTGTGGGGTAAATCTAGATGTCAATACTTCACGCGAGGAAAAGCGCGATAGCGATATCACCATAGTTCCGAAAGGAACAGGCACGTAAGGACTAGGTGGTGGCGCACCTACCTTCGTTGGAACACACTTCTTCGGTCCAACACATTAATTGATGTATAGTTCGATTTTGGTTTATGTCGTGGAAGGCAGACTGGGGCTGCACACGCAAAATGCAACTCTTCTCGCGTGAGGAACCTTTCAGTCCGCACAATAACTTTGATTCCCCGAAACTCCCAACCTCAAGACGAAGAAAGAGTCCTCGGGCCAGGTACTCATTCCGAACGAAGCCATGCAAAATACGATTCAGATTCATTTGTTGGCTACGAAGGGCAGGAACCGTCTCGTAAGCCAACAAGTGTTTGTTAGCCGACAAGAACCCTAGGGTAGCACGCGTCTGTCTGTCGAACAAACGTATACCACCAAACACGCCTGCTCGGAAAACTAGTCTACACGTAAATCGTCACACAGTTGTAAAGAACTCAGAAACACTCGATGTCTGAACGACCGACATGTGGGTGTTGCCGGTAGATGCGTTGCAAATCCACATATAGTCTGATGTCTCCACTACCCGAACTCAACCCCGAGTTTGTCCATTGGTCAATGGAAGACACGGCACCTGTCGAGGATCGGTTGATTCCAGCGGCATTGCTTCTTTTCCGCGTCTTCTCGGTTACCACATATTGGAACAGGTGTATCGTGTTCATATCAGTATGAGCGGGAGCTCACCACATCCCCACCCCAATACTTTGAATCTCGATCAAGCTAAACGTTTGCAAAACATGCCAAGAGTAGGAGTGCGTTACAACTTCTACTGTTTAAAAATCAAACACGTTTACGGCATTAAGCGCATTCATGAGTTCGGAGTCTGTTTTTTTTTACATCGAATGCCAGATCACATCAAACGCGACACATACCGCACGAAACACTCCATAGAGTCGTTTGAAGTAGGGTGCATGTGCGTCGTATTAACATAGACGTTTAACAAACGCCAATGTATAACCGCCTTGTCCCAGCGAGGGCAGCGGGATCTGATAAAAGAGATTGTAGGAACCAGGTCCAGCCCACTGCATAATCCCATGGGCGCTGTAGCGTTTCCTAAACACACGGACATGCTGTGGACGTAATGTTGCGCAGGAAACCTTGCAGTGCTGGGGAAGAGCGGGGCTACGAACGGTATGATCTACCACAGCATGGTGGGTCTCTTTGTCTCCCGCGCCATAAAACCAACAATCGGGTGAGGTCATCAGGCCGTGAACGTCCTCAACGACCTCCCGCAGGGTGTTGACCACAAGTAGCAAGTAGACAATATATGTAGAACACCGTATATCCGCCCGAGCTTTGATTTTTCGAGATAAACAGTGGATACGCAGCGAATACCACGGTCATTGGACAGCATCGTCGTCTGAAGTCGATCAAAGTAGCGTTCCCGTTTCCATATCGCCCACGGCGTAACCAACATATATAACACACCGAATAATCATGTTCAATCGCAGTACAAAAATCACTTCTACGTCGTGAAGCTGTTGAGAGTTAACGTCTAGATAACTCGACACCTCTGATGGCCGTCGATTAAAGCGGGGAAACACGAGAGTTTATTAGTACACCCTCGAAATGTTGAAAATTGAGTCACGTTTTGGGACAAAATATCCCTTTGATTGTTTCGTTTTCCGAAAGTCAATATATCATCAGTCTTGGCGAAATAGGTCAGACGAATCTCACCACACCTTACGCTAGCGGTATCGCGGATAAGATCACTGTCTGCAGGTGCGATGCATAAGCGATATAAATGTATGCATGTACGCCATTTGTTTACGCCCGCTAGTCGTTTCGATGTAGAGCATTTTTTCAGTAGCTAATACAGGCACTTAAAGGCACCATTGTGCGATCTCCGAGAGAGGGGATTGAACAGACTACAGCGAGGACCCACCGTCAGCATAGTGCCGTTGACCCCTCCCAAGGCGAAGTCAATCATCCGAGTTTCATCCAGAATAACGTATTTAATATGAGTGTCGTCCAACACTTCCAGACGTTGTATCTCTGGGTAGAGGTGTCCACCCTGGTACAAGCTGAAAGAAGAGGGCAAACTACCTTTGGGCTTCGGAGCCCTTACAACTTCACCAGAGCCTAATATATCGGCTCAGAGTCCACGCCCTGATGTTTCCCCCCCCGTGAGGAACAGGCTTGCCCTCAACCATTGCACGTGACTCTACGAAACATCGGCTCTGCAATCGAACAACTCCTCGCTGACCTTCCTTTCTGGCCTGCCCTATCGTGCCTTGCGACAGCAGTTGAAAAAGCATCGCATGTCATCCCTACCTGAAACGGAAACGCTTATCTCTAGTTGGCAGAGGACCTCCGCCTCGGACGCCTTTCCGTATGGATGCCTTTGTGTCGATTTTGAAGGAGAAATAATTGTATTTAACGAGTGTTGCACAGAGGAGTTCCGTCCGAATAAACGCACCACATCCTCCTTCACAGGGGCCAAGACCAAGGAAGGGTCAGCCGACTCCCCATCACTGGTGCCAGGCCCCTGAGCATACCAAACGATTCGGAGACGTCAGACGCGAACGGGCCTGCCGGCCTGAACGCTCAACTGTAACTACTTAGTTACTCGCTGACCCGTCGCAAATTGCCTCCATCACGTTGTACAAAGGAACACACGCTGCCTTGCATCCCGGTGATGCGTTAACAAAAAACTCTGGAAGTGCAGGAACGAGAAGAAATCGATAGGGACGGTTCCATCTGTATCGCGCCCACGAGCGGCAGTACTCTCTTGTGTTGCGCAAACGTACACCCTCCCGTAGGCACCATCAAGAAAAATAGAAGGGATATACTTGCCTCAAGGACCAACTCCCATAGGCCATGGTGCACCTAACGCCGACTACGGCGGTCATTAGAGCTTTGAACGTTCCGTTGGTATTGTTAAGACAGCCAACATTCGTCAGTACCGCCGGCTATCTCCGCGGCAGAGGGACTGCCCAAGAACTGTGCCACTTCAGCGACAGCCGACAACTTCACCACCCCTGGAAAAAAGCAGCTCGCCAATGCGACAAACCTCGGGGTATGGGTCTACACTCATAGAGTAACTGTAAGCTCCAGTGACCTGTGGTTCGTGGACGAACTGTCCAGAGGCATTTGTCCCGCCGGGTTGATGCCGACAAATAAAAATATTGTAGTTCCCCGTAGCGGTTCTTGCAGTAGTGGAAACAGGCATCCGTGAATCCAAAAAAAAATAATCTAGTTGCGCAAGGGCCGCGGCGCCCCACGCCCACCCCAACTCGGCGAACCTTTTCCTCCGTAGAAGCCACCTTTTCACAGGAGCATGAGTGCACACACCCGCGTGTCTAATATAGGTTTGCCTCGAAAATAAGCATCTTGCATCCTAGCATTCCTCCAGGTGGGGGGTACGTCCGGGTCAGACGGCAGGGGTGCCGTTTGACCTCTTACATTAATACACGGGCAATCTTTGACCCGACCTGGAACTCACTCACGTCTCTCGGTCAGTACTGCCGTCGTACTCATGTCGAGGCCTGCCGGTAAAGGGCCGGCACCATTTCAGGCGTCAAATCGTCACCAACCATTCGTGATTGTAACCCTGTCAGAGTGCTTCAGCACGGTAAACCCGCGGGTTCGATCCCACCGGCTTCCGAGAAGACGCCTCCCAGACTTGGCCACAAGACCCTTAGTAGTGTCCTCTGCACTCCACTCCTAACAGCTGCATAATATGCGGTGACCGCTGCCGCCTCTGCCCCCAAAGCGCTCGTGAACAAGCGCTCGTACTCGTGTGGCGGCCCTCGAATGCAGAAACCGAAGAGGGGAGATTGCAACTGGACGTCACATAGAAACGGTAAAACTAGAAATAGATTCGTTCAACATATTAGACGGAACGTTTCAACTTTGAGACCATCGTGTCGAGAATATAAATGAGTTATGGAGATGTCTGATGACGGGACACATGCACTTCGAGATTTATATTTGATAAACTTGCACATGGTTGGCCGTGGAGACTGACACACCAACCGCGGGGGAGTTCTAAACGTTATTTTTATTTATTCGGTCAGAGCCATGACAGCCAGGGAGACGTAGAAAGAAAGATTTCGGCCTGGGAGAAAGAAAAATCTTAACGGCGATTGTACCAAATACGTAACTTTTCCAGAGAGCGCAGTTTCGGAGGCTAGAAATGACGACCGTACCAGATACAGGGCGGGCGATCATGTATGTATACAGCGCAGCGAGATGAAGGAGTGGAAGCATCCTCTCACAAGTGTACTCGGGGTTATCCGAAGCCGCCTCGATCAAATGGCACCTCTATTCTGGAAAAAAATCGCCCGAACCGTCGAGACCGTAGATAAGCTCCAGTGGGGTATAGGGAACAAGTCGGAGGTGACAGTGAACAACGGGTTTCAGGCGATGGGTTGGTTTAAGGCAGATTCTGGAACCCGAACGCACAGCAACAATGTACAACAGCACCATGGAGGGGTCTTGGTTCCCGAACGCACCGAACACCCCGCGACCACGTTAACGCCACGTAGATGGAACGCATATATACCCGGCGAGAACGCACGGGTGAGACAGCTGTCAACGGGGCTAACTAAAGGCCAAAGAGGCGCATCGGATACAACCGTATGTTGGTTTCTAACTTTTTTTTTTTTTTTGTCGCCTCATCGGCACTGTGATGGTTCGGAACGCTCGGGCGGCAGGCGTTGCGGTCAGTCCTGAGGTTGGGCCTCGCTGACACGGTGGATGAGGTATATTCGAGCCTTATGCTACGGGTGAAACCAACGGGAAAAACTAATCTACAGGTAGGTCATCTCGGGCAATCTTGCTCCGGCTCTCCGGCGCATCGATACTCCGAGCGGGCCCGTAACAGCCTGGGTATTGTGGCGAATGATCCCCAATGAACAGCGCCAGTGTTTAGGCAGTTCGCTCAAGAAGGTCGGGCAGCAATTTCATCCGCTACATCAACGAACCTTGGACACGCTAGGAGTAGTAGGGTTGGTCTCAGGGGCCTCAGCGGTTGGTCTGGTGTCGAGCGGGCCAATGGGGAGAGTCACGGGGTGCTGTCGTTAGAAAATATGGATCGTAAACGCGTGATGAGTATCGGTATTGGTGCCGGCAGACATGTCTTGATGAGTAACACCGTGTATGACGGAGTGCTTATAGGGCGTGCGACTACTGTCACTAGATGTAGGTGACTACATCCGCTACTGCTCACCTGACTTTGATTACTGACGTTTCTCGGTGATTGGGGTCCCGATGATCCCATCAGTGCCATCCGGGCAGTAGATTGCGCGCTTGGAAACACATACGGGATAATATCATGGTGGACATGACCCCCCCCTTTCGCCATCCTCAAAAGGCGGGCGTTTTAGATGCAGTTAGAGAGGCAAACATTTGTGGCGACGCCCACAGGACATAGGCCACTCCAACTCAGAGGCCTTCGAGGCACCTCGTTTTTGGGACATCTATGGGGGATGCCCCAGGGTCGCACAACGTAGAACATGCACAAACTTGCCGGCGTGTCGACGTTTCAAATGGTTGCTTCAGGTGTATGGTTTTTGCCCACCCTTCATCAGGGTAATAAAACGGGAGGGGTTCAGTTCACATGACAGTGACGATGGTATCAAACGCAACACAGAACCCGTGTCATCTATAAATGTCTGCTGTCTGTCATACGCGCCTAGGTAACAGAATCGTCGCTGACTACGCACTTCCTGTCGCCGGTCTGGCTTGGCTGCCAGGTGGCCAAGCATTTGGCAGAATGGTTGTTTGCAGCCGTCAGAATGCCGCCATTTCGAGACCAGAACCAATACAGCACTGCCATCTTACGGCTATGGTCCACGCTTGTGAAGGGCATTCCGAGTTCAAAGCGGTTGGTCAGAAGCAAAAGGCTTTGATGCTACCTTGGGAACTCGTCGGCGCGCATGCGGAACTTTGTGTCTCATCCAGCACAACTCTGTTATAAGAGACTAATTACGGTATGCCCCTCCCTGCTCCTGACAAGCACGATTCAGTTTGGGGTTTTAATCGGGTGGTGAAGAGAAAACGCAACCAGAGGATACCTATACACTGTGATTTACTCTGAATACAGATATACAGCAGTTTACAAGTCATGTATATATATGTAAGTATATATATATATATATATATATCAAATATATTCTGAGTTGGACGATGGTTATTCCTGCTTATTCCCTCGTGCTCTTGTCCGCTTGTCGTACTCTTGTTTGATTTAGTCAGAATACAGAAGGCCTTTTGCTTGCACGGGTTACTGTTTGAAGTAGGTCTGCCGATTGGGAAATCCAATTGATGCCCATTCGCCACGGTCAAGGGAGACTCGTGTATCAACGTCCTTTGCCCCCAGCGTAGGATCCTGTGTCGTGTCGGTACTGTGTGGATGTGTGTGGGTGTGACGGGCGCATGTATATGCTGCTGGGTGATGCGTACTCGCGCTTGCTTGTTCGCACGAGTGAGTCTACAACCTAGGATGTTGACCGCGACCCAACCGCCTTCTAAGGCGGCATCAGCGGGACAAGCAGGTAAATGTAAAAGCTGTGTTTGATGTTGCAAGAAAGTGCAACGACAACCCCACCCAACGTCGTGCGAGCGATCGGCTTCTCCGTTACACAAGCCCGAATGTCAAAATGGTGTTGTGAGGTGGCAGCACGAAGACAGCCTAAAATGGTATGGAAACGAGGTTATCGTTCAGCGAAACATTTTTTACCACGCAATCGTGGACGAGCGGAAGTAGGCCATCGTTGGCAGTGGTAAGTTACTTACTGTGGCACGGTTAAGCCGTGTTTGCAGTAGATACATCGTTGCCAAGCCAAGTCTGAACGGTATAAGGCTTTTACGACCGGATCGCCTTGGTGGTGGCCTGTCGAGGTTTTTATCTTGTCTGAATGCATGTACTCCATGTTACGCCGCATGGAGCCGTGATACACAAAACAACAAATGCCCACGTCTCCTTCTAGTTGTTGATTTTCACGCAAGCACTTACGGATACGTATCCACGACTCGGGAAACTGCCGACTAATATCATCCGCGAGGCGGTACACTCAGTAAAACTAGCGACCGGAATACCGCACGTGGCATTCAACGTTGAGGTTCGACGGAGTTCTCGGTATCAACGATGGCGTTTGTCAACTTTTTTATGGAGAAAGGAGTAATAAAGCGCTGCTCGATTTCGTAGCGTCACGCGTATCTGTGAGTTCGTTGTGTTCAGTACAAGCAAGAAGCACGAGCATCGGCAATAATAGTAATCGACCGTACCTTGGTTTCTGCGAATAAGAGCCCCAACGCGCTTCCTCCATGAGGAAGTGAAGGGTAAAAAAACCGAATCCACTTGTGAGCGGAATCGTTGGGGACAACTGCGTGAGCGAGTGAAAGTGCGGCCGCTATGCGTACAACGGTAATAGGTATAAGTCTGGGATTTGCTGATCAACACGAGGACAGGACACAAGCAGAGGAGCTCTACAATAAAGGTACACCCCAGTTTTTCTGAGGCCCCTCATTTTAGGAGCTCCATACCTTGCCCGAGATGAATGTATTCCACACACACTTCGGTGTGATCGCTGGACATAAAGATATACCTGGTATATTTACAATATATATATGAACTCTCCCCAAGACTACCTGCCTCGCCCTCTTCTGGCGGATCTTGGAGGTCCGTTTCGAAGAGGACCCCCCCGTCCAAGTCAGTGCTCAATCCGCTGTAAGGTGCAACCGCTGCATCTATCTGCCAGCAGCTAGCTGTGGATACAGACCTTTGGAGGCAGGGTCGATTTTGCGACCTGCGAGTGCGACCCCTGCCCCGGTGGTGGCATAACCTTGAAGTTTCCCAAACGCTCTGAATTATGTGACACGCCCATCGACGTCGGCACCGTGCCCTTCACGTTCGAGAAAGGAGGGAGCGGTAAGTTGTAATCTGTGCTTCTCTCTTGTTGTTGTTGTTGTTGTTGTTGTTATTGTTGTTGTTGTTGTTGTTGTTGTTGTTGTTGTTGTTGTTGTTGTTGTTGTTGTTGTTGTTGTTGTTGTTGTTGTTGTTGTTGTTGTTGTTGTTGTTGTTGTTGTGGTTGTTGTTGTGGTTGTTGTTCGCTCCCTAGGTCTCCAGCCACTGCGCCTGTTGTTGACTTTTTTACTAACTTGAAATTTGTACCAGGTATTTATTTGCAATACCAGAACACGACTTGGTGGGGCACCCCACTGCTGCTGCTTTTGCTGCTTTCTCTGCAACTGTTACCCGGAGCGCCTACCGCCGCCGATGCTGCTCTTCTTGTGTATGTTGTCGTCGTTCGCGTTGGTGCTGTGGTACGTGCCTACAGCCGCTGCTGCTGTTAAGTTGTTGTTTATGCTGTTGTTGTTGGCGTTGATGCTGTTCTCCCGCACGCGAGATTCGACTTGGTGACGCAGCCCATTGCTGCTGCTGCTGCGGCTGCTGCTGCTGCTGCACCTTTTCCTGCGACTGTAACGCGCGCCTACCTTTCCCGATGCTGCCTTTGTTGTTTATGTAGTCGTCGTTCGCGTTGTTGCTGTTGTAGACAGCTTTGGGTCAGTGTCTTCTGCTGTGCTGCTGCTGTTGCTTATGCTATTGTTGTTAGCGTTGTTGCTGTTCCCGCACGTTGTCGAACTTCAGCACTAAAAACAAGAAACACAGGATAACTTCAAGATATATTTCTTGTTACACTAAAACCGAGTTGTTTATGTCATTGGTTTACGATACGAGCTTAAACCGAGATAGGGGTACAGCACACATATGCACTATTGTGGCGGCTGCTGCAGCTGTTGTTACGTTCAGCCTGCGTTTCTTTCCGCACCGAGACAGGTGGCTACCGCCGCTGGTACTCTTGTTGTTTATGCTGTTGTTTTTGGTGTTGTTGCTGTTCCTCCGCGTAGTCGACCTTCAGCATTAAAACCAAGACAAAAATTAGGTACTAATTTCGGGATATTTTTGCGCACTATCACCAAGATATGTTTTTTTTTTTGAAGCTCCACCTTCGCATCGAGATAGGGGTATATAATGCGTACGGACATTTTTGAATGCGCTGCTGTTGCCGTTGTTGCTTATAACAGACAAATCGAAAAAATGGGAACGAAGCCTAAAATGAGAACCAAGCCGTATCTCCAGAACCATGTGGTGTATCAGAGAACCAAAATGATCCTGCGAAACCCCTTGGCCAGCCCTGTGAGAGGAGCTCGTCAGAACGGTCATGCTCCATCTCGTGCCTTCGGGTGGGCGCAAAAAGCGATATACGCTGGCTCTATTGTGATTTCTCTAGATGCTGGCTACCGCGGCGATGCCGAGGACTTCCAGCCTGAGCGACAGCTCACTCGAAGGCTGCTGTACAGCCCCACAGGACTGTCAACTTTTTTTCTTGGAGTTGTACACAATTGGTTTGCTTTCTAAAAAAAAACGTCCGTTCCCATTTTTTGTTTCGTTCCCATTTTTCTGTTTTGTCTGTTTTATTCGGTTGTTGTTGGCGTCGTTGTTGTTCCCGCACGTGATCGACCTTCAGCACAAAATCCGACAAACAAGCATTCTAATTTCAAGATACTTTTTGCACACCATATATATCCGAGTTTTTTTTTTTGTTTTGGACAGTTGCCGTTCGTTGTTGTTTACAGCCTACGTTTCTTTCCAAAACCGAGACAGTTATCTGTTGTCTAAAGCCGATGCTGATGTTGTTTTCGACATGATAACAGACTGGCATCGAGTGCACTTACACGTTCTCATGACAATATGCTGCTGCTCTTTGCGTATCAATTTTGTTATTTTGCTCATTTCATAATAGAAGTCTACTGTGGCTCTTTTTATTTTTTTATACCAGTACTGCCTCTACAACTACTACCACTTACGTTTGCCGCCGCCATTGCCGTTGTTGTTTATGTTGTTCCTTCGCTCCCATTCCCATTTACCTTGCATTCTTCCTTCCTGTACAGCACACACAATGACGCCCATTTATTTTTGGAACTAACTGGCTTGAAGACGTCATCTTCGGCTGCCTCTCCGACTCTGCCGTCGCCGTCTCAGCCGCTAAAAACGACGTAATTACTAAGTGGTCGCCAACATAATCCATCGCATCCCAATCTCATTTATTTACCTTCCAGGCTTTTTGCCTCTACAGCACGCGCCCACGCTTTATATTTGAACTATTTCGCAAGTGTTGGCTTACTCAACTCATACCAGCTGCAACACTTGTATTAAACACCTTTTACATGTCTCTTCTGTGTTCGCGCTTTGTTGTCGACGATATATTATCGCAGGTCGGGAAATATTGCGTCTACTGCAAAGGAAGCATCAAGGACAACGACATCTTGAACGGCCTGTGCAAGACACCCCTGCACTTCTATGTTGATCGGCCTGCACTCGTCGTGCTCCAAGTGATACAGGAAGCATTTAATCGGGTAGAGCAAGTTCAGGACGAATGCCACGCGAAGTTCGCAGCAAAGGCTCTGGTGGAACAGGTGAACAGCGCCGCCACGCGCAAGGCTGTGCCTGTCGATCTTCTCGTTTCTGACTCGGAACAGATCTTCGTACATTTTAGAGTCCGTTCTCGTGTCTATCGTGGTCATCCATAAACACGCCATACACAGTTGGTCTGGCTTTGGCCTACGCCTGGGATCTTAAGGTAGAGGTGTCCGCTGGCGTTTCGTTGCGGCGGGCGCCTGCGTTTATAATATTTCGTTACTTTCAGCAAACATCCTTTGTGCGTGTATTTGCATGTCTGCCACAGTGTGCTTTGAGTACAAGCGTGGGGAGCGGACTGGTCACACTTGTATATTTTTTCGGTGGGGTTTCCTTCACCCAAGAAGAGTGTCGGGTGTTGGATCTCCTTCATCAAGCAAGTGCCTTGTCGTGTAGCAAGGTCTGACTGATTTTCCTGCATCCCTTTTCGATTATTATGTGGACGTTCGCTTTAGCGAAGGATCTTGTTATTTTCGGTCAACTCTGGGAGTTTGCCCGGGAGTTGCTTCCGTTGTTCGTAGTGACATCCGCGTATGCGAGGAATTTTCTACTTCTACTCCCGTCGCTTCTAGTTTATTGCACTTCACGCCGGCACTGGACCCACTGCTACGGTTCGTTCAAGACGGTTTTCCTTCAGGAACTGCTTCTGTCCTATGAGTAGTTGATATTGGGGTTCGCTAAAGAAAGGGCAAATGTATTTAATGCCAAAATCAGGTATTATACCTGATCTGTTTGTGCCAAAATCAGTTTCATACTAAAACCAAGTAAGACCCCCGCCTCGAGCGGTGTTCTGTCCATGAAGAAGTCCGGTAAAAAATAATGCCTAATTCATAAAGCGTGCCACATGGCCTCCAAAATCGGCATTGTTTCGTTTTGTTTAGGGTGTACACTATTAATAGGCTTTGTTCGTTTAGCCACGGCGGGGGCGCCAAGAGTATCTGACGCCCCCCCCCCCCGTCCGCAGTTTTAAATCTTCAAGACCGTCCTCGCGGAGCCCCCTGCTCGGCGCGAAATTATCTTGTCCTACCAAACCTGAGACCACCTCGACGCGGGGTGGTACAGACAAAGACCATGGTGCTGTATCGACTGCTGTGGCCGTAGAAAACAACACAAAGACATGAAAAAGTTATTCCAACCCGTCGACATCCAGCACAACAACAAGTTTCCGTGCAGATTCCACATCACGACAACCATTAAATATGTGAAACGGATACCCTTAACCCTTTTAGAACCGCAGTCCCGTTTGGGGACAAACCATTCAAAGTCCAAGTAGTTTGTCCCCAAAACGGGACTGCGGTTCTAAAGGGGTTAAGAAGAGAAAGTGGAACCAGCGTACGCATGCATGCATGTATGTGTAAATACGTATTTTTACGCACGACGTACTAGTACGAGTTTATACCTTAATACTGAAGAATTTCAACCGAGGGAGGGCAGACACATATACCCAGAGAAAAAACAGTGAACGTATGGTCTCTCTGATTGGTTCAAAATTGGCCAAAATCAGTTGAAAGCTAGACAGAGTAGAGAAGAACAGGTATAACTTGTCATTTTCGAGCCAAAATCAGTTGCAATGCCAGCTTGGCCAATAGCAGGGCTCCTGGCGTGTGTTTTTAGACTGTATGTAGCTGATTTTGGCCGAAAAGTGGCCAGGTACACATGATTTTGGCAAAAACCCTTCGCCAAACGTTTCCGTTCGTTGTACAACCGTTAGGGGACGGAGAACTTGTGTCTACGGTTGTTCTAGTTCGTCGAAGAAGTGCTCACTGTCGTAGTTGCATATCACGCTCATATCGCCGTCATCTCTCACAACAACTTTACTGCATAGTTACTACTTACTTTTTTTTTCGGTCATTACAACTGCTCTATTGCATCACCCTCATTTGCATGTTCCACTCTTATTTCTCTTATCCAAATACATATTTGGTTGTTAACGGGTAGTTGTGAAATACCGCCCCAATTGCAGCAAACTTAACTTTAATGAGCGGAATATCTAAAACCCACCCAAAACTAACCGAATACCAGGTACGTATTTCGACAAGAGTATTCTTACACTCTACGCTCATGCCACTCATAAGAGAGAGCTTGTATTTACGATATTGTTGGCCCGATGCTCTCCGCGCTCCTCAGCGCTTCTTGGAGGTATGTTTTGCGTCGTTCGTGCTAGCGCGAGATGACATTCACCCCGCGCGACGAAACTACCTCATCGTGATCCCCGGTCACGACTGGGTCGGGGGCTGCCACGGGCGTGCTTGCGTCCTGCCCGGGCTGCCGGCTGGCCGGGTGTGAATACGCCAGCTGTGAGTTGGACATGTTGAGTGGTCAATGCTTGATTGGCAGTCTCGTAGCCAAATAATTTGGTTGTCGGCCTACCTTTGCCCCATCAGTCCTGCTCTTGGCCCGTCAAACCCTCTTCTAAAAAATTTCAGTGTTTATCATTAGGATGCCCTTGTCAGCTGTGGCCGGGTGTACGGTGCTCGTTTCTTGCAGAAGCTTTTTCGAAAAACATCAGCTGCCAGTTGGACGAGATGAGTGATCGATGCTTGGTTTATCAGTCTCGTACCCAAAGATTTGGGCTGACGGCTTACCTTTGTCCCGTCAGGCCTAGTATTTGACCCATCGAACCCTCTCTTGAAATATACGATTTATGAGAATTGGTATGCCTGTTACTACGGCTGCCTACCAAAAGGTGCAAATGTGCCGTCAACCGACATCGATGCTCGCTTCTGACGGTAAAAATGCGTGTCTTCGGATGCCAGCACCGAGATTGGACCTCTTCTCCTTTGGACGAAAAAGGGAAGGCCGAATCCTTGGCGGCGCTCGACAGCTTAGGGTCGATCTTGACGACGAGTGTTTTTCAGTTTGTTTCGGTATTTTCATGAAATTTCGGTATTTTCCCGATTTTTGTTCAGGAAAAGCCGAAAACCTTAACCCCCCCCAAAAGTCGCCTCGACCTTTGTAGGGTTAGTCAGGAAATTTAAGTAAAAAGCCGTAGAAGATCGCGCAACCCCAGCGCTTGAGCTGTGCCACCTCTCGCGAGCGCACAGAGCTGACAGGTGTCGTTCCTAAGGTAATTCGCAAGTCATGGGCGAACGCAGAAGGCGCAATCGCTTTCTGGGCTCTCGTCGCCGAGTTCACAAGGTGACCGCACCGAGGTGGCCGACCGACTGAGCTCGGTGACGGCAATATTAGTTGAGACTTTGCTCTCTATGTGCAAGCGTTCGGCGTTGTTGCGTGACGAGTTGGGGATGAATTTCACTCCCCAAGGCACCGACACCTGCCTACGTGTCAGGCCGATGACCGTGAGGCCACCGCACTCATGGGTTCCGCGAGCGCAGTTTGTTGCTGTAGGGACGGTTCTGTGCCGGGTGGACGATTGTTTCCCGAGCCAAATGAGGCACTTACTCGATAAGATTCAACCCTCGCTGAATTTGGTGAAAAGCCGAAATTTCAGGGAAAAACAAACTACAGTAGTACGTGTCGCTAAGATCGATCCTCATGACGGCAAAATGTGGGGAAAATGGGCTCGTGTGGCCGGTCTCATGCTTTGCCGTTGCTTGTGCGTTTAGGGTTGTACTTTCCAGAAATGTGTGTCGAATTTTTGATTTGGGCTATTCAGAGTGTGAAAGCACGAGTTTGGCGCAAACATGTCGAGGATTGTACGCCATTACGCATCAGCAACGGCACTGGCAATGACGAGTAACTCGTCATTGCCTTTGGGCATCAGTTTGCATCGAAGTTTCGGCGTCCTAGGAACGGGTTCCGAATTTGCTATTCGGGCGATTTTACATATATATGAAAAAAGGAGTTTTGCGCAAAATTGCCGACGTCGTTGTCTAGGTTGTGGCCGATAAGCAAACGTCACGAGCCTCTCCGGCTGCTTCGGACGCCGTGCGACCAGTCTCCGCGAAACAGAGAAGACGAGGTCTCGGGTTTGGACTGAATCGGACGTATGTACGCCGCGGGAGGGGCAATACAGCACGAGTGGGAGAGGTGCAAACGATGTCTACGATTCTGTTTTTTGTTCCGACACAACAGGCAGCAGCAATGGCAATGATTACCATCAACAATGGGAAGAACTACATTTAGTTCCTTTAAGCACCAGCAATGACAATGACAACTACTCGTCAGTGCCATTATTAGGCATTAGTATAACCTGGGGCGTGGAGTTCTGTTCGTATTGTGAAGGCGCTTTTCTTTGATGTCTTGTAACCGCCAAGCAAATACCAAAGTCAGCAGCATGTACCTGTCACGACGAGGTACAACGACGACGTATTTCTTCCTCCGCGTGTTTTATCGGGCTCCCCTGCCCCGATTGTTGTTCCAGGGGCAGCCCCGGGCGTGCATGACGTGCTGCTACTGCTGCTGCTAGCGCTGCTGCCGCTTCTCATCCGCTGCTCTGGTGTTGCTACTGTGTATGTGTGGCTACTATCCTGTTCTGCAGATACTGCTCCTGCTGCTGCTATGCCTGAAATATGTTTTCTCTGCTGACCACGGTGAGCATGGTGGAATTGAATGTGCAAGTCAACCCCTCCAGGTGATGTGTTTCCGCATTCAAGCTGAAATACGGATCAATCTGCTACACAAGCTGTACGTGTACCGTCTCGGCGGAAGTTTCGTGCCGGCGTATTGTTTTGAATATAATGTGTACCTATACGCGCTGCTGCGGGTGTTTTCTGCTGTGAGCTTGCTGCACCAACATAGTCGCCGGCACATCGTACTGTCGAGTTCAATCGATCGAACGCTGTCCAACTCTTAATAACTATTTTTTATCTATTATGTGCATATGGAATATAAAGTACGAGCGCCGAGCTCTTCGTACGTAGGAGCTGGGCCAGACGAAAAAGGGACAAACCATCCCATGGACGAATCTCGTGAACCGCTGCGAATTGGGACGTGAAATTTGCCTCGCTTTCCTCGGAATTTTTCACGTTATGAGCATACAGCGGGATTCAGGTACAGCGGGATCGGACTACAAGATAATCCAAGAATTCCGTCGAAGTTTCCAAATTCCCTTCGCGTCCAGACCGGTCCCGTCGAAATGTCACGATCACGATCTCGCTCTGTGTTTTTTTTTCAAACGCCGATCCCGTGCAAACAAGTCTCGAGAAATGTGGCCAAATCCCTTGAAATCCGTGCCCCATCCCGTGCGAATCCTTTGAAAAGCTTTCCGGGCCCCGTCTGGGCACTGTCCGAGCGTGTACACGCGAAAAACGAAAAACGCCCAGCGGCAGTACTAGCAAGAGTAGACCTCGGGCGTCGGTGGTGTGCTGCCGTTGCTGCTGCTACTGTCACTGCCACTGCCACTGCTCTGCTGCTACTGCTGCTGCTGCTGCTCCGTGCAGCTGCTGTCACCCTTCGCTGTTAATTATCACGCAGTCCCGTTCGTGGTGTAGGTCGGCCTTAGAAATATATCAGAAGAGGGTTTGACGGGTCAAACGGTAACCCCGCCCGGGCAAGGGTAGGCCGTCCACCACACTATTTGGCCACAAGACTGTGATAAAGGTATTATCACCTACTGAACCGGTCTTACGCACAGCTGATGTATTGTTTCTGTAGTGACCGAGCAACAGCACACCCGGTCAGGCGGCAGCCAGGGCATGTTATGCTGTCACGCTGGCCGCTTGTCAATTTTATATACTAGGCATTTTTCCTACCCGCACGATCACGCACACTTGACTCCACAACTCGACGATAGTGGAGAATAGAGTCACTAGCTGCAAAGTAACTCCATCGGGTACGCCATTGTCACTTTCCTCGTCGTGCCCACTGTGCTCCGCTGCCTCTACTGCTGTGGCGTGGGCGGCCTCAAGCGTGCGTGATTTGCTCCTGCTGCTGCTACTACCCCTAAATTGCTGATGTTCTGCTGCTGCTGCAGCTACGGGCAGCTGCTGCGTTCTTCTGCTGTGGTTGTTCCAGTTGCCGCTGATCACGGACGCCCCCTTACGGAGTGGGTCGGCCTGATATGTAATATACTGCCTCTTCTCCTAGTTCACCACCGCGCTCTCCTGCCCCGACTGCTGTACCACGGTCAGCCTCGGGCGTGCATAATGTGGTACTGCTGCTGCTGATTTCGCTGTTCACCCGCTGCCCTGGTTCAACTGTTTTGTATGCCCTTCTGAAGACTTAAGCCCCGTTCTCCTGGTGCTGCTGGCGCTGCTGGTGCTGCTTTGTCTGCGATATGGTTTCGCTGCTGACCCCCGTGTAAGCATGGTTGTTGTACATGTGAACGCTCTCTGTGATGTAGCGCCGCATCTCGAAGGTGAAAGTCGGATCCATCCGCTTCGGAAGCTGTACGAGTTCCGTCTCGCAGTTGTTATAAATATGGCGCCTCGGCGGAGGTCTTTTGCCGGCGTAGTTTCGAATGATCTGTACCTGCATACTATGCTGTTGCTGCTTGGTGATGAGGACCTTGCTGCACCAACGCAATCGCCGGCGCTTCGTACTGTCGATCAAGTCCATTGACTGCTGCCCAACTTATCGCCTTGTATCTATCTGGACATGAAGCATACAGTACGGACGCCGAGCGTCTCGTAGATAGTACTTTGTAGTGTTGCTTGCTGCTGTATACGAACGAGTAATAATGCGTAGTGAGGGCGGATGGCGGATAACAATGTTGTTTTTGTTATTCAGCGTTTTATTTCCCTGCACTCAAAATTGTTTCTTGAATGCACCCCTTGGCAGTATGTTCGCACTGTCAGCCTCGAGTTGCATACCGGTAGGTCGTTGGTCATTGCGGGGATGCGCGAAGCCGCAGGCGGGCGTCAGCCAGCCGCGGCGGAGCCCCCTTTGTATTCTAGTACGATATACGTCAACCTCTTTTTTCGTTAGTTTTTCTGATTTGGTGGTTTTTCCACAGTATGATCAACCGGGGGTCGAAAGAGACGTACATCAGACACTTTCTGCGCTTTTTTCTCCAGGATACAACTTACTGGTAAAACCGATTGCTTTACCAGGCTTTACCAGTGTATTTTGTGCTAGAATTGCTCAGATCGTAGTCTATTGCCGTTATATACGTACTCGTTCCCTTGTTCGATTGCGTACGTACATGCACACAACTGACTGCAGTTGTTTGTTCGCTATTCGGCATATCGTCCACAACACACCATTTTACCGATTTCATGTTGCTCTACTTGAAAAAATAAATTCAGGAGGCGCGTTGAACACCCCACAGCCGGGTTGACCGTTATTATCATGTTTTATTTCGCCAGTATTCTTGCCAGTTTTTGTTTTCTTCGTGGCCGTTGCTTTCACCTGTACAATTTATACAAGGGCGTACGCACATGACACTGAACACACACGCAGTTTGCTCAAACATCTCTTCAACTTTGTGTTGTTCATTGCTAGACAATCGTGCGTTCATACGTACGTACTGGTAAATCGTAGAGCAACGATTCAGTGCCGGGGTATGGTATATGCCCGTCAACTTTCTATCTTCAAGAAAACCTTTGTCTTTTTTTCATAGCTCTCCGACCGTAGTATTGCAATGTTCGGTGCACGTTACAACGTAGGTTAGGACTCAGTGGCCATGCACAACCGGGACTACGTTTGTGACATGCGCACAAACATGTTGCCCCATTATCACAAGTCTTTCGTTTTCTTACGGTTGACTGACGACATCGCGCAGGCCTGAACATGGTGTAGTATTTTGGGTTTTGAGTATTCGACTAACGGATATCCACACCGTAAGCGTTACTCCCGCTATCAACTTCCATCACAGGAGCATACTAGCAAGTGAGTGCTGGGATTCGTACGTACTTCGCGCTTCGAGTATCTGAGAATCAGCTTTCCACACCGTAAGCGCTACTCTCGGTACCAACTTACGTCACGGAGCCGTGTGAGAAGATTGAAGTTGGGCCCCTTACGTATTTTACATTTTGTGCATTAACTGCGAACGGGTGCAACCGTACGAGTGCCTAACTTTGTGTATTCGTGTGAACACAATAGGCGGATATGATACGAGCGAGCGTTACTCACGGTATGGTCCATTGTGTAGATTCAACGCATCACTGTCAGTAACGTGCCGAACGTTTCTGGAACGTTGTAGAGCACCCTACAGGTAATAAACAGTACGGGCTATGTATGGTAGACCACACCACCCCGAAAAATTAGCGTTTTTCCTAAATGATCGAGTGCTGGCTACGCCCAAATTCTTTCACTACTCCTATAAATTCTCTTGTCTCGTCTCCCCTCATCTACTAACTTCGTTCTTCTCTGATATTTGCCTTCCTCTTTTTCTCGACATCTGTTATCAACCTTCGTTTCGTAAGCCCCACGTAAGCGCTCCTGTTTTGAATAAATGTAACCTCCTCATCCATCACAAGCGACCTTCACAGACATTCCAACTTCACCTCCGCCATCCTTCTGCATAGAGACAAAGCCTCAACATATGCATCACATTTTCAACAATATGATCCAGTGACATTTTTGTCTGCTTTTTGGATGTAGTACAGGTCAAACTGCAGTCCTGAGGTAGAGTTGAACCTGTGGTGGGTTCCCACCCCTTTATGGCGGTTTACAGAGGAGCATTCCAGCTGTTATTTACTTTATTTGCAGTTTCAGGTGATCTGCCATATGTACAGGACCTAATATGCATGACCACGACGATTGTGGTGTTTGGCATGGCCTGATCAACGGCAGAGACTACATCTGACGTTTAGTTCAATGCGCCCATTGACATGGTTCGGACAAAGGTACATTGCGACCCAACATCTTCGAAGCCGATAAGTTACGAAATATATCGATTCTACATCGCCCGATGTAAAGCGTTCTGATCCCATACCTATCTGAGATCGCCAATATTTTTGTTTTAACGTCAAAATATTAAATGAAAACATAACTTGAGCTACTCGTACATATATGCTTGACGCCGCAGTCACGGCTCTTTAAACCGTTACTGGATGTACGGTATACGTCGTGCAAACTCACATGCACGCATTTACCCGTGTATGCAGGACACCCGTCCTTGCACAGCTTGTGCAAAACCACCACGGTCATGTACGCTGGCCATGGCTACATACAAGGGGCTAGACAGCCACGTACTCCGGCAATCGCCTCATGTGGTGTACGCTTGGCCTATGCTCTTGCGTTGCCTAACGGGAGGGGGGTTCAGGTCCACATCTAGATCTCTATGTCACCATTTCGGTGTTTCTGCGAACCACGAGCAACGCTTGGCACACCAGGACCAGGAACATCATGTTACCGCTCACCAATCTCCATCCCTTTGGCGTCCGCTGTCGACCAACTCAAACCGTCATCAAGTTACCTCAACGTTGTGGTACTGCTGCCTACATAACACTTGCCACCAAACGGCATCGAGTAGGGGAAGCAAGCTACCTTCTCGTCGGTTGGTTCCAGGTGGTAATTGCCTCCCTGATCGATGTCAAAACGACGACCGTCTAGGCCCGGGCCCACCAGCTTGCCGTAGTACCTGTCCCCTGTAACCCCTCGTCTCCCCACGAACACCCCGCGTAATGATGTGTACAATTGACAGCCAGAAATGTCGATTTTGCAATCCACCAACACCACGCCGACATTACCTCTCGGAGTTCCCCACCCCGCTTCGCGACAACAGTGAAAGAAGCATCGCATATCAGCGCCACCAGCCACGGCGAAATTCAGCCCTAGCTGGCAGAGGACTCCCGCCAAGGCCGCCTCACGGTGGAGACGCCCTTGGCCCAAGCTTGACGATTGCAGCAGGCTGATTAACGAGTGCTGGGCAGGGATTTCGTCTACACTCATGGCAAAAGACCGAACCACATTCTCGGTCACGGGGTCCAAGACCAAAGAAGGGTCAGCCGCCAGTTCCTCACCCAGCACGAATGCTACCTTTCGCAATCTACCCTTCCCGATCCTGGGTGCTAAGTCCACGAGTATGCGGAACGTTTCTGAAAGCTCGGACGTGAACGGGCAAGCTGGCCTGAACGCTCTCCTCACCCCCACGTCTGTCGCAGATCCATCGGGAAACGCCACCGTCATTTTCAGTCCCGGGAAATACATTGCTGTGCACCCCGGAGAGACGTCAATGTTTACCCGAAATTTGCTGAATTTTGGAAAAATTGCAAACGATTGTTCCAGACCAAATGCCCCCACCACGCAGCTCTTTATTAGACACGAACGCGCCGACTCCGTGGAGCGCAAACCGACGTTGCCGGTGTATCCAGCTAGGTTTTGGATCTCCCCGACATAGGCGGCAGTGGTTTCCCGTGTTGCCCCGAACCGCGTGCGCTCGTACGAACGATCGCACAGGGAAAGGGTTGCACCAGCCCGACAAACGAGCTCAACCAAAAACTTTGGCATTTGGAGCGCATCATGACCACTGCCTATACGGTGGTGCACGCTCTGAAGGTGTTTAAGCGAGAGCAATTTCTCGCGACTACCCCCGGATATCTCCTCAGCAAAGCCGAGGCCCAGAGACTGTGCCACCTCAGCTAGGCCTAATACTTCCCTAACCCCTACGGCCTTGTTTTCCGCTAGCCGGCACAGGCGAAAGAACTCAGGGTACGAGTCCAGAACTCCTGGGGTCACAGTGAACACCCGGGAATGGAAGTTCGTGCAAGTCCTGTCAAGAGCCCGCTCACCCCGTGGGCTCGTGTCAACGGAGGAGGAGCAGTGAAGGTGCCCGAAACGATTCTCGCAATAATAAAAACGGCCATCCGTGTACCCACCAACAACCACCCCATCTGGGCTTGTAACGTAGCCGACGACGACAAGAAACGCGTTTTCATCCAGGGATGCCCTGGTCTGCGTTGAGCATGTGTGCAAACGCATCTTCCTGTCACCAGCGCGATCCAAAAGGTTTACATCGTGAAGGTCGCCGTCCATCCTGGTTGAGGGAACTGCCGGGTCCGTTGGCAGCGGTGGTGTGGCTTGCTCCCCTAGAATAGTATACAGGTGAGACTCAGGAAGGCCGTTGTGGCAAGGTTCCAGCGTGTGCAGCGATTCCCATTCTATCGTCATCAGCAATGCTAGGGTGGCCAACTCGCGCCCCGATCTGCCTCCTAAACAGAGGGCAGCCATTAGTTCCGGTGTCATGTCGTCGCCGAACACGAGTGCTTCCAGACCCGTCGGAAGGTTTTTTAGCAGTTTGAGCCCTCGCCTCCGATCCATCCACTGTCTCGTCTGAAGCATTCCAGTCCTGGCTACGAGACCAGTGGATTGAGCAACGGTTCGTACGATTGCCGATGAAGCCACGATCGCTTTCACCTCCGCCGCCATAGTTTCCGTTACGTGGCACTCGAACGCGTTGGTCTACAGACCTGCAAAAACAATTAACGTCGAAGTTCAGATTAGAGGTGAACATCGAATATAAAAAATCGATATATACATGTTGAAAATCGGGTGGCAACCGAATCGGAATTAGGAAATCAGTTTCACTTTGGTAAATTCAATATATCAAACGTCACTGTGTTCGCTATTCATCAACTTACCGCACACTCCGAATAGGGGCAGGCGACACATAACATGCCACGATCACAAAGTACATGACAAATCGAACAATGTCCCGGCCTAGACCAACTGATTGGTATGAAGATTTTTTACCGAATTACGACACACATCTCCCGCGACCGAAACTCGAATGCATCATATTCTATCGTGTGTAGAATGTGAGTTTCTGGGTTGTTCCAAGCATTTCGCCTCGGTCGTTACCTTTTAGATGTATTACCGAAAAACTCCGTTTGATTTGGTAACAACAAGCAAAAAAGTCGAGGTAATGTAAAAGGCGTAGTGAGTGGGCGGGAAGCCAAGATCATTCAAACCCCGAGCTTCGTATCTCATAAACGTCGAGTGGGTTTTCGTTTGAGATAAGATTAGTTGAACGATTTCTAGCCACTCTTGCAAAAAAGAGCCCGCAAGAGTTAAACCCCTCTACAAGTTACGCCGTATTATGTTGGCATTTATTTGTTTGAGCTACGATAAGTACAATAGGACCCGAATCTCGTCATCGACGGTGTCCGCAGTACATCCAGTACGCCAATACTCGTGGCACCATTTGTTTCGGCGCCGGGCGATGTGATACACATGGTATCGTACATTCTTAGAGGTTTTGATTGTATTTTTACGGTTTGACCATGGTTTGAGCCACGGTAAACCGTGACCGCGGATTCTCTACGGTGTAAGCTGGACCACAACTTACAAAACACCTGCTAAAAAACAGGGTAGAATATTCCAACACCAAAGTCGCACAGCGTGGCGCTGGACCGGACCACGCGCACAATACCGCACATTTAAAGCGGAACCGCCTCACATCAAACCATTCGATTCGAAGGAAATCAAGCCGCGCCGCACCGCACCGCACCGTATTATTATTCGTTCGAAAGTACGGAAATCCACGAAATCATCGGGTACTTTCTACAAGTGAGCCGGTCGCCCCGGTGGTTCAAGTGGTTAACCTCGAATTCTACTTGTTTGAGTCCTGGGTTCGAGCCCTAGGAGGGTCGGACTTTGACTTTATTTGCAAAAAAAAAAAAGAAAAAAAAAAGGGATTCAATTGTTGAGAGCGCCTTGCAGCGTGGGTAGGCACAATTCGATGCGAGTCGACGAGGGAAGAAAAGGCTGAAATCTTCTCGCGATAAAAATGAAGGCACGTACCGTAGCGGGAAGGGGGGAGAAGAGCCTGCTATGTGACCCCGGATCTGAGTTACGAGTTGGAAGGAGAGAGAGAAGAAGATGTGCGAAGATAATGAATGGGATGGAAAAAAAAAAAAAAAAAAAAAAAAAACAAATACCGTGAAAAGTATACCTGGTATCAAAATTCAACTTGCAGGACATAATCAGAACTACGAACAAAGCTACCGGTAGAACAAAATGAAGAAGTCCGGTAAAAAAGAACCCCTAAATCATAAAGCGTGCCACATGGCCTCCAAAATCTGCATTGTTTCGTTTTGTTTAGGGTGTACACTATTAATAGGCTTCGTTCGTTTAGCCACGGCGGGGGCGCCAAGTGTATCTGACGCCCCCCCCCCCCCCCGTCCACAGCTTTAAATCTTCCAGACCGTCCTCGCGGAACCGCCTGCTCGGCACGAAATTATCTTGTCCTACCAAACCTGAGACCACCTCGACGAGGGGTGGTGCAGACAAAGACCATGGTGCTGTATCGACTGCTGTGGCCATTGAAAACAACACACAGAGTGTGTGTTCTTCACATTAAAAAGTTATTCCTACCCGTCGACATCCAGCAAAACAACAAGTTTCCGTGCCGATTCCACATCACGACAACCATTAAATAACTGAAACGCACACCCTTAACCCTTTTAGAACCGCAGTCCTGTTTTGGGGACAAACCATTCAAAGTCCAAGTAGTTTGTACCCAAAACGGGACTGCGGTTCTAAAGGGGTTAAAAAGAGAAAGTGAAACCAGCGTACGCATGCATGCATGTATGTGTAAATACGTATTTTCACGCACGACGTACTAGTACGAGTTTATACGTTAATACTGAAGAATTTCAACCGAGGGAGGGCAGACACATATACCCAGAGAAAAAACAGTGAACGTATGGTCTCTCTGATTGGTTCAAAATTGGCCAAAATCAGTTGAAAGCTAGACAGAGTAGAAAAAAACAGGTATAACTTGGCATTTTCGAGCCAAAATCAGTTGCAATGCCAGCTTGGCCAATAGCAGGGCTCCTGGCGTGTGTTTTTGACTGTAGCTGATTTTGGCCGAAAAGTGGCCAGGTACACCTGATTTTGGCAAAAACCCTTGACAAAAAGCATGAAGTGGGAGATACTGCGAGAAAGAGACACACGTTGTGGGTGCGTTCGAAACTAACCCAATATGCTCCAAACGAACGTTTCGGCGTTGCTGGTTTCGCGTACTGTACCCTTTATAACTTTGATGGCATGCAGAGGGATGGGGAACCCGAGCCCAGTCCTGCGAAGTCGAGAGAGAGTATAGTTAACGTGAAACGACAATGAAAACCAGGCCTCCATAGACACAGAGTAGTAGGTATACCCTTTTAGTTTTTTCGTGTTTTTCTTTTCTATGCTGTGCATTGGCTACGGGCCCTTGATGAAGTCTAACTTGGTAGTCGGGGTTTCTCACTGTGGGCGTCGAGGAGTTTGGAACGGCGAGCGAACAGAGGGCTGCGTGCCTGCTGTCTCGCCTATGGCCCAAGGTACACGCCTAGGTATAACAGAACCTACAAAAAGTCGCCGTGTCGATACTAGGAGTGTCGCACGGGCGGTGAATTGTTGACGATTCGATTTCGGGTAGTAGTGCGGTGTCGGTATCTCGATAGATAGTGTTGGGTTGTTCGTAGCTCACTTGCCGTGTTGATCGCACAGCGTTAATGGAGTCGGCGAGTGAGACGGAAATAGAAAGTGGACCTCATCGCAGCAGAGAACGGTGCGTGTTGTGTGTAAACGGTATTGGGTAAACCCGACCCGTTTCGCGCTCTGACTGACCAGTTGCAGCTACACGCAGGCGATGCCGCTAATCGGACGTCATGCGTAGGGGCCAGTAAGGATGTTGGTGCTCTTGCACACGTCGCCGCAAAAACGCCCGTACTCACAGGACAGGTCCCAATGTCTGGGGAAAGGAATGTCGCCCCCGGAACAGATAGAGGATAAAGTACGCAATGCGCGGGGACAAGTCGGAGGGGAAACGTGGCACACATATTCGGAGTGTACATTGTTCCAGGTATTCATTGTATTAGATAAAAGCAGGTACGAACTACCAGGGTAAGCTGTATACTGTATAACAAAACCGCGCATAACTATAATAGTAGGGTCGTAGAAAGTCTATTCAACGTATGTAAATACATAGGTATCCCATTATACGTATACCTGGTATATGCAATAAGTAGTCAATTGGCTGTAGCGCCCCTCTTTTGACAGATATATTTATCCACGACAGTTTGTAGTCTGAGGCATAAAACATTACCCCGCTGCCCGAAAAAAAAACAGACTGTTTGAATACTTATAAACCATCAAATAGGTCGTTTCGTTTATGGACGGGGGGTGTGCATAATATTTTTCACGATGGTCCAATTCATCATCGGCGATATTGATTTCATCCACCCACGTACGTGTTACATTCATATACTGGTATATATAGAGGGCATATTAATAGTAAATTGTGTGTTGGAGGCGGAAACAACGACATGTTGTCTATAGTTAGTTGCAGTATTGATAGTAGCATCCATCCACCCCCCAGCGCTCGGAAGAAAAACACCTGAATCGTCACATACATGCTCTCTTGTTTGCTAGACAGGGGGGCAAGGGGGGGTCACTGGAATAAAGTGAAAAAGCAAGAGTAAAATAGAAAGCAGTTTTCATATTTTTCTATGCGATCATAACGGTTGCAACGGTTTGTCATGCCGACGTCTCGGGGTGTGGTGTGTCGTTCGCTTGTTTTTACGGTCGCCCGTGATCCTCCGTTTGTTTTTTTTTGCGTTTTGTCGTGTGTCGCCTCCCGCCGGACGCTCTTAAAACCGTCGGGAAAAACGATTGTGTATTTTAGTCCTGGTTTCCCTCAACCGAAATACCTTCTTCACGTATGCATGCCGATCGTATGGCCGACCCGAACCGAGGGTGTGTGTGTTCTACACATTAAACCGTTGCTTCTACCCGTCGACATCCAGCACAACCAGTGTCCGTGCCGATTCTTCAATCCTAAAAGAGATACAAGTTCTGTGGTCACGTTTAGCTGAAGAATGTAGGAGCAGTTAGAAATGAGCATAAGAAATGTCAATATTCATAAGCACACGAAAAACGTGTTCTCTCAGCTGATATATGTTGTGGCGAAGGAGCAGGTTGAAACGGAATGCGAAGCCCAGAAACGACATACAGCAGTATGGGGGGCATTGTATATATAATCACCATACATACCCGCTACATAATATTCGATCGCCTCTCCCAATATGTATGGTACGGAATTGAAACCTGATTGAACGTCGAGGGAACAGTATCGGAAGCGAAGAAAATGGTCGGAAGAACGCCAACGCCGGAAATGAATCAGGAACACTCCTCATGAGATATTTCAGACCGAGGTGATAAGTGATGATCAAGGGTCACGCCCGGGTGGTCGACGCCCGGTGATGCCTGCCCCCATTTGAGGGTTGTAGTCCCTAAACGTGAATTAAACTGACGAGCGCGGACGAATACAGGCACGAGCAATACTGCTGTACACCTCGGAGGACAAAAAAGAAAACGAAGTACCCGAAGTAAAAACAAAGTTAGGTGAGAACAAAAACTGCACAAGGAATCTCGGACAAGGCGTCGACAGGCGGGAAATCAACCACCGAAGCATGTCATTGACATATATATGGCAGGTATTAGAGAATTACCTCTGATGAGGTTTTTTAATTAACTTCCCACACCTGTGCCTGCGTTTTCAGCCCCTCGTCCGTGGCCGAGCCGCGATAGTACCACGTGCGCGTCCTCCCTTTTGCTTCGTGCCCTCTATTTAGACGCGATTGTGGAGAAGCAAGGGACCTTTGGACGGCAAATTGCCAAGGGCAAGCGTCTCTCAGCAGTCGAAATAGCATCAGTATCTGTGTTTTGCTCTTTGGTTGCTAAAGGTGGGGGGTGCATACGAGATTCTTCAAAATGTTACAGCGATACCGGTCCTCCGTATTTTATCGACGTCATTAACTCGCATTCAACCAACCCACGTTTTAATAAGCATGGACAGAAAACATGTCACAGCAGTGGTTTGAATCAATCATAGTCCCGACGAAAGTGCTATTAAAAGGTGGTTTTCCACAAGTAAGTTGCCACCTGGACCTGATCTCTCCAAAGTGACCGAGGCCATGACTTACGGCCGGGCCGTATACCAAGGTAGCTGATTCGCACCGGGACATAAGCCTTCCGGACCGAATCTAGAGATGCGGCCTACAACAGAGATTCACTGATGTAATTTTTATGAGAATCCCGAGTCCCCCCCAGATATGACGCTGAAAACAGCGTGAACGAATATATCAATACGACTAATAATGCTACACGCTTTCCGTACGTAAATAGAGTATATATATGCGCAACGTGCCCAACAATACATTGTGGAGCACATGTTGCATACATACTTGTCCTTCAACGGCCGCCCGGGGAGGACGCGGTGTTGACTAAGACCAGTTTATCATACATATATGTGATGTCCGTATCAAAAACGCCTCTAGAGATCTGATTAGACGAGGGCACGGCCACACGGAGAATGTTTCGTTGGTCTTCGTGGTAGGTACCAAGTTTTCACGCACAGTTTGGTTGGCTAGGGGTTTCTGTTGGCGTTAGGCCGACGTGGAATCACGGTGAGTATTATCTCGCACGTGCGGCACAAGACTGGCGCACCGGGGGAGCCGGTAGTTTACTCGCGCATGCTAACACGCACACACCAACCCGCCGACCAACCGACCCAACCCCCGATCAACAGACACCGGATCAATATTTACATCCCTCGTAGCTACAACCTGTTGCTACTTTTCTTTAGATATGTGTCCGTCTGCTTGCCTAGATACCTCAATCTTTCGCTCTGAGCTTCCATTACTTTCTGTGTGCGGCGTAACCTTCATACAAAACTTGAGTATTATTGCGTACCTGGTTGCAGTTTACCACAAAATGGTTGATGATCAGTACGGAATAGGGCTGCATGCATCAATCTTCTCCGACTAGCGACGGCGTTGAAAAACGAAGCATGATGTCTGTTACTGGCTGTATAACACAAACAGTCCTCCTGCTGTTCCCATACTAAAAGTTTAAAGTACATTTTGAGGCCTAAATCATATTTTAGTACATCTCTTCGTCGGGTAGATGCGATATTGCAATATTGTATAACACATAAAAAAATATAGAAATATTTTATACATAGAAAGCCGGCGTCCACGGTGGCTTGGTAGGTGGGCCGCGTGCCTATCAAGATCGATTTCAGGGGTTCAAGCCTCACCGAGTGCATGCTCGTGGCTTTTCTTGAAAAAAAATGAATTTTATTAACGAAAAGCGCGAGAGCGTGAGTTGGCTACATTCGATGGAAATCGACGAGCAGTGGGAATGCTGAACCCTATGCGCGACAAAAAATGAAGGCACGTATCGGGGGGGAGAAGGGTGGACACCTTTGACCACGGCTTGTCCACTAGGTCGTCGAGGTTAAAACCTTCTACCAGGTACGAGTTAGGCTGGAAAAATAAAGTGATGATTAAAAAACATATAAATAAAAAACAGGTATATACATACCATCGTCCCAGGTATGTAACACCCTGGTGTATACCAGGTATATATGTACATTGTCCGTCACTCTGAAAAAGTTAAAATGACTTTGTTGTGAAAGGTTGAAGGTATGGGCGATGCCGGCTTAAGTTCTCTGTACAGATTGGTAGTCCTTTCATTTTCGGAGGCTCCTCGACGTAGAAAGTCCCTACGTCATCAACAGCCGCCAACTAAGGTTCATTCTTTTTCGGAGAGCGTTTTTTCCATGATTTCCAAAGTTTGGAAATTGTTGGAGATATGTATCAATATACGGAGGCGTTCTGTCAATATTCGTGAAATTCTCCAAAAAAAACAAAAATATCAAGTTCATTAACCTTCCAATATTTGGAAAAAAAAATCAGGAAAATATGGAAGATGGAATGATTGCGCGAAAAAATGTCGTAAATTTGGAAAAAAGCTCTCCGATAAGAATATCCCTTACACAAAACCAGCACCATTTTTTTTTTTTCTTGCTCATCCCATATATTATCTTCCCACACATACTTCTCTCCCTTCTTCCAACTCGTAAGTCAGATCCGGGGTCACATAGCAGGTTCTTCTACCCCCTTCCCGCTACGGTGCGTGCCTTCAGTTTTATCGCGAGAATATTTCAGCCTTTTCTTCCCTCGTCGACTCGCATCGAATTGTGACTCCCCACGCTGCAAGGCGCTCTCAACAATTGAATCCTTTTATTTATTTTTTTGCAAATAATAAAGTCAAAAGTCCGACCCACCTGTGGCTCGAACCCAGGACTCAACCACAAGTATAATTCGAGGTTAACCACTTGAACCACCGGGGCGACCGGCTACATTTAAACCGCCTAGACGCACATCGGATGACGTAGTAGATCGATGATTCGTGGGTGGGTGAGTGGGTGGGTGGATGGGTGGGATCGTGGGTGGGTGTACGGGCGAGTGGGTGGGTGGGTGGCTGGGTAGGTCTGTTTGTGCGTTAGTGAAAGCTTTCTTTGGGCCCCGTTATGTTTTTGGTAGTACAATAGTTGTTTTATGTTCTATAATACCGGCCCAGCCGCCAGCATATATATACTCTTCGTTCAGCATACCACTGCTGTACTATTTTTAACGTAATTCGTCTTATCACACGAACAACGTAGATATGTATATACAAGGTATACAGGGGGCGTTATACGATAGTAGAGATCGAACCGAAAATTTACATTATGCCGCCCCTATTGTGAATAGGCGCAATCTAAGCCCAACGCACCCACTTCGGCGTGTTCTACCTCATGAACGACTGCGTCAATATTCGGTTTGAAATACGCGTTTGATGATAGGTATACTAACGATGCTACAATGAGAAGTCTCTCTGCCCCCCGTTTTGGGGCTATCAACCAAACTTACTCTGTCCCAGTTCCCGACACAGACATGCCACGTTATCTCTACCAATAAACCCTGCTTTTCCATTACTTCGTTTGCGGAGGCCGTTACTTCGTCTACGGACAAAGCTACCCTTTCTTGTATATATTTTGAATTGCATTATCATTATCGTTTCCTGAGTCGTGGGAGAAAGAGGTTCCTTCCGTCGGCCCGATACCTCTATCGCAGCTTCCTGCAATACCCTGAGTATCTCGACCACTCTATTTTACGTCTCTCTCCCCACTCACTATGAAACAGGCCAGGTTCCTAACTAGTACGGCCTACAGAGTGTCCCACGGTAGGGGTTACATTGTTTGGGCCAAAGGTTTCTGACCGATTGAGTTCCCTAAGTGAGGAACAAGTAGTTAGGACGGAAACGTTACAAAACAAATCGTTTCAGGACTAGCGCATACAAATTTCGGTCGGGTGGCGCGAACAGATTTCTCTGTAGTATTGTATCGGGTGCGATATGTAGCTCCTAATGTGAGGGGCTCCGGAACTTCTGGTACACCCCTACCGTAGGATGGCCCTACAGCTGTCTCGGATGATTATTCGCCCAAACCGAATAGTATATGGGCGGTAGTGCCCGCTGTCTCCACAGCGGACCGCCCCCCCCCCCCCCGCTGTCCCCACAGCGGGGAACTCATTGATGATCATACATCGGAATGTTTGCGTCCGGTAATCGCCAAAACCAAATACGAGTAGTAGTTGTGCTCGCTGTTTCTACAGAAGACCTGCTCCCCCCTCGTTTTCTCCAAAACCGGGAGCTCATTGATCGTCATACATTATATTGAGAAATAATACATATCCCCCTCGCCCCCCCCCCGCGTCCCCTCTGCAACACACACGTTGGTGTATCTTCTCCCGCACAGCCCCTTGGCGGGTAACTCAGAACACATGGGCGTCAAGTCAAGCATCCTGACCAACAAGACCACGTGGGGACGGTGGGGGGCGCAGCAGCGCTGTACTCCCCCCCCCCCTCCTCGCCCCCCCCATGCTCGCAACCCCTTATTTGAGAGCATTGCTTCTGCGTCGGCCGCCGCCCTGTCCAAAACGTGTTTATCAGACCGGGCGCACGACTGACGCCGAACGGCATGATGAGCCGTACGTCCCGTGTCGAGGGATACTCCCCCCGCCCAACACGAATTCTGGAAACAGGGCCAACAGCAGCAGGGAAGTTACTTCGCAAGGCGTTGCGTTTGAGTATGTCTTTCTCGATCAGGTTTTATGTAATTCGCTCGGTTCTCCCCAGTATTCGAGCTGTGTGAAGGTATGCCGGTAGAGGTTTATTTTTGTTTTTGGGATGGGGGTTCCCCCCCCCCCAAACAGTGGCGCACCGGCCCTAACGTGTGTAGGTTTCGGTTTTTAGATGTAGGATGCCCTCCCCGCGGTCGCAGTGGGCCGTATCTCGGTGCCCTTGTTCAACGTGTCGTGGGGCAGCCGACTACTCGTCGGGTGCCGCGATTTCGTGTTTCTCTCTGCGGTGCCACCGGTGCCGGGTACGTTTTCTTTTTTTTTCTATCTGGGAAAATTGGAGACACGTACCCAGTCTCGAGAAAAACAACTGTGATCCCACAGGGGCCGCTACCGACCGTCTGCAATTTGTGATCGGCACTGTGTCGAACGCCGAGGTGTTTCCATAGCGCGTTCCCACCTACCTGTGCCAGATGGTACAGATTCCTTGAGCCATAGGGCTCGCTATCTAACACGGAAGGCATGATATTCAGCGACGGGTCATCGTGCATTTCCGCCCCATTCAAGCCGGCGGGAGGTAAACATCTCCTCTCTCTCGGCAGTCGTGCCCGCTTTATTTCGCAGCGGACCTCCCCCTCACCCCCCCCCCCACTCTCTAGACAGCGGGCGGCTCGTGCGTACACAGGAAATAACAAAAGGAGATACACGGATGGGAAAATCTATGCCACAAGCCGCCCCCCATTCTGTCCTTTTTCCGTTTTGCCCGACGCAGGTGGTCGCACCGATCTGTTTCCATCGTGCGTTTCCACCTGGGTCTAAACAGGTCCCACCGGTCCTATATAGCTATATATATGTGTATAAATGCAGGAAGGCCACCCGGGCCCTCTCTCGATGCTCATTTTTCTCCTGGCGCGGGTGGTCGTACCGATATGATTCATCGCGTGTTTCTGCCCGGGTCTTGTGGCTCTCTGTCTCCACAGGGAGCCCGCTCCGCGCTGTCTCAACACCAAGCAACTCTTGGCCGTCGTGAAAAAGTCTTATCGTGCATTCCCCCCGACTCGAGCCGGGGGGGGGAGGGGGGGTTAATATTTCTTTTTACTCGGGCGTTCGCGCCCGCTGTATTCCACAGCGGACCTGCCCCCTCCCCCTGTCTCAACGGCGAGCGGCTCATTCTCACATAGATAGGGGAAAAATCAAAATCCACGGGAAAAAAAAAACATTGAACGGATGGGGGGATATAGGTTACAAGCCCCCCCTTCTTTCCCTGTTTTTCCTCTTTTTTTCTTCGCTATTTGTTTTTTTACTCTCTTCTTATTGTTTTCCCATGTGGTCTGACCGGAACATCTTTTCTTCGCTATTTGTTGTTTTACTCTCTTATTGTTTTCCCGTGTGGTCTGACCGGAACATCTTCCTCGTGCGTTTCTACCTGGGTAAGCCCTCCCTGTCTCCACAGCGAGAGGACCCCTTGCTATCGCCACAACCGGCCAACACCGGGTCGATCGTGCGTCGATTTCAATTCATCGCACGCAGCAGTACTGTCTCCACAGCGCACCGACTTGAATTATTTTAGTGGCCCATCCTTCGTCATGTTTCCACGAGTATTAGGCCCAGAGCTTGAAATGGCAAGCCACACCGTGTCGGTCGTGCGTCAATATGTTTTCATCGCACGCAGCAGTACGGTCTCCACAGCGCACCGACTCAATTTCTTATAAAATAGCGGCTCATCCTTCGTCATGTTTCCACGAGTTTTAGGCCCAGAGCTTGAAATAGCAAGCCACACCGTGTCGGTCGTGCGTCAATATGTTTTCATCGCACGCAGCAGTACTGTCTCCACAGCGCACCGACTCAATTTCTTATAAAATAGCGGCTCATCCTTCGTCATGTTTCCACGAGTTTTAGGCCCAGAGCTTGAAATAGCAAGCCACACCGTGTCGGTCGTGCGTCAATATGTTTTCATCGCGCACAGCAGCACTATTTCCACAGCGCGCCGACTCAAATTATTCTTGCGGCCAATACTTCCAATATGTTTCCATAGCCGGTCGCCGCGGTGGTTCAAGTGGTTAACCTCGAATTCTGCTTGTGTTTAAGTCCTGGGTTCGAGCCCCAGGTGGGTCGGACATTTGACACTTTTTGCAAAAATTAAAAATAAAAACGGTTTCAATTGTTGAGAGCGCCTTGCAGCGTGGGTAGGCATAATTCGATGCGAGTCGACGAGGGAAGAAAATGCTGAAATCTTCTCGCGATAAAAATAAAGGCACGTACCGTAGCGGGAAGGGGGTAGAAGAGCCTGCTATGTAACCCCGGATCTGAGTTACGAGTTGGAAGGAAAGATAGAAGACGATGTGCGAAGATAATAGATGGGATGAGCAAAAAAAATGAATGAATAAATATATAAATTAAACATATTTATTTTCATGAGTATCATGCCTAGATCTTGTAGAGAGGCCGCGGGTCCCCACGGCTAGCAACACCGTGCCGGTCGTGCGTCGATATGGGTTTATCGCCCACCACAGTATGGTCTCCACAGGGCACCGACCCCGAATATATTAGCAGTCAATTCTCCGTCGTGTTTTCATGGGTATCACGCCCGGAGCGCGTAGCCAGACTGTGTCTCCGCAGCAAGCAACACCGTGTCGGCCGTCAGTCCATCTGTTTTCATCGCACATAGCAGCACTGTCTCCACAGCGCACCGACTCAAATCATTATAGTGGCCAATACTTCGACTTGTTTCCATCGGTATCAGGCCCAGAGATTGTAGCCTGGCTGTGTTTCTACAGCAAGCAGCACCGTGTCGGTCGTGCGTCGATCTGTTTTCATCGCACACAGTAGTACTGTCTCCACAGCACACCGACTCAAATCAATATTATAGCGGTCAATACCTTGCACGTTGCCACGAGTCTCCGGCCAAGAATTTGTAACTTGACTGTGTCTCCACAGCCAACAGCACCGTGTCGGTCGTGCGTTGACATGTTACCATCCCACAGCAGCAGGTAGTTATCTCTTCACAGCGCACCGACTCGAATTATTGTTATAGCGGGCAATAGCTTCCATGTTTTCATGAGTCTCAGGCCAAATACTTGTAAGAAGACAGTGTCTCCCCAGCCAACACCACCGTGTCGGTCGTTCGTTGACATGTTGCCATCCCACAGCAGCAGTTCTCTCTTCTTGGGCCAAATACTTGTCTATTATACACGAAAATAGAGGGGGAGGTGCTTGGTACTGAGCCCTCTAGCCATGTTGGTATCGGAGCCCGACGTGGAGGGACACGTCTACACGACAAAAAAATACAGAAAATGAGTATGACAACGGCGTAGGACAGCACATTAGGTTCACTGCATGCTGGTGAAAGTGACGTGATATGGGAGACGTAAAGCATAATATATATATATATATATATATATATATATATTGTCAAGGTACATATCGAATTCGGTTACACGAATGTCTTGCAACAGGTATAGTGTGATGGGTATGCCATACGTTGCACTCGTCCTCCTCTTTGTCATTGTCGGAGCTTATCACACCATGTTAGGGCCACGGCAACTTGTTGTTGTTGTTGTTGTTGTTCTCATATTAACTCACAGTACAATGCAGTCCGTGGTCACAGGACAGGCTCCAATAACTCTGGAGTGGAAGAAACACCTAAAATAAAACAGAGCCAAAAACAAAAAACAAGCATACGCACTCCACCACTGCGGACACCAGGGCAGCAAAAAGGATAACAATAGCAGACAAAAAAACTAAAAAAGAAGATGAAGCGAAGCAAAAAAACAAAAGCAACTACACTCCTGTCACGTTACTTAGTTTTCGTGGAGTACTATTCGACACCACAAAAACTGGGGGGTCATGTTAATGTCAGGTCCCCTGTACCAACATGCCACACTTATATGTAAAAACCCGTTGGTCTCACGTCACCAACGTCAAGGCGTCCGTCCCCTCAAAAGGGACTCCCGTACCCCCACAGGGCTACCACTCTGAGGGGCTTTTGTCCTTAACTCTATGTCCGCTTAGGGCGTAGTGGCCCCTACTATACCGCGGACCACCATGTCGACGCAGTGAGTTGGCGGGCGGGTGTGCTTGATCACCCAACCGTGCTCACTCTCTTTTGTCTGTCCCGTCCTGTTGTCCAAGCTACACCGCTTGCCCATCCGTTTGCTGTATACCCGTGTTGCTCTCGGCGCGTATCGCCGAAGTCCGTGGTGCTCGTGACACCCGCGCAGCATATATATATAGAAGCTTAGGCCCTACGAAGAAAAATAATAATAATAATAATAATAATACTAATAATAATAATAATAATAATAATAATAATAATGATAACAATGATAATAATAGTAATAATAATAATAATAATAATAATAATAATAATAATAATAACTATAATAATAATAATAAAGAAAAATATAACAATAATAATAACTACCAGGTATAATAATAATAATAATAATAATAATAATAATAATAATAATAATAGAGTATTTGCATTAGAGGTAAAAAAAAAAAAAACTTTACTTGCGCTAAAAAAAGTGAATTTCCTTCCCTTCCTGATTTCGGTGTGTTTGCGAGTGAGGTAAATCAAATCCTGCAGGCGACGCCTCCGAAAATAAGAAGGGAAGGGGGGAGGTGAGGCAAACGCGCCAAAAAAAAAAAACGAAAAACTAAAAAACAGCTTGGGAGTAGCAACGGCGGCCCAGCAACGTTTCAACGGCAGAGTTGACAGCGGTGCCACCAATGCCAGCCCACGACTGCAAGCAGCAGCACAGCAAGCGGCAGCTAGCAAGCGTTAGCCGCAGCTAGAGGCAGCCTGAGCAACAAAAATATACAGCGTCGGCACCAGCACCAGCAAGCACCAGCACGAGCACCAGCCAGCTTCCCTTTTTGGGTTGCCTGCTGCTGCTGCTGCTGCTGCTGCTGCTGCTGCTGCTGCTGCTGCTGCTGCTGCTGCGCTCAGCCTACGCACGCCACAGCGCCGGCGGGCTCCGCTCCGCCGCCACTGTCGCGGCCACTGCTGCCGCCGCCGCCGCTGCTGCTGCTGCTGCTGCAGTGTGGTGGAATCGAAATGATACACGAGCTGTCGCGCTCTGTGCGAGCACGAGTACGAGTACGAGTGTGATGCGAGTCGTTTTTTGGAACGAAGCAGCCTCCACGTCGTCACCAAGTAGGCGAAAGCGTGTACCCTACGTAGCAGCGGAGGCGGCCCTCTGGCACAATTCAACGCCGATCGTGCGCGCTATACTCAAGCTACACCTCTCGAGCCTCTGTGCTCCCAGCGGTTGTCGTGATGCGTACAGCAAGCAGCATGGTGGCATGGAATATGCTCGGTGTTTAGATCCTTCGATATTTGAGATGATGCGTTTTGCGTCGGGGTGATGCTCGGTGCGTGTAGGCCAATGAGACAGAGAGCCAAAAGTTACCGTAACTTTTGATGAAATCCTGACTTCGCTGAAGTACTTTTTCGCGTTTTTTTTCAGAAATTTACCTCAAAAAGTTACCTCGGGAGAATTTTTGGAGAAGAAGTAAAAGTAAAAAAAAGAAAATCGCAAACACTCAAATAATAATAAAAATAATAATAATAATAATAATAATAATAATAATAATAATAATAATAATAATAATAATACCCAACTGGCGGCATAGAACTCTCGACGCCAGCTTCCACGCCAGTCAGACAAATAGTTCCTGACACATAACTCGAGAAAACATACCAGGTACATGGTAACCTCACGACCACGTGCATATAAATTTACACACAACTCGTACCAGGCATACACAAATAACACAAATACATTTAACTCACAATGTACTTCAGTGTTAATATACGAATAACCCCCTTCTCCTAAACTTTCAGATTACGCGCAAATCCGAGCCAATGCACCACCACGTTTTTATCACTCTCATATTATCATATGAAAAAAAACCATCATCATATTATGATAAAAAGGAAACCCCACTTGCATCGAACAAACAAACGCCAAACAATGCGACTAGCCCCCGCCGCCACTTGCGCAATCTACGACACCCGGTCGCACCACCAGCGAACATAACGGGCACGTCTAACAAACAGCAACAAACACACACACGTTACTGCGACCATTAAACTCCCCCCCACTGACTCCCTCAAAAGCACGGGCGGGTGGGTGGGAACTCAAACTAGTCTGTATCACACCTTGAACCTGTAGCGTTGCCTCTGCTTCACTGCGCTGTTGCGTGTAGGCTGCAGCTACGTACCAGACAAGGTGTATGTACCAAGGGCTACGATTCATGCTACCGTGAAACATCGCATTCATCTGATTGGCTAAACTTCTTACGTACGTACAAAACTCACATTCTCTCATTCTTCCGAGAATACTCTGCTTTGTACTTTGCTTTCAAAGTTGTATTATATTAATGCGCAACCCCCCGCCCGGAGAAGGGGGTTGGAGAAGGGGTGATCCCCCGGGGCTGCCCCAACGGCAACCCCACGCTAACATCCGTATACTCGAGTCAACTCCCAACCCAACTGGCGGCATAGAACTCTCGACGCCAGCTTCCATCGACCCAAATGGGAGTCGACCCTATTTACGGATGTACTCTCACGGCCCCTTTCCCCCTGACTTGCAATATCATAGGGAACGCATGTAATAACACACTTCTTCATAGTTTCACTTCTGCCTAGTCAAAGCAAAGAGTGAGTTAACCCGCCCCCACTCTGTGCCCTGGCCCGGCTGAATCCCACCGCTAATTCCTTCCTGGGCCATCACGTCGGCTACCCAACTGGCATCCTTTCCATGACTGCGAACATACGTCTTGTACGCATCGGACGCCCATCGGCCCTATCGCTGCAACACCTCTGGTGTTGCCCCCCCCGCCGACAAGTGAGTTGCGCCTCCAATCCTCAGAAAGTGCTAAGCGTACTCCTCCGCACGCACGCCCGCCAACGCAACCACTTTTCGCAGAGCTGCCGTCGCTTGCTGCTGTGTCCACATGGACCATCTGCCATTACCAACACCAAAAGCGGCAAGTGGGGCCGACGAGGGAAGAAACAAATAGCAAGACATCAATTCGATCATGAGATCGACAGCACCGCCCCCGTCGCCCACGCGCAACGCCGGACCACAACGTACGCGCGTCAAAACCGCCCCTTTCCGCAGTTGGTCCCCTTTCGACCCGCGAAACCTAACCTCAACGCGGTCTGCAGAAGACCACTGCGACGCGGTAAGCTGAATATTCTCGCGAAAAAACGCTACATCGGCCCGTCGCAAGCAATAAGTTTCATGCACACGCGACCGAGTTTCCGCAAACATTTCTGACGCGCGAGTCAAAAAGCAAAAGGAAGCGCAGAGGGCAAGCCACAAGACACGACCCCCCGTCTGCCATGTGGAGATCAATTTTTCGCCCGCGATCAACATTTCCCACGAAACAGGCCGACGAACGGTTGCTTGGTTACCAGCGTCGGCATGCGAACGAGCGGCTCCTTTGAGGGCATTACCCAAAACAGGATGGGTAGTGTCCAGTTCGAACCCTCGTGAAATTCGATGGAAAAACTTGATCGCTGACAAATGGCTCTCGATAGTTGCCGACCTCAATTTCTTAGTGGCAAAGGCGTACGCTACGTACTCGAACAAATGCCACACGTTAGTCATGCTGTCTCCGCCACGCTCTAGGAATACAGGCATGTCACAGCGTACCCGAAAGTCTACCCATGCGCCAAAATGCCCCTGATAAGTGCGTTCAGACGAGGTCGCAATGGCGTTTCGCATGAGTTCGAGGCCAACACCGAAGTACAGAGAGATGTGCCCGCACCCCCCAGGTCCTGCTCCTGCCACGGAATGTCGGGTCGAACAGCACGCAAATTAACGAGGACGGAGGCACCATCCCACCGTGAGATACCATCAGCGGCCACGTTAAAAATTCCACGTACGTGTTTTGCGTCAAAGTGCCAACCAGAGGACAACTCGAGCACCCCGAGGAGACGCATTAATGCGCCAGATCTCGGCTCCTTTCCCCCTCGACAACACCGCACCCACTCGACGGCTGCTTCGTTGTCGCCACGTAACAACACACAGTCCCCCATGGCGAACGGACGTTCATCACACGCAGATACGAGAACCCATGCAGAAACTACCATGCCCAGCAATTCTAGAACGTTAATTGATATATCGTTCTCATCTGCAACGGACTTACTCGATCCACAAAATCGAGACCGCTCTCCTGCGTCAAGCTCGTATCGCCAATACACCCCAGTTTCCAAGCAAAAACCCCCGACAGCGGTTTTAGATGCGTCCGAAAAAAGAGTACGTCTAGGGGGGCGCTCAAGCAAATTATACATCGGAGCCGACAAGGTTCCTCCGCGCGCGTCCCACCCTTCCTCAACGAACCACCGCCAGAACTCGAGGTCACCATGGAACTCGGGTCCCAGGGCAAGACGCCGCCCGGGGTTTGCCATACGGCAATCAAAATTAGCTCCGGCGGCAATGCGCGGCATACCAACTGAAGCTAACAAGCGGTTAACGAAAAAACGCCCCGGACGTACGGCAAAGGAAACATGCATGAGGAAGCCAACGAGCTGCGACACCTGCTTCGCAGAAGCAGATGCACGAGACGAGGGCCACTCCTTGAGGATATTGTGCAGCTTGAGGCGCTTATGGGGCGGCAACGTGACCGTAAGCGCCTCAGTATCAATGATCCATCCCAAAACTTCCAGTTGCGTGTCCCAATTAGTAATTTTCTTGGCTGACAGGAGGGGCAGATCGGAAACACCACGTTCGCCCAACAAGCGAAAGTGGTCCGACGCCAGTGACTGTACAGCACGCAAGCAACGGCGGCCGTCCGGCCACCATTGCAACTCGACGAGAATGCCATCGTCCACGTATTACCTCACAAACAAATTGCTCCCGGTGTTGCCCCCTGAACCAGGAACGGGCCCACACTCACGCGGGATAGCAACGACCCGAACTCCCCGCGGCGGGGAGAGTTCAACGTGCGCAACGGCGGCAGCCCCTTGTTGGGAAACGTCTGCGCCTTGAAAGGTAGAGTGGGTATGAGCATGCTCGAGCGCAGATGCCATTAACCCCCAAAACCCAGGACTATTGCGCCAACCAAACTGCAAGCGCAAATCCACGACAACGTGATCACCGAAAATGTATCCAAAATTCGGCGCGCCTGCCGGATCAACCAAAACCTGCCGAAAGGCGTCTTTGACATCCACACGGCACAACAGGATTCGAGCGCGACTACTATGCGTCTGTCGCAAAAACAGCACCCGTGACAGCACATCACGAAGCACATGGCCGAGCTCGCACGATGGTGCGGAGTCAAAGTCAGTGTCACCATTAACGCTGGTCCGACCGCCCTCTCGCGCAAACGTAAGATCGTGAATAATCCTTAATTTGGGTTCGAGAACGACACTCAGCGGTGAAAGGCGAAGACCCTGAATCTCGTCTGCATATCGCAAATCAAACACCACCGCTCGGCCGTGCACCACGTCTGCGCATATCTTATTGTGGATATCCCCCGCATGCGTGGCGACGACCGGGTGATTACCATACTCGAGTTCTGTGGTCAAATCCCCCCCCCGTGCGACACTGACAGGCGCGCCCGGCGCCAGCACACGAAGCAACAAAGAAATACGAGGGAATTTCTTGATCTCACCAAACCAGTGCTGTACGACAGCAACGTTAATATGCGGAGAGAAAATTGAGGAGCCGATGGTGGACAGAAAAAGGTGAACACTGCCTTGACACTGCCGCAAGAGTGAGGAGCTGAGTGACGCGACCTGATCGAGGCTCGCTGAGCCTCGCGCAGACCCCGCTTGCACCACAACCTCCCGAGCGGCAAGCCACGCATCTACCTCATCTACTCGCAACGCATCCAGACGCACGTCGCCGACCGCACCTTGCACGTACGCCATGTCAACTGGCAAATAACTCGCACGCACGCCCACACCCGTACCTTTATCTGAGAAGGGAACCGAACCCGGAGTCACAGCGACGCGATCACGCCCGACGCCACCATCGCCAGCCAGAGCTCCTAACGCACGCCCACGCAACCCCACCGCTTCTTCGCGGGTGGCCGGCCGAGTGCCCGTTCCACCACTGGCGACGTGCGCCGTCGCCGCTCCGCCACCGGCCCGCACCGCCGCCGCCCCCCCAGGTGTTGGCCCAACCGACGGGAAGGGCCCGTGTCTTCATCCCGAACCCGAGCCACCACCACCCCCGGCCCCCCCGCGACCACCATCTGGGCGGAGCACCAGAGCCCGCGTCCCGCTGGCTTGCGCCGCCGCTCCACCTCGCGTTCCCCCAGCTGGAGCCGCCGATCCGCCGCCGAGAAGAGCTGCAGGAGAGGAAGAGTTGGCCGGGGTATTCGCATGCACGAATTTGCAGTCTGAATACCGGCATAGGCCCGTGGAAGCAAACATCCTGCACAGCGCGGCGCTCTTCTTTCTGGGCGGACCCGTCTTGGCAGGGGCGAGGCTCTGGCCCCGCTTGGGTGCCCCATCCCTGCTGTCGCGTGGAACTTGGAGACCTTCCACGAGCTTCAGGACGTCGCCACCGGACGAGAAAAAGTTGCGTGTCCGGCCAAACGCTGGGACGGGCGGCGCGTCAAACACGGCGTTGAACTGAGGGGGAACAGTCAACGGACGAACTTGCTGGGCGAACCTCATTAGGTCGTTCACCCATAGGCGCAGGTCGTCGTTTACCATGTCGCTCATAACAGCCCGCGCCGCGGAGCCGGAAAGCAAAAGGATGTTGCTTAGAGTATGCCGGCGAAGACCGGCCGCCGCGGATGTGAACGAGACGTCGACGGGTGCCAGCCGGTCCAGGCACGCGCGGTCGTCGGCGACGTCAGCCGAGAGTCCAACTGCAAGAACCGCCATAAGAGCCTGTCGCAAGAGGTCCAGGCGGTCAGCGACAAACACTAGGTGGTCGACAGGGCGGTCGGCACGTGGCCCATACATGCTCACGTCAAAGTTGCTGACAGCGCGAAGCTGAGCCGCCACCCCCGCCGTAACGTCGACGCTCCCACCCACAAATGACTGAATACCTGCGGCCGACTCGCCGAGGTTCGGAGGCAAGCGTCCCCGAAGCAGCCAGTGTTTGCGTGACGACATTTTCTTCAAGAGGGCCGTGTCGTCAGTCAGCTGTGATTTCTGGACGTGCCGCTCCCTCGCATCCCCGCCGTCTCGCACGGAAGGCTCACGGTCGGCAAAGTTGTCCACAAACTGCTGAATCAGGACCTCGACGTCGGCGGTCTTGGATGCGCCGCCGGCGACGGCGTCCCGAAGGCTCGCAACAGACAGGAGCACGTTGTCCAGAGATGACTTGACGCCGAGGATCTCCGTATCCATGCGGGAAAACTCGGAGGACACCTGGTTTTGCCAATGCCGCACGTCAGCTGTCGATACCACACCCCCCGAGGCTGCCGGCATAGATGGAGGATTAGCCGTAGCAGCAGGAGTAGCAGCCGCAGCAGCAGTAGTAGCAGCAGCATCGTTGGCCTGGCGAGAGGTCACAGCAGCGTCGGTGGCCTGGCGAGCCTCGGCTTCGGCTCGTTCAGCACGGCGTGCGTCGACCTCCGCTTGCACAGCAGCTACAGCAGCATGAGCATTCGCCTCGGCTTGTGTTTGCGCAGCAAACAACGCAACCTGCACACCTCGCGACGCAGTAGCCGCGTTGGCACCGGCCTCCGGCGACTTGCTCTCGTCGGACATCCCGAACTCAAACTAGTCTGTATCACACCTTGAACCTGTAGCGTTGCCTCTGCTTCACTGCGCTGTTGCGTGTAGGCTGCGGCTACGTACCAGACAAGGTGTATGTACCAAGGGCTACGATTCACGCTACCGTGAAACATCGCATTCATCTGATTGGCTAAACTTCTTACGTACGTACAAAACTCACATTCTCTCATTCTTCCGAGAATACTCTGCATAATAATAATAATAATAATAATAATAATAATAATAAGAATAACAATAATAATATTAATATTAATATTGATAATAAGAAAAAAAAAAAAATAATAATAAGAATAATAATAAGATTATACTAATAATAGTGATAATAATAATATTAATAATAATATTATTAATAATAATATTAATAATAATAATAATGATAATAATAAAAAAAAAAATAATAATAATAATAATAATAATAATAATAATAATAATAATAATAATAATATTTAAATAGTAATATTAATAATAATAATAATAATAATAATAAAAAGAATATTAAAAATAAATAGAATATCAATATTAAGAATAGTAATAACTATTAGAGGAGACAAGCAGAAAGTCTACTTCCGGGCCACAGCTCTTCCGGGCGATGTGGAGGTTGAGGGTGTGGCGGTAGTCGACGCAGAAACGGGGACTCCCGTTTTTTTCTTCGCGACTATGGTGACCGGACTTCCCCAGGGGCTGAAACGTTTTTCGAAGATGCCCCACTCGAGCATGTCATGTACACATTTATTGGTCGATAACGCCGGGCGTACAAGGGTTGGAGCGGTACGGGGGCCGGTGTACGGCTCGGGTATGAGTGGGGAGCGGAAAGGTTGCTTCCGCAGTGGTACAGCGGCCTAGCTCTGACATTGACAGGGAAAAAACAGGACGATATCTAACGCACAGTGTAAGGACATCGTCTTTTGGGACAGGGGTGAGCGTTGTATTTTCGAACGCTTTTGACAACGGACCTTCCAGCTCGGATTTTGCGGTGTGGAATTCAGAGGCTGACGTGGGGGAATGCGCGACGGCGTTCACATACATGTAGTTGGTCGGGGGACACGATCGATACGGAGAGGACACAGCCCAGGCACAAGTGGACTGGTAAGGCGACACCATCTGAGGATGGGTTGGCTACTTGGACTACTACTGAACCATCAGTAGCACTGCAGGTGGCAAACGTGCGCGCGACAAAAAAAAAAACGAATGCGGCGAGACCTTTGTCTGCTGCGATATCATCCGCCGTTCGACGACTACAGTACAATCTTGCTGTGGGGGGTGGGCAGAAAAAACGACGACAAGTGCTTCGTGTAAAGGTTTCAGGTCTACGCGCTCGCGCAATCGGACAGGGGTTGCTTCGGCGTCACGGTGGACAGCAGCGACTTAAGGTTGCGCGTCATCGGACGTCAAATGGCAAGAGTCATTGGACGGGGCACGGTTGTGAACACGGTGGACAGCTGGTATACTGCAACCAGTAGATAAAAATGACAGAGTTTGGCGGTCCAAGTCTAGTACCGCCCCGAATTCTGACATGACATTTTTATCTAGTAATAAAGAATCAGGGCCGAGGGACGGGACGACAAGTGGGTTAACCGTGCACGTAATACCACCAAGAGTAAGGGGAAAATCAATAAATCCCAGAACATGGATAGGTAGGCCGTTGTCGGCACGTAAAGACACGGCCGACGGCGGGACAGGTTTGAATGTGGTCGATCGCAAGGAAGGGTGATGTTTCAACCATGGGAGCGAGACAACTGATACATCAGTAGCTGTATCCACTGTGACATTCACAGCATAGCCCTCGACAGAGCCATTCACACGGACTCGTCGGGACGAAAAAGAAAGAGAAAATATATAGTTTGTTATGTGTCAACGAGGAGTTGTACCACACTTGGTCTTTTTTAATTTCCTCCGAGGGCAAAGGAGCGGGTAGACCGCCGTGCCGTACTGGTACTGGAAACATGAGACAACGCACACGGGGCTTGGTCCATAAACGTTACTCGCTTTAGTGGGGCCCCGGTGCGGACAACATCTAAAACTGGTTCGGGACAATCAGACAGAACATCACTCGAAAGACAATTTTCCTCTCTAAAAACCGCGGAAACAGGGACACCAGGTACTGCGACAAAAGGGGGAGAAGTACCTGTAGCTACTGACGTGATGAGGTGTTTCCTCTTCACGCCTTTTCGAGAAACCGGCATCCCAACTGACCCAGACGGTAGCTCAGCTGGGCCTCCTCACGGATCCTCCTCGTCGCTAGACTTGTCGCGCTTCTTTCCACTGGCTCGACCCTTGCCGTTTCAGGGACGCTTCGCCTCCTTCACGCCCTCCTTTTCTTCGCGGCGGCGCTGGTAGCACCTCTCTGTCGTGTGACCGAGCGGCTTGCGGCACCCGGGATGTCCGCACCTCAGCCTTTCGGCGCGCGGTCCGGCGGTGCTGTTGCTCTTGTCAGCGCGGTTGCCGTTCGGAGGACGCGATCCACCTGCTCCGCCGGGGTTGCAGAGTTGGCGTGTATTACTCGGAGCCTGCCTATGGCGGCCAGACGTGTGTTGAGTATACCGGGCCAGGCTTTCCATCAGTAGCTCCGTTTGCGGGGGCGGCAGCTCGATCTCACCCGCCATGAGCTTGTTTAGCTCCCTATCCACGAGACGTTGTAGCTTCGTGATCGTGGACGAGAGGTCGACGCTGCAGGAGTCAGCCACAGAGTTTGCGTAGCGAAGCGTCTGTACCTCCATGTCGCTGTTGTTGTCGTTTCGGTCGGACTCCAAATCCTTCGATTCTTCGTGTCCGCTCGAGTTGTCGTTTTGCATCATGGAAGCTCAGGGACAAGAGGTTCGATAAATCTCGACCGTCGACGCCAATCTTAGTAGGGCCTAAGCTTCTATAGGCTGCGCGGGTCTTACGAGCACCACGGCCTTAAGGGATACGCGCCGAGAGCAACACGTGTAAAGAGCAAAAGGATGGGCAAGCGGTGTCGCTTGGACAACGGGACGGGACAGAAAAAAGAGAGTGAGCACGGGTGGGTGATCAAGCACACCCGCCCGCCAACTCACTGCGTCGACATGGTGGTCCGCGGTATAGTAGGGGACACTACGCCCTAAGCGGATAAAGAGACAAAGACAAAAGCCTCTCGGGGTGTTAGCCCTGTGGGGAGGACGGGAGTCCCTTTTGAGGGGACGGACGCCTTGAAGTTGGTGACGTGTGACCAAGGGGTTTCCACATATATGTGTGGCATGTTGGTACAGGGGACATGGTCTTCTTCGAACATGCCTTTCGTTGTCTTTCTTGAAATAATGGGGATGCCAGATGTGAAAGGCACACCTATTTTATGCAGCCCTCGCTCTGTAACGGAGAGAACCAGGCACACCCTCTTCAGAGAAGAGGCACACCAAACATTTTTCAGGCAAGCTACTTCCCAAGAGGGCAATATATTAACAGATAAGCGGCAGTAAGCCCCACACAAAACGTGGCTTCCTTGAATCTTTGATCTTCCGAGAACGATTTGCTATGACCTATGGCAAAACAAAAATGTGGCCATGTGGTCTACCGTACAAAACAGCAGCAGTACCAACAGCACCAGCGCATCTGGTTGTGTCCCTTTTCCCGCCCTACGGCATTCTTTTCGATTATTGATCGGGATTTTAAATATCAGTACATGCCGTTCGTCGCCTAACGTAGACAAAACCCAAAACGGACGTTCGGGCGGGCCTTTTTTAGACAATATCTAAAAACATTATAGAGAAGGCCGGAACTGGGGAGAACGTGCGGGTCAGGCCTGCCCCCTGCGTGTCTCCTCGTGCTAGTAGATACCTAGTTGGGTATGTTGCTTGAGTTTTTTATCGGCAAATACTTCGTTTCGATTTTGAAAGGGGGGAGGGTCCGTAAATCGTGTTGGTTCCGGTTTCAAGCAAGTCTCCCTCAGGGACATCATGTCATACCGCATCATATGCAGCTCTCAGGCTGTCATAAGGCCTGGGCTCGCTAGATCGCTCGGGCTGGCTTACCTGTTTTTTTAGAGTTCGAGAAGTAATATCGTACAGAGGGGATCGGGTCACGCAGGAAGTGAATCGATGCAAGGCGGTAGTTGCAAACGTAAATAGTAAATAGTACATGGAGGACCAGACACGGTCACGGGCCTGACGGACGACGCAAGGGGGTCAAGGCGATCGGGGTTGATAAGACAGATAATATATATCGCAGAATATCACCTGTTTTGGACTTCATTTTGGTCGCGTGGTAGCGTTGAGTAGACACTGTGTGTTGTCCGAACCATGTTTCTTGGCTCTCGACCCAAAGGCAAAAAGGCGTTCCTACACCAATATGTTTATCGGCCCCTGTCAGATGCGCCCAGGGGAGCTAACAAAAAGTTCCCCTCCGGGCATATGGATAGACCCGACAAGTGGCACTAATCGTAACCGTCGTGTCGCGCGTCCATGATCTCCTCGTGGTCCTGATCATGACAATTGCAACGCGTTGACCCATCTACCCCGGCGCCCTTCATCTAAAAAAAATGTGGTGTTACGATACAGAATCTAGTTGGCATGCCAAGGAACAAAGAGATGTCGTTTGAAAATAGCGTCGCTGAAATAAGGTTCAAGTCGCACTCTTACGGGGGTCCATACTTAACAGGACCATATATAGTAAGTAAAAATGGTTAAATAGATTGGTTTTTATGTGTACCTTTGGTCCTATTAACTATGGTCCCCGGTAATAGTTACAATGCAATTGTTCAACAAAAAAGCACTCGTGGCGTTTTAACCGAGAAAGAAAAAAGTCGGTGATCCTACGCATCGTCAACCGTAGTAGTGTCGAGATGTTTGAGTGATGTCATAATTCAATCACATAGCTGCCGGTAATACTTTGAGTGATTTTCCCAGCGTGTCAAGGTTTGTCTATCGACTAAAGTGGGGTTAGCTAACAGACTTTTTTTTCTCTCAGACCTCCATAGTGCAGATTATTGATATGATATATAAATGTGCAATGAACGGACCGGGTCAGACCAAACAGGCGCATACTTCATCGCGCGGTCCACATGCACGGAGGGGGTTGTGTGACAGGGCATAAAGTCTGTTCAATACTGCTACCTGGTGTATGTAGTAATTGACCCCAGATAGTAGTCCTGGAAGGCTACGCCGGTGGCAATTTGTTTCTTGAGGATTTTACTATGTATGTGTCATTTGTTCCCGTCGCTCCTTCATGTTCATGCCGCTTTTTTCAATCAGCACCGTCACGAGCGTGCACCTCCCATAAATTTGGGCTTCGGAAAAGATTGGTTGGTTCTGTGATTATACGCGTTGTGCCGCTCTGTTCAAGGTCTCTCGACAACGACACCGAACCTCTATGCTCCACGTGTATTCAACGTACCTCAGAAAGAGCCCGAAACGCTCAAACCCCTAATTTTTCGGGTGAAACCTTGTTCGTGCCTAATTATCGTACAGATGCGCACTGAATGTATTTACCTCCATCATCGACGGGCGAGAGCACGGGATTGCGAAGACCTGCATACTTTGAAACCAAGTCGAAATTTCTGATTTTCGCCGGAATTATGTCACGGCAAACCGGGACTCCTCACGTTTCACGGGTGGGCGTCTCTGAGCAGGTGCATAAACATTGCCTCCCGAGAGGCGGCGTTTGGGCGGAGCCCTCGAGGTTTCAAGTCGGGACACACACCCCGAGGCGTGTTTTGCACCAAGGAAACTCCCCGCAAATCGAACAAAAACACCACTGATATCGAGAAAAAAAAGTGATGTGAACCCTAAAGGCCACAACAATCCATGAAAAAGATTTTTTTGGGGATGGCCTGGGAAGTCATGAATGTATATTATATGGATGAAGTAGTACCGAGATGGAATGCTGATGTACTCAAAACGATTACTGTGGCTCATTGTTGTTGCGCGAGGTTGAAGAAAATTCTGCTGTGGAACACAGGTAGAGAAGGCGTCGATACCCAGAGGCATAATATGCAGGTGTACACACAAAAGGTTGCTCGTTGCTGCTGGGCGAAGCACGAACTCCTTTTCAGAACCAGGCTGCACAGCGTCCATCAGAATATTTGCTCTGCCGCTGCGGTCCATGCTACCGTGGACCGTACGCATAGAAAGCGCGGAATAAAGCGAAGTCTGACAATCGACGAACACCACATATCTAGCTAAAAGATCCATCGGGACACACGCAAGGATTCAGCAGCCAATGGCGACACACAAGTGAGCCCTTTCTCGAACGGCTATACTGAGGCTGGTGAAACCGTCGATATGCTATGTGGCTTACAAAACCGAGGTTCTTAGCACGAAACGTTATTTTGAACGAGGTATTGCGGTCGCCGAATGATTCTACTTTTGCTAGAGGACACGGAACGACTACACGAGGCAAAGAGGGCCCATCAGACTTCTGGGAATATGTGAAGGCAGCCATTATACGTGCTGACAGTCGCTGGTGTTGGCAGGCAGGCAGCCTTGATTCAAATCAATTGTTGGTGGTGTCTGGTATACCGTTCGCTCCCTAATGTGAGAAAACCAATACCCTACCTCGCACAAGCTCCCATACAGTATGGGTACGTAGGGGGGGGTACAGGTACTGACGCCCACACTAAAATAGAGCGATATCGTCACGGTCTGCGTTCCTTCCGATCCGACCTCGGGTACGTAAGATCTGGCTGCGCTGGGCGGATGCTACTGCCGTTGGTGTGGTGGCGTGCTCCGTCGCGTGGGCAGTCTGGGGTTTGGGCATCGTATATAGCAAGTTTGTCCGCAGCCGTGAATCCGCCTGGTAGTACTGGGGTCGTTCTGGTTCTCGATGAACAAGACAATCTTTTCCGAATAAGGAGTATTCGGATTTTATAAGAAGCAATGCGTAATGCCTGGGATATGATGTAGAGCGGGAGGTTTCGTACACTCTCTTACCCAAAATATGTTTCTGCCGTTGTCGTCGTGTGCCTTTGGGTTGGTTGACGTGACTTATAACCGAATTATCCGGAGAGACGTCCAACCCCGACCACTGTACACTACCCACCCTAGAGTGCAGTAAATGTATTCGCAGTTAGGGTTTTGTGTTGGACACACTGCCTCAGTAGCAGCCGCGGCAGCAGTGTACGTACCTACCAATGCTTTGTATACATGTTATATGCCGGATTCTGTAATAGACAAAACAATTTTACTTACTTTGGGTATGTTTACCAGTTAGCTGACAGTAAGCGCAACCTCGTCACTCCCATCTTAATGAACTATGCTACTACGTGCCACGGTGTGCATCGACACGCGGACGTAGGCATCAACGTTTGTTTGTGGACAGAGGATGAACGATGTCGTAAGTGAGTGATGATGCGTCAACCCCTTCTCTACATTTTCGGGGCATGCGTGCCGTCGATTATCCGGTACTTGGCGTCATCATTAACCCAACCACGAACGACAAAGCAACTATTTTTATCGATCAAACCTCAACTTAGTTTTCTTCCCGTTGCATGTATGCAGGTGCCAGTCGACGCACAAGGGCAGTCTTGACGAATTTTTACCTTTCTTTGTAAAACAATGTGTACCTACCTGTCGAGAGAATGCATTGTCACAGGAGTAGTAGTCAAATCTTAACAATACGCACGTACATGTTCACGACCGGATACTATAATATGCACGCCTGAACGATAAAGAACCCCCCCACAGCCAGTGAACGTCACCTGCGATAACCCCGAGTGCGGCGATAGGAGGCCTTAGTTGGGTGCCTCGTGCAGCGTTGAGGACGACTTAGGCAGTTTGTTCATGTTATGGACCGAAGTGCATTGGCGGGAATGATCATATGCCGGCCCTCTGCAACTTATGGGCTGGTCACTTTGATTTTACACTTGAAGTGCGGTACAAGTGTTTAGTGGAAAACTAAACATTGCCAAACACCGAAACCATCCTTACATGCTTCCCATCACTTGTCGTGCACGAAATAAACAAGGTCAATGCCGTAAGAACTTTGTCGTACAGTCCAAGGACCTGCTCCATTTACAACGAAGGTCTTGCGTCAGGGCGGCCTCATGGCGGCTGAGGGAAAGGCCATACGCACGCCGGTCCAGGAGACCGTCAAGCAAGTTTTTGTGATCGCTGATATAACAGTTGAGGCAATCACGTATTCGGTACAGATTCTCGCGCACGCGTCTCCCAGGTTCCAAGGCTCAAAATGTCCGTCTGCTTTTGCAAATGTTCGAGCCTTGGTTTCGAAGCAACCGGGACCTCATCGGGATGTCTGTTTGCACATGTTTAGGTGGCCGAGGCATTAAAGGACTATCATGTGCTATGGACGAATTTCTGGGCTACTCCTCTACGTTTTTCTTCTCAATAGAATATCGCCAGAAGGTGGGCCGACTCCTCAAGGGGTAGCGATGGAATATTTGGAGATTGAACAAATAATATCATTTCATGGACACATTCATGATCAACACCACTGACGAGGGCTGAGGAGGAATAAAGTTGTGTCATAAACGTTGTTCCACTATTGAATCAGGTCAGTTGTCCGAACCCACCGCAAAACGTATCTATTAATGTTCAAGTTTAGCCATATTATTAGGGCACTGGTAGAGTAGATTTGTACCTTGTCAACAGGATAAACAAAAAAAGGAGCAGTGTTGACGTGGATACGAGGAGCAATTTCCCGCTTCTATCTTCAAAATCGAAGAGTGTGCTATGCGAAAGCTGTCCCCAAGTTTGAAATATTGTCGACATTTCCACAATGGTTTGATTTGTTTTCAATCAAAATATACTCCCCGCCTGGAAAACTTTGCGACCTGTCGAAATGATATCGTGTTTTTCGACCCTTAGAACGTGCACCAACCAGATAACACGATTTGAGTCGTCTACACTGGGCAGTATATAGAGCTTCGCATGTGTAATGAGAAACCTGTACTACATAGACCCCATAGGTAGTTGACTTGACTGCCGGTCGGTGAAACCACTAGTCCTATGGTTCAAAGGCAGCCCTATCGCATCCGGCTACCAACATAGGCTACAAAACAAAAAATAGCTGTGTTTACTGAATTACATTTATTTGGAAAAGAGAGCGGTGGCTACGTCTTTTGTGCTCCATCCCCGGAGTATTTACGGTATCTGTTGTGCAGGTTATGACTGGCTTGACAACTGGATGAATAGTACAACTTCTTGGGCTTCACGCATTCTGCAACGAACGTTAGTCACGGTGTTGAAGGCCCTCCCACGCGTGTTGCCTTCGTCAGACGACTCAGAACCGTCGCACCCCGACCTAGATGGGCAGGCCGTTCAAACCTGAGCTCGATAAGGTGCCGAAGCGGCACGGAAACAACTCGAGTTATCACGAGCTCTTATAGCTTATACGACCAAGGTGCCACCAATTTCGTGGGTATCGTATGGGGAGAATGTATGCGTTAGAGCTGAGGTAGACACTACTATCTGAATATATTTTCCCTGGGGTACCCCGACGTCCAGTGTTTTCGGCCTGTTTGTCGCGTAAGTTGCAACAAACTATGTTTCACACGGAAAAATGGAAACAACCAATCCTTTGTTGTGGGTGCGTTGAACGTCTTACTCGGAACTGTTGATAAACGAAACGCAACGGTACCTTCTAGCCAGAAAGTCTCACGAGAGGTTTAGGGAACACACACGGTAGATGAGATGTGCTTGGACCTTTTTCAGGGCTAGTGAGGAGCTATTGTAGCGATACAGTTCATGCCGATCGAGCTGCCCGTACGTTTTTCGCTTCGGAGTTTGGTTTAGCTTCGTATAACGCTTATGCTGTGGTGGGCTGCCGAATATTTTCTTCCGCATCTCTGTTGCCACGGCGGTTGGTTTGGGTTGTTCAAATTTCCAGTTCGGTCTGTTGGCTGGTGACAACATCGTCTAAAATATCTGTGGATGATCGGCACGTATTCTGCATCAGTCCATAATTTTGAAATATGATTTGCTTCGAGGGAAATTCTAACTGTTCAGCCGATCATCCACGCAAGGTAAGCCTTTGAAACATATTCGCCCACCTGGAAGGGAAACATGGGTTCGAAGATGTGGAGACTGCAGCAAGTGACAATATGTAGGGGTTCATGTGGCGAAACCCTTATCAGGTACTCGGTTGCAGCGGAGAGCAACATACATATGGGTTTCGACATTGAAAGAGGCATTTCGGTTTTTCAACCATGCGTTATCAATCTATCGCGCTAGGGCAAACCAGTGGGGCCATGATTACGAAACAACGCGTCGCGTCATGCGATCGTCCGCAAGTTCTAAAATATTTTCAAATATGCGATACAGTAGTCTCACTTGACTCGACACATTCGCACCCAAGAATAGCAATGATATATCGCGTCACTAGCCCGTTTGGAGGTCCCTTGATACCTTCGCACTTACGCCTAGGACCCAAGCAGGACCCAAATAGGCTTCGTTATTATTCCTAAACGGTGCTCTACGTCTGCGCTATGTCTATGCAATTGCCTGTGCAGAACATCTCGGCCACGTTCTCATTCGTTGGTTTATTTCTGCAGGTGGCGGTATGAACCGTTAGCGGCGGCGAGACCACCTTGCTCGCGCAAGATAACGAGCGGGGAAGCGCAAGCGATGCTGCCAACATAATATGCAGGTGCCGTACAACCTGCGCTTCCATTTTGTGAGTGAAAACAATACAAATTTGCTCTAGAGGCAAGAGTACTATATATGTTTTCGTCGTCCGCCTCCTGGTGTAATATTAATAATCGACTACTACTACTACCACGTTTGAGTTTATGGATTGGCCCGAGGTCAACGAACTAAAATGTGTACATTAAACGCACACCTTCGTTTAGATGGGAGACTCATTTTCATATTCTATTTCTCAGAGTGGCAATCCTGTGCCCATGCCTTTCGAATCAGCTGTATCCTGCTTGTGGGTACAACCACGCGAACCAAACTCGCGGCGTCGTACACGTGGTGGAATTCCGACAGTGTTTGTCTTGGAGGAGTCGACCGCGCGTTTTTGCGGGAAAACATGATAATCTGTGGTTTCCATCGTGTACGGAGATATGTCTTGGGTATATTGGTTTTATTGCCGGGCACCGAATATTCGCCCACGTTCTTCTTCTCGTCGTGTTTTCGAGAAGCGATGGTAGTAAGTGTCTCTGTCATTCTCCCTAAAACATACAGGTATGTGCCTAGGTTGTTGGCAGCCCATGCCGAGTGTTTCATACGGTGTCCTTGCACAGGGCGTCGCTCGTATAGTTAACCTTCACCGGAACATGGAGATATGGTTACTCGGGAACGTCACGTAATGGATAGTGAAAAATGTGTGGGCTCACGGTCGAAGAAAAAGAGAAATCGAGGTAGCGAGTAACAAAGCGTAACTTCTGCCGTAAAAATGAAAAACGACCATACACGCGTCACTCCTTTGATTCCACTGCGGACCTTTCCTCCTTGAAGGTGAAGTTTCTCCGTCCACCTGCTGATTTCCATTAGAAGAGATACGCCACGCTGATTGGCGTCCTGTGCTGCGAACGTTTACTGTTTGGTATATTATAGTTCGGTACCCGCGCGCGCAATTCTGCTGCCGCTGGCGTTTTTTGCTCTTCTTGGTTGGGCTCATTTGCTTGTCAGCAGCATCGTGTTTTGCTGCGGAACAATACATACCTGGTAAGAAACAGTCAATATATATTTGGTGCTGACCTACGTACGTACCTAGTCAAAACGTATAACATAACTGATGTTAGGTCTTACCCTAGTTGCCACCCACTCCACCCCCCCACTCTCCCGGACTCTACCCGCCCCGGTAGCGGTTGGCTGTCGAAATAAAATCGAGCTAAATTTGCTGGATGACCCGGAATGTCGTGCGAACCGTTGGGTCGGGCGGTGTAGACCCGTTTGTCCCCCGCTGCAGCTTAGATCTTCGTTTCGCACCCTGAAAACGGAGGTGTAGCAGTTGCGCAACTTACTCGAACCCAACATGTCTCCACGTCGGGGGGACCCCTTTACCTCACAGGAGTCCGGTACCTCGTACCCCGCGACAAGTCCTGGAAGTAGACCACTCATGTTTGTGCAGACTCGACAAAAACGGATGTAGAATATGATACACCCGCTATTATTAACAGTGCGACCGCCGGGGCCGAAAATTTCGATCATATCGATTTCCTGGAGTAGGCGTTGCCGAAGTCGTGGTGGATATTGCGGTTTGTCGTCGTTCTTGTTGTTCGCGGTGGTGGTGCTGGTCGTATCCGTTGTGGTGGTCGTGCCACAATCACGCGTCAGCAGATCGCAGCGGGTGGCAACTATGCTACTCGTACGTTTCACAGCTGCGGGTGCTTGGAAAGTGCTTTGCGTGGTGCTCCGGTTTCCCTCCAATTTATGTTCCTTCTCTGTGGTGCTATCTATATATGTGACGGTATTTGGTTATTTCGCTTGTTAGGCATTTTCTGTCGCATCTCCTAGGGAGGGGTGCGACAAACTCATATATGTTTTGTTTTCTTTCGATACGTTTATCTCTTCTAATTTCGGTTTGTATCTCCCACATATATTGTCAATGTTGTGTCAGGCGTAACCAGTACGATAGCGTGTCAATTCAACGTCTACTCTTCTTACTGCATACCAATGTACCAGATAGTATCTCTGGTGTGGAATGTTAGCACATGACCAGGTATGAGTCAATGTTCAAGTAGCACTGTTCTTGTATCGTAGATCAAAGTCTATGTACAGTCTCGGCATGTAACGTGTACCATGCGGAGGAATAACAACTGTATCGTGTCTTCTCGTAGGATCAAGAATCTCATTCACTGAAGTGATCTCTACACGGATCTTGATGGCCTCTTAGAACCTGTTTATCTCTGGAAGCTGCCGTTGTCTGGACTCCAGCATTCTCTGTGGAGTACATCTGTGTGTGTTGGCTATCTAAGTGCCAGTGGTTTCGTGTTATCACGTCTTCTCTCTACCGCACGGGAGTATCTTACTTCCAGGGCCACCGCTTGCCCGGTGGCATCTCTCGGTTAACACCAAGGACACGACCTCTGTCTACATTTTCAGGGTACAAATAAATACCATATTATGTGACGTTGGTTAGTGAACCTAAGGCTTTAATATCTCTAACATTGGAGAATCGGCACGGACAGTGGTGCTGCTGGATGCCGACGGATATATAAACGTTCGAACGTCAAGAAAACACACACAAACCAGCGGACGAACAGATAAGATCGGAACAGCTATCGAAACAGGGCGTACAGAACGCCGTCATGGTACCGGCGTGCGTAAGGTCGAGACGTGGCTCAGCATGGTTTCGAACATGGGCTTCAAGGCCGGTGTTGCTTAGTCGTTTGGTTCTTCCCACCCTCGGCATATATGTTTCATAGCAAACACCACGCTAGACAGTCTATCCCGGTTAACTCTTGACTACCAGCAAACAAACAATCAAGCGGGACTTCATATATGAATACGAATTGGACGCGGACTACATCGGTAACAGTGTCCGTGTCATATCCGGGAGCTTTGTACGATGCAGAAATCGTCTCCATGACGCGGTATGCACTGTTGGGTACAAGCACCTGGTTCTCCTGCCTGGCGCTCGTTGATAGTTTTAGGCTATCTTTGCACAGCTTCAGTATATCCAGGTACAGACCAAAGGGTCACGTACTTGAGAACAAAAAGCTTCTTCGTGAGTTGGCTGACCGTGACGTTCTCCGACCTGTGCATGGTCATCAAATTAGTGTGGGTTATCGTCGTTCGTGTTGTATGGACATATGGTTATCGAGAGGACTCTGATCTCAGTCGAGCACCCCGTAGTTGGTGTCCGTGCGATCGGATTCGCCGCGCACCTTCATGGCTGAGGATCTTGATATGCCACGAACGAGCGCCAGGTAGCACAAACACGTTAAAAGAGAGGATACGCCATCAGCGCCAGTAAGCGTGTACTAAATATTTTCTTCTGTGGTGAAACCATTCAACACAGCAAAATCTCGACCCTACTGTGATACGTCAGGTGTATGGGCCAAAATTATTATTATCCCCCTCTCATACTTCAACGTTCGCTCTATTGCCTGCGTACAATGTTCGCAAAACACCCCGTGCATGCGCCCGCGCCTTGCTCACCGCTACGCTCACGCAAACATAGTGACGTGCTCGTTGACTGTTCCGGCCTGTTTCGTCCACAAAACACCACTGATCTTCGACGCATAGTAGATCCCACGCATCGCCAGATATTCGCTTAATAGATCTCGTCTCCCTTCAACTCCCAGCCGCTACGTAGCGTCTGGAGTCTGCTTCTTTTTCTCCGATGAGGCACCCAACATGAACCCCTTCTAGCCAATTGTTTTTCATACCACGCCAACCCATACTCATGCACGGGTATACTATTGTGTTGGGCCTTTGAAATTCTCGAATCATCTCGATGCCGTCCGTTGGGAGACTATGTTTCCTCATACCCAATGAACACTTGGGCAAATCCCTCGCGCTTCGGTTTTTACACGATCTGTTACACAACTGAATCGGTCGAATGCCGTCCCTGAAGAGCCAGTGCATCCACCGACGGCTAAAAGGCAAGATCACGAAACGGGGTAACCGGTGTTTGGGCAGACCTACCTACACTCAACGTGGTACCTCAACGAAGGCCGGTTGTGTTGCATGAGGTTTGCCCGCACCTATACCCTCTTGCCACGCTACAGGTTGGACCAGGCCGTATCGGAAGCCACCATACAACAGGGCGATGCTCCGATGAAGATACCGTACCCCTATGTCGGTGAAACAGATACCACCGGCGTGGAAGATGCCTCCAGAATGTTTAGGCCCGCTAAAAAAAACGTGTATTAAACATGTATACATACCTATTCGTAGCCAAAAAAAAAGGTGGGTTCGATTACACTAGAATGTTTCTACTGTAGTATGGTCGATCAAGGGCCGTCTTCGAATACACATTAGCCCCAGACCTTTTTTGTGCCTCGCCTCTCACCCTAGACGGTCTGGGTCCCTAGTACATACTCGACCTGGAGAATCGCCCTCCAAAGCGGGACCGAGCCATATTTCATAAAGAGGCAGAGACAACCAATTTCCTAGCACCTCTACCTTTCTGTCTTGTACAGGTGCCGGGCGTGTAAAAATCGTTGGCGACATAAACTTCAGTTAGGGAGTGATTCATCTTGCTGAACACGTTGTTGCGATGATCGACCCCGGTATGAAGCGAGACTTTTCGTGCTGCGGTAACGATAGTTACACAGGCAGCGGTAGAGCAATCCCGACGCAATGATCGCGCCCCACGCTATGCCCGCACACACCGCTCCATCCTGCCCTCCCCAGACGACCACGCCACCAAACCAACCCACCATCCAGATGAAGCCGGTCGTAACAGAAGACCACAAAGAGCAGTCTTGTATGCACTTATGCTCAGAGTTGAACCCGAAGGCAATAAGCATCGCGCCGAACGAGCCGAAGAAGCAGCCCACCCCTATGGACACGCGAATATTGCACCAGCTTGTCCCACCACGGGAACACTTCACTAGATGCCGCTCCTGGCAACTCCAAGACGAGCACACCTCGACACGATCCTGCTGCTCGGCGCAAGCACAGGTCGAACTCTCTACTTTCTTCGATCCCGCATAAACCCCGGTCCACGCCTCACATAAATCGGGGTTGGACGACGCGGTCAGACACTGGTATTCCCCTATCCCTTGAGCACCGTCAGAGTTTTCTTCTCTGCACGCCCAGGACGAACAGAATGTTTGTGAGTCGGCGTCTGCTGTCTCGCAGGTGCAAGTCGTGGTCGCCACGTCCTGCTGGCGGCAGGTCCACTCGCTGCAGTATGCGGCGTTCGCGAGGGACTGGCAGGAGCAATTTACCCCATCGTATACTTCCGAACCGGGCATATTGGCTGTCCAGGTCATGCAAACGGTCGCATTCCTTTCCGTGGTGTTGATGGTAGTAGCACTGACATTTTTGTCCGAGGTATACGCCGTGCACTCGTAGAACTCAAAAACTTCGACGTAATGTGGAAACCCTCCAAGGTACTTGCCGCTTTCCGTGTAGTACCCGGCGCTGACCTCCATCTCTCTCCGGCTCATTGGATAGTTGGGTAGAGCGCCCAAGGTTCCCGTGATCTGCAGAATGGCTAACAAACTGAGCATACTAATTGCCGCACCCATGTCGTAACGGCTGATATCTCGATGCTCCCTACCTTCGTGAAAGATAACGCGAAAAATCCGGGATAAGCGGGAGCAAAAACATAAGGAATGGAGAAAAGAAGCGAGGAAAAACAGATGGAAGGACGGAAGGAAGGAGGGAGGGAAGGACGGAGAGAAGCGACGAAAGAAACGTTGCAAGGAAAGCAGCGATACCGGCGTCGTAGGCAGCTCAAGTGCGGGGCGCTATGCCTGAGTTGGAGAACGGGCTTAAATGAAGCGCAAATCCAAAAGGCGATCAAAGTCATACGAAGCACGTACTTAAGTAGCTGTAAGAATGGGTCGGAAGACGAACTAAAATGCGGGGATAAATGACGGAAGGGATCAGGGCCATTACCAGGAGCTATTGTCATATGACGAAATGACAATTAACCATCTAACATCTTAAAGCCCGAAGAATGAAACCTGAAATCAGCGTACGTATGTATGTAAACACGCGTAGTGTACGTGTAGGGTTTTATACATAAAATTGCAACCGATGGACCGGAGACCGCAATTCGCAGGGGAAAAGGCGGTGAATGTATGGTCTCTCTGACTACCTGAAACCCAGGCGAAAGCAATTGACAGCTTGTTTTGAGACCGACCGGGAAAAAGGGAGGGGCAAACAACGAGAACACGTGCGAAGTAGCAGGCCGAGTGTGCGACGACGATAAGACGGCCATGAAGAACATAAACAAGACGGCACAACGATACGTTTTACGATAGAGGTAGCAAAATTTCAGCTGATTTCGTTTCTGCATGGCGGGGTTCCTCACCCCAAAATCGTCGAAATGCCTATCTTGCTTCCAAAAACGGCTTTTTCGAATACTTGCGGCCATGGGATTATCGTAGCAACTACTTTTTTATGCATATTTTCGAGGCAAAAGTACCTGATTCGCGTCATTGCCTTTTGCAGTGCTGGCGGAGTTGTATACCGTTCAAGGCGAACGACTCTCTCTAAAATTCTCAGGGACGAGAGGCACAATAGCTCTGCTGCACGTTTTCAGACAATCTGGGAAAACGTGGAGATCGCTAAATCGTTTCTAGGGTGGTGTTCGCTTTTTGTATGCTCATTTTGTTTTGCTGCATCCCCGCAGGTCACCACTCCGAGAGCATCCCAGACAGCAGACTTATTCCTCTCGGTGTACGGGACTACCGTGTGTTTTGCACGGTGCAGGCAGCTCTCCAAGACAGCAACCGCTGCAGTCGGTAGCCATGAGTAGGGTAGTAGTGGTATCGTTAGGAAATCAATGTCTTACTTGAGTGGAATAGGGCGGCCAGGGTAGTGGAGGTTGTGTGGTAATGATAGACATCTGATACCACGAGCGTGTGCGCCTTTTTCGTCTCTTTTGTTTTAGGGTAAGTCACTGTCGCGCGTCCCCGCCGGTTTAGCTTTGGTAGTCGATTTTCCGATGCTTCGATGGCCCTTAGCACCTTTGTGTGACCACGGATGCCTGGAGTCGTTTGTCGCAAGAGAGAACACGACAACTACATGTATTGAACATTTTCACATCCGGCATCGTAACCCCCCGTCTGATATAGTTTATGTTTCCGTGCATGTACTTTTCCTTCGATCCGTTCCAAGCAGATCGCCGTCCGAACCTAATGCTAGGGTACAATTGAAATCTACCTTAATTGTTCGATGAAGTATCTTCCCGCTCCATATTTTCCCTAGCTTTCGTGTGACCACGGACTAATTATTGTGCCGGGTCTTCTTCGGTTGCGAGTTTTGCTTGAGGGTCTTTTCTTGCGCGAGTTATGACTCACGGGATTTCGCGGGAGGTTTAGTACGGAAACTGGTTTCCACGGGAAAGCATCCTGCGGGAAAAAGTCACTACTACTGCAAACCTCGCGTTTGAAGATTGTTGAGGGCGCACAATAATGAAAAAACACAATTCTAGTCTCCATAATCTGATATGGCGTTCCGTTGCGGGAGTGATCACTATGTTGTCGTTGCTGGCGAGATACCTCGGTCCGCAGGGAGCGTCACATAATATGCACCTCGCATCAAATTAGAGTCTGCTGCACTACTCGAAAAATATTGGGAATCGTGAGGTTGGTGAACATTCTATCAAACATTGATGTACCCCACCTCATGCCATTAAACACTCCACCTGCACGACGATACCTCATTTTTACATCATTCATGGCGATCACGAAACCGGCCGTGATCCGTCGTTTTTGTTATCGTACGTACATCATGTCAACAAACGCGAATCGTCAGTGCTTCGATATAGCCGGGGGATATGCTCGCCCATTCTGGAATAATTTTGACGAATCCTACGGGCCTACGCGGGGTAGGACTCGTTTATGAGGCTCTCCTGGCTCGAGGAACTCCATTCCGTTACAAAGTAGTATATCAATCAAACACATTAATTACTTGGGACGGGACCCAAGAAGAATGAATATTCACATGATTATTGCGGGATACAACTCTGAACGGGAATACTACGACAGGTTGGCAACAACAATGAAGCCCACCCTGTCCTCTTACGTACGTCCAGAGTTTTATTCATAGTTATATATTAGGGCCTAATCTCCCATAACTGGCAAGTAAGTATGTATATATACACAGGTGGTGTCGTCGATGGACTTCTTAGTGTGGAAGCGGCAGGGCCGTCAGGCACAAACGATGTGGGCAAACATGACGTTTGCATGTCTGTCCGTCCGTCTGTCTGTATATTTCAGGGATATATATGGGGAGCATGACCACCATACACCTGTACTGTGCTGTAGTGCGCTGTACACTTTTTTTGGGCAAACTTCTACGTATATCCGTACGATAGATACGAAGCATAGATGCGGATATACCAGGTATAGAGCAGACAATCACCACATCTGATGTCCGCGTATCTTCTCTAACATGCGATAAACAAGCGATCGTTGCTACAATAAATACTCGTGGTCTCGTAGTACTACTTGTACAACTAAATATAAATGGTGTCAGGTTTCAAAAGTACCAGTTGTCGTTGCTTTCACACCAACTGCCTAATCAAAGATTCCGCAGCAAAACGAAAGGTGCTGGAAACCTAGGAACATCGGGTAAAAAGTTGTAAACATATAGAATATACCACGAAAGCGCCGCGTTCCCCGCTTCGAAACACACCAGATAGTATTAATCACACATGGAATGACTACGGGTATCCACTCGCCCCCTCATCTAGCCAACTCGGGGCTAGTGACTTGATCGATTGCTGTTTGCAGTGCTGCATGAGCCGTACGAAACCCTCGGTAGTCGTAAACACAGAGAACTAGACGCTTGCTGTCGGGGGTGCTGTCATGGTGATGACTCGCAAACATGCGATAAACAAAGAGAAATCGAAACAAAACCCACGATAGAATCCAACGTTCGCCATCTCTTCCATGGCTGTCGGCAAAGAAGGGAGCACAACAGCGGTTATTCTACGTCCCCGATGCTTGCGAGAGCCATTCCCCATTAGTAAGGGTAACTCGGCAACAATCCAAAGTCCGGTGACGTGAAACAACAAGTGGACAACTTCTTCCTCGAAATAAAAAACTCCTCTCGTGATGGTGGGCGCACTGATCGTGGTTTTCCGTGTGCTGTCCTGCTGCAGTTCCCCTGAATCGCCTCCACCCCATTGGCCCACTCGCTGTGGCGCTCTGCGATAGAGGTTCACCCTAAACTTTCTGAAGCTTCTCACTTGAGGAGCTCCATACTCCCCCGGAAAACTGGCTCCAGCACAAACAAATCATAATTCATCTCGACGAATACTCCCATGGCTAAAGTTAAAAAACCCCCGTCATTTTTCGAAATATAATAATTGTCATTCCGACTATTATTTGGGTTTAAGGAGCCCAAACATTCAGACCACAAATAAATAGCGGAAATAAATGTGCTGCCTCTATCGTAGAACGCGTCCACTCCATCGCACGTAGCTCTCGTCGCCTTTCCCTTCCATGCGTTCCCCCGTTCCCCCTTTTCTGTCTTGTCCCAAAAAACGAAATGTATGCCCCTCGATCTTGCGGTTCTCATCCCTACAAAAAAGACAAAATCGCGTAAAGTGTGAACTCAATCCGTCTCTTCCCCGCTCGTCAAGGGTCTGTCCCCCTCCTCATCCGAATCCAAACTCCGGCGGGCACAGTTAGTTGGACTGGACTGTATTTCCCTTTCGTAATGATGCCTACTTTGCCTACTACTACTGTCGGGTACTGCATTCTGCTTTTGAGCGTTGCTACGCCGCCGCTGCTGCCTTCAAAAGACTCGCGAGTCGTAGGCGCCCGTGCCTGGTGCTCAACGTTCGACCCAACTCTGCTCCAACGCCTAGGTCTTCGGCTACTCGCAGCACTAAGAATGTGTCGTTCCTTGAGGGTGAGTTGAGCCCTACACCAGCCCGAAATATCTCCTTCACTCGGTGAAAGCAATATAGGGCATGCTCCACATGTGCGCCTTGCCGAGGCAGGGAGGGGGACGGAGGTAGTATACTACTGTACTGCTGTAGAACAACGGGATAGCCCGGCAAGTAAGTGTAAAATACCACGGGGCAGTTGACACCAACTATCTTCCAAAACAAAATGTCTGAAAGAGCGAGATCAACGGGAGCCACCCTCCAATAAAATCGCTGTATCAACGGGAACCAATCAAAATCACGCCGCACACATTGAAGGCGAAGAAAGAAACAGCTCGCAGCTCGCACACACACACACACAAGTCACGCGATGATTGACCTTCGATCTCAAGATGTAATCCACCCTTGGTCAACGAGATTCGTACCGAGCAAGGTCAATGAGTGAAAATGATGGCCTCGGAGGTATCATTGCCATCCGTGGTCGAGGGGGCGAGAGGTTGGCCGCGACGTCCTACGCTCTTCGTCAAAACTTTCAAAATGTTCTGTTTTGTGCCAACGGAGAGGAATCGAGAGTTTTCGTGGTCTGTTTTCTACACACCAGCAGCCAAATATGATTTTAGTAGACGCCTCGCCCACCCACGCCACACATCGCCGACCGAAGTGTGATAACTATGATACTAGTGTGGGTCGGAGCCTCTACTCAGCGCGCTTCGTTTAGAGTTCGTGGCGCAGTCGTTGGGTTTGTCGATCGATGTCAAGCCTGAAAAACGGTTTCTTGGCATCGGAGAGGGGCGAGATTGTTTGTCGTCCATCTTATACAGACCAGCGCCGAAATGTTTTTTATCAGACACCTGGTCAGCCCACGCCACATATCACCGACCGAGGTGTGAGCAGTGTGACACTAGGGTGGATCGGAGACCTTCACCAGCAGATTACGTTCAGATTTCATGACGTTATCGTTGGTTTTGTCGATCGATGTCTGCCGAGGACTCTAAAAAAAGTTGACTTATGTCAATGGGATTGACTCAAGTGCCTGCCAGAACAGGGGTTTAATATGCATTGCGCGGAGTAATTAAAGTCCGCGTGAGCTGCGAGCTGTCCCGTGACGTTAACTTTTGCCGGATAGCCCGCGGGGGTGATTCACACAAGAAAAACCGAGATCGTGTTCTATACTACTACGACACCCATACGTGCGTATCGATCGTAACCGTTGCCTACTGGCATACGGGTCGAGAACCTGCTATTACGGAGGATCATAGTTAATGAGACCTGTGGAATACGCAAAAACCTAACTGGTATACATTTCACCGTTTCTACTAGTAATTACAATATTTGGTCCTATTAACTATGGTCCCACGTAATAGGCGATGTGTATCATAAGTACTTGTTGAAGTAGGTAACAATATTTGGTCCTATTTTCAACTATGGCCCCACGTCATAGACGATGTGTATGATACGTGCCTGTTGAGGTATGGTCCCACGTAGAAGGTGGTGTGTATCATACGTGCTTCTTGAGGGCCCAACGCCGCAACATAGTGTTTTGCACTACTAACAGGTAAAGCCTATCCTCGTGATTGGACGATGAAGTCGAAGAGAAATCGCCCGGGAGAAACCGCGAAGCGACGGTCCCTTGTAGCCGTCGTACGACCGATCGAGCAGAGTTCTTCCTCGTATTTGGCAAGGAATTGTCAGAGCCGAGAGGGTCAAGGTTCGTAGAGTATCACCGCAGGGGGTTACAAAGAACGGACCCGATCGGGTCGATTCTGGAGGTCCCTTTGTCAGCTTGAGGGGAGAGGTCAGCACGGTGGATTCTGCGTACCTGCAACATTCCGAGATCTGGTCCGGCTGGATATTTCGTCGCATCCGTGCTATCTATGCAGGAGGTCTAACACCGATACACCTTACCCTGTCCGTGACATCCCCCCCCTCTTCTTCGCGTCAACTAGGGTCTTGTGGCGTCGTCTGGAGTATATTTTGTCAAATAGCAGGGAGTTTCGTCTTCCATCTGCCATCTGGCATTTGTCGATAAACTGAACAAATCAGTATATATATAGAAAGTCTACACCACCGACCATAACAAGCAACAGCTTGGAGCATTGTTGCCGACGACTGTTAATAAAATGTAAGATTTTTTTTTCTGGAGCGACATCTCTCTTCTCTTCGGCCAACGCCCTCCGTCCGCAACAACAGGCAAACTAGCCTCGAAGAACACCCCCGAAGAACATTCGCACGGCAACCCGCTCCTAATTTTATTGTTGTTGTTCTCACATTATTAATAAGAATGGGTGGTTCGCCAATTCTGCCCGTATGCTGAAATGGGTAGAACACTGCGAGATAGGTTTGCTGTGTGATACTAGTAACTGGTACCGGCCATGTCAAGCAACACAAAAGCCAAAGGTCCGCGACGTCTGATTTTTCTCCTTGGTTCTGCCCGCTACGTCTACTCGAACCAATTCCGACTACTACTGATACCTCCAATCGTCACCTGGTCACCTTCAATGAAAAGGGCCAAGCCACCCCCCCCCCCCAAACACTCCCGAGGAAGTATCTAACGACAACTGGTTGCCTGCAAACATCAATGGTCTGTTTACAGCTGCGCGTCCATGTCAATCCCCAGAAGAACACGGTGGGGGTAATGCTACCTGGTACTGCTGGCAATCGTGCTAAGGAAGGGGTGGGGGTCGTCCTGCGACCTCTGACGATCAACGCTATCCACGTTCTCGACCCAAGCTATGCTGTCTCCACCCGTAACCCTTCCTCCTCCCACAGTGAAGGCCACCCCACCCCTGCCTGGTCTAAAACACCCGACCAAAAACATCAATGGGCAGCCTGCTGTTGTTCATGTAAGAGGCTGGTTTGTACCTGTTGCTCGTATACTTGTTATTATAAATGAACTCATCGCCACAGACAGGAGTAATATAACGCGCTGAAGAAGGATGTGTGTTGTTTTTAGATACTACGATTACGTACGTACGCGTTCTAGGCACGTCATTGTACGGCGCGAGGTGGGCGGACAAATAATTGGTACCTGGTACCTGGTAGCGTTTAGTTTTGTTGTCGCTTGCCTGGAATGTAAATACGTAGCGTGAAGTGGAATGACGTATTCATATGTATAGCTGCTTCTGCTCGTGAGCTTACAGCAGAAACATTCCCGGTATTTTCCAAACACTTCGAGACCCTCTGAGCTGCCCGCTGCCCAAGTCGTGTATGTTTGCTTGGCGTTGTTTTTCTAGGTACAGGCGTCATATATATAGCTAGCGCACACAGCAGTACTCTGACATAATGTAGATTCGGAGTAGGTGCGGCGATAGTTGTTGTTGTTTTGTTGTTCTCACATTAACTCTCTGACGAAGGAGTGTCTTATGGTCACTCTGAAATTCGGAGTCAAACACAACCTCGACCCCCAAGCAGCCCAAGCAATGTAGATGTGAGTCAGGTATCATGTTGTGAGGAACTGCAGGTAAGCTGCAGTACCACAGGGAGGAGGACAACATCATCATAACGTACACACGATTGAACTTGGCCCAAGGACTGCATAACTTTGCATTCACTAAAGCATCCACTCACCAATCGATAGGGTACCTAGCGGGCCTACGTCATCTTCTGCGGAATGCAAAAACCATTCCTGCGCCTTCTGGATGCGAAACGTGCAGCAAACAACCGGCATTATATGCGGGTCTGAACTACTCTAGGCGCGGCTGGGATCAGGATGGAAAAAAGCCCAACGGTCCGCATCACCTGTAGAAGTTTCCCCTATGTTTCTTTAGTCTGTGTGGCGCATACGTAAAGAGCCCGTCTTTTCCTCGAAGGAAGAGTGGAACGGACGGAACGGAACGTGGTGGACTCCAGGAAAATATGCTGATTCGTTATGAAATAACTTTGAATAACATACGAGTAGATTTAACCCTCTCAGGACCCCAGTCCCGTTTTGGGGACATAATACTTATTAATAGAGTGGTTTGTCCCCTCATATGGGAGTGCGGTGTTGAAGGGGTTAATACGTCCCCGCCCTGTCCGTTGTTTTTTCAAGAGGGAGCCGGAAGCGTATGTGATAAAACCGTGATCCTTGTTCAGGAGTTCCGAACGGCCCGTCCGAAAATCGCCATAAAGAACGAGATCGTGTCGCCAAATATATTATCGAAGGTCTTGTCATACATTCTAGGAGATAGGCACAGGGAAGCATCGAAGTGCATGATAGGACCTGGGAGCACGCGTTGGAACATGTTCGGACGCCACAAAACTCGCCTGCTCCAGCGGCCACGCCCTATGGCCATGGCCTGGTCAGGAACTCTCCGTGAAAAAAAACAAGGCAGCGAACTAGAGTCTGTTGATTATTTTTAATCTAAAGGACCGAACTCGTGTTCATGAGAGCTCCAGAGAGTGCTTGCCGAGCTACGAAGGGGGCAAGGTTTGACCCGAGGGTGTCGCCTGGCAGGCAAGAAAGGCCTGGTCTAAGGCATGCCAGGCGCTGTACCAGCGTGTGAAACTAACATTTTGTGTCAAGAGCACTCGATTCCCCCTTGACAGTACCCTTGTCCTAGAGCAAAAGGGTACAATCCCGCCGAAAACAGAGGTTTGATTTTGTGTGTTCGGGCTGTACAGGGCCGGCTAGGCTACCCGGAACTTCTATCGGACACGAACTCTATCAACAACTAACTTCGAAAATACCGATCCCGAACGACCTCTAACGAACCATTTGGTCATGGCTTTCAATCGGTCAAACCGTTTCAATGTTGTTTATGCACACGCACTCATAGTCGGTTGAGATCACATGAAGATTTACGACGAAACTATTTGTTTGCTTGTTTGCTAGGATCAATTGGCTCTAAATTCCCCCTCTAAAATCAAATCATCCGAAACTAGAAATTTATAGATTTTCAACGTTTCCAATCGCCCTGCGAGCGAAACATTCCGTTTTTCAACGAATTCTGACCTCGAGGTGACGGAAAATATTGTCTGGGCGCCCACTACAAAAACTCTCACACATTTCGGTTGCTTGTTATATTTAGCTCTGTATTGGTCGTGATGATTCACGAGGTAAATCAGGTCTGGGTGGACTAACTCAATCCCTACGTCTTCGTTTCGGACCCGTATCAATAAAAAACAGAACCACTACCCACACTCTTCTGCTATTATTTCATATTACGGGGGACCACCGTTAATAGGACAAACTATTGATACTAAAATTGTCAATTCTGTACCTGGTAGGGTTTTTATGTATGCCATAGGTCCTACTAGCTATGGTCCCACGCAATAGTACGATACTACAAACATACACCTCCCTTCCACCTCTTTCTAGGTTGTTAGGGGAGGGTGGTTGGAAACAGCGGCTAACGCCTGAGTGCCACCGCTTCACCTTGCTGTCTTTTCCCTTGCGTTCGGCCTGCCGGTATTCACGCAGCGTTGCTCCGAACCGGAGAGTGACCCCCCCCGAACACACTCTCACCACTTTCGCGAATATGTTATTTCCTCTTCCCTAAAAATTCGGGCCTAGCCATCTTCACATACAAACCCCATATTTGAAGTGGCTTTAATTTGTTTGTTTGGGCTAACGACTTGTGGTACTGCCTTACGCAGTGGACCAATGCCCAAGGGGCACGCACGGTAAAATTCATCCTCTCCCCTGCTCTCAGAAGGAAATACACTTCGAGCTAAAGCGCTCCCCACGTTTACGTTTGGAGCCCGTACCACGGACAAATGGAAACGCCAGCCATACTATCTCCTGTGATGCAAGCCCGATTGCCTCTTAACCGGCCTTGACCCTTTCAGAACAGCAGTCCTGCTTTAAGTACCAGCTAATTATATTTCAAGCAGTTTGTGCCCAAAACCCAGACTACAGTACTGAACTGAACCTCTTTTAGGAATTACGCGTGAAAAGTTGTGGCCCAATGTTTGCCCCCTCTTTTCACGCTCTCTCGTATCCCATGAACGATGAGGACTTTTGCTCACCCGCCATTTCTCTATGAATGTAGGATGCACCTTGTGTCGCTAGCTGTCTGTCAATACCGATCATACTCGAGTGTAGGGCGTACAGCGCTAGATCTCTACCTGGACTGCCTGCCAAATACCTCGACGCCTTGGTTTACCACCATCCTGGAAATGGCCGTCTCCCCGGCTGCGATGCCTTTCTGCATGATTGATGCTGACCCGCTCTGTTAAAGGTCGAATTTCACACGCTGCGGAATTGGTTTCAGCGCCTAGTAACTCTTGACGTCCATCGTTGTGTCTCACCGTTACGCTCGTCCTGGTTGGAGTACCCCCTAACTTATTGTTGTCTCACTTGGAAACGCGAAACGCCAACTCTCCACGGTCGCCAACGCGCCTTTTTTCCCACGGCAGTTGTGACGCTCCCATATATAGTACCAAGTTCTTTCTAAAGCGCGGCTCAGCGCAGTAGTTTGAACCACAACGATAGTCTCTCCGAGCTACCTAACCTTCGATCTCCACCTCGTTTACCCTCCTGCTTCCCGTCGCTTGTTGTTCCATCGAGATGGAACTCCTTATTTTCGGGTACACCTCAGACTGTCCGTGGGTTCTGTCGAGACCCATCGATACCGCCGTCTGCGTGAAGTGTTAATATCACAATTTCTATCCCCGAAGCATTTAACGGGGTGGTGTATAATCCCGGCAATATACGCTCTCAGCAATCTGACGTTAGTTTCCAAAGGTAAACAATCTATGAGACGTTAGTCTCGCCTACCTGCGGCGTCGAATTTGTCCCCTTTCACCAGCCACGAACCCCTCTCTTCCATCGTCCGGGCACGCTACCATGTTCCCCACGGATTCTCGAAACCTTTTTTGCTTCTCGCCCCCCCGAGATCAGCGACAAGGTTTTCCTCAGTCTATCGGTCTCGTCCTCTGCATTAAATTTTCCGGCAAGTTCTCATACTCGGCGGGGTGTGAGGCCTGTTTATGATTCCGTATTTCTTGCCATGGCCCCCCATACAATATCATCCATATATATATATATATGCTCAGGGACATATTATAGAAACAACCCGCCAACTCCTCGCGAGTGCTTCTAAACGAGCCATCCGCCTATTTCACGTGTTTCCTCGACGATCCCTCCCCCCCCTAACAATGGTTGACAAGACGCCCTTCTCCTTTTAATGCTGACGAAATATGAGAGTGTATAATAGCAAAAACGGCACCTCTGTGTCGCCGTATTGTCGACGTCCAAACCGCCGTTTACACTCTTCTGTATTATAAGTCAAGCCGTAGCCCACCCGCGTAGGTCAGCGACATTGCGGTGAGCTCCAGCGTTCGGGCCAAGGCGGGGGTGGGGGGGTTTCTGTGCGTCTTTACTATGGATGCCTACGCTCCGACGAAAAATGAAATAGGAACCAAGGTTGTACAGCCAAACGCTAAACTCGCCTCCCTTTAACGCGTCCTACGGTAGAGGTAGCAAAATTCCGCTGGAACGGTTTCTGAATGACGGGATTTTCACACACCGAAATCGTCGGAATGCCAATCTTGTTTCCAAAAATGATGCTTCGGTTCACTCGGGCCATGGGAATATTCTTCGGAATGCTATTTAGTTCGGACTGTAGTCAGCGTGCGGGTGAGGTATGGAACCCCTATCGTAGAAATTAGGGTGAGCTTCTATCGTAGAACGCCTCCTTGAAAAAATGCGTTTTTACACCACCAAGGTACCTCCTACGTTTTTTTTTCGCAGGTATTGGCGTTACGGAAATGTTGTCTAATTGCTAAGTGAATATATCGTGGAACTGAATTTTGTAAAACATACGCGAAGCCACGTGAACCGTCAGGGGGAACTCACACGTATGCGACGGGGGTAAGGTCATCCTTTTCCCGATAGACATGGGCAGTATATGTACACCTTTTCCGGTGGGACTATGTTTGTGCGTGGCCTGGTCAACGCGATAAACGAAACATGATATCATCGCGCAGTTCTACTACGGCATCGCCGTCGGCTAAGAAGGTGGTCCGAGTCCTTAGTAAAATCAATTTCGCTGGTTCAAGCCTCACCGAGCGCATACTCGTAACAGCCAGTTCTTGCATACGGTAATAAATAATTGACGGAAAGCGCGAAAGCATGAGTTAGCCACATTATACGAAAATCAACGAACAGTGAGGATGCTGGACCCCATGCGCGACAGCCAACGCAGGCACATACCGGGGGGAAGAATGGACAACACGTCTGACCACGGCGTGCCCAGATATAGACAGCCGAGGGCCAAACCACCCGCGAGATAAGCTGGGAAGCGGAAGTGATCATAAACAAACGAAAGTAGCAAAACAAGGTCCTAGCTTAACAGGGGGGCTTGCGCAAGGCAGCGCATGGAAGCGACAGTGCGGCAGGTCAGACATGTGGCATGTCAACCCCCCGCTGTTCAACTATACATCGCGTGCCGCAAACCAAATTAAACTGGATCTGCTCGCTGTCTTGACGAGTGTTCGAAGGGTTTCCCACCTTTGAGGTTTCTTTATGGGGGCACGGCGTCCAAAATACGTTTAGAACTCCAAATAAAAAACGACTCAAATTGGATACTCTTTGAAAAGTTGCCACGAGACTGCCCATCAGTATAGTATCGAGATCCCGCCTTGTTGCTCTAGATCATTTCATTTCAAAACGTTCTGTCTCGCTTTAACGGCCGAGCAGAGTCCACTGGAAAGGCTTATCGCATGGGGCGACGTCGGTCATTCAACGATACGTTTTTTTCTTCGCAAGCAGAAACGAATATGTATATTGTTGTCCAGTTTATCGAGGTCGTGTTACGTAGGTCTCCGTGATTCTGACTTCGGGTGTGGTATACTTTCATAACTTGCTGGATTTCTGGGTACGGGTATGGAAGTCTTTCAGACCTCACAGATCTCACAGGTGTTCCGGGTATTGTGGCACCGGCCTTCATAACTTACAGACGTTCCGGGTATGTATAGGGATGTTCTACCCGTACCCCGGGGTTTTGGGCCACGGGCGTTTTGAACTCACAGGATTTCAGGCTACGGGTATGCAAGTCCTACATAACTCGCAGATGCCCCGGGTAACGGACCTAGAAGGGTTTCGAGAACTCAAAGAAGTTTTGGGTATTGTAGCACGGGGGTAAAACCGCAGAGACGTCCCGGGCAGGTATACCCATGGTGTAGCCGTAGACGGGTATTGTCGCACGAGCGTCCAGAGTATACGGAAGTTCCGGGTACAGGTATGACTGTCGTACGGAACTCACCGAAGTTCCGTCCATGGGTATTACCTCCCGGTAAATACACAACTCAAGAGGGCGAAAATATCGATACAACGATTCCAAACTGGCGAAACGAACACTTTTCAACATGTTGTTATACTGCGGATGGTATCATATTGCATTCACGGATAAAGCAAATAAATTATGTCGTTGCAGCTCTTGTTATGGCTGGCGTTTACGGTTTTCACTACAACAACCGTTGTAACTTCGTTCGAAGCGACAACTTCCGCGGTCACAACGGCCAGCCATGAACCATCTATCATCCAAAACGAATAACGTTTTCACAGCAAAACAGAGGCATATTATGTTCACTGAGGAAGCTCCTCGATGGACCCACAAGTACAATATAATACAGAATAAACTCGTACGATTTTTCGGATGACAGCTCTAGCATACTGCCCCTACACACTCCTCGCCCACTCACAAAAAAAAAAAACAGACACCATTAATAAATTCGTTGTTTCCAGAAGGTGTACTGAGGCGTTCTTTCTACGAAATATTTAATGGAAAGAGGTTTACCCTGAACTTTCTGGTGCTCCTCACTTAAGATGCTCCACACCTCACCCGAAAACGGACACCAGAAAAAATCGAAGTGCATCTCGAGAAATACTCCCATAACCCACGCACACAATTACGCCATTTCTCGGAACAAGCTTGCCATTCCGACGATTTTGGGTTAAGGAGCGCCGTCGTTCAGCAACCGGTCCAGCGGAAATGTGCTACCTCTATCGTAGAACACTGGTTGGTAACGTTGGTACTGAGAGAGATGGCCTGTTCCGCCAGGGTGTGTGTATATGGGTACCGATCTTCGCCGCGTGTCGATCTCCCCCCGCGAGCTGCAGCAGCGCAGATTATGTGACGGTATCCGTACACCGTCCGCAACGGATCAGCATTCACGGCGAAAAGCAGCATCCCGCATACAATACACATCCCTACAGTATAGGAAACCCATTATGTCGGATAGTGGGCACCTCCTCTTCGCGACTTACCAATAATCCGACCATTAATCACTATTCGGTGACTTGAATCGTCCCGAGTCGCAGGCCTAGCACTAAAAGTACACCAAGGATCATTGCCGTTTTACCTGTTAATGTAGTAGGTATAATACATACCATGTATACATGGCGTTTTTACAATAGTTAGGTAAAGGGCGTGTGTGCGTATTCCATTCAGTGCCGATATACACAGGATAGGAAAACTGATCGTAAAACGTGGCATTAACCCTTTTGAGACTGCAGTCTCAGTTTGGGGAACATTTGTAACAAACTACTTTCAATTCAACAGGTGTGTCCCCAAAACGCCACTGGAGTTCCAAAAACCTCTTGATGAGTGGTATTCCACGCACTATGTAGGCTGTATCATTTTGGAGGATGATGATCCTGAACGATATTAACGTCAGTATACAACTTAGGTAATACTCGGTACGCATGAAGATATTATTTCGAATGCACGGATAGTATTACACGGTATAAAACATAGAATACCTAATACAATACCCCGCATTGAGTCAGGATACAACAGGTCCGTCTGTATCGTTGACAAACACGAAGTTTTTAATTTAGGCACCCTTCGGCGTATAGGGGAGTGCACACCACACTAAATCCTATATAAACGAAATAAGACCACCCATAAAGCGCAGTACCATACTATTTCCTATATAATCCGAATCCATACTAAAACCTATACACACCAATAGCAGGGGATGAGATTGAATCGTACCCGCATTCCCGAGGGTACGCAAGGCCTTCTAGACAATACAACACCACCCAGCGTTTCTGCTTGTAGCTGAACACTCTGAGGAAGAAAAAGCATGGACACGGCCGAGAGCATGAGCACCGTCGATGCCGAGGAAGCGGGCACAGCAGCGCCGTTCACTGCTCAGGGTTGGTTGCAGCGTCACTGCAGCAAGAGCTCCAGCGACGCTGGAAGCGGTGGACACGACGTGTGGGTTTGCTGCTGCGGCCATGATTTCGGGGATGGTTCGACGCTTGACGCGGCATTGGCTAGAGAGCACGAGTGTTCCAAGGAGCACGAACGGTGAGTGGCAGCGCTACTGGGTCGAGTATGTATCATAAATCACGATATCTTGACTCGGTTGACACGCAGCAAATGTTCCCCTATTCTATAGAAGGCTCGCAAAGGCTGCTTTCTCAATGATTTCTTGCCGGAGTTTCAAGCTGGTACAAACTTGTACATAAATACCGGGGCAGCGGCTTGGCAGCGGCCAAAAACAGGTATACGTGGTCCGTTTGCGGCCAAAAACAGGTACCTACTTGAACTCAAGTGAAAACGCACTCCACGTGTTCTGATTCGATTTACCTGCGTTGTTCGTGCGTGTACAAAATCGGCGTGTACTCCACAGGCCTTGCTGGAGAGCGACACATGCGGCTTCTGCGGTGTGGCGGGTGTGGGGGCCTGCAAGACATGGGTACATGTGCACCCGAAGGGGAAAAAGGCGCCTAGCGTGTTCTCCAGCTGCACTTTCGCTCCAAGGGCGGACGAGCGAAACGCCTCCGTCACGCTCAGGCTGAAAACGGCGTCGAAAGGTAGCAAGCATTCGCCGTGCACTAACGTGCCCCTCAAGTGCCTTTTTTGCCAAGATGACCGTTGGGTATGGAAGTACTCTATGGCCCACCACGTGCGGATGGAACACGCCGGTGCCGTCGCCGTGAGGTCCAACAATGCCGTGGCTTTGGCGTTCCGAGCCAAGTACGACGTGAGCGAGTCAGAGAAAGTAGCCGTGAGGGAGAGAATGCATTCAATTAGGTCGCGAAAGCGCCCCAAGAAAGGAGCCAGCGTGACGCTTCGACCACGCAAGAGATCGGGTGGAAGGGGAGGAAAAGGAACCCGACAGCAAGCAAGCGGCGTTCCCATCGACATCGATGCGTCGGACGAAGAGGAGGAGGAGGAGGACGAGGAGGACGACGACGACGGGGAGGACGAGGTGGACGACGAGGAGGAAGAGGGCGACGACAAGGAGGACGAGGGGAGCGACGAGGAGGAAGACGGAGAAGACGAAGAGGAAGAGGACGAAGAGGGGGTGGATAAGGAGGAGGAGGACGAGGACAAGGAGGAAGAGAGGGGGGGGGGGAACAACGAGGACGACAGTCGGGGAGTCGGTGGGGTAGGGAATAAGGATTGCGGGCGTGGGGGTCGGGGGTTAGGGGCAGCAACGCTATATGCTGTAAGCAGAACCGGGCGGCGCTGCACGTCGAAGAGGCAGTGGAGTCAGTTGGGTTGATTCGGGTACGTACGTAGATTTGTCTTGAGTATGTTTCGCTCGGGTTATTGTGCACGATCGTGGGATACTGTCGTGCTAGTGGACTATCACCGGCACACGGTACGACAGCTTCAATTGACCTTGACGCAAGCTTTGTACTACTGTAGTATATCGTGGAGCAACATCGAGGTAGTCTGGTGTGGTGTCGGATTTTGTTTTTTCGAAGACCCGGGTAGTGGAGACCGTAGTGTAAGATGTGGTGTTATTCTATTATTAATAGTACGCGCAACTGTCGGCACGTGCACCTTCCACCAAGGTTCGCACGCCGGTATATTTCACAACGCAGTTTTTTTATCAATCCTGTTACGAGTGGCTGGTGTGGCGAGCGTGGTGGCGGTTCCCCAACTCCGACCCTCCCGACAGTATCAACACAGTCTTGTGCATATCATACGAACATTGTACAAACTATTGTGTACACCAGTGTACACCCAAAGCCAAGCAGTACGAAGTACTCGTAGACGCTAGACACACGTACATAGAGCAGCGTCAGCAGGCGCGAGACAAACAAAAAACACGGGAAAAAAAAAAACTTTTTTTTTTTCTCCTCCAATATAGGGGGGGGGGGGGGGGTAGTGGGGTATCTGGGATTCAGATCCGCGTGCACCCCTGGGCAAATCCGAGGGTCTAGCCCGAATATGTATTGCAACAAGGGCCTCCGTTTGTTTCGATGCCTCAGCAAGACATTCTGGGATGCATTCCTCCTCAGGCTCGTACCTAGTGGGGTATGTAGCTTCATCGAGTGTAAGTCCTGCCTCATATTGAAGGGGTTTTACCCCCGTGCTGCTGGGTGTGGCCGCGAGTCTCAGGCGTGCAGTAGAGCTAGGTCGTACGTGGTGCGTCAGGCACGGGGTCTTACGATTCGCGAGTCTTTCCAGGCAGCACCGGCAGAGCAGCAATGCTCAATCAACAATTATTACCGTGCGCGGAGGCAGGTCCCTCCCCGGGTCAAACCTCGGCACAGTCTAACGTCGTCGACAAGAAACTAAAGTAGACGACGAAGGAAGAGGGGGGTTCATAATCGAGGAGCGGGGAAGAATAGGATTAAATTCACCATGATGATGAAGAATTTCTGGTTCATCTCATATCAGAACCGAAAGCGCAAGAAGTGTTTTGAGTTTTTGAGACGGAAGCGAAGGCCACCCGACTAGAAGGCAGTGCAAACGAGAGCTTGTGCAAAGGAAGCCGATGGGGCTAAGGCGATGACACGGCCATGAAGGACAGGGGAACGACGGCACACAAAAATACGCGACCGGCGCGCGCTCAATCACGGGAACAGTGGCTTTCGTATATTATATGTTTTGCTTCACGAGGCAGTAGCATGTACCAGGTAACTCTTATTTACGTCGCTCGTTTTTTTTCTTTTTTTGGCGAGTGGCATACTTTTCATATGGTCCCCCGCAATCATCAGGGACGTCATATCACCGATTATCTCTTTTTTTTGTCTGACTGGCAGGGTAGGCGTGGCAAACGTTGATATTTTCATGGTGGTTGATGATTCGATTAATCTTATTTCTATGCGTATCCGCGAGTCGTCACTCTGACACCCCCCCAGGCAGCGGGGGTATTACTCTTTGAGTTCTCGGCATAGGTGCATTTCCTACGTAATTTATTGCAGATAGCGCCCCAGACAGCCTCCTGTCATGTACTCAGATCAGACTTCTTGGAAAACTCAGGAATCAAATCAGGTCTGCTCCCTGTAAACCTATTGCTTCCATAAACTACAATAAATATTCAAATCCAAACCCTGATCGTGAAACTACCAGCCTCCTTTGCTAGAAACATATAACACTCTTCAATTATAATTCGGGGTGAAAGCAGCATTGTTCTTGAATTTTGGCAAGTTATATAGTGAAAACAACATTTCTCGCTGAAAGGATCTGGAGAATTTATTCGTCCACACCGACAATCTAGTCCACCCAGCTTGCCCCGAAACTTCTTGTATCCACTGCGGGGCCTAGCTGAACGAACGACTTCAAATTTAACACTAGACGAACGTAGCCACAGAAACGCCGTCTACATGCGATCTTTGTTTATAATTCAAGTATAGATAGGTCAAACCCCGTTCGATGAGGACAAAAGTTTCCAACAGGGACATCACGCGCCCCGAAACGTTTCACAATCTCCCCAATCCTGGTCGTTCTGCCGCGTAAACTGAGAATGCTTGCGCCCTTTGAACAACCGACTCTGTCAACGCAAAACAATCGCCCCCTTTGTACAGTACTATGTATATTGCTGGCAATAAAAAAACGATCCCTCCGACTCATTTTATCCGTAGCTTAAAGATCATAGGCCACCGGGGAAATATGATTGGCTATGCTCCGGCTCAATGTTGAAGTAAAAACCACCCCTTAAAGATCCGATCTCACACATCGTAAAACCTACTCAACTAAAAATACGATAGTCGTAGCAATACCTTTATTTGATGTGTCAACGCCTGGTTATTTTGGTCCACCTAAGCTGTCCTGCTGCGGGTGGACGCGAAGCGGAACGTTTGCACTGTAACGCATTCTACGATAGAGGTAGCACATTTCCGCAAATATACTTCCTGAATGACGGGATCCGTTCATCCTTTTAGGACCGCAGTCCCGTTTTGGGGACAAAATACTTGGAGGATTTGAGTCAGGTGTCCCCAAAACGGGACTGCAGTTCTGGGTCACCCCTAAATCATCGGAATGCCAACCTTGTTTCGAACAATAATGATGTTTTCGCATACTTGGGCTGGCTATGGAATTGTTCATCGGGATGGAATTTGTTTTTTTTTGCTGAAGTCTGTTTTCGTGCGAGGTATGGAGCTCCTTGAATGGGGAGCCTCGGAAAAAAAAATGTGAACCTCTGGCGTAGAACGCCTCTTATGTTTTCTTTGTTATACCAGGTATGAAACTTGCTTTTACATACGTTCAGATTGAATTTCGGGGATGCAGTCTGACCAGAACACGCACTTCAAAATATTATTATTCCAACTTTCGTATTAAATTTCGTACATAAAATAGAGTCATTTTTGTCCCTCCCGAATTCAGACAGAAAAAATAGACAGGAGGCACAATTCAAAGCCACAATGAAATCGTTCACCCGTAGTAATAGGAAACCACGTTTTGTTGAAGTACGACCCAATACAGCAAACACTACAGTGCTGATTCCTCCGCCGCGGCTGCCTCTCCCTCCGGTCTCATGGGCTCAACGCAGTTCTGGGCCTCCTGCGTTTTCTCCTGGGACAGATGAGATGTCGCCTCCACAGCATTGACTCGAAACAACAAAGGGCGGGTCGGGTAACCGAGCGATTAGGTCGCACTTGAGTTTTTTATCCGTTATCCTTCGTTGGCAACCTGAACACTTCCTTTACCACCGTATAATTCAAATTCTCGAATGTGAACTACAATTAGAAAGCACTTTCTAAAGACCATATAAGATATCAAGATACGTACGATACCACATCGCATCTGGGGATTACTCCGCTACTATATATTATACCGAATACGTACGATACCACATCGTATCTGGGCATTACTCCGCTACTATATGCAGCTACTACTGCACTTGAACGTAGTATTACACTCAATATTCCTACCCCGTCCTTGGTGCAGCACACAACTGTACTGTGCACATTGTTTATGTGAGCTCTTGACTCAATCCACACCGTAAGGTCCGCCATCAGCAGTACTACGGGCGCGACGGATGCCGGACAAGGGATAGTTGTATTCTGCGGTCTAGACAGTTTTCTTCCACAAAGTCTCTAAACTGACTACTCTGTTGTCCTGTCTGTGCTGTACTCTTTAGTATCGCTAGGCTGGTGTACTGAAACGATACAGCCGAACAGGTTAGGGTGCAGGAAGTTCAACTACTTCGTTCGGAAGGGATATTATGTATTCTACGTTCAACTTCTACGATTTACTTGACGTGATCAGATTGACGCCCAGAATTTGCGATTGACTAGCCCGCCACAAAACAGGCTGACGCAAGGGTCCTACAGCACGCCCGCAGCATACGTTTAGTGGAAGGAGCTATTGACGTATACGTCCGTGCGTCATTCCTCCTTTTTTGTTTCGTCTCCAACATTCATCACGCCCAATCCAAATTGCGCGGATGGTATTCACAGTTTTCAGTTCAAGACAAAGTCAACCTTAAAAAAAATGTAGATCACCAACAGTAAGCAATCAACGACGTCAATCGTGCCTGGAGAAGACGTTAAGACCACCCTAGCGTCGTCTTGGCCAGTCTTCCTCCCCTCTCTCTCGCTTGGGACAGAGCATCGGGTTGCGCCCGTTCGCCAATCCCGAACAGAGGATGTAGCCTACTCTCTCAGCGCCCTTCCTCGGCCTCTCTTTGGTCTCCTTGCTCCGGAGCAAGGTCCCCCCCGTCAACCATCTGCGAGCGTAGTGTTCCAGTAGTATCCTAAAACGCGTTCAGCGTCTCTGCTGCAGTCTCATCTATGTCCGGCCTCTACCAGCTAGACCTTGTTTCTCTTGTTCCTTGTTTCCTTCACGTGCCGCAGGCACGAAGCGCACTCACCGATCCAATCAAGCCCGTGGCGGGCTTTGCTTGGTCGTTGCAGTTGTAACCGTGACGGCAATGGCCGAGACGATGACCATGGCATCGTTGGTGGTGATGATAGCGGCGGCGGCAGCAGTGGTTGGGGTGGCGGCAGTGATGATAACAGCGGCAGTGTTAGTAGTTGCGCTGCGTCGTCGCGTCAAGCGCATCAACCCTCCGAATGCTGTTGTTGCTTGCGGTGCTGCTGAAGGTTCTCCTGCGTCTGCAACAGCTAGATTTCAACGCATTGGACACCGGTGTCAAGCGAATCAACCAAGGTGCGGCTCATACTTGCCTTTGGTGGGATCGTGCTGCTTCTGTTGGGCCAGCATCTCCCTTCTCTCCCGTCCTGCTTCTGTTGGGCCAGCATCTCCCTTCTCTCCCGTCCTTGTTATATACCAGGTATGTCTCTTCATTTGCTTCTTCGTCACTTTTGACGCCAACACTTGTTGATCTTGTGTCCTCATGACCGCTGTTTGAATTTCATGCTCCTCGTAGATAAGTTGAATTCTCTCGTTCACGATCGGCACCCACCATCACCGAAATGTGTCACGCCGCGTACCGCTTGAAAACAGCGTTCGTAAGGTTTCCACGGCGAGTGCGACCTCTTCCTCAAGCTTGTGTCTCGGTATCCGTAGCTCGAGCAGTTTATTTCTTACGTCATGCTCTCGACGACACTGTCATTGTTTACGCCAGCACCCTCGTTATGGAATACTTAGTATGACCTCAAGACGCAGAACCCTTCCCTCTGAGATTTCCATATGAGGTACCTGTGGTCGGACTCACCAATACAACAAACACAGTATTCACATGTGTATATTACTCTCCAAGTATATGACGAAGCTGGCACCGGAAGGCGTGGTTGACCCCGGACAGTAACAACTAGTTATTTCTTCTTGCTGTATTCACCAGTTGTCTAGTTGAGTCGGTCTGATAGGGAGCTAGGGCGAGTAATAACAAAAGGCTAGAACATTAACCCGATACCTCAATATCCCAATAACGCAATCCTTACTTAGCATAGACCTCCTCAATCTACGGCGGATCCTGTTTCTGAGCACACCAAAAACACTAGCCACGAGTTGGTTAAATTGTGTGAACGGGGTGAACAATATGCCGTCGATTGAGCTGATACCCGCAGGCGAAATACGTCTGTTTGAACTTTGTCTTCAGTTCATGTTCGCCCTGTTTTCGTCAAGTGTATCTTAAGGTCGGAAGCGTCGTACTTCCCGGGCGAATTGGTGTATTTACTGGTTTTCCAGATCTTTCTTCGGCTCTAAGAATAGCATGTTTTGATGCCCAAGGACTCCTTGGTTTGAGAGTAAAAAAATGCGAGAACAACAAAAACGACCCCTGCCCTGGATATTGTGCAACAGTCTTACAGAAGTCTCAGAAGTTGCGGGTGCGGGTATTCGGTATATAATTCAACAAGTTCCGGGTAGGAACAAAAACGAGGTACTCGTACCACGGGAGCGCGCAGAACTTAAAAGAAGTTTCGGGTACGTACGTACGTACGCGGATGAATGTCGCACGGAATCTACAGAAGTTCAAGTACAGGTATGAATGCCGTACATAATAACTCATATATATCAGTTTTTCAACAGAAAAAACCCGAAAAAGGCACCCCGGGTATGGTTCTGTAAGTCGATGGGACTAGAACCATCATCTACCTATGAACGTCTATCGAATATACCCGCCTTTCTTATCCAATGCACCTTAATTTGCTGTTGTGCGTTTGTCGTGATTATCGTACCCGTGGTCTCGAATCGCGTACTCTCCCCGCTACGCTACCGTGTGGCATCTCTGTGTCTTAGTTTCGTGACCCATATAGGACTTGCGTTCCCAAAAAATGAAGAATCGGCAGGATCGCCCAGGCGATGCTGGAAGTCGACGGGTGAAATGCGCTGTTTATACAAGGGATGTCACTGACCCTGACCTGAACCCTTTGCCTCCCGCGAATACGCGATTCCAACATTGCCAATAGGTAACAATGATGACCCCTACACCGGGGATGACCCATATCATCCAGGGATGACAAAGGGGGCGTTTAGATTCGCATAGATGCCGCCTAGGTGCTCCCAGGGGGTGCAGGTTTGCATTCTATAACAATGCTACGAAAATCAACCTTGCGTACCTGGCGCGTGCTCTACAGTAGTAGTAGCTCGAATGGCAGCTCTTCACACTACTCGTTACCTGTTGTACCGGTATTTTGTTTTGTTTTGAATTTTCGATACATAGCGTACCTCGGATCGGAGGCCCGAGACATACTACCGCTCACAATCAAGAATACTCATGTATGTACCTCGTACAAACGTATTTACCATAATATATTTAAAAGTCACGCACGACTGCTCTATGTGTGTTGCCGGGCGACTCGCAAAACCTTCATAGGTAAGAGCTAAGTAGTCATAGCTCTCTCTTCGCACGATGAATGTCTACTGCCATCGCTTTAGACTCTAGATTTTCAAACCTGTCTCTCGTATTATTCGGTACTTTCTGCACTACTGTTGGGGGCGGAGCACGCTCGGTCCCTCTTGCGTGCGATATTGTGGAAATACCTGTCGGCCGTCAACTCGTGCACCTTGTTTTCCTATCAACACTCAACATCCTTGTCTTCTTTGTGATTTTGTGATCCATGAATGGAGCACTACGAGAACATCGGGCGATCAACCCCATGCAATCGTCTGCGTTAAATCGGTGCCACCCTCGAGATTTTCAACAATAATATCACACATCATCAGAGACCTGAACATTTGTGATCTGGTTCGCGAAGGCCCTTTCGTTCGTCTTGACCGCAACAGGGATTGACGGAAACATCGTCAACTGATCTTCCAGAAATACGCACCTCCTACTTCAGTTACCGGTTCTTTCATCTTTTTGCCGGTCATCAACTGTAGTCTCTGGTTTTTACGTATACACCGGTACGCGGCACGTGTGTGTTAAAAGTATGTTACGTGTCTATCGGCGCGTGGCCTTCATATAATATTCACCCAATGAACCAAAGCACACCCATTGCTACAAATACTACCAATATCCCACTGCGCGAGCTCCTAGCGGCAAGTCCGTACATATATAAACCCAATGAACAAGCATCTATCTGGGAAATCGAAGAGTCCGTCGAAACGCATCATACCTCGATATAGCGTACTACCCTTAATAATACGAGTACGGGTTTCATTTGGCTTCATGCAGGTAAACTGCAGTCTGTGTATACCTGGTATGGAAGACAAGGCATACGTACATACCAGTATATACTTCCATCGCTGTAATTATGGGCTCACCACCCGACAATGACGGTGTAGCATGAACTTCAACGTTGACAGTTAGTTTGTGAATGAGTATCTCCGCAAGACTGAGGGTCATTCATTCTTATCGGAAAGGTTTTTTTTCCCCAATTTTTTGACATTGTTTTTGCGCAATTTTTCCATCTTCCATATTTTCCTGTATTTTTTTTCTTCCAAATATTGGAATGTCAACGAACTTGATATTGTTGCTTCCGGAGAATTTCACGAATTGTGACAGAACGCCTCCGTATATCGGTAGGTATCTCCCAATTTTTCCAAACTTTGGAAATTTTGGAAAAAAGCTCACCGATAACAATGAGCCTAGTACCACAGTAACACATATGGAACTCTGCGCACAGATGAAACAGAAGTGCAACTACATACTACTGTAGATTGCGCTAAAAGGGTTTATCGGTTGCCTATGAATAAGTGCCTCACCAAGTCACGGCGTAACCAGGTCATCCACTTCGAAGTCTCGCGCAAGTCGGCGCTTACTCATTTCTACTCTGAAAATATGTGCAACATGGTGATCATGCATGGAGATTTAAACTGCTAGAGGTACCGCAACTACACGCCAAAAGGGGATTTTCTCTCCTCCAGAACAAAACAAGGCACATTCATACCCCATGTTGTATCACAGCTGTACAGCCGTAGTCTTAGTACTGCAGCCCCGTTTTTGGGACGAAACACTTGGGGAATTAGACTAGTTTGTCCCCAAGTCGGGACTGCAGTACTAACGGGGTTGATAGTTTTTTGTTTTGGCTGAAGGGTTGTGATATATTGTGATGTCAACGTTTGAGCACAGGCTCTATTCTGCAAGATCTAGACTATTTATAGTGTCCTTAGGTGCTTTTGCGATTGCTACTGCTTGCGGTATTTTACTCAAAATTGAAAGACCCTGGTACATTATACCTCCAATTTTTAAGTGTGGAATGAACAATACGTGTCGCGTGCTACAGCAGTAACAACTAACTGCTTTAGAGGGAGGGGGGAAGAAGAAACTACTTTGTGAACCCATTTACGTATATATATACTATGACGAGTCACGACTATTGCTTGACGGAGGCAGGAGTGTAAGGGCGAAGTTAGTAGGTAGGATGGGAAAACAGTCCTGTTGTTGTTGTTCAGAACAAAAACCAGAAGACACGGCGTCGGTAGACCAGACACTCCAATTCTGTCGTAGTAGGTGGTCGCCACCTTCAGCAGTAGTACTCTGTGGCGCGAAGTGGTAGAATAAGAAGACACGGATCCCCGGAGAACCTGCGTAGAGCAGCACCATTCTCACCACGTGTACTATTATTATTCAGACGTTCTGAGTCGTCATGCTATTACGGGGGACCATTGTTAATAGGACCAAATATTGTTAGTAAAAATGGGTAAATATATAGGTTTTTATGTGAACCACAGGTCCTATTAACTATGGTCCCCCGTAATACGTGCTACGATACATGCATGATCTTCTGTACTAATTCTAGCTACTCAGGTCTGTGGCAAAGTGGAGTTTTCGTGTACGACTGGCTGTCGCTAACTGTGTTGGCACGTACGTGGCGATAGAGTGCGAATCATAGCGATTTCTTTTTACTATCAATAATAGTGTCTGATCTACTACGTGCGGCTCAAGATACCTGGGAATCGCACGACCCAGTCTTCACCTCGTGGGGGTTAAGGAGAGGATGGTCAATGCCGTTGCCGCGATGTCCAGCTTACCGCGCCTTTGGTTTGCAGGGTATGATCTACCCCCTGGTTTCCGCCACTCCACGAAGTCTCTGGCTGCAGTGGTCGGTGCTGTGCGTGCCTGCTACGGCTGCCCATATATATGAAACCCTCACCATACCACTATTTAGAGTATTATTGCCCCTTGTACATATATATTGTGAGCATACGATGTACCTGCACACTTACATTTATACTTCGAAGGTTATATGAAGACACGCTGTTAGAACAAGCGATTTTCCGCGAACACATACCAGGTACTACTGTATCGCGTCCGCAGGCGTATGCACGTATAGTATAAGAAGCTACCGTATCTCTTTTATGGATTGGTTCGCGTACGTTGGGACTGCTGTGCTAGGGTATTTGGCCCTGTGCCTAGGCGAATGCAAGGGAAATATCAGAGAAGAACCATCAGGGTGTAATTTCGACGGCGCCAATAACAAAACTGGGACCGCTTTCGAACTTCCCGATGGGAACGAGTACGAGAAAGGTCCACCGTTAATTTAAAGAATTATGAAATACGTCACAATATCAATGTTATTGCCCCTCGTACATATTATTGTGTGCAAAAGATGTACCTGCACACTTACGTATACGCTTCGAAGTATATATATGTAGACACGCTATGAGCACAAGCGATTTCCCGCTAAAACATACCAGGTACCAGGTACTGCTGTATCGCGTCCGCAGGCGTATGCACATACAGCAGTAGAAAGCTACCACACCTCTTCGATCGATTGGTTCGCATGTACGTTGGGACTGATATCGTCGGATATTTGGCCCTGTGCCTAAGCGAATGAAAGGGAAAAATCAGGGAAGTTTATTTAGGGTGTAATTTCGACGGCGTCGGAAAAAAGTACTGGGACCACTTTCGAACTTCCCGACGGGAGCGAGTACGAGAAAGGTCCACCGTTATTTTATAAAATTATGAAACACGTCAGCTGTGAGTTCGACTGATTATTTACAACTAACTAGTTGATGCTCAACTTTGCAAGCTGCGTAGTATGTGTCGTCTATATCCCATTTTTACTGAATTTTCAAATTTTATGATTATTTAGCCGTTCGCGCGTTTTCTATATATATGTATTTCCTTGTCAAGGATATTGGCCAGTGACTCCCCTGGATGCTGCCCGGGTCAAGAGGACAATTCACATAATAATCATTCTGCGCACTGATACTATTAATATCTCATAATCATGTTGCGAGAGATATTAATTTTTGTGTGATCAGAGACCATGACACAGGGAACAAATAATAAAAAACGTACCAATCTGTATTATTGCAAGAAAGTGAAATGTCAACGTACGCAACAACAACAGTGGTAGTGACGAGAACGCAACACCGCGAAATATCAACCCAGCACAGAAAAACCGATCCAGAACACAGCGGAAAACAAAACTGCAAAAAAAAATGGAAACGAATGACGCCAGGAGGACAGAAAGGCGGCAAAAGAAAAACAATCCGGGTTAATACCGGCACATACATGGACAACGGGGTGGGGGGATAAAATAACGAGGTGAAAAAAGGGAGAGGAAAAGTTGAAGATAGGTCACAGAAAAACAGACAAAATCGTGCTTGAGACGGTGACGATAGTTTTGTTGGTTCCGGTTTCCGCTCCGCAAAGCCGATCTGGTTACCTTGCCACATCCTGTGCGGTCACCGTTTCATTGGCATCTCGCCAAAAGTTGCGTCGGGTGTCCGTACCGCTGTCGACGTCATCAAGCGCCACCGTATTCACCTTGTCATCAAGGAACAAACAAAACCTACACTACTAGGATTCCAATGCCGGTTTCACCAATACCGGCTACCCGATCAATCATTTCGGTGTATTTATTCATTCGCTGGCAGCTGTAGAGCCTTCCCCCGCCCGACTGTTGTCTCCATTTCGCTCCCCTTCTCGCCGCGCTCGGTGTGTGTCGTGAGTTCTGTGGCGCACCCAGCTCCTCTCTACACCTTGCCCATGTACCGCCTCGCCACCAAACTATCTGCTGATTCGAATTCCCCCTGATTCAACATCCCACTTCTCTTGCCCACCCGAGTAGATAGAGTTTTCCATGCTATAAATATATATTGGCATATATATTGGGCTCATTTTTATCGGAGAGCATTTTTTTTTCAGAGTTTCTAGAGTTTAAAAAAAAATGAAGACATGTACCCTAAATATTATCCAAAAAAAGGGGGAGAATCAAACGAAGCCGCTGCTTCGCCATACTATGGATAGTTCAACCTCGACCTGAGTCCAACCGGATGTGACTCCCTGTGGCACGCTGCTCCTTCCCACAAAGTGCAGGAACAAAACTACTATCCGTCCACAGGAGGAGCCGCCAGAGACAGTAAGCGCGGAACGCGATACGTAAACGGTCAGAAATCTTCGGATGAAAACAGTTACTGTCCCAACCCGGGGATGGACCCAAGCACCAAAATCGTGGTGCTAGGCACCATGGACCGCGGAGCCACCTTGGTGTGTCACAGCCCGAAGCACCCATTACCTCCATGTTGTTTTTTTTACGGTTTATAACAGTGACTGTCGCAGAAGGGGTACGTAGAAGCATACATATACAATGCGAACGAGTTTTCCTGGAAACTTGTGTCGTTCTGTAGAGTTATGAACTCGGCTTGGAATGGCAGCGGTTGTCCAAAACACCGTATACTGAACAAAAAAGAAGAGGTTTGCAGTAACTCTTCGGTATCTTGAATTGAAACTCTGACTTTGGTTCCTGGCGTTTATCATAGTATCTCCGAGGAATATTAAGCGACAGTACGCTCTTCGTGTATATTCTAGGGCCCTGTATCACATACACTACATGCACGTTCCGACCTAGACTACTGCTTTATATTCAAGTAATGATGTACCAGTATTGGTTTTCACTCAATAAACTTGGACCTTTGGGACTTTGAGATTGCATATGAGGTGTGCGCTCGTCGTCGCGATTGTAACAGCTGTCTAGCGGTTGCCAAACGTCACACCAGTATGACCGTGACGCCGGTCCGTCACGAGCTTTCCTACCTGACACGATATTTGACCCCTGTCCCTTACGATAATTACAAATATTCCCTCCAAATCTCTGTGAAAACCCGAGCGGCGGAGGAAATTGATACTTACACGAGTCTGGTTTTACTTCTTTGTAGAGTGTGAAATACGTTGTACATTATATCGTCTCCCCCCTCCAATTGCCGGTGATGCTCCGCAAACCCGAGAATATGTATACTTCTATACTGGGAAAACTAAGGGTAGGCAAAAACAATATTCCTCGACCCACACACCTTTTCGATCACTGTGAGCCCGCCAGGGGGGGGGGGGGGGGGGGGGTTCTTGTGGCATATTACATCTTTAAAAATAACCATGTGACTTTTTTTTAATCCTATAAACACAACGATGCAACACTTACTCATTTACATTTCAAGTTTTATATTGATAGACTGGACGATCCGGCAGTCTGTGCCCACACGAGTAACGCAGGGAACGTGAGCTTAGTACACCACAGTCACCTTCTTGGAGGTCACCGTGTACAGAAGCGCCGCTGAAGTGCCTACTCTGTCCTGAAATGTGTGAGTGAATGTACTCGATGAAGAGTCACGCTGACACCTAGCACGTCACAGCCACCACGAAGCTGAGGAGAGGAAGGCCTCGGACGGTCAACCGTTTCTTGTGATCATTGTTGTCAACGAATTCGCAAAAAACTTTCTGAACGCATTGTTTGTTGCCAGAAAATGATTTTTAACGACGTGGTGGAGCAGTTGGTGTACGAAGAGCTCCAGCAGGTATTATCAGCTCGTCGTGGTGAAAAGACGGGAGGAACCTCAACACAAAGACAAGAAAGTTATCAAAGACTCTGGGGGCCACGTCAGCAATATCAGCGAATCTGATAGTTAAATTTGGCAGCGGCATCAAGAGCGAAGAAGAGGAGGACGAGGCGGAGGACGACGAGGAAGACGTATTTGATGAATGGGATCAAGAAAAGGTACAAGAGAAGGAAAATGAGGAGTGCAAGGAGAACGAAGAAGTAGAAGAAGAAGGAGAAGAGGAAGGAGTTGAAGCTGTAGACGTAAGCAGCAGGAGCCAGACAATTTACGGTTGGGCGATTGGATGGAGTACTCGTCATAATCAGATGATTGCCAAGGAGGGACACAGGGGCAGGGGGCGGCGCCCAGCCAGGGACAAGCCAGAGGAAGATAACTTCATCATCGGCCAAAGCTCGGCCGGGGAAATCTCGAGAAGGTGTGGTCGAAATCCAAATAGATATGTATGTGTCCTCTGTCTTTGTTGGGTCTTTTCAAGTAGCGTGGGTTGTGGAGTGGGCAGTTCCACCTCCCCTGCCAAGGATAAAAAACAATATAATTACACCACACCGCCGCCTCACATCTAAATTAACAACACCACTACTTTCGTCTTTACAATACACTCTAAACCCGTCTTGCTTGTAGTCTACACTCCATACATACGTATTAAAAGTACGAGCGGAGTTTGACCAAGTACACTCTTTGTCCAGCGAGAGTTTTTGCCAACTATTTAGTATTTTATGGCATTAATACGCGTACATGCCGGGTGCTTCTGAAGCTTCAATTTGCCGGCTCCAAAATACAGTGGGTGATACCCTGGGTACGTATGCAATGCCAATATGCCTTCCCGAAACGCCTGTCTCTTCTGGACGCTTGTGCTACCGCTCCCCATCCCCCGACGATATGCGACTTAACTGACACTTCTAGAACCGTACTTGGAATGTCAGCAATTTGTGTAAGGTGTTTCCACACACCCCGGGTTGTAGGTATATACCTTTGTCATATTACCCGGGAGCCCGGTACGTGTTCGGGTTTATATCAAACCCTACGCATTCATTGTTGTACGACTTGATAGTGCTGTAGCTCTTTCCTTCAACACCCGAACGTGAGGAGTATATTGCAAGACTGCTGAGGACCGGAGTACTACTAACAGCATCAACAACAGTCATGGACACACAACGTAAACCTACATATCGCATCCTTTCTAGTTATATATACTACCACGGTTCACCTCGCACATACGAATTACCTTATTATGTCACGTTTTGTCGGAAACATGTTGAAACGCACGACGCGCTCATACCCTATTTTGAACGTTTTAGCGTGCGTACGGTCAATGATTGTGAGAGCGGCACTGGCTTTAAACACGATCGAAATTTTGCCTTCTTTTCTAACTATATAGAAAAAGTATATGTGGGCCAGCCAAGACCAGTCAGCAGTTAGTTGTGTACGGTGTCAGGCACGTTTTCATTCCGTTCGTCCGCTCTTTGATCAGAACAGTTATCACGTGCTTTATCACAGTCTATCCGAAGGATACCTTCCTGCTCCGCTTGTTTTTTTCCTCTTCGGGGGCTAAGCCTCGTTTGGGACCGCAGTCTCGTTTTTGGGACATGTGAAGTAGGACTTACTTGAAACTTGAGTGGTCTGTGCCCAATATGAGACGGCAGTTCTAGAAGGAAGGGTGAAATCACGATACAAAAACACCCCGAAATATGTGTATGATGACCAAAGCGGACTTGAAACAAAACTGATGCAGTAATTAATCCCTTTGTCAGTAATTAATCCCTTTGTCTTGTCCGTAAAGAAGGCCGGTACAAAAATCCAGCAAAAACAAAAAAACGAAACACTACTTACTGTGAAAATCGCAGCTTTGGTGGATCTCATCCATATATATCTTAAGTTTGCATGAGATCGCACACACGCCATCTCTCTCGATGAAAATTGTTTTTTGAAGCTATTGTAAAGGCTGATGTCTTGGGGTGTGCCTCGGGTAAGGTTCACACCGAGTACCAGCGGCATCGGCGATCGTACTTTCGTCCAAAAAATTAATATAGTGTTGACATTTTTTGACGGAAATGGACCGAAACAAGTGTAGTTCTTTTAAAATTCAAATTTCTCTACGGAATCAAGTCGTACTCCAAAACATATGGCGTCGGCAGATACGCTTCTGGCCTGTCATACTAGTTCCATTCTCAATTTAAGGGGCAGAATAGTTCCAAGTGGCTGCGGAAGCGCAGGACGAATGCAAGAACTAGGTATGTCTGGCCCAGCTCGTACCGAAGTAAGATTGTTCCACGTGTCATAGCAATAATTATATTGAAAGTTTTCATACTTAATATTATTAGTCCGTCCAATAAACGTCATGCGATCTTGTGTAATCTTCTCAGATCTCCGACAATAATGTCCTAAAGTGTTCGCAGTTAAGGTTTCTGACTCGTACATGGTTTCTCGCGTGGTACCTTTGTACGTAGTAGATACAAGGCGCAACGCCAAGAGGGTGGTTCCGCTCGCTCACGAGGAACAATTGAAAGTGCTCAGATTGCCTCAACCGGAGACTTGCAAGTTGCAAGATCTCCATGGCTCGTCAAGATAAACAACCCAGAGAAACCATGCATTTGCGCACATTCCTCTCTCCCTTTTTTGTGTGTACAAGAAAGAGACCACATCAAACGGCACCGCACCGTAAAGACGATCAGCATTTATTTACCGAAAAATAGGGAATTGAAAAGGCGAAAACCATCTATTTCCGTCTGAGATACTTAATTGGCGCCTCGTTCGAATATCCTTGCGACGTCTGAAAATAAGCCACAACAACGGAGTATCTCTCAGCCCCGTATACTGCACGTTCCACTGGCGACCAACTCACCACCGACTTCTTCAGGGCAAATATTTCCCTGCTCTTTGCTACGGTAAACCCTGTCGCCTCCCTAGCGTGGAGCCGGGCGCTCACCGTGGCCCTCGTTGGCCAGCTGGGGAATTGTCGGTGATTTGACCGCAAAACGTTCGTTGTTAAGCTCGGCATCCCCGCAAAAATATGTACCGCTTCAATCTTATAGTGTGGATAAAAACAACCCCGAATGACGCGTACATGTTATGTCTAACCCCTGAACTAGACACCACGCAAAGCCCAACCATGCTTCCCTCGTATCTCGAGGCAGACCGGCCCGGTAGTCACAAAAGCGTCGACGGGGCTCCGTGTGAACTCCCCTTTACCCGCCCCCAATTGAAAGAGTCGGTGAGGGGGGCCTGGCTCGCCCGGGGTTACGTGATCTGGTACATGCATGAACACAGAACAATTCTGAAAACAAAAAGAAAGGAAACAGTCAAGAAAGGAAAAGTGAAAAAAAAAGCGCTCACCGGCTTGTAACAGTATGGAGCGGCGTCCACGCGGGTGCTCTGACATGCCAGAGAGTGGGCAACTAAGCACGCTCAGGGAAAATATATCTGTAAGGTGGTCCATTATTTTCAGCTTCGTTTGTGTTTCGTATGAGGCCCTCTTGAAGTTGGTTGCAAATCGTACATGGATTTTGAATTCTGGAGTTTGAGGTGTACCAGGTCCTTCACCCATGTAGCCTTTCTGAGTCTGTCTTCTATTTTGTGTTTTCTGCGTTCTCTGTTAGAATACACCTGGTGAAAAGGTTCCTATGTTCATCTACCGTTCCAGTTTTTCAAGCCTGTTGTGGGGCCACGGAATCAATATATTGGGCATTTGTTTGCTGGAGAACAACACCGCCACTAACAACAACCTACGGGTATCACTCCTATATACCTGATACGTAGTATGTATGTTGTATTTCCGTTTTCCCTCGCTGACTCGGTAGGTCGAGCTATGAGTGGGGTAGATCGTTCTGGCGGATGTAGGGCCTGACTCGCCCATCGACGGGTGATACCATTTACCCTCCTGCGTGTCGCCTCTAAGCTTGTTTGTAGCTGTATAGTTGGGCCGTACGTTGTGCGTCAAGGACGGACACCTACTGTTCGCGGATATGTTTTAGGCAGCAGCGGCAAAGAAGCAATGCTTAATCGAGATGGCGTGCTTGGAGGCAGACGCCACCTCAGGGTAAACGACGGCGCAGTCTAACTGCGTCAAGTAAAGGCTGGGTTCGCCGACTGACGAAGAGAGAGAGAGCGATAAAAAGAGGAAAAGAGACGGATTGAACTTCCAATGCCCTATCTGTTTAGGTTTTAGATCAGAACCGCAAGTACGAGGAGCATTCGGGTTTCCGGACTATCGCGAATGGGAACCGACTGGATGGGGTTGCATCGGAAGCATCTACGAAGGAGAAGGCTGAATTGGTTAGAATAATGAGAATGCCATTGTCAACGGAAACAGGGCGGCAGACGGAGACCCACCATCGTCGCGCACACCATCGCGAGTACAGAAGTTGTCGTTTTTCTGATTTTTGTTTTCGAAAAGCAGTACGAATATGTCGCCAAAATAGGGCCTTCCTCGGAGTTTATCCCGCGGACTGTGGATTCGCGGTGAATCAATCATAACATATTGGGGAACGAGGAGAAAACAAGAACAGGGCACCATGCCGAAAACAAATACACGACGAATGCAATTACGGTGTTGATGTTTTGTGCGAAGTGGGAAGGGTGGAAGGACGACGGGACTTTTATCACGGGATTTCGACAACCATATCCGACGGTAAAATCTCGTCGTCATGCCAAACTTCCTGCGACTCCGTATTTATAAAAAAAAAAACAGTTATTCGATTCGCCGTCAGTTTGTCTCGAGGATTTGTTGCCAATTCAAATGCAAAGTGATCAAGTGAGGGTGCAAACGCTCAAGTTCTGGTGATGCTCTTAATGATCTCATCCCCGACACCACGCCCGACAGAATACGTGTGTTAACGCAACAACCGTGATAGGTCTTGTGCGATATTTTTTGTACGTACGGGCACATCAACTGTGCGTCGCACGTACGTTAAACACACCGTTCGTTTCTTACTTGGCTGTCGTTTCTACAGTACACCAAACCGCATACGACAACCTACCCAGCATTCTGCAAGTGTGCTAGTAGTGTGTGAGATATCACTCCACGCGTAAATCCTGAACGAGTAAGCGACGTACGATCAAACTATTCCGTTGTAGTCAGTTGCACACCAATACTTTCTTTGTGACGAACATATTTTGGTTCCAATTACAGTCTAGATCTTGTTTGGATCCAATACGTACCCATAAGCTGAATATACCATCACAATATCATGTGGGGTAGCCGGGACGGAGATGGTGACCAGGACGTGTCGGACACAAAAAAAAACTATAGACGAATCATGATTGGCACAGCCGTCGTGAATGCCTCACCTGGCTGTGTAGATGGTAGCCAGACCACACCTCACCAGACAGGTCCGCCCAGAAAGAGTAGGGTGCATTTGCACCTCAGATGCGCCAGCATGGCAAAACCGTTAGCAGAAAGCTTGTCAGGGAGGAGAAATCCCACGGGCAGTCGGTCTAACTCAACCAGGGGCAGTATTGCTGCAGAAGTGAGTGAGACCTGATTCGAACAAGTCCGTCACGTACACACCAAAACAGTCAACTCTGATGCATCGCAACGAGGCTCCCGTTCGACTGAATGCATATTATTATTATGTAGTCAAAACGCTCATCGTACCACCACATCCTGTACATGAGCACCTTAACCGTTCGATTTTTTTATCACCGAATTCTTAGTGCCTATTCCGGGTTCCTCCGAGTGCCCGGCAATAGTATATTCGTATTTGGTAGAAATAGCTATGTAAATCGATGTTTATGGTAGCTGTATGCAGTAAGAAGGAAAACGCAAACGAGAGAAAGAGCTAGTTGACTAAATACACATGCAAGACTATTGGGGACTGCACGACAAGGAAAAGTTGCTGCAATATAGAATATGAAACATGGGTATCGCACGAAGTGGAGGAGTTGCTCTATAAATGAGAGACAACGCCGGGAAGAAAAATAATCAGGGTGATCAAAAACCTGCGTGACGAACCCGACGCCTACAGTAGTGGCGACATCACGCCCACTCTTTCCCAGGAAGGTTTCTGCGTCAAAGAGGACCGGTGAAGTCCTGCGTTCTTCCTCCGGACCTCGCAGACGCATCACGTTCACCGTTTCCCCTGTCCTCGGACACCGTACAATCTGCTTCGGAAAAGGCCGGCAGGCCAGACGAAGTGTTGCTATCATTAAAACCTGTCGGGCTACTTGGAGATAAGTCCTGCGTTCTTGGTGTACAGTCTGTAACCTGCGAGGCCATTTGCATACGGATATATCCTCGATTCCACGCTTGCACTGAACCTCGTCGAGGCGAACCATAACACTGTCACCTGCTGCATTAGGCGCAGCTAAGTCCTGCCCAATTGTATATATATGACTAGGGAACCACTCCATGTAACTGCCCGATTTCGCTTGGACTACCGATCGGTTTTGCTTTTATTTGCGGAGGAAATAGGGTCTTTTCATCGGCTTACATTTTTTTATTTTGTGCCGTATCATGCTTGTGGTTTTCCCGGCACCTTTTCCCGGCACCTTTTCCAGCTGGGCTTTAGAAACAGAGTATCTGCATCTCGACAAACTAACACATTGCCACCCACGTACCAGACCGCTCAAAAGCAGGCTTTGGGGGCCACGGAAAAGCGAGCATTAAAAGCTTCCAGAGCTCGACTTGTAGAGGAAAGTATGTGGTGGGAGAGAAGCAGAGACGTGAAGACAAAGTACTGCATCCCGTATCGAGGCGCGCGGGTCTCATAAGCCACCAAGGTTCGCGGAACACGTGTACGTTTCATCTGTGGTCTGCTTTGACGAATGTACTACATAGCGCAACGCGCTTGATTCCGACGAGAGGTCGGGGAGACACATCTCCGCGCTTGAAAAGGTGCATGTTTGAATTGTTTTGTTGTTAGCGACGTCTAGTCTCTCAATCCACCACATCATTTTCGCTTCTCGTAAAGTAGTATGACAGCTGAATTATTCGGGCTTACCCTACGGGTATATCGTGTGTCTGCAGGGGTCTCTGTCTGTGGCTGCTTATAATTCACATGCGACAACGCTCCAAGGCAGAAGTTGAGAAAATTACCTCAAGAGCTATAAACGTGAGACGGACCAACACAGCAATCACAGGGCTGAAAAAATACGTTGCCCCCCCGTTGAAAGTTGGTCTAACCGACAACGCGGCCGTGCAGCGCACACGGTCAACGCAACGCGCGGCCAATAGGACATATTCCCCTAAGGAGGTACGTTCCGGCCTCGACGTTGTCGATCCCATAATAAGGTGATGACGTGTTGTAGGATGAGCGTATCTCCAATTGTTTCCATGGGATCTTCTTAGGTGGCGCCCTCTAGCTCAAAACAAAGTGTTTGTGTCACACTCTCAAAGACCAGGTGGACAACGAAGCATGTAGCGAAAACAATTGTGGCCGCGAAATTGGTGCCAAGTAGTTGGCCAGTGCCCTCATGGGGCCCCCGCAGTCAGACTTTTTTTCGACGACTGAAATGATGCCTCAATCGTAGCTGGGGTCTTTGCACGTGGATGATATGAATTCGTTCGACCCACAACGCTACCGGGTAACATTACACAACCCCGTCCCGTTTCACCAAGCTCGACGCTGGAGCCCCGGTTGTGCCAGCCGAGCAGGTTGCGAGACATAGCGCCAAATCAGGTACCATCCAAATATTTGTCACATTTCACTTGATTTTAAGCATAGCACCTGATTGGCATACTGCAGTAGCATGGTCGCTACGCTGTATTATCGTTTCAGCCGGCGAACCGTACTCGACCAGGTGACTGCTCTAAATTCGTCGCGGTCCCTAACCTTGGTTGCGACAAGCATCGCCATGATATTGTTTTGTATCCCCTTGCGTTTGCCGATTGTTTTTTTCGTTTTTTGTTGAGTGAGGTATAGACCCACTCGCAAGGCAGGCGCAAACTCGTTGTTGCAACTACAATGGGGACTCCCAACAGCAGCACAAATGGTCTGTGGACGTCTGGCTATTCAGGTTGTACTCCCCAGCAGGGAAACTAAACAATGTCGTGAGCTTACTCGCCCGAAAACCGTCTTGAGCAAAAATCAAATTTAATCCCGATGAATACTCCAATGGCCCGAGTATACGAAAAGGTAATTGTTCAAAACAAGATAGACATTCCGACGATTTTTTGGGTTGAAGAACCCCTTCATGCAGAAACCATTTGAGCGGAAAAGTGCTACCTCTATCGTAGAACGTGTCAAGGATGGGATACGCCGCCGACTCTTCCAACCGCACCCGTGGTACGTCACGCAAAGCACCGTTCCATACTCTGGTCGCCAAGAGCATGCGTATGCTGAATGTTTCGAAAAATTCGGACGCTTTTATCCCCCATCTTTAAACGCCATCCATGAGGTAAAGCTACCCCAATGTTCAGCCCAGGTTAAAATCTATCGCGGTTCACCCCGTTGACAGGTAAAGGTTCACCTAAGACTTGCCCTAACGTCACGGCTCTTTTTTTTAGACGAATCCGCCGACCGAGTGAACTGGACACCTGCGATACCAGCAGTTTCGGCTGAACTCCTGACCGTTCCTACACCTGCGTCATTCTTTCTTTGTGTTGAGTCCAATCGCATCAACCCCGACTCATGATCACACGAGGTGGGGCCTTCACGTGCCCCACGGACCGAGGAGAGTATTTCCTCCGGCATCTGAAGCGATGCACGATTACTGTACGACGTAAACGGCTGTGAAGCATACGCAGGTGTTAACGACGTCGCGTTCAACATAGAAAATCACGAATTTACCCGATCAGATGCCAACACAACCGATTGAACGTTAGTCCATCACACCGAAGCCACTAGAATGCATCGATGACATTGTCGAGTTTTGAACGAATTGGGCGGTGCACTGAATAGTACGTGAGGTTCCTGATGCAGTTTGAAGGTATTCATCTGAGGCAGTAAGGAGTACGAGACTTCGGTCCGTTCCGGCTGTGCTGTTTCTTGGATACTTGTCGGCGTTGTTGGGGAGAAATAGTGTTGTTTGGTGGGTATATCATACCTCCCTCGTGATTATTACATGTCCTTCTTGGCTACTTTTCGCTGTGTTAATCGGGTGGAGGGGGGGCGATCACTGTTTCGCTCCGAGCTTGTTGCATCAGAGGGCTTCGGCTAGACAACGCTTTCTCATTGGCTTCAGGCGATATTGAACTACTTAACGGACTACGTACAGCAGGTATTTACAGACGTCGTATCGTCGTGAATTGAACCCTTCTTGTGGTATAATATCAGCTCCAGCGGTTTAAGCTCAAAACGTCTTCTTCATGTCTTTTTTCCTTAGAGAGTGTTTTCGTTTCGTCAGGATATGGAGTTCAATTGGTTTCTGACCTGTTCTAAGATAGATGAAGCACATTATTTCCGCTATTTTGTAGTTTCGTTGTAAATTTCATGAGAGTTCATTTTTTTGTGAGGCTGTTGCGGGTCAGCAGAAACGATCAACGCAACGTCTACTTGGCTACACGAAATATAAAACGGCTCCAGTCTACGGTCAGTGCCCACCCCGGGGTGAAGCATTGTCAGGACGGTGATCGGGAGCTACGGGTCGCCACGTGACAAAATACTGGCACGGGCATCACCGCAATGACATATGCGTCTGATCTTGATACGTTTGAAAGCCACAGGTTTCACGTAGAGCGGAAACCACTGAAATGGCGAACGTTGAGCCAAACTCGCAGCAACAGACGAGTTTTACATTACGGGTAGCACATTTCCGCTTAGATGCCTCTGAAGGACGGGGCTCTTTAACCCAGAATCGTCGAAACGCCAATCATGTATCGAAACTTGATATTTTAGTCTACTCGGGCTATGGGGTTATTCTTCGGGATGCAATTTGCTTTCAGCTCAAGCCAGGGTTTGGGTGAGGGGTGGAGCTCCTTAAGTTGAGAGCCTCAGAAAAAAGGAACCTCTATCGTAAGAACGCCTAACAGCTGGCTCTCAAGCAAGCAGCTCTGAGCGCCCTTGCCAACGCATTTATCAAGGATTTTCCCGAGCCATACCCTCGGACGCGGGCTAGGGTTTGTCGTTTGGCACCAATCGTCTTGAACGTTGCCTGTACCCTGAAAGATGCGGCGTCGTCGGCCACGTTTGTGAAGACATCTGCCTGTTCGATGCGTTGGGCCTGGCTCCGTTTGACCCAGTTTTTGTCTGCAAACACTGCCGATGTGCGATCGAGACTTTCGAGCATACGGAGCTCACTCACACCCCGCACGACTCCAATCGTCCAGGTGCCTAGCATGACCAAGGTTGGTGTCCGAAGCCAAACCCGCCGTTAGACCCGTGAGCGGTAGCCCAACATCAACCTTGCTAGGCTGACGGTACCGAAATTTTAAACGTGTTAGTATCCTGGTGTCCATTTGATTCACCGTTCGAGATTCCTCTTTCGTTGGATAATGTCGACGTCCGATAGAGGTCAGGAAGCACCCGACTCCCCGTAGACGAAACCTAGACACGGAAAAGGTGTTTTCTACTGGGAAAGAGATGTATCAGCAACGGTTGTCCGCCAGCCTTTGTGCTCTGTTCAGCGGCTTGAGGTGTGACGGTTTTAATTTTGCTTTTCATATCTGCCATGCTCCTTATTGTTAGATTTTTTAGTACAAACGGGACTCATTGGTGGGCTGCCAAGGGGGTGGGTGAAGTCTGTAAGACATTTTTCGTATCCATTTTTTTTCGATACATGTCATAGTAATGTACCTTATTTGTCATGATGGGGGTCGGGGTCGGGAAAGGGGGTACGCAAGTGTTGCATGGCCCTATTAATTTGACCAGCGTAGCATCCCTACAATACCGCGTCGGAGTAAGCAGAGTTTCTACCGACCAGGTAGATTTGGCTTTTACCTGGGGATCAGACGGACGAACTGTGAGGGCATCGACAAGAGCGAGAAGGACAGGGACAAATCGATCTATGATGCCCGTTTCCCCGTCCCAGGAACACCCAACATATATATATATATATATAAACAACGAGTAACGGTGCGGACACTATGGCCAGCCAACAAATCCCTCGATTTGTAGGTGAAACTTGTCACACAACAGGCTGTCGGTAATTGAAAACGTTTCTTCAAAAAGCACATCAATGATCAACCCGTCTGCTGTACCACAACTTCGTACACACCTATCATGCTGACAACCCGTGTTGTTCCGCATATTCTCGTACGTGCCCGATTTCTGGTATTGCGTCCCTCAGAGTCCTGTATACAGGTCTCACTGCTCGAATATCACATGCGCCGTGGCATTGAATCCGAGTGATCATGCCTAGACGATCCGTTTTCTAAACACGTCAATACACATCCCACCCATATTCGACTGGGCACAAATTGCTGATAACTTGGCGGCCCTCATTACATACCCTTGATCTCTTCGTATACCGCCCATATCATCTTTAATAGCAAAACGGCAATCTAGTTCGTCGCACCCGGCAAGCGGAAGTGAGGATCGTTGATCCCTTCAACAGCACCTCTCGTCCACGCTTCCGTGGCCCGCACCATCGAGTGGATGTCTACGTGTCTCGCCCCAGACCCGAAGAAGCGTGTGCTTTGGTCCAGGCTCCTTTCTGAGGCACGACCCACCCCTGTCGTAGGTGCTGAGATAAAAGAAAGGAGTTCCTTCTCCTGGAGCGTGGATGGCTAACGCGATTGCCTCCTCGGTTGTCAATGTTATCTTAGTTCCTGCGTTCATATACACGGCGTCGTATGAGGACGGTGGCTTCGCACCGTGGTCGCTTGCCGCATCCTGAAATGTTTTGACGTGTGAGCCCGAATAGGTGAAGTCCAAAACCGCTCCATTTTCAAAGACGTATTCGCTCTTGTCGTCGTCACACCTAGGCAAGGGTGGGGGAAATCGTGGGCCGTATTTTCGCTTTTGGGAACACATCTGTATCGCAATTGAGTCGAACGTTGAGAAATATCGAAATATTGTAGGCCGTAACGTACCGTTTGGACCATCGATATGTCGAGACGCCTCATCCGGTATAAGCGCAAGACAACCACTAGGAGGCCAGGGGGTATAGAGGGCAGATCGCGGTTGTTGCCGCATGACCGCATGAACATCCGATCGATGGCTCGAAACTTCCAAACATACGATTTAATAGCCAACTATGTTTTGGTTTTTACCTAGTTGACCGCTGTGAGGAGGCCCAAGCAGTCTACAGCTTCTACGTAGCATATATGTAATAGAACACGTACATATCTGTCAAAATAACTCGACGGCCACGAAGTCAATGCCCGACTGCACAACCGACGACTTAGGAGTATACGCAAGGCCCGTGTATACGTGAAAAAACGTCGATGCATTGAACCGTCGCCTCGCTCAAACACCATACGCGCGATTGAGCACATACAAGCTACAGACGAAAACAATGGGAGTTTCACTTGGGTTTAGTAGTTGTTTTTTTTTTCGAGAGGCATTCTAGCACGGCCTTATTAACCCCTCCAGTGTCCCCGTTCAGCGGGGATGACCATTACCCATTCAACCTCACTATTTTGCGAGGATGACAAGCATCTGCGTCGTCAGAGAGGCAGATCGCACCCTTGTTGGACAACAATCGTACAGTAGTAGAAAACAAATAACATGTGTAGGCATATTTGCCATAGGTTCGCATCAGGTGCCTCTAATCCCCGTTACACCCACTGACGCGTCCGGGACGTCCATGACCGTCCTCGCCACCTCCCTACCGATATGCAGGTATTTATAGCCTTATTGAGGCAATGACGCGGAACCGTTACGCAAACTTCTGCGGTGATCTAAGGGTCACCTGTCCTTTGCGTACACCGTAGCACGTAGCAATTTCGGCGGACTACCAATGGCACGCAAAATATAGGGCCGATTTGGACGTTTTGCGGCGTAACTTGTGCTGTTTTACGGTTTTTACAACTCCGTTTTTCACATCGGATTCGTCATTATCAGTGGAACTCGAGGTGTTTTCGAAAATCACAAAGTTTGGCCCTCTCTCCTGCCACCCCACCAACCAGCAGTCTGATCTCCCGCGCGGCAGCCACCGGGTAAAGGCCTTGGCATATTCTGATCTCGATGCTACCTTCAGCAAGTGCTCGCGAGAAGGTCTCCCGAAACAATCTGCCCAAACATCAGAGGCATCGATTGATCGAGGACCTTCTCGCAGGCAGCCTAAACGGCAAACTTTAGCATGGCGCTATCAAACATGCTGCACAGGCCTATGCGTGCTTGGTGAAGCAAGTTTCGGGGGTGTGGAAACGCTAGCAGCTGCAGAAGGCTGATGGTGTGGCCGACATCGACGTGCACAACAAGCGTCATGGCCGATCTGGTCGAAAGGGCATCGACATTGCGAAGATGAACGAGGCACTGCTGGAGGTGCCTCTGAAGAACCGCACCACCCAACGCGCTGCTGCGTAACAACTGGGCATCCACCAATCAAAGCTCTGCAAAAATCTCAAGAGGCTTGGGATGCGTGCTTCGTCTCGCTTCGTCGAGCCCGGCCTCACGGAACAGGCCAAATCTCGGAGGTTGGCTTGGGCGCTGCGTTGGGTGCGCGACTGTCATGGTGGCACCCGGACTTTCGATACGATGGGCAACGTGGTCATGGTGGATGATAAGTGGTTTTCCATCCCGAAGCAGGGCCAGAGGTACATCCTGGCTGACGGCGAAGACCCGCCCGTGCACAAACTTCAGCACAAGTCACACATTGAGAAGGTGGTGTTCCTGGCAGTCGTCGGGCGCCCACAACAACCGCAACTTCAGTGGGAAGTTCGGCATCTTCCCGTTCACCAGGCAGGTGCAGGCCCAACAAAACAGCAGGCACAGGGCTGCGGGTACGATGGTGACGCAGATGATGGAGGTGAACAAGGAGGTCTACAAGGAGAAGATGCTGAACTATGTCTTCCCCGCCATCAAGGCCATGTGGCCGTCCCCGCCCGGAAGCGTAATCGTCCAGCAGGACAATGCTCCGGCCCACAACATCGGCGATGACCCGGACATCGTGGCTGCGGGTACAGCTGCTGGGTGGGACATCAGGCTCCTCAAACAGCCTAGAAAGTAGCCTCCGACACCAACATCCTGAACCTGGGCTTCTTCAACTCGATCCAGTCCCTCCAGGACAGGACTACGCTCAACAGGGTGGACGAGCTCATCGTCGAGGTGAAGAGGGTGTTCGACGCGCAGGACTCTGCCACCTTTGGCAGGGTCTGGACGACCTACCAGGCCGTCCTCGAGCAGATGACGATCTCCAAAGGCGACAACACCTTGAAGTTGCCCCACCTCCACAAGGAGACGAGCGCACGCCGCGGGGCGTCGATTTCGCGTGCCCTCCCGTGCAGTGACGAAGTGTGGATTGCGGTTCACTCGTGAAACCGTGGGAGAGGGGGGGGCACCGTTGGAGGGGGGGGGCGCGGCGGGGTACTGCTGTACTTGTACTTGAAGAGGGGTGTCTCCCAGTGGTTTTCATCACTGTTGCGTGGTGTTCGGCTTTTTGCCTCCGCTGTAGATGGTGCAGCTGCTGCTGAAACGTTGCTGGTGTGTCCACGTCGTGCCGTGGGGAGTGTGGTGGCGCGTGAGTGACGCGGAATTTAAAATTAACGAAAAATAGTTTTGCACCATTTTTGTTCGAATGACCGCCTCATGGCGCCGGGAATTATGGGAAAAGTGAAAAAAACAGGCGATGGTATCCAGGCATCCCCTGGCCACCCCGGGGATTTTTTACAACCCCCCCCCCCCAAAAAAAAAAAATGCACATTGAACCATCTTTATGTTTTCAACCCATGCGTGTCGCCTCCATTTGACTGTGTTGAAATCGGCCTAATATTTGTCATCATCCAAATCGGCCCAATATTTAGCATTATTAGGCTGGGTATCAGATACCCTACTTCTGCGCATCCGAAGTGTTCTTTCTATAGTGGCTACAAAAAAGCTGTCACATACCTGGTATTACGTGAAGGATGTGTTGTTTGTACCAGAGCAATACAAACCAATCCACATACCGTAGATGCTTGCGTTGGCCACGTAAAACAGGTTCAGACTTCCGTATTAGGCACGAGCTAGTCAACGGTAAACGAATTATAGTGGCATCAGCCACGATGCCCCCTTGCCACAACTACACCAATGCCACATACGTTTGAGCATACCGACCTCGAAGAACGGCGGCCGAGGTTCCAGACGTAGCGCTAGCACCGAAAATGTAAATTGACCGACCCCGGGGCCTACATAAATGTCAGTAACAGTCAGCCAAACATTAGGTACGAACACTAGGCATTTTTCATCCATTGTTCTCAACAAACGGGTTAAAGATACTCTGACGCGTGTAGCTAAGTGATTTCACCCAAATATTCGACTGGTGGACTTCGTTGGACGAATAGCAAGTAATATGTGTGCTGAATCAAGACCATCCACTACATCAAGTAGCTGCCAAGCATACACCAACTATGAACGTCTCCGACGCAGACGTCAACGTGTTCGCGGGTTAAATGACAGCTCGATCCTGACATAGTACGCGCGTGTTTTGTGAGCCTCCGTCGACCCGTCAACGACGCGCAGTTATACTCTGTGATTTCAGAGGGCATAAGGAACTACGTTAGGGCAAAATGTATAGACCAACAATCAGAGCGACCAGATATGTCTTAAACAAAACCCAAAACGAAGCACACGCCGTAGCTTGGGTTGAAAGGTGGACGTGGTATAAACTATAAAACGTTCAAGGACCAACCAGCTCAAACGTTTTGTTGGTCACATAAAGTGGTATTCACGATATCGTAGACATAGCTCTGGTACTGAATACCTGCAGTCGGCACTTCCGGTAATGCACTGATGTTTCACAAGACCTCGCTCCAAGCTAGTCAAACGCTCAGCCGGTTGGGTGCTCGAACACGCGCGGCACTGCGTACCACCGGCGACCTCCGTATACGCTCCAGGGGAGCCGACGGTGACGCGTTTAGACGCCATCGTGCCCGTAAACATGAAAATCATTGCCTCTACAATCTGAACAGAAGATACATGAAAGTATGAGGTTCAGGCAGTGTCAACGTGGAGGCCAGATCGGACGAACGGCAGCCCTCGTAAGACAACACAACAAGGCACCTCGGTAACCTGCTGATGCGACATCGTCTCAAGGTTTGAGTTTCAGTGCTTTCGTATTGCGAGGTGTAATAGTGTGTCGATTTTCTGAAGACTACCCAGCTCGTACAACTCGATTGATGGAAGCCTATTAATCGTAGGATATTGAGGTATTTTGTTGAAAGGTATTTTGTACGACGATGTCAAGTTAACACGGTAATCGGGAAATCCCCCGGGCGTTACGCGGTCCTGAGCGCTACAACACCGGTGGACTGAATAGTTTTTTTCACGGGCAGCCAAGTACGGCCTATTTTTGTTGCCTATGTGGTGAACCGTGTCTACAGTAGTGAGCAATGTGCTCGGCGCTTCCGTCTATCTAAGAGCCAACCCCACGACAACGAGCGATACCTTACCCATCCAAATATATATGTGTCCACCGGATTATTTTAGTGTTTGCGAACAACATGGGATTCGGCGCTGCTCGTACGAACAACAAGAGATACTCACGTCTCGTCATTGTAAAATAGGTACGATAGTTTAAGGGCACATGTAACCGGTTATAATATTTTGAAAGTTCGTCAAGCCTTACACCTTGACACGAAATAACATTCATGCCCCAAACATGGACCTCCTTTCATATTCTTCATATATTTACGTAAGACGGGGTCTGGGAGTGGCCAAACCCAGACGACGCTAAACCAGTGCGCACAACAAGATATGCCTCGTATGTGAACAATAACACTGGTTTATTTACGGTGTCCACAGATGTAAAATGTGTGTTTCACCCGCCGTGTACAACCCCTGACGACTCTGCCAAAAAACGGCCTCATGGACGTCTTCATCTCGATCGCGCAATCGTTTCAAAACGTCTCTCGGCGATCGAATCGATGACTTAGACCGAGGTATGGCCTACGAAGGGAGCCTTGTATCTTCCACAAAGGTTCATGATTAATGCCCCCCGAAGTATGAAACAATGAAACAACGCCTTCTCAAGGATACAGCATGTCGTACCTAATCCAAGAGGAGGTTTTACACAAGGTATCACCTTGATGACGACAATTCGTGGCCCAACCTCGCGTTGAGAAATAGAGCTCGTTCACGAGCTGGTTCACTTGATTGTGGCCAGAGAGCGAAATACCGTTCTAGTTGCTGGCTCTGATGATAGCTCGTGTTCACAAGCTGTACAGGACAAGAATTATATGAAATGCGCAGGGTGACGACATGCGTCACCGGCAATAGGAACTTTGGTGTTTGTGCCGACTACGGCACTGGAGACCCAGATTTTATGTAAACCGCCAACTGTACACTACCGCACTCCAAATGTAACATGTTCCAACCTAATCAAAAAGTGTTCAGTCCATGCTCACAAAGTCCACTATACGGGCGCACCTGTATTTTTCTGAGTCTGTGCGAACGAGGTGATATTTAAAGTAACGTAAACAGCACCTTGAACAGCGGTATATTACAACCGGACAAGCCAAAGCTTAAGCACAAATAACATCCCTGAGATTCCCCCGGCTAAGGAGCCCCTTGCCACCCGGATCGGTTTTCGCCCAAACCGTGCAAGTCCGGTCAGGACAATGATTCCCCCAAAAATATTCAAGGCGAGGATCATCATGCAACGCCCATGTCGTGCATCTCGTCTTCTTTAACTTGAGACTTAACTCTATCTGCGGTTGATATATACGAACTGCGGCGAGATGTATCACACCAATGAACCGAACAGATAACGTCATCAGACAATGGCGTGACTAGGGTCAACGGCTATGTTTCACCTCCTCCCTAGCCGCGGTCACACTGTCACGCTGATAGTGCTTGGGCGGTATCACATGTAAGTCCGTAATCTGACACGTACGACCTATATGAATGACCATACAAGTAGCAGTGCTAGCAACCCAAACAGAGAAAAAAACAAAATGGCATCATGCAACCAAACAGCGCCTCGGTGCTGTGAAGTACAGCTCATTCTGAATCCTCCAACAAGTATAAAATATCATACACCTCTCCTAGCTATAGAAATACAACCCGAAGCTATATGCGTTTCATCAGTGAGCAGTACTGCTAACAAAAGAGATGTCTTTCAGCTAAACCAGCCACTAGGATAACCAATTCCATATTGACAACTGAAAGTAAGAGAATAATCAGCAATAACGAGGGTACGAGAAAGGACAGTTGTACCAACCCCGTCCTTTTTCCCGCTTACGTGACCGTACTTTGGGCAGTGTTACGTATACCAATATTACCAAAACCTGTCAGGGAGGGGATGTGTAGCAACACGTTTAAAACCAATCAGGTCAGTACGACTAAAAGAGGAAGTGGTGGAAGGGGGGTATACCTACCCCCGGGCTTTTTAAGCATATACGAAGTATACACACCTACGAGAGGCGTTCCCGTGTGTCTCAAACGGCTATGAATTCAATCTGGGCGCGTTGGAAAGGTGACCGCACCCCATGCCCAGCGCGCCCACATTGACGTTGTTGTTTCCGGGAACGTTGTGGGGGCTATTGGCACCGCGGCGCAGGAGGGGTAACACAATCTGCCCTTTTTTATTTGATGTCGCGCAGAAATGCCCCCGCAACTCCATTTATTTCAAATTTATTTAAGTATCACTCCCGCGTGACCATAATCTGTCCCCCTCTGACCGAGTTACTAGACGGCGATGAACACTCATCCCCGCCCCATGACCACATATTATAAGCACATGTACACGTAACCCTGTACAGTAGTCCGAACAGCCCGAGGGCGAAACATCCGGCAGTTGTTAGTGGTCTCCATTGATATTACCGAAAAACACACACGGCACGACAAATGCCTTGAAAAAAAACAATAATTAAAAAATAAATGAACATACCGCTTTTTCCCACATACCAGGTACCGAATAAAATCGGAGGAAAAAAGGGGGGGGGTCGGTGGGGCGGGGATGGGAGTGGGTTGTGTGTACCAGGTCAATAAGCAGACACTGGCAGCTCTCAGCAGACAGCAACAGTTCACGCTTGAAACCGCTGGGGACGCGTGTACTATTCGATGTTGCCGTGTGTTCGAGTTCACTGTGTTGCTTTGTTTTTTGCCTGTTGTTGCTGTCTGCTGAGAGCAGTCAATGTCTCATTATAGACCTGGTACACAGGACGCACTTCCACCGGACCCCACACACCCACCTATCGCATTGTTTTCTTCTGATTGTTATCTGGTACACGCCGCAAAGCTTGCTATGTTTACGTATTCCACCCTAAAAAACAAAAGGAAAAAAATCAGGCTATATTGCCCCTCCTATTCCCCCTCTTCTCATGGAAACCTACGACAAACACCCTTCTCCGAAATAAATCAACCAGCCACTTCACTACTACTGGTATTTTCGGTGCTTGTCCCTACATTGCATGGACGTGTTTAATATAGTGAGGTGTGTTTCGCCGCTTATTTCGATCAGACCTCTCGCAGCCGATGGATGTTTCGCCCTTGGTATGTTGGGGCTGCTGTATAGAGTGACGTGTACAATATATTCGGATATGTGCCTGGGGCTGTGATAAGTGGTCATCGCGAGGTAGTGACTCGGTCAAAGGGGGCTAAGATGATGGTCACACGAGGGTATCACATATAGTCGCTAGATATATATGCGGGGGCATACCCACGTAACATTTTATCATAACGAGGAATTAGTGCTACTCCCCTTGCGCGGTTGTGCCGTGAGCCACATAAACGTGCCCGAAATGAAACAAAAAAGACAGGCATGCTCGGCATGGGCTGCGCGCGCCTTGACAGCGCATCAATATTGAAGTCGTAGACGGTTGAGGGACCTGGGGACATCTCGCGCGGTCGTTATAATGCCTATACCGCAATATCGCTAAAACGCGCGGGGGGTGTACCCCTTTTTGACCACTTCCCAAAAATACCCAAACAACTTCGGACGGATTAGATGCAACTTCCAACGGATTAGACTAGTAGTCCTAACAAAAAACATCAACGAAAATACTTGGATTGTCTAAAATAACATTGTTTCAAGTCCGGGACGGCGGGGGGGGGGGGGGGGGGGGTCTGAACGTGATCTAATGAATACCTGGTACGCGATAACGATCAAACATTCTTGTGCTCACGAAAAATATAAAAAACCAAGCCAAATAAATCATTTTGATGCCTACCACTCAACGCAGACGGTGGAAGGGGGTGTTTGTTCAGCACAACGTGCAAAACATGAACAATCATGCGAATGCTGTGCGTATTGATCACCGCGGTCCCGTTTTGGAGGCACATTACATATGTTTTTGATCATGATAATACAGGGTTCCTTTGCGGGAGGTGCCTAGGGGAATGGCCCTAGAGCAATTATACTCTTGTTAATTTATGCGCACCTGCTTTGTAGTCGTAGCTGTACCCACCCACCATTGACGTGAACAACGAACACGAATGTATTTGAGGACAGACTGTTCTGTTTGCGGAATTAGTACCGGATCAACACTAGGATAACATAAAAAAATGGTGCGGGTAAGTTATGATTGATCCTGAACAGATGACTCGGGCGATCAGTTCAGTGTTTGCGGCGTCAACGAAAGTACAGAAGTGTTGCGTGATGTCGAGGTTGCGCCATAATGCTTTGTGCCCGGCTAAGCAAGACACACCGAATAAGAAATGTATAGATGCCCCCAAAATATGCTTTTGTTGGTGCACAGGGTAGCATGAAGGTTTCACATACATACCAGGTATATAATATCGAGAACAAATCAGAGTCCGAGTATTGAGAGTATCAACGTACTGGCGACCAAAATATTGCGGGTATTGAAAAGGCCCAAACACTAAGGGTAATAAGAGTATGAGCAGTACCGAACCCCGGGAGCGCAGGCAAAAACGTTCCCGCAATATCGAAACCCTATTCCTCGCAGTGCATAATATGTTGTAAATACTGCCAGTGCTGCCCTAAGTACTCGGGTTGTCCCCAGCAAAAGTAAATAGCTCCAACTGCCACTTGTGGGACAATTTGGTAGAAATTTGTGCCGAACCATAAGCCGGACAATCTGTCGACACGGTGCAGAGACGTTCAAAATAGTTTTCATATTCAAAGTATACTAGGCATATAGACGATATTTCGGTTTTGCGAGTGCTCGCAGAAGAAGCAATACGAACGGTACCAAGCGATGAAAAAGTACTGCTAGATAGACTATTACCGGGGACCATAGATGATACCAGGTAGGACCTATGGTATAAACAAAAACCTATATTTTAAACCATTTTGTCTCAGAATATTTGATCTTTTTAACTAGCCCCCCCCCGAGATAGTACCGGCAGTACCCGCGGTACACAGAGCCGCGGTACTTGAAGCCCAACAGGGTGCATCTACGACAGCAGCTGTAGCGAACCCCGAATATGTGCGAGCGCGCAAGTATGCGCAATGGATCCTCAGTATTGGTACAAAATATCAAAATACTGCTAGTGCTCGCAGTATCTGGAGTACGAAACCCTCGAAATACTGCGAGTGAGTGTACGAAGTACCTGCAGCAGCATTCCCTCAAACATACATGGTATTATTCCAAAGGATTGAGAGTAGCTGTAAAATGTGTAGGTGTGAACGCATGCCATCCGTAAGCGCGCCCATACTATTTGCGTCGATTCAAAACACAATATTTTTTTACAATTAATATCATTTTGAGCCGCGCGAGCGAAGCGAGTTTTTTTTTCCTTAGTTTAACCAAGGAAAAACAAAAATCTTACTCGCGGCTCGTATACGAGGGTAGGGTGCCTTGTTTTGAGTTCGTCTGTATGTGTGTGTGATGTGTGTGGGTTGTTGTGTGTGATTCAACATTTTTTAGTCCACCTTTCACCACCGCGCTCGACGCACACGTCTCCAACTCCAGTCCCCGTGGGCTCTGTGCACGCACACACGCAGGACACCTTCTCGTCCTGGTGGGGTGGAAATCCGTTCACAGTTGGTCGAGCTTGGTGCGACAACGTGTGTAGGCACATGTCTGTGCTGGGCCTTTATCGAAAGACAAAATAGTAACGTTTATTTTTGGTGCCTGCCAACAACAGGGAGACTGTGCCCGCCCACAGCATGCACACTGTGCCTGCCCACAGCAGGCGGACTGTGCCTGCCCACAGCAGGCAGATTGAGCCGGTCCGCAGCACTCTACAGCAGGCAGACTGGGCCTGTCTACAGCAGGCAAAGAGACCCCTTTGTTTTTTAGCTCTTTCTTCTACCTTGGTAATAACTAATGATATTTATGTGTGTGTTTATATGCATCGCATCCGGCGTGATATAACTCTGTTCACCATCTCAATTTTATGTTTTCAGCTATATGACTCACACAAGCCAGCCAATCAAGCTACACCAGATCTTGTCGCGACTACGCAGAACACATTCATTCGACAGCCTCCCTAAACGCGGCACACTCTTAATTTTTTTTTTAATTTTCCCACGTATGCGGTACTATTGTAGGTCGACACCTATCTAGCACATGTACCCTCGAGTTGTATCACCACCAGTATTAGTGCTATGAATGACATCACAGTAATTCCAAATCGATCACAGAAGTATACAGCTGGCTCGCCGCTGTGAAAGCCCTAAACTCGTTCAAAAATTCGAAAATACAAAATCAACATATCATAACCCTCCAAGTCAGCACAATACCACTCGAATCTTTCGACATTTCAACAGTAACCAGTACAAGCCACAGAAATCTTCGTCCTCCTTATGTCCCGACCCTTCAAAACCCCATGCCATACTTCTATAAAGTCCGAAGCAGAAAAAAAAAAAAAAAATAGGTACGCGCACAACGTTCTTGGGTCGGAGGAGTCATGGAAAGAGGCATATCGGTACTTTCTTGTTTACAAACTTGTGCTGTACTCGGTTTTATATTACTACATCCACAGTACCGGGCCGCTTGTAAGAAACTAAAAATCGCCCGGAGCCTGGGTTTCTTTTTTTCCTGGGATCATGAGCATCGTGTTCTTCAATGCGCTTTCCATATTTCCCCGGGAAAATGAGCATTATTTTCTTAAGAGCTCCTTTCGTTTTTAACCAGCAACGTCCAATGCTGTTTTCTTCCTCAATTTTTAATCCGTCTCTTCTCTTGCCACGTTATTCTCAGTATCATAGCGTATACGTCTCCATCTACGCCCCAATGACCCCGATAAACCATTATGCTACTCGTGGTCCTGCAATCGCAAGATAGTCGTGCGCTTCCTACCCCCTGCGCGAATCGGCCCGACGTCGCTTATCTCTTTCAGGCTACCCCCTCCTCCCCCCGGCGAACTCTCGATCGTACTTCCGACCCTCCCTCCCTCTCCCGACACCTCCTCCTCCTACTCCTCTTCGAGCTCAATGCGCATGCGCTTCTAACCGCGTGCGCGAATCGGCCGAACGTCGCTCATGTCGTTTAGGCGACTCGTCTCCCTCCCTGACGAACCCTCGATCGTACTACCGACCCCCCCCCCTCCCCCCTCCCGCCTCCTGACTCCTCCACGTCCTCCTACTCCTCTCCGTCCTCCTTCTCCTCCTCCTCCTCCTCCTCCTCCTCCTCCTCCTCCTCCTCCTCCTCCTCCTCCTCCTCCTCCTCCTCCTCCTCCTCCTCCTCCTCCTCCTCCTCCTCCTCCTCCTCCTCCTCCTCCTCCTCCTCGTCCTCCTCCTCGTCCTCCTCTTCCTCGAACTCGCTCACGCTGTCCTCAGTAGAGTCCCTATCCGCGCAGCGCGATAGCAGCGCCCACGATCCCTCTGCCGTGGCCCCATCCACCGTGTACTTGGCTAGTGGAAGTCTCATGCTACGTGTGCTGGGGTCGGTCTCGAGAAACACTCTGAAGTCGTAGCGATGGCGTGTCTGTTCTTGGGCTTTTCGTGTGATGATCCCCCTGAACCAACCCATCCCCTGCCGAAGCAGTATCTCTTGTTTAACACGATTCCGAGTGAGGGCGGCAGGTGCTGAGCTTCCAAAGAATAACCGTCAGAGACTTCAAACAGAAGTAAGGCCTCACCGTTAGCGATGTCGTCGTCCATGTTCAGCACAGCCTTCTCGTCAACCTCTTGCCCCATCTCGCTGTTACCTTCCTTCTCGTCGCTTGAACTTGTCGGCTTCCCCTCATCCGCGGGAACAGGCGAGATCGGTAGCACGTCTTCCAACGGTTCCGGTGTAGTATCAACCTCGATGAAGGAGTACGTGCCCCGCTCTACGCATTGGAGATTTGGGAGGTCGCCATCGCCGCCATCCGCTGTCATCGCTAGCCCCGTCTCGTCGAAGAGGCGCTTGCGGTACGCAGTGTTACTGTCGATCTTCTTCGCTGCCTCTCCGCTCCATTGCGTGATCAAGATCCGACGATCCGCAGCCGTCAGCTTGTTGAACTCCCACTTTTTTACGTTTTCGCCGTCAAGAAGCCACTTGTCCAGAGCCTGCCCAACGTAGACGTTGAAGAGCGTCCCGTAGCCGGAATCCACAGGTTGCACTTCGTCGGTTCAGTTCGGGGGCAACAGCCACAGCAGAGTGTTACACTTCTCGCTCAACGCACGTTTGAACTCGTCGGTGGTCTGGCCGCGCAGGTTGTCGGCAAAAAAAGTAGACTGTTTCTCGGGTACCTCCATGGAAGCGCTAGATACGCCCTTGCGGAAGGGGTGACCCGCTCAGGAGTCGCTGAAGGCCGAGTCGGCCCCCGCGCAGCCTTGCCAGTAGGTTTCAACAGCTGGGTGCAACGCCGCCCTCTCAACTGCAAAGAGCCGTTTTCCTGAACCACGGAAGATGACGGCGGGGCGGTACCCTCTAAGGCCAGGGCCACCTGACTGGTGTTCAACTACATACGGTTGGCGATTTTGTGTGACTGTCAAACGCGTAACCCCCGCTCTGCCAGGATTTCGTTTTGTGAAATACTGGATTCGTCATCCAAGCCACAACTCATTCGTACCTTAGGACTGACAACACTGCGACACAGCCAGTGTGGTACAGAAAAATGAGAGGGATGTACCCCACACATCTAGGGGCACGGTGGGCCGCCACGAGTAGCGTTGCTCTTTCTTAAATTGCGGCAGACGCCGAGGCTGGGCCGTCACGTAATGTTTCTATAATTTGAGCCTGAGTTTTTTACTTACACGTGTCTTACTAGCGGGCGGGTAAGGTACCGCAAACACTCTACTAACATCAAATACACCCCTGAAAAAACGTCGAACGAAGTTCCGACACTAGCAAAAAGTGGTGTTCAGTTCATAAACGCTATTAGTAGTTGGAATCGAAAGGCGATCAAACGTGACAGAGGTAACTGTCCCAACTCCACAATCGAAAGGGGAGTCCTGCCACCCAGATTCAAAATTTCAAAAATAATTACGAAAAGTTGGGAAAGAACAACTCGAAACGCACCTGTACAAATCCAGAAAAAAACTAAAAACTGTCTAAACGGAATTCAAACTCATGTTTGGTCCACATAAATTGGTTTTTATGGCTCGAAAACGACGAAAGAGTCGAGTAACAAAAAAGATAAATTTCACATCAGCAATATGATTCGCGAAAAAGTCACATACTCTAATTTGAATCGGTTTTGTGCAGAATAAATTCGTACAAAAGTCGTAAATACGCACGAAAACTGCGTGGATCACTCGACGAGGGTATGTATGTCCTTGGAAATGTTGACGAGCTCTTGCGTTCAGGGAACCGCACCGGCCATCTCAGACCACCACAACTGACACTAGACCCGGACTGCAGCTGACCCCTTCGAGTTGGACCTGTCATTTGACGCATGCTACGATCGTTCGTGGGGTTAACAGTAGTCTGTCGCTCAACATGTTCTCACACTTCGTGGGGTCCTTAACGGACGAGGAATCGTCTACCGTCAGTATCGGCTTGTATTTGTTTCGTGGAGTACCGGTTTAGGCCCTCAGGAGGGGATCATATATTTTATCATCAGTTTCTGCGTGAGGCCCCGATCTGCGGCAAAGGAGAATCCTGCTGAAAAACCGGGTCCACCCCATGTATGTGTCGTAGCATCCGTCCTGTATCCTCCACGAACAGGTGCATCAACAGGTCATACATGTTCCCTGACCGGAAGACTTTGGATCGTTGAGAGGGGGTGGTGACGTCGAGCGAAATGCGCCACACGAAAAGGTAACGGTACAGAACAGGTTTTTCATAAACGTGTACGAGCGGTTGCTATAGGAACACTCGCGCCGCAGGTCGATATTTTCGTTGCCAGCAGGTTGTGCGAATGGGTGAAGTGCGGTGGCGGTTGACAGGGATGCTTGTCGGGGAATGTTCATTTTTTCTGACGGGCTTTCGGTTCTTTGGGCCGGCAACCGTACTAACCACGGCACGAACGGGCATAGCACAAAAAACAACAGTCGTTGGCAGCGTCTCTGCAGCGAATGTACGTCGAAACGTAACGACTGTAGAACGCCTCGATGCAAACATGCTGCTATGGAGAGACTGTCCACGGTCTCGTAGCAAATCCCAGAACCCGTGAAACGCGTTTTAGATTGTGAGGACATCACAGCGTTCCTCAAGCCACCTGAGCTGACTAACATTTATGGTGAATTTTTGTGCCTTTCGTAACGTGTAGACCATTACTTGGGGATCAATTATGTTTCCGATGTATGTGGTGTCGGACCCGTGCCCCGAACGTCAGCCACACAATTGTTTCCAAGACTTGCCTGACGAAGGTGAGAGTTGCCATGAACGAGAGTCTTGAAATTCGACGGAAATGGCCCTCCTCTCGTGTCCAATACTGTCGTGCTTCTGCACAAGCCTTGGTTCACAGCCCGTGGTTCCCATTTAGGGTATGCTGGACTGTCTTGGGTTGAACATGTATACCTGGTCAAGACAGACAACGCCAACCAACGGTTATTGGGTTGTCCACACAAATTCTGGTTACAGGTTCCCGACATTCTGTCTAACGAACTTGTAGCAAGAGACTTGACGCGAACACGCGTAAAAATCCTAACCCAACCCCAATAAGGAAAACTAACCTAATTACAGGATCATTGTAATCCAGAAAACCGATGCGCAATTGCATGCATGCATGGGTACCGGACCTTAAACCTCACTGTTTCATCGGAGGCTCCAATGTTGGAGTGTAGATTGCACGCAAAGGTGGGAGTTTGATTGGTACCCCCAATGGAACACCGTACGTTCGGGTCTCTTGAAGAAATTGGAAAGCTCTGTGTCTGTAAAAATATACGCATACTCCTGACGTGTGTCTGAACCCAAAGCTTCTTTTAAGGTCTAGGTCAAGTCATGCAGTGTTCTCTCGTCTACCCTTCAATGCCGCGCAGGTGCAATTGTAAGGGAGTTCGACCACATAACTGTCGGACCACTCCGATGACTTGTCGCTCTCGCACGGCAGCGGCAACAGGTCGTGCACGGAGCACGATCTTATTACATGGTGTCCCCAGTCCATATGGCCGGCCGTCACACGTACGGAAGGCGCACCGGCCGGACAGACGATCGGCAGCGAAAACCCTATCCAACCCACCCTTGTTAGCCGCAGCCGCGTCGCCATCTAGATCGACAACAAATGTATAAACGACAGAAAGATGAAACGGTTAGGGTACACTTGAAAATCGAGAGAATATCATTCGCTGCATCGTCCTAGGTCCTGCCGAAATATTTCAAAATAGGACGAAGAGTCTTCATCTGGAACGTACAATATTGTGAAGCGCGCAAAAACAAGTGATTCCTCAACTTGAGGTATCTCTACTTACATGTAGCACGAATGTTATTTGCGAGCGCGTGTTGCGCACCCCCCAGCACCCCCTGCAGGACCCCCGGTCGTGCGGGTTAAAGGCCGCCGGGGGCTCACCCTTCTCCGCAGTTCCCACCGATGTAATACACTAGCGACAATGATTATTTGTTCCAATACTCCGGGAGCAATCGCTCAACCCTACCCTTTGGGATAGGCTAAACAGTTTGCGAGAGCCAGATCATAGCGAACATGCGGGTGCCAATCGTAATAATCAGAACCGGTTTGCTCCGAAACGACAGGTGCATTTACTAGGAGGCTCTTTGCGTAAAGCCTGCTCCTCCCCGCGAAACAAACGGAACAAACTACGACCTTAGCTATAACTCTCACTATATCGCCCCTGCTAGCTAAGCTACTGCGTTTCGCATTACAGATAACAAATTTCACTGTTGCGGCAGCAGCTGTAAAGCATGCAATTCACGCCTGAATGCCCCAATTTGGTAAATCACGCTTTCTAATGCCAAAACGCTTCTTAGAAATCTGCGCCATTCAACGCCGCAGCATTTCGCTCGTAGCAACAACACTCACCAGTGGGAAAGGGGGAATACTGGCAACCACCCTCCTCACAGGGAGGGTGCCCTCCTCCGCTGGATGGGTGTGGCCATGGAGTGCTGCAACAGTGAATAATTGTGCGATGTGCGGCTGTGCCGCCGAGCAGCAAACCAAACAAACCTAACAGAGCACATTCCAGCACAAGATTTTCAAAGGTCATACGGTATAATGGTACGAAGATTGCTCCTTTCAAATGGTACACCATGGTATTTTCACCTAAACCTGAATTTTGGTAGGATGGCCCCTCTTTTTAAATTTGTTAGCATTTTTTTCCCGCCTTCGTTCACGCTTGAGAGGAAGTATTTCACTGGGGGAGGCCTCCTTCCACAAAGAAGGGGGGCTTCACAACCGACACACATTCGCGAGGATCCTTCAGTTCGGCGCAAATCCTGGACATGAAATCACGGGACATAAACTATGCAACGTATTGAAAGGGGGGGAGGTGGTCTGGATGTTTTATTCATTCGTCATTCTCAGAAGCACTCTCTCCTGTTAGTTTCTTTTGTCGTGCGTACGAAAGGCATCCCAGACCATCCTCAAGGCTCCCGTACGTTATTTCACACTAGCTCGAACATGTTGTAACCCACAACTTCTTCCATTCCCGAATCCATCTAAATGAATACCTACCCAGTGCTTCTGCGCTGAGCTAGGGCCGAGTAGTGAACTTTACTGCAAGCATGTTCCTATCTGGAAGTGTTGCTAAACCTAACACCACTGCACGCGTAGGCTGGGTGGATGCGCTAGTCAGTGTTCCCCTTACAACGTCTGTTCCTTGGGTTTGGGTTGGTAAATGAAATTCCCAATTATCTGGTTGGTGCTCAAACGTCTAGTGTTTCTAGGGTTTAACCCATGAAACCCACCCTTATCGCATTCAATATCTCCTATTACATCGATTTCGTTCTACCGGTGGAACTCGGTTTCGTCTTGCCCGACCACGTAAAGTACGTAATTAAATACTCGAGACATATGTCCTCAGCCGATTGGCCTACACGTGCGTCGTTGTGTTTCTGCACGCTCCATTTCCCACTAGACTGAAGACGGTGGTCTCACCCAACTCTGTTTACGTCTAATGTACCATGACATGCACGCGGCAAAGGCCACATGATAGTGGAGAAACGAAGAATATAGCATGTCCACTTATTCGCACGTCCTCGTGAAGGCACCGTCGCTCGTTCCGGGACCCCGCTGCAAGGGCAACAGCTGTTGTCGTAAACTATCTTACGTTTGTTTATTGTTCCATGCTCTCATTTCCGACTTGGATCATTCCACTAGCCACCGCAGTGACCCGCGATTGCTGCGCAGACTCGGACGAGTCACCCCACCGTAAGAGTTGCGCGTTTTCGGTCAAAGTTTTCTGACCGACTGAGTTCCCTTAGTGAGGAACCAGCAGTAGGGATGAAAACGTTACTCGTATATTCGTTTTAGGACTAGCCCATAGAAGTGCCGCTCGTGTGGCGCGAACAGTACCCTTTCAAGTACTGTATCGGGTAAGATATAGAGCTTCTAATGTGAGGGCTCAGGACTTTCTGGTGTACCCTTACCGTGGGATGGCTCCGACCGGAAAGCACTATCTTATGTACCAACATACCTGGGACTATAGTCGATAAATATTGACTTGAGGAAAAACACCTTCCCTCCTCAATCCTGTTGGCTATCGATAAGACGTTCCTCATTCCAACTTTTAGCCACCACAAGTATGAAGGCGTAGCCTGAGCAAACGCTTATGATCAGACTGAGTCATTCCCCTGCCGCGACAGGCCGAAATAGTGATCAGCTGATGCCCGAGTCTTCCTCCCTCCTCCACTACATCCCTGACTCTTTCATATTATCCACCGCAACGTTTTCGCTGCCTCAGCAGCCATTTGAACTTAATTGATGGTTTTTCATGATGCTAGGTCCGTATCGAACTGTGATGTGTTCTGCGATAGAGGTTTGCCCTAATTGTTTCTGAGGCTGCTCACATGAGGAGCTTCATACCTAACCAGAAAACTGACTTGAGCGAAATCCAAAATTCATACCGATGAATAAAGGCCATGGCCTAAGTCTACTAAAACGTCATTAAATTTATCGAAACAAGATTGACATTCGGGCGATTTTGGGTGAAGAAACCCGATCATTCAGAAAAACAAATTACCGGAAAGGTGGTACCCCTGTCGTAGAACAAGTCCTTTGTAGGCTGCGGAGTCCGCTCAACAGAAGGGGGGGGCAGTCTGCCCCAACAGACGTGAAGTTCGGGAAAACGTGGGTTACACGTTCGTAGTCAATCTTCAAAATTCATACCACAGCGTTTGTTCTCTGGCTGTGAGGTTCCAAACAAGAGTGTGCTAAGCTTTCCAGTGTGCACTCACGCTCCATAGCGGTTTTAGGCAGTGCCTTGTTTTGTCACCTCTTGGCAATCGCTGTCTGCGCGTTGCGTCGACCCCGACTTTACTACTGCCGTAGCACTGTTTAAGGTATCTCGACAAGAGAAAGGCGTCAACTTGTACTTGGGACGCACCCCTACGCTAGATGAATCTTCGTTCTGTATACCTCAGTTGCGTAAATATCGAAGAACACCGAAAAAAAATGTAAAATTGTCTCAGTTTGTTCCCATCGCGTTCCCAAGCGCAAAATTTAGAGATGTAGAGTCTTCTCCCAGGGCCACAAAAACAGAACGAACAATTTCTTGGGTCTACCGATGTGATTGACGAATGGAAACTTTCCCTCCCGTTTTCAGTGCGAAAACCTCTCAAGCACATCAAACTTGTTACTTGGGACAAATCGAGTTTCGTCGTTCAAAATGCTTCTTGTGGCAAGTCGCCCAACGCCTTCGGCGCGTGTGGCGTATACGTTCCATTTCGATGCGAATGTTGCCTCCCCAACAGCAGATCAACGAATATATCGCGTCCTGCTTGGTTCGAAAAAGCCAGTCGCCTGGCTTTCTGAGATCATGATAATCGATTAACAATGTGCCGAGACTATCACGTGTCGGGGTGCGGTTCCGGCCGTTCCACTCGGAAACCCATTAATGTAACTAACCCCCGCCTCGAATAGGTACTAAACGAAGACTCGTGATACGGTAAATTGAGGGCCGTTGCTATCATATGGTGTATTTATTGCTCAGAACATCTAGATTTGAGGCGCGGTGGTTTTTGCGCGATTTGCTATGTCTTCACTACTTTACCATTTATTTTCACAAATAAATATGTGAACTTATATACCATTCCTCATCTGTTTCCGTCCCGTGAACTTCTCGATGTGTGACAGAACGACTCCGTGCCTCGACAAGCCTTGCCGACAGTTGTGTGCCCTTCCCGGGCGCTCTAAAGCGGGCTGAGGATCCGGCCTTTTCACTGCTCGCGAGCCATGAGAAGGTAGACGGTGGGAGTAGCTTTGGTCTTCCCCATCGATCGAAAATGTATTGGGCAATCCTCTACACCCTCTGCGTGTTTTACGTCTAGTTTCTATGTTGATGGGGCACGTACAACTGTCTCTATGGAACACCCGTGTGGGGGCGAGGTTTAGATCGGCTAATCCTCGGCGGCATGAGCTAAACCGGGTACCCCGGCTACCGCAGCATGATCCCCTTCGAGTGGCATGGAGCTTTGTAACTCACCCTCGTGCACTGACTGCGACGCGACAATGAGACATATATACATCCATCGTGTTGTACTTATGGGAACCAGCCTTGATCGAAATCAGGCGTTTTTCGCGAAAAGGGTACCGCCTAAACTGATTGAGGTCAATGATGACACGCCTCAACCGCTGTCAGAACAGGACTATCCTATCGTTTGTGCTGTACAACTGCTGAAGGCTTCAACCTGAAGCATGATGCAGTCGTAACAAGAGGAAGCGCGCCGAACAGTAAGAGCAACAACAACATACCAACAGCAAATCGTACGGCATAATATTATCCTCTGCATCCGCTGATGGGTCAGGTCACCGACGGCAACAGCCCCAAACACAATGAACGCCTTCTGACGTGGCAGGTTCGGAAATCGGCATGCATGTTCTGCGCGGCTTGTTCAAGGGTAGAGGGGGTTAGCCCCCATATATGTTTCCCGCGTCTAGGCTACTAGGGCGAGGCTCTGTATCTCACTTAAAATTCGACATGGGACTAGTTTGGTATCGCAGCTCGTGGTAAGAACAGTTCTGATCATAGTAATACATACCTCCGAACACAGAAGTTTCAATACTCACTAAGTCTGCGAAGTAATAGACACGTCACTTGTGCGAGTGGCGCGGGGCATCTGAGAAGCAAAGGGACCAAAAGTGACTCCCCCTTAACATCGCGCCAGACGCAGGTGTTGGACACGTTCACGGTGGCTACTACACCAAGCTGAAGTCATTATGATGTCTCTTTAGTGCTATATTGTTCAATTCGAATACTACCTGAATCTGCAACAGTCTGCTGCCACATGTGGCCTAGGGTTTGTATGCCCCGCGAGTTTCCGATCCCTGCCACTCGCGACTGAACACCATGTATGACATCACCAACACTGCCCCTTAATCCGGGCGCTTACCTGGAGTCTCCAGGAACGACCGGCTCTTTCCATTGCCATGCTTTCGGGGGCTTTCCAGCAGTCTGTATTAAAGCAAGCAAATATCACGGACAACACGACGAGGCAAACATAGATATAGAGTCAACCCACCGCGACATCTTCGCCAAGAGGGGTACCGAGTCATTAACCAGCGTAAAGATAAAAAAAAGGGTTATGCGAAACTCTATGAACGTTTCCTTAATCTTTGCCGTCAAATCCGAAGATGGAGACGCCCGTCGGCGGTGCTGGAACGGCTATATATACCCTTCTTGAAACGAAGTGGCATCAAGTACGAGCCGGGCTGTACACCAGCACAATATGAAGTGCGGTATGCGCCCACGAACATAAAATCCCTTACACAGAACGCAACGCTTGAGGATTGGGCGACGCGAAGATATATTTCTTGAAGGGACCTTGGATAAGGGCGAGCACTATAAGGCGGCTCAGCGAGCATCCGATTGCGCCTGAGGAATGATGCCCAAGGTTGACACCACGATATTAACATTTCGACATTTTACAGACCGTAGGATGCTACTGTTGTTGGTCGACCGGCGCCACATTGTACAGGACACAAGGTGGGAGATTGACATTGCGGGCAATTGGCATCGTCTCTCTGCATTGTTAGTACTGAATGATTCACACTAGTGCAAGTCAATCATATATTATGTTAATCAATCCCCCCCTCAAAAGATAGGGACCCCATGAAAGAATAGGCGAGTGCGTGGGTAATTGGCTGACTCGATCCCCCTCGGAGAAAAATGTTCAAGACCCCTTAGCTTGCCACAAGGTTGCAGAGTTGACCGCTGCAACATCAACAGTGAAATGGCAAAGAGCAAGAAGCATGTGAATATGAGTCTCACAAGAGAACTGACTCAAATACCACTAGCACCAATACCGATGGCACCCCCCACTGGCCACGTATATATCGTGCCGAGGTTTGCCGAGCTCGAGCGGGGTGGGCGGCTAAGCAGCATACCGTTGCTGAGAGAACGGTCTAAGTTCCCTGAGTGGGGTCTGCGTCCGCCAGTGAGGTTGGCGCCGGTGGGCAGGGTGCATCCATACCTGGTATGTATTTACCATCTGCGGCCGAACGTAACACGATCTCTAGTTATTCCGATGGCGTTGTTGAACGCTGCGGGCACTGGACAGGTTGCGGATGGGGGCTGCAACAACCGCGCACGTACAATATTCTAAGCCTCGTGACCTAAGAAGCTCGACGGCAAACCCCGCCCAAAATCTGGCCTTTAGAAAAGTAAGATTGCGAGCCCGGTGGAACCCGCCATGTTATACATAATAATAAAGAAAAAATTAGCGATGACCCGAACGGTGATATCGCAGTGCGAGTCCACGATCATGATTGTCCTGGGCAAAACCTAGCGGTTAGGACGCGTTGTGCAAGATCGAATCCAACCTACAGGAATCATTTTCTGGGCGGTGCAGGTTACACGGCTTCTACCCGGTTGAAAACGAGTGAGATAAAAACAATGGCGGAACGTATCTGCCCTGACCTATTTACATCACTCGGTGGGGCTTGGTTGCTCTGTCGGGTTTGTATGGAGCTCGTCTGAATTGAAAGCATCAGGTTTGGGGTAACGCAGGAGGAGGGAGGGAGACCGGAGGGATGCAGTGGGAGAAGGAAAGGCGCCTTTCATGTTGGATATGGAGGGGGTCACGGCGAACGTGCTGATGGGAGTTTTCTACAAACACAAAGGTGGTTGTAGGCCGGTCGCCCCGGTGGTTCAAGTGGTTAACCTCGAATTCTACTTGTGCTTGAGTCCTGGGTTCGAGCCCCAGGTGGGTCGGACATTTGACTTTATTTGCAAAAAAAAAAAAGACAAGGATTCAATTGTTGAGAGCGCCTTGCAGCGATGGTAGGCACAATTCGATGCGAGTCGACGAGGGAAGAAAAGGCTGAAAATTTCTCGCGATAAAAATGAAGGCACGTACCGTAGTGGGAAGGGGGTAGAAGAGCCTGCCATGTGACCCCGGATCTGAGTTACGGCTTGGGAGGAGAGAGAGGAGAAGATGTGCGAAGATAATAAATGGGATGAGCAAAAAGAAATATATATATATATCGTTGCTCTAATTGGTTTTTACCATGTTTCCACGAAACCGCACTGTTGCTGGTAAGGTAGGTCCCATCACTTCCGGTTGTTATCGGCACAGAAGGTTACCGCAAACGACGCGTTCTACGATAGAAGTAGCACATTTCCGCTATTAATAATATTTCTTATTCTGGATGACGGCGTTCCTCAACGTAAAATCGTCGGAATGCAAATCTTGTTTCGAAAGATGACGTTGTCGGAGACTTCGGTCATGGGATTAGTAATCGGTATGCAAGCTGATTTTTGATCAAGTCAGCTTTCGGATGAGATATGGAGCCCCTTAAGTTAGGAGCCCCCGATAAATAAGGGGGAACCTCAATCGTAGCACGCCTCAAACGTGAACCCAAAATTGTAGGATATCTGTCGCTCGGAACATGCGCAACTGGGTGAATGTAACTGTCTTCAATCCTGGTGCTGCATGGTAAGATCCATCCCTACGAAATAGTCGGTGCGTATATGCAATATGTCAGTCGTCGCTCCATTGTGGCCCAACAAAGTGGCAACAGGTACCTGGCATGTTCCCTGCAAGGGTGTGCATCCCACGGCAGTCTGTGCACGTAGCCAAATCTTAAATCCTGGATGGATCAGATGCAGAGCGCAGAATAATGAACGTCAAGATTCACCTGAAACAAAAAAACAGTATTTCTGCACTGGATGGTTCTTCATGGAACGCTCACGCCTGCCTTAAACCAATCCAGCATGCAGTAGTAGACCATGATACCAGGTACCCTATCATCTCTTTTACCCCTGCTCCACACGTGTGTGCGCACCTGTTCGCAAATTTGTGGTCCTGTCTGTGCCGTGGCTTCGCCAGGAGGGAGGCTGGTGGCTGTCTGTGCTGCACAAAAGTTCGACTACTCGACCATACGACCACTGGGATCGAGTTTGCCCTCTTGCACGGTATACGTATCTTACGTTCGCTCTGTCACGTGTTGGTATACCTGGTATCCCCTTGGGCAAAGATAAACCGTTTCAAAAGGATATGATCCGAATCTTTACGGGTATAATATCGCCCGATCCATTTCCCACAGGAAGCATGCCGGTTTTATCCGCAGTATCAGAATAGAAAAATATACGCGTATGAGTATAGCGTTATTATTACTCGTACAAGAATGTGCGTACAGCAGTGGTACTCCTACAAGTGTGTGGGACGTACGTACATATCTGGGACGCATGCCATAAACCACCTGGCGAAAGGCGATTACTACTCAACCGTACAGCAGATACAACAGTGTGTACCCCGAGTTGAGAGTACCCCGCAACAAGAAAGGATTCCCCTTTTGGACCTTCTACAGGAGGACTGCAGTCCCGTTATGGGGGCCAACTCCCTCAAATTCGAGAAGTTTCACCTCAACCCGACTTCTTGTGTTTAGGATACACATGGAAACGAGCCACAGAGTTGCAGCAGCAGTTGAGCCACGCGGTACCAGTCACTGATGTTAGCAAGGAGTGACCTCAGTGTCTGTGGTACTCAAATCTGCGACGCATCGTCCTGGGCGAATACAGCTTGTTGAGTCGAATTTCAAAACCTCGATACGAACGGAACGAACATCCATCTACGAAAAAAAAGGTCATCAGCTTGGCAGCAGCAGCAGCGGCAGGGAAAAAAATGTTATAAAACATCAGTATTTATTTGATGCAGCAGCAGTAGCAGCGGCAGCAGCAGTAGAAGCGTCAGTAGCAGTGGCAGCAGCAAGCAGTAGAAGCGTCAATATCAGCCGCAGCAGCAGCAGCAGCAGCAGTGGTCGACAAGAGGCCTGATCCAGCGTCGCCGTACGCCTGGCTAGCGGTCTAACCCTGAACCCTTTCTACACACGTACCTCGGTTTGGTTGTGTGTTTCTGGTTGTCGAGCTTCCTCATCAAATTCGTCATTATTTGAAGACGAAGAATCTGCACCGATGCCCAACAGAATAAACTACTCACTGCTGTACTATTATTAATAATCCGCGTACAACAGTAAAGGGTGCAACTCCTGCTACTGCTGCTGTATGACATGATATCTACGGCAGAGCTATTCCGTTCTCTCGTCGGGAATAATAGCAGGGTCGGCTTGACAACACACCACCCACGAAGGCGAAGTCGCCGGAACGACAAAGATCGGCCTGCTCATGCGTGCCTATGATACGAGGCGTATATGTGGGGCGCATTTCGTTCTGTATGACCGACAGCACGCGGCTACTCGTATGCCAGGGTCTCCGTACACAGCAGTACAACTTCAACTTTGTGGGTAGATAGGTGAGAATGCGTCGTGAACTGCGTTGCGGGGGAACTACTATAAGATCAGCTCGTAATTTATCATAAATTTATTGCGTTCCGAGATGTCACAGGCTGGAAATAATCGAATGATTTTCCGGAGTCTACGCAAATTGCTTCGGTTGAAGTCGGTGCTGTGGGGTCACTGTGAGAGCGAAGTCCAGCTGATCGTCGCCATGCCTCACATTTGAAACAAGCAGTACAAACGCCACAATGGCCACATATCTTCCTTGCTCGGCTGTTCCTCGGTCGGGCAGGGTCGCATTAAGCCGGACTGCGCGAGATTGTGAAAAAATTAGCTCAAAATGCTCAAGAGTTTTTTAGTTCTCTTTTCTATATTTCTTTTTTACCCTGTTCTTCTTTGTTCTCCTTTTCTTTTCTGGTGGGCGAGTGATGGGCGTACGTAGCCATGATTTGTTCTGAACGCCTGGCCAGTCGAGCCATCACCCAGCACCCGGCTGTCACAGAAGTGCACGGCCAACATCCACCCTAAACTGCCGCGATGGGCGTGTCTAGCAGCAGGACGGGTTTCAAGCCGAAGTCTCCCAAACAACCGCAGCGGCTAACAACAATCTTCACAGACGCGATGGCCCGCATGGGTGACGATGATGTTTCTCGTCGGCGTGCGCTTTCTTCTATAACCGACATCACGCCTCGGGGGAAGACACCGCAACTCGTGTTTGCCAACGATAGCATATACACCGTCTCTTACTCGGTCATCGAAGAAAACAAGATGAGGACAACCGAACACACCGAACGGACGACCAACGTCACGGGCTTGACCCTGGCAGCCGGAAACCCGGGTGTAGGCTTGCGTGCCTGCATCCGGAGAGAGATGGAAGAGATCACGAAGATGGAGGACGTGGGGTATTTCTGGATGAAGGACCACCGTATGGGGCCGCTGGGTAAGAGTCCGGCGACAAAGGTCCCGTTCCCGGCAGACTGTGATGAGCTGCGAGTCCTAGCCTACTTCCAGAACGGGAGCGGGAAGTGGCAGCTGTACAAGAACAAGGTCTACTCCGCTGGAAAATCTCGAGCGAAGAAGAGCTTTACACTGAGGGCATTGGACACCAACATCGAACCTTACAACACTTTGTCCGACAGAATGCCGAGCGGGTGAGTGAGTGCTGCGTGCGAAATGGTAAATTTGTGTTGTCACTCTCTCTATTTATTTCTCTTTACCAAACATCCACACCGTGAGCTTGTGATATGAGCAAATGTATCTATAACGTCTTCGTACTGACTGGGGGTAGTGGACTAGCCTAGGAACGTGTGGCCTTTCACGGTACACACGCGTAAAGAATCGCACACCTTCCTATTGTAATAATCGCCGGTAAACGCGACCCATCGTGAAATAGATTTATGGATGCCCAAATTATCGGAAAGTTTTTGAAAATAATGCATGTTTTCTATTTTTCGCCGCAATGAGCAAGAAGAAGTAGTGTGGATATTTGATTATTCCCCGACAGCCTCGCGGTGCACCGATGCTCTTGACGGCCGCCGAGCCGTCAGTTGTTTACAACAGAACCTGCCGATTCATGGGCGGGCCTCATCACCTCGCCGCACACGTTTCCAGATGCAGCGAAAGCTTTTCACACCTAGGACAGACTACGATCTCGATCACGTAGATTTTTTTTCACAGCCACGTAAAAAGTGTGAACAAGATCTAGATCATACAGATCCCACCCGGCGAAGAATGCGCAGATCATGCAGATCACACAGATCCCATCCGTCAAACATGTGCAGATCACGCAGATCTACAGATCCTACCTGGCCAAACATATACGTATGATCTACATCATACAGATCCCACCCACCGAGACATGTATGTAGGATCTAGATCATACCGATCCCTCCGGGCATACTCGTATATGATCCAGATCTCGCAGATCATAAATTTTCCACCAGGCAAACATGTGCAGATCAGGGAGATCACACATATCATACCCGGGCAAACCTGTATGCAATATCTAGATCATACATATCTCATCTATCTGGTGAAACATGTGCAGATCACGCAGGTCATGCAGATCCCACCTGGCTAACATGTGCAGATCACGCAGATAATGCAGATCCCAATACCTGCGAAACATGTATGTAAGATCTTCATGATACGGATCCCACCCGGGCAAACGTGTGCGTACGATCTAGATCATACAGATCGCACACGGCCAAATGTGTGTGCAAGATCCAACTCGATCGGTTCGCCTCCGGGATCCGCCGGAGTACCCGCTTCCGGGCCGCTGCCGACATCATCTGCTGCCCCAGTGCCACTGTCAGAATCCGCTCCCGACAGTTGTCACGCCGTACGTGGTTTGTAAGCGACGGCGTGCTTATGCAGCTGTGTCTGTGTTGTTGATGGGGGGGAGCCAAAGCTGCTATCCGCCTCCACGACCGTGGGCTGCGATGTCGTCAATGTATGTGAGATCTCTTATACAGCGGTTTCGGTTTACACGAGCCAACGCATATAACCACCCGCGAGCAAACCTTAACTTGTACATCTTCATCTACGAGTACAATGTGGCAGATCATGCGGATCATACAGATCCCACCTGGCAAACATGTGTGTGCAGATCACCCGGATCATACAGATCCCACCTGGCGAAAAATGTATGTAAGATCTAGGTCATACAGATCCCACTTTATCAAACATGTAAATCTGCAGATCCCACCTGGCGAAACATGTCATTGTATGTATGACCTAGGTCATGCAGATCCCACCTACCGAAACATGCATGTAAGATCTAGATCATGCAGATCCCTCCAGGCATATGTGATCTAGATCACGCGGATCATATGTACCTCACCAGTCAAACCTGTGTAGATCAGGTAGATCACACAGATCATGCCCGGGCAAACGTGTGTGTAAGATCTAGATCACATAGATCCCACAAACAGAAATATGTACGTAAGATCTAAATCATACAGATCCCACCCAGGAAAACGTGTGCATAGGATCTAGATCGCACAGCTCCTATACAGCGAACATGATCTAGATCCCGCAGATCCCTTTAGATCAGGTATCTATCTGCCCCAAAATATCTAGATCCCAGAAATAGGATATATATGATTTGTCCTATGTGTGAAGCTTTTCCCACTCTAAAAGACAAGATGCCGGAATTTTTAATGCTTGCAAAATTGCCCCAACACCGCAAGCTGTAAATATTCGAGAAATCGGTTTTAAGAGAGATATCCACCCTGTCCACAAATAAGTTTCTTGGTTGCGTGTCTATGATACATGTCACGGGACCACTACTGCTGCTGTTATCATCCTCCTAGCGCTAGCAATCTTCTGGAGAAATGAGTTCTTGTCGGCAATCCGAGGCAGTTATGTTCGTGGGAATGTACAGCGAGGTAGCAACGCAAAATACAGTGTGTGCCGTACATACGCTCGAGGTTCCCTTCGTTTAATACACCCCATTATTGGAAAACGTGTATCACCACAAAACACAACGGTTCCAAAGAGTGTGTATTTCAGCGAACATCAGAAGAAGTCATGTATTCTCAGTAGACATATTTGTCTCCATACCAGGTACGATGCGAACTATGTGGTTGTAGTATCGCTGAATGTTTTTGTAGGTCATACGTGGCACAGCATGTTGCCCTCTGTGACTTGTTGCTACAAACTCTGCTCACTGTCTCTTGGCTCGACGTGTTGGGTGTGCACCCTGATTAGCAGTACACCGGCAGACATTTCCCAGTCCATCATTGCTATTTCCACAGCTCCAGCGAGCTTCTTATGTGGTAGTGCTTGTAACATATCACACGACTACAATCGAAGGTATGGCAAACATTTCAAACCTGCCATGAAACTTCCATCCCACAGGTATTAACCAAACCTATTTCAAACTACAATAAGTAGTTGTACTATCGCCGCCACGCCGGCGCGATCTCCCGAGATATTTTGCTTTTGAGTCTAATTGTATGACAAGTTGCATGGAAGTACGCAATCCTTCCCGATGGGACTTGTTTCCCCTCAATGACAGTAACGTTGACTTACATGTAGATGGATTCCGCTTCCTCTAGGAAATGAGTAAACATATATTACATCGAACCCGTCCAGCAAATGCCCTGGAAGATAAACTTCCAGGAAGGCACGTGTACGTTCAAAACCAAGTTAAGATTTGCTTCAATGGACGTTGACTGAGCTTTCATAGAAAATTCCTTCTGCCATGGTCCCGCCCAGTACCTTGACCCCGCAGTGAAGGCCTAATACTTGGGACACAACTACTAGCCACAACTGCGCGTTAAAAACAAAAGCCACCCCCCAAATCAACCGGGGGTCCACCAATGACACCGATCAGAGACTCGTGGATGTAACCATTTTTCTTTGAAAGTGAGACTAAATTCAGTAGGTAATTATTTGGTCCATGGAAGTTAAAACGCTTACAGTGAAGCAAGAAAAAGTATGTGGATTTTAGTAAGACATACGCCCATTGCAGTGGTCCATTTACTGTCAGGGAGACATCTCTTTTGCCCTTCCTTGTGGAAGTGAAAATACTTCCATGAGAGTGAAGAAACTTTCGATCAAATCTCAAACCTCACGTTGATTGTTCCACGTGTTACTTGCATTGAAGTAGCGAAGTCTATGCAACTTGGTGGAGGTAGTAGAAGTCAGTGGAAGCGTTTAAACTTCCAACCATTGGTGGAAGTTTCAACGTACTTCTGTATTCTATGGAATCGAAACAAAAACCGGGGCGTTGACAATATCCTTACGCCGAAACAACCACGAAACGGAAAATAATGTGGTGGAACCCACCGGCGGGGCAAATATTATACCCACCCACAAACCTACCCATCCACTAACCCACCGACCCACCCACCTGCGTATCCAGCTATCCACCCATCCACACATCTAACAGACCACACACACCCACACACCCGCGCACACACGACATCAACCCGGCATGTACAGCAGTGAAGCAATACGTGTGCTATATTTCAACTGACAATGCAGCCACCCACAAACCGACTTACGATTAGCGGCAGTGCGAATGACTTCCATTTTCCTTTTTCCTTTTGTCACACCACTAAAATGCCACCCAAAATAATCGAAACCCAACGCAAAGCCATCCTACAACCCCCACGCTACAAAATCAATATAAAACGAAACAAATCGAAAGGTGGGTCTTGAACCACGGAGCTGTTTTCAGTCGTTGTTTTAGTGAATGGGGTGAAATGCGAACACGATGTCAAGTCTCGACGCACCCTGAGTGTTTTTTTCCCCTATGTGGCCCGCGCGGGTTCTCCGTTGCTTTAAATCCAAAACATGTTAATCTTGGTTTGACACACCGCTATCGTCTTGAAGTACAGTCGATTTTAAATTTAAAGTTCGCACACGCGAGCCAAACGTCGTTGCCGGTTCTACTCACGACGCATTCGATAGTTTCATCACAACGCATATTGTTTTCCTCAAACCATCAGAGCAAAGCGAAGATAAACTCGGTTGGGCCTTTACCCGTAGTATGCCTGGGGCGTCAATATATTGATTGTCATGCTCAGCAACGCCCCTCTTACGCTCACCTGTCCTGATAGAGCACCGCTCAAGGCCGCCCACACACACGGAGATGTCTGTCGCAAGGACGAATTGTGTTTGACTCTACGTGATATAGTTTTTCAGGGCGTGGAGCGTCCTAACTCAGTAGTTTTACCAAGAGTCGAGAGAAAAGTTCTGTTGCCTTATAGCAGTTTGGAAATGTCTCTGGGGCAGCGGTGGTTCCGTATGTGGGTCTCGCGTCGAGCTCTTGACGGTACGACCTACATAACAGTGGGCCTCGGGCACCCACATGCTTCCTTCAATCGGTGCATGGTGGTGCCAGGTGGTTCCGCCGCAGCCAAGGCTACGTCGAATTGTGGTTTCCATCAACACAGAGGAATCCATGACGGAGTACGATTTTTGTTGGCGGCAACTCTCGTGCGAAGGAATAGCCGTCCGACGGTACTGCGTGCAATGCGGGCCGTTTGCGCTTAGACCACGTATAACTCGGCCTTGGTGCTGTCAAGCTGTCAAGCTGTCCTCGCCATTTAACACATCATAGCTAACAGAACCCGGAGCAAACATATTTTGAAAACGAACAACCCACGTAGTGTAAACAATTTGTTTTTTACAGTTCTTCTGACTACACCCGAACGACAGTACTTCAACCAAGTGATATTTGATGCATAATCCGTCATACCAACTGGAGTGACGCAACGGATCGTCAGGTACAGTTATTCTTCCACACGCTTTCGGCAAGCCCGGCTTGACCGAAGATGGCACGGCCGCCGCCGTCTTCTCCTGTCGCAGGTTGGGTTACTGTAGATGTAGAGCTCGAGATTAATGGCGTGCTCGACGTCGCAACCGTTCGCGGCTGCTCTAGAGCAGCAGTGCGGTCGATAACTTGCTGAAACTGTGTCGCTTTTTCGTCGCTCTGATACTCGTATCTCCCATAATTCGGAGATCGCATTCTGTAACCGTGCGTGACGAACGCATCACCGATGTGAAACGGGCGGTGTCTCCGAAGTCCCCCACCTGGTATGTAGTATACATATTCTCCGTTACTCGTGCGTGCTCAAAGCCCTCCTGAGTTGTCGAAGCTTAATCACATTGGATGCCCCCTTTTCCGAGCTCAATGGGCGGTCTTGCCAAGCCAAAGCATATTACGCGAATTATTCACCAGTCTGCAGAAGGTGACAAAGACCTCCCGTCAATAACCGTCCTGGCGTCAAGCTACACCACCACCTCCACAACCACCACCACCACCAAAACCGCCGCAATCACGACTACCACGACTACCACTACCGCCATTGACTACCAAGAGGAAGCAGCGAAAGCTTGCCGGCGGTTGTCGTGGTGGTATAGGTGGTTGTGGTTGTGGCTGCTGCTTCGGGTTGCTGGTTCCGTGATCGGCATCTAGGCTTTGCTGGGTGTTGCTTTCGTTCTTTAAAATCACGATTGGAACGGTTTATGTGGTGATGCGCGTCGCAACTCCATCTGAGCAATAACTCCAGACTATTCCAAAGCTACCTCAATGTTTTACATTGTACGTAGGGTCAACTGAATGCATTGGCTTCAACACACTAGTCTCAAACCAAATCCAACACCCTACCTAGCCTAGCTAGCCTCGGTTTCGCCCAGAGAGGAGGTAACCTTCGAGATGGATACCTTTAAACCAATTATAGTATCTGTGCATGAAACACAAGCTAAAATTGTCCAGAGATCCCTGTCCCTCGGTTTGTGTTCGGCTGCCACCTTTTCATATATTTCTTGTGGTTTACTGTGTAGTGTAAATACTTCGTGCGTTTTTGCTGTCTGACACTCATGCCAAGTTCTTTGGCTTACGGTGGGTCATTTTATGTTCTTAGTTCATTCAAATTGATGCTTCAGTTAGTTGGTGTTTCTTGTGGTTGGCCCAAGGTGAGAATATTACGGGTGTTCGTTTCTGTTCCGCACTACCGTACTTCCACTTTTTTTTCTTCTCAAAAACGTAGACGCAAAAATATATACGTCACTACAGGAACGAAGGGAATGGGAAGCATGGCCTAGGATCAAAACTGGTAAAGAAAGCTCAAAATATGCAACTGTGTGTTGCGTTCAGTCTAAAATACGCCAACCCTCTAGCTGGAAGCTTGCCCACTTGGAGACGTTTGTCACTCTCCTCATTCCTACCCTCTTACTTATACAGCAGCGGTGGGCTGGGTTAAGAGGTTTACCCAATTGTTTCTGAGGCTCGTCACGTAAGGAGCTCCATGCCTAACCCGACAACTGGCTTGGGCGAAAATCAGAGTGCATCCCGATGAATAATCCCATGGCCCAAGTATACTAACAGGTCATGTTTTCAAACAAGTTTGGCCTTCCGACGATTTCGGGCGAAGGAACCCCGTCATTTACTAAACATTTTAGCGGAAATGTGGTATCTCTGCCGTAAAACACCTCAGCAGTGATATTCACAGTCTATCGCCTTGAGGCTGTTCTAGTAACAGATATCCCATTCTTACTTCGAACGTTTTCCTCGACGTTTTCGGTCACTAAGGTACGACGTTGGTGGATTTGTGCGTCATCTCAATGCGCACGGACTAACACTTGGGCGATTATAATAGGAGAAGGAGGAAGTCGTCTGTAGCAGTGTTCCCTAGATGGTTCGGGGGGCTTTGACGTTTGCTGGTGGACGAAAAAGGTTATTTTAAAAACACGTCCAGCTGTGATTTCTGTTATATTGTTGTGAAGCACAACCCCCCGGCAGATCTCGCTTTTCAACTCTCCAAAATGAAGGCGCAAAAGCAATCCCCGTGAGGAGATATTTTCCTCCGAGGTTTCCGAAAAAAACCCATTATTGTTCAAGTAATTTGGCAGAGGCTTCTTGGAACAGTCTTGGACGACTCGCAGTGAAGAAGAAGTGTCATGGGCGTATTCCTTTTGTTCGTGCGACCATGTCAACACATCAAGTATGTGTCGAAGAATTTACCGTGTGGAGCGATCAATGGCCTGAAAACACAGAGTATGGATTTTATCACACAGTGTAACATCCCGGGCTGAGTTGTGCCTCCCCAAGTAATACGAGCAGTGCCTCTCTTCCACGAAATGCAGCTCGAGAAGAAGACCTCTCTTCACCGATGTGCTCATCGTGTTCATGCTGTCATGTATGTGCATTTTTTTTCTGTCGGGAACGTTCGGCGTACTCCGTTTATTTTCGCCGGAAGGTGGAGTTTCATCGTTAACCTGGAACCGCCTAGTAGTATTGTGCATGCAGCTCCATGCCACAACAAGTGAATTGCAAACGCTCAATCAAGTGGTGTTGATATTTTCTTGAGTCCTTGTGCACAGGCCAATAATTTTGTCGACCACTATATCTTCTCAGAGTCGCTTTTTCCGCCTCGGTCGAGGAAGCACACTACTACTAGGGCTGTCTGAACAGAATCACAAGCTGCTGTAAAGGATATATCAACTTTGGCTGAATCGCTCTCTACCCTGGGACGAACTAGCAGAACGTTAAATGACGGCGTGTATTAAATGCGACCAGATTTTACGTTCTGAAAAAACATGAGGAGACGAGAAGCCTCGATAACTATCCTCCGCAGCTTAAGGCCTCAGCATACTTGAATATTCTTGAATCGCCCATAACTAGACCAGCTCCTAACCCCCCCCCCCTCGAACGTTTGTTCGCTCATTTGCTTCTGAAGCGTTTTCATTTCACGTAAACTTCCAGTCTCTGACATTCTCTTCTAAACTGCTGCCTTGACTGTGTGAGGCTCTACCCCCGTGGCGGCGGGGTGGGTGGGAGGGAATACTCATTGTCGTGAACGGCGGTAGTCGTATGGCAGTAACACCCTAGCATTCACACATTGCCAGGACGGAGTACGTCGAAATTTCGCCGACGACGCAGATATCGTCGCGGGGACGGGGGGGGGGGCACTCACATTCCCTGGCAGGCACACATGGTCCAAACGACCTACCACATCTTCGCTTCGAGGGGGCTTCACGGTTGCATAGTTCCCCCGCACACGCGCCATGGGATAGAGATATAGGTAGAAGCGATGAGCAAGCTTCGAAGCTGATGCATGTAGGTTGTGTTTTTTGTTTGCACGGCGCTTACCTATTGCTCCTCACTGGTAACAAAGTTACCGTCCCCTGAATTGTGTCGCCCTCCGTTACCGGTTGCCTACTTATTTTTCTTCCCAGGCCTGTTCTTGATTTGACATTCCATGGATGGGATGACAGCGAGGGCTCCCTATCGTGGGGTCGTTCTCGGTGCTCGGATTTCCGCGACGAGAGCGAACGCGGGTGGGAGAGCGATGCGTGAGGTTCGTAACGCTCGTACCCAATAGTGGTCGGGGCGACGTTGCGGCGAGAGTGCCTGTCACGAACATCGACTACCGTAGAACACGTATACACCTGACGAACGAACCGTTGCATCATGTACTCGATAATTCAATCCGTGCGGCACAAACGTCCGACCGGGTATAGGAAATGTATCCCTGAGAGCACACCGTGGGCCTCTGAGTACCGGACGAACACGGGAGGAACATTATTTGCGCATTTTGGTCTGAAAACGAACCGTAAGGGCACACGAACGTTGAAGTCTTGAATGTGTGAAATGGCATATCGGTTTGAGCTGGGACGGTCGCTTGCTTCGGGTACGTTGCCATACAGACCCGAACGTGCGAATTAGTTTGGGCTTCAGACAGATCATCGCGTGTCAAGTAATCTAATCTGCACAGTGCTCCTGGCGGATGAACAAACGCCTTCCTGCCCGATCGGATGGCAGGCTGATCCATTTAGCAGGGACGCCCCTCAAAAGGTTCAAGATGGTGTAATGTGTGCCACTAGGCCGGCAAGCTGTAGCTCGCCGTCCGCGACTTCACCTGCATCTACATCTCGGTGAAGCCTGAAGCCAAGATGCCCCTCCGCGGCCAAGGTAGAACATAATGTTATCAGTGACGTATATACTGGGTGATGGGCGACACACTAATGTGTTCTGTATATTGTGCGCGTATTTCCGCGGACGCACGGCCTATGCCATAGACGTATTCCGCCAAACGCCGTGTGTCGTATGTGCGGCCGAGTGATGACCCCGAACACCCGTTCGATATGACGGTAGGAGTTCGGGGAGTGTGCGTTGTATTCTCGGTAACCGCGGTTGGCACCACGGGAGGTTTACGGAATCTTTGAAAAATGTTTTGTGGCATGTCGGATCGAATATCAGATTCAGTACGGCTTGCATATTGTGTGTATGTATGTAAGTAGGTAAGGGTGCAACTTACGGACTAGAAAGGGCCTCCCCGCCCCAATGGCGGATGGTCGAAATCAGAATGAATTGGCTGATGGCTATACGTTGACGACCGGTTCTATCTATAGCAGGAAGGCGGCACTAAGCCGATGGCACGAATTACCTGCCGTGGACTGATGCACAGAACGCAAGGTCACACGGATAGCCATGGTTGGCGTGCGTCGTACTGTAGTACGGTTCCATTGCCATTGCGGCGCATGACGTGTCACAGCAGCCCGGTGCTTTAGGTGTGGGCTATGCGCTAACTTTCCCATTCGATAGACGTAATTTCCTTTCCGGAGGTCATATGATAGAAGGACTCGTGTTTCGTTGAGATTTAGAAAGGGCGGAGACTCGGTGGGGGGCCTATGCACACCATGCAATACATAGTATGTATGCATGTTTGCACCCACGGAAGAGTTCGGTGTTATGAATGGGTTCAATAATTCACGTTTAGGGTTCGAATTAGCACTAACACACGTGGTAGGACGTATTCGAGCAGTTTCTTTAGCTCGTTCCTACTAGGCTAGCCACCTTCGCGGACGTGGGGGTGTTATCAAGCATTTTACGGAAAGCGTCGTACGGTTAGATATGGACGTTTGCGCACGCAAGTTTCAACCTGATATAGATGTTTTCATCATCACGGTTGTGGAGCGCCTAGCATATTGAGGTGTATAGCGGGGATGGCTCCCAAAGGGTGTCATAGACGGTCTTTAGGCGAGATGTAGTTGTCCTCATCAGAGGAATCTCACCAAGAACTAGTGTTCTCTTCACCGTATCACGCACCGCAGGTCAATCCACCCATAAACACGTGTTCGGTGGGGCGGCCCGATCTGATTCGGTGAGGTTTCTAGACGGATTGCCTCGGTTAGGGTTTGTGTTTCTAGGAGGAGGTCGTGAAAAACGCGGCAACCAGGGCCAAGGTTTGCTGGCTCACAAATGGCCGTGTGTTCGGAGTCTGCCGAAACGTGATACCTGGTTTCGAAATAATCTCTGGAAACATGATAGGTAAAAACGCGCCGTTAAAATTCCAGGTTGCGAGTACTATTAGTTAGTGTTTGTTGAGAAAACACGTGCGGGGGGGTGTCAGGTTTGTATTAACCTGACTGCAGTTAGTTACTGCGTGCTTTTGCTCAACTGGGTGAATCTATCGTCGGTTGATAGTTTTTTTTTGTAAATACGATCGTTGACTGCCGGTAAAAAAAACAAAATGAAAAAAGAAGAAGAAGAAGAAGAATAAGGAGAAGGTAAAACTGGCAAGGGACTCCATGGGCGTTTGCGGGGCTACATTTACCACTTCCGCAATCGAGGGGGAGCTTGTAAGATTGTCGGAACCGGGATCGACATCCCACATATCGCAATAAGGGCATGCATCTTCAGAAACGTTTCATTCGAGTTGATAAACAACTGTAAGTAATGCAACCATGCATTTCCATTCCCTGCCACCCGGATTACATGTGGGTCGAAGGCGGGATGCGATCACTAACTTGTGACTGACCTCTTCCGCTTCGATACGAAGGCCTCGGGTGTTTCAGCCCGAACCAGGATCTCTCACGGGGTGCGCAATTACATGATCAACGCCCACCCCCTTGATCATCTAGAAATTTGCTTGAAAACTCTAGAAGGTACTGAACCCTCAACAAAATATTCCTGGAGTATCCTTCAGGGTGGTCGTACACCACATTTCTGAAGAAAACCTCTCACTCCCGAAGATTTAAGTAGCGTGCTTTACCGTGGTGTCAACCCTGTAGAGCATGTTGTTTTGACACCATTGGGGGTGACGCGTTTTCAATAGTCTAGAGAAACTCGATGGGCACCGCTCTAGACTCAAACGTTTGATCCATATATTTTCCGCACGGAAGAATAACCCGCCTGCAGCCCACTAGGTGTATTCGATACGAGCAACACCAGCTACCTTTTCTCTCGCGTATGGCGTCTCTGTAGAGGGAAGGGCGACGCCCCCATGGTAGGATTTACCTTCATGTGCATTGTGTGAGATTTATAAATCGGTTAATTACCGAAGAACTCTCCAAACGAAACAAAAAATCACTCCCGAAGGCAAGGTCTTGGTGACGCCAACCTGTTGAGGACAGAGTTTTTTTTTGGAACGAAAATCCCCCAGGGGGAAAGAGTACACTTTAGGATAAAAGTATTATAGAGGGAACGGCCAGACTCCCGGAAACAAACTCGCTAACATAACTGAACTGGTTTCTGGAGTGTATAAAAAATACACCTTCATAGGAATTCCGGGTGTGAGCCCTCTAGAGTGAACAATGTGAGTTTCCCGTGGCGAATCATCTCCCAGAATACAGCGCATAGCAATGATCAAGGCCCTGAACCTAACTTTCAACATTAACTCGGCTAAAGCAATGCGTTACGTTATACGGGATCTGTGTAATGCCCTTTAAGGCACTTGACGCGGGAACCGGCAAGACATTGAAACAAAGCAAACTGCCATGATGTACAGGCAAAATTGTTTACCTCTCATTCAGTTACTTGCCCGGATTACCGGGGGCTGACGACATAGTCGGTATATGGTAAAGCCAGCGAATTTGAGCTCGTAGCGCCCGGGAGTCGAAACGGCAGCTGTTATCATGACATTTTTGACGAATCAATCATTTAGATGAGAGTAGTGCTACAATACCAGTTTCAGCATGTATCACGACAACAGCCTCTCCATGAAACGTGGTTGGTTGATAATAACTGAGTAATGTCTTGTCCAAGGCACAATGGGATAGACTAGCGTCGTGGCACAGACTATTCACGTACCACACGCCACAGAAAACAGCACCCACGCAGTACATTGATTTGCATCGAATGGGATCACAACAACTCAGACGGATAAGCATGAAAACGCTCATCGTGCAATCTTCAACCATGGTGTCACTTTTCACCGTTCCCCTCATTGATATTGTATCATGCCCGTCTGACTCTGCAGAGTGTCCGTCCGTCTTTTTACCAAGGCAACCCCAGTGCAATTTTGTGTTGATGAATTTTCACAAGCTTATCCTCACTTTCGAAAGAACGTCGACGTGTCTCGATATGTATGTACCGTTGCATTTTTCTCGTTGGCATGAAGAAGCCTCCGCTTCATTACAAAATGGAAATATATACCGCGACGAATACCTTCACCAACAAACGATGCCCTCGGTGATATACCTGGATGGAAACGAGCAAATATATTCACTACGCCTGGAGTGTACACTCCACACTAACCGCAGGACTCCCCCCCCCGGACCAGACATTAATATCTGCACCGATCACTGTTTATCATATGCTATCTTGGAATATGTCAAGTTTTTGTAGAGTACCTTTCGTGAACGGCTTTACGATAATCGCACGGCCAGGAGAACAACATGTTTGCATGCCGACTCGGCCTGTCTACCCTCCGGTGATTGGCGCTAGAGTGTAAAAGTGGTTAGCCGTAATAGTAACTACCGCATTGAGGCCCACGGCGCGCGGGAATGTGTACCCAATTCAAGACAGAGTTCAAGCAATGACGGCAGGCGCAGACAGCGCTTCCACCTGGTCACATGAGCTACTGTAGATAGCCGAACAAACCTCACGACGATGCCTTTCGCAGAAACAAACAATCTCAAACATGTACTTGAGTACGAAAAAAGGGTGTTAGGCACTCCGTCCAGTGGCTATCATCGTCGGATAGTATAGGGCTTGAAACGGCCAACTTCATCGTACCACGATCTGCATCTACCCGCCAGCACGTTTGGGGGTCATCTTTCCTGCCTGTCCCACACCACCATAGTACACATGGAGCGGTTTATCAACAGAAGGAGATCGCCGAAGCATCCAAAAACATACTATTTGAACACGAGATGGAAACAGGTTTGGGTTTCGGTCTGTTGTGACAACCGCGAACAGGTTGGCACCCCTCGTACTCGTGTGGCGTGTCAGCCACAGACTGGGCTACATGAAACCATGTGATAGGCGTTTGTAAATGCTCGATAAATTCCCACCCCCTTAACACTGCAAATCAGGACACTAGCTCATCTTACGAACGGGGCAAACTATAGATTGTATGCCATACCAAAATGATAAAACCAACTAAACGTTTCATACCCATGTTCCCAGCCGTCGTGAAAGGTCATGATGCGGCTCGAGGTTCGGGTCGGGCAGTGTTTGAAACTGACACGGGTCGGGTCGATCGGGTCCTATCAAGACAAGAGGTGTTCAAACGTTTTGTTTGCGGGTGGGGTTGGGGCACTTTGACTACACCCGATCCCACCCGACATGAGAACCAATAATAGCACAGACCGGTGAACTGCCTTAAACAAAAAAGCGCCACGTTCTGTACGAAAGTTGTTAACGTTACGCCGAGCCGTGAGTAGTCTTCGAGGAAGAATCACTCGTTCTTCCTTCGCCAACACCGGGTATCAGGACGACACCGTACCTATTGTTAGACCCAGGGCTGGCTACGGCTTTCTTGTGGCTTCAGATCGCCACCTGGGAACAACAATGTACTTGAAGTATCCCCCCCCGCCCGCCTGAACTTTATACGTACCAGGTGCCAGGTGTGGCCAGCGGCATCAAAGCACAAAAATGTTGCGGTGATACAGCCACAAGCTAAGACACACCTACGACTAGTTGCAGCGTATCAATGACAGCGTCAGGTGGTGGAAGTTTACAGAAAATGCTAATCACACGCTATAATAGCTGGAGGTTGCCGCAGTCTATGTCTACACAGGATATTACCGTGGTTTTAGCTGTGTGTGGATAATGGCCATTGACGAGATATTGAAACCCCGAGCAAGGCCCCCACCCTTTGCTAAAGCTTCACGGCGGGCAGCTGTAACGAGATACTGCTATACCACACGTATACGTGCATATCCACAGCAGGAACCTAGTTAGACATTAGAATCGCAGAGTATCTTCTGCAGTATATACAACTTATCAAATACACCTTTAGCGTAGCATGCCCAAATACTATAGCCCGCACGCCCTTGTTAAGATTCTGTAAATTGGATACCACAACAAACTGTATGATGTGTTCGCTGTTAAGGCAATATTTACGTACCAGGGTATCTTGCCTCTTACGGTACAATAAGGGTACAGCCACAGAGAGCACAACTTTCAAAAAGAGATTGGAACCGTTCAGTGACACAACCTACGAGCCAGCTTCGCCGTGGGCTGAACTAAGCTTTACACGGAGTGTGTCCCTCGCAGCCGAGCCCGGCAGACTCCACTTGATCGATATCATTCGTTATAATCTGGATATCTGGAAAATGTTTGTGCGCTAGGCGCGTGTATATGTACTCGTGAGGATTTCGTGCTCTGTCCTGTATTATTACAACCTTACCGTCCGGCCGATAACGTTGCATCGGGGGTCCCTAGATATTCTGACGTCGTGCTTCATAAACGCCACAGACAGCACAAGACACCCTTTTGTTTTGGAGCACGGACACATTCTTGTGTTTGCCTTGTTAAGTCTATGGCAATATTCCCTGTACAAAATTATTAATAGTGTGCTTCCATGCCAATGGAAACGCGAAGTTCAAAAGTTTAAAAAAATATATATGGCTTCAAAAAAACATCCGAAAAATTTCTCGTACCGCCGCTGTGGGAAAAAAAGAGAAAAATGTTGGATTTTTTCTTTTTTTTCCCCCAACGGCTGCAGGCGGCGCAATTTGTGTTTTTCTGGTCGCAAATTGTCAACACGGTGATCGAAACCAGCTCGTGCGACAATCGACGCTTGATCAGCACATAGACTCAGCCCACGGCCAACCCACTCGGTATCTGAATCTGGCAAGCCCAACGAATATAGATGACGGCCTCGAAGATATCAGGTGGTTCCGTGGTCTAGGGGTCGAGAGCTTGCCGGCGGCGTCCAACGATATCCTCCCAAACCACCTGAAACAAAGTCTATTTCTTGCCATTCGAGACGGATGGAGAAGTTTTGTCTTCTGTTTTGTGCAAACCAGCGGCCAAATGTTTTTATATCACACGCCTGGTCAGCTCCCGCCACATGACACCGGCCATGGTGTGAAGACGGTGACAAAATAGGGTGGGTCGGAGCCCCTAACGAGCGCACTCCGTTCAGAATTCATGACGCAATCGTTGGTTTTGTTGATCGATGTCTGTCGAGGACTCGGAATCTCGCCGCTTCGAACCAAAGATCGGCCTGAGTTTTTCTCAAGCCGATGTTGGCCCAACATCGGCCCCAGATGATTTGCTTTTTTCGGGTTTTTCCAAAAGTTAACTTTTTCTTTTTTTATTAGGTGGCCCATAGGAAGCGTGTTCTGATTTGTTTTGGCGGGTATCTTTGAAATTCAATTTTTTTATTGCAACTTGGCTGTACCATTGGCATAGGTATATACCTATATATATGGTTCGTGCAAAATAATTCGAGAAAATCGCTATTTTTTTGCTGTTTTAAGTGAGTACGCTCGACTGCCACCAGTGTGTGTGCGAGGCTCGGTCTTTTATTACAGCACGCAGCAATTTCTTGCGACGGGACAATGCCGCTACTGACGACAACAAAAAGTCTGGGAACACAATCGTACGATACGATACCAGAATATATATCCACGACCAAGGAAACTGTTGGAATTTTCGCAGGGCAGTATCTATGCGACTATTCGATCTGGAGAGCCTGTTGGACTCCTATCGCCCCTCAATAGGGTAGGTTTATCGGGTTGGGAGAAGGGATCTTTAGGGATGTTTTTTACTTGAAATATGTGTAGCGTGGTCTGCACTTTCTTCGGAATCGTCGTCCGCAACTGAGAAATTTCCTGGTTCGATGCAAACTCGGCGCAGCCAGCCGTGTTTATGGCGAGTTTTGGCCCGTTTTGGTTGCGGTTTGGGGTCAGGGTTAGGGTTAGGGTCAGGGTTAGGGTTAGGGTCAGGGTTAGGGTTAGAGTCAGGGGTGGGGTCGGGTCTTCGCCCGTATCTTGATCCCAACAGGAACCAACACACCCGAACAGCCTACCAACCTAAAGATCCCTTCTCCCAGATTGTTAAAGGTCCTCCCTCAATATTTCCGTGTAACAAGGTGGAATACAGTGCCGTTTCGGGCTGACAGGTGTCGGGGTTTCTACCAATATAATACGTTGTGCAGCAGCAGCAGTGGTAGTTAGTTGAGGTTTTCAGAGAAGGGGTCGCACTTAACCCCTTTAGAGCCGCAGTCCCGTTCTGGGGACAAACTACTTGAAATTTGAGTGGTTTGTCCCCAAAACGGGGCTGCGGTTCTAAAAGGGTTAATCGTTTATTTATTTCAACCCTTCCTTGCTCAGTGAAAACGACGTGCTTGTATGATCACGATTTCCTTTCGTAGGGTAGCTCCCCAGTCATATACTCCGAGGTGCCAACTACTGGCGGGTTTCGGTGTTGCATGCGCGCTTGCATGCTCCATGATAGACGCAAACAACAAAAACGCGTCCCACTTATATAGAAGCGAGGGTATACAAAACCATGTACCAGGTAAAGAATGGGAAACCAGGTATAATGTCCTTCGTCGACGCCAAATGGGGAGAATACCCCCGTTCAACTCGGCAAGAACACGGCACTTACTTTCCCTTGCCAAGAGGGTAGTAGGGTAAAGGACCCGCCAGGTTTTGGTATTATTAAGGGTTCGATGCAGACGAACCCACTTGACAGTCCATCGACAATGATAGAGATGAAGAGTGTGTGTGCGAGGCACGGGCCTTTCCTTCCAGTATGCAGTGAGTGGATGCTTGAGTCACCCGGCAACAAAGTAAAGGGTCGCACTCTTGAATTCAACCAAAAACAATCCAGGAATTTGGGTGTGACCACAGTACTTACTTCAATACGATGCGGATGCCCATCACGACCTCTGCGAATCTTGAGACCTTCGCGGAGCAGTACCCATGCAAGGAGTTGGTGGAAAACACGGCACGCACACGTACTCGTAGTGTTTCGTGGAACACGACCATGATGGGTGTCCATAGTGTTCATGTTTGCGCGCACAAGCGGGACGACCCCCCCCCCGTCTTTGCCAATTGAATTGTCTGAATCAGATGATCGATTTTCCGCCCCTCCCTGCATATATTGGAAAATATGTCCATCATCAGTTGGCAGGACTACACTAGTATGGGCCTGCCAACAATACACACCTACCCAATCTGGGCAAGCCTGAGACTCTCATTGGGTCGCTATCCTCAAACAACCATGAGCATAGTCCATTATATAGCATTGAGTGTAGGCTTCACCAATATATATGCCGTTTATCCTAACCCAGTTTTTTCTTGGCGGTTTCCAAAGCTTGATGAACATAAAACGAGACAGCCTAAACTACAGCACAACGGACTGCAATTCGTATTCATTAATATCTGCGGTCTTCTGTGCAACTCGGCAACTTTTTCGGCGAACTTGGCCGTCTTCTTTCTTCTCCTGTTTTTGTTTGCCTACACGAACCTAAAGTTATATATTCGCTAATACGTTCCAACATGTCCCTAAAACAGAGTGGTAGCCGAAAAATGTTGACGTTTATGGAATGAACAATGTATACGTTTTATCCTTCAACGTGTGTGTTACACCATTAAATTTAGCCACTGCCTGGTATGATTTTCGATAGATAGCGCATCACTATCGTACAGTATGACGGGGGACGATACAAAATAGGACTAAATGTCGCTAGCAAATATGACGAAATATAAAGGTTTTTGTGTGTACCATAGGTTCTATTTAAGACGGCCCCGCTAAGGGTGGCATTCCGTATGCATGTTATTATTATTATTATTATTATTATTATTATTATTGTTATTATTATTTATATCCTAACATCGTTTCACACCAACTTCGGTCAATACACGATCAAGGCCTCAAATTCTGAAGAGAATGCCACCCGATCGCCCACCGATATCACGAAATTAAATACTGATAATCCACTGTTTGCTGTCGCGGATACGAGGAAAAAAATGCTACCGGGTACACAGTATTATTTATGTTTGTCTACAATAACAATAATAGTTTTTTTTGCTAAGAATAATATTATCATCTATCGTAATTAAACAATGTGAAGAAAAATCGCTGACGCCTACGTACTACTGTAACGTACATCAATATAAAATGTTGAGTGTTACGACATCCTAGGTGTCAACACTACACACTCGACAAGTATTTCTTGGCCTGGCACCCGAGTACCCGGGTACCTGGCAACCTCTGGGTATCCCTTGGAGTCCCCGGTATATATTTTGATAGCAACCTATGATGCCCCCTAGACAGGATTCAAACTGGAGGAAAAACCTCTGTCGAATATTATTTTTTGCAACGCCATATAATCCTTCCTTATTCGGGTTATTTAGAATACTAGGGAATATAAGCCCCCCCCGCCCCCACGGCGGGCGGGTCAGATTCCTGAAGTAATATAGGAGCTATAATAATAGGTTAGCCAAAACGTAGATAGGATGGATATTAATTGTGGCCTCGTGCTTTAAATTAATAAAAACCATTTGTAAGTCACTTGATGTACGACCTCAATAAACGTTAAAATGATGAATTGTGCAATATTTATTTGATATGCTTGCTCCCTCTCTGGAATCTCACACTGCCACTTTATTAGTCGTTGGTTGCAACAGTACGATGCAATATAATCTGCGGGTAATGCGATAAACGCACAGCACAGAGGGACCACACTGACTGGGGGTATCGATTGTTTCAGTATTGATCAAATTTAGTACTCCGAATGCTGAGACTATTAGGGTGCTTGCGGCCTCAACCTTGCGAGTGACTGGGAGTGTGAGCAGTACTCAACTTCGAACCTCGAAATGCTGCCTGAATGTTGCGACTAAGTGCGAGTGTGAGTAGTGCTATAGGTCCAAATGCCACGGGCGCAAGGAGTGCCCGCAGGATCGGAAGATAAAATATCCGAATGAATGAGCGGTTGTCAATATTATCACTTCATTCGAGAGGACGAGGTGTTAAATCGAGGTGCTAGAGCAGACAAGAGCAGAGATCAGACGACCGTGCTGGTAGGACAATGGAATCAAAACGATGTCGAACTTACATAATCACGAACACGAGGCTGATGAAGCCGGCAGCAGAAGTGGTAACGCAAACTATAAATCCCGCACGAGACTTACCTGCACGAAGAACGGCTGTAATTATGGTGGTCATCGACAGAAGAAGAGTGTGCCGGATTGGGTCGTCCTGAGCAAAGGCCAGACGATGCTTGTGAGATATCAATATGGGAAGGTGCAGATAGATGCTCCGAGTACCTTGGAGTAAAGTAACGAATATCGATAAATTACTTCAGGTCTTTGTTGCACACGGAGTATCTCAGGGCTCGATACTCCGGGCTACTACGCGTACTCGCAGTATTTCGGGTAGGATCACTCTCAGTACTGCTTGACAATTAATTGTCCTCGGAGTATTTCGGGGTTCGTTATTCTAAAAAACTGCTGTACTCAAGGTATTTTGGGGTTCATTACGCTGGAACACTCGTTGTACTTAAGGATTTGGGGATCTTGTACTGCCCCTCTACTTTAAGTTGTCGGAAAACTTGGGCATTTCATACAGCAAAAAATTCAATACTTGGAGTATTTCAGGGCTTCGTATTCCGAGGTACGAGTAATACTCGGAGTACTCGGAGGGTTTGGCTCTTCTGTACTGTTCTTACTGCAAGTACTTCTAGAATTTAGGCCACCAGTGCTCTAATACTCGGAGTACTCGGACTTATTTTTAGAGTAGTACCGATAAATCAAACACTTTCGAGCCGCGAGCAATGTCGGTACAACCCCCAAAAACGGTCAAACCGGCTGCTGCACAGGTTACATAGGGCGAGTGTTGACGTCGTGACAGGCTGTTTCGGATCATGATTCTTACTGATATTAAAGCAGTAGTGGACCTAGAGCAGGCTGCCAACACAACACCATCATACGATGGCGGAACAGCGTAGGGAGGAGCAGCAGCAGCAGCAACAGCGTCAACCAGCATGGTGAAAATCGACGGCGATCAAACGAAGCCGGCACGAGCAAACGTGAACCAACGGAGGATGATGAACGAACCGCGCATACGCGTCATACATCCGCTCCTGCTAGGAGAGTCAACGTCTTTCCGCACCGTGTTGGCAGTTAGTGTTGTTTTACCACCGGTGCTCCAGGCAGGCTTCTTCCTTACGCTGCTGTATGCGATTGAGTTATGTTTGCTCGGGGCAAGGTCTTCGTGCCGAAACTCATCATCATCGCCACGGGCAACCAAAAACGCGGAGTAGCGAGCGTCGCTCCTTATCCTATATGTATACGGGAGGTGTCGGTTGGTTAAATAAAATTAGTTGCGTCGGAATTTCGATACGTAAAGGCAAAGTACGTTCTCGACCAACAACGCAGCGGGACAAACAGGTACCTACTCGTGACAAGCGTGCATGATTGTGTGTGTGCAGCAGTGTGCTGCGGTAGAAAGACATATATAGGGAGGATGCTTTGGAAACTGGGTGTTGTTGCAGAGCTTATTGAGGAAGGTACTGTTTTGTTGTCTGTAGTAGTCCACAGCGCGGCGTATGTAGTGTACTAAAGACGACAGAGAGGATTGCGTGAACGCCTCGGTAGCTCGAAAGGTTTTTGTTTCGATGGACTTCGGGTGAAGCGGGCGTAGATGACGAGGACAGGATGTTCAAGGCACGTGAGGGCAAGAACACATGCGTGTTTCGAAAATGACGTCGCAAAGGACAAGATCTTGGAACGTTGCACGAAGGCAGCAGCTTGCAAAAGGTGAATTCGGAGTATGTGAGAGATACATTAATCTTGACGTTGTTGCACGAAGGGAGCTTACACCAATTGTGAGTACGTGATATAGATATATATATATACATACTTAGATCACAACCCCTGAGCGTGCTCGGTTGGTGCATTCCTGGGCTCTCAGAGCTCCCACTTCCAAACCGCCTCCTTTCATTACTTGCTGGACCTTTCCAGCAGTTATTTGTTTCCTCGGCCATTTCTTCCTTTTTTCTTCTTTCGTTTCGTGTGCGTGCGTGTTCTCCGAGCACGGCATCGCGGGAGGACCCGGTACCGTCAAGGGTGCCAGCGGGTGCTGGCGGGTAGAGGGGGGGTTGCAAGGAGCGCGGTCGCCGCTTTCGTGCCTAGGCGTCGCGTGTGCTTCGAGACACGAGGGATGCATGAACGGCCTTTGTCTGGCTTCGATTTATGATTGTTGATAGAGTATGTACAAGTTTATAAAGGTCGTTCAGAAGGGCAATATACATTTCAAGCGGTGCTTATTTTTGCGACCACTCTGAAGTTGAAAGAGGGAGGTGTGCAGTTTGAACAACAACGTTATCGAGCTGGCGAACGACGGCCACGGTAATCACCGGGCTTCATGCGGGGCGGGCGACGGGGCTGATTGTGGCAGAGAGTGATAAAACCTTTACCCGGACCGAATCGGTAGCGAGGTGGTCGCGAGAGGGGCGGGCGGCGTACGAGGCTGAGAGAGAAGCTCTTCTGTGCGGTGTTTTTGTTTTCTTCTTTTCGACCGGGTGCAAGGTGTTCCAATCAGGCAGCTTTTCATTACTACTTGCCGGACCTTTCCAGCAGTTCTTGGGTTTTCTTCATTTCTCTTGGCACGTCCTTTCTTCCTTTTTCGTCTTTTGTTTCGTGTGCGTGAGTGTACTCCGAGTACGGCACGGTGGGAGAGCCTGGCGCCGTCGCAGGTGTCAGCGGGTGCTGCTGGCGGGTAGAGGGGGGGTTGCAAGGAGCGCGGTCGCCGCTTTCGTGCCTAAGCGTCGCGTGTGCCCCGAGACACGAGGGATGCATGAACGGCCTTTGTCTGGCTTGAATTTATGATTGTTGATAGAGTATGTACGAGTTGATAAAGGTCGTTCAGGAGGGCAAGATACTATTCAAGCGGTGCTTATTTTTGCGACCACTCTGAAGTTGACAGAGGGAGTTGTGCAGTTTGAACACCAACGTCATCGAGCTGGCGAACGACGGCCACGGTGAGCACCGGGCTTCACGCGAGGCGGGCGACGGGGCTGATTGTGGCAGAGAGTGATTAAACCTTCACCCGGACCGAATCGGTAGCAAGGTGGTCGCGAAAGGGGCGGGCGGCGTACGAGGCTGAGAGAGAAGCTCTTCTGTGCGGTGTTTTTTTTTCTTCTTTTCGACAGGGTGCAAGGTGTTCCGATCAGGCAGCTTTTCATTACTACTTGCCGGACCTTTCCAGCAGTTCTTGGGTTTTCTTCATTTCTCTTGGCACGTCCTGTCTTCCTTTTTTCGTCTTTCGTTTCGTGTGCGTGCGTGTACTCCGAGTACGGCACGGCGGGAGAGCCTGGCGCCGTCGCAGTTGTCAGCGGGTTCTGGCGGGTAGAGGGGGGGTTGCAAGGAGCGCGGTCGCCGCTTTCGTGCCTAGGCGTCGCGTGTGCCTCGAGACACGAGGGATGCATGAACGGCCTTTGTCTGGCTTCGATTAATGATTGTTGATAGAGTATGTACGAGTTGATAAAGGTCGTTCAGGAGGGCAAGATACTATTCCAGCGGTGCTTATTTTTGCGACCACTCTGAAGTTGAAAGAAGGAGGTATGCAGTTTGAACACCAACGTTATCGAGCTGGCGAACGACGGCCACGGTAATCACCGGGCTTCACGCGAGGCGGGCGACGGGGCTGATTGTGGTAGAGAGTGAATAAAAACTTACCCGGACCGAATCGGTAGTGAGGTGGTCGCGAGAGGGGCAGACGGCGTACGAGGCTGAGAGAGAAGCTCTTCTGTGCGGTTTTTTTCTTTTCTTCTTTTCGACCGGGTGCAAGGTGTTCCAATCAGGCAGAAAAATATTACACGAGAGGGGACTGGGATTTTTTCCCCTTTCCGAGTTTTCGGTTTCATTTTCATTTATTTTGCTGCTGTGCCGTGCTGTGCTTTCGCCTTCTTCCTACATACGAGTACAGACATAAGAGTATATCGAAAGAAGAAAATAAGTACAGACAGCAGTATCCTACCTGGGGTATGTACGTACGTAGGACATCCGCGACGCGAAGCGCATATATATGTGGCATTCGAGCTGGCGTCGGAGCTGTTTGTTCCTTAAGCATGGCGGCGGGACTCTTGGCATTATCAAGTCGCCGGTTTGCAATTACGACCTATAAACTCAATCGTGGATCTCTGTCACTTCGCATAATTTGATGTACTTTTTTCCTTCCAGAGCGAGCGTAGCGGGCGGCGTAGGCCGCCCGCGGAACGAAGCGCCTTGTATACATTATTTTTTTTTCTCTTGCCATCCGACAATGTGCAGCATGATCTTCAACATGGATCACTCATAACTTTCCCGAAAGAAGAAAACCTCGGAAACAAAAGACATTGTTTGAACACGTTGGTAATAGAGGCCATACTAAGATGAACTTTTATATTGGGCATCACGCTGCCTATAGGTATACGTATGCTTGTCCAATTCCACTGTGTCTGGTATATAATATATACCAGGTATCCTTCAGAAGGAATTACATATAGAACACGTGCGATCCTCTTACCACAACACACTCTGCCCTTTTGTAAATTTCACTTAAAACGAGATAAATATACTCGTACGAGTGACGGATTGCGCAGCTTGCGATGTTGAGTACCAGGTATCCACTACCTACCATGGTACCTAAATAATCAGTCGAGCTCACACAGCTGATGATGATGATGTATTTCATGTTTTTATCAAATTGAAAGACTTAAGTGCCTACTGACATCACATACATGCCTAACATGTCACACCCACCCCTCCCTGTTGTGCAATACGCGGGTCCTCGCGAGTAGAGGCGTACTACCCGGCTTGCTAGTACCGGTCTTGAGTACGGGTAATAACACATAACTACTTCTCGTACACTCGCCGAGTTATTGTTGGGGCCCGGGCAATCGGATGCCCGGCCTTCAGATGTATGTGTACAACAGAGAGAGCGAGTTATTTACAGTTAGTTAGTTACAGTTTGACGGGGGGACCATAAAAAATGGAAAAATATATGGTTGGAAAAAACAGGTCGTAGGTATAGAGGATTTTCTGTGTGCCGTACGTCCTACCAGGTATTTACTATGGTCCCCTGTAATAGATACTACTGCTGGTTGGGTAGTTAGTTGGCGTTGAACGGGTACGGGTACTCGCAATATTTACAGTTAGTTACAGTTTGACGAGGGGACCATAAAAAATGGAAAAATATATGGTTGGAAAAAACAGGTACGTAGGTATAGAGGATTTCCTGTGTGCCGTACGTCCTACCAGGTATTTACTATGGTCCCCTGTAATAGTTACTGCTGGTTGGATATAGTTGGCGTTGAACGGGTACGTGTACTCGCAAAAACGACCACAAACAATATCGACTATACCCGGGTATTTCCCACCGAAGTTTGTGGGTATACCGGTCCAAGACGGGTACTCGGCGGGTAACACTTTTCGAGTGCACAGAAGTGCTTGTCGTATCCAGTACGAAAACATGGCGTTGCAGATCCTACGGTATAACAACGAATGGAGAGACCGGCGTACGGCAGTTATATTATACTCCGTATAAATAAGGAGTGTTGTAGAGTGTATGTGAGTGTTGTAGCTAGACCAGCCTTTGTATAGCGCACCTTGGACCTGTCTTGACGACCCTGCTTCGCTTCGTCCTCTGGGTCGCGATTCAACTTCTAAAGCAGACCTGCTCCCAGGTGCACTTTACTTCTGGACTGCTGTATTTATTCTTGTACTTACAACAACCCGTGTTGATCTCATTCGTCAACTTCTCTCCAGTATATACAAAGCACAAAGCACATACATGATTAATTTCCTCTTGCTTGCCTCGCCCGCTTTGTGGAGGACCTTTAACAATCTGGGAGAAGGGATCTTTAGGTTGGTAGGCTGTTCGGATGAGACCTTCGTGAACAATACATAGGACGCTTGTATACAAGAATCGGCACGACCACGGTCTTCGTAGATTATGTCGTTCATCAAGTAATTATTTGTTTCGGTCGTGCATGAATCGAAAAATCCGGATTGTGATATTGATTGCTCGCGTAGTAGCAGTGGTACAACAGCAAAGAGTCAGGAGTACCTCTTCATTCTACGAACGGAGTAGAAAGCACCAATACCGCACATATCGACAAGAACAGCACCTAACCTGCCCGGGTACCTTGCAATGACCCGGCCCTACAACCGCGTGTCGGTTTGGTGAACACTGGCGAACGCGCCTTGTGGGCACAGTCACGACACGCTGTGCACACTTGTGCGTTCGTGCACTCTGGTCGGTGGTACAACCTACCTCGCTGCAGCCACAGCACAGCAGCAGCCTTCCATATCCTGCTGTTGTACCAGTATACTGCCGTACCCCTGGTACCTGTTAAGTGTGTCCTGCGATATATATGTCGACCATGTATGAGAAGGGTTGCCATACTGGTCTGGCCCCAGCGGGGTTGCAGCGCTGGGAGGGTCTGCTGAGCGTGGTCAGGGTGTTTTGCGCCCTTGTGACGGCCAGCATAATATCTTCGTGGTACAGCCGGGGGCCCATCGGGAGGATGAGGCTTCTCTTCCTCCACTGGATCGGGTAAGAATTGTTTTTGCTGCCAGTACAGAAGAATTCGCAGTATATTCGAATACCGGTAGACCTGACTGGTATTTTAACGCAGCGGGGGGTGACTTTATTTTCGGCGTACTTGCATACCACTGTTACGTACGTGAGGAGTGTGTATGTGTGGTGTTGGTGCTGGTGCTGCCCCTGCTGTTGCTATTATTGCTGGCTCTCACCCAACCAGACTTATTGTCGGGCTTTCTTTTTTAGTAGTTGGTGCAACTGCTGTTGCCGCTGTTGTTCCCGCTGTTGTTGTTGTTGCTGCTGCTGCTGCTGCTGGGCTCGGGAGAAACGCATAGCGTCCCTGCCGGAAACAGCTCCCGCCTACGAGTATGCGTTATGCACCGACTGTTGGCCTTGTTGCCAGCCAATGCCGTTTGAAGAAAAGACTCGTGATGACGGTATTTCGGAGATTTCCGTCAAGGCGGCTTTATATTTATTGGAGATAGATCAGATGGTGAACGTGCCTCGCGAAAAGCAACGCCCCCGCTGCTGGAACCACTTTAGATTATCTGTTCCCCCAGAACTGCCGGCACACTAAGCTAAAGTGCATCCGGTAGTATATAGCACGATACCACGCGGGGTGACAGCGACCACAAGACATTATTAACAGGTAGACCTCTCTGCGTGTTGTGTCGGCATATATATGTTGCTGTGGTGTGTGCTGCAGCTCGGCCGGTCATAGCTTATCGCCGAATGTGGAGATGGGTTCGTGTTCTCGACCAAGATATCCCCGGGCACTCTTTAGAGGTACACCAAGCTTAGTGTGCCTCCGAAAAAGACATAAGCACATCACCACGAGCAACTACGGCCACCGTGAAGTGCCCGACCTGTTTTTTGGTTGTCCACGGCATGACATGTGCTGATGTGGTGTTTGCAGCATTTGTTCCAATTTTCAACATTTATTTGTCGCCTGCTACTGACTGTGTACAAGCGGGTTCGTGTTCCCAGTACTCAGGATCCCTCCACGGTCGCAGGCATTTTTTCGTTGGTACATAAAAAGGTAGAAGTGCCCCCGAAAAAGGCTTTGTGCACCAGTCCACCACGAGCGAACACGATGAACGTGGGATACCAGGCCTCTCTTGAGGTTGTGCAGGGTAGATGCCGTGTGAACCAGTCTCCCCGGCGATCGCTTCTTGACCGACAGGCAGGCAGATCAGTGTTTACTGTTGTAAATACATACCCTGGTACCTGGTACCAGGTACCAACGTAAAAAACGGGGTCACAAAAAACGTAAAACAGCACAAGTTATGCCGCTTTTTGTACGAAACGAGCCTATATATAATGTCAGACTGGTATGCAATAGATATATATATATATCTCCAATCCTTTTTCCCCCAGCATGCCACACAAAAACGGTAATGTTCCTCCCCCAAAAAACTATCGCGAACAATCACGACGACCGTGGAATTCCGATTTATCTGGGGGTTTGTTTTGGTGTAGGTTATGTAGTAGCATTTCTGCCGCTCGTTGCTTCTCGCCCGATATACAGACTTCTTTGTCGTGTTCTTGATGCAAGTGCGCCGATTTCCAGGCCTTTTTTAGGGACACAGCACGAACGACCTAAAAATGCCGATTATGGACCACAAGAAGCACCCCACCACGGGCGATATCGACGACCGTACATAGATAGGATGCCAGCTTTTGTCCGAGTGTTTTTCCGCAGTGTGTGGTGGTTTGGTATGTATGTATGTGCAGTATTTCCGCGGGTCTATAATCCGGAGACGCTTTTGGTTTGCTGGGTCTTAACCCTTTTAGAACCGCAGTCCCGTTTTGGGGACAAACCACTCAAATTTCAAGTAGTTTGTCCCCAAAACAGGACTGGGGTTCTAAAGGGGTTAACAGAAAGTCTGGAGAGTGGAGTGATCCTGAGTATATATTATAGGAGAACTCGAACCCGTCTCAATCTTGAGCAAGGAGCGACAACCGGCCGATCCGCTCCACACACAACAGAACGATATGTGGTATGGACAACCGCGAGAGAGGTCTAGTATTTCGCTGTCATCCTGATATCATACTCAATTCCTGTGGGCACTTTACCGCCTGTGCCCCCAATTCCGAGCGGCAAATATTCCACACCCCGGATGGCTCATGAGTTAGCTCATCTATCTATCGTGTATAGCTTAATCTTCGAGAACGTGTTCAGAGTAGCTACCGCCTATAGCTCAAGACTGGGAAACGATGTGTAGCTCATGTAGCTCCTATAGCTCATCTCGGGGACAGAAGAGCTAGCTCATGTAGCTCCTATAGCTTAGCCTGCGAGAATATGTGTAGAGGAGCTATCTTCCTTAGCTCAAGCCTTCAAAAGACGTGCAGATGAGCTACCGTCTGTAGCTCAAGCGGGGGAAACATGTGCGGATAAACTATCGCCTATATATACTAGTTCACTCCCGGAAAACGTAGTCATACCTCATGCGCGCAGCTCATTGCAGCTCTTTCTCGGCAACACATGCGTGGAAGATAAGTAGCTGTAAAAGCCCACCCTCCGCGATAACTACCTTTCTTTGTATAGGAGTATTATGGTTTCGGCCTGGGTTTGATCGTTGTCCTCATCCGTGTCGATAACATTTCTTCGGGGTCCTCAGACCTATGCCAATGGTACAGCGAGGTTGCAATAAAAAGTTTGAATTTCAAAGATACCCGCCAACATTTTTCAGAACACGCTTCGTATGGGCCACCTGAACAAAAAAAAAGTTCCTAACTTTCGGAAAAGCCCGAAGAAAGCAAATCTGGGGCCGATGTTGGGCCAACATCGCCTTGAGAAAAACTCAGGCCGATCTTTGGTTCGAAGCATGGTGATTCCGAGTCCTCGACAGACATCGTTTGACAAAACTAACGACTGCGTCATGAATTCTGAACGGAGTGCGCTCGTTAGGGGCTCCGACCCACTCTAGGGTCACCGTCTTCACACCATGGCCGGTGTCATGTGGCGGGAGCTGACCAGGCGTGTGATAAAAAAACATTTGGCCGCAATATTGCACAAAACAGAAGACAAAACTTCTCCATCCTTCTCGAATGGCAAAAAATAGACTTTTTTCCATGTTTGGGAGGATACCGTAGGACGCCGCCGGCAAGCTCTCGCCCCCTAGTCCATGGATCCGCCTGACATCTTCGAGGCCGTCATCTATACTCGTTGGGCTTGCCAGATACCGAGTGGGTTGGCCGTGGGCTGAGGTTATGTCGAGATCGAGCGTCGATCGTTGCACGAGCTGGTTTCGATCACCGTGTTGATAATTTGCGACCAGAAAAACACAAATTGCGCCGCCTGCAGCCGTTGGGGGAAAAAAAAGAAAAAGAAAACATTTTTCTCTTTTTTTCCCACAGCGGCGGTACAAGAAAATTTTCGTCTGTTTTTTTTAAAGCCATATATTTGAAAAAAAACTTTTGAGCTTCGCGTTTCCATTGGCATAGGTCTCATCCATCGATGGATCCAGTTGCTGCCCGCCGCTAGCCTGGTCTACGGAAGAAGCGCCGCTGCAGTTGCTACCCTGGGTCGTCGGTATGCTAGGCGTGTTGCTTTGTGGTATCGGTGCCGTGTTCTGTGCAAGCGCCTCTCGTGGTGTGCACGGTGACAGCTGACATCTATCTGCGGTATTATATATTTCTTGTCCAAAAACGAAAATTCAAACTTTGTTGGATCTTGACCTGTCGTCAGGCGTACTCGTATTCATAACAGAAGCGGATCCGATATCATGTGATTTCATCTGCGTACTTGTATACTTGGTCATTAACAAAGCCCATGAGCTAGCTCTTCTATCCCTACAGCTCAATCCTAGCATGGTCCGATGAGCTATCGCCTATAGCTCAAGCTTTGAAAATTTTTGCAGATGAGCTATGGCCTATTATATAGCTGAAGCTTTGAAAATATGTGCAGATGAACTACGGCCCTTAGCTCAATCTTCGGAAACATGTAATGTGCAGATGCCCTTCCGTCTATGGCCCAAGCCGGGGAAAACCTGTGTAGCTCATGTGGCCCCTACATCTCATCCCGGTGATAGCTGAACTAGCTCGTGTAGCTCATGTAGCTCACTCTGCACATATATTCGAAGATCAGATACAACCCATAGCTCAAGCTTGGAAAACATGTGCAGATGAGCTACTCCCCTATAATAGCTCAAGCCAGGAAAACATGTGTAGCTCACGTACCATACGTAGCTCACCGGTGAACTATCTCTTAAAAGAGCTAGCTCGAGTTACCGTGAGCTGATCTGTCCGGGTCGCGAATTATTCCACAACTTCGACAGATAGATCGGATGCCATTTTGGGGATCTAAATCTTTTAGGGCAGATATATCCCTGATATTTAGGGATCTGCGGGATCTAGGTCATGTTTTCTGTATTGGATATGTGCGATCTACATTATATCATTTGTACACGTTTGCCTGGGTGGGACCTGTATGACTTATATCTTATTACGGGGGACCATAGTTAATAGGACCAAATATTCTTAGTAAAAATGGTGAAATATATAGTTTTTTATGTATACCATAGGTCCTATTAACTATGGTCCCCCGTAATAGTAAATGTTTCTGTGTGTGGGATTTACATGATATATATCTTACACACGTGTGTCCGGGCATGATCTGTGTGACCTGCCCGATCTACACATGCTTCACAGGTGATACATACACCATCTATCTGCGAGATCTAGATAATATATGCGTGGGGGGACCTTCAGGATCCATATTTTAAATACATGTTTCCGTGGGTGAGATCTGCGTGATCTAAATCACACATATATGTTCCGCCAGGCGGGATCTGCCAATCTACGTGATCTGCACATACATGTTTCATAAAGTGGGATCTGTATGATGTACATGTTACACAGGTGGTTCGCCAGGTAAAATCTGCACGATCTAGATATTTCATACATACATGCTCGCCGGGTAGGATCTATATCATCTACATGATATGTATGTGATGTTTCGCCAGGTGGGATCTGTATCATCTATCTGGGGGATCTGCACTTGTTTGCCTGTTGAGATATGTAGGACCTGCGTGATCTGCCACATTTTACTGGCAGGTGAAGATGGATTGGTTCATATTCGCTCGTGGGTGATCATATGGCTCATGTATATCGGAAACGTTGTATTCGAAATCTGACATACAGCAACGGCATCGCTGCCCCCGTTGGTGGTGCCGGCTCGCAGCTCGAGCTCCCCCCCATCAACCACACAGCCACAGCTAGATGCACTATCACGCTGCCGCTTACAAACCACGTACAGCATGCCAACTGGCGGGGGCGGCAGCTCTGACAGTGGCACGCGGGCAGCAAATGATGTCGGCAGCGGGCCGGAAATTGGTTCCTCGGCGGATCCCGGAGGCGAACCGATCGAGTTGGGTCTTCCACACACATCTGGTTGTGTGCGATCTGTATGATGTAGATTTTACACACACGTTCGCCTGTGAAGGATCTATACGATTTAGATATTACGCACATGTTTGCCCGGGTGGGATCTACATGATCTGCACATGTTTGCCAGGTGGGAACTGTATGCTCTGCGTGATCTGCACATGTTTCACGAGATGCGGTCTGTATGATCTGGAGCTTGCGTACATGTGTGCCCGGGTATGATCTGTATGATCTGCCTGGTCTGCAAATATTTGCCTGGTGGAATGTATATGATATGCGCGATCTAAAACGTATATGCCCGGAGGGATCTGTGTGATATTGATTTACATGCGTGTGGGTGGGTGGCATCTATCTGTGTGATCTGCATCATACATATATATATGTTTCGACAAGTGGGATCTGCAGATAGGCGTGATCTGCACATGTTTTTTAGAAGGTGGCATCTGTATGATCTGCTTGAACTGCATATGTTTGCCGGATGGGATCTGTGTGATCTGCATGATCTGCCCATGTTTCGCTGGATGGGATCAGTATAATGTAAATCTTGTGCACAGCGTTTACGTATCTATCTGTGAAAAGGATCTAGATGATCTAGACCGTGACCAGTCCTAGGTGTCAAATATTCGAAAGGTCCACCGGGGTCGTCGTATACAACAGTGCTCCTGGGGGCACATAGATCACATCCCTCGTTGATTTGTGAACGTGTATAAGTCATTGTGAAGGCGATTGGTACTACTTAAAGTAGTGTTGCGAGCTACCCCCAAAAAAACAGAAGGAAGCAAACGGGCAAAGTCGTCTATGATGCGTGTACGAGTCTCGCACCACAGGTACGCTATTATTGTATGGCCGCTTCCACTTTTTCGGAGTACGTGCGACGTTTCACTTGTCGCACAGAAAATCGTATTAATAGTAACTTTTGACATCATGACCTATGTATATGTCGCTGGCCGATAGTGACGAATAACCCACGCAATTATCTGGGACGTGGCATCATACCTGCTGTGCTGCACCTTTTTGTATCAGACAGCCCAGGAAGAGATGACGATCGTTGATATTCATGGGGTAGTAAGGTTCCATTGCTCCTTTTTCACTGAATGTCCGCGAGCATTCACTCTGACAGCACTTACTTCAGATAGCAGGAACGTAGGTGTGTTCCTCTTTCGTGTTTACGACTATGGTGGGTTTCGTACGGTGCAGGCAGGACTCCAGACAGCAGCCTCTGTAGACAGCAGCCACAACTTCGTTAGTGGTGGGAATGGGGATACTCTGTTATGTTATAGTTGAGAGGATATACCCGCGGCCGTGTTGGTTCAGTTCGCAAATTGGTTTTATCTTCTGTGCGCTTTCTTCGTCTCGTGTATATTTATTTAGGCAGCTGAAATTCGAGGGGGTTTTTTTTTCGGATTTTCTTAGGGCTCCAGCACGTTCGTGTGACCACGGACTACTTCGTCGGAAAGTTAATGTCAGAACAACAACAACAACAACAACAACAACAACATAGGGGGTCCCCCTTAACAGGTTTTTGTGTATCCTGGTTCGTGTTGCCGCGTGATAGCTGTTCGGTCTGCATGATCTAAACATGTACCGGGTACATGTTTCACCTTCTTCGTTGAAATCATACTGTTCATCTTCTGGCCAAAAAATGTATTCATACCAGGTACGTACGAAGTAGAACCCCAATTGATATATTAATAGTAGTAGTGTGGATCGTCCTCCGTCCGAGTTTTTTTTCATCACTACGAAATACCGCCGGTGCTACTTGATTGATGAAATTCTCGATACTCATCATTTGCAACCTGGGTAATGAAGCTTGTTTGGTTTGCGGTTTTTACGACACTTGCAAAACACTGCGTTTTTTGCATAAAAGCTTGAACGTCTGTCCATGTAAACCCTATTATTTACTAATGAAGCTGTTCTGTTTTTATTCCGTTGAACTCAATTCACCATCCCTGTATTATTGCGATTTTCAATACTGCCAGCGGACTTGTGCATCTCCTGTCCGGAATAGCGTTGTCCCAGATGGTGCTGAACTGCTGGATTGGCGAGGAGTTTCTCAATTTGGTCAAGGTATTGAAGTTTTTGGAGCAGGCGGGGTCGAACCTGGTCGCCGTCACGAATCTGGTTATCTGCGCTAACCTCGGCCTCATCGTGCATGTGAGCATTCTACCCATGATACATCATAGAGTATCCCTACAGCAGCATATTGATACCGTAGTTACCATTATGTCGCTAAATATACAGTAGGAGTTGACGGTTCTATTTACAAGGCAATATTAATGAAAAAAATGCTGATGTATACAAAGTACGAATAAGATTAGAAGTAAGTGCTTATTATTATACATGGAACCAGTCGAGTGATTGACCGATGTTAGTCGACTGATAAGGCGAGGGCACAGGCCACGGCATCGAATATCTGGTCGTGGTTAACGTGGACTGCGCCAGATACCAGGGGCGCTTTAGCTTACACATTATATACACTACTACAATGGTACCAGGTATATATATACACCGGGGCTACGCATGCGGCGGGCTGATGCCCGCCTGCGGCTCCGGGCATGCCCATAGTGAATTAGAGCCTGCCGATATGCAACTGGAGGTTGATCGTGTGACGGTACTGCCAGGGGTCCATTCAATGGGGAAAAATATTTGCCGCAGAGTAGGAAACCACAAATAAATAGAGAAAACTGTCACTAATTGAAATCCGTCCGCGCATCACTCGTTTATATAGCAGCAATACGGAGTAGTAAAATCGAAAAACTCGGCATCCGTACTGTATACGCGTACGAGGTACTTCGTAGAAGTATACAGATAGGTGCAGAAATTTAGTTGAGTAACAGTCGATCAAGTTTATCGACAGTACGAAGCGCCGACGGTTGCGATTGTGCAGCAAGCTCAGCAGCATAAATTAGCAACAACAGCAGTAGCAGCAGAGTGTGCAGCTAAATACCCTACAGAAAATACTGTGGCGCGAAGCCTCCGCTTAGACGCCAGCATATTGTAAGTAGGGAGACGGGATTCGTACATCTTCCGAAGCAGGTGCGTCTGTCCTTCACAATGTGGAGGCACTTCCACGACAGGGTTTGTTTTACATATGAACTAAGCTCGCAGCAGTCAGCAGCAAAAACATATCACAGACTTAGCAGCAGAGTACACGGACACAGCACCATAGAAGCGACAGCATAGCGCTAGCAGCAGCAGCGGCAGCAGCAGTAGAAGCAGCAGCAGCATCAGAACAAATAGCTGCCCCTAGCCCAACCGTCAGGCCAGGTGAGCCCCGTAGCGCACGAGGAGGAACGGCATGACAATATATTTCAGGCCGGCGTACCCCGTGATGGGGACTCTGCGTATGCAGCAGCAGCGGCAACAGAACAACACAGCATGTATGTGCTCGTAGCATCAGAAGAGCAGCTGCATATATATCTTCAGCAGAGTAATAATGCAGAGCAGCAGCAGGGGAGCGCCAGGAGCACTAGCAGCAGCAGAAACACATCACGCACGCCCGACGCCGCCCTCGCCACAGCAATTGAGTCAGAGGAACACGGTGGGCCACGAAAAGGAAATATAATGGTGTCGCCGATGGAGGTTAACCTGTTGAGGTAGGTGAATTATGTCTCTGCTCAAGCCAAGTTAGTGATGGCTCACCGAGTGCTGCTCGTGCTTGCAGAGGCATGAGAAAAACTTGACGAGCGTAAAGCGCGAGAGCGTGAGTTGCCGAAAATCATATGAACAATCGACGAGCGTTGGACACGCTGAAACCTCTGTCATGGTGTCCCCGATGGAGGTTAACACATTGTACTAGGTGAATCATTTATTTATCAAAGTCAAGTTAGTGTGGTTCCGAATCTCATCGAGTGCGTGGTCGTTCTTGCAGGAGCTTTTCTCGTTTCAAACACATGACGACCGGAAAACGATACCACGCGAGATTGCAATAACCGATAAATAATCGACGAACGTCGGGAATGCTGAATCCTCTGCGCGATATAATTGGACGAACTCACCGGGGGGAGGAAAGGACGAGACCTGTCACCACGGCTTGTCCAGAAGGTGAAAACTGTACGTCATGTTTGGATTTAGAAAAAAATATGACGTCACCCCCGATGTTCCGCAACAAAACAGATCGCACAGATTTTACCTACCCCATGAGGGGAGCTGCGTGAGCGGCAGGAGGTGAACAGCACAGTAGCGGTGTTACATAGCCGCACCGGAAAGCAGAACATCACGCTCGCCCGAGTCCGCCCTGGCACAGCAGTCGGGGTAGGGGAAAATACAGTGAGAAAGGACGAAGAAAGGGGTAATCACACCCTCGAGGTTCAGCAAAGAGAATATTCCACGATGACTTCCTCCGTAACCGAAGCTTCGCATTGGCGTAAAATAAAACGCAAATCTCGGGTCGCACCTCGTCGGAACCCGCACAGGTTATCGTTGATAGCTTTTGTTTCTTTCTTGGCGGTGACACGAAAAACTAAAATGAAGTCACAACACAACCGGAACTCCGCGATTCGTTTGATAAGGCTGAGAGTGCCTGCTGCTTGTAAATAAAAACATCTAAGACACGGTTTGTACTGTACCTCCACTATTTTTACGGCTCCTCCCACGGCGTAGGCTCATCCTACTCGGGGGAAAGCAAAGACCCTCTTTTATCGGCCTCTGGCAGCGTGGTCGACCGGCGTGCACACCAGCCGAAGAGGTTCACAACGCTCGTTTGGCGAGCTAACCTACGAGTCTCGTGATTTTCGCTGAATACTCGTGTTGTCGAATGTATAATTGCCTGAATCGACAAAGCTCGGCCCCCGGTTTGGCAATGCCCTAGCATAAACGCACGCGCAGCCGCGGGAAACGCGACCGCCCACCCCAGCTCGTATCTCCCACAGGCTTGCCGCCATGAGCTGCCAAATGCCGCAGAGGCTGCGACCCTCCCGTTTCGGCGAAAGAAAAACAGCTCCAATCTGGTCGCTGGCATCAAAAGAATATGTTTTCCGTCACGAGCCAGCATACACGTAGGTTGACGGCGCAGTTGCCCTTTGACCGACAGCAGTCCAGGACATTCCGACCCCGAAAATTATCGCCATGTAGTTTAATAAAGAAAGTCTGAGAAGCAGTTGTCAAGGACATCCTAATAGTAGACACCAGCAAACTGTAAAAGAGGGTTAGACGGGGGCAAAGGTAGGCCGCCATCAAAATATTCTGGCGACGAGACCGTAACAAATGACCTATCGGTATCATAATAGCTCGCAAAATTGGCGTCAACTCAGTATCGACCACTTCAGTGGTCCAACTCACAGCTGGCTTGTTGGCAATAGGTCTCGCCCCCCGCATGGTACCACGCAAGTATGGCAGAGGCCGCCCCCGACACAGTCGGGATCGGGGATAACGATGAAGAAGTTTCGTTCCTGTAAGTAAGGTGAACTTTTTTTTGCCTAGTAGGCACGAACAATGCGAAACAATCACGTCTACGAAACTCTCAGACGTTTTCATGGCACAGGGTCAACAAATTTCTCACGTATTTTTATCTCGCGTAAGGCTGGCCAGGCCTCAAAAGGTGCGTGAATTTGTTTCAAAAAATACTTGTGAAATCCGGCTTCACTCCAAACCACTATACCGATACGTACGCACCAAGTAAGGCTTATCTTGCTGGAGCCGAGGAAGCCTTCTTATTCACTCCCGCCGGGAAGAAAATTTTTGAGCCCCCGCCATGTGTTCCAGAGTGCACGGATCGCACCGAAACCCATCCGATGTCTCCAACCCGGATGCCCGTGTTGGGGTTTTTCGCATTTTGCTTAATTTAGCTCGTACGAAGAGAACCTTGGGAAAACATAAAGACATGACACAAGCATACCCGCATATGTTGTCTTGAAAATAATTGAATACTCTGTACAATCGGCCTGTCCCATGTGATATGGGCACAGCAGTAGCAGTACATTCTAACAGACGTCGCCGCGGCCGAAACAAGACATGCGGCACATTAACTTTCGCTGTGGTAGTTTAAAATAGTTCGAGCCTGGCGGACTGGCTGAACGCGAGACGTTTGAGACGTTTGTTTTTCTCTTGAACATTTTTTTTTTCATGATATGAGCGTGGAATCACGATACTTCGAAACAAAAGACAGGTTTGGTCCAATAGCAGGGTCACGCACCAAATGCCGTTCAGACCCACACACGTAGCGGTATTACTCCAGCAGCGATGCTCACGGTATGCTGACAGAGGTCTGTAGTTTACGCCAGAAAGTCGTGAGGGCAACGCCGTTCACCCCCGACGCTACCCGTTCCCGTCTCGTCCCTGTGTGTATCTCCGTTTTAGACCGCCACTAGTCTCAGTGAAGATAGTGGCGGCCCCACACGGCCTCCGCCCGAGCGTGCACAAAGACACGTTGAATTCATCGCGACTATCTCACCGAGAAGTTATTTTTTTTTTCACACGAGCTACTAGACAATATTTCTAAGTCGGCACCCTAACCTGTCAAAACAGTCAAACCACCACCGCCCGCTTGGATCCCAAGGAACTATGTCCCCTACGTACAACGAAGTAGCAAAACATCGCACAGAACCGCGATATGACCAAAAGCTTTATCGGGCTACGAAATTGCTCGCGAACGTCAGTGCTGATTACACTTAGTCATGCCGTCGTGTACATGTCTTGCGCAGGGCTGCCATTGTAGCATGCCGACAGAGGTGTGGTGCACGCCGAGATTCGTTTGATTTCCAAAGCAGGCTGTCGTTCGTCCCTGTGTACTCTGTTTTTTTCTGAAGCCAGAACAGTTCCAAATACATCAAGACGAAGCCAACCAATGACGAGCGCAGCGAACCCATCATTTCGAGAACACTTTTAACCCTCAGTTTGATAGGAGGTCGAACTTTTGCCCCCGAGACGAGTCCGCTTATTCAGCCGCATTTTTGCTTTGCGGCCGGGAAAACGTGAGCTAACACATGGACCGTATGTCAGAGTGGAGCTGTGCTCGTTTTTTCACTGTGAAATGTGTTTCAGACCAGCTTGCTCCGATGAGTACTGAGTTGGACGCCCTTCCAATGAAGACAGATCAGAGATTTGATGCTTGTTCGGCACCATTCAGTACATTTCATACTCCGAGTAGAGCAGCTGCTTGCCAACGCAGGGACAAACACCGACCCCACTCAACACCCCACCCCACCCCCCCCCACCCCTCCCCGTCGGTGAAAATATATCCTCACAAGCTGATGATCCAACATCGATCGGGCGCTCGTCTTCACCGATCATTTTCCAACCCCTATCCCGAACTATCTTCATCCGGGGGTTTGTGCCCTCGCATCGCGTTGCCTCCCAGAGCCACCGCACGATTTCACGGAACAAGAGCGTCTCATCCTGGTGGATGGTGGTCTCCTACCTTGCTATATCCATGGTATTCGCAGCATCGGCGGTGCCGTTTTGGGACAAATGGGCGGTGACCGGGACGTCTTTTTATGCCTTGGGACTGACGACGGTGAGGAGGATGTGGCTGTGATGCGGTACCTCTGCACCAGAGAGCAGGAGTGGTAAACCAGTTTTATATTCTGTTGTGTTAATACCGACGAGAAAATATGGAAATGATGAACGAGAACCGACAGTACAAAGTGTGTGTTCGTGTGTCTGAGCAGCGCTTGTGTGAGTGCACGCCACGGGTGAGATTCTAATGCTCCCGTCTGCTAGATTTCCTCGCAGTCCAAATCCTTACGACGTGTATCTCGAGTAAGGGTAGCAGCTACTCTTGTTGGTGTAAGGCTCCATCTCCCTCATGGAACGCTGCTCGCTTCCCACACATGATTTCGAGATGTATGCGCCCTCTTTCCTGCGGTCTATCGAAGGTGTTGTTCAGGTTTTAGCGCAAAAGCTAATATATATGAGACTAACGACATGGGGTAGTTCATGAGGGTCTGAGTGATGCCTTCGTCCGTACGCTGCAACCCTCATCACACCACGCGTCTGGTTTAACAATGACTCTCCGATTTCCAAACGGGTAAAACACTGCGCCTTATGAAGTGTCCCTTCTTATTGCTCGATGAAACGGAAGCTTCTGCTTTGCGAGTCGCCATCCTTTTTCATAAACATTTAGAACTCCCAGATCTTGTGAAACGTTTCTGAGATTCTGAAACTACGTTCGTCTCCGAAAAATAGGGAAAAAAACAAAACAGTCACATGGTGACGTCACGTGTTTCATTTGTTTTGGGGACGACCATACCCCTTACATTTCGACCTCGTCCCCTTGTCGTGAAGCGGTCGTCAAGGTTGGCATGTTCTTGTCATGGGTCAGCACTGTCCACTGCACAATTCAACGTTAGTAGACGAGAGAAAGGGCGCTAAATTCCTTGCGCCACGAAAAGAAAGACAGGTGCGGTGGTGGTGACAGTGGAAAACCCCAACTTACTCAATAATTCCGGATACTAGGAGGGAGCACTACCCAGAATATCGTGGAAAAACGAGTAAGATGCTATTTTTATAATATATTATTCAACTGGTGTCTGTCGGTTCGTTTTCCGTCGACCACCTCTATATGTATTCCAAGTTAAAGTACGTCTTAGGTGGCGACTGTTGATATATTTTGTTCCGTGGCCGGTACGCCACCATCTACATCGACCAACCAAGCGTCTGCGGATTAGCTCGAGGCCGCGGCTACTATGGGAGGCCTATCATTTTCTGACGCTCCCTATTTACTTCAAGAACTCTCTGCCCCACCCAAGTGGACAGTAACACAACTAGAGGACAGCGATCTCACAATCTAGGTATAGTGTTATATTGCTGTGATTGGTAGTTTCTCATATCTTTTGAAGAGTCCTTAAGACGTTTTGGGCTGCAGTTCCGTTTTAGGGGCGACCTACTTGTATCTTGAGGAGTCCGTGCTCAAAACGGGGCTGCAGTTATAAAATGGGTTGATGAGCCCCGTCAGTTATTTTCTTTTAGTCATAAAAGTGCTGACTCTATCATAAAAAAACAAGCTCGTCGCGTAGTAAATGCTCCTGCCTCACGATTCTTTGCACAAAATGATGACATACCATTCAGGTGCGACGTTTGCTCTCCTCCGTTGCAGAGTAATCATGTATTGATACACAAGCTTCCGGTATTGAGCCCACGTCAGTGGTCCCCCTCTGGTGCGAAGTGACTACCGTGAAGAGCTTGGATTGCGATCGGTTTTCAGCCCAAGTTTTCTCGACAACCTGCTCGGCGTCAACGTCGAGAATAAAAAAATATCGGAAGGCTATGGACGTGATCTTTTCGGAAACACACATTGATTGCAATAATAGGCGAAACTTCCCGATCTGGATCGGTCAGACGCTGAGGACCAAGCACACCTCTGCGCGATATGAGCGATATTCGGAATAGTCTTGCCCACTCTCTGTTATTACCTCTGATTCTTTCGGCAACATGTGAATACCCCGTGTGGAACGCGTGGGAAGATAGTGCCACCTAACATACTTTAATGGAAATAGTGATGGCTAACGGGTATTTGTTTACGAACGACTACCCAAGAACGGTTGTTTTCGTTCGAGGATATTCGTCGATCGGGTCAAGCCTCATGGAACCGATTAGGTCCCGTCGGGTGACCTGACCCGACTTGATCTTTGATGTGGTACATGTGCTTCAGCTGAACCGCCAAAACCGGCGAGATTCGCGAACACTCCTGACCCGACCCTAAACGACCTGACCAAATCGAGGAGATTTGAAGGCCCTCTGATCTCACCCAATCGTACCCGACCGGTAGGATACAAACAATTCCTGACCCGACCCCACCTGACCCGTAATATAACACCCACTTGCTGATCGGCCTCGCTCTGTTAGATTCCGACTGGCCCGTGAAATACGTTTCATGTAGCGGATCGGGTTTCCTTGACCCGCGAGACCGTTTCCCGAGACCCGCGGGTTCGACCCGCGGACCCTGCACGTGTGTCGATACTTCGCAATAACCAATGCTCATATTATCGAACCCCAGAGTGACCTGTGGCTTAAATTGAGTATGGATTGATGCGGAAAGACGTCTTACGATTTAACGGTGCCTGGCTCGAATATGACGCCTAATACGTACTTTTCCGAATTTATGGAAGGGAAGCTTTCTGGCCAAAACGGGAGATTTACAAAGCGTCCCATGGGCCGTCCGCAAGGGCGGGTACACCCCGTGGGTAAGAAGAAAGAACCTCAGGGTTCATGCTCGCCCGACCCGCGAGTGGGATGTTTCTCCCTGATCCTAACCTTACCCGAGCCGTGAGCAGGTCATGAACACTCCACCCGACCTGACCGGACCCGTGCCTTTTCAAACCTTGTTGACCTGACCCGACCCGACCCTTGCTACTTAAGAAATGTTGCACCCGATCGGACCCTACTCTACCCAACCCGTGACGCTTGAAAGATTCCTGGTCCGAACTAGTCCGACAATCGAGATTTGAAAACCATTGGCCTTGACAAAACCCGTGATATTTTCAACACTCCAGACCGGACACCGACCCGACCCAACCCGAGCCGAGCCGACGGTTTGAACAACTCCTGGCCCGACCCGCGGGTCGGTTCAGTACCGGCGAGCAGCCCTGTTTATTTTTTCAATTTTAGTCCCATCTACATTCCCAGACCATGGCATTGCTCGCCGGGTCGAACGAACACTTTGTATTTGAAGTCGTCTGTTGGAGAGAGATCGGAACCTTTAAAGGGAGAAGCCTCAGACATATCGTAGGTGGACCCCTGTCCTAGTCTAGACCGAAGAAATGTGGGGAGTAGTGCCGGCTTCCGCCATAGTGCCGGTATTGTCGGCGGTCGCAGACCCGTTGTGTACCCGGATCGCGACTGATGTATGTGTGTGTTGTTTTGTCATTTGTTTTTTCGTTCGTCTGCCCTAGAACATCTTCGATGTGTTTCGTGTGTGGGCCCACCTTAACGTATGCGTACCACAACCGCAACACCTAGCAAGTGGCCGCATATCATCAATTCGTGGTCCACAGGCGTGAGCGGGATTGTGCTAGCTCATCCACCTAGGGGCGTAGAGGTAGCCTGTCACCAAATGGTATGCCATGATCAGTCGGAAGCCCTTAACGTCGACCGTGGCATTTCCTCGGCGTGGAGCTGTAGTGTTGATTGTTGGTATTTGTGTTCGAGTGTTTTCTGCGCAATTGCTTCGACTACGTCTAGCACTTTCACGCGGCCAGCTGGGAATCTGAAGGACTCGTACCTCCATTTCACACTCATAGCATTTTTTTTTATCCCTCTACAATCTGACGACAAACGAAAAGCTAATCCGTCGTATTTTCGTGTTTCGTTGTTCCATCCGTACCCAGGCTCGAAACAATTGGGTTTCGACATCCTACTTCGTTTTGGAGGGCGTCGCCGGCGTCGGAATCGCGTTAATCGTTGTGCTGCTGATGCTGTTTAGGCGCAAGGAACTCCGCGAGGTACGTTCAAACTACATAATAAAAATGTAATTTTGGGAATATGTGTTGAAAGCAGGTCTCATCATATCGGTCGGTTCGTGGGAGGCCAGACATATCTACTGTAGAGCACGTACAGCTGCTAACGCTCAACATATATCTACCACGGTGTCTATACATGGCCTCGCGTTAGCTATGTGCGGTGGGCGCACTAGTAGTGAATGCAGTATCCTGGTGAGCCTCAGCTTAGTAGGTCGCTCGCCCGAACGGATCCTCGGCTGGAAGCGTCGGAAGGAGAGAGCGTCTGTCCGTGGTAGGGAAGTGTCCTCCTGAGAACTTCTCGAAAACGTGCAGTCTTCCGACTCCATTACCAATGCGCTTCATAGTGCCTCCGGACTCGTCGACAAAAATAATACATTCTTTGAAGAAAGCTGTATAACGCCCCCGTACGAAAAAAGTACCATTCGTATCCTGTGCCCCTGATTTGGAGTGTAACGTTCACATTCGATATCATTTTTGAAAAGGTAAGCTCGACATGGACATTCCTACCGTCGTGGTGGTTTTCGTTCGAACAGGGATGAACGCCCCAAGTTTAGGGAACTCTATGTCGGCGAGCGGAATAGCCAACAGGAGTCAGCCCTAGGGCAGCTATTGAAGCTCCGAAGAGTATTTCGGAACCTGTCATGTAGAGGGTAGTAGGTGGATGATACGCGTGGTGTATCGTTGACATACGCCGGCTCTTCCTTCTGTAGCAAGAAATTGTAATTTCGAAAGTCCACTCCATGAAAAATTATGGATAAAATGACAAGCGACAAAACGCCAAGCACCGTTGCTCGTCTGGAGAGTACGTCGTGTATTCATGCCGCCCGGGTGTTGGCATACGTCCGTTAACACCTGCGTTCGTGTACGTACGTATTCGTACGTACACAGCGTGTGGTGGTTTTATTCCCAGGAGGCTTTTAATGCCCTTGTATTTCGTGTTCGGTAGCGCTTACCACTTGTTGTTGAAGAAATCCAATAAACGTTCACGGCAGGTAAACCAAAAGTCGAATTGCCAGTTTTCGGGATGTTTGAAACGACAACAAGCCCATTGTTCCCCTTCATCCACTTGGCACTCCGACGCTCCGAATAACTGACCCCGTCCGAACCTGAGCCCCCCTTACCAGCCTTTGGTATAGAGATAGCGGAAGCGCAGGGCCGGCCCAAATACATTTACCCCCTGCTGAGAAACTACGTCGCCCACCGTCGTTAGGCGGCAAACAGCGCTACGCCCACTTCGCACCCCAGGGTATAACAATAAATGTAGAAGTAAATTTGTGAGTTTTTTTGTTCTTGTTCCTCCTTCGGTCTCGGTACGAGCACTCCTTGGCGAAACGCTATGTACCCCGACGCAGGCACCACAGCCGGAAGCAGTGGTCGAGGTGTGATCGATCCGTGCACCCTGGAGCGCGCGGGGGGTGATAAGACACTTTTTTATTTTCCGGCGGGGGCGGATGAGACGATTCCCCTGGTTTCAGCTCTTACGCATCGGTAAAATGTCGTCAACTTCTTGCCCTTTCAGTTCAAACCAGTCCCTGGAAGACAACACACAACAGGCCTAGAGCACAATGTAACAACGATACAGCGCTTTAGCACCAGCAGGAGGCACCGTGCATGTGACACACCTTTCTGCCCTGCTATACTGTGGCTAGTCGTGCAAATCCGAGCCTGCGGTTCGTATTCCGTCATCTACCTATTTCTGTTCCTCCTGTTTGTGGCATACCCAGGCACACTCTGGACGGAAATGTTGGAACCGTTTGGGCAAAACAGGAGTAGTCTGACTGTCTATATATTTCTTACGTTTATAGTTTAGGCCGAGGCACCGACAAGAAATTTAGAAAACAGTCAGTAAACACAGAACACAGTATGACCCACAACCCCGCTTCAAAGTAGCAAGACGAGCAACAGCGAGCCATACCACGCGCGTGTTCCAGGTCCGTAATGTAGTGCTATGGCTGCTGTAGTAGCTTTATCGGTGGCTGCGGTCCGCTATCAGTCATCACCATCCCTCTCTCTTCCGCTGTTCTGCCGTACATGTGCGGTGTGTTAGGTGTGCTCGACGCAAACAATTTCCAGGAAATATGGATCCTTGCATAAAAATTGGAGATAGAATGGTCCGGGATGCCCGATTTTTTACATTCAAGTTCGATCCTCGCAGAGGTCATGGCTTTATTTATATTGCTTCCTTTTTCAACCTGTCTGTTTCTAGAATGTACAAAGCGCTGGCATCACAGACACCAAATAGCACATGAGCACCGCTGGGCCGTTGCTACAACCAGCTGGTTACAACGCAATACACCCCTGCCGCTGGCCCGGACAGCAGGAAGCAACATCACGTGTGTGCGGTGGTCCGCAATGTATTCCTTTCAATAATACCAAGGTAGTGTTTTTTTCTCGGATCCTGCCGATTTGTAAAGCTGGAGGTCTTTGTCGTTGTGCGATACGTGTACATGTATACTGGCACAGGTATCACGCTGCATTGGCTGCTACTGCTGCTGCAGTTCGATTTTCGTGGCCGGCTCAGTGTGTGCGAGAGTTCCAGCCCGTTCTTGATGCGTGTTTTCTTGAGATGTAAAGATCATCCCACTCCACTGCACTGCGGGTTTCGGCGTGCCACGCGTGTCTCTGCGGCACGCGCGTGTGTGCGGTGTGTAGCATGTGTCACGCGTGCAGTGATTTCTCCCCTTGTTTTTTGTCCGCAGCCCCGAGCGCCACAACAAAGAGTTGATATGACGTACACACAAAATATTATACAATGGATGACGGACTCGTCGAGACAAAATATAGAATAATTTGAGTCGGTATCAACAGTTCCTCGATTTTGCCATACGTTTTATCCTTCAAAATGCATGTTGCAGTTCTCAAAGAAGAGTATGTTGTTGTACACGTCTGTATACGAAGTATATGCAAAGCAGAAGTCTCGAGACGTTGCGTAACGTCGTGTATTTTGCAGAAGATGCGTACGATACAAAATCCAATGATGTATCGTTTTCGACTCGTTCTGGCGCCACCCCCCTAGGCACGTCCCGAGGGACAACCTTGTAGAGCAAGTGGTACAAGTGTGATAACTTACCGCCACCGGACGGTGTGACAACGCAGGTGTGGGCGCTTCACGGTCGGATCAAGTTTCACGTCGCCCTCACCGCCATCGCCCTCTTCGTCGATCTACACATAACGGCCGCCGGCCTTTTAATGGTGATCAACCAGGGACCCTACTGGCTGTTCATCATATCCTGGATCCTGCGGTTCGTGCACATCGCACTCGACACGCTCGTGCTCTATAGTGCACTCGAGACGCCCCTGTTTCTCCTGGAACTCAACGTTTCGGAGACAGCGACCGTCGGCGTTCGTCCGCACGCGGCGCCGAGATGTTGAGGGTTTTGTTTATGCAGAGGAACTGGCGGACCCTCACCTGTTTATTGTTGAAGTTTCGTGTGGTTTCGTGAAGTGAGGTGGGGTGGGTTGGTGTTGTGTGGAGCTGCGTGAGGTGAGGTGGGATAAGGTTGAGTGGGGTTGGGTGTAGTGAAGTGCGGCGAAGTGGGTCAGTGTTTTGTGCGGTGGGGTGAGAATGGTTCGACGGGACAGGTGTCAGGTGAGTTGGCGTGGGTAGTGTGGAAACGGATGTGCAGAAGAACAATAAGTGGCTTGGCCGCCTCCGGTCTCCAGGGTCGGGGTGTGCAAGTGCAGTTACTCTATTACTATACCGGGTGGAAGTATTGCTAGGAAAGGGTCAAGGCGGGTGTCGTTAAGGGTCATTCTTATCCGAGAGCTTTTTTTCCAAAATTTCGACATTTTCCTCGATCAATTTTTCAATCTTCCATATGATATGTTCCTGTTTTTTTTCTAAATACTGGAATGTTAACGAATTTGACATTTTTGGTTTTAGAGAATTTCACAAAAAGTTACAAAACACCTTCAACTATTTCCAAACATTGGGAAATATGGAAAAAACGCTTTCCGACAAGAATGAACCTAGGTCGCACAAGGTTGAAATGAGCGAACCTCGGAGAGTGTTGACTCCCAATCATGTCGGAGTAGTTTGCTTTCATTTTTTCGCAGTACCTCGTGAGCAAACATTTGATGCCCCTGGCTGAGTTCAGCTCTGCATGCCCTCTAGAGCATACCGAGTACTGTTCGTCGACCACCAGGTATCGTAAAGAGCGATGGGTTCACATAGGTGTTCTATTGTTTCTCAGCGCCCGATGTTTCCAGGGCGGGGAAGTTGCCTATTCTATGCTGAGCAGGGTGTTTTCGAACAGATATGGTCAAGGCAATTTCGAAGGGATAACGTTTGTTCGACTTTGGCCCCCTTCTTGCCGTTTTGGGTAAGACGAGATATGAAAAATGCCTGCAGTTACGAATTTGGTCATATCTCATACCGTTTGTGGTTAGTTCGAGGTTTGACCTTGGTGGCTCAGAAAGGTTGTCTTTTTTTGGTCGGTCTGTTTTCTTCACCCATTCTTGCGTTTAGACCATTTAACGCACCTGGTAGATGTTACTGGTGACGTTGTTATCTGGTGCTTTGATTGCGCAGACGAGCTAAGCGGGACGCACAAACCAGTTGTTTTTTTGAGTTCGAGGATGGAACCAGCTGGGGGCGGTGGCCCCGAACTGTTCGCCCACCCGGCCACGTAAACTCTGATGTGGCTACGCGCACCGCAAAAAGTGATTTCAGTAATAATGTCATATCCCTCTCCAACGTCCTTGGAATTTCGAATTAAAGTACACGATCGTGAAAAAGCCCATCATATCAGTTGAAGACAACGCTTTTTGTAACCTCCGATGGGGCTGTACGTATGGGTATTTAGCTATGCAGTCTGTGGTGGAGGCGCGTCCGTACCAATGCACATGCGCACGATGCAAGTGGAGACTCGCTACGTCGCTAAATCTTGGAGTTGGAGCATGTATTTGCTGACGGAGAAACCTAACATATTGGGGCCCCGCGTTTACATGAGGCCGCGGGTTGTTTTACTCCTCTGGGGTGTGGCACCAGGCCACTTTTCCTCCGTAAAGTTTGTTTTTTGTCCTGGCCGACCGGGCACTTCAACGTTGTATCGTCGGGATTACACTAGGTGTTTGGAGTAATATCGTTCGTGGCGTTCCTAGGCTTTGGGATTGTCCATCGGGTAGGTCTTTTTTCACTTCGCCCAAAGTATTCTTGTTGTGCGAGTAAAGTCAGCGCTTCTCCAGGTCAAGTGAGGAGCCTCTGAACATACATAAGGGTGCAAAATGTCAACAGTCGTTGTTTGTGGTACCTAGACCTGGGGGGATGCATGGTGAAATCAGCTGATGAATCGTAGTGTTCGTGCTTCCTAACTGTGCGAAGTTGGGCGTGCCGCAGAGACTTTCCCGTTACGGGTCCATGGGAGGCGTGCTATGATGACGGTAGTATTGATTGCAAAAATACGTGTCAAACCCTAAACTTAGGGGCTGCCAGATATTTTTCATGTATTACATATGCTCGGGAGTAGACCTGGCAGGTCATCGAGATCCATCATGGGGCCGAGGGTGGAAGTTTTTTTTTTTAATTTTCAGCTATTATCAGATCGCGTCATTACGAGCGACAGTCCGTCGCGTTCGTCTTTTTGGGTTGGTGTAGTCGGTTTATAACGTGGTGTCCATGTATCCTTAACGTAGGACTGTTTCGCATTTTTTTCCCCCGGGCGGGTAAGTGGCCGTTTTTCATGGCGTGCTTTGCTCGATTTATCCGAAGTTAGTGACGAGAGTTCGTTGCCTCCGTTTTTTTAACTTGTTTTTCAAGGTGTTGTTAATTTACGTTTGAATGTTTTTGACTGGTGTATCGCCTGGGGCCAATGGGCGTTTTTGATGGCGTGTTTTTCGTGTTTCGTGCCAATTCAGGTAGTGGTCGCTTTATCGTCGCAGCAGAGCGTTTTCACACGAGCGTCGAGCCGTTCGTGAACCGTCGAGAGCTGGTCCTGTTCAACGAGATAAACCTTCCACACACGTGGACTTGACCAAAACTCGCAATACGCACTACAGTACAGGACTCCTGATGAGAACCAGGAGTGTGGACTCAGCCTTATATCATGTTTTCTCCGTTCTATGGACCCCCGTCCGAAATTTCGCCCAGCAGATATCGGGAATCGAGGGGGTTTCGTTTTCTGTGTCACTCACAACGGTATTATTACTGCTATACCCCGTACACCTTTTGCTGGTCGCGCATCCGTTTGTTTGGTCGGCCAACCCTTACGTGTCTACGTTTACTGGGGGGAACGTCCGCCAAGGTAACATGCTCGACAACGAAGTTGGAACGCTTCTCCTTTCGTCCCTTCTCGATGCGTGAGCCATTTGTCCGGGTAAGCCCACAGAACTCTTTTTCCCCTCTTCACCCTCGCCCTCGCTCTCCCTGCATGTGGGAAACTGGCCTCTCCAAAATCAGGTCATCGTCGAAAACCTATGGCACACACCCCGAGTCATTCCGCCCTTCCTTGTCGTCCTTCGCCTGCCACATCTTGCTATGCTTCTGCTTCGTCCCCCCACTATTACTATAACTAGCGCAACTCTCAACCACATTCATCGTTTGTCATGCCTTCCCCTCGTCTTCCGGTCGATCTTCCTAGCTGCTACGCCCCCCCTCGGCTTTTTCCTCCTTGCCACACGAACAGCGCGACCGTGCCTGTCAATGCCCCTCTTGCCAACTCTCTGCGCAGGCGCCAGCCGTTCAGGCTGACATATTGTCGAAAACAGGCCAGTCTTCTTGAGGGACACCTACGAAGGTAGCAGCAGCCCCGTCAAGGAGATACGACCACGGTGGGTTTGTGTGGGATTTGCGGAAGGCTGCGGTCCTGGCGTGGATGCAGCTATCAGGCAACTCGCGTCCGATGGCAATGATCGAACCGGACGAAGAAGGTTCCCGAGCTCGATGCTGTACCCCTCTTGGTAGAGATGGGCCGCCGGGCCGTAGTCCCCACCCCGCGTCCAGGTTCGCCAATGTGTCTCCAGAAACACCTGTTTCGTGCGCGTGTTGAAGCCCCCCTCGGTTCTCAATTAACTCAATGTGGACAGCGTTTTTATGTCTGCCCGCGAACGCCGTCGACAAAGTCAGGGTGGCAAGATGCGTGTTCCGAGCCTACAACAGTACGGCAGTCCGCTCGTACGCTCTTAACACTTGTTCTCTCTCTTCTACATACGGAGATGGTTTCAAAACATTCATTATCGTCTCCGGGATTCCGCGTCGAAAGCTTCCTTGTTTCGTGGGAGGGACCAAGTGATAAAAGTGCATGAAACGGTGAAACAATCGCGGTCAAATCAGAAGCACAATGTCTATGAGCACGCTGACGTACCGGGTCAAACTTCTTAACATGTATATTTCGCATGAGACCTTAGATATGGTACTCGTCAACACGCGGACAGGCAGCAGGGTCATCGGAAGTCGCCTGGCTTTTGCCTCGAGCGGGTAGTTGACCTTTCATATTGTGTACTGCAGGCCCAGGCTTGCATCGTTTTATTTTTGTGTGTGAAATGTCGGCCTGGCTTTCTTATTGGCGTTTCTCTTAGCATGTGCCCAGTTCTTTGTAGTCATAGCTTATTTTGAAGTTGCTATTTCAAATCATCCCCGACATGTTGAGCGTGTTTTCCGCACTGCGACCTAAATCGCGACGAACACGTGAGGCGTTCTACGATAGAGCTCCACCCAAAACGTTTGGAGGCTCCTCATTCTAGGAGCTAGCTCGATACCTCAACCGAAAACTGACTTTTCAGCTTAAATCCAATTTCGTCCAGGTGAAGACTCCCATGGCCCAAGTATAGTATTACGTTCATTTGGGCAAACAAGATAGATAGGCATTCCGACGATTTCGCGCGAAAGATCCCCGTCAGTAAAAAAGCGTTTGAGCGAAATGTGCTAGTTCTGTCGTTGAACGCGTCATGTACCGCACGCAATCGTATTGTTATTTTACAGATTTGGTAATTGATCCTACTGCTTTTTCACTCTGGGATCGTCGGCGCGTCCTTAATGCTCTTACTATCGGCGTCAAAGCCAACCAATTACTGTGAGCCACTCTCTGTCGTGTGTCTATACGCTGATTGAGGTGACTGTGGCCTTCAAATGCACCTTCAAGCGTATGTTCGCCGTTAGTGTCCCTTGTGTCGAGTTTTCACTCTGGTTAGGCGCATAAATACCCTAAGACGCGTTCTACGATGGAGGCAGCCCATCTCTGAAGAATGTTTCGTAATAACGGGGTTTGCCACCTCAAAATTGTCGGAATGCTGATCTTGTTTCGAACAATGACGTGCTTTAGTACTAGAGCAATGGGATTGCTCATCTGAACACAAGTTTAGTTTTAGTCAGTTTTCCGGTGAGGTACGGAGCTAACCTCAGGAAATTTGAAGTGAATCTCTATTGTCGAACGCCTCTAACCCAAACACTACCAGGGAAAAATGAAGCACAGCGGGCGATCGTACGGATACGCATATATATACAGCTACATCGCAAGAGGTGTCAGGTTCATGGATGTCTCACTCATCATGAAAAAATGGCTCTCGTTCTATTTATTTTTCCCCACGTGATATAAGGCCGAGGGCTAATTGATACTACCATATCGGTGGAACGAAAACTGGTGCTTTGCTTAGCTGTAGGCGAGTTTCCCTGTTGTCCTTTGCTAATTCTGTGGTGGTTGTCAAATGTACCTTTAGATGCCTGGCATAACATTGGAGTCTCAGCCTTAACTGGAGACATTACTGCGTTACTGATTGGAGACCGAGTAGCAAGCGAAATAAAGTCCGCGTGTAATCGGGTCTCAGAGTATTGCGCCAAGCGGGATCTGGATGGTTTGCTCGCGTTTTCCCGACTGCAATGTTCCCAGAAACGTACCGTCTACCGACTGGAGGTCTCTTCTGAGTGTAGGCGGATGATGTTGTCGAACGAGACACTGTTTATCACACGTACGGGCTACGGTATACTGGGGGTCCGTCGCCGAGTTGCACAGATATATTGATAGCGTACATACCCGAAATTTTGTGACGAGAGTGTGTCGTACGTGCTTACGCTGAATAGATTGTCGAAGATCGGAGGGCACGAAATGAATAGACGACCACATGGTGCGGCGACGGCTGTGTTCATAAGCAATAGTCGTGTACGACTGGACCGAAAGGGCATCGTTTCTGCTCATTTTCTCGACCCCGAACAACTACCGACAGCGTTTCGAAATTCGCCGGGCGCGGTTGTATTACCTCTACCTGCACGACATATTGTCGTTACCCCTCAGCACGCACCAAAGCGCCGGGCACAAATTCGTCAAAAACTTGAAAAGCGTTGATGATCCACGTATCAGCCAGGAAACGATCTTAGGTGTGGAAGGGCCAAGCACGAAGCTTGCTATGCGTATGTTATTACGGTATGATGGGTACAATCTGGGCATGAATAAAAGAGTTTATTTCGCCAGTTCTATGATAGTTCCACTTGCTAAACACGCTACCCCTCAGCTTTACATGCAGCACACCACCGAAGGGGAATCATTCGTAGCATCCCGGTCTCAAGGACCCCTACCCTGTAAATGTGAGGTCGTCGTGTGACAAGACCGTATTATAGTACTAATCACACCGAACGATAGCAATCATGAATGGAATGGCGTCCGTTTGACAGCCCGCCAGACTCGGTGGCTTTGTGGGCCTTTTTTTTTGGTCGCCGGCTGCGTCGTTTAAAACATATTTGTCACGGTCGGATGTAGAAACACTGAAGATCGCGTGAATGAAGTCGAACACATCCGGTAGGCTGCCAACTCTGCGCTGGTGCGAGCAAGCCCATTGTTGTCCAGTGACTTTGCCTCAACCGACATTTCTGGAACCTCATCAGTGGCTCAAACCCAACAAACCTCCAAGAAAGTTCCCTCATCCACAGAGCGAAGATCCTTTTTTGTACCTTTCTGAGGCCCTCCGTATGTCAGTGGTATCGGACGGGGAGGCTCGACGACCAGTTACGCCGCCTTGACCTACAAGACACGCAATTCGCTCTTAACTCAACTCATTTTTCCTTCCGAACGTTTAGAGACCGTAGAGTGGTTCTCGACCGACAAAGAAGGAGGCATGCTAGCAGTGCAGTAGCGTAAACCCAGAACCCCCGGCGGCTTCGCACAACAAAAGTACTGGTGACAGAATACCGCTGACACAGCATTTATATATATTCTTAGGCTGGTTATCTATTGCTACGGGCGGTACGTGTACGTCCGGGCCAGACGCAGATCGTCAATCCTGCAGTAGTAGCACTTTAATGGGTGCGACGTACTGGCGGCAGGGTACCTACATGTAGCGAAAAATGCACCTTCGCCTTTCTTATTTGTGTGAGCACTTCCCCTTCCCCTAAGTCACGTCAAACCCCCTTCGCGTGTACTGGGCGAAGCAATCCTTCTACGTGCACCATAGGATACGTTTAAGGTTCTAGGACCGGCATTCACGCATTAAGTGCAGAGACAAAGACGCTTGTACGTCTAAAACAATGGGCACCAACGAAATTACAGCGTAGTAGTGAAGATGCGCCACTCCGAGAAATATCGAGGTCACACTGCTGCGTGCGCTCCGTTGTCAATCGGCGGCTGGCATCCGTTTGCTGGACGGGTTGAAAATTCCTCCAAAGCCTTCATAAGTTGCTTGTCGGCCCAAACCCAATACCAAATGAATAGTAAAGTGAGAATCAGCAGAAAACCCCCCACAAGGGAGCCCGCCAATACGCCGTTGTTCAAGGTCGCCTGCAAGGCTATCGAGAAGCCGATCAGGACAAGTATGACGCCGAACAGGAAGTAGGGGAGGCCCACTATGTAGAAGTGTGTGAGCCTGCGGATCATTGCTCTGTGCCCCCCCAACGGTATCATGTCGAGCAGGAGGTACGTCCGCGTGGTGGTGCCCACGAGGAGGATGCACCTGAGTTGCAACAGGGGCGGATAAGGCACGCCGAGGCACCGACGTGATCGTTGCGTTGTTGCAAGAAGCGACTACCTACTCTAATTTATAACGATGGCATAAACGACGGATGTTGGGACGGGCATAGGACGGACCTCCCCACGTAAACTCGAAAACGAAACCATGGAAAAGTGACAGCACAACAAGCGGACGGACCACATCGTGTCCTGGGTCTACAGGTGGTAAGTGGATGCAAAAACACGCCTGCTTCTTGTCTACTATACCGGGTACCGCTCGAGTCGAAGAGTCGTGTCGGTCACAACTTTGGATTGTCGAGATATGCGATATACCCTCCCGCTTCGTGCGAAAGCGTCGAACCGAAACGGGCGTGATGTTGTTCACACATTAGGGAGAGTGCAACCATCCACGGTCTCACGCTGTATCCTCGCAGGTCATACCACTCCTTGCACGGAACGCTAACAATTTGGCTACACTGTAAAAAAAAAAAATGCGCCCTTGCATGGGTATTGCTCCTTGAGGAAAACGTTGCGTTGGTAAGTTACGGTTCCGTCGATATCTCTGTGGTGAACGCTATGGGGAACGTTTGCAGTCGTTTTGGCCTCGCACCCACCTCGGAACAAGGCCGGTTGGATTCGGGGGGTGCAAGAGAATTGACCTTGTTCTGGAGATGACCGGCACACAACCAGCCTGTCAGTTAGTGGCTCCACGACTCAACGAAGAATTTCCATACTCACATGATTGAGGCGCACGTTGTCAGGCACCTGTATACTGTGTTTCCGGCATCGCTGGCGCTTCCCCAAACGTTATCGTCATGAAGCGAGCTGACGTTCGCGCCACCCACTGCCCATACAACCACCAGCAGGAATGATCCGGTGTAGGAAAAGGTAGCGGAAATATTCTGCTCGGGTACGTGATGAATCATAAGGTGGGTGCAACACGCATGGATGGTGAGCACTGTCAGAGGCGTAAATGTCCGGAGGGGGATCCACATGCGCTCGTCGAGTAGCGCAAAGGTTGTAAGTGCATGAACCCCTGGAGGCTTCGATCTCAAGACGTGGGTTGGTGAGTCGTGGAGTCGTTCATTTGACCGTATCCGTCCCCCTTTTAGTTTTTTGATACTACGTACGAAAAGCACCTCGCTGTGTCATTGATTCAGACAAAAAAAGGTCTAAATCTGTAATCAAGCTAGAGGTCTGTCACGACGAACGACATATTCGCTATCTCGGCATGAGTCACGGTTCAAGTCCTATTTCCATGTGTGACTGGTCGGTACATATGTCTGAAACACCTTCGCGGCCTACTACGGTACGGATGCACTTTCCGAATAGTGCATGAGCGTTGTCGAATGCGTAACTACCAACGGTGTTACCAGCAACAAAAACAAGAAAGCGAAAACATGTTGTACCTGAAAGAGCCCTGCTATCGTAAGCATTAAACCTTTTTTCATTTTACTCGCAGCCTTCAAAGCTTTATACCGCACAGGATAACATAGAGTGTGTGCAAGGCCAGTTATATAATCGCACGACCCGTGGCCAATACCTGCCGCACAATATATACAAACAATTTTTCATGGAGGGATGGCCAAACGTGACTCATCAGTTACGGCTACATGTTTGTCGTAAACGTTGCGAAATTCAGTTACCAGAGTTCACTCACTGGCGTTTGAAATAAGTCGATTCCTCGTCGGTTACCGATTTCGAATTATCGTTTCCTCGACGTGTGATTCTCAATAGTTTCGCCTCCCATTGTCGACGTGCACAACCGAGGCAACAAACAACAAAACCACACCTAAAGGACTGCACGTCAGAACACGTTAGCAAACGAACGTCAAATTGAAAGCCCTCGCTGAACGATATAGGATAAATACACGCATGTAACCGGTAACGGCTTCACCTTGATAGAAGATGCTAAGCGTTTGTGAGAATCCTTGTCTTGTCCGTACAGCCCCAGCATCACTTCGAACTCGTCTTTGAATGGTCTGCCCATCAGGGGTTGGCAGTATCGAGAAGGACACAATTGTTGAAGGAGTTAGATCACATTGTAGTTATTTCGATCGTACTATTCCTACCTGATCGGTGTTCTATTTGAAAAACTACTGAGCAATATAATTGCAAGACCTTTCACGGGGTAGGCATTGTGCTGTTGTTATGAGCTCCTTATCTGGGGTGATCCATTTTTCCACCGACATGACGCCGAAACAGTGTGGTTCGCGCAACCGGACCAACATAGGTATACGAGAAAGTAGTGCTAGAACCACTGCACTCGAAAATGAATCATGCGGACTGGTAGTAGTGACGCACCTGTCGAACTTGACAGGCCTGAACCAAACGTAGACAAACATAGGAACCCCTATCGCAGGATGTGTAATATTGGATGAACGTTAGCTGCCTACTTAGCGGTTTAGAGTCGACGGGGGCCCACCAGTACGTAGTGACCCGACGCGATTGCGTCCGGCGTAATAATGCGCATCGAACAAAGAATTGCACTCTCGATCTTCGTGGCGTAGCGGGATAATGTGGAGTGCTCTATTGCTCGACGATTTTTGTTGGATTGGGTTCCGTAGGGTGTCTCTCACAAGAAAACCGTCCGGAATGTAGGTGATACCAGAACTGAAGGCACCCGTCTGCGTTGGGCTTTTCGCATAGTCGTTGCCTCGACATTGACTTTTTGGTGACCGGTACGACTCCACACGCGAGGAGGCTTACTATAAATGAGTTGTCATTTTTATCCTACGCTGCCTCGCACTGGGAACTGTTCTGCCTGGTATATGCTTACAACGTAGTGTGAAGCTCGTGGGTGTTTCATTCGCCAGTTCGACACCCAATCCTTGGCGTTGTAAATGGCATCAAACACTTCGGCATACGAAAAGCACGTGGAAAACTCCCTCCAGATAGTGCAACGCGTGTCAATCACTTTTCAAGTACTTCTAAGCATCCAAAGAAGACTGGCGTATCATGCAGATTACAAAGTTGAGTTTCAACCGCTCAAATGGTCGAACCAACAGCTGACGCGTTTGTTCAAAGCATTAAAACACTTCAAGGGGGTCAGTAAGGTCGGAGCACAAGACAGCCTGCACCTCCTTCACCAACAAAAGGAGGAGTTGCAGTATGTCCACAGTCGTATACACCATATATATGCACAGTTGTTCAGGTAGTCGCCATGGATATAAGTGTGTCAGGCCGGCGGATGAAGCCATTTCAAAGCCACTTTCGTCCAACCGTAGCCTGAAAATAGCATGCAAGGGTCTTGGAGGGGCAGTGCTTGGCAGGTGAAGCGAGGCACATATACACCTAAAACCGCTTTCACAAACGCATTGAATCTTTGAAGCGACCCTCGGCCTTGCGGCAGGAGCCGGGCTGGTTGTTTCGCTGGTAAACATGAACCTCGGCACTGATTAAACAAACCACGAATAACACGCAGAACAGACAACGCTGATCAGAAACCACACACATGCAGAATCAAAGCAAGCTCGTACACACCAACGTCGCCATGAAAAGCCGTTGCAGTCGAACAAAAGCTACAATACCGCAAGCTCCGAACGGATTTTGATGTTATTCGTCTGGCGTCAGACCAATCTCGTTGTCAGAGGCCGCGCAGGTTCTAGATAGTACATGTCCAGCACAAATGACGTGTGGGAGGTCATGAGGACCCTACACGTTTCTCGGAGCAAGATCGATCGATGTCCGGAAGATAGGCCTGCCTTTCAACATCTTTATCGTATTTTGGGAACCGATAGTCAGTTCGAGTTGTGAAACATTCGTTCCTTGCGCTTCTTGATTCATGACGATCACTTTGTGCGACAACACGAAGGGTGGTGGCTTCGCTGCTATGTCACACAAAAGGATTGTCATTCCTACCGATCCAATTTTTGGTGGATACGCGCCCTGCGACGTCCTCAATGAACACACTGCAAACACAACATTAACCAAGATGAGGTCAGCGGTGATTACGGTCTACATTGTTTTTTTTATGGGTGTATCAACATCTAGATGTGACACCTATTTGACGCAGGCGGAGACCCGTGACTTAAAAAAAGCAACACCGAATCTGTTCCTACGGAAGGGAAAGTAACATGTTTCTCTGTGAACATACACAATAAGGTGCCGGGTTGGCAGCCTTCTCCGAGGCGCTGGAGTGTCGGACTTTTTAGAAACACACGAGTAGCGAGATGAGCGGTTCTGATGTTCGAATGGCATAGTTTCCTTCTGCCGCGTACTCTGACCCACAGAATGCGTACCGGCACCGAATAACGACGCCAGCTCTGTGTGCGTCCTTTGCAGAAAGAGATACGGCAGTGTCGGTTAGTTTTTGTTGGTGAGAAAGGGTACGATGGGCAAGACACAAGGTGTTCACGAGGAAAAGGATTTCATGCTCCATACTACCTGGGGTGCAGTGTTGGTCCCGTTACGACGAAATATCTGATCCGAGCAAGCCATAAAACCTTCGTGCTGTGATCAAATTGTTGGCCGGCAATCCGTATGTATGTGTAGGCCTTTGTATAGGAGTTGGTGTTGTTACGCTTGTTGCCGAGGCCCGATATGTTTCACTTAACCATGAACGATGTCAGATTACGGCAGTCAAACCTCGCTCGTATGCGTATTACGACAAAATCTGAAATAAAAACACAAGTGTAACCGTAATCACGGAAATAGCTGAGGACGCTCTAGAGACACCTGGACGGTGATCAAATTCCACTTGAAATGTTGGGCGGCCGTCAATGTATATATACTTCGCAGTATATATATTGTTAGGTAGCTAGATAAAGCGCATATATTTTCTTCGTTTCCGGGGTTCTCTTCTGGAAACGACTGTTTTGCATAATCAACGCTAAAGCTCATGTTGCACATTGTCCGATGACAAGCATAGTAATATATCTAATGTTTTTGGTGGCGTTGCTTCCAAACCAATACGGGCGCCCAAATGACCATGACCAACAAGAGCGGCAGCCTCCTTGTTTTTTTTTGTGGGCTAGCCCGTCTCGAACATAGGGGGATCATGACGTGTAGGGGATTCATAGAACGATTACAGTTTGTAGTATATTGGGGGGGTCCCGAGGTTTGCCCGACCAAGTCGTGATACATACCACCAAACGGCGAGCCGCAACGACTTATGTCCGTGATCAGATATCCTTCAAAAACAACCAACTGATTTAATGTCTCAAGAAGTGAGTGAGCCATACGTATTCGATACAATAGGCCGGTTTATATTCTTGGGCAAATATTCTAGGGCTCACCACAGCAACTGTTGCAATACCAACGGGGTCTGCCATCAGACAGGTTGCCGAGTAAATAGCAGGGTTATTCGACGGTTAGGTCAAACAGCTTCCGTTGGGTCAGGTGGGGTGTGGTCAGGTCGGCGAGCTTGTGACCCCATCCTACCCTTGATACGTTTCAGATGCCTTGAACAAAAACCGACCTGACAATGGTTGGCCAGCGGGTTTACCAAAAAAACTCCGGTCCAGGCGCCAGATTCCCCGGAACAGATCCGACCAACGATGTTATGAAAAGTCCTTGTTTCGATCCGAACCGGCCCGTGCGATACAACAAACTGTCGGCCCCAACCAACACGTGAGATTTCGACTGACCGGTGAGTCACGGGTCGTGCCGTGGGTCGGGCCTCCGTAGCGCAGGAAAGCACAGACTCCCGACGCGTGGATTCGGCACGCAGATCCGACCACCGTTCGAAATATATTAAACCCAACCACCGCAACTTCATTGAGAACAGCACGCCCCTTTTATTTCCAGAATTACTCGTAGCTAGAGTGAGGCAAACGTTTTTGCAGCGTAACACTCTATCTATGGGCGATTCCCTTGTATTCGGCACGCACCTTTTTTGGGGGAACGAACCCTATTCTTGGAATTGGTGTGAGATCAGGGTTTCAGCAGTATGAGGGTTTTTTGCTGATTTATTTGCGTACCCCACAGCAGCAGTGATTCTGTAGGAGGACGCGTGCTATACGAAAAGGGCTGGTATAATAGCGCTTTTTGACCAAACGTTTATTTATGAATGCAGGGGGGCTCCTCAACTGCAGTCCCCTTTTGGAGGACACCACACTTATATTATTTGTGAGTTCTCTACATCACGGGACTACGGTCCTACCACGTACAAATGGGTTAACCAGAAAGACATCTACTACTTCAATGCGTTGGAACCCTTTTGTCATATTCGTTTGGTTTTAGTAGCATATCTACTTAAGTAACCCCCCTCGCGTTCAACTCGTTTCTCTCCCGCCCTTCAAAACCTCAGCGTATTGGAGACGCTGAGATACACGGGGATCATCATGATTTCGGTAGCCGCACAAGACAGTAGGTACAACATTTTGTTACCCTTGTCGCGATGTGTGTCCCAGCTATTATTGCAGGTGATGGTGATTGGCTTTGTAAGGGTTACCACACTTTTGACCTTCTCGTAACACACCCCAAATCCGTGTGTAAAGCCAACTATCGTTTTCACCCGTACGTGAACTAGGGAGGTTGATTCCCATTTTCCTGGAGACAGGGGGTGCCTGGGCTAGGCACTTTTGCTAGGCACTTTCCCCCCCCCTCAAATTCCAAGCTACGTTTCTTACGAAGAAAATCGCAATTGGTTACGACAGGGGCGATACTGCAGTATACCTGGCCTGAGATTTAATGTGTGTTCGTCTTTCAATACGAGGCGAAACGTGTATTAGAACAACTGCAGAGGCCGCTCGGCAGGAAGTCGCCGGATCGAGGGTTGATCGATCCGCGGGTGAGCCCAAAGACACTCGTGGGTCAAGAGGCACTGACTCTCAACACGACAGAGATCTCACGGGTAACGACCCTACTCGGCACAACGAGGGATTTTACCTTTATTTTTAGGTGTTTCCTCACCGGACCCTCTGAGAGACTGAACAAGTATCCGATGGCCCGACCCGATGCAAACTCGACACGTGATACCCTGAACGCTCTTGAACCCGATCCTTTTAGTCGGGTCCATCGATCCGTGGGTCGGATCATAAAACGCAAACATCGCCGACTCTTATTCTTCATTATTATGAATGTCGTCGAGATGCTGGGTGTCGGAATACTAACTCGGCCGATTTGATATTGCCGAGCAGACACCACCTTGGGCCTACTTGTTCCACATTCATTCGTCGTTGGGAGATATATATATATTTACAGCCAGGATGCCGATCGCGTCGTTTCCAACAACACACCGACGGTGGGCGAAGCAGGCGGACCTGCGAGTATACTCTCACAGCAGTCAACATCTCGTAATCTATGTGGAGTAGCGCGTTGACGCCTTTCTGCTGATGATGGAATACACTTGTTTTTCAGGATGGTGATCGCAGAGCCGTTTGTTTCAATCCCCTTTAGAACCGCAGTCCCGTTTTGGGGACAAATTACTTGAAATTAGAGTCGTTTGTCCCCAAAAGGGGACTGCGGTTCTAAAAGGGTTAATGCCGTACAACTGCTGTAGGCTTATTGTTTTAGGATACGAGGAACACAAGGAATGATACTTGCAGGATGAAACGCTCCACGTTGCCGATGTTTGAATCATGATAGACGATACAGGAGGTGCCAGATGTGGGTCACAGCACGTCACCGCCCATTTCAGCTTTCGAAGACTGCGTATATAGCTTACACCAAGAGTATCCCTGGAGTTATCAAGATCGTACAGGGTATTGAGCACTTCATTACCATGCCTCTACTCGAAAACAACAATGTAAGCAGTGAGCAAGACACGTTGTGGGATGGAGACATAGCAACTTACGTGACGGTGCACTGAAGACATGATGTACAGCAGTTGGAAACTCCCGCCATGGCGTCGATATGTACGAGGTCGATGAGAAATGCACGCTCGTTTTTGGGTCTGTCTGGGCAACAAACAGCTCGACCAGTGACTTGGTTTAGGTTAGACCCAGATACTGATGTATTTGAGTTGCGCACGTATAGTCTGCTTTTACGGCTGCAGTCCCGTCTTGAGGACAAACATTAATACCTACCGGTGGATTTTGAGAGGTTTTAGTCCCCAAAACGGGGCTGCCGTCCCACACAAATTAACACATCACATCAGATCTGTGCATGATACGGGTATTTAATATCGAAAGCCTGCTGTTGTATCGTACCTGGTACCATGTAAATCACCGCGTGTACAACACAGCACGATCGGCGTGAAGGGGCGTTCGTCCATTTTCTGCACAACAAGATGAATTTAATCAGTGGCATCGGATCATGCAAATAATTTTCAAATTTTGTATCGTATAAAAGTTCGTACGCAGTATGAGGTAGAGGTAGAGGTAGAGGGAGAGGTAGAGGGAGAGGAAATATCATGTATGGCGGGAACACAACACAGCAGTAAGTAGCTCGCTCAGACCCTGCACATCAGACCCATGGTGATGGTACAGCAGTAACTTGTACCGGGTAACTTGCAAACCAGATAGAAAGATAATGCAGCGATCAAAATATCCATGATGTACAGCTGGAGTCATCTATGATCGGTCTGAAGTACATTCAAACATTCAAACTAGTCTGCTTGTGACACCTACCTGGTGCCTGTTTCGTTAGTGAAGCACTCAAATGTGGATTGCTGGACTGCTAGTTGTATACCAGCAGCATGGTTGGGTTTCCCGAAAAATGCATCAATTATGATACGGCCAGCAGAGAAGCAAGCTCGGGGTCCCGACTACTGCTGTACCGAGTACAAGTCGAGCTGTGGTCGCCAGAATAGCAGCTAGCAGCATGATCGCTTCTAGAGCATGCTGTGCAGAAGAAGCATGTACGAGAGTTTGCCACAAACAAATAATTTATTCGTACTGAAAATAGAGGTAATTATTTATTTTCCGTCTTCGGGCACACGAAAAAAATCCGAAATCGATAAAAAAGCTACATACAGGTAGGTCCAAGGTGTCATGCAAAGTGCAAACCTCGTTTCAAACATAAAAATCTTCGAGGAAAGCTGTACAAGGTAATTATTTATTTTCCGGTTTGGAAATAAGCAGAGTATTCTCGGAAGAATGAGAGAATGTGAGTTTTGTACGTACGTAAGAAGTTTAGCCAATCAGATGAATGCGATGTTTCACGGTAGCGTGAATCGTAGCCCTTGGTACATACACCTTGTCTGGTACGTAGCCGCAGCCTACACGCAACAGCGCAGTGAAGCAGAGGCAACGCTACAGGTTCAAGGTGTGATACAGACTAGTTTGAGTTCGGGATGTCCGACGAGAGCAAGTCGCCGGAGGCCGGTGCCAACGCGGCTACTGCGGCGCGAGGTGTGCAGGTTGCGTTGTTTGCTGCGCAAACACAAGCCGAGGCGAATGCTCATGCTGCTGTAGCTGCTGTGCAAGCGGAGGTCGACGCACGCCGTGCTGGACGAGCCGAAGCCGAGGCTCGCCAGGCCACCGACGCTGCTGTGACCTCTCGCCAGGCCAACGATGCTGCTGCTACTACTGCTGCTGCGGCTGCTACTCCTGCTGCTACGGCTAATCCTCCATCTATGCCGGCAGCCTCGGGGGGTGTGGTATCGACAGCTGACGTGCGGCATTGGCAAAACCAGGTGTCCTCCGAGTTTTCCGGCATGGATACGGAGATCCTCGGCGTCAAGTCATCTCTGGACAACGTGCTCCTGTCTGTTGCGAGCCTTCGGGACGCCGTCGCCGGCGGCGCATCCAAGACCCGTGACGTCGAGGTCCTGATTCAGCAGTTTGTGGACAACTTTGCCGACCGTGAGCCTTCCGTGCGAGACGGCGGGGATGCGAGGGAGCGGCACGTCCAGAAATCACAGCTGACTGACGACACGGCCCTGTGGAAGAAAATGTCGTCACGAAAACACTGGCTGCTTCGGGGACGCTTGCCTCCGAACCTCGGCGAGTCGGCCGCAGATATTCAGTCATTTGTGGGTGAGAGCGTCGACGTTACGGCGGGGGTGGCGGCTCAGCTTCGCGCTGTCAGCAACTTTGACGTGAGCATGTATGGGCCACGTGCCGACCGCCCTGTCGACCACCTGGTGTTTGTCGCTGACCGCCTGGACCTCTTGCGACAGGCTCTTATGGCGGTTCTTGCAGTTGGACTCTCGGCTGACGTCGCCGACGACCGCGCGTGCCTGGACCGGCTGGCACCCGTCGACGTCTCGTTCACATCCGCGGCGGCCGGTCTTCGCCGTCATACTCTAAGCAACATCCTTTTGCTTTCCGGCTCCGCGGCGCGGGCTGTTATGAGCGACATGGTAAACGACGACCTGCGCCTATGGGTGAACGACCTCATGAGGTTCGCCCAGCAAGTTCGTCCGTTGACTGTTCCCCCTCAGTTCAACGCCGTGTTTGACGCGCCGCCCGTCCCAGCGTTTGGCCGGACACGCAACTTTTGCTCGTCCGGTGGCGACGTCCTGAAGCTCGTGGAAGGTCTCCAAGTTCCACGCGACAGCAGGGATGGGGCACCCAAGCGGGGCCAGAGCCTCGCCCCTGCCAAGACGGGTCCGCCCAGAAAGAAGAGCGCCGCGCTGTGCAGGATGTTTGCTTCCACGGGCCTATGCCGGTATTCAGACTGCAAATTCGTGCATGCGAATACCCCGGCCAACTCTTCCTCTCCTGCAGCTCTTCTCGGCGGCGGATCGGCGGCTCCAGCTGGGGGAACGCGAGGTGGAGCGGCGGCGCAAGCCAGCGGGACGCGGGCTCTGGTGCTCCGCCCAGATGGTGGTCGCGGGGGGGCCGGGGGTGGTGGTGGCTCGGGTTCGGGATGAAGACACGGGCCCTTCCCGTCGGTTGGGCCAACACCTGGGGGGGCGGCGGCGGTGCGGGCCGGTGGCGGAGCGGCGACGGCGCACGTCGCCAGTGGTGGAACGGGCACTCGGCCGGCCACCCGCGAAGAAGCGGGGGGGTTGCGTGGGCGTGCGTTAGGAGCTCTGGCTGGTGATGGCGGCGTCGGGCGTGATCGCGTCGCTGTGACTCCGGGTTCGGTTCCCTTCTCAGATAAAGGTACGGGTGTGGGCGTGCGTGCGAGTTATTTGCCAGCTGACATGGCGTACGTGCAAGGTGCGGTCGGCGACGTGCGTCTGGATGCGTTGCGAGTAGATGAGGTAGATGCGTGGCTTGCCGCTCGGGAGGTAGTGGTGCAAGCGGTGTCTGCGCGAGGCTCAGCGAGCCTCGATCAGGTCGCGTCACTCCGCTCCTCACTCTTGCGGCAGTGTCAAGGCAGTGTTCACCTTTTTCTGTCCACCATCGGCTCCTCAATTTTCTCTCCGCATATTAACGTTGCTGTCGTACAGCACTGGTTTGGTGAGATCAAGAAATTCCCTCGTATTTCTTTGTTGCTTCGTGTGCTGGCGCCGGGCGCGCCTGTCGGCGTCGCACGGGGGGGGGATTTGACCACAGAACTCGAGTATGGAAATCACCCGGTCGTCGCCACGCATGCGGGGGATATCCACAATAAGATATGCGCAGACGTGGTGCACGGCCGAGCGGTGGTGTTTGATTTGCGATATGCAGACGAGATTCAGGGTCTTCGCCTTTCACCGCTGAGTGTCGTTCTCGAACCCAAATTAAGGATTATTCACGATCTTACGTTTGCGCGAGAGGGCGGTCGGACCAGCGTTAATGGTGACACTGACTTTGACTCCGCACCATCGTGCGAGCTCGGCCATGTGCTTCGTGATGTGCTGTTACGGGTGCTGTTTTTGCGACAGACGCATGGTAGTCGCGCTCGAATCCTGTTGTGCCGTGTGGATGTCAAAGACGCCTTTCGGCAGGTTTTGGTTGATCCGGCAGGCGCGCCGAATTTTGGATACGTTTTCGGTGATCACGTTGTCGTGGATTTGCGCTTGCAGTTTGGTTGGCGCAATAGTCCTGGGTTTTGGGGGTTAATGGCATCTGCGCTCGAGCATGCTCATACCCACTCTACCTTTCAAGGCGCAGACGTTTCCCAACAAGGGGCTGCCGCCGTTGCGCACGTTGAACTCTCCCCGCCGCGGGGAGTTCGGGTCGTTGCTATCCCGCGTGAGTGTGGGCCCGTTCCTGGTTCAGGGGGTAACACCGGGAGCAATTTTTTTGTGAGGTACTACGTGGACGATGGCATTCTCGTCGAGTTGCAATGGTGGCCGGACGGCCGCCGTTGCTTGCGTGCTGTACAGTCACTGGCGTCGGACCACTTTCGCTTGTTGGGCGAACGTGGTGTTTCCGATCCGCCCCTCCTGTCAGCCAAGAAAATTACTAATTGGGACACGCAACTGGAAGTTTTGGGATGGATCATTGATACTGAGGCGCTTACGGTCACGTTGCCGCCCCATAAGCGCCTCAAGCTGCACAATATCCTCAAGGAGTGGCCCTCGTCTCGTGCATCTGCTTCTGCGAAGCAGGTGTCGCAGCTCGTTGGCTTCCTCATGCATGTTTCCTTTGCCGTACGTCCGGGGCGTTTTTTCGTTAACCGCTTGTTAGCTTCAGTTGGTATGCCGCGCATTGCCGCCGGAGCTAATTTTGATTGCCGTATGGCAAACCCCGGGCGGCGTCTTGCCCTGGGACCCGAGTTCCATGGTGACCTCGAGTTCTGGCGGTGGTTCGTTGAGGAAGGGTGGGACGCGCGCGGAGGAACCTTGTCGGCTCCGATGTATAATTTGCTTAAGCGCCCCCCTAGACGTACTCTTTTTTCGGACGCATCTAAAACCGCGGTCGGGGGTTTTTGCTTGGAAACTGGGGTGTATTGGCGATACGAGCTTGACGCAGGAGAGCGGTCTCGATTTTGTGGATCGAGTAAGTCCGTTGCAGATGAGAACGATATATCAATTAACGTTCTAGAATTGCTGGGCATGGTAGTTTCTGCATGGGTTCTAGTATCTGCGTGTGATGAACGTCCGTTCGCCATGGGGGACTGTGTGTTGTTACGTGGCGACAACGAAGCAGCCGTCGAGTGGGTGCGGCGTTGTCGAGGGGGAAAGGAGCCGAGATCTGGCGCATTAATGCGTCTCCTCGGGGTGCTCGAGTTGTCCTCTGGTTGGCACTTTGACGCAAAACACGTACGTGGAATTTTTAACGTGGCCGCTGATGGTATCTCACGGTGGGATGGTGCCTCCGTCCTCGTTAATTTGCGTGCTGTTCGACCCGACATTCCGTGGCAGGAGCAGGACCTGGGGGGTGCGGGCACATCTCTCTGTACTTCGGTGTTGGCCTCGAACTCATGCGAAACGCCATTGCGACCTCGTCTGAACGCACTTATCAGGGGCATTTTGGCGCATGGGTAGACTTTCGGGTACGCTGTGACATGCCTGTATTCCTAGAGCGTGGCGGAGACAGCATGACTAACGTGTGGCATTTGTTCGAGTACGTAGCGTACGCTTTTGCCACTAAGAAATTGCGGTCGGCAACTATCGAGAGCCATTTGTCAGCGATCAAGTTTTTCCATCGAATTTCACGAGGGTTCGAACTGGACACTACCCATCCTGTTTTGGGTAATGCCCTCAAAGGAGCCGCTCGTTCGCATGCCGACGCTGGTAACTAAGCAACCGTTCGTCGGCCTGTTTCGTGGGAAATGCTGATCGCGGGCGAAAAATTGATCTCCACATGGCGGACGGGGGGTCGTGTCTTGTGGCTTGCCCTCTGCGCTTCCTTTTGCTTTTTGACTCGCGCGTCAGAAATGTTTGCGGAAACTCGGTCGCGTGTGCATGAAACTTATTGCTTGCGACGGGCCGATGTAGCGTTTTTTCGCGAGAATATTCAGCTTACCGCGTCGCAGTGGTCTTCTGCAGACCGCGTTGAGGTTAGGTTTCGCGGGTCGAAAGGGGACCAACTGCGGAAAGGGGCGGTTTTGACGCGCGTACGTTGTGGTCCGGCGTTGCGCGTGGGCGACGGTGGCGGTGCTGTCGATCTCATGATCGAATTGATGTCTTGCTTTTTGTTTCTTCCCTCGTCGGCCCCACTTGCCGCCTTTGGTGTTGGTAATGGCAGATGGTCCATGTGGACACAGCAGCAAGCGACGGCAGCTCTGCGAAAAGTGGTTGCGTTGGCGGGCGTGCGTGCGGAGGAGTACGCTTTGCACTCTCTGAGGATTGGAGGCGCAACTCACTTGTCGGCGGGGGGGGCAACACCAGAGGTGTTGCAGCGTGAGGGCCGATGGGCGTCCGATGCGTACAAGACGTATGTTCGCAGTCATGGAAAGGATGCCAGTTGGGTAGCCGACGTGATGGCCCAGGAAGGAATTAGCGGTGGGATTCAGCCGGGCCAGGGCACAGAGTGGGGGCGGGTTAACTCACTCTTAGATTTGACTAGGCAGAAGTGAAACTATGAAGAAGTGTGTTATTACATGCGTTCCCTATGATATTGCAAGTCAGGGGGAAAGGGGCCGTGAGAGTACATCCGTAAATAGGGTCGACTCCCATTTGGGTCGATGGAAGCTGGCGTCGAGAGTTCTACGCCGCCAGTTGGGTTGGGAGTTGACTCGAGTATACGGATGTTAGCGTGGGGTTGCCGTTGGGGCAGCCCCGGGGGATCACCCCTTCTCCAACCCCCTTCTCCGGGCGGGGGGTTGCGCATTAATATAATACAACTTCGAAAGCAAAGTCCAAAGCAGAGTATTCTCGGAAGAATGAGAGAATGTGAGTTTTGTACGTACGTAAGAAGTTTAGCCAATCAGATGAATGCGATGTTTCACGGTAGCGTGAATCGTAGCCCTTGGTACATACACCTTGTCTGGTACGTAGCCGCAGCCTACACGCAACAGCGCAGTGAAGCAGAGGCAACGCTACAGGTTCAAGGTGTGATACAGACTAGTTTGAGTTCCCACCCACCCGCCCGTGCTTTTGAGGGAGTCAGTGGGGGGGAGTTAAATGGTCGCAGTAACGTGTGTGTGTTTGTTGCTGTTTGTTAGACGTACCCGTTATGTTCGCTGGTGGTGCGACCGGGTGTCGTAGATTGCGCAAGTGGCGGCGGGGGCTAGTCGCATTGTTTGGCGTTTGTTTGTTCGATGCAAGTGGGGTTTCTTTTTTATCATAATATGATGATGGTTTTTTTTCATATCATAATATGAGAGTGATAAAAACGTGGTGGTGCATTGGCTCGGATTTGCGCGCAATCTGAAAGTTTAGGAGAAGGGGTTTATCCGTATATTAACACTGAAGTACATTGTGAGTTAAATGTATTTGTGTTATTTGTGTATGCCTGGTACGAGTTGTGCGTAAATTTATATGCACGTGGTCGTGAGGTTACCATGTACCTGGTATGTTTGGAAATAAATGCTATCTGATGATGATGAGACCAAAACAATTAAACAAATTGACCTCGGTTTCAATTTAATTATTTCGGACTGGAAATAGAGGTAAATATTTATTTTCCGTCTTCGGACACACGACATAAGCAGAGTATTCTCGGAAGAATGAGAGAATGTGAGTTTTGTACGTACGTAAGAAGTTTAGCCAATCAGATGAATGCGATGTTTCACGGTAGCATGAATCGTAGCCCTTGGTACATACACCTTGTCTGGTACGTAGCCGCAGCCTACACGCAACAGCGCAGTGAAGCAGAGGCAACGCTACAGGTTCAAGGTGTGATACAGACTAGTTTGAACCCCCCTTCTCCGGGCGGGGGGTTGCGCATATATATAATACAACTTCGAAAGCAAAGTACAAAACCCTCGATACGACCGAATTCGTGCAGAAAAACTCCGCATCGAATACCCTCCTCGAGAATACACACAGGAAAAGGGCATTTCGGTCAAACCTGACGACAACAGACGCAGTTTCCAAGTCAAAATCATCCCTAAAGATCCTTTTCTCCCAGATTGCTAAACCTACTCGACAACAGGGAGAGTTGATTCTGGAAAGGAGTACCACCCAGCCCTGTTACAGTCCCCTTGCCAGATACGTGCGTATTCAGCAACAACACAGCACCAGCCGCAGCAGCAGGAGGACAACAGCAAGCACACTATCGCAGCCCGCCTCCATCAAACCCTAAACCCAACTGCTTGAAGTAGCAGCATATATATGGACCGGGCCCAGTCAACCTACGACTACAACAACAGCAGTAGCGGCACCAGCAGCAGAGACCCTGGAGTGGAAACTCCCGCACCTGAGAGAGCTCCAGTTCAGAAGAGAGGGTTTCAGGGTCGCTCATCATCGGGCGGCGGGTTTCATTACTACAGGGGGAGGCGTTGGCCAGCATGGTTTTATTTTGGGCAACAACTCCTTAATGTACCCTTTTAGGACCCCAGTCCCGTTTTGGGGACAAACTACTTATATTTAGAGTGAATTATCCCCAAATAAATATGGGAGTGCGGTTCTAAAAGGGGGAAAGCGATGTTGGTATACGCCAGCCGCTCAGATTGCGTGCAGACCTGTTAAAACGTGCAAAAAACGCCCAGTCGACAGGTAGGTGGTAAGCGTGCCCGTGATGACGCGTCCTTGCTGGGCGTCGTACTGTGTGATCGTTTGGTTGTCAGTGCGGTCCAGCTTGTGCTCTGGGCTTGCCCGCACCTAGTTACTCCTGCTTTATTTACCTCTGTGTGCAACAACAACTAACAGCTTTGCCGGTACCTGCTCATCCAGGATTGCCTTTCTCCGTAGAGTGGGTCTTCTACATCCGCAGCAGAAACGTTTCGGCGTGTCTCGAACCAGGACCGCTCGGTTACGGGGCAGACGGCAAGTGGACCCTGGCCCCTAAAACAAGCGCTGTCGTGCCGTCGTTGTTGTCAACCGAGAAAAAGAAGGGGACATCAACGTGGGAACCAGAGACATACAACCGACTATACATAGAACTGCTTACTTAGAACTAAATCCCAGAGCGTCTCGGTTCGTACATCCCTGGCCTCCCAGAGCCCCCACTTGGAAACCGCTTCATTTTATTACCTGCCGGACCTTTCCAGCGTTTTTTTTTTTTTTTCTGGGTCCTTTCTTCTTTTTATCTTATTTCGTTTCGTGTGCGTGCGTGTTCTCCGAGTACGGCATCGTGGGAGGGCCCGGGGCAGTCGCGGGTGTCAGCGGGTGCCGGCGGGTAGGGAGGGGGTTGCAAGGAGAGCAGTCGCCGCGTTCGTGTCTAGGCGTCGTGCGTGCCTCGAGACACGACGGATGCAGGAACGGGCTCTGCCTGACATCCATTCTTATTTTTTATAGAGTATGCACGAGATAGACCTTTCCAACGTCTCGTTGGTTTCTCCATTTTTCTTGGCACTCTCGGTCCTTTCTCACTTTTATCTTCTTTCGTTTCGTGTGCGTGCGTGTACTCCGAGCACGTCATAGCCGGAGGGCCCGGTGCCGTCGCGGGTGTCAGCGAGTGCTGGCGGGTAAAGGGGGTGGTTGCAAGGAGAACATTGCCGCTATGGTACCTAGGCGTCGCGTGTGCGTCGAGACACGTTCGAAGCTTGGCAAAGTGTTCCACTCTAAGAGTCCACGTCAAACACCGGTACAGCAAGGTCTCAATCACCTCGGCCTTCAGCGTTCGGACTTTAAGGCCAAGGGGGACGGTCGTCCTATCATACAGCTCCGGGCCGAACCGTTTGAGGCATGCTCGCATGGGGCGGATCCGTCGGTCGATTCCGAGCGAGAGCGCAGAGGCTTTCGCGGATAACGCCGCCTAGGTATAACAGACAAATCGGAAAAATGGGAACGAAGCCTAAAATGAGAACCAAGCCGTATCTCCAGAACCATGTGGTGTATCAGAGAACCGAAATGATCCTGCGAAACCCCTTGGCCAGCCCTGTGAGAGGAGCTCGTCAGAACGGTCATGCTCCATCTCGTGCCTTCGGGTGGGCGCAAAAAGCGATATACGCTGGCTCTATTGTGATTTCTCTAGATGCTGGCTACCGCGGCGATGCCGAGGACTTCCAGCCTGAGCGACAGCTCATTCGAAGGCTGCTGTACAGCCCCACAGGACTGTCAACTTTTTTTCTTGGAGTTGTACACAATTGGTTTGCTTTCTAAAAAAAACCGTCCGTTCCCATTTTTTGTTTCGTTCCCATTTTTCCGTTTTGTCTGTTGTATGCGAACTGGGTCGTCTGTATGCTGTGCTGAATGTCGACGGGTAAAAAGAAGATCGATAAACCGTTCTTTCTACCCGTCGACACCAGATGTGTGTGTGTCTTCACGTTAAACTGTTCGTTCTACTCGTCCGTCGACATTCAGCCCAATCAGTGTCCGTGCCAATTCTTCAATCCTAGAAGGGATACCAGCTATCTATGTGGCCACAAAGCTATTCTGCCAGGGAGATAGATACTATTACGGGGGACCATAGTTAATAGGACCAAATATTGTTAGTAAAAATGGGTAAATATGTAGTTTTTTATGTATACCATAGGTCCTATTAACTATGGTCCCCCGTAATAGGTTGCCACGTACCTGGTACCAGGTATGTATGCAGTAAGCACAGCAGAGGGAAATGCAACGCCATGCCATCATACTAGATATGGATACGACACGCACAACATACACATGCTATGACATAGAGAAACGAAAGGAAACAATCAAAGCGAAAACAATAACGAAGAAGACAAATCGAACGACAAAAGAGAATAATAGGGAATAAAAATAGAAAAGGTAAACAAACTGCCCCCCCCTGTGGAAAACACCTGGAAGAACGAGCAGGAAAAAAAGAAAACAAAACAAAAACACTACTTATTTTATATAAACATATTGTTATATAAAAATAGGACAAATAACTTATGGAAAAAAACAAAGAAAGGGTAAATAGCAGGCAAACCAAAGCACAAAAAACACCCTCCAGGTAGCGGCAGCTGTTTGTGGCACGAGTGGTATAGGGTGCCAGGTTATCGTGCCGGGTACCATTTCGAGGTTTTAATGTATGAATGTGTGATCATGCCTAATAAAAAAAAAAAATCAGGACGCACAAACGAAATGAATGATGGATCGGGTGCCTAGGTATTGGCGGTTCCACTACTACAGCAGTAGTAGTAGTGGCTTTTACAGGTATTTGCCTGTATCTCCCTCTCTTTCGCGTTGTGCTTCGTCCGCGCACCAGATAGGTGCCCTTCCTGAGTACGTATGTATGCTTTCTGCCCGGCAACCTTTCTGAAGTCCTTGCGTCATTTGTGAATATCTTTCAGTTCAGATTTTCGTTTTTATATTTAAAATGAGTTTTGTTCTTGTGTTTCTGGTCATGCTTGTGTTGGTGCTTTCTCGTACCCGTTACGCTGGCATTTCACTTGCTTGTATTCGAGTTTTTTTGTTTGGTCTTCCTCTGTCTCACAGTCTGTGACCTTAGAATCAGTATCTCTAGGATAAGATATCAGGACGCACATCGCGGGTGTAGTAACGAAGCAGGGTAGAAAGGACGACTTATTCTGACGATCTAATGTGGAGGCAACAACAACCACAACATTGGTTGGAGTCGGGTGTTAACGATCGCAAAGTAGGGCCATTCTTAAAGGTAGGCTTTTAGATATACCCGGAGTAATATCCCTTCCTTTTATTTTCAATCAGTTTTATAATCTTCCAGAGTTTCTTGTTTTAGACCTATCTATGCCAATGGAAACGCGAAGTTCAAAAGTTTGTTTTTCAAATATATTGCTTGAAAAAACAGCCGAAAAATTCCTGTGGGAAAAAATAAGAACATGCTTGTTTCCCCCCCCTCCCCCCAACGGCTGTAGGCGGCGATTTTTTTTTTCTTGTTGCAAATTGTCAACACGGTGACAGAAACCAGCTCGTCCGACGATTGACGCTCGATCGCGACATAGACTCAGCCGACGTTCAACCCGCTCGGTATCTGCCAAGGCCAACCAATGTAGATGACGGCCTCGAAGACATCATCATGTGGATCCATGGTCTAGGGGGCGAGAGCATGCTGGCGGCGTCCTACCGTATCCTTCCAAACCTGAAAAAAACTTTGTTTTGCCATTATTCGAGATGCATGGAGAAGTTTTTTCTTCTGTTTTGTGCAACAAGCGGCCAAATGTTTTTTAATCATGCGCCTGATCAGCTCCCGGCACAGGACACCGGCCATGGTGTGAAGACGGTAACCCTAGGGTGAGTCGGAGCCCCTAACGAGTGCACTCTGTTCAGATTTCATGGCGCAATCGTTGGTTTTCTTGATCGACGTCTGTCGAGGACTCGGAATCTCGCCGCTTCGAACCAAAGATCCGCCTGAGTCTTTCGGGTGATGTTGCCATTTTTTTCGGGCTTTTCTAAATGTTCAGGAACTTTTTTTTTTCCTAAACTTGCCCAGTGGAAGGGTCTTCTGAAAGCAAACTGGAGCTGATCTTTGGAATTCAAACTTTTTATCGATACTTCGCTTTACCATTAGACATATATAAAACTCAACATAGGGTAGTATTTTGACTCTTTGCGACGAATTCAATATCGCGATTTTCGTAAACGCAGATCCCTCGATATAAAACTCCATATCTGGTTCTTTGGAAGTAGAACGTGAGGTAAAACATGGGTGAAATGAACAGTCGTCACCAAGTCCACCAACTACCACGAGGATACAGCATCGGATGGGCTGGATGACGTAGCAGCTGCTGCTGCTGCTTCTCTAGGTAGCTCGTCAGGCTGCAGTGTCCGCGTACACCACTTGGCTGTTGGTATAGACGCGGACGCGTTTCGTGCTTGTGCTGAGACGTGTTCGCCAAAAACGAACGATCTGGTTGGCGCTACCCGGTTGTTGTTCCCGGATAGGGTGGGGTGTGTCGTGTGTTTGGGGCATGTGGATCTGGGGCAGCGCCGGCAGAAAGAGGCCCAGCCGGAGTACTGGATGATGTGCTGGTGCCGCCGAACACACGGCCATCCCGTGCATCCGCCCCTCCCCGACGAAGGGAGTACCCGACTGCCGTACTCATTGAACCAAAAGTCGTGGCGGCCACTGCAGCTGCCGTTGTTGTCCTTGCTGACAAGGTGATGATCGGATGACCGAGTAGAGGGGACAGGTTGTTTCCAATTTTTTCAGCCAACTTCGTCTCTATTCCAACAAAAAGAGAACACAAATATAGGTTTAGGGTAAAAACTCCCCCAAGCATATATATTTGTGCGTTGCGGACCACGTATTGTTGAGATCATGGACAGCGGGGCACTTTGTATCCCAGGGCAGGCCTGCCTATTGAGTGGGTACTCATTGGTACTAGCGTTGATGTCGGCTTAGAGATAGAAGAGCCACTTCATTCCTTTCGCGCACGACGGAGACTGAGACCACGCTCGTGCCTCTCTGGAGAACCCCTGGTTTTCCACCTAAGACACGCCTTCCAAGTACTCCAAATACGATCCCAGTGCCAGAACCCAGGTAATTACAGGGCTTTCAACCTTATACAAACCAGTTTCATAACACTATTCCTCTCTGATGAGCCGTATATGCAGAATGATCGCAAATTCATGGAAACCCCTATTCCACAACTAGAACATGAGTCGAAGATGCGGCTCCTCAAAACTCACTCCCACACCTCTGAACGGCAAGGCAACGAAGCCGGCAAGGTACGTGAAAATAGTCTTAAGAAGCGTAGCCTCAAGGGGGAGGAAGAAATCGTAAACGAAAAACCATCGCCATGTCACCCGCGACAGGGGGGGGGGCGAGGAAGATGCAGGATAGTGAAAAGGGAACATAAAAACGACGAGAAGAAAAATATCACGGAAGATGTCAAGAGACATCGAAAACCCAGCCTACTGCTCGGGAAACGTGTCCTGTGCCACAAATGAGTGGCACGATTACCCAAACCACCCCTGACACTGAGCGGCGGGGTAGGCAGGACAGAGTACGCGGAAAACATTCCCAACCAAGTCCAAGAAAAACACTTAAACAAACAACCCAGGAACACACCTGCCAGAAATAAAAACTCGATCCGAAAACTCGGAAACCGTCACCAAGTAAGTAGAAATACCACCACCAAAAATCCAGGAAAACGTCAAGAAAAAAAAACGAATCGAGCCAAGGCGAGAAGCGAAAATCAGATATCCACGGCGGCACCTCGAGATTTGTCTACGTCACGCTGGACCCCCCGTGAAAACGCGCTAGCCAAGTGAATTTACAGACACCAAGAGCCTCATACAGCTCTCGTCGAAGTCGTAGAGCGCGCCGGAGAAGAGGAAGCTTGATCGGTCCCGGGTCGTCCAAAAATCGAACCAAATATTCTCCATCCGTGGGTGTAGTCGCGCTGAGTTTCCCGAGTTACCCCAGCCCGTCGTCGCTCTTGTACCGAAAATGAGCCCCGTTGGGTACCACGGTGTTGCAGTATCGGCGGAGCCAGTCAGCGTGCGAGACGCAGCCATAGCCGGGTGCCAGAAACCGCTCGCCCTTACTCCGAGAGAGCTCCCGTTGTGCCGCGCCGATTCTCATTCGGCGGTACAGGCGGTTGGTTTGGCGGCGCTGGTTCGGGGTGCCGGCCCAGAAGCGCAAACGTGCGTGGCGAGAGAGCTGATCGTCCATTTCCCGTTCCCAGGACGGACGGGATAGTCGTGTCCAGTGCGTCTCGTATATCACCGCGGTAGCGCCACCTCGACCTCGAACCGATTGGTGTCCGGTAATTTATTCCACTTGGAGTCGGTGAGAAGGTGTCGAGACGTGGTCCTGGGTGACGTGGTACGGGGGACATTTCTTGGAGAAGTTGGTGAGCACGTACTGCATCAACCCCGCCGGCAAATACTTCGGCATGTCGTCACGGTCGTGGGGGTTGGTACAGGGCCTGCACCGTTGAACTGAAACGCGCCGACGAGCATCCGCGTCGGGCATATCGGAGGGGGAGTCCGAAAACAGAGCTTTGCCCCAAGAGGAGATCCGTCAGGGGTGTCCGCTGTGGAGCAGGGACCAACTGCGAGAACTCTGTAGGGGCCTGTCCAGTTGAGTGAGAGGTTCGCCTTGAGGACCTTGGCGTCCGTGTCGGGTTTTTCCCTCTGGCGGATGGTGGCCGCCGTGTTGTACATCCACGCCCAGCCGCCAACGTCAACTCTGGGGGCCGGACGCAGAGCGTCGGCGAGGTCGGAGTTGCAGCAGTTCACACGGGCAACAGTGAGAACGTGGTTTTCGCGAACGATATCGTACGCGCGCTGCTCGCGGTCCATCGCCAAGTCGCAATAAGCGAGATGGTCGCGGGCCAACCTTTGGTGGCCGGCGACTCCAGCACGCTCGAAAATCGTGAGGGGGAGGCGTGGCAGCCGACGGCGAACTGAAATTCGGCAGCTGCGCCGAGGGCGTCCAAGTCATTCGTGGGGACGGGCGGTGCGTCAGTTGGCAGCGGAAGCCGTAACAGAGGGATCCCCACGGGCTCGGCGCGGTCGCGTTCAGACGGGATGAAGAACCGTCGGGACCAACAAAGCGGCAAGAGCCGGGTCCAACACGACTGGCGCGGTCAGTGACGGCCGTGGGGCCCGCGGCGGGGTGATAGCGCGCCGGGTTGATGGTCTAGGGGCTCCGCCGGGCCCGAAGCCATGATCGAAAGCAGGCGGCGCGGAAACAGCGGTGGCGGCTGTTCGTCGGCGCGTCCGAGTAGAGATGGGGCCGGTGGACGGCAAAACGGTCGGAGGTGCCGGGGTGCCAGGCGGCGATGGGGTGGACGAGGCCGGATCCGTGATCACAGTGGAATCTTCTCTCTTTTAAATGCTCGTCGGGGGAGGAGCGCGCTGGGCGACAATCCTCGCTGCAGTGGGGGCTTCGGCACAGCCCTGGCCGGGAGGGGCAGACGCGGCTGGAGCGGTGCTCACGGCGGAATCTTGTCCCTGTAAAATGCTCGTCGGGGGGGGAGGGGGCTGGGCGACAATCGTCGCTGCAGCAGGGTCTTCGGCATAGCCCTGGCCGGGAGGGGCAGACGCGGCCGGAGCAGTGCTCACGGCGGAGTCTTGTCCCTGTAAAATGCTCGTCGGGGGAAGGAGCGTGCTGGGGTGCATGGACGGGCTCGGTTTGGCCCCCATGTGTGATTTTGGATATATTGCGTGGGAGATATAAGATTTGTTCGAAATTGCATGATAAACCTCCAGCGGTGCTTATTCTTTAGACCACGTTCAAAGTGAACAAGGGGAGCTGCCAAGTATGAGTACCAAAATTGTCGCGCTGCACGCCCACGGTCTTACTTGGAGCCCTGTAGTGCTGACCAATCAGCGCCCGATTGTTTTTTCTTCACCAATGACAGTGATACAAAAAAACAAAAAATGGAGGGTGTTTCAATAGTACACCCCGTAGTACCGGAGGGATGTGACCAATCGAGAGCCTTACGGGTAGTATGTGGCGGTGGAACCCACCATCCCGTCCTCGGTCCATGCCACTGTTTGCACCGCATTTACATCGAAAGTGTTCAACCCAAGAGGACTCTCTCAGCTGTAGCGTTGTGGCGCGGCCTGAGGGATGTAGGAACCGAAATGCAGGCTTGCAGCAGCACAAAGACAAAGCAGGGCTGGGTAAGCTACTCGTGATCGAGTTATTTTTTTTTCGCAGCGTGGGTAATCAGCCGATATGACTATGGAGGTTCGGCCCTTGGCCGTTGGAGTATGAGAGCCTACGGCAGGCGGAACGTCAGCGGGTTGGAGACTGGAGCACCATCAGCTTGCCTCCCGAACGGATACAACGGAGAATACGTCTATACACCAGGTGCCTGTTGATGTAGTAATGTATACACCAGGTGCCTGTAGCTGTAGTGTCGTGTTAGTGTAAAAGAGTGGCCATGGATAGGGAGTATGCACGCCGAGTACTGTTTCTGTAGACTTTTCCTCCGACCTACCAGAGGTACAGCGGCAATCGTATTACGTACGTAGCTGGTATAAAATGTGTACTGTACGGACTCTACCTCTTGGTGTGCTACTACTTGGGTAGGGTGGAACCCTATTGCCTGCACCGTACAACCTTGGCCTATTTTTCTGTTCTCGTACCTCCCCCTAGAGCAGCGGCAGCTTCAGCAGCTGTTTGCCAGGTATTGGAATTGCTATACGGTACCTGGTACTACTACTGTACAGCTCGAAAATGTTACATGTTGCCGTTCCGAACGGAAAAATAGGCATCGTCTGAATCTTAACATGAATACGAAACAATCCATATATTTCCGTCCAGAGTGGCATGTACAGCCGAAGCCCTTACGTAGTCGTATATAACTGCCTGCGAGGCACTTCTTGGCCTCAACGCTACTCGCACCCGCCTGTGTACCGGCATTGACTTGCGCAACAGTCCACCCAGCACATACCGTAGCTATATTGGGCACCGCGCTTGTCATGTATGTGACTACAACATCAGCACTGTGACAAGAGAAGTGGTCGGTACTCTTTTCGTGTTGTGCGTTTTGGTATGAACGATGAGTGTCATTCGATAACATGTAGCCGGTCGCCCCGGTGGCTTACTTCGAATTCTACTTGTGTTTGAGTTCGAGCCTCGGGTGGGTTGGACTTTTGACATATATTTGCAAAAATCAAAATCAAAAGGATTCAATTGTTGAGAGCGCCTTGCAGCGTGGGTAGGCACAATTCGGTGCGAGTCGACGGGGGAAGAAAAGGCAGAAATATGCACATGATAAAAATGAAGGCACGTACCGTAGCGGGAAGGGGGTAGAAGAGCCTGGTATGTGACCCCGGATCTGAGTTACGAGTTGGAAGCAGAGAGAGAAGCAAACGGGAGAATATAATAAATGGGATGAGCAAAAACAAATTGTTGAGAGCAATGCGGAGGGGGGGTGGTACTGGCAGTACTGCTGGCACTGAAGATGCTCCATTGGCATTCACGTCTCTCTTTCACTCTAGAAGTAGCGCAACACCAGGCAGTATGCTGAAACCAGAGAAAGCATATTCGTGCTCTATGGGACAGGAGTTGATAGGTTCAGGCTTGAGATTTGGGTAAAGATATGAATGTGACAATATTTTTACTGGAAGTTGAGTATGACGCACCCTGCCTCACGTGAAAAGAAATAGAGCCTAGGCCAAAAAAAGAAAACAAGATATATATGCTAAAGTGGTGCCGCATACTGACAAGAAAAACGTGGTGTTTATCGTGCGATTGTCTTGCCTGCAGCCGAAAGCGATGCCTTTGGAGCTGCGGCGACGGCGGAGAGGGAGCGGGAGGACCGACATAGTCGTTGCTTACTGAGGGAGTAATTTCGCTGACCGAAGACTACAAACCGCGCAGTAGTAAACGATACTCGCGCAGGGGAATCGGTGCAAGGAGCAGGCCCGCCGGCTGAGCGTGATGAGAGTTGTACGCTCAACCCCATGCTACGACCACACCCCGTGGTGAAAATGCCACCGGCAAAGGTGCTGGTGATGGCAAGCAGGAAAGGTCACCACACCTGCCCCGTGCGGCGAGTGAGCTATGTGCGACGAAGATGTGCGAGAAAACACTCGCCTCGCCGCCGGATTAACTTCCCGGGAGAAACATTCCACTATGCCGTAGCTCTTAGCGCTAAAGTCACGCCAGTCGTCGCAGGTGTGGAGGTGGTGCGAGGGGGGGGGGGGGCAAGCGTGCACGATGGTTGAGTCCCGAACGGCAACGGAGAGCAAGGGCCCACTGGTGTGAACGCGAACACCGGCATTTTTAATGAAAAGCAGAGGGAGGAAACCCCGATTCAGGGGAGCAGCACCGGCACTACCGACGTTTTATTGAGCATTATTAAGCAGTGTATTGATACGATTTTTTCGACTTGATAACTACCAGTAGCGCTGCGTACTCGTAACACAAGTAGTAAGAAAAATACATTCGGGATAAACATACGCGTGTGCGTGTATTTTCGTATAATATAATGTACGAGGTAATTACCTGTAACGACGGAAAAAACTCGGTATACTATTAATAAGGGTGCGCGCAACTATTGATAATTTTTTTCAAGACGAACATAGCTACGTAAGGCGTGAAATATCGCGTGTAGTAGTATGTCAGATGGAACTCCCAGTGTCATCCTGCGCATTTCATCATGTTACACACGCGTGTTCGCAGGTAGGTATGTTACCGCCTTGATTATGTGATAGGCTTGTTTGCGTCGTTTCCTCTACCCTTCTACCCGTCTCTCGATCCCACTGATAAACCTTAAACGAGCTGAGGGATGATGGCTTTCAAGTCCGTTGGCCCTAGGCACCTGCGTTTCCTTGTCTATGGTCCTCTGCGAAACCCAGCTTTCGACCTTTTCATCGGGTTCTGCACCTGCGGCCGCCATTGTTGTTACACATTCCACTGACTCGATAAAAATGATAATACAGGTTCACCGACTAACCCCAACAGTTGTTTGTCGTGTGGTATGCCACGGTATCATGTCGTGTATACATACGTAGCTTGCGTTCTACTCTCGTTGCACTGCTTGTGAGTCGTTTCTACCACTTCGCGAAGGAGAAATCACCTGGGGGTGCTGCATTTCCCACTCAAACATTATGTGGCAAGCGTCTGTGTATTCATTTATTGGAGTTCGTAACGCCAACACTCACTCATGACTACCATTCGAGTCTGTCTCGCTTTCGCTTGGTATTTCGTATATTTCTTTGCCGATTTTTTCCCGGTAAGAATCTGGTTTTTGTACTCAATTGCGAAATGTTTCGAAATGAATCAATGTTCAATGGTCCAGATCTAGAGGTACACGTAGTCTAATAATATCCAGCTTGTACCATATTGTTGCCTATCAATAGAACCGATCGCAAGCACAGCACACCATATACACGACACTCAGGCCTTGTGTTTCCAAATTAAACCGTTGCGCACTCACATATTGGAGACGTTACATGACAACATTACTTGATTTTCTATCATTTTTTCTTATTGTTTTTCTTTAACAGCCTCCGTCCTGCTAATAGTGGTCACTCACGTACTCGCACACCGGGTAGAGTTATGTTGCACTTCCCCACCATGACATGTGTGGTTCAGGTTTATGACACAAATAGTTCAGCACGTTCTGTCAGCGTTGGTTCGCGTTGACCTTTACCTACCCAGTCGGTGCCATGTTCAAAAATCAACTTCAAAAATAAAAAATGAAGCCTCGACTCAAGACTTGTGCTACGGTGGAGAGGGCTGGGTACACGTATACCAATCATATGTTCAGTCGATAAGAGTCATTCGACCAAGTGACCATCTTCGTCTTCGCCAGTCTTGAAATCTCCATGATTTCAGTCTTGGAGTGATTCCCGACAGAGAATGGTTGAATACTCTGCGACAACAACTTCCATGATTTATTTCCGTCCTATTTTGAGTGAGATACCGAATCATTTGTCCGAGTGCGCCATAAACATGGTAGCAAAAATGTGTCCAGGGCAACACCAATCTAGAACACGATACATATATTGCAGCGTTTGACATTGATAATTTGCCCACCGGGGATCACAGTATCTCAGACTATTAGCCTGAGTTTAATCAACTATAGATACTTGTGTCAAACGAGATACGTACACGTTTATCTGGCTGCCTATCGACCAAACGCACACCAAATAACAAGCCACCGCTGTCAGGTCTGGTGGTGATAGGAGCCTCCCGTGCCTTGCCGCTACTCGGCGGGAAACTGTTTATCCTTCGTAATACGTTTAGCCCGGTGCTGCGTTGCACTGGAAAGGGAATGTACGACCCCTACCAACCTGCATCTCACAACCTTAACTCGCGTCATATGCCGATGTTGCTGGCGTCTTGTGACCTTTGATGTTTTCGGGTGTTTTCGCATCGGTGCCTGAGTGCACTTCCAAAGAAGAAAAAAAAACGGGTGAGTTTCATGGCCCTCAGAGCGTAGATTGGACATCAGTAGAACACGCTTATTCGTGAAGAGAAAGAGGTCCGTCCAATACCACACGTCTACTCTAATCGTTTCGTAGCTTTCCATGCATGTTCTTTTCCTCTCGCCTTTATTAGGTATTTCGAGGGATAAGTATTCTGATTTTTTCTGTTGCCCTCCGACAACGTGCAGCATGATCTTCAAAATGGATCACTCATAACTTTCCTGAAAGAAGAAAACCTCGGAAACTGAAGGAAACCCATGAACCAAGCCTATCTCCCTTCCGTGTCAGCTTTCAGCTTGTCTACTCTGTTTGCTGTATTTGCTCCTTCCTTCTCATTACGTTCTATCCTTAAATCCTAAACTGCATCCAAGCTCCATCCCCACGCCATCGGTGGGGGTCTGTCGTCCCTCCCTCCCCTGTTCCTTCTTCCTTCTTGGCGGTCCCTAAGCTGAAGCTTGAACCTCGACACCCTCCTCGAAATGTCGACCTGAGTGGTCACCGAGACGATTTGGAGCAGGCGTTCCTTCACTACCCCCTTCCTTGCCATAGAGCCACCATCCTTCCCCCCCACGACGCTAGCTGCCAGCTGGTCGATGAAGTTGCTGCTCTTTACCCCGAGGCGCCCAAAGCTTTCCACCGCTAAGGTGGCTAGTTTATGGCTACGCTCGTCGAAGGACACATGTCCCGGACGCGCGTAGTGTTGGCGCTTGCGCGCCTCGGAGGTAGAGGCAGCTGATCAATCATGACCAGCGCTTCCTCCTGGGCGGTGGACCTGCGCTTGCGGGTCTGCATGGGGGTGACGTTCAGCAGGATGGACTTTCCCCTGTATTCCCTGTTAGGAGCGTCCCGAAGGCCTCCGCTCCTGACAACGATGTCGATCCGCAGGTTCCGGTCTGCAGTGAACGGTTCGTCGCTCTTCACTTGGTGAGGGATTCCCAGCCGCTTCAGCGTGCGGGAGATCGCGTGAAATAACGGTTGATGTTGGTTTACGTGTGCCCCTGCTCTGGGACAGATGCGTGCGTGGCGTGTGTCTAAGTCGACTGCCTCGCAGCAGGGGCACCTCACCGCCACGTTCTCCTCGATGCCTATGAAGCGCCGTCCCATGCCCACGAACTCCTCTGCTGGTATGACACGGAGCGAGTCAGTTGACCTCGCCCGAAGGCAAGCAGTTGCTCCTGCTCTTTGTTGGCTCCTGTAGCGAGCTTTGACGAAGGCCTCGGTCTCGATCCCCCCGAGCGGGTCGCCTGGTCCAGGTGGGCGTGCAATCTCCGGTAGGCCCTCCAGCGAGGCTGTGTGTGCAGCGTGTCGACCTTGATTCACCAGCTTGCCCAACCTCTGTTGAGCCTTCCGGGAGTTGGTGGTTACGGCATCATGCGCCGCCAGCATGTTCAGGGGGCCCTGGGACCAGGTCCCCCTCTTCACCCATGCTCCATTTTAGTCAGGATTCGGGGACGCTTCTTTTGTCACGACCCACATGTCCCTGATATCTCGCAGGCCGCCCCCGAGCACAGCAATGATGCTCGAATGAGGGAGACCCCTCTTTACCCTGTCTCCTAGCGGGCCGGTGAGGTTGGCTAGAACCTCCGGCAGGATGCCCACCCTACTCTCAATGGAGGCAGACATTCGCCTCGGTTCCGTCGACGGCAGCCCTAACCCTCCTGCTCCCGTAGAAAGGCGTACTTGGGCTTGTTGGTAGGATTTTAGAGTCAGTTGGCTGGCCGGGCACCCCTCCTGGAAAAACGACTGTGCGTCCGTCGCTCCCGGTAGCTCAATGAGCCCCCTTGTCGGCCCTTCGGCATGCTTCGAGTGACAGCCCCGGGTCCAAAGCCCTTTCGGGGTAGCCCGTCCGCTGCCCGAGGGATTCGACGGTGATGAGGGCCGCCGCTTGCTTGTCTGGCATCTTAGCGAGGCAGCGTGCAAGGCGGCCCGCGCCTCCGTCCCTCACTACCTCCGTTGCTCGCCCAAGCACGTATTTATCCGAGCCGATCGGGACACCCACCACCGTCACCCCTCCTTCGCTTGCGATGCGGACATCAACGCTCTCCAGGAGCTATATCTCCTCCGCCGTCGGGACGTGTCCTTCGGGTGGTAGTGCTATGGTCTTGTCGGGGTTGACCACGATGCCGATGTCGGCTAGCTCTCGCCGGAGGAAGGCAAAATCTCTAATCGTGTTGGCCGTGACCCCCATAAGGCCGAGAGATACATCGTCCATGTATGCGAAGGCTTCCACTCCTTCTCCTTCGAACCCCTGTCGGAAACGCTTCAGCCCTGGTCGCAACGCCAGACAGAACATTGCTCGCCCCACGGGGTCCCCTTGCTGGACACCGCTGGAGCAGGCGATCGTCCTGGTCTCCCCTGAGTCCATCCGGAAATACACGTCGGCGGGTCTTGTGCCGTAGCACTTCGCCACAAACGGCGTGAGCGCTGGAACGCAGTTGGCCGCTTCTTCAAGCACCGCCGTCCGTTGAACCGTGTTGACGGCGTTGGAGCAGTCTGTTAGGACGACCCAGTTTCCTGTCTCGTGTAACGCCCTAGCCCTCAGTCCCACATGCTCCACTCCTCCGGGTACGGCGACCCCAAACTGCCTCACCTCTCGGTTGACCTCCTCCGATCGCGGCCGCCACTGTCGCATAGCCCTGTGGTGATGAGGCGCCTCCATGTCATGCCCACGCAAACCGGCCGGCACTTATCCCTTTGAGGCAGTGAGGCTCGACTGCAAGAAGAGCTGCCAGAATTCGGGCGGGAACGCGTCCGCTCGTCGACGATTCTCCGCCAGAAGGCTGTCATGCCCTTTCCGAACTCGTCTTGTCCGATGTCGGTGTGGATGATGGATTGCAGGTGCGCAAAGCGTTGACCATCGTTGCCGGGGCCTGAAAGGTCACTGCGGGAGCTGATGACGTCGAAGAGCACCTCGGAGGCGTACTCATCGTCAGGGCGCCACGGAGGGGCGTTTCCGTCTTCCACCTCGGTGGCGGTCGCCAACACCCCAGCCGGCGCCGCCGCGGACACTGCGGCGTGATCTTTGGAGGGGAACCTGGCAACCAGTGTGCTCCACGTCGTTTCGTTTCTATCTGATCGTGGCTCTGCTAGCAGGTTGCGAGCTGCCAATTTGACCCCTCCTGCGTGGCGACACGCCGACGACGCCCGTCCAAGCTTCGTCTTCTCCGAATCTTCTTGGGCGGCACCCCGTCGCCTCAGGTCGCCTCCCCTGGTGAATGCTATCAGCCATGCGAGCAGGAGCACGACACCCCCGCTCTTCACAAACGCGAACCTCTGTCGCCTCTTGATTCGGCCGTCCGGTCAGTGGAGCAGGGCTAGCATGAGGTACCATAGGTTGATCGCCCGTAGGAGCGACTTCGGCGTCGCCGACTCTCGGTTCGGCCTGTGCTCACCCATAGCGTGGTTGATGATGCCGAGTACGTGAATGCTAATGGACGCGTGTGCGCCAGCCAACTGCGGTTGCACTGTTTTCCCGGTTGCGAAACATTGGCTCAGGATATCCAAGGAAACGGCATCAAGTGGTGGCCCTATACCCAAGCTGTTCTGGTCCCACCCGTACCAAAGCCCCCGGCGTCGAAGGTCCTCGTCACCTATGGTCCCCCTCCCATCCTCGCGGCCCGATTACGAAGCCCCGGGTCCGCTTGGACTGCTGCCTGCAGTGCTTCACGTCTTGGATGTTGTGCTCCGCAGTTGGCTGTTGGGCAGCGGAGACGTGCCGGTGCTGCGCCTCTCGCAAGGGCGTCCACTACACAACAAGAGTGAAGCACGTGGGGCCCTTGTCCACATGGAAAGCGTACCGCCCGGTGCCCTAGTTGTAGCGTTACACCGCAGACTCCGAACGCCACTTCCCCTGTGGGGTCGCCAAGAAAGGCCGTGGGGCGCGTCCTGTTCCCGGGTCTCCTCCCCGACGCCCTGGAAGATCCTCCGGTTGGACCCTCGTCGTTTGGCATCCCGGACCCCCTCTCGTCCATTGCGGCTCCTCTCCCTCCACTTCTTTGGCCCGTCTCTCTCCCTTCTCTCCCCCCTCTTCCCCCCCCCATTCCGCGGCCATCCCGTTTCCGGTCCTCCTCTACCCTCACTATCTCTCCTCTCTGGTAAGTTCGCTCCCGGTACCCCTCCCCACTCCCTCCGCTTCCCCCGCCTCCCTCCCTCCCTCCCTCCACCCCGCCCCCCCCCCGCCCCCGCTCCTCGCTCCCACCCCCTGCCTGCTGGCGAAGGTGGCGCACTTACCCCTCATCCGTATGAGAGGCACGATTAAAAAGCCATGGTGTTTGTATTTGGATGACCGTATTGTGCTCCGTACTCTAAAGGTTGATAAATGCGTCTCTCATAAGCTGGAAGAAGCGCAGACAACTGTAAAATGGCGCTGTCGTCTTAAAAGGAGCACCTGCTCCCTGGTTTCTATTTGATTTCTTCGATTTTGGTTGTGCTTCTTTTTGTTTCTGTCCGATGGTCTCTTCGTTTCTTGTCGACCATATCCGAAAACTGTTCTCATAGTTGTTTGTGTTTGAGTCATGTCTGAACAATGATCGAGGTTTTTGTCCCGTTTCGCCGTTTGTTCCACCTAATTGTTATTTGCCGATCGTTTCCCGAAATTGTATGTATTTTTTATGTCAGCCCATCTTCTACAAATGATGAATGCTAAAGTAATATGCCTACACACTAACGAGCATGATCTCGTCCATCATCTGCCGAAAGCAACGTGGGCGTGCGCGGAACAGCGCAATGAGACCTGCACAAACCAACCATGTACATATGTTCAGCTCTGAGTCCGACAACACAAGCAAGCAGACGAAGCTGGAGAGAGCTAGGTTGTCGTCGTTATTTTTAATAATTGTACGTCATAACACGAAACAATAAACTGAAACATGCACGACCAAATGAAATGTACGTTTCAACCACTACATGCCGCAGTTTTGAGGGGAAGAGTTTTTGGAATATATATTCCAATCTCGATTACATGCCAAAACATGTCCCTAACCTCTACCCTATCCGCACAGCATCCGGCGTCCGGGAGGCGGTTTGTTTTTGCTCTGTTGATAGATATTGCCACAAATTCAGGAAATATGTCAGACATCGTGCAAAAGACCAAAGGGCTTATGTTGATGAAAGTATGGTGGGGTCTGATTGCCGTATCGTTAGTTGGCGTGAATCTCCCGACGAATTACGGTAACGGAGTATATCACGTTTTCCGTCGAGGTTTCCAACTTTACGACCTCTATTCACAGTATATCACCCAAAGACGGCAAACAATATAAAATACGATGGGCATTTCGATGCCTCCGGTCCGCCAACAACGTAGTATATTACCGAACCGCATGCTGTTGACGAAACCATGCAGTTGGGGTGGAGTTGTTCAGCGAAGCAGTCCTGCCATAAGAAGAGACCATTTGTCCAAAGAGCGTCATATCTATGGTAGCGCTGGTCTCCCCTTGTGATTTCTGTTGTTTCTTTAGGTGGGTACCAGCTTCTGAATATTCGAGAGTATAGAGCGGTCATTTATTGTAGGCATGTCATCTGCTCACTCCTTTTCCGCGCAGCGAGGCGCTTCGTCTTTTCGTACTGCTCTGTGTCTTGCTTTGGGGTTGAACACTATTAATAGCAGCACGACAGTGCGTTGTGGTGGAATTATCTTCGGGAGACAGGGCTGCGTTTTTTCTGAGATATGTTAGATTTCGATTCCAAGGTATACAGGGATATATATATATATATATATATATGTATATATATTTATATACCTGGTATACGTAAACTCACTGTTCCTTTACACGAGCAGGCGAGAACAAGAGGTTACTACGAGTATGCGCGAGAAAGAGTATCAATGGCGATACTTAGCGTATTCAGCACGCAAAACGGGAAACCGTTGGTAGCCGACATGCACCTTTGTTGTTTGGAAGTACACTTTCCGCGCTATTTAATTACGGCTTATTATCCCTGCCAAGAGACGTACAAGCAACAGCACCATGGTGGTACCACACACCGGACGTCTGGTAGACTTTGATATCTATATAAATATATGGGCGCAGGTTTAGCTGGGGCTGCCCTGCCTCTGTCCTGACCAACGAGACTGATACGAACCGAAAATGTACGACTATCAGGTTTCATTGTCTAATGAACCGCCTCACCTTTCCTCGCCCCCTGCGTGAACCACATCGCGGAATCGATATAAGTTACACTGCTGCTGCCGTCGAGGTTTCTCCGTCTCCTGTAGTCAAACTGACTATACAAAACTTCAGCAGAACTGATGACAATGAAGTGTGCTTTGCGGCGTTTGATGCCGGCTCTCCTGCCACGTAGTGTATGTTTCTCGTTGCGAAGATGGAGAGTACTGCCACGGAAAATGCACCCGGACAAACCTTTCTATTCAAGAACAATGACGAAGTCCAGCTATCTGTAACGCCTACTCTGTTAGATACCGGGGCTCGCCTGATATCCACCCCTCCCTAGGCCCTTTAATGTATTGTTCTCATTCTACGGATTCTCCACTCTATCTTCGGAACGACGCATCGCGCGCCGAGTGGCTCAACCAAGTAATCATAGAGCCTATGTTGCTCTGTACTGCTTGACCCTTTGTAGAGTTCGACAGGTTGATGTGTGGACTGAAATAATAATGCATGTGTCGAGGCTCTGCGTCTGTGAGATGGCAGAGGTGGCACCGAAGTGTTTGTGAAGATCCCTTAGGCTTGTAAGAAGAAGAAATAGGATGGGTTGAAAACATGACGCTTATCGGCCAAAAGGAAAAGAAGAGGAGAAGAAAAAGAGAGCAGCAGTAGTAGAAGCAGGAGTGACTAGGTAGTGCTGACCTTCGCCTGGCCAATCGGTACAATCATGACACAATGCCCACTCTACGGGCAGTCCAAGTTGACCCGACATAGAACAATACCTATTCTACGGGCAGTTGATGTTGACCTTATCGTCCTATGGAACCTCGTGGAACAATGCCAGCTCTGAGGGCGGTTCAAGTTGAGCTAATCTACAAGTCAGCATACTGGGAAATAATCCGTCCTTTAGCAACATGCGTATGGGAACATTCTAATGGTAAGCTAACTGCCTCGCTTCTACTCGTTTTGTCCACGTCTCGTCCGAGGAGTAAGTTAAACATACGAATTGACTGAACTATTAGTATTAAGCGAACTTGTAATCTGACCGCATGTTGTGTTTACTCGATATCCATCGCTAGATATCCGCATACACGTATCAATGCCTAATGACAGCAGATCAAAATGGATACGTATCTGGAACTCAACGCCCACACCCTGGCAGGCAGCTATAAACAGCTGGCGAATCTTCCGTGGTCAACCTGCGTCGAATTTCGCGTTCGTGTATACGTTCCGTACATACCTTGAGTGCTTCTCTTAATATACCTCTGTTCCGAAAAGAGACGAAAACCGGGGACACGAAAACGCGCTCCTGTTCAATGCCGCTGTCGCCAGTTCGAGAATCCAATGCACGACCCCGCAGCCCCCTCACGGCACCGCGCTTAGGTTTTTGCTCCCGCGCTTTTCCGCGTGCAGTGAGGGCCGATGAAGCCCCGCCGGCGGCGGCGCAAACGACCGAAGTTCCCCCAGATAAGGTGGGCCCAACCGACAGAAAGGGCCCGTGTCCTCGTCGTAAACTGGAACCACCGCCCCCAGACGTCCAGCCGCCTCCCTAAGCCACGGGAGGTTTGAAAATACGAAGAGGCAAAGCACGTGACCCTATAATAGCCCAGGCCCGGCCAGCCCTGATGCTGCCACCCCTAAACACTGCGAGTGGCGGGAGACGAGGAATCCACCGTGTAAGTGTCATGCACGTAAATGAAGTCGCGCCACTTGCACCTCCTCATGGCGATAAACATATTGCAGGTCTTGTAGTGGATATTCTTAGGGGCCCCAGCGCCGGGAAAGGAATACCTCATAGAGGCCGCACGTTTCCAAGACGCCCCCCCCCCGACGCGGACAGGAGCCGTTTGTTCAACGATCTTGAAGAGCTCCACACTCCGGAAGAAGGAGCACCTCCGGGCGAAGGCCGGGAACAGGGGAACGGCAAACACCATGCCCGGGAGGGGGGGCACGACAGCCTGTTGGCTGGTAAGAGCAAAACGCATGAACTTGTTCACCCATATCCGGATGTCGTAGTTGACAATTTTGCACATAATGATCCTCGATATGTTGTCGTGGTTGCACAGAGTGTAAGACCGCAGGTCGCCAGCCGCCGCCGTGAAAGATAACCTGAGGGTAGCCAACCGTTGCGGGCGCGGCCGATGAGCGCCTTTTTTCAGCGACAGCCCAACACACAGCATTCCGATGAACGCCGATCGTACGAGCTCGAGACGGTGGGCATAAACACCACACATATATCTGGGGAGCCACCCGTGCGGGTACCGAACTGGGTAACATCGATTTCGGCAACGTAGCGGAGCTGGGCGTCAACATCTTCCGTAACGTCGACCAACGCCCGCACAAAGGCTTGGATGTCGGCCGGAGAATCGCCGAGGAGGTCGGGGATACGTACGCGGAGACTCGAATGCCGTTGTGGGCCGGACGGTTACTAGAGAGCAGCATCGCCAACTAGCTACGACTACCGCATCGGTCGCTCCCGCGGGTCTCGACTTTCTTGGGAAGCGCCCTCTTGGGCGACCTGGTTCACCACGAGCAGTTGAAGGATGGTATCGAGATGGGCGCATTGCGCCAAGCAGTTAAATAAAACATCCGTGCCTGCGATGGAAGCGCCGGTTTTGAAGAGGCCTGCGACGGAAGCGTGGGTTTTTAGAGGCTGCCTGTATAGTCTCCCGGCCAAGACCAAAGTTGATTTCTACCTGCCCCAGGCACTGGATCATGTCGACCGACTGAACATGTTCGGATCAAGCCCCAACAGGACATGCTCCGGCCAGAAAGCTCCCAAACTATAACCTCATGCTCCGGGGAACGGTCGCTTGGGCCGCAGCAGCGTCCACGGTGACCTCGCCCTGTTTCGTTTCCGGGTTATTAGTCATCGCAGCAACAAGTAGCAGCAGCCGAATCAAATCCTGAACGAAAAACAGAAATTACATCACCACGTGGATCAGCGACCAAGACAGCAACTCCCACCAGTCAAAAACTATAATATGAAACGACACACAAGTATTTACCGCATCTTGGACCTGTCTTGACGACCCTGCCTCGCATAGTTCTTTCGATCGCGGGTCAGCTGCTACAGCAGAGCTGGTCGCAGGCGCACGACTGGGCTGTATGCGTACAACAACCTGTGTTTTTTTGACTGATCAACTCTTTCAAACATACAACGCACGTACGTTCTCGTACCTGGATACCACGCCCCTTTCGTTTACGTGTTTGCCTTCAAGGGTTGAACGTGCGATTATTTGTATATATTCGTACGTTCATCCTTTGGAATTTCTTTCGAAATATACTATGTGAAAGGTTTTTGTTTTGCCCCCTAAGGACTAGCGCACGACAATTCATTGCATATTCCTAACTGTGTCTCTCATCCTTTAGTACTTCGGACGAATACATACATTTATCGTCGATCAACCAAAAACACAACGGCGCGCGCACTGAGTAAGCCGAAAAACAAGCGGGCCAGACTCATGTGCCTCGTATACCCCAACCACAAATACGGACCAAACCACAGCCTGATAATGAATGATATGAAATACATGAATTGTAGAACGCCCGCGTCTAAAAGCCGTGACGTACTAGGCAGACTCCAAAGTTGATTAACAACCAATTATTCGTCTGTACTCACAACTGACGTCAGATCAACAACCAGAGCGAGCGATAGCGCATCGTCAAAACGCTCATACATATCGGCGTGTGCACATCTTTGCAGAGCAGAGAGCGGGCAGACCCAAGCGCTCCGTATACTCCGGATCCTACTTCAAGCAGCAGATACAAACAGAACCACTCGGTGACAGGAGCAAGCTAGGACACAGCACCCAAAGCTTCAGTACCCAACAGCACCTCCACTAACACAGCGGAAAAACGGTTGGCCAGCTTCAAGTTGCCTCGACTTACGAGTGCACTAACTAGAAGAGAAACTCCCGTGCACAATGGCGTGTACACGGAGAAACGAGAGAAGCATGCCGGCACATACTCTGTAGACACCTCAGTTTCCATCACTCACGTACACAACAGGGTGTGCACCATTTTCGACGAGAAACGAGCGGGAACCTCAGTACCAGACACGTCAGCATCAACCACTCGAGCACGCGACGGCGTGTGCACGCAATCGAAGAGGAACAAGCGGGCACGGCCGTACCTGTCGCGTCAGCAAGAGACGCTCCTATACACAGCGATGTGTGCCAGAAAGAAGCAGAAAAACGAGCGGAAACATCCGTACCTGACACGTCATCAAAACCGTTCCCGTGCACAACGGCGTGTGTGTCGGAGCTCAGAATAGAAAATGGCCGAGAAAAGAGCGACGATCCGAATGACAGGGAAACGAGCGGGCACCGCCATACCAGACACCCCCTCGGCCCAGTACGGCGTGTGCACGTATTCAAAGAGACAGAGTCAAGCACGGCCGTCTGAGACTGGTTGAAACCACCCGTCTAAGTACACGACGGCGTGGGCCCGAAGAGATAATTGCAGAGAAACCAGCGGGCACTGCCGTACCTGACCCCTCATAGACCAACCCTCCCGTACACAATGGCGTGCACAAAGGACATATCCGAGATGCGAACTGGCACAGCTACCCAACATATATATACGGAGTATGAGCTTTCATCACTCAAGTACGCAACGCTGTGTTCACCAACTTAGTCGAGAAAGGAATAGGAAACACGGTATCAGGTATCTCTCAGCATCCAACAAATTGAGTACACAACGGCGTGTGTACAAAATTGGTAGAAAGCGAGCAGACTCATTTGTTACAACCTTACCGGGGTGAGCATAAAAACGAACGGGCACCGAGTCAGCCCATAGGGGAGCGGGTCCCGCCGTACCAGACATGCAGTCGAGTAAACTACGGTGAGTACACGGAATCGAAGAGGAACAATCCAGCACGCCGGTTCTAGACGCCCCAGCAACCGACGGTCCCGTACACAAAGATGTGTGCCCGAACATAGGCTTGCAAATATATTAGCAGGCACATGCGCACCTGACAGCTAAGAGACCAACCCTTCCGTACACAACGGCGTGCACCCGGGCACACATGAAAAGAGATCGGGCACAGCCCAACCAGACACCGCCGCTCCTATCACTCTAGTACAAAAAATCGTGTACGCTACACTAGCCAAATGCCCGAGCGGCCAACCCAGTACCATACTAGATACATCAGCATCACAAACTCGAGTAAACAAAGGCGTGTCTTCAATAATTGTAGAGAAACGAGCGCTTCAAATACAAGCACCACGAATACCTCAGACAGCGGTACGCACGAACCCCCCTCGTGACGCATTTCACGCACGTGACATGGAGCACACGCGCGAAGCTGCAATACGAGCGAGCCAGATTTATGTGTCCCGTATACTCCAAACAACAGCACGGTAAAGGACACATTAGCGAAATACAAAGCAACTCCATGACCCAGAGCGCACCAGAGCACAGCGTTCGACGCTCTAGAACACTACGGTGTGTCCACGCAATCAGCAGAGAAGCTTCCGGGTAAATTCTTACTATGCTATGGGCGTCGTGTATCACCAAACATACCATGAACAGCAGCGGCGGACAAATACCGCGGTGACAACAGCGAGCGAGGGCGTGGCTTCCAACGAGTACAGAGCAGCGTGTGCGCTAGATTCCCGGATGAAGGAGTGGGCCAGAGTGAGACAAGCACACAACGGTGCGCACCCCTGCCTACGAGAGAAGCCAGCAGGCACAGGCGCATCAGACCCCTTAGTCTCCACCCCTCAAACGCACGACGGCGTGAGCATCCACTTCGCCAAGAAACGAGCGGTCACCGCGCGGTACGTGACACCCCAGCATTATACACTCGACCACACACTGGCGTATGCATGACATCTCATGAAGAAAAATTGCCATAATATTCTAGCGATATTTCTATGTATACCGTTACGATGGAGGCGTTTTACGATTGATGTTCACCCTATTTTTTCTCTGGCTCCTCACTTAAGGGGTTCCGTACCTCACCCGAAAACTCACTTCAAAGAAACCAAATACCATCGCGGCGAATAATACTATGGCCCAAGTCTTGAATACGTTTGCTTTTCGAAATCAATATTGACATTTCGACGATTTGGGGTCAAGTAACCCCGTCATTCAGAAACAAAATTGCGGGAATGTGCTACCTCTACCGTAGAACGGGTAGATAGTGTAAGACGCCTTCGAGGTAGATCTGATTTTTCTTATACGTCTGGCGTTGCATACGTAGCGCATCGTCCACCACTCAAGTACGAGCTTCGTAGAGAAACGAGCGAGCCAGATTCATATGCCTCATGTACTCCAGACGGCAGCACGGACGCGGCAACAACAGCAACGAACAAGGCGAATCAGTGACGCAGAGCGTGCGATAGCACTGCCTCCCGAGCTCTAAAACACAACGGCGTATGCGCGAAATCAGTCGAGCAACTCCCGGCCACGGTCTCATCAGCGTATACGCGTCGAATAATCCCAAACGGCCTAAAACCAGCAGCGACGCATAGAACCCCAGCGTTTAAAACACGATTGAGAGCGTAGCATTCAACGCTAATGTTCCGAGTTTCCGTATGGAACCAAAGGTCAGTGCGTTTAATCAATGCCGAACGTGTACATCAGCACAAGAAGCGGTATCGTACACAGATGACATGTAAACACGTCCAAAAACACAGCAGTACAACACTCGCACAACCCTGCATCATGGCGGGGAAAACAAAGAAGTGACCAGAGCGAGCGAAACCGTGGCGTCCAACGACCGAGTACCGGACAGCGTGTGCGCTCTCGATCGCGGAGAAACGAATGGGTTGGAGAGGAACCAGAGAGCAAGACTCAATATTCGCGTATACTCCCTACCCGCTCTACGATAGAGGTAGCACATTTCCGCTATTTTGTCTCCGAAAGACGGGGTCCCTTGAACTCAAATCGTTGGAAGGTCAATCTTGATTTCGAAAAAAAAAACGTTTTTTTGGCTCGGGCCATGGAAGTATTCGCCGCGATGCATGTTGATTTTTGCTGAAGTCAGTTTTCGGGTTCGGTATGGAGCTCCTTAAGTGAGGAGCCTCAGAAAAATTAGGGTGAACCTCTATCGTAGAACGCCTCTCCCAACCGCTAGAAAAAACCAGGCCTCTTCGAGACTCAGAGCTAGCGAAAGCGCAGCGTCTAACGTTCAAGTATATTACCGCGTGTGCCCGAAACGTTTGTGGAGAAACGCACAGGCACAGTCGTTCCCGGCTATAATACGGTCGTCATATATTCGCAAACAGCAACAACAACCAACAAGTTACCGCCTTGGTCAGGAATATTCGAATTTGTCCACCGACGTGCGATGGAATACGGTTAACCAGGAATTAGGAACCTGGTATGAGTTCCGGTTCAGCAAGTTAGAGCCCTACTACAGTCGAAAGTATCTCAGAGAAAAAAAAAGATGATCGTGTCAAAGTATTACTCGAACGGTAGTACAAAAAACATTATCGTAAATATATTAATGACAAACATGAAATAATACAGCAGACCAGTACTCGCACACCCTGGCCTAGCTCGGGAGTGTGCATCTGGGTAATGAGCCCGAGCAGGTCCTCTTAAGGCCTGGGCCTTCTCGTCGTGCTGCTCCGACTCCGTCACTCGTAAGACGCCCGCTCGATCAGCGCCCACTCCCATAAAGCCCGTGCCTACCGCAGCACTCGCGGCACCCACCCCACCGGTCCCATCTCCGAGTGAGATCGTGACAACACGGTTGACCTCCACCGCCGCAATTTGTGCAGCGAGGTCCCCCGTTAATGTGGTTCCGCCCTACCGTTTGGCCTACCCGCCGAGCCGCTGGAGTCTCCCATCCTGGAGGCCACGTGCAGCAGGACGCATCCCTTGGACTGCGAAAGCAGACAATGGAACTGCAGCATGTCCAGATTGTCTTGTACCATTGAGCGAGCCACCTATACTTCCCATACGTACGGTCCTCGAAGGGAGTTGGGGAGTTCAAAAACGTAGACGATGCCCGATGAAGGTTGAGGTTCGGCCTGCCCAAGCGCGATGCGGGCAACTCCGGAACCGGAGCCGAAGCCACAGCCGGAGGCGTTGGGAACGACGTTGGCCGCGTTGAGCTAGACACACTTGTATATTTGATACCTGTCGATAGCTGTTTTCGAGCCCACCTCTGTTCACGAGGGTTTCCAGCGAAAAGGGCGATAATAGTGAGCGACCATTCCACAAAAAAAAATCAAGACTTTTGGTAATGGCATCCATAGTTCCATGATTTGTACCAAAAGACTCCTTTTCGTTGTCATCGCTATTGAAAAAAAATAATATGGATTATCGTACACACTGTAAAACTCGAAAAATGGGGTATACACGAGACGTACTACGCAGCTTTCAAAGCCGAGTATAAACTATTCAATCGGTGGAATTCACAGCTGGCGTAATTCACAATTTTAACAAATAAATGATGCCCGTAAAGGTTTACACCTGTCTGTTTCGTTGTGCACTGTCTGGGATGTTAGATATGTTTCGTCGAATCTGTTTCCTACCCCCCTCTTTTCTCTATTCCAGCTAGAATCGTGATTGAGACCACTCCCCCTTCCCCTGTATGGTCCGTGCCCATTTATTTTTTCGCGACTATGTTCCAGACGTTCCCTCCCTCGTCGACTAGCGGCGAGCTCGGCGACTGACTGGAAGCGGATAGGTGATATTTGCAAGCGCTTTATCTCTGTTTTTGGGGTACGTACGTCAGCACATCAACCAGGCAACATATATTCCGTCATGGCAAATGAGAGAACCCAAAGAGACACGCACATATCCGTTAGCAGACGGTGAAGTGTAGCACACCGTGTTTTTCGTGCAACACCTCACACCGCTAAAAAAAAAAAACGCACGCAGCTTGATCTAACGTCCCAACCAAGTACAGCGCCGTTGCGCAGGAAGGCCAAGGGTGGCCGCTGTGCCTATTCTAGCTGATTTGTTTCTGCTGCTTCTTCGGCTGCTGTTGCTGCTGCTGCTACTTCAACCTCGGTTACTACTGTGTTGCTACATGTATTCATACCGCTGCTGCTGTGCACTGTATACAGGGTTCGACACCTTCTTGTCCCTCAGCGGCATCATATCAATTGACACATTATCCGTACCGCATGTTTAGAGGATGCCATCCCTCCTCCATTAATTTCACTAAAAGTCTGGTATAGGCTTTACCTGTTTTGCTTTTAGACGTAAGGCGCGGTTGGCGTGGGTCGATCTGTCGAGATTCACATGGTGACAGCAAACGACAATTGGGGGGGGGGGGGGGAACGAGCGCATCAATATCTACGCCACGATTTCCGCGAACTCAAGCGACGTTGTTCAGTTCCCACAAGGTACGAACAATGCAACCTGACTTTTATCCTGTCAAATAGATATCAGGTATGAATAAAATTTTAGTCTTTGAGAACTGGACAATCAACTTTGAGCACAATGTGGTCCGTACCTATGTTACGTCTATTACTGTCAAAACTTGGGGTGCTCGAGAAAGCACCAATCCACATAATATAGTATCGAGCCAGCCATATTTGCTTCAAGTCCTTGTGAGGTACGAACAGACCGGCTGTGGGGTGATCTTTAGTTAAGAGTCAAGGCCAGCCTGCTACAGCAGTACGTCACATGTTGTCCAGTTAGTCAATCGTTGGTCACCCGCCAAAATATACATGATTCCGAAGAGGGTTTACGGCCCAAGATGTCCCCCCCCCCCCGTCAACGAGAATGGAAACGAAAAACGAAGCGAGGAGTGGGAAGAGAACTAGAGAGCCCAACTGTCAAATCCAGGCTGTAAGACATATGGCAGGGCGCGATTGTGCTTGATGTGTTCTTTACACGCCCAAAAATGAACAGAAAACAACAAAGCGGTAAGGAACAAAAAAAAACACGATGGATACGAACACATAGCGAACCCGAGACGCAGGTAAACTGCTGGGCACATGCGACGGAGAGCGGGTGTCAGTAAAGGTCGTAGCCAGCGCGGTCGGGTGCACGGTGTTTGCCGGTTTGCAAGAAACACACAAGCAAACAAACGACCGAACTATCCACTGAAGAGAACTGAACAAACAACAAGATCGAACATAGGAGCAACCAAACAAACGGACGAACGACAAAGAGCAAATATATACAGGCAGCAAGCCCTGTGGCAAGGCTCGGACCTAGAGGGGCCTGGTTGCGGTCTACCTACAGCATGGGAGGCAGCAACAACGGTTACAATAGGCGCAGACCCAACCAATCTGGGAATCCACTCTCAATCCGAGAAATGAATCGAACACAACGAACACAAAACGTACACCAAAATGTGCTGTGTACCCAGCGACGCAGACCCACGCGTTGCGACAAGTGGCGCACGGCGACAGCAGCGGATACGCAGTCAGGAAAATATATATCGAATGTCAGGATAAGATATAGGACGAGTACATGAGAACACGGGACGTCAGCAAATGAGCAGCTGGTAAGCACATTCATGTACTCGGTATACGAAAGTGTGTTAATCTCCTGCTGCCCGCACTTCATGCAGAAAGCGGCGGGGCAAATCAACCGAACATTTCAGTATTCCAGAGAAACCTTGTTGCTCTCTCTCTGCCGGATGGAGACGGCAACAATGGTCCTCCCAGCCTCAAACAAACCCATATATTATGCATGCATCAACAAGATGAAATAAGAACATCAATTATGCATCCGGCCGTTCCTGTCTCCCGCTCGCCCGTCGATCGAGAGACATTTTCCGATGACGGAACATAGAAAATATTTCAAGTATCGCCACCGATAAAAGCGGGGAAATCAGTGCAACCAGCAGCAGAGCAGCATAATGAGATAAGCGCAGACATCTGCACCGATACAAGCGTGAAATCCACTGTAACCAGCAGACGCAGAGTGAGATGTTAAGCGCGACTCACACCTGTAATTAATAAGCGGATCGACAACAAATTGTATTCCAGGCGCCAAGAGCATACACTGGATACGCTCAGCAGCTATACGTCCACAAAATATACGACGTAAAATTGTAGACAGCATACTAACAGACCGTATAGGTAGGACAGAGACAGACCTAGTGGAAGTTCGTCTCTGTCTCCCACGACGGGTGAAGAGACAACACCACTCCCAGGGGGCACATACCAATCTCTTCTACGAAGGGCGATTGATGCAGCGTTGTTGCACGCCTGTTTTGACGAGTACCTCGCTGAAACGGAGAGACTGCTCGCCGACAACGACCAGCGGGGTTTCTACAAACACCTGAAGGCCACAGTGCGGTTGGACGGTCGAAAGGCGAGAAGCGAACAGTTCATCCGGGACAAGGAGGGCACGCTACTAGGGGACAAGGTACGTATTCTCGAACGGTGGGCGAGGTTTTTTTCCACTCTCCTAACCACGAAGTCGTCTAAGCTTGACCCAACCATTTGCACTCTATTTCTACAACGGCCGTTGGCACCATCGCTTGGAGATGAATCCACCATGGATGATATGACGGCGGTAATTCGGGGTATGGCAAACTGGAAAGCGGTGGGACCGGACTGCCTTCCGGCCGAGTTACTGAAAATCGACCACCCCGAGTTCATCCGGTATTTTCACAACCTACTTGCCAACGTGTGGAGAACGGGTGACATCCCCCAGCAATGGAACTAGGCGGCCATTAAGGTCCTTCATAAAAAGAAGGATCGCTCTGATTGCAACAACTACCGAGGGATATCGCTTGTTGCCCATTCAGGCAAAGTTTTGCTGAAAATGGTCGCGTCTCGCCTCAGTAACTACAGTGAGGCCAAAGGGATACTCCCCGAGGAACAGTGCGGCTTTCGCCCAGCACGATCAACGGTCGACATGCTGTTCGTTGTGCACCGACTGCAAGAACTCGGACGAGCTTGAATAATCCCCCTGCACATGTGCTTCATCGATCTGCAGAAAGCATACGACTCCGTCGACCGTGAGCTACTGTGGGTGGTGCTCGCACGCTTCGGCGTACCAGAGAAGATTCTTACCGTTATTCGCCGGTTCCACGAAGGCATGCGAGCCCGCGTGCGTACGGATGGCGGCGAGCACTCGGAATGGTTCGACGTCACCCAAGGGCTGCGGCCAGAATGTGTCTTGTCACCACTTCTGTTCAATATCTTCTTCGCTGCTGTGATACACGCCGCGCAAATACGCTTCAGTGAAGACCCAGATATTTTCAGGGACTTGGTTCACCTCGAGGAGGACCTCGGCGAGGACGGGGTGAAGGTTGATCCACTAACTTACGTACGGAGGGCAGTGCGGGGTATGCTGTACGCGGACGATGCAGGCATTGTGTCCAATCCGGCGGAAGGCCTTGCGAAGATGATGACCGTGATTGTGACCGTTTTCGAAGCTGCAGGTCTCACCGTATCCGAAAAGAAGACGGAGACCATGCGGCTGCGGACACCGAATCAGGCACCCCGGACCTCACCGCTCGTCATCGAAGCAACGGAACAGAGGTATAGGCAGACGATGCAGTTTCTGTACCTGGGCGGCCTTGTCGTCGCAAGCGCTGACATTATGCCAGAGATCATGCGACGGATCCGACTCGCATGGGCATGCTACACTCGGTTTAAACGGGAGCTGTACGATATGGAGGATGCCCCGCTCACCCTAAAAGTGCGCATGCTTATGGCCGAGGTGATGGAGACCCTGCTGTACGGGTGCGTGACGTGGACTCTTCGTAAGGAGCACTTCGCTGAACTCAGAACGGCACACCACAAACTCCTCCTACGAATCATTGGCTTCCAGCGCCGGCAACGCACTGACCACCTCAAGTCGTACGCCAAGACCCTCAAAAAGGCACAATGCGAGAGCGTTGAGGCGACCATCCGCAAACGACGCCCCCTCTTTGCGGGGGCCGTACAGCGGACGACCAATGAGCGGCTGTCCTACCGGGTGATGTTTGGGACGATGGCTGGTTGGGAAAACCCGGGGCGAGTCCGATCGGAAACGAACTGGGCCCAATGCCTAGCAGACGACCTCAGTGTTTTTCAAGCCACCGAGGGGATCACGGAAAGCTCCCCCCTGCTGTTCGCAATAGAGACGTTGTTATGGCCGAGGGCGGCTATGAAGAGCGGCAAGTGGTACCGGGGGGTCGTCGAAGCGGCGGACTGCTTCATATCGAGGTGGCACAGGGACGAGGAACAGAAGATCCGGCTGCGACACGCAGCAGTGGACACCAAGAACTGCGATAAGGGGAGGGGGAGAGGGTGGAGGGGCAGCTGTTCTGATACAGCTGTCGACGAATGCAGAAACAAAAAGATACACCGGGTGGCTAGGTATCGGTTCGACTAGCTCTCTACAGACTTTTGCCTGTCTCTCCCTCTCTTTCGTGCTGCTTCGTCCGTTCAGCAGATACCTGCCCTTCCTGAGCACGTATGCTGTTCGTCTAGCAGGCGTTCGAAAGTTCTCACGTCGTTTGCATTATGTTTTTTATTTTTCTCTTTCACCTTATTTCATTTCAGATTTTTTTTTTTTGTCTTTTTCTCTTTTTGTTCCGGTCTTGCTTGTGTTGTTGTGTTCTCGTACGCGGTACGCTGACACTTCACTTGGTTGACTCTTGAACTTGCGATTTGGTTTTATTCTTGGTCTTCCTCTGTCTCATAGTCTGCGACCACAGCATCAGTATCTCTCTAGGATAGGGAATCAGGACGGACACTGGGTGTGCTGATGAAGCTGGGTAGAAAGGGCCATTTAAAGTGAAGACAACAACAACAACAACAACAACAACTATGCTCTTCAGGACATCAGGCATCAAAGTTCCTCTTGCCTACCTTCAACCACTCTGTTTACTTTAGCACTCACTCTTACATAATAAGGGTACAAGGCGCTTCGCACCGCGGGCGGCCTACGCCGCCCGCTACGCTCGCTCAGAAAGGAAAAAAGTACATCAAATTATGCGAAGCGAACAGAGGTCCACGATTGAATTTAGTTTTTTTCAAGGATCGTAATTGCAAACCGGCGCCTTGATAATACAAAGCGTCCCGCCGCCATGCTTCAGGAAAAAACAGCTGCGACGTCAGCTCAGACGCTACATCATATGATTCGCGTCACGGATGTCGTACGTACGTACATACCCCAGATAGGGTACTACTGCTGTACTTATTTTCCTATTCAGATATTCTCTTTTTTTGTACTCGTATGCACGAAAAATGCGGAAGCACAGCACGGCACAAGAGCAAAACCAATGAAAATGAAACCGAAAAGTCCGAAACAAAAAACATCCCTATCCCCTCTCGTGCAATACTTTTCGGCTTGATTGGAACACCTTACACTCGGTCGAAAAGAAGAAATAAAAATCGCACAGAAGAGCTTCTCTCTCAGCCTCGTACGCCGTCCGCCCCTCTCGCGACCACCTCACCCTTGGATCGGTTAGGGTAAAGTTTTTTTCACTCTCTGCCACAATCAGCCCCGTCGCCCGCCTTGCGTGGAGTCCGGTTCACACCGTGGCCTCCGTTCGCCAGCTCGATAGCGTTGGTGTTCATACTGCACACCTCCTTCTTTCAACTTCAGCGTGGTCGCACAAATAAGCACCGCTTGAACATTATCTTGCCATCCCGAACGACCTTGATAACTCGTACATACTCTATAAAAAATCATAAACGGAAGCCAGACAAAGCCCGTTCATGCATCCCTCGTGTCTCGAGGCACACGCGACGCCTAGGCACCAAAGCGGCGACCGCGTTCCTTGCAACCCCCCTTTTACCCACCAGCACCCACTGACACCCGCGACGGTGCCGGGCTCTCCCGCGGTGCCGTACTCGGAGTACACGCACGCACATGAAACAAAATAAGACAAAAGGAAGAAAAGACCGAGAGGGACAAGAGAAATAAAGAAAACCAAGAACTGCTGGATAGGTCCGGCAAGTAATGAAAGGAGGCGGTTTGGAAGGGGGAGCTCTGAGAGGCCAGGGATGCACCAACCGAGCATGCTCAGGGGTTGTGATCTAAGTACTTAATTCTATAGCCATTCAATAAGCATGGTCTACGTTGCCCACGTTTCGCGTCAATGCCCCCCCCCTGCTACTGACTACCCGGTTTGTTCGGTACACTCACTGATATGATGGACCAAACCTGAGTCAGTTCACTGCAGCCCCCTAGGGTATCCATATATTTTCCACGTAGAACACACGCGACAAGGACGAAAGGGGGGAACATCAAGAACAAGTGGACATAACACGTCCCAACCCGTTGACCGCCCCACACAGAAACACGGAAATTTCCTGTTAAACGTGAATACATGCACCAAGTACGTGATCATCCCGAATAGTCCCTCTGCTCTCTACTTGGTGAGTTTAATAACCAAACATCGCTCACGATAAAATACAATATGGTAATAAACTACGTTCAACTTATCGTACTAAAAAATACGATGTCAAGATGTTTCACGCCTCAAACCATAATCTCCATCGTCAGAAAATATGACCAAAAACACCTGTCCAAACAAAATAAATGAAGTAGAATAAAAAGCAACTCCTCAGATCTCGGCAATAAAACAAGTCCCTCAAACACTGAAACACAGCAATGCGCCCTCAAAATATATACTGCTCTCAAAACGTCATGTCATCAACTACTCATCAACGGGTAAGTCAATCGAACCCCCCGTTTCAATGGAATCATCAAACCCACGAAAACAGTACAAATATCGACTCATCATCATGACATCCTACCAAAACCCAAATACGTACTACCCAAAACCCCGGAATCTCAGATTCAAACAGAAATATCAATTCTCAGACTTCCAGAACCATGCTCGTTTTAACTTCAACTTCGACCCGGTATCCACTCTCAGCCTTCCCGCGGCGGTTGGTCCTACGATCATGAGCGGAGTAAATTTTGGTCGAAACATGTGTTGACTAAAATCTCTAAAACAAATATCCGAGTGAAGGTCAAAAGTTGAACACCAAAAACCCATAACTGAAATTAATTTCATCGATGTTAAATCAAAGTCCAGGCTCAAATCCGCCGAAAAACTGTGTATCAGATACCAAAATTCTAAATCTTTGGTCTCAAATAGGAAAACGAAAAACTCAATCCCAAAACCGACACTCATGATTTTATTTCGTATCACAATAGTAAATTACTACCAGACATGAAGAAAGTCTCTACTCAGAAATATCTGTCAACTAATCTACCCATCTCCGTCCAGAAAATATCTTATGTGTCTAGTTTTACAAAATCCAAGAAAGTCTCCACCCAAGAAGAGTAAACTCATATTCATGATGAAGTTCATGTGGAAGTGGAAAGCGTCTTTCTCAAGGGGTTTCGTCAAGAAGTCGGCATGTTAGTTTTCCGACTTGACATGCGTGATTTCAAACTCCCCCGGCTAGACACGTTCTCTAAGGAAGTGTTGACGGACATCTATGCGTTTCGAGTTAGAGTTCGTCACGGGGTTGACCGCTATCTGGATCGCGCTCTTGTTGTCTTAAAAAACATGAACGCACGGATCCCCAAAATCAGGCAACAAAAAACGCCACACTGACCGTAGTAAAAGGGCCTCCTTGAAACCCTCTGCCATCGCAACGTACTCTGCCTCACTTGTGGAGACTGTGGAAATCTCCTGCGTCCTAGAAATCCGTTGAATGGTCGCACCTTGACACATCACGGCTGCACCCGAGACAGGCTTTCTCCTAGTGTCGCGGGGGGCATAAGATGCGCCTGCATAAATCACCAAATCTGATCCACTGCCCCTCTGAAAAGTAACGCCGTAGCTACTTTTCGCCTTCAGATACTCCAAAATCCCTCTCGCAGCCAGCCAGTGCTTCAGGTTGGGGGCATGCATATACGGATCTGCGAGGCTCCGTTATAAAATAAGATTCTTTAAGCGGGTGACCAGGTGACTATGCCGGGATCTAGATGCATGTTTCAAGCCGTAAAGGCTACGATACAAGCTCATTACTTGGCCGCTCAGGGCTTTACAGCCCTGTGCAATCCGCATCATTTAGTTCCTGGAGTTCGGCCTGGACAAAAGCTTGTTGGACATCAATATGGTATAAATCCAACTCCATGGCATGGAACCAGTTGGCATGATATCGCGAGCGAATGGCCTCCTGGAATGTCGCGGGCGTCGAGAGTTCTCCCCCGTCACATGTTGACAGAGCAGGGGCGGGTTGGCTAGGCGGTCGCCGGTTGAAACGTGCGTAGTCAGCAGGCCTCGCCGTACGTGACGTCTGATGGTACGAATTTGTCCTCGCGCGCGTCCGTCCCGGTTGAAGGAGCTCGTTGTCCGGGGGGGGGCTCGTCGTCCTTGACCTGAGGGTTCTCGACCACCGGTGGTGATGACGTCGACATCACCCCTGGCGGCGGCGGCATCCCCGCTTGACGTGGCGCGGCCGTCATCGTCCTTGTCATCACGCGCGTCCGCCGCTGTTGAAGGAAATCGTTGTCCGGGGGGCCCTAGTCGTCCTCGACCTGAGGGCTATTGTCCCCCGGTGGGGATGACGGCGACATCACCCTCGGCGTCAGCGGCACTTCGGGTGGCGCCGGCGTCATCACCGGTGGTATCGCCGCCTGAAGTGGCTCCCCCGGCGGCGGCAGCGGCGGTACCTCTGGTGGTGCGACGTCACCACCGGTGGCAACCCCGGCGACACAGTCGCCGGCTCCGGCGGTAAATACCTGACGTGGAGGCCGGCCTCCCACTGTGTCGGCACTGACTCCCTCCTCGCCTCCGGGGCACTCTCTATAATCGACTTGCGCTCCACCTCACAGGTGGTGTCCATCGGGTTTCTCTTACGCCTGCAAAACGTGACCACCTTGAGGCAGTCGCGAGGGTCGTTTTCCCCCCTGTTGAGGTAAACACACTGCTCGGCCAAGCGATTAGACTTGTGCGTCCTGTGTATGCGGTGGAATCCGGACTGTATGAACGCGAGGGTGTTGGGCGGCGGCAGTGCCCCACACAACGCCTCGTGTGGCGACTTGAAAGGGGCGTTCGCCGTCGTCGTCGTGGTGTTCAGGCAGTCGTTCATGTACATAGCTGCTTTCGCCCAGTAGTGGTCCAGGTCCAGGAGCTGCCCGAGGGACAGCCGGGAGGGGTCAAGGAAAGCGGCCATGCCGCCTTCCTGGATGATACCTAGTCCACGCTCGACCAAACCGTTGGGCGTCGGACCGTCTACCCCGGTGTACTCGTGTAGGATTTTCTCGTTGGCCCTGAAGCTCGCGAAACGTGCGTTTAAGATCTCTGAGCAGTTGTCCGTCCAGCAACACTCGACGGATCCGCCGACGCCAGCAAGAAATTTCCGGGTCGCTGCGGTCACGTCGGCGGCGCTGTTGCCCTTAAGCGGGTACAGACACCCCATCCGTGTCGCGTCATCCATAAATGGGATCAGGTAACGGGCCCCACTAGCAGACGCGATTTTCCTGCGGCCTGCGAGGTCAACAAAAACGCGCTGTAGGGGGCGTGCCTTTCGAGACGATGCAGTAGTAGGTACGGACGCACGCCTCCCCTTCGCCTGGACACACCCACTGCAAGTGACCAGAGCTTAACGCGTTGCGGCTTGGCCGTCTCGCGCAAAAGGCCCTCATGGGCGTGGGCGTTGCACACATGAAAACGTTCATGTCCACTACGTTGAAACGTCTAACGCCGGGGACGAGCACGGCAGCAGCAATTGCCGGGCGGATGCTGGGGGAAACAGGGGAAGACATTATTCAGGGAGATTACCTGACGGCGATGCCGGCTGACTAGGTTTCGGTACTGTCGCAGTGTGTAGAGGTCGGGGGTTTCCCGTTTTCTCAGGTTTTACCGCTACGGCCCGTGTTACCGCTACCATCACTCCCGGCGACAGCGGCATGACATGCTCTCCAGGCGTCCTCACCAGTTGTACCGCAGGCATCGGCGCACAACGGGAGGGGCCGGGGGAGGGGGGGTTGCCCGGCTACCATGCATAAGGCGGAAAGGGGGGAAACCAGCAACCATCGTCTCATCTACTGCTACCATCACCCCCGGCGACGGTGGCATAGGAGATACTTCCAGCATCGTCACTGATTGTACCGCAGGCATCGGCGCACGGGGGGGAGGGGGAGGGGAGGGGGGTTACCTGGCATCACGCCCATCAAAGCCGGGGTACGCTGTGAGGGAATAAAAATAGAATAGGGGGGAGGACGTGTGGCGCTCAGTCTGGATCCCGCTTTGTCCTTCGGGAAAAACAAACTGTCACCCCTTTAAGTGGGCATCAGTATAAGTGATCGCTTCCTTGGAATGAATAGTGTGCAGAGAGGGCAAGTTTACCTTCAAGGTTGGGATAAACGAAACACTCTCCAAGGTTACTCGTACGTCTTCTGTGCTGAAAAAAAATCAAAATCCACGCCGCCTACGTACTCGACGACCAGCTCGGTACGGTCACCAATGACTTTATAGTGTTCTCTGGGGAGAGGGGTCGCCTGATATACAGTTGGTCCGGGTTGTGGGTCATGTGTGTCATCACCCCGTTGCCTGCAATCCAACTCTCTATCCCCAACCCAAAACGTCGTACTGAACGACCAAGGCAGACTGAGCTGTGATCAGATGTGAGGGCTCTTCACTAGACGAGTAGTATTGCTGTCACTGCTGTGCCTGCTGCGCCTGCTTTGCGCCTATTGCGCCTGCTGCGACTGCTGCGCCAGCTGCGCCTGCTGCCACTGCTGCGCCAGCTGCGGCTGCTGTGCTTGCTGTGGCTGCTGCTGTGAAAGCTCGTAGTATTGATGTTGCTCATGCTGGTACTGCGGTTTCTGCTGGAGCTGCTGCTGCTGCTGCTGGTACCGTGTATGGTGCTGGTGCTGCGGCTGCGACTGCTGCTCCTGCAGTTCGAGGTACTGTGCCTGCTGCTCGAACTGCTGCTGCAGATGCTTATATTGCGGTTTCTGTGGAATGAGGTCTCGGATGGGGAGGAGCGGTGTTCTAGACTGGGCGGTGTTTGTCGATAAGTGGCCCTGGTCAACCGCGCTAAGTGGCGTCGGGTCATCTACCAATGTCACTATAGCACGGCAGTCCGCATGAAATTGGTCTATCTCGCCGCACCTGTAACACCTTGGGCGGGGGTCAGCAGCGTGTATTCCCGGGTGGGTGCCTTGCATCCGACGTAGGTTAGGAGGATAACCGGCGGCATTGTACGTACGGTCGGTACCAGGTAGGGGTCCTCCGCGGCCGACGAAGCGTGCGTCACGTACCTGCGGCCACGACTGGTTTCTCCCGCCGCCACGGTCTCCGTATGGCGGCCATGTCTGATGTCCGCCGTCGCCATTGATGTTTGGATCCTGCCTCTGCCGAGTTTTCTTCGGCTTCCCGTGCTTGTTCCCCGAATGGACACCTCCCCAGTTCTGGGCTGTCCAGCCTCGATCATGCTGGTGTTGCTGTTGTTGTTGCTGCTTTCGCTGCCCCCAGTGCCCAGTAGCGCCACCGCTCGCCGTGTAATCTCTGTCGCCCGTGTAGTGGCCAGGGCTGGGACCGGGGAAACGCCCCTGTCCACCTGATCCACCTCCGCCCGTGGCTTGGCGCTGCTGTCGCTGCCCCCAGTGTCCGGTAGCGGCATCGCTCGCCCTTCAACCTCTGCCGCCCGTGTAGTGGCCAGGGCTGGGACCGGGGGCACTCCCTTGTCCACCTGATCCACCTCCGCCCGTGGCTATCAAGACCTATGCCGATCTATCGATCACCTGGCATATATTCGCTTCCAACTACCGGTACGTTATGCGTACCAGATCCTCGAGCAGGTTGAGAGTCAGGTTCGGGGCGTATTGCAAGGTTGTTTTTCTACCTCGTACACGGATGTCAGGCATTGCAGTCGGTAGAGGTTCGCGTCCTTGTCCGGTTTTGGAATCCCTACTTCGAAGATGTTCTCGAAAAATGATCATCCTCTCGAGAGAAAAGGTGGCGTCCTCCCCCTCCTTCATATAAGCATTGATGTACTCTGTCTGGTATTCCTGGTTGTCGAGGTCATCGCTCGGAACCTAGTGCCGACGTACCTCGGCCTTCGCAAGGCTAGTGCTTCCAATTTCATAGATTCTCCCCCTCCTTCATATGAGCATTGATGTACTCTCTCTGGTATTCCTGGTTGTCAAATTCATCGCTCGGAACGTAGTGGCGACGTACCTCGGCCTTCGCAAGGCTAGGGCTTCCAATTTCATAGATTTTATACAGGAGAGATGAATTCGATATTTGCTTGGTGATGCCCTCGGATGCACTGCGAGCCGCGGCTACCCTTGGCGTTCCGAAACGGTAGTCGAGGTCTTGCTGACGCCTTCTATTCGGGCCCTGCAAGACCATCGGGTCGCAATTTTCCTTCAATACGTCATCGCAGGTGTTGGTGACAGCACACGACAGAAGTTGTTTCGACCGGTTAAAATATTTTTCCTCCATATTGCTGTCAAGTATCGGCTAGAGCTTACCAAAACCAACCAAGAACGTGCCCGTCTGACCATGTGGCTCTGGTGGCGCATTCCTCCTCCGGCCCCTCGCTGTAACCTCTCCGTCCTTGTTCGCTCCTCCTTTCTGATCTCCAACCGGAGCGTCATTTCGGACATCTCTCTTTTCAGGATGGTAATATCATCATCGCGGCCTGCGGCTCCGCCCTCTGGCGAAGACCCGTCTATTCTGCTCGTTTCTGCTCCGCTCTCTGTCGAAGCAGTTCTGCCCTCTGAGCGCTACTAGGTTTTTGCGCGGGCGCTGCCGCGGCCGTCGCGACTGGCTCTGCTGTCGCTGTTATCGGCACTCCTGTAGCACTCCTGTCCCTGCCGACATCGTTGTCGGTAGTGCATCTGAGGTCCCTATGGCCTCTCCATCCGAAAAACTGGAAATCTCTCACTCCTCCTCGAGTGGGGAGTTGCTCGCCCGGCGTAGCCCTAACCAGCAAGTGCTTCCAATTGAAACATACGCTAACGAGTTCGGTACACACACACTGATATGATGGATCAAGCCTGAATCAGTTCATTGAAGCCCCTCAGGGTAAATATATAGTACACGTAAAACACATACGAGAAAAAGAGGGGGGAACATCAAGAAACAGTGGGCAGAGCACGTCCCAACCCGTCGACCGCTCAAGACAGAAACACGCATATTTCCTGTGTGGAACTCCTAAATACCGTTACACATGGATTCAAGCACCAAGCACGTGAGCTTCCAGAACATCGTTTCCCCTGCCTGCTTTTGAAGCTCCCGGCAGACTGTTCTGCCCGCCCGCTCTGACTGTCCCTTCCGTCTGCGCCTTGTCATTACGCCCTTCTAGCGTAACCCACGCACCCACCGCCGCGCTTGTTTACGTGCTGTAGGCACCGTACGGTAGCGTCATGCTCTGCACCCTTTGGACTTCCTCGTGATGCACACAGTGCTCTTACACTTTTTTCGTGCGGTCCTGACTCGTGCGAGTGATGAGGCGACCAAACCACCTCATGTTAAGTCTCACTATTCACAACACACCACGTTTCATTAGGAGTCGTCTAGAGCAGTTGGTCTCGCCTTCTAACGACGAAACACATCCGGAATTCCCATGTTGATTGCCTCATCCTCAAGAGACATGTTGTCTTCGTCGTCCTGCAGAGTAAGCGGTTCTTTCCCGCTGTCAGGTGAGAGTGTGGGGACGAACGGAACTGAAAACAGGGTTTGTATTTCACGGTGTTCAACGGTCAAACCCTGGGACTATTCCCGAAAATAGAACCACACAGTACAACACTGCACATTTTAAGTCAGGAAACGTCTTGTCAAGTGCCCCCTAGACACTAGGAATACTGTACCGAGTTAGTACCCGTGCAGTAAACGGATTTCAGGGGCTGCAACAGACGGGGCTAAATGCAACAATGTTCACAAAACCATGAAACCCGTATACCATCACCTTCTTCCAAGCTGTCCTCGCATTTCACCTCGTAGTCCTCGTCCTTGTCCTCACTGTGCTCGCCCACCGCATCGTTGTCCTCGTCCTCGTCCGCTTCCCCACTGCCCTCGTCCTGCTCCCCTTCTCCTTGCTTTTGCTCCCCGTGCCGTGACCCATCCGCTCCCTCTCCATTCTCAACCCTCCCCGCCCCCCCCCTCCGCCCTCCCGCTGCCATCTCCGTCACTTTCCCCATCAGCTCCTTGCACGTCGATCCCCTCCGCACAGCTCCCTACCCGCACACCCCTGCCCCGCCTCGACCCCTACCACGTCGTCCTCGGTTTCATCGTCCGTGAAGCCAAACGCCCCGTCAGCCCCTCCTGGTTGATTCGTTCGAGACCTGTCGCGTCCGCCGTCCTCAGGCTCCATGTCGTCTCGAACAGGCGGAACCTGTAGCCAGCGTGATTGTCGACGGTGTCCAAGGCTGTTGCGACCCGCTCGAAGGGCAAGTCGCGTCGATCGGATGCAGTGTGTCCATTGCTCTCCCACCGTTCAAGCTTGTCCCCGTTCTGAAGGCAAAGGTCGAGTTTGTTGCCAACCTCGACCTTGATGAATGACCCAACGCCTGCATCCATGGTGTGCAGCGCGTCCGTGCACCCTCTAGGGTAATGCCGCACAAACGAGTTGTACGCCTTAAGGATGTATGCCTTACACTTGTCCGTTGTCCGTCCGTGCAACTACTCCAGAGTCGGCGGCGATTGCTCCGCGGGCGCCCTACCCCGACCTTGCATATGTCCCTCTCGAAATGCACGATTCAGCTTATTCCGTGGAGCAGTGGCTTCCCGACCACGCGTTTGTCTGGGGAAAAATGTCCTCGCGAGAATCGTAGGCCTTCTCTTCCAGCTGCGAGATCTGCTTCCCGGTGCCTCGAAAAGTGATCGCGCTCCACATGGTTTTCCGTCTCGTGGCAATAGGAGGTTGGATCGTGCACTGCCTCTTTTCCTGCCCAACAAAAGGCTGCGCGATGAAGACGCGCTCACTTTCATCGGGGGCCCACCTTTCCGACTGGTCGTTTCCGAAAAGCTAGGGCTTCAGGTAGAAATTGAACCGTTCGACGAGCTGAAACCGCCCGTACTTCGGATCTCGTGGCTGGTCGGCCCGCACCCCAGCTTCGTGTCTGAGAAGGCGTGCGCCGTACGCTGCCCTGGCTCGTTCATCAGCCTGCGCTCATATCTCGGGAACGGCGGGATCTGCGGCAGACGCTCGTAGATAGATTTGTGCTTGAGGATTTGTTGCAGTTTTTTTTGTTGCATGCTTGCAGAAGGGAGATGAGTTTGTGTGGCGGAACAAAAGTAAAAACCCCGTCACCTACCGGTGAGGACGGTTTGGATCAGAGGCAGTTTTGCCGGGAGGCTGATGTGGCCCTGGGGGTTTTTTATACTTATTCTTATTTTTCAGGGGTACAGTGCATTCAGGAAAATACTTACCTGCCGTTCCCTTGCACTTCCGAATTTCTATTCCGTAGTTCCTCCTCGAGTTCAGCCCATATGCTTACCTGGAAATTATTAACAATCCGTATATCACAGTAGAACGTTCCTAACTGTCAGATTCTTGAGACCTGTCTCGGGCTGTATGCGAGAAATAAAAAAAATAGAGCCACATTCGCCACCGTGTCCGGAAGGCAAACAGACTACGAGCACATGCGGCAGTGGATAATATGGGTCTGCGTTTTAGTCCGAAATCGAATAAATCATGGTGTTTTCCCTTTGTCAGTCTCTTTAGTCTTCCTGAGGGCGTGTCTTATAGAGCCTGGTATCAGTATAGGGCTACCCTATATATACCCCCTATACGAAATGATATTTCCAGAGTTAGTCATGACTTTTTTCGCCGGAACATGCGAAATATATCATATCGTATTACATCGCTATATATAGTGGTTTTCAGGACGATATGACTAAAAGGTGATATGATATTTATTTGGTATATGATATATACGCCCGCTGTGAAGCGATATATCGGCCTATATAAGGTGATATAAGATGATATATCGGCCTTTATGAGGTCAATTACGTGATCTAGCTATCCGATATATATGTATGTGGCATAATACGTCTACTTTTACTGTCTTCTTGACGAAATGTCTTGCATCTTTCGAGCGTACATTTTGAGCGGAATACACGTGCAGTATATACCTGGTACGTATGTACGAGTACGAGTACGAAGCGTGACGCACACACTAGGGGACGCACCAGGGGTCTGTGTCCGCTGCTGTGTCCCTGTGGTGCGGTTTTGATCCGCGATGAGAGGGTCGAACGCGACATCGCCTGCGGCCACAAGCATGCCACAGCTACAGCAAGCAGTCGCCTTCGACATCGATATATATATGTGCCTACCTTGTACCTGGTACAAATACTACCGGCAGAGAGTGTACACAATGTTGTGGTCATCGCAATACACAAATTAACTGTTGTCTGCATTACACCACCAATCTACAAGGCGTATAACCTCGCGGAGAAGGGGTTGTTGTATAATAATTCATGCATGTATTTAGTGTATCGGATCGTATTCAGCGGGCACAGATCGCCAAGTAAGTACCGAGCAAGTGCTCCGCCATCCGTGTGGCACATGTCAGGGCCCAATCACGAGCAAGTACCGATGTAAAACGGCGGCGATGTACGTATATAGGTTGGAATAGCTCAAGGAAGCACGATATATAGGGCAGATAATATGAAGTGATATATCACAATATACAAGGTATATGATGTAAAACACTATTTTTTACGTATAATGTATCACAATATATATATATATGATATATCACACGATATATGACATGATATGTCATATACCCTCCATATATCACATTTCATAACGATATATCGAAAAATACCCGTGATATGGACATGACTAAGAAATATCAACTTTTACTATCTGTCATGTTTTTTGGGGGGGTATATATAGATATCATATACCCCCCCCCCGAGTTTTTAGTGATACTAGGCTCTAGTGTCTGAACTCCAACCATAAATAATTGGGACGAGCAGGAGAGAACGAGGCTGTTCGTGGTTATTCGTTCCGTTCCTTTATAAAAAAACTTTTTTGGGTCCTTGCGTAATCCTCGGCCTCGTTAACCGCATCGGTACGAACGGTATTTATTTGCACATGCCACGGAAAATTGCTGTCCCCAACCATTTTGGGTGGTGTCCATCTGCTACCGACAATCTTCTATGTGTTCCCACTCTGTCTGGCCGTTCGGTTCTCCCAAACAAGAATAAGGGGTATACACTTTTCCTGCCTCTTCTTAGATATTACCGCTTTTCTCGGGCTGCACTGAATCTAATCGTTTCCCACAACAACCAATCAACATCAATTCATACCGGAAAGAGTATTGCATTCGGTTCGATCCATCGCCCCGATGGTTCAAGTGGTTAACCTCGAATTCTGCTTGTGTTTGAGTCCCGGGTTCGAGCCCCAGGTGGGTCGGACACTTAGTCTTGACTTTATTTGCAAAAACAATAAAATATAATCAAAAGGCTTCAATTGTTGAGAGCGCCTTGCAGCGTGGGTAGGCACAATTCGATGCGAGTCGACGAGGGAAGAAAAGGCTGAAATATTTTCGCGTCAAAAATGGTGGCACGTACGTGTCTTAGCGGGAAGGGGGTAGAAGAGCCTGCTATGTGACCCCGGATCTGAGTTACGAGTTAGTTGGAAGGAGAGAGAGAAGAAGATGTGCGAAGATAATAAATGGGATGAAAGAAAAAAAATTCTAAAAATGCTCTCTGGAGGGGGGTTAAGACTCACCCTGCGATCTAACCAAAAGGCTGAATCGTTTAGTAAGACGAAACCAAAAGAAAAAACATGACTTCCCTTCGTCACAACGAAACCCCAGTGTAATGCCGTCGGTAGACATGATGAGCCATTTCAGATCACCCCAAATAGAAAATCTTAGCTTTCAACACAAACAACCTACCACCACTAATCCTTCCGCGCATCAAAGGGCACGATATGACGACAATTTTCGAGGCTGTATGCTCCACTGCTCTGGGAGTGCTCGCTACCAAGCGTCAAGATCGTCGATGCTGTGTGGCCTTGAGTTATCGCTCGAGACGTGAGTGCCTGGCCCATTTCTGGCCGTTTAATTACCCAGACGGAAATGGGATCTAGTTCCTCCTTCTATAGCAATACCGCCCAGAAATAGGTCAAGTTCTCACATCTCGAAGGAGAACTCCGGACACATAGCATCGACGTCCCTTAATTTTGCTAGCGAGCACTCTCAGGACCGTGGATCTAGGCCCAATCTTCTAAGACGTGTCTTAAAATACGTCTTAATCCGTTTCTCAGAGAGAGGCCCGTCCTACTCGCTATAATATCACGTCTTGGCCCGTTCAGATTCGTCTTACCACGTCCTAAATTAATTCGTCGCAGGGGGTCGACACGACCACAGCGAGCTGTCGAAATGGGTGGAAAGAAAGCGGGGACGACAAACGAACCGACTACTACTACAATTTGCTTCTTTCGAACCTTCCTTTCTCGGGCCTCCATGCGCTTCTTCCTGTCACCGGGGACATCGAACCCGGTTCTCCTTATTTTCGAGGATGACATTATTATCTTAAAAAAAAAGAAAATTAAAACATGATCTCTATCCTCTCTCCCCACTTTCTTGGCAAATGGGTGTGATGGTGAAGGTACACTCCCATTTCTTCGACATACTACTACCTTAGGATTACTGCTACTTCTGTTTTGTTTCAAGTTGTGTTGGTTCTCAATGTCGTAATATATATATATATATTGCAAAACAAAAGGTGCATGCTTTAGGGCGACTAGTCTATACTGCTGTTCGTTTTCTCGTTTTTTTTTTCTATTTTTATTGCTACGTTAACCGTCGTACATCGGTATAAAACTATAGGTGACATAATGCCTTATTTGGGACGCCCAACATAGGTAGGACAACAACTGCTCTCTTTCTGTGTTCCGTCGGCAGGGCAGGTACTATTGTTATAATATTAATAGTGGTTTGCGCAAAATCCGTTGGTATGCTCACACCGCGGATGAATCACTACCACCGGTAAGAACGTGTCGTTCTTTGAACGACATCGTTTATTAGGACAAATACTAAATACTGCAGTAACTAGTTAGTTATCTCTTAAGACTTCCTGTTTTCCGTTGGGGTGGCTTCGTAGGTTTCTATTAATATTAATAATACTTCTATATACACCAGTAATACGTGAAAAATTATATCTGAGTTTGTTGGTATCCAAGGCTGCTGAGGGTATGATATTCGTCATCGTGGAAAACAAACGAGGCATTATAACCAGGTACCTGGTGGTGCCTTCTATTCGCAATGCGATTTCGGAGCTTTCACTTCGAGTATGGGCACGTATGTACAAATTAATGTACAAAGACACATACATACCTGGTATAGATATTCAAATATACCAGGTACTACCCGGTATCAATAATTATGTCAAACAAATGCCTACAAACAAGGAACTACCACGTAGGAGTAGTACCAGGTACGTGATAATAATGCTGTTCCTCCATCATTACACGTCATAATCGCACTTATCAGGTACCGGTAGCTTGATACTTCGATTATTGCCATATTTACTGGCGCTCTACGTTGTTGTGTGGTTGCTGTATTTTGCTGTACCCGTGCCTCGTTGAAGTAGCTAACTGTTAGTTTTCGACAAAATTCTTGCTTTAGTACTGCCAAGAACTTAGACGTGCCGATAGACAAACCTAAGACGTGCCTAGACGAGCCTAAGACGTGCCAATACGAATCTAAGACGTGCCAAGATGTTGTGTCGAAGGAGCGCTAAGACGAGTCTAAGATGCGCTAGAACGCGCTAAGACGAGTCCAAGACGCGCTAAGACGCAAAATAAATATGGATTAAGACGATTGCAATTCGCGCGACTTAGTCGATTTTGTTTCGGCCTGCGGCCGTCTTAATACCTCGCTACGCTCAATTTCCCAGTCCGACTTACGGCTCGCTTCCCTCGTCTTCTTAGAAGATTAGGCCTACTACGTGGATCATACCGCCTCGAAGGTTTATCTCATGTCCTGCTCCGTGAGGCGAGGAATCATCGACGGTGGTGGTAGATGTTGAGTGTCTAAAGAGCAGTTTCTTCCTGCCGCGGCATACGAAACAATAGTTTCCACCGGTTGTGCGGGTCTCACCCATGTAAAATGTAAATCCGTGTTGTTTTGTTTCGGTTTCGGGTCCCATAAGAGTCAGGCAGAACATAGCGCTCACCCTGGTGTATCTTCGTGAAGAAATGTGTATAGCTAGTAGTGATGTTTTTCCACCCTTCAAACCTATTTTTCTATTATGCCAATAAAAACGCGAAGTTCAAAACTTTCTTTTTCAAATATATTGCTTTACAGAAACAGCCGAAAGTTTTCACGTACCCCGCTGTGAGATAAATATTTTAAAATAGAGAAAACAGGTTTGATGTTTTCTATTTTTTCCCCCAACGACTGCAGGCGGCCCACTTTGTGTTTTTCTGATTTCAAATTGTCAACACGGTGATCGAAACCATCTCGTCCGACCATCGACGCTCGATCTCGAAAAAGACTCAACCCATGGCCAATCAAATCGGTATCTGGCAAGGCCAACGAATATAGATGACGGCCTCGAAGATATCAGGGGGGCCCACGGTCTAGGGGGCAAGAGCTTGAAGGCGGCGTCCTACGGTATCCTCCCAAACCTGACAAAAATGATTTATTAATATTCGAGACGGATGGAGAAGTTTTGTTATCTGTTTGGTGCAAACCAGCGGCCTAATGTTTTTTCATCGTGCGCCTGAACAGCTCCCGGCACAGGACACCGACCATGGTGTGCAGACGGTAACCCTAGGATGGGTCGGAGCCCCTAACGAGCGCACTCCGTTCTGAATTCATGAAGCAATAGCTGGTTTTGTTGATCGATGTCTGTCGAGGTCTCGGAATCTCGCCGCTTCGAACCAAAGGTCGGCCTGAGTTTTTCGCAAGCCGATGTTGGCCAACATCGGCCCCAGATTTGCTTTTTTCGGGTTTTTCCAAAAGGTATGAACTTTGTTTTTATATACGTGGCCGGCCGCCCCGGTGGTTCTAGTGGTTAACCTCGAATTCTACTTGTTTGAGTCCTGGGTTCGAGCCCCAGGTGGGTCGGACGTTGACTTTATTTGCAAAAGTATAAATAAAATGATTCAATTGTTGAGAGCGCCTTGCAGCGTGGGTAGGCACAATTCGATGCGAGTCGACGAGGGAAGAAAAGGCTGAAATCTTCTCACGATAAAAATGAAGGCACGTACCGTAGCGGGAAGGGGGAAGAAGAGCCTGCTATGTGACCCCGGATCCGAGTTACGAGTTGTAAGGAGATAAAGAAGATGTGCGAAGATAGTGAATGGGATAATAAGCAAAAAATATAATAAAAAAATAGGAAGCGTGTTCTGAAATAATTTGGCGGGTATCTTTGAAATTCATACTTTTTATTGAAACTTCGCTGTCCCATTGGAATAGGTCTCATACATACATACATTCCTTGATTTTAGTGAAGCCATACGAAATGTTTGTTCTTCGACGTATTTGGCCTATATATTTGGCATGAACTACTCCGGTTTGAGAGGGACAACAGTCCTGATAGTAGTGAGTAGCAAAGCCATCCAATGCATCCAGCTGGCTGATTTTGTCTCACAAGAGCAGGGGGTAGGGGGACTGTCTAGGACGCGCGACTCTGTACAGGTACCAGGTAATATGTATGCTTGGGTACTACTTTCTTCGTACAAGCTTCGTGATACAACGACTTTCACTGTCCTTTTAACGTTGATGTATTCAAAAGAAGAGGTCTATCGTCGGAAACCTTGAACAGGAAATAGTGTGTATTATATGTTTTCCCCGCATTCCTGTCCGAGACTATCAAACATCAAAAATTAGTGTTGTTGTTGTTGTTGTTGTTGTTGTTGTTGTTGTTGTTGTTGTTGTTGTTGTTGTTGTTGTTGTTGTTTCTTACCAGTATATTTTTTTTGCGCGCCTTGTGTGCCCTGTTGCGGTTTCGCGCCTGCCCCCGTGTCAGGTTTGTAGGTGTTGAGTTGATGACCTTTGGAAGTATGAAAAATATTTAGAATAATCCATGTAAATATTAATAGAAGGCTCCTCGTACGTATGAAGTTGATTTGTGGTAAACAATTGTGCTGGTCCAAGCACACACCGGTCGCCCCGGTGGTTCAAGTGGTTAACCTCGAATTCTACTTGTTTGAGTCCTGGGTTCGAGCCCCATGTGGGTCGGACTTTGACTTTATTTCAAAAAATATCAAAGAAATGATTCAATTGTTGAGAGCGCCTTTCAGCGTGGGTAGGCACAATTCGATGCGAGTCGACGAGGGAAGAAAAGGCTGAAAGCTTCTCGCGATAAAAATGAAGGCACGTACCGTAGCGGGAAGGGGGGAGAAGAGCCTGCTATGTGACCCCGGATCTGAGTTACGAGTTGGAAGGAGATAAATAAGAAGATGTGCGAAGATATTGAATGGGATGAGAAAAACAGGGCTGTAATAAGGTACGAGTATGAGCTGTGAAGTTTCCAACGGAAGCCTGCAGACCATACATACGGTACAAGGGTTGCATGCCCAGTTATCTCGTTCTTCCCAGTAGTTAGTTGTGAACATGGTCGGCAGGTGGACTCATATCAGCTCCGGCGGAGAGATAAACTACCGAACTCCTGCCTCGTGTGGGAATGAGGATTAGGATATTTTAAATAACAGCAATAATTGGAATGAGGCCGGATAGTTCACCACCTATAGAAGTTTCCGCGCATATTCGATGTCAACGGGTTCAAAATCTATTGCGCTTTTGAAGTTATCATGTCGGCCGTCGCTCCCAAATCGTCGGCAGAAGGACGTGTGGACGTCGAAGTACACAGCTTCGTCGAGGGCGAAAAGACAAAGACAGCAGCGTGACTTTTGGAAATTGATGTGGCTCGAGCGAACGCAAGGGCAACCTGTTTGTAAGTGTGTTGTTCCAGTAGAGGGTGCAAGGTCCCATGTACGAGAGGTTTTTATTACACGAGTTTGGCAACGGTTTTAAATTTGTATCATACCTTTCTCTTCCAAGCCTACCTCGTACCTGGTAGTAAGTTAGAGATTTTACCCTCAGCGGTCTTTATCTTGAGAAGCAGTGGTCACGGGTGTCGTCCCATGTTCCAGTCGGGACGTGCCTTTTATTGGTCGCTCATCGGGTTCAGCATTAAATAATTTCCTCTTCTCGTCGATTTTCATCGAAGTAGGTAACTCACGCTATCTCACTTTGGGCTATCTAACTATTTCGCTAAAAAAAGTCCATACATTATACGAGTACGCACTCGGTGAGACTTGAACCCACGAAACTGATCTTCGTGAGCACGCGGACTAGCTACTAAGCCACCGGGGGCGCCGGCACTCTGTAGTAAAACGTACCGCAAGCCATAGTAGTACCTAATCACAACCTGTTTCCGATGCGGTTCAGATTTTTTGCCCGATCGCATGTTTGGGTGTGAATTGATCATAATATATATATCTAAAAAAGCAGTCTTCCCTCGAACAAATGTACCCGGTATGTAAGATGTGCTTTTTCAGATTCGAGCGAACGCCGAGACAAACTGCTCTTGTTGTGGACGGGTTATGGTTAGGGTTGGGGTTAGGCCCAAGCGTTCGAGCCCACGCTAAATGTCTCTGGTCTGTCGACGAAGAGACGTGCGGAGTGCGCCAGAGTCGACCTGTCTTGGGGATTTTGTATCGTGACACTACAACGTAGACCCGCCAGTAAAAAGGTGCCCAACAAGGACATAGTGCTCGCTTTTTCGAAAACGCTTGGAAGAATTGGTGAAGAAAACATCTCGGTGATAAACTCCACACGCAATGCTCTTTAATGTTGTTGTGGTTGTTCTCGCATTAACTCTCTGACGAAGGAGTCCGTGGTCGCAAAAAGGTGCTAGAGCCCTAGGAAGATCCGAAAAACGAAAAAAATCGAAAATTCAGCTGCCTCAAAATACAAAAGACGAAGAAAGCGCACACAAAATAAAACCAATGTGCAAAACTGAACTAACATGGCCGCGGGTATTATATCCTCTCAACTATAACATAGAAGAGTACCCCTGTTCCCACCACTAACCAACTCGTGGCTGCTGACTACAGCGGATGGTGTCTGAAGTGCTGCCTGCACCGTACGAAACGCACGGTAGTCTTGAAAACGAGAGAGGAACACACCTACCTGCCTGCAATTTGAAGTGCTGTCAGAGTGAAGACTCGCGGATATGCAGTGAAAAAAGGAGCAGTCGAACCTTCCTACCACACGAATATCAACGATCGCCATCCCTTCCTGGGCTGTCTGACACATAATGGTGGAGCACAGTTATGATACCACGCCCCTGATAATTGCGTAGGTTGTCCTCCATGAAGGGTATACAACTCGTTCAACTACATTTATTTCTCTTTGATTGTTTCTTTTTGTTTCACTACTTCATAGATTGCGTATGTCGTGCCTGTCGTATCTAGTATGATGACATGGCTTTGCATTGCCCACTGCAGTACACACTGCACACGTGGCAACGTAGTATCTCTGTGGCGTAGCTTTGTGACCACAGAACTTGTATCTCTTCTAGGATTGGAGAATCGATTCGGACACTGGTTGTGCTGGATGTCGACGGGTAGAAAGAACGGTTTAACGTGAAGAACACACACACACACTACAAAGACCAGTGACGACGTGTATACCAAGTACCGGTAGATCCTATTCTGCCTCGTGAGAAACAATACCAAGAAAAAACAAACTAAGACTGCTTCTATCGTGATGATAGTGTGCGCGCAGATCATGGGTCTCCATGCACCGTCTTCTTGCCGTTCTTCATGGCCGCATCATCGCCTTGGCCCAATACACTCGCTCCTGTGCGCGTGCGCTCGTTGCCTTTCCCTTCCAGTCGTTTCCCTTTCTCCGTCATCCTGAAAAACAAAATGCTCCTCGCACTTGCGGTTCTAATGTGGAAAATAAAAAATTTCGCGCAGGGGGAGGTCAATCCGTCTCTTCCCCGCACGTCGACGCTCAGTCTCCCTCCTCCCTCGTCGTCGAATCCAGCCTCCTCCCGGCGCAATAGACTGTGCCGTAGTGTGACCTGTAAAGCCTGCGAGGTATGCTCAAGGTTGTTCTGAAGATGGCGCCCTAATTTGGACATCAGGCTTGCCCAGCATAGGGTTTCTTGCTGACGGGCCCATGTTGTGAGCGACACACTTCTGCTGCTGCTGCTGGTGATGTTGCTGTTTCTGCTGCAACTGCTATAATAGGTTGAGAGTACGGATCGGCGGAGAGATGCCCGCCGGGCGCGCTTCTCTTGTTGTGCAGGTCTGAGCCCTTGCCAGGAAAATGTTTAAGGCCGCGCAGAGATGAGAGCCGACTATCAACTGCGCTACCGGCGTGATGCAGCATCGCTATCCAACCGTGTCACCATGCAACTATTCGATCGTTTTGGTGCTACTTCATGTCACGGATAGCATGCATATTTTTTTAGGTCTTTTAGTCATTAAGAATGTTTCATTGTTGCGTTGCACGGGGTATCATGAGGCCTAAGCAATGACGACACGCGTACAAGAATGAGGACGGGTATGTTGCAGGCCGTACGCACTCTTTTTGTTTGTATAGAAGCGAAACCTCGGCGAGTAAAAATTACAAATACGCAGCTTGCAAAGTTGAGTACCAGGTATCACCTACTGCCTGCATATTATCTGCCTGCTTACGCGTATTACATTTTTTCTTTTTTTCATAGCTTATTACTAAAACTTCGTTTGGGGCTTTTTACGTGCAATTGGTTTAGTTTCAATTTGGAATTTATGAGTTGACAAGCCTTGATGTACACGTATATACTCGTAGCATGCTCATGGTGGGGAAAACACCCCCGGTGGAGTCTGGTGTAATTCTAGGCCGCTTTCGCGACGACGTCGGAGGCGATAAAACGCCCTAATCTACGAGAGGAGAACTTGAGTAGTACCCACGCCCACGACGGCAAACAATGGGATATCGTACCCTGGTCTTGGCGCCTTTAAATAAATATGTCGGCCGCAAGCCCAAATTTTCGGCTTGCTCGGCCAACTACCACAAGAACCGATCAAACGAGCAAATAACAGAGGAGTATTCGCTCGAGACATCTCCGTTTGCTGTTTAGAACGTGGCGTTTGCTGTTCCGAACGTGACGCTTGAGCGCTCCCTTCGTCTATCCAAGACCCCCTGAGGGTGATGGCTTTTGATCCCGCCCCACGAAACAGAAAAAAACATCACCTTCGTGAAAACAAGAACAAAACCTTTCAAGAAGAACAAGAGTTCCTGGTCATAGTAGCGATCAAAAGAGGAGACCCAAGCTCGAAAGCGGAGAGGAGACAGATATATTGGCGGACTCTTCATGTTGTTTGTTGTTGTTGTTCTCACATCAACTCTCTGACGAAGAAGTCCGTGGTCACACAAAGGAGCTGGAGCCCTAGGGAGATCCGAAAAACAACAAAAAAATCGAAAGTTCGGCTGCCTATAAATACACGAGACGAAAAAAGCGCACACAAGATAAAACCAATGTGCAAAACTGAACTAACATTGCCGCGGGTATATCCTCTCAACTATAACATAGAAGAGTATCCCCGTTCCCACCACTAACCAACTCGTGGCTGCTGAATACAGCGGATCCTGTCTGAAGTGCTGCCTGCACCGTACGAAACGCACGGTAGTCGTGCAAACGAGAGAGGAACACACCTGCCTGCAATCTGAAGTGCTGTCAGAGTGAAGCCTCGCGGATATATATGCAGTGAAAAAAGAAGCAATCGAACATTACTACCACACGAATATCAACGATCGCCATCTCTTCCTCGACTGTCTGACACAAAAAGGTGCAGCACAGTTATGATACCACGTCCCTGATAATTAATTGCGTAGGTTATTCCCCATGAAGGGTATACAATTACAAATACCAGTGACGACGTTTATAACAAGTACCGGTAGATCCTATTCTGCCTCGTGAGAAACAATACCACCAGGAAATACCAAACTATGACTGCTTCTCTCGTGATGATAGTGTGCGCGCAGATCATGGGTCTCCATGCACCGTCTTCCTGCCGTTCTTCATGGCCGCATCATCGCCTTGGCCCAATCCACCCCCTCCTTTGCGCGTGCACTCGTTGCCTCTTCCTTCCTGTCGATTCCCTTTCTCCGTCATCCTGAAAAACAAAATGCTTCTCGCTCTTGCGGTTCTATTCTGGAAAATAAAAATTCTCGCGCAGGGGGAGGTCAATCCGTCTCTTCCCCGCACGTCGACGCTCAGTCTCCATCCTCCCTCGTCGTCGAATCCAGCCTGCTCCCGGCGCAATAGACTGTGCCGTAGTGTGACCTGTATAGCCTGCGAGGTATGTTTAAGGTTGTTCTGAAGATGGCGCCCTAATATGGACATCAGGCTTGCCCAGTATAGGTTTTCTTGCTGACGAGCCCATGTTGTGAGCGACACACTTCTGCTGCTGCTGGTGATGCTGTTGTTTCTGCTGCAACTGCTATAGGGTGAGAGTACGGATCGGCGGAGAGATTCTCGCCGGGCGCGCTTCTCTTTTTGTGCAGGTCTGAGCCCTTGCCAGGGAACTTTATAAGGCCGCGCAGAGACGAGAGCCGACTATCAACTGCGCTACCGGCGGGATGCAGCATCGCTTTCCAACCGTGTCACCATGCAACTAATCGATCGTTTTGGTGCTACTACATGTCACGGATAGCATGCATATTTTTCGCGGTGTTTTCGTCATTTATAGTTCTTTCATTGTTGTGTTGCACGGGGTATCATGAGTCCTAAGCAAATACGACACGCATACAAGAATGAGGACGGGCATGTTGCAGGCCGTACGCACTCTTTTCGTTTGTATAGAAGCGAAACCTCGGCGAGTAAACATTACAAATACGCAGCTTGCAAAGTTGAGTACCAGGACCTGAGGTATCAACTACTGCCTGCATATTATCTGCCTGCTTACTACGCATATTCCATTTTTTCTATTTTTCATAGCTTATTACTAAAACTTCGTTTGGGGCTTTTTACGTGCAATTGGTTTGGTTTCAATTTGGAATTTATGAGTTGACCAGCCTTGATGTACACGTTGTTGTTGTTGTTGTTGTTGTTGTTGTTCTCACATTAAATCTCTGACGAAGGAGACCGTGGTCGCACAAAGGTGCTGGAGCCCTAGGAAGATCCGAAAAACGAAAAAAATCGAAAATTCGGCTGCCTCAAAATACACGAGACGAAAAAAGCGCACGCAAGATAAAACCAATGTGCAAAACTGAACTAACATGGCCGCGGGTATATCCTCTCAACTACAACATAGAGTACCCCCGTTCCCACCACTAACCAACTCGTGGCTGCTGACTACAGCGGATGCTGTCTGAAGTGCTGCCTGCACCCTACGAAACGCACGGTAGTCGTGAAAACGAAAGAGGAACACACCTGCCTGCTATCTGGAGTGCTGTCAGAGTGAAGACTCGCGGATATGCAGTAAAAAAAGAAGCAATCGAACCTTACTACCACACGAATATCAACGATCGCCATTTATATACTCGCAGCATGCTCATGGTGGGGAAACACCCCCGGTGGAGTCTGGTGTAATTCTAGGCCGCTTCCGCGACGACGACGGAGGCGATAAAACGCTCTAATCTACGAGAGGAGAACTTGAGTAGTACCCACGCCCACGACGGCAAACAATGGGATATCGTACCCTGGTCGTGGCGCCTTTTTTTCAGGTCCAGGAGAGTTAAAGCTACGTATTGCCCCAAAATATGTAATTATGAACAGCACGAATTCGTCTGCTATAGAGCGATTCCTGTCTCGACTACCGCATAAATCATGGCAACATTTGCCGTAGATAACCCCGAAACAGGTATGGTATTCAAAGATCAAAGATCTCCGTGGTTGCCGGCGATTGTGTGCTGTACTTCGATTTTCGTGGGCACCTTTAGCTTAATGCACCATAAACAAATAAATGCCTACAGGAAACATAGAGGGACAAGGGTGATCGGTCGACCAAATGGTCTCGACTCGAGAGCTTAGACGGATACGCACACCCGGCATACAACCCGAACACGCTTTCGAATAGTGCTTAAACCTCCACCCACATCATGCCTACTCAATACCACTCTTCTTGTGATACATCAATAGATCAAACAAACAGGCATCTTTCAGATTCACAGCGATGACGGGACATATTATCTCATTTTTTTTTTTTTTTGCCACATCGAGGCCCGCACGATGGCAGAGGTAACCCGGCCGCATGATACAGGGTGAAAAGGAAACACTACTATTGATTGTGTTACATTTTGCACGCGAAAGAATAAAGAGACAACTGCCGAATACATGAAACGGTAACTAAGGTACCGTAGCAAACCAATACCAGGAAAGAAAGGCCAAATAGACCCGTGTCTCCCACAGCATCTTCGGGTATCTACGTACCCGTTTTCGCTGTTCCGTCATCACATCATCATGGCCAACCCATTTACAATATGTTTCAGCTCGTGTGTTAGACCTCGGATGGCAAAGTCGTAGACACACGCAAGTACATGTGATATTCCGTTGTGGACACCAACTCAATGTGCTAGGAACACACAATCCATACTGAAAACTGTTCCGGTCTACCTGGTCTGTGCAAAAAACGAGCACAACCGGTTATTCTGCCGTTACCGATTGCTACTACGGGGGAACATAGTCAATAGGACCTATTATGGTATACACAAAAACTTGTATGTTTGGCCATTTTTTCTAACAATATTTGGTCCTACTAACTATGGCCCCCCGTAATATTACGGGGGACCATAGTTAATAGGACCTGTGGTGTACATAAAAACCTATATATTTGACCATTTTTACTAACAATATTTGGTCCTATTAACTATGGTCCCCCGTAATAGTCAATGGCGATGTCAGCATCAGTATTTTCAAACTAACGCGATCCCTGATCCCGGCTCTCCTTGTTTGGTTATGACCAAGGTCCTCTGTCCCAACAAGACGCGAGATATATGGAACAACCACCTTAGGACCTACGATCGTGATATCGTTGATAGTAGTTGACCTTCGTGGTCCGGCCTTGCTTGGTGCCTGTTTATGTAGTGGTAAGAAGAGTAGCCGCGTGAGCACTGTGTTGCGAGGGACTCCACAAAAATTGTCTGCGATATCGTTGAAATGCGCAGCCGACACCAACCGCGCCAGGCTTTCCGCATGTAGTCCGTCTTCGTCGTACCCGATTTCACCCGGGGCCTAGGGGTTCTACTCTGTACGATATCACAGTGAGCATCGCCCTTTGTTCAAGCGCACTCGTGCCACAGGTATATAAGACCAGTCTACGGCATTACGGTAAAGCTCCATGTAGTTTGATGTTCGTGCTGTGCGTGGAGTACCCAAAAAAATTGAAACATTGCGATGCGGAGTATCTTTTGTGACCCTCTATAACCCGTGTAATTCCTAGGGTAGTCATTCCATACCCTCCTATCCACAACGGCGTCTCGTTCCCTCTAACCTGGCGACGAAAGCCTCCAAATCCCTGTCCCTCCAGGGTTTTCCGCCACAAGGAAGGCCACGTCGGCTTCCGCGATGAAGGCATCAAGGTCGTCATCCTAGTATGAACGGCAGATTTGTTTTTTGGTCTACCAGCGCTGAACAACTCCGCGGGGGGGATTTTTAATACTTTCACTGACTGCCTCGGGGCTGACGTTTGCCTGCAACACTACTACGTCTCCTGCGCCCATCACACTTACTTGGCGAAGTGGTCTCAGCATATCCACACAACAACACGAACTTTTTCTCGGCAGTCGCACGTGAACCCCGCCCCTGGTAGCCGGACATGGCGCATCTATGTCATGTATTGTCGAGGTGGTACAGACCATCCGGTCTACTCTCCTCCGTTCCACCGAAACATGCCGTACCTTTGCTTCTGCTGCCGAATACCTCGCGCAGCCGTGCTACTCCGCCCCGTCTCGGAATGTGAAAAGTACCAACAAACTTTTCACCACAACCTGTAGGCCCCATTGATGAAACATCAATATGCGCGAGAACCAGAGCGCACGTCGTGAAATTTGACCTTGACATCGCGCAACTGGGAATATTAGTTTTCACACATGGTGTGACTTTCTTCTGACATTCGTGCCACCAGGTTTCGAACACCGGGACTTAGGCCCCGCTTCCGAGCCACGTTAGGCTGCTCCTGTGATACCACAACTCTTACAGCACCTCTGATATCGTTGTAATTTTCATAGGTTTCACGAACGGCAGGTGTTGGTCTGGTCCGCACGTTCTGGGCCCGTACGAGAAGGAGCGTCTGCTCCCGTCCCCAATTCCGTATTCTCATACATTACACGTTGATCGCGTGATGGTCCCCCCTTTTAGACAATGTGTTTTCTCAATCTCAGCGTTTCGTTACCACAATCGAGAAAATCCTATAGTTATGGCAGATATTGGCTTAAGAGCGTGGGACATCAGTCCGTTCTCCCGACACTGCGTAGCGCATGCAGTGCATTCCAGCTATACTCTCTCCTCTCGTCTTCGTCCTGGTGTCTTGAAAACTGTGTTCAACGTCGTATCCTGCGACCATTGGACGCTCCGCTCAGCTGGCCTGCGTGACTAACCTTGATCAGACATCTTTGCAGATATATATGGTGCCAGAACGCTCTACGTTGAAATGTTTAGTGGCACCCGCCCTTTTGGCCTTGGCTGCCGCTCAGTCCAAGAGGCGACAGTTTGCGACAGCAGAGAATGGGCTGAAAATTGGTTTTAGAACGTAGAATAAACGGCATGAGGTGCCCACGACCGACTTTCCACGATTTCCAAGAGAAAGCTAAGACTGTCGCGTTTAATACCCTCACGCCTCCAGACTGCGAATCCACTCGACACACACAAGTATAACCATTTAGTAATCCAGCCAACAAACAGCGCATACATACACTATTTCACGAGGATCGATACACCACCAGCAACGGGCCGCGTCAACAGACAGTTCAGACGGCCACGACCGCGATCCGAAGTTACAAGATGCCGAACGGGAATTCTGCTTGGTACGTATATTGAAGCTCAAGCTCAAATCACGGTAAATCGCTCAAGACTCCGTTGTAGAGTCGGCGCGTTTGCGCGTTTCACCGTGATACGAGGACGTATCTGACGGAGACTACCAATGGGGTTTGAACCAAAAAACAACATTCTCTTTGTTCCATCACATTTTGGAGTTGTGTTTTTTTCATCATTTATTTCCTGTCGCTTGGGAAGCAAAGCAGCTGGATGACATATCTACTGCATTTTCCAGCTCTACGTCATGCCCACATATCTTTTCTCGTCAACACATCTCCCTCTTTTCACTGCCTGGGTTCTACTGCACGATGTTTCGCATGACTGACATTCCCCATGATCCAACACCATTGTACTCCTCCCAAGAAACACATATACCATAGTATTATCCCCCGCATGCCACCAAACAAAATAACACAAAGTAAGGTAGATATACACTCGGTTGTACGAAAACTACCGAGAATAATACTATCTTAATCCTCGTAAATATCTCCATCCCCTCACCATCGAACGATATAAGGGTGGGAGGCCAAGAGAATTCTCGAACTACCTTGCCCAGCGAGCGACCGCCGTTCAGCTGCAAGCAATACCCTTGTCTGTTCGCGTATTCTACCAGTCCGAGAACGCCGTTCCGTACGGAATCCACGCTGTACTCCTACAAGCGAGATCTACCAAACCGCAGCTCCGGCTGTCAAAGGGCCTACGTTCTACCAATACGTACTTAGCCAAATACTATCAACCGTAACGCCTTAGTCTTGGTACAACAACGAACTGAAGTATATATCATATCGGTTCCCTATTTCAAATAGTTGTTTTCCTTTGTTGTATACATCTTTCGAATTGCGATGTATTCTTCAACTAACTCTGTGTCAGGCCCACATTGCTTTACTCGTAAACTCATTTCCCTCCCTAAACTGCCTGGGGTCTACTCTACGAGTGCTCCGAAGACTGAGACACCCGATAGTCCAACACTCTTGTACTACCCCAACCAACCTAGATTACTCCGAGATTTCTACTCTTTGGCCCACGCTGTTTCTGGGCCTGCCTGTCTTTGCAAATCATTGCCAGTCACAAATGTACGATACGCTTGTCCGCATTGTCCGCATTTTTTCGGGTGCATAGCTTTTTTGCGTCTGCTTTGCACCTTCCTGCTCGCTGTATGACTCGTTCGGATACGTGACCTCCAGCCGCGAGCGTCGAGGCACTTCCTATCCTCAACGAGTGGAAGGCGCAATATTTGGGGTTTCGCCGCGAGTAGCGCTTTCCGCGTCCAACCATATTACCACCCACGTACCTCCCCTCCTGAACGGTATGAGGAAAGTGGCTAAAGTTCAGGTAACGCTGCATGGCATAACAGCAGTGCTATCACGGGATCAATGTCTCCGCCACCCTTACCAACCTCAGAACGCGGACCCCGAACCTCGTTCGGTGTACGTACAACAACGCTACCCTCTTGTACCTTGTCTCCTTTGTGGCCGCGAAATCGCTGCTCAACACGATCGGCATAACTCCATTAAAGACGCCTGAACTGATTGTTGCCTGAAACGAGCGAAGCATCAATTCGCGTGATACAATGTGCTGGGTTCACCACACCTCAACCATCAGCAAATTCCTCATCTGATCTAGCGAATATTTGGCTCAAGATGGCCCGAGGACCTCGTTGCCGCGTTGTCATTTTTTGGACGTGCTCGATCAGGTCGTTCAATCGTTGCTATTCCCTCGCTTGTTTTTTGTTCTTTCTTAGGGTCGGGAAATACGACCTGATAAATCCATTACAAGACGCACAAGCCCTCGGCCGGTAAGGGTAAGGGTTAATGATTCAGATTACTAGCCGTTTCTGCATATTATAACAACATACCCGTCGAAGCGATGCACGATGCCCCCACTTCCGCGCTGGCTCTCTGTGCCACGTCTCAAACACTCCACCTCCACTCCACTTCCGAAGTTGCTTTTACATTATTCGCCGCCTAGCGACATACCACGGTATCATAATTCACGAACTACCTGGTCAAGCTCGCGACCGCTGTCCAGCTGTAAACAACAGACCTCTCTTTTCACGTGTTCTACCAGTCTGCCAGCACCCTTCCGTGCGGAATCCACTTGGTACTCCCCCGAGCGCGATCAACTAAACATCAGCTGCTGGGATACGTACTCAGCCAAAGAATATGAGCCATAACGCTCTATCTCACTATATCAATAATGTGCAAATTTTCGTCATTCGGTTCCCAATTTCTAAAAATATCTCCCAATTACCAGACGAAACACTTAGAATGTACTCCAGTAGGATCGGCAGTAAGGTCTTATACGGCCGTAAAGTGGGGGCAATACCGTTAAAATAGCCTGGAAACATGAGGGCCCTCTGCAGTAGCCCCCATTCTAATACTGCGAACGCAATCTGCATTGGTTTTCGACATCGGCGGCAAACGCACATACTCAACCAGCGATTTTTGGTGGACCTCAAAGCACGTGTGTGCGTGTGAGAAACCGGCCTGTTTCGACCCTGAGCGACGCCGTCGAGTTTGGACAACAATACCAACCACCAGTAGGGCGTACAACTCAACGCCGACCACTGTTTACCCCGGTGAATAGTATTTTGTTGAGGCAGTATGAATTGTCACGGGGGTGGTGACATCTGTGTACAGGATACAGTACGGGAGGGGGGGGGTGGGGCTGTTCCCAGAACAGGAAGCATGAAAAGTGTGAGCATGGTCACAGATATTGTGAGCCACCTCGGACAAACGAAACAACGACTGAAACTTGTCATTGGTTCCATAGGTGAAAGCTGCAAACTATTCTCGCGACGTCGATAACCCATATCGCAAGCATACAGACCCGCCCTCCCCGCGCTACTTCATTGCTAAGCAGGACGATTGGCAGACGACAGATCCGGTGGCATTGTTCGGCAATCATCCGGGAACATGTGGATATGCTCGCGCGCGCTAATAGTGATCCTGGTGAGTACCGCGTGGTACAGTGTTCCTTGTATAAGGCGTTTGAGGGTCCAACCTTTGTTTGGACTGGGGTAGATCCGAATGGGTAGGCGTCTGGACGAGCTGTTGTATGCAGTTCAAAGCGTTGTCACAAAAAATACCGTTTTCGGATATTTTTGGTGTTCTCAGCGTAGATGTTAGAAAGTGTGGTGATCTAACGTTTTAATTTGTTCGTGTCACCAATGTCGGTGCACAGTGGCATTGAATTGCCGGCCTGCTCCGTTCAGATATTACGAGCATGTCTGACCTGAAACTGTTTTTTTGCATGCAGGCCATCATGGTCGCTATTGCAAGCATCAACCAAGAAACAGCTGATGTCGGCGAGGCCGGCAAGTGGTCCCTTGACCCAACGCAATCAAACGAGAACAACGCAGAAGGAGACCACGCTGATACGGGTGACGATACTCCGTTGGAGGCTCGTGCTACGACCACCTTCCTCGACCAACGAAGTGGTGATGACCTCAGTGTGAGTGATCCAGGCGTTTGCTGCGGCGTTAAGGCCACCGTTGTTCCTGAAGCAGCCATACACTTAAGAGTTAAATGTTGTTTTTCGCAGCTTGCGATCTCCCGACAGTACGTTAACCGTCGATCCGGTAAAAGTATGGGCATGCACTACTTGGACTGAACGAGTTCAACACTGACCAACAACAGCGCCATAATATAGCGGTACAATTGAGTGCTCAAGACAGGCCACGGGTATCCCCTGGCTACCCCGTGACACATGTCATTCGCAGCCTGCGCATAGCCCGTGGACAGTACACAGACTGTCATCGGGAAGCGCTCATGTGGCCCACGGGAGAGAGCTCGATTGTAGTCCATGAGCACCCACATAAACGCTCGCCGACAACCAGCGGGAACTCCACCGACAGCCGACAAAAAGCCTGCGGCAAATCAACGAAACTCCCGTTGGTATCCCACGCACTGTTCATGGTTTGCCGTCGGCCTCTTCATGAGCAGCCCACCGACAGGTTGTGGACAGCTAGCGGGAACCCCACTGACATATTTTGAGTACACCGTGCAAACACCATATATAGCCGGTGGGCATATCATCGGCAGCCCGCGGATGGCCCGTGAAACGTTGAAAGACAGCCTCTGGGAAGCCCATAGATGTTTCACGCACGGCAAGTAGGTAGTGCGCGCACGAGGCGTTCTGGGATAGAGCGTCACCTTTAATGTTATCTGCTCTTCCATCAAGAAGCCCCATACCTCACGCGAACAATTCTCCGGCACAAATGAAAATGCGTCCTCCTACAGAATATCTTGGCGCAAGTATACAAAACCGTGGTACGTACCAAGATTAGCATTGCGTGAATTTTGGATTAGGGAGCCACGTCATCCAGAACCTATTTTAGCGGAAATACGCCACCTCTATCGTAAAACGCGTCGGACATCACAGATAACGCCCCCGTAAAACCAGCCAGAACACTATAGACAGGTCACGCAAAGCCCGTGGACAACCCGAAGGAAACCCACAGACAGCCATGGTCATGCTGTAGGCCGTCCGCGTCCTACGGTGTTCAGAGTGGACAGCCTGCGCGCAGCCGACTGACATCCGACCGATAGCCCTTGGACACCTCTCAGAACTCCTCACGGACACCCGATGGGTAATCCATGGGCAGGTAACAAACGCCCCATGGGCGGCCCGCGGACATACTACGGACAGGCCACGGAACGTCCGTGGACAGCCCACGGAAGGCCCATGGAAATACCGGGAACATGTGGCGGGTAGTCTATGTACAGCAGCATACACACGGTTTCTCTGTACGTTAACTTCCATGTCGTTGCTGTTTTCTCCTCCCCCTCGGGTAAAACACAAACCAGATATATAATCAATAAAAGTACATATTGTTCCTATACTGTAGCATCTATCTGCTGTACCGGCATGGAGCATAAACCCGAACCTAACATGAAGGTGGACTACCTCGCATGCTCACATATAGATGCAGCATGAAATCCTCGACATGTTCAATTGGCACGAAGATTGGGGCTTGTGGTGAGACACTCGTACAGCGTTGCCTATTACGATGAAATCAGTGCTGACAATGATCCTAAATTTCCTGACATGAGGTGAACAGACCATGACCTGACAAATAGGAAAGTGTGAATAGTGCATGACGTAAGGTCAAGACATACTGTACGGATTATTCAACAGCCTTATAAGTAAGTGACCAATCACATGACCCAAGAGAAGGAACACGAAACGGTGCATATATATCTCGATATTTTGAAGCATAGTAAGCCGATCCAATGTGTCGGGGGTCCGTTGGCCAAGATATCGATACCTATGGTCTACCCAAAAGCATTGTTTCGGATGGCTACCCATCGTGAGACGTAGAGACGGCGGAAAATGCAAAACTCGGGTCATCTCGATTTGCGAGCAATGCTTTGTGTTACGGAAGACGCCCTAAAACCGTAAACGTTAAATTTTCCTGCCGGTAGAAATGCAACCGGGACAGCAGTGAGGCAAAAATAGCGAAGATACCATCGTGGGACGCTAGGACGGTTACCATGCAGATCGCCTTCCACGAACGTGGGATTCTTGGGCCAAGGTTACTAAACTATGTATGCTCCAGGCTAAGAACCCGTTTTGGAGGTTCTCTTGAGTGTGGCTCTGGGGGCTAAAAATACTTGAGGACACCTGACACTATACAAGATCTAAGATTGTAACAACCCAGGAACTTCATCTCCTCCGGCTACGAATATGAACATATAGTGGAGGTATTATCGGAAACGATCGTGAGAGAAACGGTGGGGCGGGTTGGGTGGAATAAGGATGGTTGTTGGCAGAGTCTAGTGCTAGTAGTGCCAACACGACGTGACGGGGTTTGAGTTCTATCGCAAGTTCGGCGAAATGGAACCGTATATATTAGCAAGGAAAATATAGTGTAACGGGAGGGAGAACACTGTCGAGTCACACTCAAGTAAAAAGCGAGCATGGCGTGGCAGATGTAAACGACTATGATCCAGAGCAAGTTCATCCAACGAATTGACGACCGAAGGGCGAAGTCGAAATGTGAACCAAGATTAGGGGAGGCAGGAAACAGTAAATGGCCCGGAGGGAATGCGGAAGGAAGACAGGGGCGCTGAGGCAGCAGACACAGAAGACATAAGAACGGAGATGAAACTAAAAGAAAGGAAAACAGAAGAAGCAACTGTTAACATTCCTCGCGCGAAACGAGAGGAAAACAATTGAAGTAAAACGTAAAAGTCGCAGCCAGAAGGGACGTAGACCGTACCCACAACAGGGGTAAGATTCTATCCCTAACTTTGTAGCCGTAGAAAAAGAACGTAGTTTTGAACCAGAGACGAAAGTACCCGCAGCGAATATAGGATCTACGGATCACTGTACAATATGAACACAAGTCGGCAGAAAACACCTATCGAACGTAGTACAGAATCTAGATGGAGAATATATCAACTATAATAATATTGCGGGGGATCATAGTAGGCAAGACCAAGTATTGTAGTTCAAAATGAGTAAATATGAAGGTTTAGTGTGTTATGTAGGTCATAATTTCTAGAGTCCCCCGTTATAGGAGACACGGATGGAGTAGAGCAGAGTCAATGACAGATATCCAGGACGTGCAGAGCAAATTTGGGAGCTGTTTTTTTATGTATAAGAACAACAAAGAATGCTAATTCACAAGTAGGGAGCAGTTGTTGTGGTCAGATATATTTTCTGCACAAAGACTCTTGTCTTTCCGTCTGTCCGATCATAATCATTCTATAGACACCCACAGTCAAACTTCCTTCGGCACGGCGACGCCCCATGCCGCACGCATCAGGTCGAAGCCCTCGCCAAGGCGATCGTCGAGGTACAAACCTGTGTGTTGTGTTATCAGAGCTGACCTCCAACATCCCATTCGGGGATGGGTCCCAATCGGGGATGGGTCGAGCAGCAGGTCGCGCAGCATCCAAAGACCCTGAAACAGCAGTGAATGACGTTACAAATGTACATATATCACGCAAACGAACGTAGGAGCTCTTCTGAAAATCGATACCTGGTGGTGCTCGTGAAAAATGTGAGTTGGTCACGAACTTGCACACCTTCGACGGCAGTTTCATTGAGCTCATTGCCACAGCAGCAGCAGCCATCACGTAACGCCGGGGAGCATTGTTGCTCCTGGCCGCGCTCTTGCGCTACACCAGAGCTGTCGATGTAAACGAGGCCGAGCTACGAGTATTGTGTACTTATCCACCCGCAGCCCGTGCATAAAGCCAGCAACAACTTTTAACTCTACATAGAGTAGTCCTACTGTAGAACGGCCAGTTGTCGTAGGAATATATACCAAAATAAAGGTACGGGCCCGAAGCTGGGCCGAGCACAGCCGGTAGTTACTGTAGCACACGGTAGCACAGTATCAGCATTAATCGTACTACTCGGACACCCGTATTAGAGATGATACTTGTCAGTAACCATCATATTCGTTACTCGATTACACTTACTTACATCATCTGGTATACATTTACGCATTCTTTGTACAACAGACAGTTTTCCAATCTGAGTTATAGTAGGATAGCAGCAGCAGCTGTCTTTTTACGCATAATATACTGCTGTGCACCCGTACGCACAGAATAAAGTCCCAATGACGAGTAGTGCCATGGATCATCTACTGTTGTGGTACGTACGTACATAATCTACGGTAGACAGCACATTTTTCATACGTGCTATCACAGGTACATAATGGACAGGATATCTTCAGTATCCCTCCGAGACCGGTAGCATAGTTTTACTGTAGTTCTGGTTGGAGGAACAACATAGGCTACTACTGTACACTGGGGTCATGGATATGTACCCCAAGATATATTGTTCTTTTTTATAGTATATCTGGGGGTTCTCTTCGTTGTTTTTAATTTGAACGGAATACCAGGGTATTCCCTCATTTTGTTTTTGATTGACCGAAGTGCAAGGGTCGTCCTTTGTTGCGATCTGCGAGCGCACACACACGCGCATCGCCCTCTCCTTTGAGCTCACTCTACTTTCGCTCACCATCATCAGCTTCCAGCTGAGCAATCAATCAACAACGTGGCTTGGGGTCACCACACCATCTTCTTCTTCTGTTCTACGTTGAAGCTTCACGTACAAGTCACCTGACAGTGACTACGTGTTTGCCTCGAACATTTTGACTGTGTATTGCCGGCCATCGGCAATCGAGTCTAGGCGTACACACCAGCTACGAGCTGATACACACACCAATCGCCATACCCAGGTGGTTATGAGCCATGAGCCTTAATAACCCGTGGTCGACAGAAGAACACACACAAAAAATGAAGAATCAAATACCGCCACGAGGACATCGCCTTAGCATGCTAGTGAACTACATAATAATCAGGCGGGGATGGCGCCGTGCTTCCTTCGCGGTGCTGGTCCATAGATCTGCCGTAGACGACAGCCCTACTGCTGCTGTATGTACAGGGTATTGGGGCGTGAGCTCGTCCGAGGCTAGCGGAAAATATTCTTGTCAATTCTTCTTTCAATTGAAATAGTATGAAGTGCTGGAACTGCCGTGCTACGTTCTTGTTGTTGTTGTTGTTGTTGTTGTTGTTGTTGTTGTTGTTGTTGTCGTTCTCACATTAACTCTCATACATACGAAGGAGTCCGTGGTCACACATTATTGCTGGAATCCTATTACGGGAGACCATAGTTAATAGGACCATATATTGTCAGTAAAAATAGTTGAATATATGTAGGTTTTAATGTTCACCATAGGTCCTATTAACTATGGCCCCCTGTAATAGGAAGATCCGAAAAACCATAAAATAATCGAATTCGGCTGCCTGAATATACGCGAGACGAATAAAGCGCACACAAGTTAAAACCAATGTGAAAAAGGAACTCCAGGTAACATGGCCACGGGTATATCCTCTCAACATTACAACATAGAGTTCCCCCGTCCCCTCTACTAACCAAGTTGCGGCTGCTGACTATTGCGGCTGCTGTCTGTAGTGCTGTCTGCACCGTACGAACCGCACGGTGGTCGTGAACACAAGAAAGAGAGGAGCACACCCGCCTGTTATGTGGAGTGCTGGCAGAGTGAAGACTCGCGGATATGCGGTGACAAAAAGAGCAATCGAACCTTACTACCACACGAAAATCAACGATCGTCATCTCTTACTGGACTGTCTGACACGAAAAGGTGCGGCACAGCTATGATACGACCTCCCTGATGATTGCGGGGGTTATTCACCATGAAGGGTATATACAACAAATACCAGCGACGTTGATAACAAGTAGATACTATTCTGCCTCGTGGACATCAAAACCGGGAAAAAACAAACAGACAATGACTGCTTCTCTCGTCGTGATGGTGTGCGAGCCGGTCATTGGTATCCGTGCACAGGCTTGCTGCCCCTCCCCGTGACCGTCTCATCGCCTTAGGCTGATCCGCCTGCTCCATTGCACGTACGTGCTGTCGGTTTCCTTTCTCCTACATTCCGAAAAAACAAAATGCTCTACCGGCGCAATAAACTGTCCCGCACTGTGGCCTGCGGCGGCGCCTGCCTCCGCGCACGGACACCGCGATTGAGCATTGCTGCTCTGCCGCAGCTGCCTATAAAAATACCCGCGGATCGTGGGTCTCCGTGCCTGACGCACCACGTACGACCCAACGCTACTGCCGCCTGAGCCTCGCGGCCACACGACGCAACAAGAACGTATCACTCCCCGAGGGTGAGTCCGGCCTTACACACGCCAGAAGGACCTACCCCACTCGTTATAAGCCTGATAGGGCATGCCTCGCAGCATTCCTTGCAGAGGCAGCGAGGGGAACGGAAAAGCCATCAGCGGCACGGCTGACAGCAGGGGCAGAGGCTTTGTTTCGTTCGTCCCTGCTCCCTGCTTCGTTCCGTCGCTTTCAACCTGACTCTCTCTCTACCTACTTCTTCTAGTTTCTTCCTGCGTCCCTGCCTATACTCGCTGTCGCCCCCACCCCCCGCTCTCTATTTCCTCCTTCCTTGCTCGCTTGTTTTCCCTGGGTACTTACAGGTACTCTCGCCGAGGTTTTACTTCTACTTAAACCTAAAAAGTTCACCCCTTTAGAGCGGCAGTCCCGTTCGGGGCCAAATTACTTGAAAATTGAGGGGTTAGCCCACAAAACGGGACAGCTGTGTTCCGCGCAATAATACTTATTACTCGCCGTTTTTTTTTTTTCTACAGTATACCTGGTATAAAGGTTAGTCGGGTTCAGACCGCATTGTTCCCGTCTTAGTTTGTCGTAGTATGATGGCTCTGCATGATGCGTATATAAACATGACATGAAAACCATTTATAAATATCATACGTATCGGCATCTTCCGGGTAAGCTTGTTTGTTTTTTTAGCATGCGCTTCAAGTATGAACAAATTCAATACATACAAAAGTGTCTTCGACGGTATACATCACACGATGTCTGATAATAGGTAAATCATGAATGGTGTTGTGGGCCCAGTTGACGGGGCTCTCAGAATGAAGGCAGGCGGCCTAGACCGGCCTGTTAGCTCATGTGTATTATCGTGCACGTTGAGGAGAAGAAGAAGTTCTCGAAGTAGTCGTCGAAGTGGAAGGGGGTTCGGCGCGAGCCCATACCAACACGAAAAGGGAACCACCTTGGTCAAATGAAACCGTAACTCAAAGCCAAATCCCCACATGTATCTATCTCCCAATATTCCCGTATTGTCCCGCCAGATCTCCGTACCAGATCCAAATCTCCGTACCAAATCTCCGAATAACTATTACTGCTGTCACAAGGATAGTGATGTCATGAGTACATCTTTCATCTGAAACTCAGGATAGTCCGTACTCGTCGTGGTTCCTTTAACTCGGAGACCGGAAAATCGAGTACGTAAACAGCAAGTAAGTACTTATTGACTGGGAACTAGACTAATAATAGGTGGTTTTCTCGAAAAGTGTTTACTGTATGACGTGTGTACGTCACACGATGTCTGGAACAACAGTTAACTCAGGATATAGTTGGTGCTCGCCTTGGTTTCTTTTACGCGCAGAAAGACGAAACAATTACGTAAACATGAAAGATTTATGAACTGGAAATCAGACTATCAATAGGTGGATTCCTCGAACAACAGAGCACAAAAGGAAAAGCTTGATACTATCACTTTGTACCTTCCGGTGGCTTGCATGTCACGCGCACGTTGTGCGCGTTGGGTACAAAATATATTATTTCACACAGCAGTCGGCAGAAGTCACCCCAGAAGCACAATGAAAGATATTCGGTTAACAGTATGAAAATGAAAATGAAAACAGTTCGACGGGGTTTTTTTCCGAAACCAACCCAACAAGCACTGAAAATATAGAAGAGAGAAAAAACGAGCACTCTTCTCAGGAAAGAAAACAGACAAGAGAATACGCAGATTTTCGCGGATTTCAGCGCCAGGGGGTGTTGAACAGAGACCTGCCGGTATGCGGTCAACAAACTCCTCATGTTAAAAACCAACTACCAAAAACAAATGGATACGGGTACACACACTTGGGGAATAAGCACGCCGACCGTCCCTTGGCCCTGCATTAACAATACTGTATGAAGTTTAGTTCTAAAAAGTAGAACAGGAGGTAGCGAAGACGGAAGTGAGATGGAAACACAAAGTATGAAAAAAAAGTGTGTTCTCGGAATGAAACATATATAAGTAGGGAGGAAAGGGAAACACTGGGCAAACAGACCGAAGAGGTAGACACGGAAAAAATGGCTACAATAGTATGAGCCCATAGCGGTATTGTATTGGTTAGGAGTTTATTAGGATCAAAGGACGTACTCCTGGAGTAGAGCATTGCTGTAAGCCAGCTGGGCCGAAAAGCCCACAACTCGTTTGACGCATAATTCGAGAGGGAAACCAAACCGTGGGCTGAGGCGAGCGTACATACGTCAGAGAGGGAAGGCATACGTTCCGAAGGATTGAAGGTATAATTCACTCCGGAATTGATGCATAATGGTGTAGCGAAAGCAAATATATTTCAAGTACTGGGTAGAATTAATGCTTAGGCCACTCCATATATATGCAGTCGGATTTGCAGTCAGTCGGAAATGGTGTTATCAGCACGTTCGCAAGAAGAGCTTTGCCCTGAAAATGTGGGAAAAAACTGCTGTTTCTCGCCTCAGAATGAATTGGACATTTCTCCAAGACCTATCTAGAGCTGCTACCCGCATCTCCCTGCGCCCAGTTGCAGGAAATCACGTTCGGGACTTTTCCGATTCAACTGGGTCAAATACGATTACGATCAGGGGTCGGATCGTGGAAAAAAAAAGCAGTTTCGCACATTTTCGGGGCAAAAGCTGGTGCGAAGGTGCCGATAGAACCATTTCCAACTGACTGCAAATCCGACTGCGTAACAAGTGGCCTTAACAGGATTATTATGTTGAATATATTGATGCGGGAAAACGAGTACGTCCTCAAGAAGAGGTAAAGAGAAGGAAGAGTAGCAGAATGTCCTCAACAAATGGAATAAGGCTGATGGTGTGTCTTAACCCCCCCCAGAGAGCATTGGAACTAACGGAATGGAAGATTATTTGTCGCATTAGTTGGTGTCGATTGGTTGTGAGAAACGAATAGATTCAGTGCAGCCCGAGAAAAAGAGTATATCTAGGAGGAGGAGGAGGAAGAAGAAGTGTTGCATCCGTTTTTCTTCTTTTGAAGGAACGAACGGCCCAACCGAACAGGAATAAATAGCAGAATATTTGAAGTAGATGGACACCACCGAATATGGATGTGGACACTAATTTACCTTGGCATGTATGTGCCAACGACACCGTCCGTGCCGATTCGGCTCATTAGGAACGGATCGAATTACCACGAACAGCCTCGCTGTTCCACTCGTTCCCATGCTCTTTGGTGGGAGTTAAGACACACCCTGAGCCGGTGGTCTCTAAAGGAATAACCCTGCGAATAACAGAAAGATTAATATTTTCTCAAGTTTTGAAATATAGGATGGTATCGACGATAGAGAAGGAATAGAAATGCATACGAAGGGCAAGCAGGGTTAAAGCCAAACTATAGCTGCGTAGGCCTTTTGTATATATTGGGTACGATAACCCTTGTCGAGGAAAGATCCGGGCCTAACAACGTATTGTTTGTTTCTAGCTGTAAAAATCATCGTAGACAGAAGATGGATATTTGGATTGTGGAACAATCAGATTACATGGGAATAGGGATAATAAGAGGAAAAAGGTGGGGAAAGCTGAAAATTAAATGCTGCTGGACGGGGAAATATCAAACAATGTTAAAGCTTGACAAGGACTTGGATAGGTATGTACGGCATCAGCTAACATTTTCAAGCTATATACTAACGATCCAATAAAAGCAGTAAACACTATTTAGCGGGCAGTCACAATGAATGGAGGGGGATGTGGCCGATGACTTCGTGACGATATCAGAAAATACCTGACGGGTTGCAGACTCAAAGACAGTACATACATGCCAAGATATAGTGGGCGACGGCGAAATAACGCGCTCGACAGTTGATGTGTGGAACGAAGGCAGTGTGAAACCGGTAAATTTCCGCTGGAAGTGAACCGAACATACATGACAAAATGATCGTAGACCAGTATATATATGTACCTTGGCGTAGATATTTCGAGTACTACTGCTCTTGAGAAACCTAACTTAAAAGGGTGATGCGCTTGCAATTTAGATGGAGATCATTCTGAAATACTTGGGCCTTGACAGTAGAATCTAGACATTCCCCACGATGTGAAATATGCTGCTGCGAATACTAGAATATATATGCAACAAAAGTATGAGAATGAAAAAAACGATGCAGGTGCAACAGCTTGTGTCAGTACAGATGACAGCAGCTACAAAACTACTAGGATGATTTTGTAGGGAAAAAAAAATTGGTACAGTATAGAGAGCTAAACCGGAAATATGCCAACAACTAGAGATATAGAGACAAAAGTTTAAATGATCAACATTAAGTGAACAGCATGCCAAACAAGACTCTGCCATATATAACGCTCAACGTCTGCTATATATAACGCATGCCCGCCGTTAGGGTTTGGAGGTACGAGACGGGAGCATCAGAAAGGCTAAAGAAAAGGGGAAAAGATAGTGGTCAGACGTCAGGTGGAATCGGAAAGAACACGTAGAGAGATACTCGAGGGGTGAAGGGAAGGGATGGGACGGACAAGGTTTTTGCACGGCCCAGTGAACTTCGCGAAGTCCGTGAATGATTATTTTCGGGTAGGTGACCAGGACCTGCCAGAAATGAACAAAGAAGTGTACCACAGGCCGGGAGGAAGAGGAAGTAACAATAGATACAGCTGTGCCTGTATGGCAGAGAAAAGAGAGCTCAGCCTTAGCCGGAGGGACGGGGTGCGTTCGAGAGATGAGAGAAGAGATTAGTATGACATGGAGGAGAGGGATACGTAATATAGCAGCGAGGAACCGTTCGTTGCTTTCCCTCCCCTGCACTAGCTCAACCCTCTCGACGTAGCAGCTTGTTGTAGCAGCCCTGTTGTACTCGGGATGTAGCAGTTCCAAAACGCAGCGCACCTTCCTAGGTCTAGGCGTGGTATCACACGTCCAGTAATTTATGCTCCCTTTGCTCCTACCGTCTATCTGCCGCTGCTCGTACTGTTTATGTACGCTTTTCTCGCCCGTGTGCGACCTGTGTTGTCTGTGGCGTATGCATGAAGCACCAACGACCTGTCCGGGAGGTGTCCGCAAGGGCTCCGCGGGATGTCCGTGAGGCACCTGGGTACTGTCGGTGGCCTTCCACGAGCAGTCAATGCACAGCTTGTGGTCCATCCGTTGTCTGCCCACGGGCTTTCAAATAATTTGTTCGTGGAATTTCTTGCTTCTTCTGTGAATGGGTTGTCCGCGAGCTTCCCGTCTACCATCGGTAGACTGCCCATGAACGTCAAATGAACTATCACTGGGCGGTTCGCGGCATGGCCATTAAATTCAACATGATTGTCGGCAGGGTGTCCATAAACTGCCCGCGGAGTGGTATTTGGCCGTAGGCTGTCCGGAGACTAACTGTGCAATGAATGAGGGCTTTGCGTCGGCTGTCTGCGAGATGCCCATGGACTGCCGATGGACTGTCCGCGTTCTGCCGATGGGCGGACGGCTTGCTGTCCAAGGACAACCCTGAGACTGACAGCGGATTTGTTCGTAATCTATCCGTGGATATGTTTCCCCGTGAGATGTCCGGGGTGATGGAATCCAAAATATGCCCAAGGGATACTCCCGGACAGTCCGTGGGCTGTTCGGTGGCTATCTCTCACCCCGGTGGGCCCTAGTACATGTTTCCAACCTATTAAACATATGTGGGTCGCCTCTGCTGTAGCATCGTGAGTTCCAGAGGCCCTTTAATAACCACCCATGTTGCCATGCTGTGCAAGGGTTACCCCGCGGGTGCAAAGTTGTCCAAAGGTTACCCAGGTGAGGGTCGGCAACAACCATGGTTGTAAATTCGTTCAGGACTCTACTTTCCTTGTGTCGACTAACCACCGGGATTCCAAGTCAGGTTTAGATAGAAACACTGTGAATATGTGTTTTGGTTGAAGCGTTTCAACTTTTTGTTTTAGAATACACGCACATGTGTTTCAGATTGTTACCATAAGGCGCATATCGACTGTACGTGTGGCAAGCTGAACACAAGCTCTTTGAATTTCTGATGGGAAAAATGATGCGGTTCTTGGCATATGAATTAGGACATTGTGGTACCTCAACGGAAAACAGGTAGTATCTGATAAACAGGGGCTAAGGTCTCCGAATCAATCGTTCAATACCCTTGGCTCGTCTGGTATAAGCCTCACTGTAGGTTCAATTTGGTCCAGGAATATGATTCTGAGTGACGGATGTTGAAACTAACAATTTTGTAAAACGCATTCTGACTCCAGATGTACGCGCCCGTTTTTTTTTTTTTTACTGCTTCTACCTGGATTCAAGGCACAGGCAGCCACTCCTGAGGAGACGGATAACGCCGAGGAGGTGGACACCAGAAGTATGAGCGATGCCTTCGGACATTACGCGCCTTGGTCATGGCGCGTTTTTTCTCGAGCATTTTACACGGAGATGGTAGACTTCATTGGTATGGGTGACACCCTGGGGCAGTACCAGCCTTGGTCGTGGCGCGTTTTTTCTCGAGCATTTTACGCCGAAAAAGTACATTTCTTTGGCATGAGCGATACCCTGGCGCAATATACCCCTTCGTCCTGGCGCGTATTCTCTCGGGCATTCTACGCAGAGAACGTCGACTTTAGCAGTATTACCTGTGCCCTGAGGCAGTACGCCTCTTGGTCATGGCGCGTGTTTACCTGGCCGTTTTACGCGGTAAGAGTCGGCTTCAGCGGTATGAGCGATGCCTTCGGACATTACGCGCCTTGGTCATGGCCCGTTTTTTCTCAAGCATTTTACGCGGAAAAAGTACATTTCTTTGGCATGAGCGATACCCTGGCGCAATATACCCCTTCGTCCTGGCGCGAATTCTCTCGGGCATTCTACGCAGAGAACGTCGACCTTAGCGGTATTACCTGTGCCCTGAGGCAGTACGCCTCTTGGTCATGGCGCGTGTTTACCTGGCCGCTTTACGCGGTGAAAGTCGGCTTCAGCGGTATGAGCGATGCCTTCGGACATTACGCGCCTTGGACATGGCTCTTATTTTCTCGAGCATTTTACGCGGAAAAAGTACATTTCTTTGGCATGAGCGATACCCTGGGGCAATATACGCCTTGGACATGGCGCGTTTTTTCTCGGGCATTCTACGCAGAGAGCGTCGACCTTAGCGGTATTACCTGTGCCCTGAGGCAGTACGCCTTTTGGTCATGGCGCGTGTTTACATGGCCGCTTTACGCGGTGAGAGTCGGCTTCAGCGGTATGAGTGATGCCTTCGGACATTACGGGCCTTGGTCATGGCGCGTTTTTTCTCGAGGATTTTACACGGAGAAGGTAGACTTCGGCGTTATTAATGATACCCTGACGCAATACTTTCTCTGGTCCCCGTGGATGTGCTTTCTTGTAGTTTGTGCCTTGCTTTGGGTGTTCGTTTCAGCTCTGCGAGCGACGGGCCTGCATGTAGGTGTGGCTGTCTTGTTGGATAAATTTGGAAAGTTTGTGGCTAGGTGGAAGTGGTCAAGGGCTACCCTTAACGAGAAGTTACGGGCTCATGAGAAGACGTTATTGCTTCTTTATGAAGAACGTGAGAAAATGAAACGGTCTATGGTAACTCGGGGGGCTCTATTGACCCTCTCATGGTGCACCGGCGGACTATCGAAACTGTTCCAAATACCGTACGACCTGGTAAGGACACACCGAATGCAACAGCTGGGGGCGAAGATTCAACGCGTTCGATTCGAGGCAGCAGACCTCTACTATTGTAATCGTGGGGAAACGAACCAAAGTATCTACAAGCTCCCCCCTGCCTTGTTGATGACGAAGAAGAAGTGGAGGACTTCAAGAATCCGCATCATCAAGAAAGTCAGGCGTATTGGCTTAAAAATGTATCAAGATCTCAGGACCCGCAGGAAGATCATCAAATGGCTTGAAATCGTTGGCCAAAATGAGATAGATTGCCCCATCGAAGCTGCTACTGAAATGCTAGGGATTGAAGCCGTGCAATCTGCGCTTCAAGACTGGGCACTGGACGCGGGGGTGGACATTGTTTGTGCTGTGTTCGGTTGAGAAATCTCGGCATACCAAAGGTAATCATGGGTTTGTTTTCAAGCGAGGGCGGGGCACGCCTATCGGTTGCGGAGGCTTTGCTGTGGTCTGTGGTTCGGAAGGATTGATGTATGCTGTGACTGTCGTGCTGGGGACAGTAATAGAAACAATCAGGGTGTAGTGTCAATTTGAGATTGGCAGGTAGGCTCGGGCTGGGAAAGTTCAAATTTAGCAGATCGGCCCTGGTACACACGAGGATAATTTCGTTACGATGGCCAACGTTGAACAACTCGTATCATAGGGGTATCCCCACAACGCAGGCGAAGTTTGTCTATGTCTAATAGCTACGGGTTCTATATGGCAATCTAGTCGAATATCTAGAGTGCAACCGATACCTCTTTGACTTGCAACGAGACCAGAGGAAACGGCTTTTGGTCTGATGATAAAATTGTGGAGGTATATATATATATATATATATATATTAGTGGCCGAAGCGGGGCATACCTAGGGGGGACGGGTTGTGTACTCGACAGAAGGTGTGTACTCGATATTTGCATGGCCGTAGTGGTATGAGCATGAACCGTCGCATCCTTACAATGACGTAGCAGAGCATGTCAGGGTTTCACCGACCAGGCAAGGGGAGGGGGGGCGGATTCCACAAGTGGAAAACGTGTGGTTTCTGGGACGGATTGAAAGATATATATATATATCTGTCCGATCAGGTCACCCACGGACAAATATAGGTCAAGAAGGCGAAGCCCATTCCGCACGCATCAGGTAGACGGCCTAGCGGAGGTGATCGTCATGATTTAAACCACACCTCTTGGAGTGCACTGTGCTTGGAGGTATCAGAGTTGACTTCCAGCAACCCGAAGTGTGTGACGGGAAGTGAGGTCGTCCGCGGCTGGCAGAAAAAAAAATTGAACTCTATTTTCAAGTTAATTAATATCAAGTTCTGCAACTACTGTGACCTGCTGTCCTACGAGCCATCCGCGGCAGTCGCATAGGCTTCCCTTCGTTCCTCCCTCTTTCCCGCTTCGTTCAACCGCATCCTCCCTCTCTTCCTCCCTCCCTCCCTCTTTTTATCCCTCCCTTGCTCCCTCCCTCCCTACCACCATCACTCGATGTCCCCCCCCCCCCCTCTCCTCCTTCCTTGCCGGCTTACCCTCCCTGGTACTTGGTGCCTTGTAGGTAATCTGCTCGCCAAGTGTTTACTTTTTTTGCAAACATTACCCCTTTAGAGCCGCGAGCGTCCCGGTTTGGGAACAAACTAGTTGAATATTGAGTGGCTTCGCCTCCTGCTGTGAGAGAGGCTGCTGCTGCGTTAAATGCGGTTAAACCTTTCAAATCCTGCGAAATACTTCAAAACGTGTTCGCCAACACCTTTACAGGTTCGTGATTTCACACATTTCGAAATTTTACTCATAGCACCTCGTAGTTTTGGTTTATCTGCTTTTGTATGTTGCGTCCACGAATATGCTTTGCAAGCTGAAAGCAGGTGAAGGGGGAGGGGGAAAGAGGGCTGCCTTGCTCCTTTTTCCGGCGTGCGTCGGCTTCCCCTTAACCAATATTAAATAGCCAAGGAGAGGGGGGGAAAGGCGCCGCGCCACCCCTTTCCCCCCTCGTGTGAACGCCTTCCCCAGAAACACGTAACACACTGCGGCCGATCTAACTACCGGCCGCGCTCCGCGCATGGAACTCCCCCCCCCCCCCCCCTCCCCCGTGCATGGGCACTCCAGAGGAATCTGCTTATATCGATAATCTGACAAATAACTAAACTGTCACATGGTTCCGTTTCTAACGGCTCGCTCATCTCGGGAACCCACTTGACAACCACTAGTACCGCGTGCGTTTCCGGTTGCCTTCCGTGACAACCTCCCGCTCATATGGGAGACTGACCGGGTCGCAAAACGATTATTCATTGTGGTGGTTCTGTTTTCTAACGGCCGGTGTTAGCGTGATAACCCCTACTAATCAACCACTTCGGACACGTGCTTTCGAGCGGTGTACAGAATCGGACGGCGCGTTTATATCGGGAACCCACCACGACTGCAAAACGGAAAGGATATCCCGCTCATATCGGACCAACTCGACATCGGCAGTCTACGATCCTTACTTGCGCAAGCATCGCGGGGGGTCTACCGTGACAACGGCCCGCTCATATTGGGGACCCACCGCGATTGCCAAACGATTATTCAGTGCAATGGTTCCGTTTTCTAAAGGTCCGCTCATATCGGGAAAACCACTGCTAATAGACCACTACATACACGTGCTCTCGAGTGGATTACCGTATCTAACGGCCCGCTCATATCGGGAACCCTCCACAATTGTTTAACAGTTAGGATGGTCCGCTCATATAGGATCACCACGCAAATCGACCGCGCATGTGCTCCGCCCTCTCCCCCTTAGTTTTCCCGTCCGCCGTGGGAAACAAATTCGGGAGGGTGGGTGGGAAAAGAACAATGAACCAAACCAGAAACACCCAACAAAACCACGCCTGATGGATCTACGCCGCTCCCTCCTCGGCGTCTGAATCTCCCGTGCTCGTGCTGGGCTTCTCCCGATATCTATCGACTCTGATTATTTTGCTGCCCCCCCTGCTCTCCTCTCTTCCTTAGCTGAAGTGCGATTGATCCTGCTTCGTGTGTCCTCTTTGTCTTTCTAGTGTTACCGCCCGTACTTAACATCACGTTGGCTCCGTGTGAAACCCCCCACCTACGAGCTACTGTGTCTTTTCATCTTTGCACCGGTTGCCGTTCAAAACACCAGTTTGTCTAACAACCTTCCTGTTCTTGTTTGTGCGAGGCAGTAGCAAGTAGTAACGCGTTTTACGATAGTGATAGCACTTTTCCGGTAAAAAACATCCAGAACGTCGAGGTTGATGTACTCGGAATGTTCGGAATGCCAATCTTGTTTTGGAAAATGATGCTTTTGCATGGTTGGTTCTTGGAACTACTGTAGTCATCGGGATGCAATTTCATATTGGTTAAGGTCAGTTTTCGCGTGAGGTATGGAGCTCTTCAAGTGAGACACCCCTGAAACATAAGCGTGAAACTCTACCAAAGAACGCCTCTAGCACGGCTTCCTTCGTTTGAGGGCGGTGATCAGACGAATCCGGCGATACATAATATCAATCATTTTTTCGTAGCCCTTGATATACACACCTTCGCTCCGGTATGCAGCCGCAACCTACACGTGATAGCGCAGTGACAAAATCTATTAGTCAACTCTACTTTCACACTGTTGCACTACCAGCCACAACCGCCGCAGCAGTATCCTTCCAACGTCGGTCTCTCTCTCCACCCCCCCCCCCCCCCTTGTTCTCTTCCCCTCCTGCTCTCTTCCTTCTTTGCTGTCTTGCCCTCCCTGGTATCTGGTATCTGCTCGGCTAGTTTCGAAACATCTTACCGTATACTTCGGGTTCGCACCCACCAGTGTATACCAGGTCCGTCCCACCAACCTATGATTTTCGAGACCGGTTTGGAGCGGTAGCCCTTGACCAATATACCAGCGCAGTCCCCCTAGCTCATGATTCCACGAGACTGGTTGGCAGCGGTAGCGACCGACTAATGTACAAAGCGCAGTACCACCAACCTATCATCCCCGAGACACTGATATCGAGCGGTAGGGACCTACTAATCTACCAGCTCAGCCCTACTAACATTTGATTCCCGATACTGCTTTGGAGGGGTAGCGACCCAACAGTTTAACAACGCAGTCCCACTACTCAAGGATCCCACCGACTGATTGGGAGCGGTAGCGACACTCCAGCATACCAGCGCAGTCCCAGTAGCCTAGGTTCCCCGAGACGGATTTGGGGCGTTAGCGACACACGGATACACCACTATTGTCTTACTAACATCTACTTCCCGAGACTGATATGGAGCGGTAGCGGCCCACCAATGTGCCAGGGTTGGGTGTGCGCGTGCCATACACCAATGTTCTGTGTGTCGGCTGTATGTCAACTGTTTCCCTTGTGTGCTGCGTAATCTGTGTGTTTGCTGAGTGCGCCGTACGCTCTTGGTATATTTGGTGCGAGCTGTGTGTCCTCGCTGTGGGCTGTGTTTTGTGTTTGGGTCCTGCTGTAGATCACAGTGTGCCGAAGTGCCGCACTTGTTCAGCCTTAGTTTCACACAGAAACCACCTTCAGGGATGCGTATACGAACTGGTTTTGACCTCGTTTCGTCCCTTTTCTTGTTCCCCAGAGCTGATTATACACGTATTTAAATCCTGTGAATAGGCGCGGGGCATCTACCGATAGCATTTATGGCGTGGAGCACCCTGAGCGTTCACGACACTATAGGCGGGCAGTGTCGGCTAGGCGGGGGTATTTAAATACGAAGAGTTGCAGGTCGAGTAAGCATATGGGCCGTCGTATCGTGCTACGGCTGGTACGGAGGTTGTTTGGCATAAAGCGGGGCGACCTCACATAGAGACACAAGAGGCGGCAAGGCGGGCAGAAGTCGTGAATTTGATGACGAACCAATGCGCGTCGGGTGCACACGATGCCAGTCGTATGCTGCTGCACACTAACCCACGTCGTGTATTCAACCCCCTAGGAAGTCGGCCCCCTAGCTATACTTCTCGGTGCTGTCCCGTGGTGTACTTCCCCCTTACCTGTTTAGTCCCCTGAATCACGGGTCAGTATGCTGCTGCTGTCGCCGAACTTACCCTCTCTGAAACACAACGAACTCAAAGAACGACGTAGAAAAAACAGCATTGGGCATAACGACCGTCGAACGCTGCCACTGCTCCAGGTTATACTCATTGTTTCCCTGACCACGACGTAATGCATTCTACGGCGTCATGCGACGAGTACCCATGGCCGTGACGTTCACGAACTTCTATCCTGTGCGGCTGCTTTCGATATAATTGACAGGCGTGGTCCATCTGATAATAGACACGGAGGATGTGGAGGACGCTGCCCATTAACGACGCTAGGCAAATTTGGCCAGACAGAGGTATCTGACGACGAATTACTCCTCGGCGAGTACACACAATATCCGTCGTATGTTGCTATTCAGAATAACGTTGTTGCGGAAGTTGCCGGGCATAAAGCGGAACGAATGCACATGGAGACGTAAGCAGGCGGCGTTGATTACTCTTTTGTCCTACACTGCTGCGGCTACGCACTGTTTGCGCAATCCACGCGACACGTTACCGTGGTACCGTGCAGCCTACACAACCAATCAATGCGGCCAGCGTAGGGCAGACACACATAGGGCTGCCAGTAGCACGATTGCACAAAATTGCATGAGAGGCTCGCCTTGTCACAGGGAGATGGCCCTCTACGTGACCAGAACGAGGACGGTCGGAAGTTCGCGTACTGACCGGAGTCTTTCGTGGTACGATTCGTCGGGCGAAAGTCGCGCGAGGAGCTCCGCTATCGGTCGAGTGAATGTGTACAAGTGCCGCGGGCAGTTACTGTGTTGTATCAAGTAGAATCGTGTGTGTGCCGCGCAGAAGCCAACGTTGAGAAACATCTGCAGCAACGGTACATTTGGTAGCCGCACGCTGCTGCCCCTGTCTGCTGCTGCTGCTGTACGAACCTGCGCGGAATATCCGCCTCCCTCGCCCGTACCCATGTATTAAACACGATGCTCAAATATAACGTCCTACGCGATACACAGTACTTCTCTTGTCTAGCAGAAACTATGTAGTACATACGTATCTGCAGCAACGGAGCACATGGTACACAGCACCTCCCATGTCGATTATTTATTACGCCAGTCCAAATCTATCTGCAGCAACTGTACCGTCATACAAAAAAAACCATCTCATGTCGCTATATTGATGCTTCAGCGGTATCTACGGCAACGGTACACATGGTAGTCGGACGTTCTTGCTGCTTTCCACTTTAGTTAGCTGCTGACATCGTCGTCTATCCGTCGTGCCTCCACTTGCGTAAAATATTGAAACGTTTGCCTTTGTCTACACCGTCATCCCTCTGCTTGTTTGTGTGCAAATTATTTCTGGCCAACACTCAACTTCGAAACCGGGGCGGACTAATGGCAGAAACCCATCTGGAGGTTCCCACCCGGTCTTTGTTGAAACCCGTCCAACTGCAGCTGTGGACACCCTATCAGGTCAGGAGTTTCGGCTATTCGATACCCCAACCAATATCTCGACGAGTCGTCAAACAGGACTGAAGAGTCTCGTCGTTTTCGAATTTAACAACAACAGTACGATATGAAATGTATTTATTACGTTCAAGCATGTCGTGAAAGCAGAACGACACCCCCTTGCGGCCATAGCTATCATCTCTGCTCTGTCGAAGACTTAGTTCGCCACCTTAGGCACCGACCGTTACATGCCCATCAAGGGACCAGGTTTCGGAGGTTAGTAGCGTTGGATCACCAACCTCCTCTTTCAATAATGCCCGGCTTGCCTTTACCCAGGCTTTCTATGGTCGAGTACGTCCGACAGCATTCCGCTCAACATCTATGGCAGCGTTCGGCTGACTGACGGCTCTGAGTATTGAAGGACACGGGCTCCCGATAGCCTTATTACACCCGGCTGGAGACCGTTCGTCCTGGAATATTACCGGCGTAATCGCGTGAAACCCGTTTTCCCCGGCGTATCCAGTACCTGTGAACTGCACGGTGTTTCGTATTTGTACCCAACGCTATCAACAGCGATCATGGAGTGAAACTACATGTTGGAGCGTATGTTTGCTGGCGATCCTGTTCCTGCTTTGCATGGCCTCTCCCTGCTGCCCATCTCGACGATCTCATTAGGACTAACGCTGTGAGCACATTACGGCCGGCTGTAGAGTGTTTTTGTTGTTTTTTACGTCGTGTGCACACGTTCGATCGAAGTATCTCACGGACTGGTTGTAAAAAAGGGTTTCCACGTTGTCCTTCGTTTTCCATCATTGCCTGTGACTGCACTTGTATGCTTATAGCTAAAATGTATATCAGGAGTCATGGATCTCTGCGTAGCTGTGTGAAATACCGTAGCGGTGATATAATACGCCGGGCCCACTCAAGGTCTGTACGTTGGCCTATTGGAGGGTCTTCCCGTAAAAAACGAAAAACGTGAAGATCGTCGTCTCCCCAAAAACAGACGTTGCGCCGCTAAACGTTTATACACAAAAACAATATGCTAAAAATATTTCCACCACGACGCAAAAATCGTACGAGAGGTACTTTTACTTCTTAAGCGTTTTTGTTTCGTCGTGAGGATGAACAGCTGCGAGCGGACCGCACCCCAGCCATGGTATCCCTCATCTGGCGCGCCAGAAAACAATCAACAGCAGCAGATGTTACCACAACGACAATCCCGCTTCAACATGGGGCCGGCCGGCAGTGCAGGGGATACTGCTTTCTGTTTCTGTGAGACCTGTCTCCTCCCCTTAACCGCCCCCCCCCGTCACACCCCACTCCATCATCCCTCCGACACCCACCCCGCCTCGCTCCGTCCTCTCTCCTCTCATTCCATACGACACCCGACCCCCCCTCCCTCGTCTTCACACTCACATAACCCTCGAACACCCAAAATATTGAAATCTATGCCGAGGAAAAAATACCGTACCCCCCACCCCCCCTCAAAGATGTACTCATGTCATCACTATCCTTGGGACAGCACAATTAGTTCTTCGGAGATTTGGTACGGAGATTTGGGTCTGACGCGGAGATGTGGCGGGACATTGCGGGAATATTGGAAGATTAGATGCGTTTGTGTATTTTGCTTTCAGTTATGGTTTCACTTGACCAAGGTGGTCCCTTTCTGTGTTGGTTTGGGCTCGCGCCGAGCCCACTTCTTCTTCATCTTCGTATTCGTCTCCTTCTCTCCAACGTGCACTATAATATACATGAACTAACAGGCCGATCTTGGACGCCTGCAATCATTCCGAGAGCCCCGTCAACTGGGCCGACAGCACCATGCATGATTTACCTATTGCTTTAGTGTTTCGTCATCGTGGGTGAATGTTGTGCGAAACCACAGCCTGTGGTTGGCGGTTGGCAGTGATACATGTAGACGTGTGTATAAGCGGTGGGACGCCATTCCCCCCTCGGCGCAGCAGACGATTAGGGAGGTGCAATACTCCAGAGGAGCAGCGGAGGCGGAGCTTATACATGTAATATACCGCTGAAAATAGAATAGGAGCAGGAGGAGGCGGCCGCGTCAGCGCGGTCCGAGATTCCTGAGCCAGACTTACGACACGGGGCGGAGACGCGAGGAGAGTCACCGGCAGCACATGCACGAGATGGACCACGGCTGGCATCCGGTTGACAAGACCTGGCAGACCAGCTGGTCCGAGCAATGGCGCTCGGCGCCAACGCAGGAAACGGCCATGAAGGAGAGTGGAGCAGCAACGTGGAGGTGGGGCGCACATGGACACGGACGCTGGAGGGCGCTGGAACTGGGGTCAAGAATAACCCTCCTTTAGCATCATCAGGCCAATACAGGTATCGTCGGCCTACTCTCGATTCTCGGGATGCGAATCGCCATTTATTTACTGCTCGGTCGTAGGTCACGATGTATAGCTTTTTTGTGCTTTCTTACAGGTACGTGACATATAATATGAGAAGGTCCGGAGATTCTTCATTGTTCCGTTTGGCATTCTATACGCATCATACCACAACGCAGGATATTTCGACTAGTGACTGAGGATTCGGGTAAGGATGTAGTACCGAAGTACTTAGTCAAGTGCGCAACGTTGGTTCCGAGTGGAGTTGCGTTGTTGTTATACTGGACTCGGACCGCAGATATGGCGTGAAGCTGGATGTTTTTCTATTGCGTTGCTCGGCCAGCGGAGCCCCGTCATGTCCAAATGTACCTGTTACGAGCATCTTTTTTTATGCAATGATAGAAGAAGGACAAACGTTCAAACTCTATGTGAAGTTTTGGTTATTCATACTGCGTTGTCCATCCTAAGCTCAGTATCTCGTACCCAGCACCCCTGAAGGGTAGCTTGATTATTGGGAAGATACGTACGGGGATACAGAGCATTATTTCTTTGAATGCTATTTTTGTTCAAACTGGGGGGATATTTTATTAATAGCAACTCTGGAGTGATTCTTGGATTATTTATCAGAGAGGCAGTGAGTGGTTATGAGCTGGTAGCGTTTGCTGACGCGAGCGATGCCAGGCAAGCCACGGACAGGAAGTCCATCTCAAGGGGAGTTATCACATGCGCAGGTGCCTGCGTGTGCTGGTACTCGAGGGTGCAGATATGGGTCATGCTTTCGACCACCGAGATAGAAGGGGGGATATTGTACTACTTGTAGTAATTTCTATTGATGATACTTTTAAGGATACCGAGAGGGCTATATCTCTTGCTAGTGACCCTATCACCAATTCGAACTCTAAGCATATCGATGTGCGCCACCTCTTCTTTAGGGTATTGGTGGAGATGGACATGAGATCAAGGTGATTCATGTATGTGCCGTCAGCGTATCAGCATGCCGATTTTCTTACAAGTGCACTACCCAGGGAGGCGTTTGAATTCCACAGGGGCATTGCCATGAAAATTCGGAGCGAGGGATAGTTTTTTATGTGTTGTGTTTTTTTATGGCTGTGTGAGTGGAAGACTGATCCAACGTGTTTTTGTGGTGATATTTTGGATCATAAAGAGTCTTGAAATTGTGGTATATAATTGCAAGTTGGACCGCCATATCGTTTAGGATTCCGACTTAATAGTGTGATGATTTGATTATTGCTGGTGCGGTATTCGCCACCGTATCTAATGTGTTTGGTTTAAGAGTCTTGGGGACTTCTTGTTTTCTATTTATGTTGAATATTCGACTTGGGTTCGTGAGGCGGAAAAAATTGAGTCCAGGGCACTGCAGTAGTAGTATGTATGTGCTCGATGGTGGGTTTTATGGCGAGGGATTAAGAGAGCATAGAAAAGGAAAGACATGTAGAGGAGTTTTGAAGAGGAAACTTTCTTGGTGTGATGACTTGGCGTTACTTTGAGGGTGTGTTTGGTGATTGAACAATTTGGGTTTGAAGTTAAGACTGATGGAGACGATATTTGATTGATCACCCATTATTTGGCAACATTATATTTAATTCGAATTGAGTTGTTTGAGATTTGAGGATGGCCGATATGATAGGGACAGGTTGTGTTGAGAAGTTTGAAATCGTATTAAAAGTGATCGCGGACCTAGCTGAGGCTATAGTTTTGAGAAGGAATTAATTTATCAAGAGAATAGCACGGAGGATTAAGGTCTTTTTCCTGTTTTTGCATTGAGATAGCGAAAAGTGATACCACGAGCAGGGGGAGTAAAATTTGTACTCATGACATCACTATCCTTGTGACAGCAGTAATAGTTATTCGGAGATTTATTACGGAGATTTGGGTCTGACGCGGAGATTTGGCGGGACATTGCGGGAATATTGGGAGTACGTTTGGGAATTTTGCTTCCAGTTTTGGTTTCGCGTGACCAAGGTGGTCCCATTCCGTGTTGGTGTGAACTCGCGCCGAGCCCACTTATTCTTCATCTTCATCTTCGTCTCCTTCTCTCCAACGTGCACGATGATACACATGAACTAACAGGCTGATCTAGGCCGCCTGCCTTCATTCCGAGAGCCCCGTCAACTTGGCAGACATCACCCTGAATGATTTACCCTTTACCCCACTAATCCCTGCCCCCCCGTTTCAAACAGCTACTTACTGCGCGAAAGAAACAAAATGTCCGTATTTGTAGACAAAATAGAAACCTCCGCTCCATGGTTTTCTTCGCACGTAGTATATGGAATATCCGCGGTGTTGAATTAGACACGCCCTGTGTACGTGTAGAAATCAATCTCCTGATACTGCTTCTGTAGTTTAAAATACCAAGAAGGACTGCTCCATACTATCGACGCGTGGGTATCGGATATGTTTAGAATATCACGTATCAAACCAGTCAATGATGTAAATCATTCAGCTACCAAACATCGCGCAAGAAAAACAAAACGTCGTACCAGGTACGACCTAAAATAGAACACAAAATGGAGTTGCGTAGACAGCCTCACTGAGAGCACTCAGCTGTATCCAAACCCCGGTTGGAATCATCATACGCCACTAGCAAATATTTAGTGCCAACCGCAAAACGGGGGACGCGAGAGAGGGGAGAGAGGACGCTGCCAAGTTGAGCTTCCGCTTGATGTTTCGGTGGCTTACTTGGTTCCAGTCGCGTGCCCGTGAGATTTCATCAGAGTTTTGCCGACATATGACCCAATGTGGTTGTTGATAGCCGCCCGCCTTCATCCGCGGGATTGACTGGATGTGCCCACTGAATCACTGCCGTGAATCCACTCCACCCTGAACTTCACGCCTGCCCTTAGCATGATTTGAACTCACTAAACCGCTCGGTTGCAGACGAGTTCCATTTTTCCTACACACAAGGTTATAGCACATCATACAGGCCCCCCGCGGGTGACAGCAAAGGCGCGTACATGACAAGCACGATTGTAGGTTACATACGTAGTGCTGCAGAGCTCCCAGGTCACATATCGTACGTGGGTTTATATGCCTGTGTAAATGCGCATACCATTTGAATCTACAGTAGCTTGACGCGTTTAAAATTATTAGCTTGGTCCTTTCATAATAAACCGTAATCGACTCGATTCGAATGTACGGTCGTGTTATATTCTCAACTTTCTCCTCCTGCTGTAATATTTGCTCTGCCGCTGGGACTATCAACTTCTGGTTCCGGGTACCAACAACGTAATGCGAGGCCAGCACAAATCGCGAAACGTATACTCCACGGCTGTTAAAGCTAGGCCATCCGCCAAGGGGCTCGTTGACGAGCGGGATCCGCGCTCCTTCCAACGTATATTTTTACCTAGCTTATATTACGTTACATAGTTTCCAAAACAAATTATGGAATAGCCTTACGATACCATTCGAAAAACCGACTCAGATGTGCAATGTGTTTTATGTGCGTGATTCAATCTTTTTTTTAGGTACCAGACACTATATTACGTCCGCAAGAGTTTTTCCAAACCGCAAAAACACCGTCTACACCCTCAACCTCAAGGGAACATGCTCGTACGCCTAGACCATATTCTGCCTAGACTAGCCACAAAAGGTGCCGGTTAAGGTTGCCATTGTCGCCGTTGGTTTTTAGACTGCCACCGGGCTGACAAGGGATACCTCAAAGCATCCTACGTGTTTTTTTTCATATTAGAACCGTCCGCCTCAATCTTTCGGAAATACAAACAGAAGAAAGCCACACGCACATAAACAAAGAAAAGTGCGATGGTGTTTCTTTGAGATCCCACGTCCGAAACATGCTTCATTGCTTCTCCCATATTTCCACCACTAGTAGAGTTTCCACCTCGCTGCTGCTTATAACGCGGCTTTTTGGTTGCTGGTTCTGATGATAACACCGCTGCGGCTGCTGTTGAAGGATCCTGACCTACTTTACCGCATCTCGGGGGTAGTAACATGTATGGTGTTCTTGGTGCCCGAATCCCAGAAGAAAACGCTTACAACGATATGGACGCGCCATGGTCCATGCCTATCTGACGCGCCATCATACTGCCTCTGTGCAGTTGGAGAGATGAACGCTGCAAAAGACGGATATAACATTCTCTGGATGTATTAGATGCTGCGCAGGACACGAATTTCACGGAGAAAGCCTAGTAAAATACATTCTAGGTCGTGCAGACCTTATCTCTTGCAGGCCGGCAACATGGTCTACGCCCCACTGAGCAGCCATAAAGCTGTTAGGGAGTTAGCGAAGGATTTTATGTGTGAAAACGTATTGTTGGTCAAGGGATTATCCTAGTCCTGGGCTTCCGCAAGTGTTGAAAAACTCGTTTCTCACCCACGGAAACATCAAGCGGCACTGCAACGCAATGGCCATGGCGGAAGGATCGACACAGAGGTTCCAAGTCTTTTGTCCACGTCGCGCGCTGCTTTGATTTGAAGTTGCACGTATCGGAAGATCATGCGTACGCGGGAAGACGGGAGTCAGAAGATTTTGACGACCGGACGAGTTCCGATCCGGAAAAACGATGTGACCTTTGTGATATTTAAGTCTCACCACGTGGTGCTTGTCAACGAGACGTATCATACAGAAGACGCGAGGCAATGTCTGTGCGCAAGAGCAGTGGTATAAAGGTTCCCCAGCAATATTTTCCTAGCCTCTACCTGTTGAATACCAGAGAGCAACCTCCTCCCGCATCATGTTATTACGAAGAAGTGGGGATTTCTTTTGAAGTTGCGCTTATGTGGGCACATGAGCAATAATAGAATCTCTACCTGAGCGAACATTAAACATATGCACACGGACGGTATTAACTGAGAGCAGAAAATGAGAGGCGTGACGGAAGTTTTGTGTGGACGTCACGTCGTGGTATCGAAACCGGCCCCGCGTTTCAGAGAGCTTCATTGTTCCGCCTGGTGAACTAGTCGACCATCCATCCTTTGGCAACGCCCCAAAAATTGATCATCAGCAATGTCTGTGGCATCTGGGTTTGGCAATGTTTCCAGCATCGTCACTACTAGGGATTATGATTTATACCGAAACAATACACCCACCAGACGCTTGACCGTCACTAAAAAATGTGTCTGTCCCCATCCTGAAAACTGCCGCAGTGAGCGCACATCAACATCCACATGGATCTGAACGCCCATGCTCTTAGACGTGCCGGAGTCGGAAAAACAAAACATAATTGTGCACCATTCGTCAGAAATATGCAGCAATAATAGCTGTTTTCATTCCCTCTGGATTCCCCTCGAAAACAATTGAATACACGACGTTGCTGAAATTCTCAAATTTGCTCGAGCAAAGCAGGCGCCCAGCACTAAGTACGCGTATGCTCATGCTGCGGCCGTGCCATACAAGTAGTTGTAGTGCAACCTGTATGTTAAATATTTCCCTCATGATCTATGTTAGGGAACCGCCGTTGCCTAGATAGGCCGGTTTTGTCGTCATTTCATTTCCTTGAAATTTCCTAAAAGGTACGTTAACGATTAGGTCATGATTGTAGAGTAAACGTGTTGTACACCACGAATATCTCAAGCGCCTTTTAATAACCCACAGGTGTACAAACATCATGTACAATGCATGTACTAATAGCTACACGAGCCGATAGATACACCCTGAATATATTTGCGCTTGCTTAACTACCAAATCTATCGGAGGAGCCCCATTCAGGAACGCGGATAGTTCTATGGGATGGAGAACAAATAAGTGCGTCAGTAAACAACATTAGTGGTGTCATCGCCTCGTACGCCAAACGCTGACCGCTCTAAGAGCGTGGTATTCGCGCTGTAACAGACTGTATTACATCGCCAGCCGTTGTCACACGGTTACTTGATTGTTGAACGTAGCACGAACCTCCTGGCGCTAATGTTTATCAAAATAGTTCGTCGTCAACATCGTGCATTACAGTCGTATACGGTGGACCATAATAGGGTAAAAAAACGTTCCCAATAGTAGACGTGTGGAACATGATCTATCCATCACTTCGTCACGCGAAAATACATATTGCTCATTTGTGACTGCGCCGAGCCACGTGGACGCGACCAGGCCTAACGGAATATTTAGGTTTTGTGGTGAAGCAGGTACGTTTTTCTTTTGCATAATCGCACAGACGCGTTGTTCGACGCACCTACCTATGGTGGTGACTACCACAACACATACATTAAATCATCCCAGGCAACAAACAGTAGGTCAAGCATTTAAAAACAGAAGCGGCACGACGTGAGTAATCCACACAGCACTACTACTAGGAAACAGGCAGTCGCTGTCTATGACGTGCGCATCTGAGAACGAACAATACGGACCACTATCCGGGGTCCCTTCAGTGTCCTTGTTTGCGTCCTGAACGCTTCATAGATGTAGACGAGGACCTCTGTTTCCGCAGCCTACAACAGAAGAAGCTGCTGCAGTCGACTTCAGTCCACATCAAGTACTCTGTAAATTTTTGATGCGATAATTAGTTCTGCGGTCAGGCCATGCTGGCCCCACCCCGCGATATTACCAGCGCAGCACCACAAAATCGCGGTCACAAGAGCTGCCCGAAAGTGTTTTTCATGGCAAAATGCTCTCCGATTCACCGTAGTTATCGTTTGTTGGTTTTAGTTTTACAAGGTGTTGGGATTATAATTTTCTGTGAGTCCGGATTCCATTCTAGATCAACTCGGATGCGGCTCCGGAGTTACAGCCGTACAGCAGCGTGTAGGCGAAAGCGTGCAAATGACGGTAATAAGTAGCGTATCTCAGCCAGATCCGATTGAGTTCGGCCCTGCGACCAGACCACAGCTACAACAAAAACAATTATACTGTCGTCGATTCAACGATAACTCCTGCTAAAGTCCACCACCCACCACAAGGAACACACAGTTTTCATAGATAGATACAAAAATGTTGATACGCAGTTCCCATCGAACACCATAAAACTACCTAATTAGTTTTATGGTGGTCTGGGCGTGCTCGGTTGGTACATCCCCGACCTCGCAGAGCTTCCACTTGGGAATCGCCTCTTTTGATTACTTCGCGGACCTTTCCAGCGGTTCATTGTTTTCTCCATTTATTTTCTTTAGGCACTCTCAGTCTTCTATTCCTTTTTGTGTATTTTTCTTCGTGTGCGTGCGTGTACTCTGAGCATGGCACCGAGGGTGGGCCCGTCGCCGTCGCGGGTGTCAGCAGGAGCTGGCGGATAAAGGGGGGGGTTGCAAGGAGCGCGGTTGCCACTTTCGTGCCAAGGCGTCGCGTGTGCCTCGAGACACGATGGATGCATGAACAGGCGCTGTCTGGCCTCCGTGTTGATTTTCGACAGAATACATACGAGATACAAGGGTCGTTTGAAATTGCAAGATAACAACCACGCTCAAGTTGAACTAGGAAGCTCCCAGTCTGAGTACCATTACTGTCGAGCTGGCGAACGACGGCCACGGTGATAGCCGGATACTTCACGCGAGGCGGGCGACGGGAATGAATGTCGCAGAGAATGAGAAAAGCTTTACCTGGACCGAATCGGTGGCGAGGTAGTCGCGAGGGCGGTGGGCGGGATAAGAGGCTGGGAAAGAATCTCTGATGTTCGGTTTTTTTGTTTTGACCGGTGCAAGGTGTTCTAACCATGGAGAACATTTTGTTAGGAGAGGAACGGGGATTTTGTTTTTCTTGCCGAGTGTTTCAGTTCCAATATACATTTTTCTCGCGGTGCTGCTGCTGTGCCGTGCTGTGTTTTCTACTTTTTCGTACACACGGCAAATCAAACGAAGAAAGAACCCTACCTGGGGTATACAGGTACGTGTTGCACCACCCGCGATGCGAAGCATATGTGGCGTCCGAGTTTGTTTCTCCTGAAGCATGGCGGCGGGGCTCTTAACAATACCAAGTCGCCAATTTTCAGCTACGATCATATATATTGGAAAAACGGTATTCAATCATGGACCTCTGTCCGCTTCGCAAAGTAATTTGATGTACTTTACCTTCCTGAGCGAGCGTAGCGGGCGGCGTAGGCCGTTCGCGGAGCGAAGCGCCTTGTACCGTGTTACTTAGAAGTTGTGGAAGTATTTTCAGAGAGTCCATTTTCGGAGGTGAGAGTAGACGCCAATCCCGTTTGATCGTTAGAGCTGTGCATTCCTGCATGCACCGTCTTTTTTACAGATTGACCTGTATAGCAGCTGTCGATAGCGACACGCCTCCCCTGCTGCAGATAATGTCGAGCTCTGACCTCGCACAATGCCCGAGAACCAAGGTTGGTTTGGTTCACGACCTCTGTGCGGAAAAACAGCAACAGCAACGCGAAACAGTTGAGCGGTTTTAACTTCATTCCAACGGCAACACGACCCAATACACAATCAACCCTGACCGGTTACAAACCACCAACATCAACAGCAACCCAGAATCATCAACAAGAACAGACGACAACACCAGACGAAACAATCTCAGCTTTGACTGCGAGTATTGATCTAGAGTTATTTGCATTTTGGCTACGTCGGAGTAATTTCACAGCATAGTAGGTATTTTTAGCGTATCGCCGCAATTGAACCCTTTCGGATATATTTTGCGAACGAACATTTCCTCGATCCAGTTCCACCAGTAGATGCCAGTGCCACGAGAGACGCTTTGGACCCCCCCCCCCCCCCCCCCTTCGGCAATCAGCATATTATCAAGTAGATTTTCCTCAAGAATCCCAACCCCCCCTATGTAACTTACCACCCCTACATTATTTAGCCAGTAAACATAAAGGTTGGTTTGTCTTGGATTATTGACGAGGCAGTCAAACACTCTCCCCACTCTGTGACATAAACAACCAGGGTACCATTTTAGTTTCTTGCAACATGGTAAACCTGTTGCTGTTCCTTCAGCTGCCGACGCAACATATCCATCAAGTCGGGGACGCTGTCATCTATATGGATGAATATCCGCCTCAACAGAGATCTTTAGTGAGATGCAGCTAGCTGCCTCTCTATGGGACGCACCTAACACTTCACAGCGCTTCGCCCTTTATGCACACAATGCCCACCTGGTCAGTGAAAACCCGACATTCTTCGTACCGGGATAGTATAGACAAGAGGATATTTCATTTTACGACTACGCAATGCATTTCATGGGGTGCCTTTTCCCCCAACACCCTCCCCTGGTCGACCCTTGACCCACCTCCCCGGGGAAGGTGCGGCGAAAGGTCCAACAAATAAATTTGGGTCATTATATATTTCCCTCATTTATTTGAAGAATAATCTTGTGGTAGGGGAGCGAAATGTTGTCCCTGATGCTCCCTGCTCGTTTTTTTTTAGTTCCTCAACCAAAGATGACGTTTGTTTGTGAAAATGAAAGTGTAATCGCCTTACCAGTCCTGTGGACTACCTGCTACGTAAATTCAAACCTACTCTGTAGCGACACGCTACCCGGGTTCGGATTATTTTGGGTTAAGCATCCCGGCCATTCATGCACTATTTAGGCCGAACAAGGTGCTTTGTTTACTCTGTCGTAGGACGCGTTTACAGGGCTTCCCCACGGATTAACTGCTGAATGCTCGTCTTCATTGACAAACAAGATTCCAGCAGCACTTACTGCTGTAGACCACGGGACTATTGGTTTCGTTGCCTCCTCACATTCGGTCACGTTTAGCGTGTGGATGGAGCGAAAATGTTCTGGCTTATGAAGCCTTAGATGATTTATGTGCTATGCACATCTTCCGTATCGCACACGCCTAACCCATAGTCTTCTTCTTCCTGCTTCTTCCTGCCGTTTACGCTCAGCAAAGTACACCACTCTGAATACCAAGGATCATTCGAACACGAGTAAATACACTCGAAGTATATCTACCAGGTACTGCTCGTCCGACGCATCTTACCAGCCCACGCCGGCCATAGGAGGAAGCGAGGGTGGGCCTCCCGCTGCCAGGTATTCACTCAAGAACTAGAAGGCAGCAGCCCCCCGGGGGCGTAATTGACGGCAAACAAGGCGGTGCGACAGGGGGTTCCCTGCCGCGGGTTAAACGTTTGTTACCTCGGTCTCGGCCTGAGCTACCCCTGCCTCGGCCCTGTGATACATGAAAATAGGTAATAAGGAGGTAACTGTCTTGCCTTTAGGAGGTGTCTGAGCGCTCCTTACCTCTGGATCCCCTGTATCTCACGACCAATACACAACTTCGAAGACGCATCTTCGCTCGACCTGAATAACATTTTTTTGCAGGCGTCCGCGAAAATTAAACCCGTGACTAGATTTCGGATTCGGTAAGGATAGGGGAGGATGAAATTCGGATTTCGCGCCTCGAGCTTTGTAATGTGAAATCAATTTGTGTATTTATTTGTTGGACATACTAAACACTTGAAATTTCACATATATATTCCGGCAGTTTCGAAGTATTCAATAACTGATGCGAAACCGTTGAGTCAAACAGAAAACTACGTCTAACGTGGCATGCGGTCGAAGAACTACGGTATGGTGGAGTTGACCAAGGCTTTGGTGGGGATACTTACTTGATAAAGTTGATAGTCTCAAGTAAGTAATCACAAACGGTCTTTGACCAAGAACATGAGGCCAACTCGACGAGCGATATGCGTTAACCTTGTAGAGGAATCACAAAACAGAGTTCGGTAAATAAAACAATACCAGGTATATGGTAGTACTCGGTCAGAGGATGATCCTTTGTCTAGCCGGAAGGCCAACAGGGGTAGAGGTGCTACCTACACACCATACATGGCACGCGTCAGGTTCGGGCAATGGAAGGAGGAGGGAACACGTGCTGTTCACAACAACGTAGAAACGAATGGACTTGAAAGAAACAAATAAATATGTATCATGAAATTCAGCATCCAATCAAAGATTTCTCTGCAAAAAGCTGCGGTTGGAATTATTTAATGCCTGTGATTGGTCTTCCTGCCCCGAACAAAAGAACACCCATGCCCCATCTACCTCTCGTATGTTTTTTATTAACCAATGACAGTAATACAAAAAAAAACTCAGGAGGGTGTTCCCATAGTACACCCCCTAGTGCCAGAGGAAAGTGACCAAACGAGAGCTTTACGGGGATTATGTGGCCGTGGCACCCTTCATCCCGTCCTCGGTCCATGCTACTGTTTCCACCGCATTCACCTCGCAAATGGTCAACCCAAGAGGACTATCGTCTCAGCTGGAGCGCCGTGGCGCGGCCTGAGGGATGTAGCAACTGAAGGGCAGGCTTGCAGCAGCACAAAGGTGAAGCAGGGCTAGGTAAGCCACTGGTTATCGAGTTGTTTCATCTTCACAGGCTGAGCAATCAGCCGAGATGACGATGGAGATTGCCCTTGGCCGTCGCGGTATGAGAGCCTACGGCAGGCGAAACTTCGTCGAGTTGGAGACTGGAACGCCTTCAGCTTGCGTCCCGGAAGGTTTCAACGGAGGAGGCATCTACACACCAGGCGCCAGTTACAGTAGTGTCGTGTTGATGTACAAGAGTGGCGATGGATACAGTGTATTCACGCCGAGAACTGCTGCTGTAGGCTTTTCCTCCGGCGTACCAGAGGTATATCCAGCAGCAATCGCACTGCGTACCTGGAACAAAAGGTGTACTGCTGTAAGGACTGCAGCTCTTCTTGGTGGGCTACGACTTGGGTAGAATGAACTGGAAGTGCCTGCACCGTACAAGTTTCGCCTTAATCTCTGTCCTCGTACCTTCCCCCAGAGCCGCAGCAGCAGCTGTTTACCAGGTATTGCTTCAGCTATACTGTATCTGGTACTACTACTGTACAGCTCGAATATATTTCCCGTTGCCCTTCCGGACGGAAATATCCGTAGCGTGTAAACAGTAGCATGGATACATATTTGTTTGTCTTTTTTCCATTCAGAGTGGCATGTACAGCTGCAGCCCTGCAAGAGCTGTATATAACTGCCCGCGAGGCACTTCTTTCTCTAGAAGGAAGTACTGCAACACAAGGCTGTATGCTGAGACTAGAGTTGCACCCCGTCTGACAGAGAACTGGGTACCAGGTGGAGGATACCCGGAAAGGTCGGCACCGGAAATGTCCCTGTCCAACTCACGGAACCGCGGGTATCTGTACCCCGGCTACCCGTCTACCGGGGTACCCCGGTATGTGTCAACTGTACTATACGGAGGGCCCACGACTGGGGTATACGTTGATTTACACTCCAGCGGCTGTGCCTCTAGACTCTCTCCTCTCGCCCCTCCCTGCAGACTACAGGACAAATGTAGAAAATACCCCCATTCCTACCTGCCTTGCGTACCACGCCGCCGCTCCAAAGCTACAAGGGGAGCAAAACGTGTATGCTAACCCCGGTACTCGTGTCCGCCTTACCACGCCGCCGCTCAAACGCTAAAAGGGGAGTAAAAAGTGTACGGTAACCCGGGTACTCGGGTACCCCTGTACCCAGATGCCCGTGTCCGCCTCATCCGCCGCCGCTCAAACGCTAAAAGGGCAGCAAGTAGTGTATGATAACCCGGGTACCCGTGTCTGCCGACACCTGGGTACCCGGTTCCGGTTCCGCCTGAACCTCCCCCCACCCGGTCGGGTACCCGGTGATAATTTTTGAGGCCGGGGTACAGCTCTAGCTGAGACCAGAGAAAGCATATTCGTGCTCTATGGGACAGGTGTTGATAGGTTCAGGCTTGAGATTTGGGTAAAGATATGAATGTGACAATATTTATACTGGAAGTTGAGTAGGACGCACCCTGCCTCACGTGAAAAGAAATAGAGCCTAGGCCAAAAAAAGAAAACAAGATATATATGCTAAAGTGGTGCCGCATACTGACAAGAAACACGTGGTGTTTATCGTGCGATTGTCTTGCCTGCAGCCGAAAGCGATGCCTTTGGAGCTGCGGCGACGGCGAAGAGGGAGCGGGAGGACCGACATAGGCGTTGCTGGCTGAGGGAGTAATTTCGCTGACCGAAGACTACAAACCAAGCAGTAGTAAACAATACTCGCGCAGGGGAATCGGTGCAAGGAGCAGGCCCGCCGGCTGAGCGTGATGAGAGTTGTACGCTCATCCCCATGCTACGACCACACCCCGTGGTGAAAATGCCACCGGCAAAGGTGCTGGTGATGGCAAGCAGGAAAGGCCACCACACCTGCCCCGTGCGGCGAGTGAGCTATGTGCGACGAAGATGTGCGAGAGAGCACTCGCCTCGCCGCCGGATTAACTTCCCGGGAGAAACATTTCACTGTGCCGTAGCTCTCAGCGCCGAAGTCACGCCAGTCGTCGCAGGTGTGGAGGAGGGGCGAGGGAGGGGGGGGGAAGCGTGCACGATGGTTGAGTCCCGAACGGCAACGGAGAGCAAGGGTCCACTGGTGTGAACGCGAACACCGGCATTTTTAATGAAAAGCAGAGGGAGGAAACCCCGATTCAGGTGAGCAGCACCGGCACTACCGACGTTTTATTGAGCATTATTAAGCAGTGTATTAATACGATTTTTTCGACTTGATAACTACCAATAGCGCTGCGTACTAGTAACACAAGTAAGAAAAATACATTCGGGATCAGCATACGCGTGTGCGTGTATTTTCGTATATAATGTATGAGGTAATTACCTGCTACGACGGAAAAAACCCGGTATACTCTTAATAAGGGTGCACGCAACTATATATTTTATATTTCAAGACGAACATAGCTACGTAAGGCGTGAAATATCGCGTGTAGTATGTCAGATGGAACTCCCAGTCAGTGTCATCCTGTGCATTTCATAATGTTCCACACGAGTGTTCGCATGTAGGGACGGTATTGCATTGATTATGTGATAGGCTTGTTTGTGTCGTTTCCGCTACCCTTCTGTCTACCCGTCCCTTGATCCAGCTGATAAACCTTAAACGAGCTGAGGGATGATGGCTTTCAAGTCCGTTGGCCCTAGGCACCTGTGTTTCCTTGTCTATGGTCCTCTGCGAAACCCAGTTTTCGACCTTTTCATCGGGTCCTGAACCTGCGGCCGCCTTTGTTGTTACACATTCCACTGACTCGATAAAAATGATAATACAGGTTCACCGACTAACCCCAACAGTTGTTCGTCGTGTCGAATGTATCCTGTCGTGTATACATACGCAGCTTGCGTTCTACTACTCTCGTTGCACTGCTTGTGAGTCGTTTCTACCACTTCGCGAAGGAGAAATCACCTGGGGGTGCTGCATGTCCCACTCAAACATTATGTGGCAAGCGTCTGTGTATTCATTTATTGGAGTTCGTAACGTCAACACTCACTCATCATTACCATTCGAGTCTGTCTCGCTTTCGCTTGGTATTTCGTATATTATTATTATTATTCCTCTTGCCATCTATCTGACAATGTGCAGCATGATCTTCAACATGGATCATTCGTATATTTCTTTGCCGATATTTTCCCGGTAAGATTATTTTTTTTGGTACTCAATTGCGAAATGTTTCGACATGAATCAATGCTCAATGGTCCAGATCTAGAGGTACACGTAGTCTATTAATATCCAGCTTGTACCATATTGTTGTCTACAAATAGAACCGATCGCAAGGACAGCACACCATATATACACGACACCCAGGCCTTGTGTTTCCAAATTAAACCGTTGCTCGCTCACATACATACATATGGAATACGTTACATACATGACAAAATTCATTGTTTTTTATCCGTTTTATGTGATGTTTTTCTTTATCAGCCTCCGTCCTGCTAGTAGCGGTCACTCAGGTACGCGCACACCGGGTAGGGTTTTTTCGCACTTTCCCACCATGACACGTGTGGTTCAGGTTTATGACACAAATAATTCGGCACGTTCTGTCAGCGTTGGTTCTCATTGACCTTTACCTACCCAGTCGGTGCCATGTTCAAAAATCAACTTCAAAAATCTAAATTTGAAGCCTAGACTCAAGACTTACGCTACGGTGTAAAGGGCTCGGTAAACGTATACCAATCATATGTTCAGTCAATAAAGAAGAGTCATTCGACCAAGTGACCATCTTCGTCTTAGCCAGTCTTGAAATCTACATGATTTTCAGTCTTGGAGTGATTCCCGTCATAGAATGTTTGAATACTCTGCGACAACAACTTCCACGATTTTATTTCCGTCCTATTTTGAGTGAGATACCGAATCATTTGTCCGGGTGCGCCATAAACAAGGCAGCAAAAATGTGTCCAGGGCAACACCAATCTAGAACACGATACGACATATATTGCAGCGTTTGGCATTGATAATTTGCCCACTGGGGATCACAGTATCTCAGACGATTAGCCTGAGCTGAATCAACTATAGATACTTGTGTCTTTCGAGATGCGTAAACGTTTAACTGGCTGCCTATCCACCAAACGCACACCGAATAACAAGCCACCGCTGTCAGGTCTAGTGGCGACAGGCGCTTCCCGTGCCTTGCCGCTACTCGGTGAGAAAAATTTTATTTAGCCTTCGTGATATGTTTAGCCCGGTGCTGTGCTGCTGTGGAAAGGGGGTGTACGACCTTTACCAACCTGCATCTCACAACCTTAACTCGCGTCAGATGGCGATATTGCTGGCGTCTTGTGAGCTTTGATGTTTTCGGGTGTTTTCGCATCGTGATCGGTGTCTGAGTGTACTTCCGAAGAAGAAAAAAAAACTCGTGAGTTTCATGGCCCACAGAGCGTAGATTGGACATCAGTAGAATACGCTTTTTCGTGAAGAGAAAGACGTCCGTGCATTACCAGACGTCTACTCTAACCGTTTCGTAGCTTCCCAGGCATGTATCTATCTTTCCTCTCGCTTTTGCGTAATTAGAGTGATTTCGAGGGATAAGTATTATCCATATGAGAGACACCATTAAAAAGCCATGATATTTGTTTCTGGATGGCCGTATGGTGCTCCGTACTCCGAAGGTGGATATATGCTTTTGTCGGAAGCTGCAAAGAGCGCAGCCAACTGTAAATTGGCGCTGTCGACCTAAAAGGAGCACCTGCTCCCTGGTTTCTATTTGATTTCTTTGATTTTGGTTGTGCTTTCTTTTTGTTTCTGTCCGATGGTCTTTTCATTTCTTGTCGACCATATCATAAAACTGTTATCATACCAGGTAGTTGTTTGTGTTTGAGTTAAGTAAGTGTGAACAATGATCGAGTTTTTGTTCCCGTTTCGCTGTTTTTTCCATCTCATTGGTATTTTTTTGTCGATTGTTTTCCGAAGTTGTATGTATTTTTTATGTCGGCCTGTCTTCTACAAACAAATAAATGATATATATATGCCTAAATATTTGCCTACACACTAACAAGCATGATCTCGTCCATCATCGCCCGAAAGCGAGGTGGACGCTCGCGGCACAACGCAATGAGCCCTGGACAAACCAGCAATGTATACAGGTTCAAGTCTGAGTACGACAACACAAGCAAGCAGACCAAGCTGGAGAGAGCTAGGTTGTCTTCGTCAATTTAAAAAAACTGTACGTCATAACACGAAATAAATAGTTAATTGAAACATGCGGGACCAAATGAAATGTACGTTCCAACCACATACATGCCGCAGTTTTGAAGCGAGGAGTTTTTGGAATATATCTCCCAATCTCGAATACATGCAAAAATATGTCCCTAACCTCTACCCTATCTGCACAGCATCCGGCGTCCGGGATCCGGTTTGTTTTTGCTCTGTTGATAGATATTATTGCCACAAATTCAGGAAATATGTCAGACATCGTGCAAAGGACAAAAGGGCTTATGGATGTTGACGAAAGTCTGGTGGGGTCTGATTGCCGTAGCGTTATTTGGCTTGACTCTCCCGACGAGTTATTAAGGTAACGGAGTATATCACGTTTTCCGTCGAGGTTTCCAACTTTACGACCTCTATTCCCAGTATATCACCCAAAGACGGCAAACAATATAAAATAGGATTGGCATTTCGATGGCTCCGGTCCGCCAACAACGTAGTATATTACCGAACCGCATGCTGTTGCCGAAACCATGCAGTTGGGGTGGAGTAGTTCAGGGAAGCAGTCCTGCCATAAGAAGAGACCATTAAATATTTGTCCTAAAAGCGTCGTATCTATGGTAGCACTGGTCTCCCCTTGTGATTTCTGTTGTTTTTTTAGGTGGGTACCAGCTTCTGCATATTCGAGAGTAGAAAGCGGTCACTTATTATAGGCATGTCACCTGCTCACTCCTTTTCCGCGCAGCGAGGCGCTTCATCGTTTCGTGCTGCTCTGTGTCTTGCTTTGGGGTTGAACACTATTTATAGCAGCACGACAGTGCGTTGTGGTGGAATTATCTTCGGGAGACACGGCTGGCTGTGTTTTTTCTGAGATATGTTTTATTTCGATTACAAGGTATACAGGGATATATGTATATATTTTTTTTATACATGGTGTACGTGAACTCACTGTTCCTTTACACGAGCAGGCGAGAACAAGAGGTTACTGCGAGTAAGCGCGAGAAACAGTAACAATGGCGATACTTAGCGTATTCAGCACGCAAAACGGGAAACCCGTGGTAGCCAACATGTACCTTTGTTGTTTGGAAGTACACTTTCCCCGCTATTCAATTACGGCTTACTATCCGTGCCACAGACGTACAAGCAACAGCACCATGGAGGTACCACACACCGGACGTCTGGTAGACTTTGATATCTATATGAACATATGGACGCAGGTTTAGCTGGGGCTGCCCTGCCTCTGGCCTGACCAATGAGACTGATACGAGCCGAAAATGTACGACTATCAGTTTCATTGTCTAATGCACCGCCTCACCTTTTCTCGCCCCCTGTGTGACCCACATCGCGGAATCGATATAATTTACACTGCTGCTGCCGTCGAGGTTTCTCCGTCTCCTGTAGTCAAACTGATTATACGAAACTTCAGCAGAACTGATGACAATAAAATGTGCTTTGCGGCGTTGGATGCCGGCTCTCCTGCCACGTAGTATCTGTTTCTCGTTGCGAAGATGGGCAGTACTGCCACGGAAAATGCACCCAGACAAACTTTTCATTCAAGAACAATAACGAAATCCAGCTATCAGTAACGCCTACTCTGTTAGATATCGGGGCTCGCCCGATATCCACCCCTCCCTAGGCCGTTTAATGTATTGTTCTCATTCTACGGATTCTCCACTCTATCTTCGGAACGACGCATCGCGCGCCGAGTTGCTCAGCGAAGTAATCATAGAGCCTATGTTGCTCTTTTTGGCCGGACCCTTTCTTAAGTTCGACAGGTTGATTTGTGGACTGAATTTATACTGCATGTATGTGTCGAGGCGCTGTGTCTGTGAGATGGCAGAGGTGGCATTGGAGTGTCTGTGAAGATTCCTTAGGCTTGTAAGAAGAAGAAATATAATGGTTTGAAAAAATGACGCCTAGCGGCCAAAAGGAAACGAAGAGGAGAGGAAAAAGAGAGCAGGGGTAGTAGAAGCAGGAGTGACTAGGTAGTGCTGACCTTCGCCTGGCCATTCGGTACGATCATGACACAATGCCCACTCTACGGGCCGTTTACGTCGACCCGACATAGAACAATGCTCACTCAACGGGCAGTTGAGTTGGCCTTATCATGGAACAATGCCTATTTTACGGGCAGTTGATGCTGACCTTATCGTCATATGAAACATCATGGAACAATGCCCGCTCTAAGGGCGGTTCAAGTTGAGCTAATCTTCAAGTCAGTATACTGGGGAATAGTACGTCTTATAGCAACATGCGTATGGGAGCATTCTTATGGTAAGCTAGCTGCCCCGCTTCTACTCGTTTTGTCCACGTCTCGTCCGAGGAGTAAGTTTAACATACGAAGAGACTGAACTATAAGTATGAAGCGAACTTGTAATCTGACCGCATGTTGTTGTGTCTACTCGATATATATCCGAAGACCTTTAAAAATCTGGGAGAAGGGATCTTGAGGTTGGTAGGCTGTTCGGATGTTTTGGTTCCTGTTGGGATCAAGGCACGGGCGAAGACCAAACCCAACCCCTGACTCTAACCTTAAACCTAACCCTAACCCTACCCCTGACCCCAAACCGCAGCCGGAGTTGAGCATACTATCAAAGCTCCAGTTCGAAAGATACACCTTTTGGGGTCGAGTTGTGACGTATTCAATACGACAGAAAAATGACGACGACGTTAATATCCAAAATATATAGCTTCCCAATGGGCTTCCTAGTGGTAGAAGCGACCTACTGTACGACTGCTGTTGTTGTTAATAGCATTGTCGAGTCGATTTTTTTTTTCATATAGCCCACTGTTGTGCCGTGTTTCTCTATTGATAATTAACCAAGAATGACAGGTGTTACAGGTACTGCCGTAAATCGGATGTTATTGTGTGAGATATTCTGCTTTTTGTCGTCAATAGCCGAAGTACTTGTCATTTATTACTCGAGTACAGTCTGGGCCAACAAGAAAAATCTGACAATAAAGGCGAAGCTCACTTTTGGAGTGACGCAAGAAATATGCGTCGAGATAATGTGTTCCGCGGAAAATACGTCGCGAAATCTACAACATCAATAGGGTACGTCTTAGTTTTTTGTTGTCATGTTTAGTTTCCTCTTCTTGTCGCGCTGTACTTTTATGCCTTCATGGTATCGGAAGGGAGAAGTAGGCCAGTACCTCGTGGTGCACGCTTGGTTTCGTCAATCGAGCTTACACGGGGTCTGTGCCAGTCCTACCTGTAATGGCATTGCGATCGATGGAAAGAGATGGTTGAGTATCTCTCGGGAGTTTTGTACTTCATGTTGTGGGAGACAACCACGAACGCCCACGAGGTCTGCACGTATCTTACGTATCTGGCATGCATTTTGTTTTCATTGGTGATGGGCCAGAGCAAGGTGGGTACATGGTTATGGTCTTTAACCGGAGCCTCCTCTGCGCCTATCCTACCTACTACCTAGCATGCGTTCTGGTTTGTTAAAGATGGGTCTGTGGCTTGTGGGGACGTGGTTACGGTTTTTGATCCGAGCCTCCACAGGATTTGTGCCTCTCCTACCTGTATTTGTATTAGTCAAATATAGTATAGAAGAGATAGGTCTGTGCCTCGTGGGAGTGGTGTCGTCTCTTCACCCGTCGTGGGAGACAGAGACTAACTTTCACGAGATCTGTGCCTGTCCAACCTACACGGTTTGTTAGTATGCTGTCTACAGTTATACGTCGGTTATTTTGTGTGCGTATAGCTGCTGAGCCTATCCGGTTTATGCACTTGCCACCTGGAACGTAATGAGTTGTGGATACGCTTATTCCTCAAACGTGAGAGTCGCACTTAGCATCTCACTCTGCTTCTGCTGGTTACAGTGGATTTCAAGCTTGTATCGGTGCAGATGTCTGCGCTTATCTCATTATGCTGTGCTTCTGCTGGTTGCACTGATATCCCTGCTTTTATCGGTGGCGATACTTGTAATATTTTCTGTGTTCCGTCATCGGAACATGTCTCTCCATCGACGGGCGAGCGGGCGACAGGAACGGCCGGATGCAATCTTGATGTTCCTATTTCATCTTGTTGATGCATGCATAATATATATATATATATATATATATATATATATGGGTTTGTTTGAGCCAGGGATGACCATTTCTGCCGTCTCCATCCCCCAGAGAGAGACCAACAAGGTTTCTCTGGAATAATACTGAAATGTTCGGTTGATTTGCCCCGCCGCTTTCTGCATGCAGTGCGGGCAACAGGAGATTAACACACTTTCGTATACCGAGTACATGAATGCGCTTACCAGCTGCTCATTTGCTGACGCCCCGTGTTCTACTGTACTCGTCCTATGTTATATTGATATTCGTTTGAAATTTTCCTCTCTGCTTATCCGCTGCTGTCGCCGTGCGCCACTTGTCGCGACGCGTGGGTCTGCGTCGCTGGGAACGCGGCACGTTTTTCGTTTTATGATTTGTGTTCGTTGTGTTCGTTTCATTTCTCGGATTGAGAGTGGATGCCCAGATTGGTCGGGTCTGCGCCTATCAGGGCCATTGTTGCTGTCACCCATGCTAATAAGAGACAACAACCAGGCCCTTCTAGGTCCGAGCCTTTGCCACGGGGCTTGCTGCCTGTTTTTCGTTAGTTGTTTGTCGTTCGCCCGTTTGTTTGGTTTCTCCTATTTTAGATCACGTTGTTTGTTCAGTTCGCTTTAGGGGATAGTTCGGTCGTTTGTTTGCTTGTGTGTTTGTTTGTTGCAAACCCGCATACCAGTGCACCCGACCGCGCAGGCTATGACCTTTACTGACACCCGTACTCCGTCCCATCTATCCGGCAGTTTACCTGCGTCCCGTGTTCGCTATGTGTTCGTCTCAGTCGTAGTTATTGTTTTCCTTACCTCTTTGTTGTTTGCTCTTCATTTTTGGGCCGGTAAAGGACACATCCAGCAGCATCTTTCCCTGACATGTGTCTTACAGCCTAGACCTTGACTGTAAGGCTCTCTAGTTCTCTTCCGCCCCTTTGCTTGGTCTTTCGTATCCATTCTCGTTGACGGGGAGAGGGCGACCGCTACTGGCGAAAACGTTACAGCGACCATAATTGGGAGGAGCTGACCCGACCCGGGATGGAGAAGTTGAAGAGGTGGAGAGACTATCGAACATCGCGCCCAGTTGACCGCTTCCTCGCTTTCCCGTTCACCGTTTCCTCTCTTGTTTACCTTTGCCGTTACGCCGTTCCATCGATTCCCCGTGCGCCGTCCCGTCTCTACGTTGCGTACGCTATTCAATTACTTCTCGTGCGCCGTTGCCTCTCTACCTCGGTTGCCCGTGCGCAGCTCCCATGCCCCGGTGTCTTGCTCGTCCACCGCTTGCTGCACCGCTTCCTTGCTACGACTCGGTGCGTTCTCTCGCCCCGGTGTCTTCCCGCCGCTCGCTGCGCCGCTCCCTCGCTCCGATGCCGTGCGTTACCCCGTTCCAGGGTCTTGTTTGTCCGCCGCCCGCTGTGCCGTTCCCTCCCTACCACGACGTGCATTCCCTCGATGCGGTGTATTGCTCGTCCGTCGTTTGATCGCTCCAAAGCCGGTCCGTTCCCTGCTCTATCGCCGCGCTGCCTTGATCGTACTACCCAACGACCAGACCTTGAAGGAGTCGACCAGTCGCTTTATGGAGCTGTGGAAAACCTGAAGTGATACTGAGCGTTCGCCTAGCAGACGAAGATCTTCTGCTCCTGTCCTTCGTTGTTTTATGTCTATGAAAGGGTGCGGGTCCGTCGGGCGTGGGACAGTTGAGTATAGACTTGTGGGGTGCTAGATGTATTTTGTGACTAGTCTGTGTGAATGCGTTTGTTGGGTTGCAACGAGGTGTACTCTTCCGTGCCTGGTGGTGCTTGTGGTGTGCTGGGCGTTCTATGTGACTACGTAAATGTTTGTGTGTTTAGAATGAGAGGGATGGTATTTGTCTGTGCCTGATGGGGTGCTAATTTCGTAATTAAGTGAGGACCAGATCAAGACCTGACGTGGTAATAAGCGGTCGCCGAGGACGTGAATATGTATGGTTCTGTTTGAAGATATAGGTGTTTTGGTGATATATTGAGTTATTTCTGCTTGCGACAGTGAGTCCGTCTGGCCTAGACCAGTTGATAATTTTTCCTCTTTGGGGGTTGTCTATTCTGTGCTTTTTAGTGGACAAATGGATATGTTGATGGTGCGACCTCCTCGTCTTATTTCGTTTTTTTCGGGGGGACTCAAATGACACGGGTATTGACTTTTGATCCGTTCGGAGAACGCATAAAAGGCGGTTTAAGCCTAAGAGTTAGTGCACTGCACTTATTCACAATTGAAAAAGTGTGGTAGGGAGACTTTAAATCATTGAGTATAGGTCAGGCAGTCCAACTCGCAGTGAAAAGGCAAGGGTGAGGGTTTTTTGTCGGAGATTTCCCTCTGATAACCCACGCGTTTTCGGTTCGTTCTTGCTTATCCCCGAGACCAATATGTTTGTGTCGAACCTTGCGGTTCTCCGCCCTTGGTTATATTTACTGATATATATTGCATATTGCCCCTTTAGTCGCAATTATGCTAGGGGGGATGTTACGGTTCAGGACCGTTTCTGGAGTTACGATGACATGCGTTTACGTTTCGGTAGGGGTCGCGTCATTTACGGCCCCACCTCAATTTGTGGATTGCGAGTTCTTCTTCATCTCCTTCTTCTTCCTCCTCTCGGTGGTCCTACATGTTGCCTTCGTCATCGGTATGGACCTGGGCACAAAGCAATATGTTTACCATCTACATACCTGAGAGACCTTCGCCCGTTTGTAGGAAGTACGCTTTACGTCTCTGGAACACGTGCGGGCGCACGTATCGACTCGGTTGGATCGTGGCCAGACTTAAGGTTGGTATTGTGTTCTCTCTAATATTTGCATACTGAAGGCAAGTGTTGTCGTAATCCTTCTCTATCTGATGAGGACTGTAAACGACGATCTTTCGAATTGGCTCCTGCCTGAGCTGCTTGCCTCATGCAGACCCTAGACCTCATGAACTGTGTTCTCCCGATCTATAACATATACACCAGGTACAAACTGCAGCAGTGCTGTTGCTACTCGTACTGTAATGTTGTTATATCACATCGCCTGTCACTGGGGTCTTAGCATAAATGCAACAAACAGGTCGTAATCACTTCTTGATGTATGTTCAGGTGACCCTCTGCACAACCTACCCTGTTATGACTGCCAATGATCGTTTAGACATACAAACGGATATTTCAGCGATATTTACATATATGGACTGAGACGTGCGAGATAGCATGCACCAAGTAGTACGTACCTGGTGCTATCACACTCAACATACTCGTTAACAATACAAAGCAGTCAGCACTATCTGACAACCGTCACCTTCATTCTCGAGGGTCTATGCGCCGCCTGGCGCTTCTGTCGAGTTTAAACTAAGGACGGATGCTTGCTGCTGTGCCCCTACAGTGTCGTTTTATGCTTGAAGTCACGCCCTGCTGCCGGTCTTTGGGCCATGGTCCTGCCCGTTTCCAGAAGGATCCGCTCCTCCCTTCTCTTCAAGGTGTGAGCTCGTTTCATCGTTTCGACCGGTCGTATAACCCATCATCTGGTAACGTCCTTGCCTGGAATCACTCCACCTTGTTAATTTCCTCCCTACATCGTTCGGATCAGCAGAGCAGACGACACAGCAGACAACAGAGCTGCGACAGAACGACAAGCAAGCTTTGTTGAGCAGTACTCCGCCCCCTATGGCATAACGACGAGCAAGGTTTGTTGAGCAGTACTCCGTCCCTCATGCCGATCGCCTCCAACGGCTCGCAAAACGTAACATATATATATACTCCAACTACGGCATTAAATGCCCGCATTGTTATTACTTGTGGATAAGGCGGCCGGCGCGCCCCCCAAGGGGGCTTCCGCGCGTGTGTGGTATGTGCTACCACGCTACCACGCTGGCACAGACTTGCGAACAAAAATCTGAATACAATAAATATTTTTTCGCCCGCACATCCACACACCAGTAAGACACTCAACACCGCCGCGTGAAATGACCTATTTTATCTTTATTTATGGCAAATGATACGGAAATACCTTAACTTTTGTTTTAACGCGCGGATATCGTATCTGCGTTGTTTACGGTACGATATCCAAAAGTAGTGGTCGCCATTCAACCTCATCACTCGTTCTTCCCGAAGTGCTAGTTCCCGTTTTAGGACTGCAGTCCCGCTACGGCGGGAAAACAACTCAACCCCAAATAGTTTGACACATAAAACGGGCCTTAGTTGGAAAATTGTTACTTGTCCGCACAATATTTGCAAGCTCATAGTGTGAATAGTAGGTTTAAACCTCCTGCTGTTGATCATGCAGTAGGCATACGTCCGCACGTGAGGTATGTAAAAACGACGAGCACAAGACCAGCGGTTTCAGCGGCACCCAAACGGACACTCTCGTTTGTCGTGAGCTGAGCAAACGACCAAGCATCATAGAAGAGTTTTAACAAAAGGTGTCGGGCTAACAGTGTAGGAGGAAAGTCGAGAGTGTTGTCTAGGAGGCTACACGATAGCAACGCCCCGGAATTTCGACGAATTGCAAGAGAGAACGAGAAAAAGCCTCCCATTCATGCGCCGCAGGTATTACAAGAAGCATAGCAAATATGCTGGAGAGGAAAATCGAGATTAACCCCCGCAGGTGTCAAAGGATTGAGAGCTGTCGGGGTCGCCTTGAAGAGGCCTTAGACCAGATCGACGAGATGGCAAAAGCGGTAAGGACACTGCTCGACCAAGTCAACTGGCTTCAAACTCCGGCACCCACAGAGGCGGTGGGAGAGCACGGGCAAGTCGACCGCCTCCAAAGGGTCGCCCACCAGCTAGAAGCGGCCGGGAGCGAGAGCACGTTGAACTCATAGGGCATCGGGCTCCTCGTCTATGTGGACTCGGAAGCAAGGAGGGAAGCCGCTGCTTCAGGTGGTGTCAGAGGCGGGAGTGCGGGCGGAAGAATACGCGATGCATTCCCCCAGGGCTGTGGGTGCTACACACCGGTCGGCTGGAGGCGCGAGCCTGGAGGTATTGAAGCACGAAGCCCGGTGGGCTTTGAGGGCGGAACAAGGGTATTGTCGTAGTATCCGTGAAAACGACGCGGATCGGGTTTCCGTGGCGGTAAGAAAGGGACGAGAATTGCGAGATGCAACCTGGACAAGAAAACAATGTCGGCCATATTGTAGCCGGTAAACGTAGCCCACGTGAAGCAAATCAAATGTGTGTGACGTAAAGAGAAGAGGACGGGTCCGAAAAAGGAATCGTATGAAAAAAGTGCACAAAGCCACCTACCGTAAGAAGTTGGAGGCAGGCGACACGGGAGTTTCACCGGGGTGGAGCGGTAGTCGTTTTGCGTGAGTACGGATGCAGGGACCTGGGCCGTGCGATGGAAGCCATGGGATGCCTTTGCACCCCCGTGGTGTATATGGGTGTGGTTGGCGTCTGTTGGAACCATCAATGTAAAGCATCCCGCTCATTACGTGAGGTAAATAACCAGGCTAACGCTTTTGGGTTTGTTTTTTTTCAGCGGTCGACCAGTCACAGGTGCTTGTCGAGGTGGTCCCTTTGTGCGAGGTAAACAACCTTCATTCCGCACAAGTGGGAATGATCGTATCACATAGTGTTTACGGGAAGGCACCAAAGTGACAGTTACAAAGTACTCTCATTGCTGTCTCTCGACGTGGCTATACCGAAAACAATATTACCTCATTGAGGCCGTCATCCATATGTCAGTTCGCCTCGCAAGTGACTAATACTGTAGTTGCATATCTACCTTACCCTTCATGCCACTCGTCAAATACCACCCGGCGCTTCGCGCTTGATGCACTCGCTGTTGGACTGCTTGGTGAATTATCGACATTCTACACCTGTGGGCTGCAGGCGTACTAGAAATGAGGCCGCCTGGACAAGATGGACAAATATAACAACCAATCTAAAGGAGCCCACGACGCGCGGAGAAAAAAGAATAGACTCCATCACATCCAAAGATGAAGCTGATCAGAAGTATTGTTCTGTGCACAAACCTACCTCTCACGATGAAACGAGATGTCACACGTAGGAAACATCGCCGCCGTCGTCGAACGACGAGCTCACATCGCCTTTCATATCCCGAACGCGAGCCCACTTACTTCCCGATAACGAAGACGATCATAAATACGGTTTAGACAGGTGATTTGCGTTCACGGGACTGTGGTGGCAGGGAATGGGTTGAAGGCTTTCCACCTTGACGCCACGACGTTCACGATAACTGTGGACAACGGGAAGTTGAACCACGTCCCGGAAGAGAAGCGAAATTGGAGACTGAATGGCAGTTTAACGGATCTAAAAAAGCGAGTGGACGAAAGATCATCGTCACCGGTGGCAATGATAACGTATTCCCGACGACAACTGGAACTACCTGGGGATTCACTTTTGACCAAGCTGTACAGCTCGTTCGGGGTCGAACCTACGCCACGGTCGTAGCCGGATTGGGACCCAACCATTTTTCTCAAACCTAAGTGAGAGAGTGAGGGAGCATCATCCTCCACACCGGAAACTCCTACCCAGAAATCAAAAGTAACACGTTCGCCTCCTCAGCACCAACGCTCTGAGGGCAGTGGTCTGTGCTCGTATTAGGAATTTGTTCGCGCCCACGTAGGGATGATTGACCTACTCTAGCAGCGTCCCAACATAATGAGGGTATTCAAGCATGACAGACTAACGTCTGCGGCCAAAAAGAGATGCATGCAATCTAGGGAGCGGGAGCAGGAGCGGGAGGTCATTGCCGCTTAATCAAACAGCCAACGCGAGCAAACTCGGAACATCTCGCCTGAAGAGCCGAATATTACAGATGTTGAACGCCAAGGAGTGCACATCGTAGACAGATTACAGAAGCAATACGCATGAAACCGTCGGGTAGAGGACATTTCGTCCACAGCAGCAGCCGGGGCGTCATTGATGTGAATTTGAAATCGCTCAACATTGGCTGTGATACCATCACCAAGGACTATAAAGAATTCTCACGAAGGACTTCATCGTAGACTGGAACACAACGACACTAATATGTCGTCATTGTTGGGTTGTATCCTTTATACTTCACCAGAGGACGCATGTGCTGCCACTACCGTGATCGAGTCTTAAAGTCTCACCCGGTGCGCTGCATCAAGAGACTAACCGTACGATACTCATTTAAAGCGTCGAGGAGGCGTGCGATAGCACCCACGACAAACAAGCATCTGAGACAGACGCCCCCGTCCAAGTGTTTTGTATTTGGAAAAGTCCGATAAGGAGCCGTATCGGACCTCAGAGGAGGAAAAGAGGAAAAGTGGGTAGTCGCAAGACGCGTTCTACGATAGAGGTAGCACATATCCGCTAATAAGTTGTCCGAATCCTTGCCTCAAAATCGACGGAAAGTACATCTTGTGTTGAAAGAAAACGATCTTGTATACTTGGGCCATAGGGTCATTCATGGGGATGCAATTTGATTTTTGCTGAAGTGAGCTCTCGGTGAGGTATGGAGCTCCTTAAGTGAGGAACCCCGGATAAATTAGGGCGGACCTCTTTCGTAGAACGCCTCACAACCTTTGACGAAGCTCTAAAATGTCATCCCCTAGACCGAGCAACATCACCCGGGTTCTCCGGAACATTGGCAACTGGAGTCATCGGAGCATCAGTTTCTGGGGTAATCGAACCATATCAGTATCTTTAATCTTCGAAGCATCAATGCCTCGAGTCACTAGATAACGAAACAATACTGGAATCACTGGATCAACAGAGGGATCATCGTCATCTGGCATAAGCGCCGCATCAGATGAGGCATCCCCGCCCGCTTCACAAGGGGTCGTGTCAGCTGTGGGAGATATGCGTCTCACTGGCGCCTTGACAAGAGTCAAACCTATCACAGAAAACACTTATCCGTACCCGGCATCCACGACTATGTCTAACCATATCGTTGGAACTTCCATTCGAGTAAAACTCAAAAGCCAAATATTGGGTGAGATCGTGTTTGAGGACCGAACAACGGCCAGGACTGGGGCGTTCCTCATCACCATAGGTACTCGAATGCGACAAACCTCTTCGCGGGTCATGACCCAACTCGCGGGTCGGGTTGCCGGTTGTTCCAAATGATGGGTCGGGTCCGGTCGGGTCAGGAAGTGTTATCAACCTCTCATTGGTGTGTCAGCGGTTTTGTAATCTTGCGGGTCGGGTTGGGTCGGGTAAAGAGAGTAAAAAAATCTCGCGTGTCGGGTCCGATGTAAGTAACAAACCCCAATATTTTTCAGGGCCGGGGCAGAGCGGCAAACCTGCCCCCGCTCGTTAGCTCTGACCTCATCAGCAAAACGCTCTGGAATTTTTCGGGCCGACGGGGCGACAATAAGGCAATAGAAAAAATACGGGTAAATATAAATCAGGTCGTTTTGCCCATATTTGGGCCAATTTCAGTTACGAGCCTGTAGAAAAGTACAAATCACACCACAGCCCCCCTGCTATTGGTCAGACTGACATCGTACCTTGTTTTGCCCTGGGGTATACCAGGCTTTGTCTATACTCATTTTAGCCTTTAAATGGGCTTGTCCAATTTCGAACCAGTGAGAGAGGCCATGCGTAGACTGTTGTTTCTCTGCTTGTGCATCTATGGTCCCTCGGTTGGACAATTCTGGTTTGTAAACTCTGTAGTCCTACGCACGCACGTAAGCACGCACGTAAGTATTTATGCCTTCATATTTTTGGTGATTCGCTTATTTACATTGAAGTAGGGGCGTACGGCGTGCTTCAAATGTTATGATATACCTATGCAATACGTTGTTTTCTATCGCCTATACCCTAAAGGGCCCATCTTAACGGGGACTATTGTTTTTTCCAATTTGATTTCTTTGTTTTCTTTCAAATTTAATTTGCATCTAATTGGCCGAAGAGTGAACGACCAAGCAGGCAAATAGGAAAATTTGAAGTTGAGTAAAAAGTATTTTGATACTTTCTTCGTGTGATTATTTGTAATGTCTTTTTGGAATTTGGGGTATCCTCGGACTTGACGTAGCATGTTCATGGGTCCTCGGTGGAGTCTGGGGCGATTCTAGGCCGCCTCGGAGACCACGATCGAGACCATTAAACGCGAACCTCAACGATAGGGAACCGACTCAATAGCCTCGCCCACGCCCACACACCATAGGATATCGTACCCCGTCGTTGGCGCCTCAAAAGTTAATAATGGTGGCCGCAATCCCATTGTTTTCGGTCTGCTCGATCGGCCAACAATCATGGACACTGAGCAGTCGAGCGAAAATACGGAGCATACGCTCGAGACCTCGATAGCTGCATCAACGCTGCTGTTCCGCACGTGGCACTTGAGGGCTTCCTCCGCCCCCTCAAGACACCCAGAGAGTGATGGCTTCCTATCCTGTGCAACCAAATAATAAAAGAGGCTGGCGGCGGCGCGAACGCTGCAGCGCAAACCTTCGCTCTCGTCGACGCGCGTCGTTGTTTGTCGGCTGCGCGTTGTGTGACGCGGTGCTTTTTTTCCCGATTTCTTCTTTGATTCACAACCAGTAAGCTGTTCCCCGATAGGACACAAACACGTTTTCTTTCGAAATTGAATTAAAATTCATTGAAATTGAAATTTGACTTCCATATATAGTTCCCCGTTAAGGTGGGCCCTGAGAATACCAACCAATTCAGATCTCGTTGGAGACCACACGCTTAATGTTCAGGCGATACGTTTTTGCCTCTCATTTTGATTGGCAAACACTGCTCGTGGCGGACGTTGATTATTTGGCTTTAGCTTGTGTCTGATTTCAATGGAGCCTGCATGGATCAGGTGTAACTTTTGATACCCACAGCTCTAGAAAATGCGTTCCTGGTATGCTTCGTGAACCAAACAATCTATAAGAGCGGTTATAAAAACAGGATTGCCAGCCGGTGGGCTGATCACACATTGTCACACGATCTGCGAAGCAATAATTCCTCTGATTGAAGGCAGATGCTAGACGCAAGGTATTCAGAAAGGCCGCTAGACAGAAAACATACGCACTTAGGAGGGACAGATATGAGCTGCACGGAAGCAGCAACACGAAGGAGAGGAATATTCAGGCTGAAAACTTTGAGAGCTAGTTGAACCGAAACCTAGCAACCTGGTTAGTAGGACTAGTAATAGTATGCTGGTATATGCAGACCATTTATAAGTACTATCCTCGCGCAGACTAAGCTAGTCCATTCATAGCGGGGTGTGATACCAGACGAGATTTCCTGCCGGGCGCAGGAGGCCTCATCAAGTACAATACTTGCATTAAGCGATCCACGGTAGAGAGACAAAATACAACAGGAATCACCAGTCTTGGAACACTTCGTAAGTCGACATCGATTCTCAGAACAGCCTGTGTTGGTACGCGTGCCGCCACATAAAAACCTACAGTACTACCCCGTTTCCGTCTTCGAACGAAGCAGTATGCCCCAACTAACGATACACAACACAACACACCGTTCTGTATATCGCGCAGCTGCAGTTGCAGAGTAGATACCCATTTGCTTTACCTTGTACCACGCCAAACAAAACCAAATGCAGCTAAGCCCCACCAACTATCCCTGTGGCCACCATCCCCTCTCTTCTCACGTTTGCCGCCCGCCGTGTCCCAATCTACCGAGACAGCGGTCGAAATCTACTACTGTACTTACCACAGGTAACTGTCCGTGTCTTGCTCCAAGCATAGGCTGTTTGATAGCAAAATTCTTGTTCGAACAATCATGAACACATACATACCGAAACGTCCGGTATTATAGATGATGGGAAATAACGACGCAAGCCCACAGAAAAGTCTTTGATAAAAACAAACGTCGAGAATATGTGGCTATCTTGGAGACTTCATAGATGCATTCGTGAACGGTGGATGCTGTCATTATCGCCGTAATCCTGACAATTCCCTCTTCGGCGCGTCCCGGCAGAATATCAACGAGTCATATTTGCCTGCTCAGTCTGAGCAACTTTCTGAAGTCCGGGAGAAGAGCCTCCACCTTGTCAGGCTGGTGCTGACCAACGCCCGGGAGATCCCCCCAAAATTCAGCGTTTGTTATTAAGGGTAACGTTACGTATTTCGACAAGGAAGGGCGGGAACATTCGTTGGACTAGCCTCGGAATCTTTTCGCCCTGACTTCGCCACAAGATATACCGAGAGGGTACGAAACAATTGCAACCGCCAAAACGGGAAAACAAGCATCAAATCAACTGTACGTAGCCAGCACTAAGCCTACATATGTGGAGCAATATCGGTGTAGCTAAACAGGGAGGGGGCAGGGGGGGGGGGGGGGAACTTGTATCTGCGTACGGTTGGGGCCGAATCGGGTGCATAATGTTTTGAAGGGGGCTCAATGTTGATATCGACAAAAACGTGAAAAATAAGGTTTACTGGCGGTTGAAGAACCATCCACGCAGAACGTAAGCTACCGCGGTGCTGCAACTGACTATGAGCTGAGCAAGACACAGTACTGCTCAAACCCGCAGAAAAAAAACCAAGATAACGCATTGGGTAGCGATACAGTTGAAAACATGGACTATGCATCTTACTCGAAGGGGCAACACTCACGCACTGCAGGTATATTAGCATGCGTTATGCGCTGCCTTACTGCAAAGGACAGTACGGCTCGTACCATACTTTTCTCGAGGATCGAATGGCGCTGTAGTTGAAGCAGGTTTTGCGTCCATCCAAATTTGGAGCGCTGCTATGTATTCCCGACACTTACATACTCACTGTGGGGTCAGTGCGGTGGTGTGCATTGCGGTGCGGTTCGGTGAGATACGGTAACGTGTGGTACGGTGCGGCACTGTGCGACGTGTTTCATAGGTGTATTTTTGTTCTTGGGACGTGGCGGGAGGGAGAGGTTCTTGTATATAACAAAACCAAATTGTTTCTACAATCAAAACGAAAACAATACCATGAACAAAATCTCTTCACGCGCCGCCACGTGCGACAAACAAACGAATTTGTCATCTGGACGAATAAGGCCTGCCTGGGATCTCCATATTATATCTCTCACTGCCAACAGCCTGCTCGCTTTCCTCTCGATATTTCACCCTGCTTACCTCTTCATCGCTGACCCGGCTCACCCTAATATCTTAAACACGCGCCCTCCGTCGTTCGTCGTGTTCTCAGTTCATCTCTCGGCGGTTTCCTTCCGAGCATTGATGATGGAGGCCTGCATCTCAAGGACAATCAACTTGACTATGTCGATCTGCTTCCTAGGCATATGGCTGTGAGCGTTTTGTTTTTTTCAAAATTCCGGACGATTCCTGTATACCTTCCATCGCCTCGGACAAGGTTTCTTGCTTATTGTAATATGTCTGCGCAAGCGTTCCCGGAAACTATATTCACACGATGATCATATTCCCAAGCGGGAAACGTCAGGACGGAGGCTACTGATAAGAGGGTAGGGGTAGGGGGTGGGGGAGAAAGGGAACGGCGAGATTTATCCTACCCAGATTCTCCAGTGAGGCGAGGTTTCACTGGAGAACAAGTAGCAGGACATACATGCAGCCATTTCGTAATTCTTCCGGATAGCGTGTAGCCACGGTGTCTATGCAGGACGATTTACGTATACAACGTGCATATCAATTCGGTGTGCACGTTTCGTTCAGCTCTAAGAACTACTCCTGATTGCTGCACGAACAACTGTACGTCAATAGGTTTACTGCGGCGGCTGCTTCTGTCTGCTTTGAACACGTACAGCTGGTAAATGTTGCGCCACTGTAAGGCGTGCAAAGTCTAACGTTGCCACTATGGGGTAGACATGCCCTTCGTTTTACTGTACTCGTGCTTACGTTTTTTCGCGGACTCTGACAGCAATGACCAATGCGAATGCCTCCGTCGCGCTGGGCTCGTTGAAACATCTGCACGAACCTATCGTCTGCACGTCGTAGGTCATGGCAGGCGCGTCAACCAACAAATGGAGGGTGTACTCGTAGGAACTCAATCTCCTACACCGACCGTGTCGAAAAACCAAAACACCGCACAATAGACTTTCAGACGCATAACACCCGAAAGGCGATGTGCGTGAGGTTTCAAGCGACGGAAAGGTACAACGGATAACCTGGGAGTTCAGGTTGCCCAGCTGTCTACAGTCCCCACGCCCCGGAAGTTATCGGGAAGCACGTAACACGTACACGCTGTAATGGTAATGACCCCGCACTAGCACTTCAACTGGAGCAGCTTTGAAGTATATTCAAGGGCATAATACTGTATGCTGGAAATATTGTTCTGTATTATAATTTTAGGGCCGTGTTTTGGAAAAAAGAATGAGGCGGGCGGGCGCGAACCGCGAGGGTTTTTTTCTTGCTTTTTCAAACAAAAAATGGAGTCCTCAAAACGGATCGTACGAGAGTCGGATGCGTTGTTGACATTTTTGCACTATTAATAGGGGAATCTACTAACCATGATTTCTGTCATTTGATCGCGAAAAAAACATTTTCGCTGATATTATTCCCATCTGACTCTTAAAAAAGTGAATCACCAAGCAGGCGTTCAAAACTATGCCTAAAAAAAAATGAAGAAATGCAATTCCACAAGAAGACATTTTTATTTTTTTTTCGCGTTATAAATTTGGGGGAAGATGTCCAACTGGACGTGGAAAACTCCCCGAACCGGAGCAACCTACGGGAAGTTGAGCTGTGTCGTCGACTGCTCCCGAGGCGAAATCCACCATTCCCGAAAGACACAACCATCGGAACGGCGGCAGGGAAAGGTCCGACGGCCCATAGAACATATTATGCGACAATCCGTGGTGCATCAAAAACTACAAGGATGTCGCAAGCCCCGTCCTTCACCCTTTTTTGCCTGTGGAGCCACGTGAGCACCGAGCGGAGCACAACTTTACTCTGACCTTCGTTCGCGGCTGCATTATCATCCCTGCTGCGCCAGCCACCGAAAACATTCCAGGCGCGCTATCCTATTCGGCGGTGCCAGCAAACAAAAAGTCGGTCCGTGGCCGCGGTGAACGGGGGTGGGCGCGATCCGTCGCTAGCTTCTTCGATTGCTTTCGGTTAGTCGTTCACCTTTGTGAATTGAGCGATTTTGCATCAAAAATCAACATCATTTTCCTACTCTTTAATGGGATTCCATTCAAAAAAAAAATGATACTGGCCCTAAACTGTGCGTGATTGTGATTATACACGCGAACGTTTGTCCACCGCGCTCAACGCACACGGAACCAGCGCCAGTCACGGAGGCTCTGTGCGCTCACATACACTCCCACGGGGGACCATAGTTATTAGGGCCTATGGTTTACATAAAAACCAATATATTTTACCATTTTTACTAACAATATTTGTTTATAGTAACTATGGCCCCCCGTAATTTAATAGCGAAATCGTCTCGAACGGGTGAAGTCGCAATTGGTGAAGAGAAGGTCAACGCACGAGTAGGTGGGGGAACCAACGTGTGTAACGACATGGGTTACACATTGTTTAAACTAAAACAGAACCGTAGCATATTATCATAACGCTTACCCTGGTATGTTTTTACGTCTGCCCAACAAACCGCTAGCCTACAACTAACTACCGGTAGGCAGAATGTATCTGTCTGTCAACAGCAGCATTCGAAACATTTACCTATCACATGCTGCAGGTTGTATCGTCAGGCCCTCATCCCACTAGTGAGGAGATTGAGAGGAACGAGGCGCTCTGCTGTTGAAGTCGTGTATCAGTATTTATTTACACATGGTAGTAGTGGCAGCTGTTATGACGGTTTAGTTATGTTTATATGTTCTACGTTGAGAAACCCAACTCTACGAGTACTTCTAGTTAGTCAGAATATATATGCCTGTCCGCAGCAACGTTCAGGCCGTTCTTCTAACAGATTTCTGATGGAGCAAAAGGTAATGTGAGGCCCACCCTCCTACTTTTGAGGGGGCCTAAAAGCAAGAGAAGCTTTGCGTTAGTTGTCGCACGGCAGTAGGAGTGGTGGCACTTGCTCCAAAAATATTCTGTATTGAACACAAGTCAGGTACAGATATATCGTCGCCAACATATTATGCCCAATTCCGCCTTGAGGAACCAGGAAACACGCAACACACAGTACGCGTACAAAGAAAGGGTTGAAATAATTTACGCAGACAAAAGCCTATCGTACATTGACGCCAACCCTGCTCTCGTGTGCCCTACTACTGCTGATGCTGCTGCTGCTGCTCCGGAGCCGATCGTGCATCGACGCCAACCCTGCTCTCGTGTGCCCTACTGCTGTTAAAGTTGCTGCTGCTGCTGCTGCTGCTCCGGTGTATTCTACATCCACCACGCCATGAAGACATTTTTTTTCTTCTAATTAATACTGAACCCGAACATCCCGGATACACATAGGACCGCGTGCGTAGTTTTCCATTAGTGTTGGTTCAATACAATCCCCCGTCGCTCTGCATTACCCATCGCCGATTAGGACCGACCCCGGCATTTTTTGTTTTTTTCACGTATCGTGATTTTGTTTGTCTCAAATCGTGATTTTTTTGTCGTGAATCAGGGTCGCTCTAACGAAACAAAAAAATGAAACGATTCGTGAGGGTTTTGTCTATAACAGAGGATCGTGTTTTCATTCTCATGAATCGGGAAAAAAAAACAAAAAACGACTTTTGCTCTTTTCTTCTGAAAGTTGTATTGCCAGTGCACAACCCCCCGCCCGGAGACGGGGGGCTGGAGAGAGGGTGACCCCCCAGGCTTGCCGCGACAGCAACCCCAAGCTCACATCCGTATACTGGAGTCCACATACAACCCCACTAGCGGCATAGAACTCTCGACGCCAGCCTGCCTAACTCCTATCAGACAATCAGTATCTGAAAAATACCCCGAGGAAACATGCCAGGTACAGGGTAGCCTCACGACCACGTGCACATATATTTACAGCCAAAAAAATTAAATCACAACGTACCTCAATGTTAATGCACGGGATAACCCCCCTCTCCTAGACTTTCAAATTGCGCGCAAAATCCGAGCAGACGCACCTCTTCTTCAATGTTTTTAACTACCATAGCAAATTATATTATATAACATATAGAAACCCACTTACTTGCGTTAAAACAAACGAAAACGTCAAACGAGGCGGCCAGCCGCGCCGCCGCTTGCGCAATCTACGACACCCGTTCGTACCACCATCGAACGTAACGGGTACGTCTAACAAACAGCAACAAACACACAAGTTACTGCAACCATTTTACTCCCCCAACGCTGACTCCCTCAAAAGCACGGACGGGTGGGTGGGAACTCAAACTAGTCTGTATCACACCTTGAACCTGTAACGTTGCCTCTGCTTCACTGCGCTGTGACGTGCAAGTTGCGGCTATGTACGAGGCAATGTGGGTGTACCAAGGGCTACGATCCATGCCACCGTGGGACACCGCATTCAACGGATTGGCTAACCTTCTGACATGCGTAAAAAACTCCCATTATCTCATTATTTCGAGAATACTCTGCTTTGCACTTTTCTTTCGACGTTGTAATATTTTTATGTGGAACCCCCCGGCAGGAGAACGGGGGTTGGAGAGGGGGGGATCCCCTTGGGCTGCCCCAGCAGCAACCCAACGCTGTTATCGGGAATATTGAATCTGCTCCCACCCCAACTCGCGATATATATATATATATATATATATAAACAAAACTAAAAATTGGTTTTCTCTGGTCGGTCGCCGTGGGAGCGTTTCGGTGGCCTTTCGCAAGATTGTCAACCCTGATTCGCGAGAGCTTGGTCCTATTCGGAAGTAGAGGGATATTTCGGGAACAGATTCAACAGGACTGCCGTTGATCTCAGCTAGCTGCCTCGGCCCGAAGAGATCGGCTATAAGACGGCATACATACGATAGTAGACCATTTGTTTTTCTATTTCGTTCCGTAATAGTTTCAACACAGGACTACGACGCGGGTCTTTGTATTATTTGGGTGTGTGGACACATGTAGACAGCATACGACGGGCGTCACGCTGGTGCTGCCTCTTCGTATACCGCTTGGCCAGTTGGCCTTCTGCTGGCGTTGCTCCTGCTCGTGCCGCTCCTGCTTGTGCCGCTCGTGCTCGTGCCGCTCCTTTTGGTGCCGCTCCTGCTGGTGCTGCTTTTGCTTTCGCCGCTTCCGTTGGTACCGGGGGCTTATCCCGCTAGTGCCGCTCCTGCCTCGTAGATGTCATCGCCTGCTCCTGGTGGTGCTGCTTCTACAGAGTGGACTGCACTTTTTCCTGCTGCCGATATTAAAGGTTCTGCCTTCAATACACCTCTGCCTCGCTCTTTCTGGCGGATCTTGGAAGCCCATTTCGAACAGAACCCCCCTGTCCATTTCAGTGCTCAATCCCACTGTAAAGTGCAACCGCTGCATCTCCCAGCTATATAATGAAGACAGAACTTTGGAGGCAAGGTCGATTTAGCGACCGGCCACCACGACACCTGCCCCGGCAGCGGGATAATCTTGAAGTGGCCCAAATACTCTGAATTAAGCGCCAGGCCTATCGACGTCCGCACCGTGTCCTTCACGCTCAAGACAGGAGGTGGCGGTGAATTGCGTTATGTGCTTCTCTGTTGCTGTTGCTATTGGTGGTGTTGTTGTGTGCTACCTATTAATACTGCCGCGGCTGCTGTTGTTGTTGTTGTGGTGGTTGTTGTTGTTGTTGTTGTTGTTGTTGCTGTTGTTGGTGTTGTTGTTGGTGTGTTTGTCGTTGTTGGTGTTGTTGTTGTGGTTGTTGTTGTTGTTGCTGATGTTGTTTGTCGCCTACGTCTACCGCCGCGGCTGCTGTTGTTGAGTTTTTTCCACACTACTTGCACTTTTTGGTACTAATATACGAGAACACGACTTAGTGGCGGAGCCCATTGTTGCTGCTACTTCTGCTGCTGCACCTTTTCCTGATGTTGTTCCCCTGCGCGCCTACCGCCCCTGATGCTGCTTTTCTCATTTCAGGTTGGTTTACGTAGTCGTCGTTCGCGTTGTTGCTGTTGTAGGGACCTTTGAGTCAGTATCTACTGCCGCTGCTGCTGCTGCTGCTGCTCCTGCTGCTGTTAGTGTTGTTGTTGACGTTGCTGTTCCCGCATGTTCGACCTCTAGGATTGAATCTACAACCAAGATGTTTTTGCCTCCGTGTTTTTATAGTACGCGTATGCGCTGCTGTTGCCGCTGCTGCTGCCGTTGTTCGTTACAGCCTGCGTTCCTTTCCACACCGAGGCAGCTGTCTACCTTCGCTGTTGCTGCTGTTGTTTACCTGGTATGCTGTTGGTGGTGGTGCGGTTGCTGTTCCCGCACGTAGTCGACCTTTAACGCTAAATCCAAGACCAAAACGTACTAATAATGCCATTTGTTTATGCGATATTTATACTGCGCCTATTGACATTTGCTTTCGTGCTGCTGCTGCTGCTGCCGCTGCTACTGCCGTTGTTGTTTACAGCCTGCGTTCGTTTCCTCAACAGCAGGGTCTACCGCCGCTGCTGCTGTTGTTGTTCATGCTGTTGTTGTTGTTGTTGTTGTTGTGGATGTTGTTGTTGTGGTGGTTGTTGTTGTTGTTGTTGTTGTTGTTGCTGTTGTCGTCGTCGTCGTTGCTGTGTTCCCGCACGCGAGAACACGAATTTGTGGCGCAGCCCATTGCTGCTGCTTCTACTGCTGCTGCTGCTGCTGCGTTTCCTGCTGCTATAACCCCGCGCGCCTATCGTCCCTGATGCTGATTTTGTTGTGTACGCAGACGTCTTCCGCATAGTTGCTGTTGTACGCGGCTTTGAGTCAGGGTTTGCCGCTGCTGCTGCTGCTGCAGCTGTTGTCTATGCTGTTGTTGTTGGCGTGGTTGTTGTTGTTCCCGCATGTTGTCGCCCTTCAGCACTAAATACAAAACACAAATACATACCAGGTACTACAGAAGTACGTATACCCAAAAACAAATGTATTTTCGTTTTTTCTTGGTTCGAGCTCACACCGAGACAGGGGTATTGTACGCGTACTGCCATTTCTAGATGTAAGTGCTGCTGATGCCGTTGTTTTCATTTGGCACACTACTCCAACCAATTGTTTTTTCTTAACAGCTGCCATTGTTGTTTACAGCCTGCGTTTCTTGCCACACCGAGACAGTTGCCTACCGCCGCTGCTGCTGTTGTTGTTGTTGTTGTTGTTGTTGTTGTTGTTGTTGTTGGTGTTGTTGGTGTTGTTGTTGGTGTGTTTGTCGTTGTTGCTGTTGTTGGTGTTGTTGTTGGTGTGTTTGTCGTTGTTGGTGTTGTTGTTGTGGTTGTTGTTGTTGTTGCTGATGTTGTTTGTCGCCTACGTCTACCGCCGCGGCTGCTGTTGTTGAGTTTTGTCCACACTACTTGCAATTTTTCGTACTAATATACGAGAACACGACTTGGTGGCGGAGCCCATTGCTGCTGCTACTTCTGCTGCTAACCTTTTCCTGATGTTGTTCCCCTGCGCGCCTACCGCCCCGGATGCTGCTTTTCTCATTTCAGGTTGGTTTACGTAGTCGTCGTTCGCGTTGTTGCTGTTGTAGGGACCTTTGAGTCAGTATCTACTGCCGCTGCTGCTGCTGCTGCTGCTCCTGCTGCTGTTAGTGTTGTTGTTGGCGTTGCTGTTCCCGCATGTTCGACCTCTAGGATTGAATCTACAACCAAGATGTTTTTGCCTCCGTGTTTTTATAGTACGCGTATGCGCTGCTGTTGCCGCTGCTGCTGCCGTTGTTCGTTACAGCCTGCGTTCCTTTCCACACCGAGGCAGCTGTCTACCTTCGCTGTTGCTGCTGTTGTTTACCTGGTATGCTGTTGGTGGTGGTGCGGTTGCTGTTCCCGCACGTAGTCGACCTTTAACGCTAAATCCAAGACCAAAACGTACTAATAATGCCATTTGTTTATGCGATATTAATACTGCGCCTATTGACATTTGCTTTCGTGCTGCTGCTGCTGCTGCTGCCGCTGCTACTGCCGTTGTTGTTTACAGCCTGCGTTCGTTTCCTCAACAGCAGTGTCTACCGCCGCTGCTGCTGTTGTTGTTCATGCTGTTGTTGTTGTTGTTGTTGTTGCTGTGGATGTTGTTGTTGTTGTGGTTGTTGTTGTTGTTGTTGTTGTTGTTGTTGTTGTTCTTGTTGCTGTGGTCGTCGTCGTCGTTGCTGTGTTCCCGCACGCGAGAACACGAATTTGTGGCGCAGCCCATTGCTGCTGCTTCTACTGCTGCTGCTGCTGCGTTTCTTGCTGCTATAACCCCGCGCGCACATCGTCCCTGATGCTGATTTTGTTGTGTACGCAGACGTCTTCCGCATAGTTGCTGTTGTACGCGGCTTTGAGTCAGGGTTTGCCGCTGCTGCTGCTGCTGCAGCTGTTGTCTATGTTGTTGTTGTTGGCGTGGTTGTTGTTGTTCCCGCATGTTGTCGACCTTCAGCACTAAATACAAAACACAAATACATACCAGGTACTACAGAAGTACGTATACCCAAAAACAAATGTAATTTCGTTTTTTCTTGGTTCGAGCTCACACCGAGACAGGGGTATTGTACGCGTACTGCCATTTCTATATGTATGTGCTGCTGATGCCGTTGTTTTTATTTGGCACGCTACTATAACCAATTGTTTTTCCTTAACAGCTGCCATTGTTGTTTACAGCCTGCGTTTCTTGCCACACCGAGACAGTTGCCTACCGCCGCTGCTGCTGTTGTTGTTGTTGTTGTTGTTGTTGTTGCTGTTGTTGGTGTTGTTGTTGGTGTGTTTGTCGTTGTTGCTGTTGTTGGTGTTGTTGTTGGTGTGTTTGTCGTTGTTGGTGTTGTTGTTGTGGTTGTTGTTGTTGTTGCTGATGTTGTTTGTCGCCTACGTCTACCGCCGCGGCTGCTGTTGTTGAGTTTTGTCCACACTACTTGCAATTTTTCGTACTAATATACGAGAACACGACTTGGTGGCGGAGCCCATTGCTGCTGCTACTTCTGCTGCTCACGTTTTCCTGATGTTGTTCCCCTGCGCGCCTACCGCCCCTGATGCTGCTTTTCTCATTTCAGGTTGGTTTACGTAGTCGTCGTTCGCGTTGTTGCTGTTGTAGGGACCTTTGAGTCAGTATCTCCTGCCGCTGCTGCTGCTGCTGCTGCTGCTCCTGTTAGTGTTGTGTTTGACGTTGCTGTTCCCGCATGCTCGACCTCCAGGATTGAATCTACAACCAAGATGTTTTTGCCTCCGTGTTTTTATAGTACGCGTATGCGCTGCTGTTGCCGCTGCTGCTGCCGTTGTTCGTTACAGCCTGCGTTCCTTTCCACACCGAGGCAGCTGTCTACCTTCGCTGTTGCTGCTGTTGTTTACCTGATATGCTGTTGGTGGTGGTGCTGTTGCTGTTCCCGCACGTAGTCGACCTTTAACGCTAAATCCAAGACTAAAACGTACTAATAATGCCATTTGTTTATGCGATATTAATACTGCGCCTGCTGACATTTGCTTTCGTGCTGCTGCTGCTGCTGCTGCTGCCGCTGCTACTGCCGTTGTTGTTTACAGCCTGCGTTCGTTTCCTCAACAGCAGGGTCTACCGCCGCTGCTGCTGTTGTTGTTCATGCTGTTGTTGTTCATGCTGTTGTTGTTGATGTTGTTGTGGATGTTGTTGTTTTTGTGGTTGTTGTTGTTGTTGTTGTTCTTGCTGTTGTCGTCGTCGTCGTTGCTGTGTTCCCACACGCGAGAACACGAATTTGTGGCGCAGCCCATTGCTGCTGCTTCTACTGCTGCTACTGCTGCGTTTCCTGCTGCTATAACCCCGCGCGCACATCGTCCCTGATGCTGATTTTGTTGTGTACGCAGACGTCTTCCGCATAGTTGCTGTTGTACGCGGCTTTGAGTCAGGGTTTGCCGCTGCTGCTGCTGCTGCTGCAGCTGTTGTCTATGTTGTTGTTGTTGGCGTGGTTGTTGTTGTTCCCGCATGTTGTCGACCTTCAGCACTAAATACAAAACACAAATACATACCAGGTACTACAGCAGTACGTATACCCAAAAACAAATGTAATTTCGTTTTTTCTAGGTACGAGCTCACACCGAGACAGGGGTATTGTACGGGTACTACTATTTCTATATGTATGTGCTGCTGATGCCGTTGTTTTTGTTTGGCACACTACTATAACCAATTGTTTTTTCTTAACAGCTGCCATTGTTGTTTACAGTCTGCGTTTCTTTCCACACCGAGACAGTTGCCTACCGCCGCTGCTGCTGTTGTTGTTCATCCCGTTGTTGTTGTTGTTGTTGTTGTTGTTGTTGTTGCTGTTGTTGGTGTTGTTGTTGGTGTGTTTGTCGTTGTTGGTGTTGTTGTTGTGGTTGTTGTTGTTGTTGTTGTTGCTGATGTTGTTTGTCGCCTACGTCTACCGCCGCGGCTGCTGTTGTTGAGTTTTTTCCACACTACTTGCAATTTTTGGTACTAATATACGAGAACACGACTTGGTGGCGGAGCCCATTGCTGCTGCTACTTCTGCTGCTGCACCTTTTCCTGATGTTGTTCCCCTGCGCGCCTACCGCCCCTGATGCTGCTTTTCTCATTTCAGGTTGGTTTACGTAGTCGTCGTTCGCGTTGTTGCTGTTGTAGGGACCTTTGAGTCAGTATCTCCTGCCGCTGCTGCTGCTGCTGCTGCTGCTCCTGTTAGCGTTGTTGTTGACGTTGCTGTTCCCGCATGCTCGACCTCCAGGATTGAATCTACAACCAAGATGTTTTTGCCTCCGTGTTTTTATAGTACGCGTATGCGCTGCTGTTGCCGCTGCTGCTGCCGTTGTTCGTTACAGCCTGCGTTCCTTTCCACACCGAGGCAGCTGTCTACCTTCGCTGTTGCTGCTGTTGTTTACCTGATATGCTGTTGGTGGTGGTGCTGTTGCTGTTCCCGCACGTAGTCGACCTTTAACGCTAAATCCAAGACTAAAACGTACTAATAATGCCATTTGTTTATGCGATATTAATACTGCGCCTATTGACATTTGCTTTCGTGCTGCTGCTGCTGCTGCTGCTGCCGCTGCTACTGCCGTTGTTGTTTACAGCCTGCGTTCGTTTCCTCAACAGCAGGGTCTACCGCCGCTGCTGCTGTTGTTGTTCATGCTGTTGTTGTTCATGCTGTTGTTGTTGATGTTGTTGTGGATGTTGTTGTTTTTGTGGTTGTTGTTGTTGTTGTTGTTGTTCTTGCTGTTGTCGTCGTCGTCGTTGCTGTGTTCCCACACGCGAGAACACGAATTTGTGGCGCAGCCCATTGCTGCTGCTTCTACTGCTGCTACTGCTGCGTTTCCTGCTGCTATAACCCCGCGCGCACATCGTCCCTGATGCTGATTTTGTTGTGTACGCAGACGTCTTCCGCATAGTTGCTGTTGTACGCGGCTTTGAGTCAGGGTTTGCCGCTGCTGCTGCTGCTGCAGCTGTTGTCTATGTTGTTGTTGTTGGCGTGGTTGTTGTTGTTCCCGCATGTTGTCGACCTTCAGCACTAAATACAAAACACAAATACATACCAGGTACTACAGCAGTACGTATACCCAAAAACAAATGTAATTTCGTTTTTTCTAGGTACGAGCTCACACCGAGACAGGGGTATTGTACGGGTACTACTATTTCTATATGTATGTGCTGCTGATGCCGTTGTTTTTGTTTGGCACACTACTATAACCAATTGTTTTTTCTTAACAGCTGCCATTGTTGTTTACAGTCTGCGTTTCTTTCCACACCGAGACAGTTGCCTACCGCCGCTGCTGCTGTTGTTGTTCATCCCGTTGTTGTTGTTGTTGTTGTTGTTGTTGTTGTTGCTGTTGTTGGTGTTGTTGTTGGTGTGTTTGTCGTTGTTGGTGTTGTTGTTGTGGTTGTTGTTGTTGTTGTTGTTGCTGATGTTGTTTGTCGCCTACGTCTACCGCCGCGGCTGCTGTTGTTGAGTTTTTTCCACACTACTTGCAATTTTTGGTACTAATATACGAGAACACGACTTGGTGGCGGAGCCCATTGCTGCTGCTACTTCTGCTGCTGCACCTTTTCCTGATGTTGTTCCCCTGCGCGCCTACCGCCCCTGATGCTGCTTTTCTCATTTCAGGTTGGTTTACGTAGTCGTCGTTCGCGTTGTTGCTGTTGTAGGGACCTTTGAGTCAGTATCTCCTGCCGCTGCTGCTGCTGCTGCTGCTGCTCCTGTTAGCGTTGTTGTTGACGTTGCTGTTCCCGCATGCTCGACCTCCAGGATTGAATCTACAACCAAGATGTTTTTGCCTCCGTGTTTTTATAGTACGCGTATGCGCTGCTGTTGCCGCTGCTGCTGCCGTTGTTCGTTACAGCCTGCGTTCCTTTCCACACCGAGGCAGCTGTCTACCTTCGCTGTTGCTGCTGTTGTTTACCTGATATGCTGTTGGTGGTGGTGCTGTTGCTGTTCCCGCACGTAGTCGACCTTTAACGCTAAATCCAAGACTAAAACGTACTAATAATGCCATTTGTTTATGCGATATTAATACTGCGCCTATTGACATTTGCTTTCGTGCTGCTGCTGCTGCTGCTGCTGCCGCTGCTACTGCCGTTGTTGTTTACAGCCTGCGTTCGTTTCCTCAACAGCAGGGTCTACCGCCGCTGCTGCTGTTGTTGTTCATGCTGTTGTTGTTCATGCTGTTGTTGTTGATGTTGTTGTGGATGTTGTTGTTTTTGTGGTTGTTGTTGTTGTTGTTGTTGTTCTTGCTGTTGTCGTCGTCGTCGTTGCTGTGTTCCCACACGCGAGAACACGAATTTGTGGCGCAGCCCATTGCTGCTGCTTCTACTGCTGCTACTGCTGCGTTTCCTGCTGCTATAACCCCGCGCGCACATCGTCCCTGATGCTGATTTTGTTGTGTACGCAGACGTCTTCCGCATAGTTGCTGTTGTACGCGGCTTTGAGTCAGGGTTTGCCGCTGCTGCTGCTGCTGCAGCTGTTGTCTATGTTGTTGTTGTTGGCGTGGTTGTTGTTGTTCCCGCATGTTGTCGACCTTCAGCACTAAATACAAAACACAAATACATACCAGGTACTACAGAAGTACGTATACCCAAAAACAAATGTAATTTCGTTTTTTCTTGGTTCGAGCTCACACCGAGACAGGGGTATTGTACGCGTACTGCCATTTCTATATGTATGTGCTGCTGATGCCGTTGTTTTTATTTGGCACGCTACTATAACCAATTGTTTTTCCTTAACAGCTGCCATTGTTGTTTACAGCCTGCGTTTCTTGCCACACCGAGACAGTTGCCTACCGCCGCTGCTGCTGTTGTTGTTGTTGTTGTTGTTGTTGTTGCTGTTGTTGGTGTTGTTGTTGGTGTGTTTGTCGTTGTTGCTGTTGTTGGTGTTGTTGTTGGTGTGTTTGTCGTTGTTGGTGTTGTTGTTGTGGTTGTTGTTGTTGTTGCTGATGTTGTTTGTCGCCTACGTCTACCGCCGCGGCTGCTGTTGTTGAGTTTTGTCCACACTACTTGCAATTTTTCGTACTAATATACGAGAACACGACTTGGTGGCGGAGCCCATTGCTGCTGCTACTTCTGCTGCTCACGTTTTCCTGATGTTGTTCCCCTGCGCGCCTACCGCCCCTGATGCTGCTTTTCTCATTTCAGGTTGGTTTACGTAGTCGTCGTTCGCGTTGTTGCTGTTGTAGGGACCTTTGAGTCAGTATCTCCTGCCGCTGCTGCTGCTGCTGCTGCTGCTCCTGTTAGTGTTGTGTTTGACGTTGCTGTTCCCGCATGCTCGACCTCCAGGATTGAATCTACAACCAAGATGTTTTTGCCTCCGTGTTTTTATAGTACGCGTATGCGCTGCTGTTGCCGCTGCTGCTGCCGTTGTTCGTTACAGCCTGCGTTCCTTTCCACACCGAGGCAGCTGTCTACCTTCGCTGTTGCTGCTGTTGTTTACCTGATATGCTGTTGGTGGTGGTGCTGTTGCTGTTCCCGCACGTAGTCGACCTTTAACGCTAAATCCAAGACTAAAACGTACTAATAATGCCATTTGTTTATGCGATATTAATACTGCGCCTGCTGACATTTGCTTTCGTGCTGCTGCTGCTGCTGCTGCTGCCGCTGCTACTGCCGTTGTTGTTTACAGCCTGCGTTCGTTTCCTCAACAGCAGGGTCTACCGCCGCTGCTGCTGTTGTTGTTCATGCTGTTGTTGTTCATGCTGTTGTTGTTGATGTTGTTGTGGATGTTGTTGTTTTTGTGGTTGTTGTTGTTGTTGTTGTTCTTGCTGTTGTCGTCGTCGTCGTTGCTGTGTTCCCACACGCGAGAACACGAATTTGTGGCGCAGCCCATTGCTGCTGCTTCTACTGCTGCTACTGCTGCGTTTCCTGCTGCTATAACCCCGCGCGCACATCGTCCCTGATGCTGATTTTGTTGTGTACGCAGACGTCTTCCGCATAGTTGCTGTTGTACGCGGCTTTGAGTCAGGGTTTGCCGCTGCTGCTGCTGCTGCTGCAGCTGTTGTCTATGTTGTTGTTGTTGGCGTGGTTGTTGTTGTTCCCGCATGTTGTCGACCTTCAGCACTAAATACAAAACACAAATACATACCAGGTACTACAGCAGTACGTATACCCAAAAACAAATGTAATTTCGTTTTTTCTAGGTACGAGCTCACACCGAGACAGGGGTATTGTACGGGTACTACTATTTCTATATGTATGTGCTGCTGATGCCGTTGTTTTTGTTTGGCACACTACTATAACCAATTGTTTTTTCTTAACAGCTGCCATTGTTGTTTACAGTCTGCGTTTCTTTCCACACCGAGACAGTTGCCTACCGCCGCTGCTGCTGTTGTTGTTCATCCCGTTGTTGTTGTTGTTGTTGTTGTTGTTGTTGTTGCTGTTGTTGGTGTTGTTGTTGGTGTGTTTGTCGTTGTTGGTGTTGTTGTTGTGGTTGTTGTTGTTGTTGTTGTTGCTGATGTTGTTTGTCGCCTACGTCTACCGCCGCGGCTGCTGTTGTTGAGTTTTTTCCACACTACTTGCAATTTTTGGTACTAATATACGAGAACACGACTTGGTGGCGGAGCCCATTGCTGCTGCTACTTCTGCTGCTGCACCTTTTCCTGATGTTGTTCCCCTGCGCGCCTACCGCCCCTGATGCTGCTTTTCTCATTTCAGGTTGGTTTACGTAGTCGTCGTTCGCGTTGTTGCTGTTGTAGGGACCTTTGAGTCAGTATCTCCTGCCGCTGCTGCTGCTGCTGCTGCTGCTCCTGTTAGCGTTGTTGTTGACGTTGCTGTTCCCGCATGCTCGACCTCCAGGATTGAATCTACAACCAAGATGTTTTTGCCTCCGTGTTTTTATAGTACGCGTATGCGCTGCTGTTGCCGCTGCTGCTGCCGTTGTTCGTTACAGCCTGCGTTCCTTTCCACACCGAGGCAGCTGTCTACCTTCGCTGTTGCTGCTGTTGTTTACCTGATATGCTGTTGGTGGTGGTGCTGTTGCTGTTCCCGCACGTAGTCGACCTTTAACGCTAAATCCAAGACTAAAACGTACTAATAATGCCATTTGTTTATGCGATATTAATACTGCGCCTATTGACATTTGCTTTCGTGCTGCTGCTGCTGCTGCTGCTGCCGCTGCTACTGCCGTTGTTGTTTACAGCCTGCGTTCGTTTCCTCAACAGCAGGGTCTACCGCCGCTGCTGCTGTTGTTGTTCATGCTGTTGTTGTTCATGCTGTTGTTGTTGATGTTGTTGTGGATGTTGTTGTTTTTGTGGTTGTTGTTGTTGTTGTTGTTGTTCTTGCTGTTGTCGTCGTCGTCGTTGCTGTGTTCCCACACGCGAGAACACGAATTTGTGGCGCAGCCCATTGCTGCTGCTTCTACTGCTGCTACTGCTGCGTTTCCTGCTGCTATAACCCCGCGCGCACATCGTCCCTGATGCTGATTTTGTTGTGTACGCAGACGTCTTCCGCATAGTTGCTGTTGTACGCGGCTTTGAGTCAGGGTTTGCCGCTGCTGCTGCTGCTGCTGCAGCTGTTGTCTATGTTGTTGTTGTTGGCGTGGTTGTTGTTGTTCCCGCATGTTGTCGACCTTCAGCACTAAATACAAAACACAAATACATACCAGGTACTCCAGCAGTACGTATACCCAAAAACAAATGTAATTTCGTTTTTTCTAGGTACGAGCTCACACCGAGACAGGGGTATTGTACGGGTACTACTATTTCTATATGTATGTGCTGCTGATGCCGTTGTTTTTGTTTGGCACACTACTATAACCAATTGTTTTTTCTTAACAGCTGACATTGTTGTTTACAGTCTGCGTTTCTTTCCACACCGAGACAGTTGCCTACCGCCGCTGCTGCTGTTGTTGTTCATCCCGTTGTTGTTGTTGTTGTTGTTGTTGTTGTTGTTGTTGTTGTTGGTGTTGTTGTTGGTGTGTTTGTCGTTGTTGGTGTTGTTGTTGTGGTTGTGGTTGTTGTTGTTGTTGCTGATGTTGTTTGTCGCCTACGTCTACCGCCGCGGCTGCTGTTGTTGAGTTTTTTCCACACTACTTGCAATTTTTGGTACTAATATACGAGAACACGACTTGGTGGCGGAGCCCATTGCTGCTGCTACTTCTGCTGCTGCACCTTTTCCTGATGTTGTTCCCCTGCGCGCCTACCGCCCCTGATGCTGCTTTTCTCATTTCAGGTTGGTTTACGTAGTCGTCGTTCGCGTTGTTGCTGTTGTAGGGACCTTTGAGTCAGTATCTCCTGCCGCTGCTGCTGCTGCTGCTGCTGCTCCTGTTAGTGTTGTGTTTGACGTTGCTGTTCCCGCATGCTCGACCTCCAGGATTCAATCTACAACCAAGATGTTTTTGCCTCCGCGTATGCGCTGCTGTTGCCGCTGCTGCTGCCGTTGTTCGTTACAGCCTGCGTTCCTTTCCACACCGAGGCAGCTGTCTACCTTCGCTGTTGCTGCTGTTGTTTACCTGGTATGCTGTTGGTGGTGGTGCTGTTGCTGTTCCCGCACGTAGTCGACTTTAAACGCTAAATCCAAGACTAAAACGTACTAATAATGCCATTTGTTTATGCGATATTAATACTGCGCCTGCTGACATTTGCTTTCCTGCTGCTGCTGCTGCTGCCGCTGCTACTGCCGTTGTTGTTTACAGCCTGCGTTCGTTTCCTCAACATCAGTGTCTACCGCCGCTGCTGCTGTTGTTGTTCATGCTGTTGTTGTTGTTGTTGTTGTTGTGGATGTTGTTGTTGTTGTGGTTGTTGTTGTTGTTGTTGTTGTTGCTATTGTCGTCGTCGTCGTTGCTGTGTTCCCGCACGCGAGAACACGAATTTGTGGCGCAGCCCATTGCTGCTGCTTCTACTGCTGCTACTGCTGCGTTTCCTGCTGCTATAACCCCGCGCGCCTATCGTCCCTGATGCTGATTTTGTTGTGTACGCAGACGTCTTCCGCATAGTTGCTGTTGTACGCGGCTTTGAGTCAGGGTTTGCCGCTGCTGCTGCTGCTGCTGCAGCTGTTGTCTATGTTGTTGTTGTTGGCGTGGTTGTTGTTGTTCCCGCATGTTGTCGACCTTCAGCACTAAATACAAAACACAAATACATACCAGGTACCAGGTACTACAGCAGTACGTATACCCAAAAACAAATGTAATTTCGTTTTTTCTTGGTTCGAGCTCACACCGAGACAGGGGTATTGTACGCGTACTGATATTTCTATATGTATGTGCTGCTGATGCCGTTGTTTTTATTTGGCACACTACTATACCCAATTGTTTTTCCTTAACAGCTGCCATTGTTGTTTACAGCCTGCGTTTCTTGCCACACCGAGACAGTTGCCTACCGCCGCTGCTGCTGTTGTTGTTGTTGTTGTTGTTGTTGTTGTTGTTGTTGCTGTTGTTGGTGTTGTTGTTGGTGTGTTTGTCGTTGTTGCTGTTGTTGGTGTTGTTGTTGGTGTGTTTGTCGTTGTTGGTGTTGTTGTTGTGGTTGTTGTTGTTGTTATTGTTGCTGATGTTGTTCGTCGCCTACGTCTACCGCCGCGGCTGCTGTTGTTGATTTTTGTCCACACTACTTGCAATTTTTGGTACTAATATACGAGAACACGACTTGGTGGCGGAGCCCATTGCTGCTGCTACTTCTGCTGCTCACGTTTTCCTGATGTTGTTCCCCTGCGCGCCTACCGCCCCTGATGCTGCTTTTCTCATTTCAGGTTGGTTTACGTAGTCGTCGTTCGCGTTGTTGCTGTTGTAGGGACCTTTGAGTCAGTATCTCCTGCCGCTGCTGCTGCTGCTGCTGCTGCTCCTGTTAGTGTTGTGTTTGACGTTGCTGTTCCCGCATGCTCGACCTCCAGGATTGAATCTACAACCAAGATGTTTTTGCCTCCGTGTTTTTATAGTACGCGTATGCGCTGCTGTTGCCGCTGCTGCTGCCGTTGTTCGTTACAGCCTGCGTTCCTTTCCACACCGAGGCAGCTGTCTACCTTCGCTGTTGCTGCTGTTGTTTACCTGATATGCTGTTGGTGGTGGTGCTGTTGCTGTTCCCGCACGTAGTCGACCTTTAACGCTAAATCCAAGACTAAAACGTACTAATAATGCCATTTGTTTATGCGATATTAATACTGCGCCTGCTGACATTTGCTTTCGTGCTGCTGCTGCTGCTGCTGCTGCTGCCGCTGCTACTGCCGTTGTTGTTTACAGCCTGCGTTCGTTTCCTCAACAGCAGGGTCTACCGCCGCTGCTGCTGTTGTTGTTCATGCTGTTGTTGTTCATGCTGTTGTTGTTGATGTTGTTGTGGATGTTGTTGTTTTTGTGGTTGTTGTTGTTGTTGTTGTTGTTGTTCTTGCTGTTGTCGTCGTCGTCGTTGCTGTGTTCCCGCACGCGAGAACACGAATTTGTGGCGCAGCCCATTGCTGCTGCTTCTACTGCTGCTACTGCTGCGTTTCCTGCTGCTATAACCCCGCGCGCACATCGTCCCTGATGCTGATTTTGTTGTGTACGCAGACGTCTTCCGCATAGTTGCTGTTGTACGCGGCTTTGAGTCAGGGTTTGCCGCTGCTGCTGCTGCTGCTGCAGCTGTTGTCTATGTTGTTGTTGTTGGCGTGGTTGTTGTTGTTCCCGCATGTTGTCGACCTTCAGCACTAAATACAAAACACAAATACATACCAGGTACTCCAGCAGTACGTATACCCAAAAACAAATGTAATTTCGTTTTTTCTAGGTACGAGCTCACACAGAGACAGGGGTATTGTACGGGTACTACTATTTCTATATGTATGTGCTGCTGATGCCGTTGTTTTTGTTTGGCACACTACTACAACCAATTGTTTTTTCTTTACAGCTGCCATTGTTGTTTACAGCCTGCGTTTCTTTCCACACCGAGACAGTTGCCTACCGCCGCTGCTGCTGTTGTTGTTCATCCTGTTGTTGTTGTTGTTGCTGTTGTTGGTGTTGTTGTTGGTGTGTTTGTCGTTGTTGGTGTTGTTGTTGTTGTGGTTGTTGTTGTTGTTGCTGATGTTGTTTGTCGCCTACGTCTACCGCCGCGGCTGCTGTTGTTGAGTTTTGTGCACACTACTTGCAATTTTTCGTACTAATATACGAGAACACGACTTGGTGGCGGAGCCCATTGCTGCTGCTACTTCTGCTGCTCATCTTTTCCTGATGTTGTTCCCCTGCGCGCCTACCGCCCCTGATGCTGCTTTTCTCATTTCAGGTTGGTTTACGTAGTCGTCGTTCGCGTTGTTGCTGTTGTAGGGACCTTTGAGTCAGTATCTCCTGCCGCTGCTGCTGCTGCTGCTCCTGCTGCTGTTAGTGTTGTTGTTAACGTTGCTGTTCCCGCATGCTCGACCTCCAGGATTGAATCTACAACCAAGATGTTTTTGCCTCCGTGTTTTTATAGTACGCGTATGCGCTGCTGTTGCCGCTGCTGCTGCCGTTGTTCGTTACAGCCTGCGTTCCTTTCCACACCGAGGCAGCTGTCTACCTTCGCTGTTGCTGCTGTTGTTTACCTGGTATGCTGTTGGTGGTGGTGCTGTTGCTGTTCCCGCACGTAGTCGACCTTTACCGCTAAATCCAGGACTAAAACGTACTAATAATGCCATTTGTTTATGCGATATTAATACTGCGCCTATTGACATTTGCTTTCGTGCTGCTGCTGCTGCTGCCGCTGCTACAGCCGTTGTTGTTTACAGCCTGCGTTCGTTTCCTCAACAGCAGTGTCTACCGCCGCTGCTGCTGTTGTTGTTCATGCTGTTGTTGTTGTTGTTGTTGTGGATGTTGTTGTTGTGGTGGTTGTTGTTGTTGTTGTTGTTGTTGTTGTTGTTGTTGTTGTTGTTGTTGCTGTTGTCGTCGTCGTCGTTGCTGTGTTCCCGCACGCGAGAACACGAATTTGTGGCGCAGCCCATTGCTGCTGCTTCTACTGCTGCTACTGCTGCGTTTCCTGCTGCTATAACCCCGCGCGCCTATCGTCCCTGATGTTGATTTTTTTGTGTACGCAGACGTCTTCCGCATAGTTGCTGTTGTACGCGGCTTTGAGTCAGGGTTTGCCGCTGATGCTGCTGCTGCAGCTGTTGTCTATGTTGTTGTTGTTGGCGTGGTTGTTGTTGTTCCCGCATGTTGTCGACCTTCAGCACTAAATACAAAACACAAATACATACCAGGTACTACAGAAGTACGTATACCCAAAAACAAATGTAATTTTGTTTTTTCTTGGTTCGAGCTCACACCGAGACAGGGGTATTGTACGCGTAGTGCCATTTCTAGATGTAAGTGCTGCTGATTGATGCCGTTGTTTTTGTTTGGCACACTACTCCAACCAATTGTTTTTCTTAACAGCTGCCATTCTTGTTTACAGCCTGCGTTTCTTGCCACACCGAGACAGTTGCCTACCGCCGCTGCTGCTGTTGTTGTTGTTGTTGTTGTTGTTGTTGGTGTTGTTGGTGTTGTTGTTGGTGTGTTTGTCGTTGTTGGTGTTGTTGTTGTGGTTGTTGTTGTTGTTGTTGTTGCTGATGTTGTTTGTCGCCTACGTCTACCGCCGCGGCTGCTGTTGTTGAGTTTTTTCCACACTACTTGCAATTTTTGGTACTAATATACGAGAACACGACTTGGTGGCGGAGCCCATTGCTGCTGCTACTTCTGCTGCTCACCTTTTCCTGATGTTGTTCCCCTGCGCGCCTACCGCCCCTGATGCTGCTTTTCTCATTTCAGGTTGGTTTACGTAGTCGTCGTTCGCGTTGTTGCTGTTGTAGGGACCTTTGAGTCAGTATCTCCTGCCGCTGCTGCTGCTGCTGCTGCTGCTCCTGCTGCTGTTAGTGTTGTTGTTGACGTTGCTGTTCCCGCATGCTCGACCTCCAGGATTGAATCTACAACCAAGATGTTTTTGCCTCCGTGTTTTTATAGTACGCGTATGCGCTGCTGTTGCCGCTGCTGCTGCCGTTGTTCGTTACAGCCTGCGTTCCTTTCCACACCGAGGCAGCTGTCTACCTTCGCTGTTGCTGCTGTTGTTTACCTGGTATGCTGTTGGTGGTGGTGCTGTTGCTGTTCCCGCACGTAGTCGACCTTAAACGCTAAATCCAATAATAAAACGTGCTAATAATGCCATTTGTTATGCGATATTAATACTGCGCCTGCTGACATTTGCTTTCGTGCTGCTGCTGCTGCTGCTGCCGCTGCTACTGCCGTTGTTGTTTACAGCCTGCGTTCGTTTCCTCAACAGCAGTGTCTACCGCCGCTGCTGCTGTTGTTGTTCATGCTGTTGTTGTTGTTGTTGTTGTTGTGGATGTTGTTGTTGTGGTGGTTGTTGTTGTTGTTGTTGTAGTTGTTGTTGCTGTTGTCGTCGTCGTCGTTGCTGTGTTCCCGCACGCGAGAACACGAATTTGTGGCGCAGCCCATTGCTGCTGCTTCTACTGCTGCTACTGCTGCGTTCCTGCTGCTATAACCCCGCGCGCCTATCGTCCCTGATGCTGATTTTGTTGTGTACGCAGACGTCTTCCGCATAGTTGCTGTTGTACGCGGCTTTGAGTCAGGGTTTGCCGCTGCTGCTGCTGCTGCAGCTGTTGTCTATGTTGTTGTTGTTGGCGTGGTTGTTGTTGTTCCCGCATGTTGTCGACCTTCAGCACTAAATACAAAACACAAATACATACCAGGTACTACAGAAGTACGTATACCCAAAAACAAATGTAATTTCGTTTTTTCTTGGTTCGAGCTCACACCGAGACAGGGGTATTGTACGCGTACTGCCATTTCTAGATGTAAGTGCTGCTGATTGATGCCGTTGTTTTTGTTTGGCAGACTACTCCAACCAATTGTTTTTTCTTAACAGCTGCCATTGTTGTTTACAGCCTGCGTTTCTTGCCACACCGAGACAGTTGCCTACCGCCGCTGCTGCTGTTGTTGTTGTTGTTGTTGTTGTTGTTGTTGGTGTTGTTGGTGTTGTTGTTGGTGTGTTTGTCGTTGTTGGTGTTGTTGTTGTTGTTGTTGCTGATGTTGTTTGTCGCCTACGTCTACCGCCGCGGCTGCTGTTGTTGAGTTTTTTCCACACTACTTGCAATTTTTGGTACTAATATACGAGAACACGACTTAGTGGCGGAGCCCATTGCTGCTGCTACTTCTGCTGCTCACCTTTTCCTGATGTTGTTCCCCTGCGCGCCTACCGCCCCTGATGCTGCTTTTCTCATTTCAGGTTGGTTTACGTAGTCGTCGTTCGCGTTGTTGCTGTTGTAGGGACCTTTGAGTCAGTATCTCCTGCCGCTGCTGCTGCTGCTGCTGCTGCTCCTGTTAGTGTTGTGTTTGACGTTGCTGTTCCCGCATGCTCGACCTCCAGGATTGAATCTACAACCAAGATGTTTTTGCCTCCGTGTTTTTATAGTACGCGTATGCGCTGCTGTTGCCGCTGCTGCTGCCGTTGTTCGTTACAGCCTGCGTTCCTTTCCACACCGAGGCAGCTGTCTACCTTCGCTGTTGCTGCTGTTGTTTACCTGGTATGCTGTTGGTGGTGGTGCTGTTGCTGTTCCCGCACGTAGTCGACCTTTAACGCTAAATCCAAGACTAAAACGTACTAATAATGCCATTTGTTTATGCGATATTAATACTGCGCCTGCTGACATTTGCTTTCGTGCTGCTGCTGCTGCTGCTGCCGCTGCTACTGCCGTTGTTGTTTACAGCCTGCGTTCGTTTCCTCAACAGCAGGGTCTACCGCCGCTGCTGCTGTTGTTGTTCATGCTGTTGTTGTTCATGATGTTGTTGTTGTTGTTGTTGTGGATGTTGTTGTTGTTGTGGTTGTTGTTGTTGTTGTTGTTGTTGTTGCTGTTGTCGTCGTCGTCGTTGCTGTGTTCCCGCACGCGAGAACACGAATTTGTGGCGCAGCCCATTGCTGCTGCTTCTACTGCTGCTACTGCTGCGTTTCCTGCTGCTATAACCCCGCGCGCACATCGTCCCTGATGCTGATTTTGTTGTGTACGCAGACGTCTTCCGCATAGTTGCGGTTGTACGCGGCTTTGAGTCAGGGTTTGCCGCTGCTGCTGCTGCTGCTGCAGCTGTTGTCTATGTTGTTGTTGTTGGCGTGGTTGTTGTTGTTCCCGCATGTTGTCGACCTTCAGCACTAAATACAAAACACAAATACATACCAGGTACTACGGCCGTACGTATACCCAAAAACAAATGTAATTTCGTTTTTTCTAGGTACGAGCTCACACCGAGACAGGGGTATTGTACGCGTACTACTATTTCTATATGTATGTGCTGCTGATGCCGTTGTTTTTGTTTGGCACACTACTCCAACCAATTGTTTTTTCTTAACAGCTGACATTGTTGTTTACAGCCTGCGTTTCTTTCCACACCGAGACAGTTGCCTACCGCCGCTGCTGCTGTTGTTGTTCACGCTGTTGTTGTTGTTGTTGTTGTTGTTGCTGTTGTTGGTGTTGTTGTTGGTGTGTTTGTCGTTGTTGGTGTTGTTGTTGTGGTTGTTGTTGTTGTTGTTGTTGTTGTTGCTGATGTTGTTTGTCGCCTACGTCTACCGCCGCGGCTGCTGTTGTTGAGTTTTGTCCACACTACTTGCAATTTTTGGTACTAATATACGAGAACACGACTTGGTGGCGGAGCCCATTGCTGCTGCTACTTCTGCTGCTGCACCTTTTCCTGATGTTGTTCCCCTGCGCGCCTACCGCCCCTGATGCTGCTTTTCTCATTTCAGGTTGGTTTACGTAGTCGTCGTTCGCGTTGTTGCTGTTGTAGGGACCTTTGAGTCAGTATCTCCTGCCGCTGCTGCTGCTGCTGCTGCTGCTGCTCCTCCTGTTAGCGTTGTTGTTGACGTTGCTGTTCCCGCATGCTCGACCTCCAGGATTGAATCTACAACCAAGATGTTTTTGCCTCCGTGTTTTTATAGTACGCGTATGCGCTGCTGTTGCCGCTGCTGCTGCCGTTGTTCGTTACAGCCTGCGTTCCTTTCCACACCGAGGCAGCTGTCTACCTTCGCTGTTGCTGCTGTTGTTTACCTGGTATGCTGTTGGTGTTGGTGCTGTTGCTGTTCCCGCACGTAGTCGACCTTTAACGCTAAATCCAATACTAAACCGTACTAATAATGCCATTTGTTTATGCGATATTAATACTGCGCCTGCTGACATTTGCTTTCGTGCTGCTGCTGCTGCTGCTGCCGCTGCTACTGCCGTTGTTGTTTACAGCCTGCGTTCGTTTCCTCAACAGCAGTGTCTACCGCCGCTGCTGCTGTTGTTGTTCATGCTGTTGTTGTTGTTGTTGTTGTTGTTGTTGTTGTGGATGTTGTTGTTGTTGTGGTTGTTGTTGTTGTTGTTGTTGTTGTTGCTGTTGTCGTCGTCGTCGTTGCTGTGTTCCCGCACGCGAGAGCACGAATTTGTGGCGAAAGCCCATTGCTGCTGCTTCTACTGCTACTGCTGCTGCTGCGTTTCCTGCTGCTATAACCCCGCGCGCCTATCGTCCCTGATGCTGATTTTGTTGTGTACGCAGACGTCTTCCGCATAGTTGCGGTTGTACGCGGCTTTGAGTCAGGGTTTGCCGCTGCTGCTGCTGCTGCTGCTGCAGCTGTTGTCTATGTTGTTGTTGTTGGCGTCGTTGTTGTTGTTTATGCATGTTGTCGACCTTCAGCACTAAATACAAAACACAAATACATACCAGGTACTACAGCAGTACGTATACCCAAAAACAAATGTAATTTCGTTTTTTCTTGGTACGAGCTCACACCGAGACAGGGGTATTGTACGCGTACTGCCATTTCTATATGTATGTGCTGCTGATGCCGTTGTTTTTGTTTGGCACACTACTATAACCAATTGTTTTTTCTTAACAGCTGCCATTGTTGTTTACAGCCTGCGTTTCTTTCCACACCGAGACAGTTGCCTACCGCCGCTGCTGCTGTTGTTGTTCTGACACGATATCAGACAGGCGTTGAGTACACTAACACGTTTCCATGTTTTATGCTGCTGCCGACTCTGCCGTCGCCGTCTCTGCCGCGAAAGAAGACGTCAGGGTTTGCCAACATCATTTATCGCATCCCATTCCTATTTACCATTTTCGTGCTTTCTGCCTCTACAGCGCACGCCAACGCGTATTTTCTAAACTGTTTTTCAAGGTGTTTTTGCCAAAATCAGGTATATTATCTGGCCGCTTTTCGGCCAAAAAAATCGGTTATATTCTAAGAACAAGTACAAAACACACCCCAGGAGCGCTGCTATTGTCCAGCCGGACATCGTAACTGATTTTGTCTAGAAAAGGCCAACTTATGCCAGTTTTTTTTCTACTCTCTCTAGCTTTCAACTGATTTTGGCCAGCTTTGAACCAATCAGAGGGGCAACATATGTACACTGTTGTTTCTCTCCGTATGCGTCTGCCCTCCGTCGGTTGAAATTCTTCTGCATTTAAATTTTCGCAACATATATAATCTGTACTCGCACGTACGTACACGTTGTACGTCAAAGTACGTACCTACATAAATAATATGCATACATGAGTACGCTGGTTTCGCTTTTTTTCTTCTTTGGGATGTGCGACGTACTTCCGTTATTGAATAGTTGTTGTGTCCTACTGCCGCTGCTTTGTTGTTTTGTTTGGTCACAGCGGTCCATACATCACCATGGTCTTTGTCTGCACCACCCCGCGTCGAGTTTGTCTCAGGTTGGTTACGGCAAGCTAATTTCGTGCCGAGCTGGCAGTTAGTTCCGCGAGGACGGCAAAGAAGAGTTAAGCTGTCAACGGTGGGGGTGCGCCAGATTAAATACTCTTCTTGGCGCCCCCGCCGTCGCAGAACAAACGAAGCCTATTAACAGTGACTCTCTGCCGGTCCAAGTGAAGCCCGTGGTATCTACACCCTAAAGAAAACTAAACGACTTAGATTTTGGAGGCCATATATTGCACGCTTCTTTTTTTACCCGACTTTCATGGACAGAACACCGCTCGTGGCGCGCGTTTTTTACTTGTCTTTAGTATACACCTGATTTTGGCTCAAACGGATCAGGTATAACTGATTTTGACATTTGCCCTTTTCAAAGTATTAGTCAACTAAACTCATACCAAGTAAAATGTTTGTATTCAACACGTACGTCTTACATGTCGTTTTTGTGCTGTCGGTTTGATGTCTATAATCTATGTTTGCAGGTCCGTAAGCATGGTGTCTACTGCAAATGAACTATCAAGGACAACGGCATCTTGGTCGGCCTGTGCGAGCCCCCTCTGCACTTACTTCTCGGACTCCAAGCACTCCAGGAAGCTCTGCATCGCCCACGACGAGCAAGTTCAGGGCGAACGCCACGCGAAGTTCGGCGAATGGGCTCGGGTGGAACTTTGTCAACTGGAGAAAAGCACCGCCAAGCGGGAAGGCTGTGTCGGTCGATCTCCTCGGTTCGGGCTCGGAATAGATCTTCGTACTTTAAGAGTCTGTTCTCGTGTCTATCATGATCTTCCGGTAGGGTATCATACACAGTTCATCTGCCTTTGGTCTGCACCTGGGGTCCGAAGATAGAGGTGTTCGCGGGCGTTTCGTTGCACCGTACGCCTGCGTTTATAATATTTCAATACTTTCAGCAAACATCCGTTTTGCGTGTACTTGCAAGTCTGTCAGCGGGTACTTTGAGTTCAAGCGTGGGGAGCGGACTCGTTGATGTTTTCTCGGTGGGGGTTTCTTCACCTAAGAAGAGTGTCAGGTTTTGCATCGCCTCGATCACGCTAGTGCCGTGGCGAGTGCAATAGTCTACCTGGCTTTTTTGCATCCTCTTTGGGTGCCGTGGACAACGAAAGATCCTGTTTTTTTCAATCTACCTTGGGTGTTTGCCAGGGTGCTGATTCCGTTGTTATTGGCGACATTCGCGTTTGCGAGGGATTTTTTGCTACTACTTACTCCCGTCGCTTCGACTTCTTTGCGTTTGACGCCGGCCCCGGGGCCACTGCTACGCTTCGTTGAAGACATTTTTTCTTGAGGAATTCCTGTCGTATTATTAGTTGGTTTGGGCGTCCGCCAAGGGGTTTCGTTCGTTGTCGAACCGCTAGGTGTCGCAGGACATGTGTCGACTGGCGCTGGGATTCGTTGAGCAAGTGCTTACTGTCGATGTTGCGTATCACGCTCATCATGTCGCCTTCATATCTCATACCAGCTGTAATACATAATTACTATCTGCTTTTTCGGTCATACATTAGAACTGCTCTCTGGCGTCACCCTCATCTGCATGTTCCACTACTATTTTACTTATACTCATACATACTTGGTTGTTAACAGGTGTACATTTGAGCTATTGCCCCAACTGCAGCACATACAACTGCAGTTGGTGGAATAGTTCAAACCAACCCACCAAAAACGTATTTCGGCAAGAGTCTTCTTACACGCTACGCTCATGCCACCCCGAAGGGAAAACTTGTATATATATATGTATATACATATATGTGTCAGAGTCGCACGAGAATAAGACAACATACCCAATGTTTTTGTATGCGAAATAAGAACGTGTATTCATTTTTGTACGGAGTCTATAGCCGAAGTAAGACGAAATTCTGCAGAAAAAAATGAATCATACATTTGAACATACATACGTACGTGCGAATACGTACGTACTACAAGGAGGTGCGCTACGCGGGCGGCTTACGCCGCCCGCTACCATCGCTCCGGAAGGAAATGTACATCAAATTACCATGCGAAGCGGACAGAGGTCCATATTTGAATATTGTTTCATTATTTTGATTGTAGTTGATAACAGGCGCCTTCAAAATGCCAAGAGTCCCGCTGCCATCCTTCAGGAGAAACAGCTTGAAAGCCACATATGCTTCGCATCACAGGCGGTTGCCGCATGTACATACATACCCCAGGTGGGGCAATTTTTTTTTTTTATAGATATGAAATATGCAGTGTGTAGTAAGAAAAAGAAAGCACAGCACGGCACGGCACAGCGGCACAGCGGCACGGCAAACACAATGTAATATGTAACCGAAAATACGGGAAGAAAAACAAAATACCCGTCCTTTTCCTGAAATAATTTTCTGCCTGATTGGGACACCTTGTACCAGTCAAAAAAGAACAACATTGAACAGCAGAGCTTCTCTCTCAGCCTCGTACACCGCCTGCCCCTCTCGCGACTAGCTCGCGACCGATTCGGTCCGGCTAAAGCTTTCCTCACTCTCTGCCACAGTCAGCACCGCCGACCGCCTCGCGTGGAGCTCGGTGCTCACCGTGGCCGTAGTTCGCCAGGTAGGTCGACAATGGGCCGCACGCCCATGGTCTTACCTGGAGCCGGCAATTAAATTAAATTGGCCCGAAGATCCAAAAATTGTGGGAACAGCCAAAAACCGAGGGAGCCAAGCGACCGAAGATTTAATATATATGCCAATATATGGGCGAAAAAAAACTTCGTCTGTCTGGAACTAAAGTTGTGTTTTTGTAGTACTGATTGCGAAAACTGTACGTCACCGATTTCCTCGCGCTCGATATCTACGGAAGCGTACAGTCGCGGGCTTTCCCGTGGAACTTGGTTCGCCGCACACGGTGTCTCGAGTTGGTGACTGTCGGAGTGCTGCTATGGTCTTGGTGATGTTCTGGGAGCGGCGATATTTCGTTAGTATTTTGGCTTCGTTTTCTGTAAATGCACGCGGCCTACGGCATGTAACAGACACACTTGCTTCCTTATTCCACCTACTGGTACTGGCCGACGATACGAGTACCTACAGCTTTTGAGTATGTTCACACTTGTCCACAACACAGATGCTGTGTACGTTTGCCTTAATCTCTACCAGGTATCTAGATACACTCAATTTCTTCTCGCCTTTCCTCTGGATGGTTTCAATGGATCAGACTATGTTTTTCTGCAGCGATCGGTTCAGTTTGCCGGTGATAACGACACGAGCACTTACCGTGAGTAAGCAGCTAGCCTGACCGGGTGAAGTAAATAATTGTTAACTACGTGCAGGTGGAATAACGCGCACATGAGAGATCATCACGGGGTTCTCAAATGTGCGCAACGCATCTCCTTTTCCACCTGCTACGTAAATTATAAAAAGTATCGGTTGTTTCTCAAACAAAACGTATTTCCATTTCGCTCGTGAATCATCCTTGGGGGCAACGCGCGGAAGCAATCTTCGTCGCTCACTGCTGATACGGCCCCCCGAAACATATGCAACCACCAAGTTCTTCCTATTTAGCTCAAACACACTCCGCTCCGAGAAGCTGTGCACCGCCCGTAGTGTCAAAGTTAGTTTCCAAGGACAGCATGCTACGTTTCTTGCGTATCAATCAAGACGCGTGAACCAAACGTTGACTGACAGAATTCCGAACACAATAACCCAACCATCCTCGTAATATCAACGAAGTCAAAACGTCGCCCGCAAAGTCGTGGCAGTATGTATCTCTGAAGCATATTGAGACAGTGCATATATATGCTGCCCGCATCCTACGCGGTAAGGTTTAATCTGGACTGTATTCTTAGGACCGCCGGCACTCATCATGTGCCATCATTGTGGCCAGGATTGCAGCCCGCCTGACACGTTTCCTCTCGGACGCATACAGCTCGCACTCCCTACTGAATTTCCAAGTTGCGTTCGTATCCTTCGGATGCTTAAAGTCCCGAGAAAGCTCGTCGGGTGCACAGCAGTTAAGCCACATTCCACCTTCGTGCTGCTGCCAAACGTGATCATGATGGTATTATATGCCTCCACTGCCATCTCATGCCCCCTGGCAAACGCGCGAGCCTCTCGATGGTATAGACCACCGCACAGCCACACTCTGCCGCCCCCTGATCACGAGCAGCTCGATGTTCTGCATACTATCTGAGTAAACTGAAGGTCATCGGCGATTCTACAAGCGAAGCGTTTGCCACGAGTGGCACTTGCGGGGCCTCGACTGCCGGCAAGAGCGCGGCGGTTGGTCTTGATAGGTGCACCGTTCGCGCAAGCAGCCCTCAGCGGTTCCCCGGTGTTGGTGTGGCCATGATGCCTGCGTCATCACCTGTGATACGTCGAATGTGGGAAGGACATGCCGTTTAGCATAAATGCAGCACGATAATTACCGGAATTATACAGGCCCTCACTCGAGCACCCGAAACTCTCAAAGGCGAAAACGGGGTGGATTTCACTTGCTGTTTTCACACTACACCTCGAGGTGGCGGGCCTTGCTGCTCAAACTGGGAACAACGATGTTCTTTACCGCTTCCATATCCGCGACGACATCGTGCTCCTTCTATTTTGCATCAATGCAGCTAACCTCTGGTACGTGAGAATATGGTGGTATGTCCCGTTCCAATGTTATGTCTACATCGTCTTGGCGCCCGCCCTACTGACAGACGGGCTACTCCACTACCGCGAAGGTTCATGGCAGAGGGCCGCCTCCACCACCGCGATATTTTCTACACGGAATTTTAATATATTAATATTCGCCACTCCCAAAACATGTTATCTACTTCAGGCGCCGTGGCAAAGTAGGATACTGCATCGTATGGAAACCTCTGGGAGCATGCACACTCCGGGCGACGTCCGTGGCAGGGGAAACAATAGTAATGTCACATTCAACACGGCACTCAGTATGATAGCACTTACACCCATATCGCCGGTATTGCCGAGGCATAAACGGCACGACCTGCCGTACCCTACCTACTGCTTTGACACTGCAGGAGAGGGCACAAGGTAGGCTAGCCGAAAATTCACAAAGGCAGAGGTCGGGTCCGATCGAACTTTATATTGAACCTTAAAGATTGAATCAAAGAGCGCAAAAAGAGCGACGAAAGAAGTGCCGGTGGGTACTTAGTGCCAGTGTTGCTCACCTGAACCGACATTTCCTCCATCCCTTTTTAATGAAAAAACCCGGAGTTCGCGTTCGCACCAGTGGCCTCTTGCTCTCCGTTGCCGTTCGGGACTCACCCATCGTGCACGCTTGCTCCCCCCCCCCTCGCCCCACCTCCACACCTGCGACGACCGGTGTGGCTTGAGCGCTGAGAGCTACGGCACCGTGGAGTGTTTCACCCAGGGAGTTAATCCGGCGGCGAGGCAAGTTCCCTCAGCCCATCTCCGTCACACATAGCTCACTCGCCGCACCGGGCAGGTGTGGTGACCTTTCCTGCCCGCCATCACCAGCACCGTTGCCGTTGGCATTTTAACCTCGGCGTGTGGTCTCGGCATGGGGTTTAGCGTTCACCTCTCATCACCCTCAACCGGCGGGCCTGCTCCTTGCACCGATTCCCATGCCCGACTATTGTTTACTCCTGCTTGGTTTGTAGTCTTCCGTCAGCGAAATGACTCCCTCAGCAAGCAACGACTACGTTGGCCCTCCTGCTCCATCTCCACCGTCGCCGCCGCTCGGAAGGCATCGCTTTCGCCTGCAGGCAGCACAATCGCGCGATAAACACAACGTATTTCGTGTCAGTATGCGAAACCTATTTAGCATATTTTATTTTCATTTTTCGGGCCAGGCTCTATTTATTTTCATTTGAGGCAGGGTGTGTCCTAGTCAACCTCCAGGATAAATATTGCGGCATTCATATATTTGCTCAAATCTCGAGCGTGAAACTATCAACTCCTGTCACATACTGCACGAAGTTGCTTTTTCTGGTTTCAGCATACCGCGTGGTGTTGCACTATTTCCAGAGTGAAAGAGAGACGTGAATGCCAATGGAGGACCGATCAAAAGGTTACATCATCAGTGCCAACAGTACTGCTAGTACCACCACCCCTCCGCATTGCTTTCAACATTTTTATTTTTGCTCATCCCATTTATTATCTTCGCCCGTATTCTTCTCTCTCTCCTTTCAACTCGTAACTCAGATCCGGGGTCACATAGCAGGCTCTTCCCCCCCCTTCCCGCTAGATAGGTGTGATACTTATGCGTGGCTATGGGGTACTTGGCTGCTGGGCAGATGAAGGTTAGCAGTACTATAGACATCATAATCCACTGAATCTCAATCATCATAAATGAGAGAATCCTCTCAGAGCTGAGCTGATTTCTGCCCCCTCCAGAAACTGAGATAAAATATACTGATGATTTCGGTTCTGATTTTCGGCTTCGGGGATCGCTGAAAATGACTGAAATACCTACCCAAAGAAAGCATAAACGTTGGTCCATATTAACGGAGTGAGACAAATACGAAACAGCAAACTGAAACTCAGCATTGTCATTTTCCTCCACCACTTGGCATTGATCTCGTCCTGTTCGTACTAAGACCGAACCTTTTCCTTTTTTTATATAGTACTCATAAATAGGCACTGAAGTATGTTTCCACATCTGGAGCATGGGTGCCGACACGCTCTCATGCGGAGTCCTCGTGTATACATACACATCGTATTTTGACGCCTGCCAATCGTTCCTGTGTATATGTTTTTTCTACTAGCATTAACCGGCATCTCCAAATGCCATGGCTTTATCTCTAACGTGTTGGCTTTCTGGCTTAACTGTTTTTTCAGTTAGTAATATTCACGGGACAACTAAGGCAAACTTATCGTCATGTCCGTTGGCCGATGACTTACATTGTTTAAGCGTTTGACTCTTGGCCCAAACCACAACGAAGGTATTAGCTCGACATCGTTGGTGCTGGTCGCTGTCGTAGCTTGTCGGCAAGTCATCCGTGACTCAACAATGTACTTACGGTAGTAATGTCTTACGTATTTTTTGTTTGAGCAATCCCGTGTGTTTCCTACGTGAAGATGTGGGCCGGGCCAGAGCCAGACGCTTACAGCTCCGTAGATACCAAGCGTAAAACACAGGGCGTTGGGCGCAGGGGAATTAGTCGATAGATGTCGCGGGAGTCCGTTGATGAGCCGTATATGCGGTATTGAATTAGGAAACAACTACTGTATGCAAGGAAACACCAGCCGAATCGACTCTATGGCCATGCCAACCAATCACGATGATCAGGGCTTGTCGACCCTCTACTCAAGCGTCTCATGGTAACAGCAAACGGGCGTGGAAAGGAATGTTTCACCCACGGTCGTGATAGGCTCTTAACACCAGTAACGGGTAAAGCATTCCCGAAGGTTATGTCTATGCGCGAACATTTGCTGGGATTCATTTTTGTAGGAAATAATTTGTCGACATCTCGGATAAAGTGGATATGAGAGACTGTCTACGTGATGTAAACTTCGCAAATTATTGTGACCTCTGTCCAAGGGGGTGCGTTACAGGCCTTTGAACGTTCCACCCAGAGGGAGACCGATTAGGCGCAACAGAGCATCATTGACCCGTAGTAGTCCCTCCGGTAGATCTCATACCCGTATGTTTGTGGTGTACATTGCTGAAAAGATATCAAACACGCGCAAATCCTAGAAGAATGCCTACTCAATTTACCCGGAAAATGGTTTCACCATCACTACTCCTGTGTGAGGTAGTTGTATGTTTGTGAGTATCCTCTTGAAACGCACTAATCATTCGCCCTTCAACCTTCGAATTTGTGTTCAAATTCATGATCCAGCCAATAATAATAGGCCGAAGGTGATTCATCTGCATGATTTTCGAGGAGCGAATGTAGCGGTCTACCGGAATGATTATGATGCTGCACAACAGGTCGGAAACTCAAGGCGAGGTATAGACTATCAACAACGTCATGTTTGCCATTTTTGAACTACATAACCATGGATGGGCGGTGTCTGAGGACATGTTGGTATATAGTCAGTGACGTCATGTCATGCATTTTACTACACATTCTAAGGCTCAGTACAGTTGGTTTGACTGTCTGGGGTGTCTATGGGGCAAGCTCCCACGGTTCATCGTGGCCGTCAAAACCGTTGAACGCTTGTAAACTGCTGCTATATACTCAAGCTTAACACATTTAGCCCCTTGTTCCCTATAATTTCTCGTTCTTGGTGCAAACTGGTCAACACGATTGTCCGGGGTATCCTCAAAGCTGGATCAAGGAGTGGCACGCCGACGAGGGCGCTGATGTTTCAGAATCGAGTAGCATTCGCGTATGTAAACAAAGCGGGGGAGCGCATTTGGACTATACCCGCCACGAGGTTTTGCTATAGAGGAATCCATGCCGTGAATTCCAAATGTCGTCCATAGTAGGAGGGAAACGAAATCATCAATACTGTTGGCGGCAAATTTAGCGCGACACACATGGTGAGGGATAGAAGTAACCAAACGTGGGAAGCTCTGCCTGACGATAAGCTACGGGTCAGCCAGCAACCACATCTTATTACACTTTGTAAGCGGCGCCCAAAACAAAACACGCGTGCCGTTAGATAGAACACATTAACTCTATGTAGCACTAACATATAGATAGATAAACTGGATATTGTTGGCATTTTGCTCTCATCGCTCCTCAGCGTTTTTTACACGTAATGTTGTTGCGTAGTCCGTGCTAGCGCGAATTGAGGTTTACCTCACAGGACGAAACTGCCTCGGCTTGATGCCCGACTGCGACGACTGTGTCGGGGCGGCCCCGGGCGTGCTCTGGCTACCAGCTGGCCTGGTGTGAATACATCAGCTCTGAGTTGAACCACTTGAGTGGTCGATACTTGATGCTTAACCACCTCCGGGCCCTCGCTGCCGGCAGTAGAGTGGCCGATATTTGAATAATTTATCACAGTCTCCCAGCGAAAGACTTTGGTCGAGGACCTATATGTGCCCCCGTCAGGACTACCTTTGGTCTGTCCATCCTTCTTCTGAAATATCAAAATTATGAACATTGGGATGTCGTTGACGGCTGCCCACGAAGGGACAAATGTGTCGTCAGCCGAGCTTCTAATTCTCGCTCATGAATGTTAAAGTAAGAAGTTCAGCATGTAAAAAAAGTAAGTTCACGATGCCAAACCCCGGATTGTACCTGATCTCCTGTGGCCGAAACGGGAAAGGCCGCATCTTCCGCGGTATTCGACAGCTCATGGCAGCAAAGGTTTTGGGAATTTAGGCTGGGGTGGCCGGTGGATGTTTTTTTTTTCTCGATCTTAGTGGCCAGCTCCAAAGTACAAAACCCCTAGATGTTTGAAAATCCTGCGGTACGACTTGCTTGCAACCCCCATCCTAACACAAACACAGCTAAAACGAAAAAGGTCAACCAACTTCTTTAAGGCGAACTCACCTCGTCCCTCGATCTCTGGCGACACCCGCAGCAGTGCACCTCGCTCACTCGAGCGCTTTTCGCTCAAGCTGGCGACGTCTGCAGCACCAATATTCGTGGGAAAAGCACCGCGAGTGCTGGTCAGGGTGCGCACTACTAGAGCAACTCCGCCCAAGCGCATCAGCTCGCGCGTTAGTTTCCGTCACCCTCAGTTAAAACTCTCACGAGTCGCTGTCACGGTTGGGCATCACAAAGCATTAGAGTTCCACGACGTATTGTGTATCCTCTCACGTATGATGATCGGGGTTGTTCCGGTTCAGGTCATCTCAACTATTTCACGACGTGTCATCAATATATCGCAGACTCGCCCTCAACCCATAGTTAGTGAAAACTCTGCCCGAACCTTGAGTCAAATAATAACCACACGTCTTGCTCCCGCGCTACATTTGCACTGTCATCGTTTCCTTGTTGGCTCATGTCCTACTGTGGGTCCACATAGGTGGTTGCAAAGTTGTGCGTACACACTCTACGAGTTTTCTCCTTCTTCAGTAATTTTAAATTATACAAACTACGGACCGATGTAGTCGCGTTGAACCTACCGGAAGAGGTCTCAGCAGTTGCGAGATTAAACGACCAGACGGCGGGAGGTGCTTATGAATGCTACGTAAACAAATCTTCTCGGAAGGAGTTGCTTAAAAAATGATCGGAACGCGTAGGACGGTTTATACCTATTAAAAACCTGTGTACTGCGAAGTTGCAGCCTTGTGTGTTTTCAGGGTGTTTTCGATATACTAATCGCTTGTACGCAAAACATGTCGAATGTGTGAAGCATTGGTCAGTCTCTCAGTAAGCAAAGCTTTCCCCACAAACACGCGTAGGTGACAGTGCCATTCCGATTAAGTCTCACATCGCTGACCTTCGCAATGACGCCGAAACAACACGCGTCGAAGGGGGCGCTGCAGTCCCTTTCCTCGAGCTCGTCCGCAAAGCTCAGGACGTAGTTCCCATCACATATAATTTGACATTTTGTCCTGATGATGGGGTGGTGAACCACCAAGGTTCACCCGCTCAGGCCGTACTTGAAACGTTCGGCGTGGCAGCGCATCAGCTAGATGGAGCTTGCTGTGCAGCACATCATGAGTGACTACCATGCCAACTTAAATCGAAAAAGAGACACCGCCAATTCGTACATACTACCCGGTATTTTTTAAGCTCATGGCGTGCACACGTTACCACGGAATATCTGCACGATATATAGTCCATGTTCTTGACAGCACCGCAACCAATAATGACGAGACACCATATTGCATGGTAAATAACATTTCATGATTCAGCGGAAAAACGTTCTGATATGGTACTCGCTTCATGCTTTCATGTATTAATCGTATGCCCCCCCCACTTTCCGCGCCCAGACACCTACGGTTCTACTAAATATACATACATGGAGAGTTTACTCGGTTGGATGCGAAATACGGTGCTTCACCCGCAAGCCGTGTGCCAGCTCGCGTGTCAATATCGGGATAGATGTGGCTGACAATTCCCAATTATTGCCAGAAAGGCTAGCCTGAGACTTCGTACTGCATATTTTGCAACTTCCCCGGAAACGTTCGACGATCGACATTCAACCTACCCAACGTTTCTAACGATCCTCACTTGAGGAGCTCCACACCTCATCCGAAAACTCACTTCAGTCTAGAATCAAGTCGCATCCCGATAAAAAAATAATACGGCTAAGTAAGTGTAGGTAGACGCTTTTTTTCCGAGACAACGTTGTTGGCATTCCGACGATTGTCGTCTGAGGAGCCCCGTCATCCTGCAATTAATTGTTCTACCGGGAATGTGCTGCCTCTATCGTAGAACGCGTCCGGATTCGTAGAGGGACCAATTTAAGACGACGACATATATCTATCTCTCGTGGAAGGGGCAAAATGAAAAGTTTTTTTTTTGTTGCGTCGTAGGGGCATTTGTTTACGACTGCATCCCAAAACACAATATCTATTCAAATATTTCATTATTAGGCAAATATCATGAAGTAAAATAAATGATTGAATAATCCTGAATGATATATTACATTTTACATACATGCAGTAATCGACGACAATACATTTCAACTCGAGGAAAAATAAATCACCAGACAAAATCACAATTAAACGGAATTACGTGTGGGAGTTTACTCCTAACCCACATAAATTCTAATTGGGTTCGGCCCCCCAATATCCTCGAATTCTCCAGACGAGCTAACGAGGCAACCTGAACGACACAAAACCGACTATCAACCGAACCTATCTTGCGCGATCGACCGAAAAACCTTGTACGAGATGCTCACCGGCTCGTTGACACATTTTCAAAAAATCACGAAAGGGAAGGTAGTCGTCAAACTCAGCGTGTTTCAAGAGTCTCTCGATTTTTTTTTGTAACCTGGTGACGAATGAACTGTGGTCGACGTGCACAACGTCAAAGCGAAACGAGAGACAAAAGCAACAAAAATACGAAACTAATTTCCTGCTAACACACTGCCGCAAAACAAATGGGTCACCTGGAAACGCGGCGTGCTCTGAGAAGGGTGAGGATCGTCCTCAGAACGACCGTAACAAACGAGTACTGATCTCTACAGCCAACTCCCACATTGGCGATATGAACGTGGCTGTCAGACATTACAGCCCCATTCGGCAAACCTTCTTCCCCCAGACTGATCGAAAAAATGGGTGCGTTGTAAGTGTTTGCCACCTTCACTGTGTTGCTCAGTACGGCCATGGTGATATCATCTTCTAAATTGGCGAGGATGCAGAGCCCACCGGTTTGTTGGAGGTCCCCGATCTCCGCACAAAGTTTCTCTAGGTGCTCGTCCTCTGAAATTCCTCTATTGTAGACAACGCACAACCAAGAGTCTATCCCGGCCAGCTGGCTCGCGAAGGCTTGGATTGACGTTAGTGTCGGAGGGCCATGTGTTGGCATCTCGGGATAGCGTGGTGCAAGGAGTGTGTTTTTTACGCTGGTGCTGTCGCTCCTGATGGCGGTATGATGGTGGCTGAGCTCGTGTGATTGTTTGTAGTTGAGGAGTAAGTTGTAGTGGTGCAGGTATTGCTGTGAGGGTCTTGGTGGCTGTTCTGATGTTCTGATATTGGAAACGGCGGGGTGTTGCTGACGTTGCAGTGTGTTGTTAGCGTATTCGTAATATAGCTTGTGGGGTTTGAATATATACAACCGTCGGGTTGGATACGTAGGACAACAAGAAACCGCAAATACAGTCGATACACTCTCGATTTCGGTATTTGATACACTAAAGCTTCAGTCCAAAATACCTATGGAAGGTCAGGGGATGAAGGGGAAAACAAGTCCGATAAAATGTGTCCAAAATTTGATATTTATTTGGTTAGATTAGTTTTTTTTTACGCAGTGTCCAACAAATTAATCAGTAATTTGTATTCGGATGGTATGGTAGGTATATCGTAGTGGTTGGTTGTATTATTTGACTATGAGATGCTCCGTTGCTGCTGGTAATTACCTGGTAGTTTTTACTCGTCTTGAAACATCGACGAGCGCTTTGAACCCTTCAAACCAATATTCCACTCCTATATATGTACTGGTGTACCAACCAGAAACGTATAGCAACGATTTGATCATCATGCAGTGGAAATTCGGAGGAAAGGAGTGATGACGACGATTGAAGATCACGAAGCCCAGTCACTGGTTGGTCGGAGGAAACGAGATGTAACCGACTTTGAACGTCAAGCAAAGGGATAATAATGCAATGGAATTTATATGTCGAAGATGCAGCGTGACACTGAAGAGCAGGGCAGCTGGTCGAATTACTAGCTGAAGTATTTCATATTCGACAATATCACGTAGGTCGAAATATTAGGAGCACGGTTGGATGTAATTATTTTTGTCTTGTCCTTTGTCCGGTACCAACGTCGGTATTAAATTTTCCTCGCAGGACAGGAAGCCACGTGGGTTACCACACGACACCGCATCATCTGAGTTACTTGATGCCCTCCAAACAACAGTACATACCAAACACCTACCAGGTATAGAGGAAAAAATAGGAATAATATGCTTCACGCGGTGCGGACAATCATTGGACCTTTACATCCGGATCCCAGTCGCCCCCTGATCCCACCCGTATAGAGTTTCATTTCACACATTTCTCCCAATCCCCCTACAAAACATACCCTCTCCTTCCGCGGAAAGCGTCAAGGGGCCCACTAGCTACTCTGAACCCACTAACATGCACGCAGTCGAGCTACCCTGATACCACATACCAAGTAGGGAGCAGCGGTTATCCCAACCCATGAGAAAGCAAAAAAGAATATTGACATAATGCAAACAATAAAAAAATATGGTAACGCAACACATGTTACTTTAGGCAAACCTTAAGCGAGGACGACGTATGTTAGCCTTCTATCGGAAATTACATAAAATACTCGGAAACTAAGGAGTATCCTGGAATCAGGTTGCTGTGTATGTCGTTCGTAGAAGCTCACTTCCGAGGTGGCCACTGGTGTACTTTGAGAGCGTACTCGAGTTCACTCGAATTTCAGACGTTGTGTCTCACATATCATTTATAAACCTAACGGGGTAGCTCGATGTGCGCATGGCAATGCGCCAACATCGGGGAAACGCACAATACAATATTCCCGGTGTAGAGTGTTTTTGCATACTGCACGAGTATCAATAATACAGTTTGTTCGAAGCAGAAAACAACGCAACAAAAAAATGAAACACAATAACGTCGCCACTTACTTGCTCACGAGCCTGATTTGATCTTGGACTGGCGCTTTCCGTAAGAGACGCTTTCGCAATGCAACCCTCAGCGAGGACGCGCTTGTGTCAAGAACCAGCCTCACATACCAAGCAAATGTATTAGTCGCCGACACGGACGAGTAGAACACTGTATTCTGTAGTCTTGGCTCTCTTAGAATTCACCTTTCCCGACCGTTGTCAATTCTGCACGGTCCCCGAACTTCATCATATCCCTCTTCTTTCTTCCGCCTTTTCAAAATGCGGCCACATTTTATACAACCCGCATCCGTCTCTCGTCCAAAATCTATTGTGTTTTTGAGTTTATTCGACAATAGCTAATGTTATGTCCTGAGTCTTATCGACACTGACTAAGGTGGCTCCTAGAGACACGCCCGATACCGGCTACAATTTTCTACTGTAAGCCTTCAGACACACCTCTGAACCATATTCTGTGTTTTAGGTGAACTGTCGAGAAAAACATTGTCCATGGCATATCCACCATACTACCTCTGAAGGCCCACCAGCCATTGAAAATTGTTTTTCCAAGTCTACCACCTCCCCACGTATTGTAATCCTCGCGCCAACGGAATTCCGCCTACCACTGTTTGCTGAAAGCCAAGACACGTGAAACCTTGTCTTCCGCCCCTAAGGTCACTGTCATGTACATTATAAACACACCGCTCTACCACCTTCGCTCGCGTTTGATTTTCAGGTTCGACAGCCCACTTTGCTGTAAGTCTTGTTGAAGCCCCAATCAATGCTCCATGACTGTAAAGCATTCTCCCCCGCTACTAACTAATGGTGTTTCCACCAATTCCGATTGTGACATTGTGACAAGACTTGGCGTGACGTCGACCGCCACGGGACTCCGTTCGAATCTTAACGGCTAGGCCTACTACATCAAACATACAACGAGCTACACCGAGAGCTATCTCCGGTTGACATGGGAAATCAGACGTGATCCACAGTTCTCACGGCCAGCTATTATTTTCAAACGAAAAAGGATCCGCCACGTCATTTTATTGACTAATGTTCCCGTCAGAATAAATTCCGGATGAAAGACATACTTTGTCAAACTTATGTGCATTTCAATTAGGCTACCCTTAGAGTATTGCGTATACCGTCCGATCGATATCGACACCGAGCACCATGCCCACAAACAAGTCAAAGACACAAACAACGACGGAGCTTTGCGCATGTCGTTTGAATATTTGTTTGAAATTGCCGGAGAAAAGACGAGCACCCATCAACTGTAGCGTACAAGCCTGTAATTTGCCAGATTCAAACTGCCCCATTCCTCTTTGGAACCCTATGGATGATTAGCTTACCATAAAACAAAATATTCGATATCGGCGATCGTAGAAGCTTGCCATTTCGCCTGTTTTACCCCGTATGCCATCTCCAGACCGCAACCACCTTTTCTTCCTCTACCCCCTCCAAAGACAATGGTATTTTCTGGCTTGAATTATCCGGTCACTGCCGTAGAAGGAATGCTCTTGGAACGGTTGCTGTCCTTACCTCTTGCCGGTCGTACGCACACTCCTTGACGTAAGAATTCGGTTGTCCAAAGCTGTTTTGTTGAACCCCTAATAAAACCCATATTCCCGGCCGATGTAAAAAATCAAAATCTCCCTTTCGTAGCATCTGATTCAGTCTTCTCACGAACACTACTGTCGAGAATTGTGACACAGACAGCAGGAAGAGCGTCGGACAACATCAAACAGGAAAAACAACGTGCTCTACACATTAGGTTACTGGGGGTACGTCGAGAGGTTCTTCGGGTTGAACTGAGAAGATAAGCGCCAGCCAGAAACGACCAGGTGAGCCATCGTCTAACGGAAATAACGCCCCCGAAAAGTGGAATGCAGGGGTCAGAATGTAGCCAAGCGGACACGCATTCCAGTCTGAAGACCTTGGGGATGATGCCTGGTTCCCTGTCATAGTGACCAGAGTGCAGGTCGATGAGTATCGAAATCAAACGAGAAAATCAACCAATGTATCAAAGAAACGACGTTATTTGTGTCCTGAAATTTTAATGTAGTCTATGCAGCGTTGCATTTATATACAAAATAAGCAGAACATATCCACACACCCCTGGTCAGTTCTACAGTATACTCACTTAACAGCCACTTGAGGCATATTGGTATTTTGTGAAGAACGAAACAAGCGCTACTTACCATACTACGCCGAACACAATAACGACTACCCCCTGCCCACTTATCCCGCCTGTCCTGGCTCGAACCTTACGGCCACCGAGAATCAAGCTGAAACCCTTGACTATCTGTCATCCTGCTATAATTATTATTATTATGTGACTGTCGCGTACAGTATTAAGGCACCGCCTCCTCACTTGCACAATAATAGCCAAAGGATGCCAAATGGCCCGCCGCGAAACGACATAGGTTTCAAAATATATGTTCTACAATGGTGGCCACTGATGTACGTTGAGGGGGTACTCTGGCTGACGTGCCCGCTGAACATACATAACGAAAATATTAGCCTTAAATCTTTAGGTCCGTCATTCATCAAAGACTAAATCGTTTACTACGTCCCAGTAATATCTAACGTGCCCGTGGAAATGTAGACAGGGAGAACAACGTACCTGGTCTATGCCTTGTGACACGTGTCTTAGTTACGTTCTTGTTGAAGTAGTGAAACGTTTTGTTTCACGAATAAATATTTCAAACGGACTACCACATCAACGCAAAACGACGACCTTGCTCCGCTCATCAACCATAATTCGTATTAGAAAGTGAAAAACATACTCATACACTCAAGATAGCATACCAGTATAGAAAGACACACCATTTACACAGCATTTTTCTTCTGGGAGCCCAACCGTCTTCTTAACCCGCCTTCGAACAGCTTGGTGATTTGTTTTTTATGCAACCGCTATAAACAGTGCATGATCCACCTCTTTTACCACCCCGAAACCCGAACAACATATTCGTATCCGTCTTCTAACTCTTGCCCACATAGGTCGGTGCCTCTACTCATGTTATTCGGTCACAGGGGGTTCCAGTTCCAAGCGTCCCTGCTTCGACCACGTCATCACCGTCGGTTCCACGCCTACACTCTTTCAGCTGCTTCGACTGCTCCTGGCCGGCGCATGAACGAGATTCGCATGTTCATCGTCGCCTACCGCACCAGTCCCCTCCGCCAAAACCGCTTGATGATGTTGGTGCTGCGGTTGGGGCTTCAACCTTCCGATCCATGATCATCAGTCTTCTTCACGACACCAGCTCACGTAGGTGATGCTCCGGCTGCACGAGCAACGCGGGCCGCGATGTCTACGGGGGAGACGTATCGCCCAGCACCGGTGGAGATGGCTATCGCTGCCGTTAAAACTTGTTTCTCTCTCTTGGGCTTTGGTCGTCCACGACATGGCCGTCTACCAGTCTATACGGTTCGCCAGCGCTCCCGGTTTCTCGCGGGCTCTAATCTCTCCCAACCAAATCATGCATCAGTGGAACCGTGCGCGGTCTAGATTATTCGGACCAATTGTTTCCTGATACTATCTATCTCGGTTCCGAAAGTTGTGTTATTCTTCAGTAAGTACTTCTTTTGCTACTCTAACCGCATTTTGGTGCTACATGGCCGCCTCCAACTTCATTACCTGCTACTTTTCAGTTACTGGCGAATACCCTCGTTTGTTGCAGCTGATACCCCTTCCGGGTTCCGAATTATTTTCGCATGCGCAGGCCGACGCTTCTATGCTGCGGGCCCCCCCTTACAGATTTCCAAGAACGAAGCGGATTTCCCGCCTGCGACATATCGCCACAGCCGGTCCACCCCGCACTGCTCAATTCAAACTTAGTGAAGGACTCCTGTGATTCTTGTCCTGAAACACGATATTTTCTTTGAATACGTCGCTGTTGGATGAGTCTACATATTGCACCCGCGGTTTACACCAATGTCGTCATCAACGAGCCGCGGACAAGAATGACCCCACAAGAACACATAGCACACACATAAGGTCAATCCCAGCAGGTATTGTCACCCGCCCTCACCAAAATACAATTTAAGTCGATATCTGTACTGTCGTATACCTCAGCCACGTGCCATCTGGTCACAAAAGCCAGCCAAGGCATCCAGTTCATCAGACTACGTTGGTCGTGCAGCTCCACACTTCCGAGGCAAAATAAACAATGCCTCGGTACATGATACGAAACTCCAACATTTTCGAACCCACAGGTGTCAGATGTCTGCTGCCTCGTCCCAAGACAGCTCACACCCCAAAAAATCGGTTCACACTAAGGCTCACTTCGGACCCTTAGGCGTGGGAATTGTGAACTGGTCTAAAACAATTATCCCAGAGTTTGTTTTGTGTAGCGTACCATCGATACATATGTGGGCCTGAATACCTCATGCTTGGTATTTGTGGAGCTCTACGCGTACGTATTAAGCGCCTTCTAATTTCAGCCTTTGATCAGGCCTTACGTTGTGGTTCCTGGAAAAAGCTACCTGAGTGTTGCTTCAAGTGTAGTGGGCATTAGCTTGTATGCAGAGAGTTTAAGGACTTCAAGAGTGTACTTATCCAGCTGTCGTGTTATGATATTTCCTCACCGCGTGGTACTTCAAACACAAATATCAGTAGCTTACACGTGGCAATGCGCCACTTCAAGCAACCTTATTTCATAACGTTCAAAATGCCAGTCCCGACTTGGTCCATACTGAGTCGTTACTTGGCTGACCAACCTGTGTAGCGCTTTCAATGGATGTGGCACTGAGTGCTGTTATACGCAAGCTAATACAGTGATGAAGGAGAGCATATATCTACCGCTCATCATATAAACGCACCCTGGCCTATTTACACGCTGCTGCGAGGGCTAGTCATGAACTTGATAACAGCACACAGTGGTGAACGTTTACTCTCCAGTCAGCTACTGGTACTGCTGCTAAAGAGAATGCGACTGCTTGTGCACTGTGTTTGGCCGAGAACAGTAAAAAGCCAGCAAACCACGGTATCATCATCCAGCATGGATATTTACATGAGGATGAAATGTTTGGAGGCGTTCTACGCTGAAGGTTTACACTGGATTTTCTGAGGCTCCTCACTCGAGGAGCTCCATATCTCACCCAAAACCTGACTACAGCAACAATCAAGTTGCATCCCGATGATTAGTCCCATGGCGCAAGTACTATTTTTTTTTTCTCGCAACAGGATTGGCATTTCAACGATGTTGGTTGACAAACCCCGTCATCCCGAAAAACAAATAGCGGAAATGTGCTTCCTCTATCGTCTAACGCGTCTAGGATGCATCCTGATGTGCCCAACGGGGGCTACCTGGACACCTTGGTGCTGTAAAAAAACGCACATACATACTGTCTATTTATTCAGGAAGCATAGTGTTCGTTGGATTTGTCGTAGGGGTAGGAACTTATTTTGGCGACTGCGTATAAATAGCAAGTGTCCATACAATTGATTTCGGTGATCGTCAACTCATCATGAATAAATGTCCACACGATTGATGATGTCGACGATTGTCTGTGAAACGAAAGTGGTCACACCATCTCTTGATTGGAATCGTGTGAGTAAAAAGGGTTTCGAGTGTTGTATAATATGAATTAAAATTGGTTTAAAAATAGTTTGCGGAGACCGCTAATCGGTTGGAATTATCAAGCAAATTGATTTGGGGGGCTATTTCGATGATTGGGATTGACGAGACAGATAGATGCTTTCAGTTGTTATCCACTGCCAATTATTTTCCAGACAGTAGACTTCAGGACAGGAGCTGTCTCTTATCTGGAATTGTCCGAACAGTTAATCTCGGCTGCTGCTTGTTATAGGGAATTGCCCAGACAATATGTTTCGGGTGCTATGAATTTAGTATTAATTTTTCCAGACGCACTTCGGGGATAGGAAAAACTTTTTCTCGGGTGATATATATGTATTGGAATTGTCCGGACGGACGTCAGCGATAGGCAAGTAGCTGCATTTGTGCGCACAATTTTTGCATATATATGCTGCATACGAAATCAAAATATAAAATATTCCATGGCCGTTTGCCTCGTTATTGCATCATGATAAATGTGATATAGACACTCCCCTTTGACTTGATGCTACTCGCAGTGTTGCACTTCTAAACAGGACCTTGCTATTTTTGTTGTTTGAACATCCTACGGCGGATTTGCAAAAGTACAGCATTGGCACACCACACTCGATCTCGCAAATGGTTTGGTATAGAGGGAAGCTAAAGATCCGGTTGTTGTAGAGGCAATACTATTAAATAGCATGTTATTGTAGCGTACTGACCACAACAACAGTATTACTTTGAAGTACATGTTGTTAGGAGGGTTGGTATTCAACCTGGTGTTTGGAACGGCAACGGGTACAAATCGAAGGTGTGGGTTTCACACGGAACCAACGGTATGTTTAGTACACTGGAAAGATAAGAGGGAATCTCAGCAGGATCAATCGCAATTCAAATATGGAAGAGAGTGGAGCAGCGATAGCAGCGAGATAATCAGAGTCGATAGATATCGGGCGAAGCCCACCTCGAGAAGGGGAGAGTCAGGCGCCGAGCAGAGAGCGGCGTAGATCCATCCGACATCGTTTGTTTCGGGGTTTTGGGTTGGTGGATTGATTTTTGTTCTTCTTCGGAGGCAGGATAATACGTCTCGGAAATCTTATTTCGTGGAAATAGTATCCAAACTCTCCAGCTATAAAAATGCATTGATTTCTTAAATTCGATAGTCGTGGCAATTCCAATAGAAAAATAGCTTCCAAACCCTATTGTAATGACGATTCTGATTAATGGGTGGTCTCTCAAAGAAGTTGCCCCGACAAGGAGATCAATGGTTCAAGCAATTCCAGTTAATAATAAAGAACCTCTGAAAACCGTTGTCAGCTATTTGTTGTCTGTTGGAACTTTCTGAGATAATTTGTCTAGACAATTCCAGATATGTTTTAGCATCAAACCTCAACTATTCAGGCAATTAATTCTAATCAATGAACGTGATCCGAAACTAGTTACCAAGACATTCAAAATAATTGGAAGAGAGCATCCAACAATATTTTGTCCGGACAATTCTTAATGTTAAACCCGATACCAGTTGTACGAATATATCCGACTAATAGACACTACCGATGATCAGTTGTAAAAACAAATTTAACTGCTAGACAGTATTTGACACCACTCGCCCGGATAATTCAAATAAATGGACGAATTCGATGCTCTGCTATAGGGGCATTAATCTGATGATAGGTATATTGTCCTAGGTATATATATACAGAAAGCGGCGGGACACCTCAAGTTCAGCTTTGAAAAGCTTTGTCCGTACCTAGAACGTTTCGGTACCGCCTAGCCAACATGCCCAAAATCAAACTATAAAGAAGAAGGTTTTTGGAATGAGAAATAGTATGTACCTGGTATGCATTTATACTCTAAGGTGTACAGGCAAAATATTTTGTGGCTGCCTACCAATTGCATGGCATTGTCTGAAATAATGGCGATTTTGGAGATTGTGGATGAGTTCATTTCGTGTGCCCGAAGACGGCAAAAAAATACTTACCTCTATATAATTTCCAGTACGAAATATTTAAAGTGAAACCGAGGTCAATTTATTTAATTGTTTTGGTCAGATAGCATTTCCAAACCGGAAAATAAATAAGTACCAGGTACAGGTTTCCTCGAAGATTTTGATATTTGAAACGATTTCGTGTGCCCGAAGACAGAAGAAAAAAAAATACCTCTAATTCCAGTACGAAAAATTATCCCGATAAATTATTTGAAATACTGTCTATGAATCGGATTTGCTCGGGCGGTTGGTCAAGAAGACGTTCTGTTAGTTCAAATTGCCCGGACGGCCATTTCAGGGCGGCTTCTATTATTCTTACGAACTAAGTTACTGTCGAACAAATGATTCGGAAGACCCGTCTGTCAATGAGAATTGGGGAGACAATGGATGTAGGAGACGGTCTACGATCATTGAAATTTGCCGGAGATCGCTTTATGAATAATTGTCCGCCCCATTGATTGCGGAGACTGCGTCAAAATTGGCATTGTCTGAAAAATACGGCCAGGTGGGGGTTATTTAGTTTTAAAATGTCTGGATGTTAGAGATTGATCCGTTTCAAAAAAGTGGAATTAGAGACCAGACAAAACAGCCAATTATTGAACAGAACAGCTATTTATAGGCAACTAACTGGAGTACTACCCAGGGAGTGTTTTTGTCCCAAAGCAGTAACTCGAACGTAGTGTACCAGCCTTGCAGCATGGCGTCTGCAGTAGCTTTGACAGGCTCAAAGTTGAGGGGTGTTGCTTCGTGGAGGCCCGTGAAATCACACATTCTCACCTCGGTGTGCTACTGGAATATATAGTATTCCGTTTCCAACGGCCACGTAATCAACCAAGATAAGGCATCTGTCGAGATGTTCACAGATAACAGCAGTAACTGTAAACTAAAACATATGGCATTGTCAAGGAAAACGTGTAGTTAGAGATAATAATATGGCTTTAGTCCGCACGTACGTACGTGACGAGAAAACACGCATCGAACTCTAACTCGTATATTTATATTTACACTGTACCATAAAAAATCTTGTTATGCAACATAATATATATATTATCGACGGCAAACCCTTGTCGAAAAACATCGAACACCTAACGTGTTTGCGTGAGGCTGGAATCAAACATATACCAGGAGTGTTTTGCTCGCCACGAGGAGTTTCTCGCTGGCCACGTAGAAATTGGTAGCCACGACAAACCGAAAAGGTGCGCCGCGAACGCCCGGAAGCGACGCTGCCATCATGGTGTTGTTTCTTGCGCACTCCAAGAGGACGTCAATAAATGGACGTATTGCTCGGAACGTCCCACATCGACCGACACGACGCTGAAGAATACGAAGCCTATATTATATATTATATATGTGACATTTTTTTGGAAAGTAAACTCTTACGGTCAGCGCTAGAACGACCGGGTGCATTTCCGCGAGCGGCTCAGATCGGAGAAGCTCAACCTCAATGGAATGTATAATGTTTCCGACTACATCACGACCCCCTTCACCCTTTTCACCTTAACCCCTTTAGAACCGAAGTCCCCTTTTTTGGGGGACAAACCAGTCAAATTTAAAGTAGTTTGTCCCCAAAACGGGACTGCCATTCTAAAGGGGTTAACCCTTCTAGTAGTAGTGGCATTGCTGCTGTTGCGGCTGCAGCTGCTGCTGGTATGTGCTTGCTTGTTGAGCTGCAGACTAGTAACGTATTCCGATCATTTCTATCTATCAATTTATCCGTCAAATTTAGCGGACCAATACATCGGTCTTCGGGGGGTTTCATATCTCGACGAAATAAATGCAGATTAATATATATATCCTCGATGTCATTAAATTTATTGTTGTGGTGAATGGTCGATATATATGCGTGAATACGTGTTGTTGTGGATGGTCGACAGACGTGAATACGTCATCGCGCTTGACAAATAGCGGACACCTAGATAGCCGGTGATGTTATGTCGTTTTTGTATGATACCTTAGTCTTCAGGCTAAGTTTGAGTGCGAAGGGAAAACACAGCTGCACCATCTGTTCTACTCCGTAAAACAAAACGAGCCACAATCATCACATTTCCCCTCACAATACGGTAGATCTAACACGTCACTTCCGCGTAGCACATTGCTGGTTACCGGCGACTTGAGACCGGCGATATGTTTTTGTGAGTACCAGTGGCTTGAATTTCTCCAGACCGCTGAAACGATCGTCTTTGGGGTCCATGTTGTGATATACGCAAAAACGTTTGTGAACTAAACGCCTTCTGGGGTGTTCCTTGTCACTTGATGCTAGTTGGGACCACACTACAGAAATAAGGCAGCGGAGGTGCAGTAGATGGTGAGTAGATGGTGGTTGTAGGATCTCGACTCACAGACACGAAAACCTATCAAACGTGTCTCAAACATTCATGACGATTATCGTCGCATATCTATGTAGATAAAAAAATCCGAACCGTGCATACCTTTGCGTCCACAGTGCTACGTAATACGGCATGTAATGAGGGAATAAATTGTGCAACTGCCTGCCAGAGAACATGTGGTTGACAGCGAAAAAAACAAATATTACAAAAAGGGCTTCGCAGCGACGGGGCCCGCCGGCCACTCCGCGCATGCCCGTAATGACCCAATAGGAGTACGGGTAAGCCACTCTAGACTGTTAGTGCGACAGTAGTACTGCCAGGGGGTGCATTACGAAAACCGATTTTGAGTGAGAGAAATATAACGCTTAAAAGCAGAAAATATATTTATATATCCATCCGCCATCGCGCACAGCAACACAAAACTCGTTCGTACGGCAGAAAGCAGCACCATTGTCAAGTACTACGTACGAGACACTCTGTGTTCGTACTGTATACTACCTACTTCGTATGCAGATAGCCATAAAACAGGTAGCTCAGCGGCAACATTTGGACGAGCAAAACCGAAAGAACGAAGCGCCGGCGATTACGTCGGTGCATGAAATTCAGCAGAAGCAAGCAGAAGCAGCAGCATAGCGTACAGATACGTATTGTTGTGCGAAACCTACGATGGCAAGAGACCTCCGCCGAGATGCCAGAAAAATATCAAATACGACACGGTACTCGTGCAGTTTCCGATCAAGATTAATCCGTCTATCCACTTTAAGATGCGGAGGCATATCGCCTAGAGGGGGCGACTTGCCTAATAATCATGCTCACGGGGGTCAGCAACACACATAAATCGCATACCAGGTATGTAGGAAGAGCAGCAGCAGGAGAGGAGCACAACACATCAGTGGCACCTATATAGCTGCAGCACCAGAGCAGCGTCGTGACAGCGGCAAGAGCAGCCGCAACAGCTATAAACCACAGCCATTTGAATGATGTATGGACGGGCGAAAGGCAGTCCAGACGTAAAGGTAGGTCGTCTACCGAAACGTGTGATAAATCATCTACTAGTAGCTTTCAGATTTGAGTATCGATCACTCTATTGCTCGACCTCAATATCTACTACTCGACTGTACCACGAACTAAGTATCGACAACACATATATTTGGTGCGACTCAAAGCCGACGTACTTGAGATGTTTGTCGCGCCCCGTCTTGGCACTGCGCGAGCGTGGAAGAGGCCATCTTCACAGCAGCAGGCACCGCTGGGAAAGACATTAGAATACCCTCGAGGGTCGGCAACGGAGCATGCTGCAGGGTGAGCGTAGCGCGCACGTATAGGCATACATGTAGTCGTTCATTTTTTTCCTTTTTTTTCTTGACATTCGCGTTCTACGATCATATGAGGTATTACGGGGGACCATAGTGAATAGGACCAAATATTACTTTATAAAAAGGTTGAGTATATAGATTTTTGTGTGTACCGTAGATTCTACTTCCTATGGTCCCCCGTAAAAACACATTTCCAACAAATAAATGTTTCCTGATACACGGGGCTCCTTAACCCTTGAGAGTAGGAAGGTCAATCTTGATTCTGGGGCCATGGGATTACTCCACGGGATGCGAATCGAATTCTGTTGCAGCCAGGTTTCCGGTTAGGTGTCTAGCTTGTTAAGCGAGGAGTCTAGAAAAAAAGGCCGTACTTGTATAGTAGAACGCCTCGGCACTCACTTAATGATACAAAACGCCTTGACAAAACAACCAAAGCTCCACTATGCGTGTGACACTGTCCACCAGTCTTGCCGTGCATACCATATTGTTTTTGTAGACGTAATTTGTACCTCCACCACCGTATCGCTGGCCCCCGTAGCCTGGTCCAGTTCGGTCGACACAAAACATTCCGTCGTCTCTGTCTTACGGAGTCTTGTTCCCCGGCGTGCACAGCAGCCTAAGAGGCTCGTGATGTTGGGTTTGCGACCATATTCTAGCATACGAATTCCAATATTTTTGCGCTAACTCGAACGTTCACACGTAAACTTCCCCGCTTGGGAATTTCGGCACTCATTTCTTTAACGCCCAACCCTCAACGCACAAGCAACGGCGGAGCTTGAGACCGGCCACCCCAGCCCATATTCTCCATTCTCTTGCTGCCATGAGGTGTCGAAAGCCGCTGATGTTGCGGCTTCTCCCGTTTCGGCCACAAGAGACGAGGTCCAATCGTGGGGCTGACATTGGGACAATGGCAATTTTACCGTCACGAGCGAATATAGATCATGGCTGACTGCACATTCGCCCCTTGACCGATGACCGTCAACGCCATCCTAATTTTTCAAACTATTTTATTTCAAAACAAGGCTTCACGGGCCAAGGGTAGGCCTGATGGGGCAACGGTAGGTCATCAACTAATAATACCTTCGGCCGGGAGACTGTGCTAAATCACCTATCAGGTACTCTACTGTGGGCGTCGAGGGAACGGGGGCTGTTATAGGTCATAAATATTATATAAACTAATCAACTGGTCCAACCTACAGCAGCTGACGTATTCACACCCGGCCAGCCGGCTTCCAGAACACGACACAAGCCCGACCGAGGCCGCCGCCGACACATGCGGCTTGGAGAATGAAGATGAGGCAGATTCGTCTCGGTTTTTGAAACCCACCTCGCGCTAGCACGAACTACGCAAAAAAACACAACGTCCAAGAGACGATGAGAAGCGCTGTGAGCAAAGGGCCAGCAGTATTCTACTCACATATATATATATATATATATATATATATATATATATATATATATATATATATACTTCAACCACCTGCAATTTACTTGGACTATCTCGACGATTAGTTCAATTTCACGCCGAACGAAAATCAAAAACGCTACCCACAACGTTCCTTGTCTCGCCCCTAAACCTGAACCATCGTGAGGTAAACAAAACATACTGAACTGCCCGCAATCAATGGCGTTTTACCATGTTCTGGAAAACCTGTTGCCCAAGCAGCGGCTACAATGGTCACGATGCCCAACCTCTGACTACAAAAGCGATGGAAATGAAGAGCGTGTCAGATACCTTGACGATGTCTATACCTTTGCCGCACTATGCTACTGATTTGGCCGGTTTTGTTGTCGTCGAGTCCCAGCAATAGTTTCGAGATGGTATCGACTGTTCGGCGAAGCGCGTCATCGAAGAACCTTGTGTAATAACTTAATGGGTATGATCGATTGTGTGGGTGCCTGTGGGTTGAGCGTGTTGCTTGAGCACACGACAAAACGCACACACCATGAAAATTATTTTTCCGCAGCGATGGGCGTAGGAAGAAAAAACGAAATTTATTTTATAATATGTATATATATATATATATATATATATATATATATATATATCCGTGTTTCAGATGTCTACCGACGTGCTGATAAACATCTCAGGAAGTAAGTTTATATGCAATACACCAGCTACTTTTGTTAAACAAGATGTTTGCAGGCACCCATGGGCAATTCTTGTACTCCCATTCCCTGGGATGGAAGATTGTCGATTACTTGGTACAACTGTACATGCTTTGGTACAAAAACAATATCACAACGACCGCCCAGCAGTTCGCCACTAGGTTACCAGCCACAGGACCACCACGAACACAACCACCAGACACACCACGAGCGATATATATGCTTCTGTTGCTCCTGCCGCTAGTCGAACGGTGTGATGGTGGTGTGGTGGTAGTAGCACGTGGTGTTGTGGAATCGTATCTTGAGTATGACACGCATCCGGTTCGACCATCGAGCAAGCCTCACCACCATCACTATCATCAGCTGCTCCGACCACCAACACAACTGTGTCTGGGCATGTTCGATATACCTGGGAGTGGCAGTTGGAAGACGAGTTGCTCTTGTGGTGGTGGCCGCGGTGACGGTGGTTTTCGTGTTTGCCGGTAGAAGCTGCTGCTTATGCTGGTAATTATTTGTTATGCCGCTGGTTCTTGACACGGGTGGGGTTCGCTAAAACAGTCCTCGTCTCAATGGCATTGGGGGCTGTGAGTGTTAACTTGACCACTTAGACTTTTGGATACCACGACAAAGGTCACCGAACGCACCATGGAGGCACACGGGGGACGGTGGAGTTCCCATTTAAGTCGCCTATATAACCACAGTCGTAACTCAAAGTGGTTGTGCTTCGGGCTCGCAAAGCCAAGCTCAATCGACATAATGGCAAATAAGGGCAACTAGAAAAACCAGTTCAGAACGTCACGCTCTGAGCAAACACACGCAGAATACTCTCGGCTCTTACAAACAGACGGGACCGACAGATCCGGAGAGAGGGATATCGTCTGGCATTTAATCGAAAGAAAGTTTCACCCAACGTAGCGACACGCAACTCAACGCAACGCCAAGAATCAGAAACAATAGCAACGGAACGGAAATCGATTGAACGAAGCTAAACGGAAAGGAACGCCACCCAACTCAACGCATCTCAGCGCAGCTCAACGAAACACAACGCAGTGCAACGCAACGCAGCCCATTTTCACCCAGCCCAACGCAGCGCAACCGAATGAACTGAACCAAACCCACGGGGAGCGGAATCAGCAAACCGCCCCAGTCTAGGGCGCGTTTTCAAGCACTATTTCAGGAGTATATTTCGAACCTGTGCAACGACGACGAGCTTTTACCGGGTCCCACCCTAGCGCACTCGAACCAACACCGGCAACAAAAAAATAAATCATGCGTGTGCCTAGGATCACCCTCGTCGTTATTCTAGATGTCTGAAGCTTTCGCATTGTTCTACCAATATTGCCGCAAAACCGAGCCGACTCGACCTCCACGAAATCATGTTCAGTGTGAACAAACTCTCGTTTCTCGTTGCCCGTTCCCGCTATATTTCAAATTCAAAGACACGAGACTTCATACGTCAATAACACGCCGCAGTTTACCGCTCGGTGTCGTCGACAGCCCTTGATCTTGTATCCAACACCTGTCTGAGGGGCATTTCAGTCATATTGTATTCGGTCGCGAATCGGGAACGTTTTCATGGAATTGTTGAATAATTTTTCCCGCTTCTGGAGGTTGTTCTAGCTTCAAACCTTCTCCAATTTCATTTTGACCGTTTTCCCCATGGCATGCCCTTTTTTGAATGAGGACGACGATTCTTAACCTTCCCACGAACTTCCGACAAAATCATACAGTCTCCCATTTTGTAATGTTCACTAATCGAGAATACAGGCGGATAGTATAGGAGAGTATTTTTCGTGAATTTTCCCCGAATTTGCTAATTTTGGAGATAGATGCGTCTAGTCACGATCTGTAAATTTGTTCAAAAACTAGAGTTGAATGTCGGGAAGGAGTTTAATTCCTATGTTGTCGAACAACAAACTTCCTACATTTATAAGAATAAAACAAATTGCGTCGAACATACTCTCTAGGGAAGTCTGGATATTCCGGAAATATTGCAGTCCAGTTGTAATTTTGAAATGGACGCTGGATCTTACCCGCATTTTGTGGTTTAAGAGTACGCAAGCACCCTCAGGAATACGTCGGCAAACACCTGTTCGTAGACGACTCAGCGGAAATATACACTGGATACGAGAATATTTTTTCGGCTTTGTTTGATTTGGTTTGGGTCGAGTAGCTTTATTTACATATATATATGGTATGTAGTTTGCCGCGCATATTCGACGACAATTATAAACTTGACCTATCATCCTCCTTTTTAACAGCGATTTTGATTGGAGAGGATTTTTCTATCGTCGATGTAGCCATTGTACTGTGCAGCCACGCGTGAAAAACAAACTTGTAGAGTAGTGCGCGAGATTTTTGTGCCACTTTCTCGCAACTTCGAGTACACAAAAACAAATTATGAGCCGTTTCTGGTTGCCTACCACTGCAGTCTGGTGCACCCGGCGCGCTCACACACCCCGTCCGGGGCATCTCTACACTGCGAGAGCTGACGCTTGCTACGATAGATGTAGCACATTTCCGATAAACTACTTTCTAATCGACGGGGTTCTTTAACCCAGAATCGGGTCGGAATATCAACGTTGTTTCGAAAAATGGCGCTATTCTATTCATCGGGATGAAACCTGCTTTTTGCTGAAGTCAGTTTTCGGGTGAGGTGTGGAGCTCGTTATCGAGGAGCCTCAGTAACATTAGGGTGAACCTCTATCGTAGAGCGCCTCAGCTGCAGTTTGGTTTTGGGGGCATCTGTACACCTGTCCGCAATTTTGGTTCAAACATTTAGGGGGGGGGGGGGTATAGTATAATTTGGTGCACCTCAAATTCCAAATATTATCGACGATAGCACTACCTCAAAGTCCACGTGTATGTCTCTGTTTGGAGCCTGGGTGACAGCGGTTGCGTGACAGACACAAGCGGGTTTGATCAAACTTGTTCGAATCTTAACCACGGTTCAACCGATGTTGTAAACGCACCGTGGTGAAATATTGGTGTGCATGTCACTTCCGATGCAACCTCTAGAGTGTTAAGTCACCTGATTCCCGGCGGTCAGGAGATGATTGGGTGTCAGCCTGGCCTCCAAACAAAGCCCAAGCAAAATCGTTACCGTACTTTGAACTCACCTTCAGTTGGTCTCTTCATATCCTCAAAAATTGCCAAGTAAGTCATTGTACATCCCACCCATACTACGGGTACCTGCCATGACTCAAATTGAGGTTTTGGTTCGCTCTTAGCCCTCCTTTCCACTGAATCCACGTTCTTGAATACATGATTTATGCCACTGCGGTTTAATCCAGAATCATTCAAACCGTACAAGACTTCTCTTTTTTCGATCATACGCGGATCCTGAAGACATCACTCCCACACCGTCCATGGCATCGGACTTCCAGTATCTACACCCCCGCTGCTTCAATCCGCCATGGTACCCTAAACCTTCCCTAAACTAGATATCTCCTCGCACCCGGTACTAACCCTCCTCGTTAACCCTAATATAAAAGTAAAACTGTGGCCGGGCTCCCACCTCGCACTCGCCATCTCAATTCCCCCGGGTATGTAGCGAGATTACAACACAGGTTCAAAACGAATACAGCAATATCAGTTCAATAATCATCTCATTCTGCCGACATCAGCTGCCCTTTGTGCACGAGGCGGCGGCATACTATCCCTGTTCGAACAACGTAAACCAATCAGCCTTTCGCCCTTTGCGGTAGCATGAAATCACGTTTCTGTACCTCGTTTTATCTCCATCTGTGTCTCTTGTCAAGCTCAAGTATTTAAAAATGTTTTCGTTGTTTTTTTAAACAAACATACCACACGCAGGGCCCTTGAAAAAAATGGAAACGCCAGCATCACCGTCATCACCTTGTCGCCTTCCTATCACTCCAGAGCTATTGATCGTATCAGTGTCAGTTGAACACATGATATTCGACACCGACGTCGTCTACGTGTTCCGTTCGTTGCGCTCTCCGTCACAATGCCTGCATTCACGATGTTAACCGCAAACTCCCATCTGCATTTCTATCCCCACTCTGTACAAATAATGCTCTGCTACTTACTGCCCTGTCTAGCCTCTTGCCCCAGCTAAGACTGACTCAGACAGCAACATCTTGTATATCAGCATCCGACTCGGAGGTCACTTTGCCCCAACAGACCAATACGTAGACCGACAAAACGCCGAGAGTTCGACAGACAGTAATTTTATGTCCGATGGAGAGCGCCTTGAACGAGTAGTCGCAAGGGTCATTTCCACTCTCAACCAGCCTATCCAGGCCTGTAATACGTCTTGGTATGGTTGAGTACTTTACTACGGCTATTATTGATGCGGTCGAAAAAGAGGTACCATCCCCTGGACGTCGCCACCACAGACATGGATGATGTGAGTCTGCCGAAACCTTGGCCGTAATCATACCATCATTGGCAGCAAGGTAGGGTGCACGACAATTCTTGCGTGCCCCCCCCCCGGAATATAACCGTGTGGAAGACATTGACATCTGCGCGTGTGAACTTGCAGATGGTGATTTCCTCAGGACTGCATCGGTACTTCGAAGCGTACCTTGCCGAACCCGAACGACTCCTAGCGAACAACGACCAGATAGAATTTTACTAGCACCTCAGAAGTACGGTAGAATTGGCACGGACTAAAGCGAGGAACGAACAGTTCATTAGGGACGAGGATGGCACACTCATACGGGGTAAGGTGCGAATTCGTGAACGATGGTCGGGGTTTTTCCACAAACTCTTGAAATCAAGTCGTTGAAACTCGATCCCATACTCATCGATCTCTTACCACCGCGACCGCCTAAACAGTCGCTTGAAGATGAACATCCATGGACGAGATGACGGCAGCACTTAAGAGCATGCCAAATTGGAACGCAGTCGGGCCAGATGGTTTCCCGGCCGAACTCCTAAAAATCGACCAACCGGCATTCGCTCAGTGCTTTCACAACATCCTTGTCGATGTTCGATTAACAGGAGAAGCCCCCCAGCAATGGAAATATGCGATCATCAAGGTCCTTCACGAAACGAAGGACCGAACCGACTGCAACAACTACAGAGGGATTTCGCTTGTTGCCTACGCAGGCAAAGTTCTGTTGAAAATCGTGGCGTCCCGCCTCCGCAACAAATGCGAGACCGATGAACGACTCCCTGAGGAACAGTTCGGCTTCCGCCCCGCACGACCAACGATTGATATATTGATCGTCGTGCGCCGGTTGCAAGAGGTCGGACGACAGAAGAAAATCCCTTTGTAGGTGTGCTTCATGTCGATCCACAAAAAGCTTGTGACTCTGTCGACATAGAGCTGTTTTGGAAGGTACTCACGCGCTTGGGCGTACCAACCAAGATGTTGAGAATTATCCGTAATTACCCCGATGGCATGCGGGCTTCCGTGCGTACTGATGCCTGCGAGCGCTCGCAATGTTTTGCCTTCACGCAGGGGCTGCGGCAAGGCTGTGTACTGTCACTGTTACTGTTCAACGTATTCTTCGCTGCTGCGCTTCACGTCGTACTAGTACGTTTCAGTAAAGACAAAGCCATCGTAAGGGATTTGGCCCAACACAGTGATGCTTGAGTAGTTCGAACAGAGAAGCCGGAGCCATTGGCGTGCGTGCGAAGGGCTGTCTGGAGCATGTTGTACGCCGATGATACAGGAATTGTCTCGAAGTCGGTCAAAGGGCTCGGGAAAATGATGACAGTCATCGTGACTGTCTTCGAAGCAGCAGGCCTCACGGTGTCGGAACGGAAGACAGAGACAATCTCGTACAAACACCAGACCAGACAACCCTCGCACCACTGCTCGTCATCAAAGCGGCAAGCCAGAGGTATAAACAGACGACCCAGTCATTCTAACTACGCGGCGCTATCCAGGAAAACGCTAACCTCTAGCTCGAAAGCAACCGATGGATGCGCCTCATGCGAGCATGCCTCCAACGGATCGGGCCGGAGTTGTAAGATAGGACGACCGCCCCCCTTAGCCTTCAAGTCCGATTGCTGAAGGCCGAGGTGATGGAGACCCTGCTGCACGCGTGTGTGACGTGGACCCTCAGAGCGGAACACTTTGCCAAGCTTAGAACGGCTCCCTACCAAGTTCTGTTGCGAGTCATCGGCTTAGAGCGCCGACTTCGTCCTGACCATGCCACCCTTTTGAACGCGAAGGCCCTTAAGATGACACGTTGCGAGAGCATCCAAACGACTATTCGTAAACGGCGGTTCTTCTTTGCGGGGGCCGTGGCACGGCAAAGCAAGGAGCGATTACCCATTCGGGTAATGTTCGGGACGATAGCTGGTGGGGAGAACCCGAGACTAGGCGGACAGTGTAAGACTTGGCATATATGCATATTCGAAGACCTTAGGGAGTTCCGAGCCACCGAAGGGTCAACGAAAGTTGTCCCCTTGGTGTTTGGAGTTAAGACCGCGTTGTGGTCCACTCCAGCCAAAAAGGCGGGGAAGTGGTACCGGAGGATCGTTGAAGCAGCCGAACGGTTCATGGTGAGGTGGCACGAGGCCGGGGCTGGCATGAGTACGCAGCGCCGCACAGATTCCGTGGATGGTGTCCAAGGGAATGGGGGGGGAGCGGGCAACAGAAGAAGTGGCGGAAAACCCGATCCAGGGAATTCGGAGAAGGGGGAACAGGAGTAGACGGGAAACCGCAGTAGACCAAAGTAGGCAGGAGATGACAGACAGGGTAGCAGGGCACCAGGTCGATTAGGAAGTAGAGCATGACCATACTGCTAGTGTTACCAACTGGTGCAGCTGGTTCGAACGTGGTCTCCCCGTGTCTTCACTTTTTGTTTTATGTTTTTTGTTTTTTCCTTTCTTACGCTGATTCTCCGTGATTTTCGTTTTATGTATTTCTCTTCCTTTTTGATTCTTAAGCCGTATTGAAGGAGTCGTGTGGCGTGGTTGGATGGCGCACCTGTTCTGCTCGTGTCGTATTGTCTGACGCCAAGGGGCTGGTCATAGTTGACGAATGCAGGGCGGAGACGGCAATCTGGGTAGCATGGTACCAGTCGGATTAGCAGGGGGGACCTGGCTATACTACTCGTACCACAAACTGCTGCCGCCACCTGGAGGGTGCTTTGCGCTTTGGTCTGGTTGAGATTTTCCCTTCATTTTTCCTTGGTTCTTTGTCTTACTCTGTTTACAAGCACGCGTGTTTTTGTTATTTGTTTTCTTTTTCCAGCTCGTTCTTTTTCAAGTGTTGGCCACCTCTCCTGCGGGACGTGGGTGGCACGACAGATTGATTCTTCTAGTTTTCTTTCATTTTGTTCCTTTTTCCTTCTCGATTTGTCTTTTTGTTTGTTTGTTTAATTTTTGGTTGCTTCCTTTCGTTTCTCTATTACATAGAACGTGTATGTCGTGTCTGTCGTATCTAGTATGATGACATGACATTGCATTGCCCACTGCTGTGCTTACTGCATACGTGGCAGCGTAGCATCTCTGTGGCGTAGCTTTGTGACCTCATACACTTGTATATCTTGTAGGATTATAGCATCGGCACGGACAGTGGTTGTGCTGGATGTCGACGGATAGAAAGGACGCTTCAATGTGAAGAACGCACACACACAGATATTTACCAATGGTCAACAGATGAGTTCCATCAAAAACACATGGATGCACCATGCACATCGCGATCGCATTCGCTCCAGGCTCCTCTCTTAACTGCATCTCCAATAGTACAAGTTTATGAGAATAATCAATACGCCATTGCGCTCTCGAAGGCTAGGAACCTTCGTGGGTCACGTCATCGTATAGGGGCACTCCACCCGGTAAGCGGAGGCCTGCACGACTTCCGAACAATCCGCTCATTCCCTATGCTCCAATCTTCCCTCCTGCTTCATTCTTTAAACCTAAAACTTCGCCTTGGCGTAAACTTCACTTAAGGGGTTCCCTGTAATTTACGTAGGAAACTTACGTCAGGACTAGCACAAGACGCACACAGCCCTTCCGCAGGCGCTGCAGGCTGGCGATTCTTGTCTTTCGCCTACTCGTCTGACAATCTTGCAGCAGTTTTACGTCCATAGTGCGATACACGTGGAAACGTCGTGTGGATTTCATTCCCCACCATTCATTCGACAAACATTATCCGAATATTAGTCAGAAATCAATGACAACGTATTCGCATCACGTTTGTAGCAATAGGTACGAAACCAAACGTGCCGAGACCTCGCATGTGTTTAAATGTAGATATGTCCTTCCGCGCCAACATGCTCTCGGTGAGCGCGCACGGTTGCGCAATAATCACGATATAACGTCCCCGAAATCACAAACCCCCTGTTTTTCGACGTCTGTGTCTGTATGGATTTTATTCCTACTGCCATGTCCCAACGCATTCAGATGTTATTTGTGTCGTCTACACACAGCACAACAAGGGTGGTATTCTCTGACAAAAAACATTATCAGCTACTGACCGTAACTACATCGACACCATGACGGTCACTGTATCCTCCAAACGTCTGTTAAGCAGCAAGTCCCTATGCTATGACTGCCCAAACAATACCCTCACTGCAATGCGTAAATCAATTTTCCTCCTTCAATGAAACCGACAGCAAGTCCCTATGTTGTGGAGTGCTCCAGTAATACCCTCGTTTCGATCAATACCGTAAATTTCCGTTGTCGATGCCACCGACTGACACTTCGTGCTGAACAACTTACATCATGCGCTGCAAGTTCTCAAATAATTTCGAACGATGCTGCTCGATAAAAAATCCAATTTACTGACAACCGCTAAATTCCTCGATGAAATAGGCGATGCCTTGAAACCATCGACTATCGTTGTGGCTTTTACCAAACGTGCTTCGTATCCTGCAAGCGATTTGTCTTGCACTATAACCGTCCCGCAATTTCTGCCTTTTCGCCGAAACCGTGTACTGCACACAGAGAACCTGTTCGATCCACTTCGTCACCGTCACCATAATCGGAGTTCCTACCTCCGCGGTCTTGGGTTTATTCTTGTATGTTGTCCAAAACCGTTGCTGCTAGATTTTTCTCTAACTGTTAAATCCCTCGTTCGCATCAACCATTTCGCTGGACTTTCCCCTGGTACGTGTCCGTAAATATGCGTTGTGCGCTTCGTGTCCTGGTCCACCCTTACACTTTTTTAATTACTGCTAGTGATCACTGTCAACTTCGTGTTATGGTCCCCCTAAAAGTTTTAAAACCTGTTCACTTTTCTCTGTGCCAACTTATTATGATAAGCAGCCGGCGAATCTAAGAAATGAGTAAACGAGGTTCATTTTGAACAGTGGTTCATCCTTCAGCATTATCATTGTTCACAAGTTCACTATTATATATATGCGATTGTTCCACTTCTTATTACGGTCCTCATTGATGATAAAATATCTTACAATATTCGCTGTCATCGTTTGAAAAAGAAATACTATTGATAAACAAACATATGTCTGGTGTCTGGTATTGTGCACATCGTACCCTGGTCCCGCTTGTTTATATTCCTCAGTGTATAATCTGGTTTGAAAATAAACAAAAAAAAACTAAAACAAGGTTATGTTTTACATTCCAAGATGTGAAGCAGGAAACATGCTTCAATTTGAATTACTTCAGAGCCCCTTTCCTTCTCCCATAACATCGGGCAATTCAAACGTTGCACATCATGTTAATATGGTAGTTCTTGATAGAAATGGAATGGATAAATATCTAAACATACGTGCTCACCCTTTCTTTTAATCACTTGCTCATAGTCATCTGCCCCACGCTCAGCGAATCTACCACGACGTGTTGTCGCTTCTGCGATATCGGCTTCCTTCGCGTTCTTTCCTTTTTTATCGGGTTTTCTTCTCGTGCCATCTCAGAAACAAAAAGTCGGTTTCGTTTCATATGTCCGTTTGGCAGGCTCTCTTTCACTTTTGGTCACCGGCTCGTTGAAAGTTATTTTGCACTTTCGTTTTATATTGTGTTTTCCTATTTTGTTTCGTGTGCGCGTGCTCAGTCGGACCACGGCAACCCGGTCGAGCCCGGTGCCGTCGCGCATGTCGGCGGATGCTCGCCGGCTGCGGGGAAGTTGGAAGGAGCACAGTCGCTGTTTTCGTGACTACGCGTCGTGTGTTCCTAGAGACACAAGGGAAGCATGAATGGGCTATGTAAGCGGTGCTTAATCTTGCGATCCAAACTGAACTATACACAGGCGTATAACGTCTGAGCACCGATATCGTTGTGCTGGTTAACGAGGGTCGCGGTGAGCACTAGATTTCTCGTGGGGCCGGCGATGGGGATCACTGTGAGAGAGAGGGAGGAACGCTTTACCCGGACCGAGTCGGTGGCGAGGTGGTCGCGAAAGCGGCGGTCGGCGAACGATGTTGAGGGGAAATCTCTGCTGTTCATTGTGATTCTTTCTTGTCTAATGCAAGGTGTTCCAGGAGCAGACAATTGTAACATGAGCGAGGGCGTTTTTTTATTTTTCTAAACTTTTCTGTTTCATTTTCATTGTTTTGGTGGGGCTGGTGATGTGCTGCTATGCCAATGTGAGCTTTCCCCTTCACACATACCAGGTAGCCGGTACATAGAACCTGGAAAAGGGTACCCTTCCTGGGTTGTGTACGTACGGCATGTGACGTTCGGCATTATCAAATCGCCGACTTGCGACTACGACATTCATTAAAAATACAATCATCGGCCTTCTTCCCGACCATTCCTTCCTGAGTAAGCGTAGTGGGCGGCAAAGGTCGAACGCGGAGTGAAGCGCATTGTATGTATATACGATGTTGTTGGCCCTGTCCTCTCAGCGATGCTCCGCGCTTCTTACACCTATTTGTTTGCGTTGTTCGTTATAGCGCGAGATGAGGTTCACATCAAGGGACGAAACTGCCTCATCACGCACCCCAATGACGACATGGTCCGGGGCGGTCTTGGGCGTGCTTGCGACGTGCCCTGGGTGCCGGCTGCCAGGATGCGAACACGCCCGCTGTTGGTTGTACCAGGTGAGTGGTCGATATTTAATACCTGGTACCTGGTAAATAACAGTCTCGTGGCCGAAAACAAAGGTTGTCTGCCTACCTTAGCCCCGCCAGGCCTACAGTTGACCGTTGAAACCCTCTCTTGAAATATTACGGTTTTAAGCTTTGGGATGTGCTTGACAGCTGCGTGTCAAAGCGGAGATGTGCCGTTCACCGACTTCGATATAAGCTCTCCCGTGACGGTAGTAATGTTCTGTTTCCGATTCCAGTACCTAGATTAGACCTTTTCTCCTTTTGAAGAAATGGGCGAGGTTGATTTCTACGTGACGTTTGACAGGTCATGGCGGCCAAAATGTAGGGAAATGTGGGCTGGGGTGTCCAGTCTGATGCTCCACCGTTGCTTGTGCGTCGAGGGGTGGGCGTTCCTCAACGTCTGTCGAAAATTGCGATTCCGCTTACTGTACATACATGTGAAAGCACGAGTTTTGCGCAACCTTTTTGAGGTTCGTAGGCGAGCAAATGGTCGGGAAACACAGTGCTCGCCGCCCTCTGCTGTACATACAATTTTAACCTCAGCAGGAGGTAAAGCAATAAAAGCAGCACAGTAGTAGCAGTAGCAAAAGCAACAACAACAACAACAACAACAACAACAACAACCAAACCACAGCAAGAACAAACAGTACACATCTGTCGGTCGTTGCATCCTGTTTTCACAAGCCCTTTTGTGTGTGGTGTACCCCTAACTTCGACCATGTTCGAGAAAACAACCTACCTCCCCTGGACGGCCTATCTGGCATACTTTTGTAATAAGAGGTATTGTCATACCTAGCTACGCTAATTGTCCAGTTGTGTGCTCTTAGGTGACATGGAACACTCACATTTCTCTCGAGTTATTTTTCAATAGCCCGCAGCCCTCGAAAACTCAATGAAGCTCCTTCTGTTGTAGATATGTTTTCAACCTCATCGGCAAAAAAACAACAAGCAGTAGCAGCGGCAGCGGCAAACGTTCCTCGGCAACTGGTCACATCCGTCTGCTGTTGCATCTGTTGCACAAAGCCATTTCAAGGCGGGCGTAGTTGTCCAGTCGCACGTTCTCAGCAACAGGTAATCGCAACGGGCAAAATCAACAGAGACAGGCCTATACTGCCTCCCGTCGCGCTGTACTGTATCTTTTAGCACTGCCCACACTACCCGACTGCCTGGCCGATGTACAATTTATGCGACTATAACGCCAGTTCACGTTGGATACGACGACCTGAGTGCTTTTTCAACGACGGACAATAGTCGTTGCTGAGTTTTGTCGGCGTTGAAAATATCATAGTATTTGACATCTTCGGCTTTGCCCCGTTCACTGTTAGGGTGTTGAATCAATCTCAGCAGCAGCTGATACAGCAACAGCTAGAGCCGCAGCGATACATGTCCATCCAGCGTCAAAGGTGTGTTCACCCAGCCTTTTGACGTACAAAACGCTCTTCATACCGAGCTTGCACATGACAACGAAACTGGCTCACTCGGTGCGTCGGCATGGTGGAAATTTTTACGAGGTACCTATTGTTTGTATACATTAGTAGGTATCACACCTAGCGAGTTGTCTAGTGACACACTCTCAGGAGCAGGTTACCGCACTAGGCCGGAGCCGCCGTGCCAGGCTCCTTTAATCGTCGGTCTCTATCTACCCCTCCTGTCGCGGTGTGCATTCGGCATAGTCAAAGCAGTAGTGTATATATTATTGTAGTATATTAATATAGTAGTATAATAGAGTATTGAGGTAGTAAGAACAGCAGTAGCTGTAGGAGTAGAAGTATTGCGACCGTGAGTAGGTAGGCGTGGTGCTGTTTCCACGAGGCTATTACTGTAACCGATGATATAGATTCTGCTTTGGACAATAAAAAAACATTGAACGTAAAGAAACACTTTTCAGGAAAGGTGCAGATGTTTCCTTTATGATGCCTCCGATCGTATGTACGCCTGTGGAGTAATGATTACACCCTGGTTGATATTCATGAAAAGTGATTTTTGAGGTCTACGGCTGTTGCCACGAGCGAGCTGCTCTTGTGGTGAGTACTTAATTAACATTTATTCCAATCGTTTTACGACAACTGCATCCTTTTTTATAATCGTGCCCCAACCGTACGTATACGTGTAAATGAACAAAAGTGTGCTTCGTACGAATTATCATGTGTGACGTTATTTGACCTTTCTGTACTAGTGGCACAGTTTTTGACGTGCTGGAATAGCAGAAGGTAGCATAGTATACAACAGTTCTGGTAGTACTTATGTTTTTTGCAGCTCATCGTACCGAGTGAATGCTGCGTATTATAATGCCTGTCCAAACGCAGCAGTAGCACCTGTCGTATACGTAGTTGCACCAGCCGTAGTCGTTGTGGTGTCCACTGTATTGCTGTTTTGGCCGCCTACATGCTGCTTCTTCCATATCAAACACAGTACATGCTCTCAATCGTATATTATACTTAGCCTGGATATTTTCTGCAACATTGTTTGTATAGTATCGGTCGCATGGATGCAGCTTATACAGTTACGTCAAGTACATATACCAGCGTATTATAATGGTTAAGGTACCACGTATATGTTACGAGTACGGAGTTGTAGAGTAGTCTTGCCCCCAACCCATGGTACCACTTATCTAAATCAACGTGTTCAGTAAGGGTCATGATGGATGTAAGATAAACGAGTGAAATTTTTAGTTTGGTTTTTGGGTTTCTGTCCCGTCCATCCTCATGATGATATATATATATATATATATATATATATGTATATAAATTGTATATATACAAGGTTCCCCTTCGGAATGTGGGTGGCATGAAATCCGAGGGGTGTCGCAAGTTGAAAAGGGAGACGCACGTAAAACCCTAGCACGCTTTATAGTTAGTAAAAACCATCTCGAAGGTAAACCGAGTCAAAGGCTACTGTGGTTTGCTGATGAAAGCGAAGAGTGGTAGTCCCGTCTTCGATGCTCTCCCATGTCTCGGGGTATACCTGGTAGGAGGCATGGACTACTGCATCGCTCAAAGGAAAGCGTAGCACTCAGAAGGAAATTGACGGGGTTTGTATCATCCAGGTATTCTATGGCCTGGGTGGGATCTGTATCATCGATAGATAGATGTGATCCTTGATGATCTGAACACCTCTACAGCGTGAGGACTGTATGATCTCTATAACATACACTTACATGTTTATCGAACATGCATGTGCGGTGATTAACTGATGAATTATTTTGCGTGGGTGGGTCTGCGGGATCTGAATGATCTGTACGGTCTGCAAGGCCTGCATATCGTAGATGTATCACTTCTGTTCTTTGCCGTGAAATATGTTTGGTCTTTATGATTGCGCTTGCGTGCCGGGTGGGATGATCTGAACACCATGTATGTGGGCATGATGTGCAGGATCTGCATGAATCATCCGAGGGATCGATTGTCTACACACTCTAGCTGGTTTGCAGGGTGAGACAGGAATGTTCCGTATCATTTCCATGTGTGTGCCAGGTGGTATCTGGTTGATTTAAGTGGCTTTTCAAATGTTTAACCGGAAGGGGATCTGTACAATCAGTACAGTTTGACCGGGGTGGGATCTGGGCGATCTTCTAATCTGTACATCTTTAACGGTATAGCGCTCAGTACTTTTTGCATGATCTGCAAATATGTATCGGTGTGTGTCATCGATCTGCATGATCTGTATAATATTCAGGACCTGTACGATCTGCGCGATTTTTTGTATGGTCTGAAGGATATGCAAAAATCTGCATACTTCACACTTATTTGCATCATGTTTAGCCGGGGCGGGTCTGTATGAGACGGATATTTCACAGGTGTGTACCTGAGTGGGATATGTCTAATCAGTACATCTTTTCCGGGTTGGATCTGTACGATGTGCAGGATATGTGTGATCTGCAGGAGTTATGTATGCATGATCTGGAAGATCTGTAAAAGATGGATACTGGACCCTTTTTTCACCATGTATGTTTGGTTACAAATGTAACAGGAGGAGCAAAATATGCAATCATTCCCATGGTACGAGCAGAAAAAAATAAATGGTAGGCGCAAAAAAAGCAACCTGTGCCAGCAACAGCAGGAGTAGCAGTTATACCGTGATTGTGTGTAGTAGCAGTAGCGGCAGGAACAACAAGAGTAGAAGATAAGCAAACGGCGTGACACGGGCACATTGTACAAAGGTCAGTGAACATTCGGCTACGGCAGCAATACACGCAACGCTAGTCTACGAGGTACGAATATCCGTTAAAAAAAAATGAATCACACCGAGATATTAAAAACAATCTACCAGGTATGATACGTGGTGGATACAGCGTTTCCTCATGTCTTGTAGCCTAGCAGTCACCACCACACGAGCACTTTCAGCAGCAGCAGGAGCAGCGGCAGCAGCAGTAGCAACACTCGAGTAACACTCGATTCGAGCAGCACTTATACGCCTGTTGATGATGTTCTTGTTCTGCTCGAACTGCACTCGAGCGCATGAGCATGAGTACATCAGGATTCCAACACGGCCTATTGCACCCCCAAAAACGAAAACGGGACCACGATCACTCGACTGCTCAAACGTGGCGAGCACGAGACAAACACGAGCACGGCGTGGTCAAGTAGTCCCGGGCACACGAGCACTCAGCAGCAGGAGCTGCACCCAGAGGTACTCGAGCAACACTCGACTCGAACAACACTCGTACGCCTGTCTTTGCAGTTGAAATACCGCTGCGTACTGCTACAGCATGATGGGCTAGACAGTATTACTAAAGTTAACGCGATACCTGGTACTTGGGACACATATCCGGTAAATAAAGAATGAATCGCAACGATATACATAAAAAATCTACGAGGTAAGTACATGGTGGATACACCGTTTTCTCATATACTGTGGTCAAGCAGTCACGAGCACACGAGCACTTAGCAGCAACAGCAAAACACAGCAGCACTCGAGCAACGACACTCGATTCGAGCAGCACCCGAGCGCCTGTTGTTGTCATTCTTGTAAAGCTGCGTACTGCTCGAGCAGCACTCGAGCGCACGAGAATGAGTAGGTTCCCGAGCATGACACGGGACCACGATTACTCAATTGCTCAATCGTAACGAGCACGAGACACACGCGACCACGGCGTGGCCAAGCAGTCACGGGCACACGAGCAGTGAGCGGCACTCGAGAATAATTCGACTCGAGCAGCACTTGTACACCTGCTGTTGCTGTTGTTTTACTGCTCCGTACTGCTCGAGCGTGATGAGCTCGAGAAGCACGAACTCGAGCATCACTGTTGGCTGCTGTTGCATTTGCAGCAAGAAGCGAGAAAAACATATTTGGTAAGTGTTTCAGCGCGACAGGCTCCAGGAGTCGCCCTGGAGGGCGACAGGGCATTCTGGGATGTACGCCGACTGACCTCACAAGTGACATATGGACGATGCATCGTGTAATGCAGCGATGACGCCGTAGGATGGCTCGCTGCCATATCGATGTAGGTACACAATGGAGTGTCCCTGGCGGGGGAGGCCATTGTCTGGGCCGTGAAAACCCCGTATCGGCTGGGTGTCGATGCAGGTGCTCTGTGGCCCTCCCTGGAGTTAGTCAATCCCACCAAGGTGAAGAAAGAAACAAGTCAAACCATATTCCGTTCACACACCGTGCATGAGTCTTGCCCGTCACGTGCATGTCAGTCAATCCCACTTCGCATTCGCTGAGCAACACCAACACTCGACTCCGTGGCGTCTGGCCACCTCGTAGCCAGAGAGGATTAAGGAGCGAAGTACGGAGAAAATCCCCATCAGGACTCTCTCAACGAACGACAACACCTGGCCATCGGGGTGAGACCGAGCCGATAGCGGCACACAAGATGAGGTCGGCTGTAACATGGTGAAGTCAGATGATGATAGAGAGAGGGGGAGATTAGAGCCCAAGCGCATGAGTTCTGGCAGGGACACGGGAGATCGATACCCAGGGAATTTGGGCCAGAGCACCTGGGCCCGAGGTTTCTCCCGGGCCGAACCTGGGCCCGAATACCTTGGCCCGAGTGTCCTCCTCGGCGGAATGAGGCCAAACGATACGGGCCCGAGTTCTGCCCTGGTTGGGGTCTGTGTATGGGCCCGAGCGTTTCATCGATATAATATGATGGGTGGCCAAGTATCGGGGCCCGATTTTTTTTTTTTCTGGGGGAATCTGATGGGTGGCTAAGTTTATCGAGCGCAGGGAAATGAAGGTGAGCATCTCGCGTAGAGAGATGAAGGTGAGCATTTAGCGTAGAGAGATAAAGGTGAGCATCTCGCGTAGATGTTTTGAATAGGTCCTTCCGATGCGCATGGACAGTAGAGGTAAGCACTGTCCAAGCTCAGCAGGACGGAGAGGCGGAAGTATGCGCATCTCCTTTGCGGGGGCATTTGGAGGTTCGAGGGGTTGCAATGGCTGGGATGAGTAGAGACCCAAGGCCAGCAGCGAGGGAGATTCGTAGAAACTACGATAGAGCACATATATTTTGGTAGCACTACTACTGCTGTTTACAGAAGTAGGGACCATGCAAAACTCAACAGGATACAATAGTAACGGCTGGTAGCCACCCCCTCGGTATCTCAGACTCGCGATAAGGCCACCCCCACGGTATCTCAGACTCGCGATAAGGCAGAACCAAAAAAGAAACGAAAATCACAAATCTCTCCGTCCCGACCCTCGATTTGTATTTAATTTTTGCTTTAGCGCTAATCTCGAAGATTTGGCCGTCGTGCTTCACCTCAGGCGAGAACCGCGGGGAGAAAAAATATATTGTTCTCGCTCTCGCACACCTATACGACTTTGGTGCGGCAGTTCTTCACCTCACGCGTGCCTCCCGATTTTGTTTCGCGTCGATCTGGCACAGCCGTCGTTCGATTCAAGTCGGACCCTCTAATGTTTTTTTTTTTCACCCTCTAATGTATATTTTTTCTTTTCCGTCCTTGCCCACCTCTTCTGTTGTTGCGGCCGTTTCTCCTCCGGCGTGTCTCTCGATTTTGTTTTTCGTCCTAGCGGACCTCTACAATTTATTTTGTGGCAATTCCTCATTGTCAGCGTTCCTCTCGAATTTCCCTTTCTCGCGCACATCTCGATTTTTTTTGTTGCGGCCGGCCTACGCCTCAGGGGTAACTCTCGAGTAGTTTGTTGCGACCGTTCATCGCCTAAAGCGTGACTCATATTTTTATATATTTTCAGCCCCGCACATCTCATCGGTGTTTGCTGCCTTTTTTCCCTCAGGCGTGACTCTCGATTCTATATTTTTCTTCGCCCTAGCACACCTCTACAAATTTTGTTGCTGCCGTTCTTCGCCTCAGGCGTGACTCTCGAATGCTTGTATCGCCCGAGCACACCCGTTTGATTTGTTTATTGCAGCAGCTCCTCACCGCCAGCGTACCTCTCGATTAGATGCTTTCTCGCGCACATCTCGACAATTTTTGTGCGGCCAGCCCACGCCTCAGGGGTAGCTCTTGAGTTGTTTTTTGCGGCCGTTCTTCGCCTCAGGCGTGAATCTCGATTGTTCATCTTTACAGCCCGGCACATCTCGTCTGTTTTTGCGGCTGTTTCCCCTCAGGCGTGACTCTCGATTTTTTCTTTCGCCCTACCACACCTCTACCATTTGTTTTTGCGGCATTCCTCACCTCCAGCGCGCCTCCCGAATTTTTGTTTCTCGTGCACATCTCGACGATTTGTTTTGCGGCCGTTCTTTATCTTTTCGGGCGCAACTTTCGATTTGATTTTTTCCTTCTCATCTGTTTTTTGTTCGCGGCCGATTCCACTCAGGCGTGACTCTCGAATGTTCGTTTCTTCGTCCTAGCACACCTTTACGATTGTTCGAGGCAGTTCATCACCGCCAGCGTGCCGCTCGAATTCCTCTTTCTCGCGCACATTCCGACGAGTTGTTTTTTGTGGCCGTTCTTTACCCTAGGCGTGATTATCGAAAAATAATTTCTCCCGTCCTTGCACTCTCTACGAGTTTGACGGCCGTTCTTCAACTGACGCCTGACTCTCGATGTTGTGGCGTAGCGATTGTGTATCTCTATTAATAGCAAGAGCTCGTGATTTTTCGGTCTTGCTCACGTCCCGACGATTCTTCGGCGGATTTCATTACGGCTCCAAGTCGACCGGTTCCCCCTCAAGCATACCATCGGGGTTTCTTTCGGATACGTGATAGACCCTCGAATTGGTACTTGTTTTTCCCACGCACGACTCTTGATTTGTTTTGTGGATTCGACGCGCCTCAGTACGTCAACGGGTGTTTTCTCCAGGCAGGTTTACCCTGACGCATCATCATTACATTTCGCAACGGCCGGCGTTGCTGTATTGTGGGAAAGTGTTACCCGGGTCGTTCCGCAGATCGGTCGAGCGGTCCCACGTAGGCCGTTTTCAGAGATATTTTGCTTCTTTCCTTTTGTTCCCGCTTGCGCTCGCTCCGACCCGCGACCCTCGCGCTACTCCGCTCAGCCCACTCGATCGTGCGATAGGTACACAGCCAACAAAAGGGGAGCCACAAATACACAGAAAAAGGCAAAACCGACAAAGAAGTCGAATACAACCAAGACGTTAGAACTGAACAAAAAGGGGGAAAGAAAAGGGACAGGAAAGGCGCACAAATGGAAACTCGCTATTATGGTCGCAATAGCGGCTCCCGGAGACACGCCAGCCGCTCACGGGGCGAACAAGGACGTCGTCAGGACGGGCGTGACCAGGATAATGACCGTCGCGACCATGAACGTCAGGGGCCCCGCACACACAGGCGAAACCGCAGTCGCAGTGGCTGGCGGAGCCGCAGTCGCGGTGGCGACCGCCGCCGCAGGAGCGCCACGCGGGACCGTATCCGTAGTAGCAGCAACCGTGGTGGCAACGGAAACCCGTGGGGCGGGGGCAATCAGGGCCACCACCGCTGCCAGCGTCAACAGCCCGCCCAGCAGGGGGAGACGGAAGAAGAAGAGGAACCGTATCAGGCGCAGGACCTGTATCATTACCAAAACCTAACCCGACAACAGCAACAGCAACATCAACAACAGCAGCGACGACAGCCACAGCAGCAACAGCAGCCGCAGCAACAGCAGCAGCCGCAACAGCAGCAGGACCAGCATCAGCAGCCGCGTCAGCAGCAGCGACCGCTGACGCTCCCGATCAAAAGTGCAACAACACCAGCAGTGGCTGGGGCAGCGAGTTCCGGGTCACTCCCACAGCAACCTCCACTCACTTATCCTTTCCAGCAGCCGCCGGTAAGGCCGATGCAGGTACAGCAGCAGCCAGGGCGGCATCAGGTACAGCGGGCACACCCCAGCCAGGCGTTGTACGCAGCATGGGCGGGGCTAGCTTAGGGAAGCAACCGGGGTGTGGGGTATGTCAGGACGGTAGCTCCACTCGCACAGATGTCATATCTTTCTGCAGCCACTACATTGTACAGCACCCAACACGGAGCCGGGCACGTTTTGTGACCGGAACCAACGGTTTGCCAACCAAGCCCCGGCACAACAATCCGACCTCGCGGGAGATACACTGGTGACCACCATTCAACGCCCAACACCTAGGGGCAACGAACAACAACCCGAAGGAGGAGCAACGAGTGGTGACCCAGATTCTGGTGGATATGGGGGGCTCCAAGGACCAGGATGCTTTCGTGGGGCTGTTCGCTGATCCTCGTGGCCAATTCTCGTTGCAAAGTGATCCCTTTAAGTTCGCCGACAAGCTGGCGAAGACCTTGGCATCCGTATAGACGATGCCAGTAGACGTAGAGTCGGTGGAAAAGATTAACCAGACACGGCCCCGAGCTAACACCTTGTCACCATGACCGGTAGAATGTCCCACAAAGTTAATCGCCGACACCCTTGCCACGCGGGACATGATTCTCTCGCACACGTATATAGAGGTCCCACTCGTGGAAAGAGGATTCAGCCAGGTACCATTCGAGGAGGTGACTCTGACGGAGTGGTCCAGGATACTCGTAGCGGATATAGCTCCCCCCGGGCAAGCTCTAAAGAGGGCGGAGGTAGCGCTAGAAGAGATGACCCTCATACTAGGGGAATCATGGATGGCGGCGGCCCGGCGGTTGTTGCTGCACATTCGCGAGGTAGCCCCAGACGAGACGAAGCCGCACGCATCGGAGGAGTAGTACTTCCGGAGGTACGTGGCGGGAAAGCACGTCTGGGAGTTGTGCGGGTGAGCGATGAAGCTTTTTTTCACCAGCGATTCGGGATAAATGGGTTGGAGGCTCAACTGGTCCAGATTGCCACGGAGATCGAGCAGCAGCATACGCCTATGCACGTGCACGCCAGCAAGCCATTGTCGGCGTACATGGTGTCTCGCGGGCGAGTGGCCCACGGCATATTGGACTGCCTGCTTAAAGCCCTTCTCACCAGATGCAACTGATACCCCATAGTCTCAGCGCCAGCGGGGCGTAAGCGGGACGTAAGCGGGACAGTGTAGCAGCTCTCTCGCAAAGCCACAGGCTGCCGATGACTCGGAGCACGCTTGGCAGACTTCCGAAAAAGGAGGACCGACGGAGAGAATATAGGCGTTCCGGCAGAAGACTCGTTCTACGATAGAGGTAGCCCATTCCCACTAAATGTTTTACGAATTAGGTGCTTCCTTAACCCAAAATATTCAGAGTGCGAACATTGTTTCGAAAATGATCTTTTCGTATACTTGGTCTATGGGATTAGTCTTCGGAATGCAATTTGGTTTTTGTTGAAGTCAGTGTTCGGGTGAGGTATGGAGCTCCTTACGCGAGGAGCCGTAGAACATTCATGGTGAACCTCTGTCGTAGAACGCCTCGAGAGTCGACCAGGGGTTTGAGGAAAAACCTGGAGGCCATACGAGACAGTGCATGCGCGGCGCTAGGAGCTGTGGGCTAGGGGCTCGACGACGAGGAAGAGGAGGAGGAGGAAGATATAACGACCGACAGGCACCACTCTCTCGCGGCGTTTTCCAATGTTCGTGTATCCACCCCAGGGGCGCATGGGACCCCATTTGAACGTTGCAAGGGGGGTAAGAATGACCGATGGGAAAAAAGGGGCCGAGAGGAACATGACACAACCGGAGAGGAAAGAGAGCTGCCGAGCCAAGAAGCGGAGGGCAGCGTAATCATCAACGCCCTTCGCCGCAAGAAGATCTCTTTCTTCCACGCGAACGGGTCGCCATGCCCCCACAAGGGCAAACGCTCCTCCCAAAAATGATGCCTCTTATCGGATTATGATGCCTTGGTACCTTACGGTCTCTATCCTCGCAGGTAGGCCGCAGGCCACTAGCCTACCACGGAGGTGGAGACCCGGGTGCCGACAGGAGCTGGAGATGCTGAGCGCGTCAACAACCGCAGACGGGGAGGGCGACTCGGGGGTCGACAGCTCCTGTCAGGATTCCCTCGGGAGCCACACCCCGGGGAACAGCAAGCGGGACGGACGCAGGCAGGGGTCAGTGACAGGAAAAAGGCAGGAGGGTGACCAGGACCTCAGTCGAGAAGCACGGAGTAGGACAGGGCAGAGAAGCGGCGGAATAGCTTACCCGGCCAACGGGAACAAGGGGCTCAAGCTGGCTGTCGCAGACACCAGAGACTCAAGCCGAGTGGCAGCCGTGGGCAGGGGGGCCAAGCAAGTATGGGCCAACGGGTTCGTGTGGCAGACACGTTCTACGATAGAGGTAGCATATTTCCGCTATTTGGTTTCTGAATCACGGGGTTCCTTAACTCAATAACGTCGGAAGGCCAATGTTGTTTCGATGATCCATATATGAGGAGCTCGATCGTAGAACGCGTCCGCACCAGACGAAGACGAGCTGCCGTATCCCGGTGACACAGGGCGGGAGGCGCCAACTACGCGTCGGAGACCTTCCTGCGATCAGTCGAACACGGTGCAAGAGGGGGCCAGTCGGTGGTGAGTTAGAGGGGGCAAGGGTGGCTGCAAGAGGCCAACCCAGAAAGCAGCGCAGCGCCTCCCATGAAAATCGCGGGATCGTCCGAGCTTCCGCTGGTGTTTCGAATGGAAGCCAGGGCACGCAAGGTGCTAGTACGGGTGGTAAAAGACCTCCCATACCGGCTAATCATAGGGGCGGTGTTCTTGAGGGAAAACGCAAGCGTTATCAGCTTCGCAGCAGGCGGGGGCTACAAGCCATCGCCAGAATCACCGTGGGTACCCTTTATCTCGTCAACAGGCGGGCTCTCATGGAGGAAAATAGGTGGCGAGGTGGTGGGTTGGCGGGCGGAGAGCAGACGAGGCAATGCAAAGGTCCAAGTGGCGGCCATGAAGAACGGGGCAACGTGGGAACACTTCTGCGCCGTCAAGCCGTCAGAAGAGCAGGAAAAGCCGGCAGAGATAATTGAGCCGGCGACACAGCCTATCGGAGGTTTGGTGGCATGGTAGGACGATGAGAACCTGCAGTGGGAGTTGTGGCGAGCCCGAGAGGCGGTAGTACCAGGTTTCGTCAGCATACAGGTGGACGTATAACAAAAAGGGGTACAGCCGCAGGATCGGAAACTGGTACCGAACACGCCGTACGACATGCAATCGGGGGCGGAGATCGGCGTGGCTCGTTGAGCACAGTGCTGGTACCCGGGACCTAAGGTAGTCAACCGGTCAAACGCGTCGTAGACCCTCAAACGAGGCGGGGTGCTGGCCCGGATCTACGCAGTAAATACGAGGTACAAAGAGCGGATGAGGAGGCTGTGCGACCCCGCCTATCCGGCAGGGTCGGACACGACAGGGGCGGGAACCGGAGTCGGTAGCCCAGCCCAGTCAGCACACGGGGGAGGAGAGTGAAAGTGCGGGCGAGGTGGACTTAACACAGGCCAACATAGGTCAGACAAACACCGCCGTCAAAGGCGCCTTCATGAGGTTGCTGGAGAAGTACCGCCCGGTGTTCCCGGCAAACTCAAAGGTGGTCCCGGCTTGCAATCGGCCAAACTCCAGCTGCCCTTAGCAAACAGCAAGTGCACACCCCGCGCAGCGAAACAAAGAAGGTACTCACATGAAGAAACCGCAATGTTGCAGAGCGAGATAACGAAACTGATGAAGGCAGGAGCGATCCAGAGATAACACTCAGCATGGCCGGCCAACTGTGTCGTCTAGATGAAAAAGGACGGAACGGCGAGGGTTAGCCAGTACTTTAGAGTGCAGACTAGCTCAACCATATCGCACAGCGGTGGACTAGGTAACATAGGCACCATCGTTGACGGTGAGTGGGTCAACGTGGTTCACGTCCGTCGATCTGGCTTCAGGGTTCACGCATCTCGAGATAGCCGAGGAAGACAAGAACAAGAATGCCTTTGTCGACGCGCATGGGGAGCTGTGGGAATTCAAGCTGTGTGGTTTCGGGCTGAAGACCATCCCGTCAGACTTGGCAGCATAGGTAGGAGAGGTTATTTGGCCCGCTGAAGTGGAAGGGGGTCGAGAACTGGTTGGACGACATCATCATCTACACCAAGTCCATAAAAGGGGACGTAGAGCTGCCGGAGAAGGTGCTTGAAAGACTCCGGCGGTTTGGTCTTTCAGTGAACTTGTCAACTCGATATGGTGCACGCCCCAGCAGTATGTCGTCGGGATGGTCGTCAGCAGGCGGGGTGTCCAACCCTCGGAAACGACGATCAAAGCGGTGTCCAAACTCTCCCGAGCCAACACGGTCGACGAGGTGATGGCGCTCTTAGAGATGGGCAGCTACCTCAGGAACTTCGAGGAGGGATACCACTCGATCGTGGCTCCAATCTTGATTTTTATCAGGGATAAACAATAAGCCTCGAAGAGGGCGAGGAAGCTCATGGTGCCGTGGGGGGAGGAGCAGGATAAGGCTCGGTGCGTCGCATATAGAGGTGCTCACGTCGCCACCTATCCTCGCGCTACCGAATTCGGAAGCGCGATTCCATCTGACACGGGCTCCAGACAACTCGGCGCGGGAAGCGCGCTCACGCACGTCGTCAGAGGCACCGAGCGAGCGATCGGGTTCGCGAGCCACCGATGGTCGACGGCGGACGCCAAAAGTTCGGCTACGGAAAGAGAGGTCATGGCGGTGTTATGGGCGATACAACAGCACCGGCCGTACTTGTGGGGGAGGAAGTTTTTCCTTATCACGGACTGCCCCGCTTTCCTCTGGTAGTTCAAGAGCCAGACCCCCTCGGCGAAGCTTCATCGGTGGGCGTTCAGGCTGATGGAATGCGACATGATCAGATTCTGGAGGCCGGGAGCACAGCACCGCCTCCCTCACGCACTATCGCGGTTGATGATCGCAGACGCGCCCAGGGAGGATGTCGACGGCTCGTTTTCGGATGAATCGTCAACGCGGACCACGTACGGGGGTCCCCAGGAACCCGTGCTGAACGGGATACTGCTCAGCGAGCTGGCAGTGGAGGAGGTTAACACACTAACAGGAAAGGACGCCGGGGTATTGGCCAGCGTGCTATTCACGCCTGGCGGAGCAGGAGGGGGCGCCAACACGGCGAGGGAGGTTGTGGGCGCCGAGCAGCCAGAAGCGAACCTTGCCAAGGTCACGGCGGTAGTAGAAGAGGCCAAAGGCGAGCTGGAGGCTCCACTAGAGGGGTTGTGCGCTTTGTTCGGAGGTCAACAGGCACACCCGCAGGTGACGCCAGCCGTAACCCGATCGATAGCGGCGACCATGGCGCTACGGGCGACGGGCCAACGGGCGCCAGCGAAAGCAGTGGGCCCGGCTGTGTTCGACGGGCCGGGCTTGCGGCAGTCGCCACCGTCCTCGCCTAGCCCACCTCGCGTGACAACGCCCTCGCCGCTGGGGGGGGCGACGCCACGGCCTGGGAACCAGGCGACGAGCGCAGAACACCCAGAGCCACTCGCCCCCATGATAAGCCGCGTAGCAGAGACAGCCCGCAACCCGCCCACACTAGACGAGCACGAGAGGGAGGACGCCCGGCTAGGCCCAGTCGGGGGTAGGTTGCAAGTAGACGGCGACAGGCAGACACCGGAAGGAACGGCCAACTACGTAGTCGAGGACAACGATCTGCACTGGAATGCACCCCGTGGGGGGGAACCAACGTTGGCCACTACGCGAGCGCTGGTACCGCGGGTGCTGGCAGTGGTGCACAGCAGCTACAGCCTCCCGGGAGTGGCACAGACCCTTCTGTTGACCTGGGTGAAGTACTAGTGGCAGTCAATGGCTCGGGATGTCAGGGAATATGTGTTATCCTGCTTGTGTAGACGGAGGAAACGGGCCTGGAGCCAATGCGTGGTGATGATGCCAGCGTGGCTGCTCTGTCCGTGGGAAGTACTTGAGATGGACCTGCAGGAGATGAAGAAGGTCTCCAGTGCCGGAAGAAGGTACCTATTGGTAGTGGTGGATAGGGCCAGCCGGTTCCTCTTCGCTTACCCGTTGGAGTTCAAGGGTTCGGTAGGCGTAGCTCGGAAGCTCCCTGGAGCTTATGCCCAAGTTAGGGGTGCCGATGTCGACCAGGAGCGATGCAGGGGGGGAATTCACGGCAAAGGTAGTCGCTCACCCGTGCCAGTGGCTGAACGTTCCGCTCGATCACGATCCCGCGGTCCACCCCCGCAGCCAAGGGACCGTGGAAAGGATGGGGGGGTGGATACACAAAGTTGGGGGGGCGGAGCTGTGCAAGCGCTGTCCCGGACGATGGGACGAATACGTCGAGGCGGCATGTTGGGTCCAACGCAAGACGCCCGACTCGCGCTTAATCTCGAGAGGAACGCCGTTTCGAATCCTGACGAACATCGACGGTCTCCACCCTGTACTCGACGGCGATTCCTTCCGCACGGGACACGAAAATTTCGTGGCAGAGAGGCAACAGACGTTCCGGGACCTGATAGGAATACTCGAGAGGCGGCAAGAGGAAAAGAACCCCACAAGGGCGTGGCACAACATGGGAATGAAGAAGAGTTCCTCTGGTCAGCAGACGCGGGTGGGAGACAGGGTATTGATGAAAAAGTCGACCCGCAAGCTCGAATGAGAAGGCATTCATGCCAGCTGGCGCACGAGCTTTCGACCGGGCAATGGCGACTCACCTTCATCGAGCAGCCAGGGTGGAATTATTTGGCGACGATTAGCGACCGCCAGATCAGGGGAAGGGTGGTATCGGCAGCTAACATCAAGGTCTTCCACGAGCGGCCGGAGCACATGAGGCACGACTCCGAGGACGAATTCGCTAACCTGGACTGGGGGGCGGACTTGGGACTTGGAAGCACCTCGACGGTGGCAGTGCCCCTGTAAACCCTGACGGATCGGAAGGCAGTGGGTGGTCCAGGGGGCGCGTGGGATTGGCACTACAAGGGCCGGTATCAAAGCGGAGCGAAGGCGGAGTCGCTCGAGGTGGAGGAGGAGATAAGGGACAGCCTCACACCGTTGCAACTGGACGTTTTCCACGACCTTAGGAAGACCTTCAAGGACCCCGGCTGCCGGCCGCGGTGGACTGGAAGGAGCTTCAGCGTCGTGAAATGGACGCCGGGGTTCTGGAACGACGAAGCAATCTATACAAAGGCGGGGTTTCCACTTGGGTAACAAACACCCGGCCGAGGAGAAGCTAGTTAGGCGTCGAGCGGACAAGGATGGACGCGGTGGCCGGTTCGTCGGGGAAGTGGAGGAGGAGGTGCCCACGCTGTTACCGGGTAGTGGCCAGGATATCAGCTGAACGCCGACGATAGTTATGTGTCCGGCAGGGGGGTTGTGTCAGCGCTACGGACTCCAGGATTCGCGCAGGAGGGCGACAGGGTATTCTGTGATGTTCGCCGACTGATCTGACCAGTGACTTATCAAGGGTGCATCGTGTAAGGCAGCGATAAAGACGTATAATGGCTCGCTGTCATATCGATGTAGGTACACAATGGAGTGTCCCCGGCGGGGGAGGCCATTGTCTGGGTCGTGTAAACCACGTTTCGGCTGGTTGGTCGATACGGGTGCTCTGTAACCCTACCTGGGGTTTGTAAATCCCACCAAAATCAGGAAATAAACAAGTCAAACCATATCCCGCTCACACACCGTGCATGAGTCTTTCCCATCACGTGTATGTCAGTTAATCCCACGTCGCATTCGATGAGCAATACCAACACTCGACTCCGTGGCGTCTAGCCGCCCCGTGGCCAGATCTGGACACCTCGTGGCCAGAGAGGATTTAGGAGCGAGGTACGGAGGAAATCCTCATTAGGGAACGACAACAGCTGGCTAACGAGGTGAGACCGAGCCGATAGCGGGCCAAGAGGGGGCCAAGCTGTAACAAAGGGAGACGTAAGTATAACCCTTGCACCTCTGTCTTGGATAAACCTGATCTCGGAAAAAACTGGGTCATGGGCTACTGATCTATGGCAAAAAGCGAAGAGTAGTAGTGTAGTCATCGATGCTCTCGCGTGCTTTGACGCGTACCTGGTAGGAGATATGGACTACTGCGCTGCAATGCTTAAATAAAAGCGTAGCACCGAAATTGAAGGGGTGTGCATCATCCAGGTATAGATCGCCTGGGTGGGATCGGCATCATCGATATAGGTGATCCTTGATTTCTGAGCACCTAGTATGAACGATCTGCATGAAGCACACATATATATAAATAGGTAATCGAGCATACATGTGCCGTGATCAACTGATACATACAACGTTGCGTGGTGGATCCATAGGATCTGCCGGGTCAGTATATTTTAAATGTATCACTCTTTTCTCCAACGGTGACATCTGGTTCATCTTTATGATTTCCCTCGAGTGCCCGGCGGGATGATCAGAACGACATTTGTGCATGATGTGGAGGATTTGCATTTAATATTATCGGTTATCTACACACTCCAGCTTGTAATTTGCCTGGAGAGTCAGGTATGTTCCGTATACTTTACCCTTGTGTGGCAATGTGGGTTCTGGTTAATCTCGAATGACATGCAGATGTTTAGCCGGAAGGAGATCTGTCTGGTTACAATTTAGATGTGTACCTGAGTAGAATATGTGTGAGCTGTACAATCAGTACAGTTGAGCTTGGATGGGATCTGTCCGATCTGCCGATCTGTACATCTGTAGCAAGATAGGGTCTGTACGATCTGCGTGATCTGCAAATGTTTATCGGTGGTTGTCATTAATCTGTAGGATATTTATCATCTGCAGCATCTGTATGATCTACCTGAGTGGAATCTGTATGATCTGTATGATCTGTACACCGAAACGGAGTATGTACGATCTGCATGATATTCCAATTTGTATCGGTGGATCTGCATGATCTGTAGGATCTGTATGATCTGCGGGATTTTTGTATGATCTGGAGGATATGTAAAAATATGGATACTTCACACTTGTTTGCATCATGTTCAGCCGTGATGGGTGTGTATGAGGCAGATATTTCGCAGGTGTGTACCTGAGTGGATTCTGTGTGATCTGCACATCTTCACCGAGTTAGATCTGTATGATATGCAGGGTACGTATGATCGGCAGGATCTGCATGATCTGAAGGATCTGTATGATCTGCCCGAGTGGAATATGGGTGGTCTCAATAATCTGTACACATTAACCGGGATGCGCTCTGTACAATTTGCTGGATTGTATGATCTGCAGGATTTCGGTATATTCCGGAGGATTAATCAAAGCTGAACACTTCACACTTGTTTCAGCATGTTTATTGATAGCAACAACAGGAGCAGCAAGATAAGCAAACGCGTGGCCCGGGCAAAAAACAATTAGGGGAGCAGCCAGAAAAGCAACCTGTGCCAGCAACAATAGTACAAAATAGCAGCTACTCGTATACCGCAATTGTGTGAAGTAGCTAGAGCGGCAGCAACAACAGAAGTGTTAGCAGAATATTAAGCTACGAGCGTGGCACGGGCACATTGTACAAAGGGCGGTAAAACCCCGGCTACAGTATAACACGCAACGCTATACGTCGTACGAAAACTCGATAAAAGATTAATCGCACCGAGATACTTAGAAAAAGTTGTCAAACGTCATCCATTGTGTACCGGGGCATTGATGGTTGGTCTCTTTAGTGAGGGACACACCAAGGGCCGACGCGTTGGCGCCGGCCACGAGGCAGGCGCCGGCATATCGTTTCTCACCGTCGACCGCCATTTAGTCCACAGCCACAACGTCGTTAGGGCATCAAGCAGTAAATGGTGTCTCGCACCGTGTATGGTATGTGTCGGTAGTGTGGGACGGGCCACCGGCCGACGCGTTGACGACGTGGTGGATACAGCGTGTTCTCACGTCTTGTGGCCAAGCAGAGCAGACGAGCACTCGGCAAACGCAGCAGCAGCAGCAGCAACAACATTTAGCAGCACTCGAACAACACTCGATTCGAGAAGCACTCGTACGACTGTTGTTGCGCTTTTCTTGTACTGCTGCGTACAGCTTGACCAGGACTGGAGCGCACGAGCATGAGTCGGTTTCAAGCATATTGCAGATCGAAAAAATACGACACGTCACCACGATCACTCGATTGCTCAAGCGCAACAAGTACGACACAAACACGAGCACGGCGTTGGCAAGCAGTCACCGTTACACGAGCACTCAGCAGCGGCAGCAGCTGTACCCAGCGGCACTCGAGCAACACTCGACTAGAGAAGCACTCGTACGCCTGTTGTTGTTGCTGTTGTTTTGCTGCTGCGTACTACTGCTCGAGCATGATGAGCTCGACAATATTACACGCAACGCAATACGTGGAAATAATACAAAGATCCGACAAATGATGCATCGCACCGAGACACTAAAAAACAACTACCATGTGTCTACGTCGTCATTACAGCGTCTTGTCGTGTCGTGTGGCCAAGCAGTCACGAGTACACGAGCACTCTCAGCAGCAGCAGAAGCAGCAACACCCAGCAGCACTCGAGCAACACTCGATTCAAGCACCACTCGTACTCCTGTTGTTGCGGGTTTTTTGCTGCTGCGTACTGCTCGAGCAGCACTCGAGCGCGCGAGCATGAGTAGGTTTTCATGCTTAATGCACCGCAAACAAAAGGACCCGGGGCCACGATCATTCGATTGTTCAAGGGCAACGAGTACGATAAGAACACTAGCACCCGTGGCCAAACAGTAACGGGCACACGAGCACTCAACAGCAGCAGCAGCAGCACCCAGCGCCACTGGAGCAACCCTCCACTCGAGCAGCACTACTTGTACGCCTGTTGTTGCGAACTCGAGCAGCCCTGCTGTGGGCTGTAGTTGCTGTTGCAGCAAAAATCGAGAAAACCAAAATATTTGCAGCTAGAAATGCGAAGATCCGGGTAGGTGTTCAAGCCTCTGGATAGCTTTTTGGAAGTGGGACCCCATCCCCTAAGTGGGACCCCATCCCCTGAGTTGCTTGCTGGGTGACATGATTTCGACCATCTAGAAAAAGGGTCCCGGAGCCCAAATGGAGCCCACGCTTGCACCGTACCGTCCACGCCGCCCCTCTGCCGGTCCCGCAGCAAGAAACACGAGGAAATACCCACAGCCAAACTAAAAAATCAACGATTCCAGTGAAAAACGTCAATTTGATTCAAAGTAATATAGATAGCCTTACTTATATCCATCACCTAATTATTTCTACCGCACTGACGAGGCACCGGCGTTGTATTTGTATCGCAAGGTTAGTCCAAAATGGGGCAAAATAACAGAATGTATCATTTCTTGTTAATGATGAATAGTGTGCTAAGGCCGCCTAAATATAGGGCAAAACTCCCTCTGAATGGTTTGCGTAACAAATTACGCCCACCAGATATATGTACGACATATAAATTTCGTGCTTTCAAAAGCTAATACCGGGTCCTACGGGTTCAAACATATTCACCTCTTAATCGTTCTCAACCGACCCACGTTCAAGCATCCACCCAACGACGCGTAAAACGCTTTCCGTCACGAGCATAGCCGATAGATCCCATAGGGTTTCGTACCAAGTGCTGTCCCCTGTTATATATTTCTACGGTTCCTAAACATCTGACCTCCTGAACTAAAGAGGCCCATGTTTCAACGCGACTGACTTGAAGTGCTTATAACATTTTTACATGAAACCGAAACTACATCACGAGCCTCTCCCCCTGCCTGACGTCAATACAATTTTATCATAGCAATCGTCAGGGGGATGCTGGCACGCTAAGGAAGGCGGCGTCACGTACTCAGCGCCTAGACGTTTCGGTAACATATGCATACGAATTGGAATAAAACTCAAGGTTTATCAACCGAGATCCGTTCTTCGTGTTTGTAGAACGGTCGACCCAAAAACACCCGAATACCCAGCTTTTTCGACCATCCTTGCAATTGCTCGGGCCAAATGACTTACTTCGCATCCTGGAAACGTGGATTTGCGCCAAGCAGCATCTTTGATGACGACTGTCTAAACGATTGATCAACGACCGCCTGGATACCAAAATTGTTTTTTTAATAGTTAAGGCCGTTTTTTCAGCGACGATGTAGCCATTGTGGCATGCTGCCTTGCGTAAAAAATCACATTTTAGCGTTTTCCAGAGCTTACTCGCTCGGAATTTGGAATACACGAACAACCCCTGTAGGTCGTTTCTCGCGGCCTACGACTGCGGTTTGGCGCACCCGACGCCCTCACAGACGCCATATTGACTGCTATTCATGCCCACGAGCTGTAGGTCCCTGTGGAGAGATGTAGCCGGCCGCAAGTGTAGTACAACTTTAAATTGTGCGTTATTCTTTGTCTTATTTAAAGCACCCCAAACTTTTCCAATTTCGACCACTGGAGCACCTCCTAATCGGGGTGTAGGCCTCTGTTTTAGAACATGTGGGAGACAATTCTCGACCGAAATACCAGTTGCCGTGTTGAACCTTCTACAAGTCACTGACGCTCTCCGGTGAGCACGAACAAGCCGAAGTTTAAAACGTAACGAGATAAAAAAGCGATGTTTTCTTCTGTGTCCTTAGAACATCTAGATACTAGAGTGATCGGAAACTCGGGAACCAGGGGACGCGTCCCTTTAAACCGCACGCCAATATAATGTGCGCAAAATGCCCAACATTCACGTTCATAATCTCCTGCTGTAGAGCCAATTTGGTTACAGCTCCAATCTGCCGTGGACTACGGTTTCCAATCCAGCTGCAGTAAAGCGCTTTTGGTATTTTGACCATAAAGCATCGTCAACACCAAGTCACTTCAATCCGAACAACTTCCTGATGTTTTGGGTTGCTTATATCACCACCCGGCAGAGTGAGCGACAAAAAAAACACGCCGTGAGCACCGCGTCACCAGCAGTTCTGCTGCTCCCGTCCCAGTGAGACGCAAAATCGAAACCGTTCTCGACCTGTATTCTGGCCACCGCACCGCCATGTTGGACCTCTGAGGTCTGAATCCTTCGCACTCCATCCCCCTACGCTCTGTCTCAGCTTGCACGGTTAGAAATACCATAGTACTGCATGGCCAACTGTACCTCAGATTATATTAACCACCTACCTCGAATTGTGACGGCACGTGTGGCAGCACCACCACCGTTCCCCGACTTCGTCTCCAACGACACCGCTGATCCCAAGGTTTGCGCGACTTCCACCCTGCACCACCCCTTCGCCGCTTCCTTTCAGATTTGACAACGGCCACGTCAGCATGACGAACCTTCTCAGCTCCTCAACGACCTCGGTTGTAGAACACTGTAGTCAGCAGTAGCACCAGAAACTGCCCTGGACTAGTGTGGTGAGTTTCCAAAAAAAAACCTCGCGTATTCGGTTCAACTCGCCGATCTGCCGCCTGATCCACAAACACTGTGTACCCACACCTACGCAAAATGGCCCGTACTGGTCGTCTACGCGTCGAGTCTAACCATCCCGAGATTTGGTTTATCCTACCAATTACGTATCACTATCAACATAATGCTGGCTCTTTCATCCATCCACTTGGTCTAGACTCGCATACGACTCCGTCCCTACGCACAAAAAACATAATATGTCGTGTAATCCTCAATGTGCTTACCCCACGGTAGGGGTTTTACGAGTTAGGTCAAAGGTTTCTGACCAATTGCGTTCCTTAAGTGAGGAACTATAAGTTCTGATGAAAATATAAGCGTATCTTCGTTATAGGACTAGGGCGTACACGTGCCGGTCAGGTAGCACGAACAAATTTCTCCCAGGTTTTGTATCGAGTGTTATACTGAGCTCATAATGTGAGGGTCTCGAAAAACAATTCGTGCACCCCTCCTGTGGGATGGCTCCTCCAACAAAGTGTGTAAATTTTCGAAACGCGAAACGACCCAACCAGGTCAACTAAAGTTTACTGGGGCGTCCGTCACAAAATCTCTGAACTCATTACAAAACCTCTATGACAGCAACCGTAAACACTGGTTGACAAGCGCACACCTTCCTTCCCGAGATAGATAGAAAAACCAAGTCGACCAATAAGCGGCACTCCAACGCGCCGTCGTTTTGGGAAGATTGTTTTTTTTTTGGATTTTTTAAGAGAAGGGCACAAAATGTTGGTGGTAGGGTAATAATGCCACGGCACCCACCCTGAAAACGAAGACAAAACTACGGCAAAACGTCGAGCATTACTACAACAACAAAAAAACTCCCTAATCACTATGTTCATCTTGATTGGATATAGCCTAACCCTTTGGTCTTACCTCTTAAAATCACTTTAAACATTCGTATGACATAGTATGGGACAAAGATGTCCCAGATATTTCAAGTCGCTTTCACAAATTCGTTCGATCCGTTTAAAGGGGCTAAATACAGCATGAATGCACATAGATACTGGTCGCCCTATATCGCTCCCCTCGACGCCCCCCCCCCCCCCCCCCCCCGCCTGACATGACGTATAGGTTTCGGTTTTATCAGTGGGCAACGACACTGTGAAACGTGCTGCTCACTACTTGAGCTAGACAACCAGAGTACCTATTTTCCATACGTTTATGGCGGTCCGTCACAGCTAGTTGTCGAGTGATTTTTTTTGTGCGAGGAGCACAACCTGTACTTCGCAGAAGTGCTAATGGTCGTATCACTTAGTGCTCATGGTACGGCACTCAAGAGACAGTTCCATAGTATACCGATTGCTGTCTCTGGAAGTACTTACACCGGATGTAAAAGTAACTAAAACAAATCTGTCATACATATATATATGTAGTTCCACAAAGAAAATGCCGCTCACCCTGCATTGGGCTAACACCTCACGGCGCTTTGCGCTTAGTCCAAGTTATGTCTGCCTGATCGGTTTTAAACCCGACAAGCACTTTCCGGCATGGTAAGGATGCAGACGTCTGTGGACAAACGACGACGGATATGCATGAAATCGAGTACATCTCTCCTATCAAGCGCACCACCTCGAGGCACGCCAAACTCCATACACCTGCAACGACCGCGGCGTCAGGTATAAATTGTCTTAGAGTTTCGAAAGGCCTGGCGACGATAAGGAAAAATACGCGTTGCCGTGCCAGATTCTCACAACGAGGATAACCCAGCTGTTACCGCAGACAAGGTTGTGCCAACGGCTTGTAGGGGAACCACATTCTGATTGGTTTCGTCGGTTTTTAGTCGTGGCGGTACTTGACACAATTATTACGGGGGAACATATAAAAAAATAGGAAAAAAATACGGGTTGTAAAAATAGCGAAATCAGTAGGTTGTTGCGTGTACCATAGGCCCTAGCTACTATGTTCCCCCGAAAAATGACACGAATAAGACGGCGGTGGTGATGGAGGGGGCTCGAACGGTGGAGTGGCGGCATGTCTTCCCCCCTTTCAGAGATCATCGGGACGAACCGAATCTAGTTTTATCAGCCGCATTAATTGGTGCTGATTGTCTATGGAGTCTATGGAAGACAAAAATATTCAGTGCAGCCCGGGAAAAAAAGTAAATGTTTGACGAGGACAAAAATGTTGCGCCCCCTTCTCTGGGAGGACCAACCGACCTTAGAAAACGGACACCAACAGCATTTCATTTAATGTTGACTGACAGCACCGAGCATGGAAGTCGACTCTAAGTTTGGCGTGGCATGTGTAAAACATTATACCGTTCATGTTGTCTCGGCGGCCGAGGCCAAGGATTCTCCATGGACGAAGATATCTCTTCTTACATTCGAACGTGACGAATGACAACGACTAGCCTCGGTTCGTTACGCGTGTGGCCATACTCCTTGGAGGGGGTTGAGACACACCCTTAGACTGCTCCGCGGCCTATTACAACAAGTTGCTCTTCTATCTGGTTCGGTTTAGATACACGTTATACGAATTATTTGAACTTGGCTCTTGTTGCTGCCAACTTCCGCTGTGGGGCAGATGGGACCTAGGTGGCCTGCTCGGCAGCACATCGAAGGGATACGTAGGAGGATTGTAGTTTTCGGAAGATGAGCGGTTAATATGTAAAGGATATTGACAGTGGCTGTAGAAAACCCATTCATTGCCTGCCCACAACCACCGCATCGTGTGACGAGTAAAGAGGATTTTGCCTTGAAATCTGTTTGCGTAGCAGAAGGGAAATTCACGTCATGCCCTCGAGTACTCCATGTTAGTCCAAGTATATATGATCTAGGCGATATATGTGAACACGTTTGGGTAGCGTGAGTTAGGGAAGATGCGTGCTTCCCACCGCTACAAATCGACATCTATCTCGCGAACAGCGCGTTTGCTGTTTGCGTGCGGCTACAACGGCTAGCGTTTGGGATACATAATATATTTCTAGGTGGAGAACCTCCACTGGGCACAACGGGAACATTCTTCTGCCGCAGCCAGCGTCCCCGCTGGCTTCGGTAGGTGGTCCGCGTGCTGCTCGAGATCAATTACGTCGGTTCAAGCCTCACCGAGTGCATGCTCGTAGGGATTTTTCTTGCATAAAAATCTGAAAAGCGGAAAGGGCGAGAGCGTGAATCAGCTACATTCAATGAAAATCGACGAGAAGTGGAAATGCTAAACCCTATGCGCGACAAACAAAAAAGACACGTATCAGGATAGAGAAGGGACGACACGTGGGACCACGTGTTGTGCCGAAGATCGCTGAGGGTAAACCCTCTTACGAGTTAGGCTGAAAAGCAAGTAATATGATTAAATAATGAAAAACGTAATTATGAATATCGCACGGTTCCGAGAAAAGAAGACCAATAATAGTATACCTATAATAATTATTGCTCTATCAAAACATGGCAACACTATTATCAACCTATCATTTTTTTAGGTGCTATCACTCCGAATGCACTTCCGCCTGAAGAGTGGTTCGTACTCGGATGCGGCTCACCCAGGATGCAACCCACTCAAACGTTTACCACACTTCGCGCCCAGTGCAAGGTGTGCTTGCATGTCTGTTCACGGCCCCATGTTTTCCGCTCGTGTATAATGCGGATGTGGGGGTCTCCGGTAATAAGACCACTAGCGTTCATGACCCGAGTACACCTCCGTCCCACAACTACGACGGAACCATCATCCGATACAACAAATCTACTCCAGCCATTTAACGGCGTTCTTGGAAATGTTTGAAGGTTTTCTCGTCTCGCTTCCACATGTACGTCCAACACATCAATCGATCTAGTACGGGGGATCATTGTAAATAAGACCAAATGTTATTCCTAAAAAGTTGCGAAATATACAGGTTTTGGCTGAATCGTAGGTCCTATTTATTGTGTCACCCCGTAATAGATAAAACGTAAGATTCTAACCTCCCGTTGGTAGGGTTGGACCTGCACAGTTGGACAGTTGGCGTCTGTTCCGGGAGTTAAGTGATGTATTGTTTAGATGATATATGATAGGGCCTCCTCCCGACGGACAAAGCTCGAAAAAATACGTAATAACGCTATCACCCTAGGTTAGTCTCGAATAATATGGCATCGGGATCGATGAGCTGTGCGCTGCACTAATGTTTGCACGAATGTACTGCTCAAAATAGTCGCGCATGGATTCGCAGTAGTTTGCCCTCGAGAACGTGGATGCAGACCTATAGGAGTTAAGTGCTTTGACTTCTGCTAGCATAACCTTTGTAAATCTTCAATCTTTCTTGGTTGATTTGAGTCCAGATAAGTGTTTACATGCGGCCTTTTCTTGATCGTGAATAGTTGACGAAAATCTGCAGATTCGAGTAAGTTGCGAATAATATTCGTCATGACTAGTGGATAATCACCCAATTTTGACTGACGCCAGCGTCTGCGGCCAAAATGGGGCCATGCTTCACCCTTGCACGGGATGCCTTCCGCAGTGGTGGTCTACTTGACACAAGGCAACGGTGCCACTTGAGTTTGTCCCCTCACTTATCTTTCAAAAGACCCACGTACCCAGGTATCTTGCCACAAAGTCCGGGTGCTGACGAAACCACGTATGGCCTTCTTGGCACTGTGAACAGTGGTTTTAATACACCCCATGACCCTGCAGCAAGCATATTCTACCATGTAGCTTGTGCTCCATGCTCTCGTTGAATCAAAGTGTACCTTCCAATATTCCGGCACCCCAAACGACGGTGTTTCTAGGTAACAAAATTCCCTCCAACGGAAACGACTCGTTCAGGTTCGAAATATATATGGTGTTTCAAACGAGATACTTATATGTACTCGTGGCAACATTGAGATAGAAGTGTCACTCCTATATCCATCGGTCTTCCGATCTGCCTTCCTCTCGTACTGTAATATCACTGCCACTTCCCCGGACTTTTAGAGGACCCATTTTTTAGGGTTGATGGTTTGATAACTACACACGTCATGGACAGCATATATATTATGTATGTACATGTTTTTTTTTTATTTTTGCATCGCAGGCTCGTTTGTCAACGATAAAATCACAGGAAAACTGGGTACGTGAGTTCAACGAAGGCAGCGAGCGTAACGACAAGATAACGTTTTACCTGTCGCGGGCTGACACGTTTGGGACCCTCCCAACAGGTGGTATAGCGAAAGTGCCCGTATATTCTCATGCGACGAAAATCGGACCGGAGAATTAGGCGCATTCTTAACGGAGAGGTTTTTTCCATAATTTCCAGAGTTTGAAAAAAAATGTAGAAATAATGTATGTCTAAATAAACGGAGGCGTTCTTTCACTATAATAAAATCTCCAGGAGCGAAACAAATCAAGTTCGAAAAATTTAATGTATTCGGCAAAAAATTGAAACCATTACGTCGACGGGACAGGTTAGGAAAGAACGGCACAACCCGATCATCAATATTCCCACAACTCGTCGCGCTTGATGTGCCCTTGATCGCGCCGATTGGGTGTGGTGTGGGTTTACGCTTGTTGTTCGTACCGGATGTGAAATGTTGCTAATGTACGACCAATTGAGTTTTGGAGTCATGTGTTTGATAACAGGAGCTGTCGGACGCGTGCCCGTGATACACGCGTGGTCTACACCATGACGGTTGAGGGCAAGCAAATAAAATGCCAGTTACAATAAGTCAAACACAACACACATCAGGTTGGGTCAATACCCTTCTGTGAGAGACCCCACCACATAAACCACACAGAGGAGGACACCAGTTAGTTGTACCAAGATTGTCACCGGCTGCACCACTCACATAGACAGGCAGTGTCGTTATCATCAAAGCATGGGTCGTATTATTACCATCAGCGACTGCTCCCGGAGGAGCAGCTCCATCCCTCCAGCCACGAGGCATACTAAATAATGCCCCGACACATAATACGAAACCCCACAATACATGAAACGCCCAGTATCCGCAAACCTGTATCAAGCTACCGCATACCACAAACAGTCCTCCTATTCGGTGCGCGATACGATAGGCCGCGAATATCTTATCACCAACTGTCAGGTGAAAAGACAAGGCCCAAATCCCATAAATAGATCATTGCCAAAGAAAAACTGGCAACCCCAAATTCCACCCTTCAGAATCGCCATTGTAAAACGGCAATCCCGAAGCAAAATATCTCAATATCGATTCCAGTAGAGACCTCTTTAACTATATCAAGACAGTAACTATGAGAAGGGAAAACATCCAATAAACGTAAGGATGTTGGTAAAACCCCCAAAAAAACTCAATAACACCGTCTTCAAATAGATGCCGTACCGCCCGATAGCATCGGCCCCCCTGTTTTACACTCTGAACGAGCAGAAGAACAGAACGTCTATGATGTGGGGCATCTCGAATAGAACCATATTTACCCCCCTGCTATAAGTAGGTGTCCACTCCGAGAGTATGCAAAAGTCAACAACAAACTGCATATGAATTTCAAAGTACTATGGATACTAGTGATTTTGGGTCCCCTGTACGTTGTGCATAATAACGAATAATAGCTAACGGGTACGGTACGATTCATCAAGACCATCGGCACACCCTATTGGCGTGTTAACTTTACTCAACGCATGAGTACACCCCAATACTTTCTCCACTCCGTACAAATCACTCTTCTCCGTTCTCATCACCCAATACCCCGAAGTATCCGAAACCAATAAATGAATGAAAGAAATCACCACAGATTAATCACAAAGTCAAGCCCAAAACGAAGCATCTCAGCGGGCAACGGTCTGATAAGAAAATCGGCATGCTGCTCTGCCGATCGTACGTGTTGATCTCCGACTCCCCGTTAAACACATGCCTTAGACATCTACATCCAGTAGAGGAAAGCGATGAAGAGACGTCTGCACACAAAACCACTCCGCCAGAGACAGACCTCCGGTCAGTACCCTTGCGTGCATGGTCCACATCCACTTATGATCTCACTCCCACTGAATTCCACCATCTGCAAAAAAAACGTTTCGTCGTGTTACCGTTTACATCTACTATGACGCTCCAACTGAACGCCACTGTCTACGATAGAAGGGCTGCGTCGTGTTACCGAGTGCATCTACTATGCGCCCCTTGCCCGGTAGACGACAAAGCACTCAACATAAAATGTTGCGATGTCATTACGACTCGAAAATACCTCAACAGTATAATAAAAAGAAACAAACTCACGTCCAAACTCCGCACGACCCCACCTGTCCAACTCCGTCTCCTGCTCCTTACAATACGGATGCGACACTTTCTTCCGCCGGGTCTCCATGTTGCCGCGATATGGACTACATTTCGCAAAACTGCAGGGTGGAGTGGGTAGTATCGTGTGGGCCATCGTCACAAATCAAGCCACTTCGTGCCAGAAACCGAGGTCACTCGTAAAAAAACGAATCACATCATTCTGCACTATGTCTACGAGTAGAATCATGTCATCCACCCCCCCCTCATGATTTCACTCAAACCAATAGTGACAAGACAACGTCAGTACCGATTTCTATTCATAGTTGGTCTTCCTCATATATATTCAAGTGGGTAATTGGCAACGTAGGTACGTCCGTTTTGCCATTACAACTCGCGGCCTGGGTAGACACAGCAGTGAGGAATCAGGTAGAAGACGTGGTCGGTTCCCTCATACCCTCAGGTTATTATACGAGTACGTGAACAGCAGCTGCGGTGGAAATATTTCTGTCACATAAGACATACCAGGTACCAGGTACACCACACCTTCCGTAACACTGCACACTTTTTTTGAGAACATACCAGGAAACACAATGGAAACGCAGAAAAGGGCAAACAAAAAAAGCCAACAAAAAAGATCCGGTCCACCAAACATATAGTGGGAAACACTGGAAAAATAATTACATGCCTGTTTCCCAGGGTCAAACATGAAATTTCGCTCCCCACTGCTGCTGCTGCTCTTGGCCCCCGCCCCCTCATTCTCCATGCCTCCCTATCCGCCGCCATACCTCCCCCAAACCGAGCCAGATCCATTTTCCCAGATACTCGGTGCCAGCCTCGCCCATATGAGTTTCACCGGTCGAAAGGTTACGTTGACCCCCCTTCTGAACGGAATTGCGCACCTCGGACACAGCAACACCAAGCTCCACCACCTCAGGCTCAGCGTAACCGAGGCCCACCACGTCGGACACAGCAACAATAAGGTCCACCACCTCAGGGCAATCCTGCTGCTGCACTGACGCTACAAGCGGCTCTTCAGAATTACCGAGCTCGTCCGGTGGAGGCTCGCATCGGCAACTCCACAACGCATCTTTCGAGTAGCTCGTCGCCGACCTTGCCGCTGTCGACTCCACTCGTGGCTGCTGGGGCGCCGGCGATCCATCCTGCGGCGTACTGTAATAGTTCGGCGCGTAGACGACAGTGGGCTGGGCAGTGACACACGCCATGCGACCATAGAAGATGAAGTCGTGACACACACTGTTGGGTGAAGGGCAAATCAGGTCCCTATGCCCTCGGGCGCCACACCGTGCGCACATGGAGGATCCGCACATCGAAGCTCCTACAGGCGGAGGGGGTTCAGGCCGATACCACACGCGATCAGTGTTACAAGCCGAACCAGTGCACCACTCCGACGCAGCATGTGGCTGCCTCCGTTGCTGCTGCTGCCGATGATGATGATGATACCTCTGGCCACTACCCCAGCGTTGCTGCTGTTGACGCTGAGGCTGTTGCTGCCCTCGGCCTCCATACTGCTGTTGATGATGCTGCTGCTGACAACCCTGGTCTCCACCCCAGCGTTGCAGCTGTTGGCCACCAAAGTGCTGCTGCTGATGCTACAACTGCACGACACCTGCATACCGTCGTTCCTGTTGCCCCTCCATACCAAGCGGCTCCTCCATTTGCGTCATGCCACCACAGACACCCTTCCACCAGTAGGTGATCTCCTCTAACACAGTATAACCCGTCAGCGTCCTCCGGGCCCGGAGTTACGAATCGTGTTTGATTACAGGAGCTGTCAGACGCGTGCACATGTCACACGCGTGGTCTACACCATGATCGTTGAGGAAGAGCAAATAAAATACTAGTTTCAATAAGCCAAACACAACACACGTAAGGTTGGGTAATTACCGTTCTGTTGAAGACCCCACCACATAAACCACACACAGGAAGACACCAGCACCAAGATTGTCACCGGCTGCACCACTCACATATAGACAGGCAGTATCGTCATCATCAAAGCCTGGGCCGTGTCATTAACATCAGCGACTGCTCCCAGAGGAGCAGCTCCATCTCTCCATCCACGAGGCATACTGAATAATGCTCCGATACATAATACGAAACCCCACAATATATGAAACCCCCAATACCCGCAGACCTGTATCATGCTACCGCATATCACAAACATCATGTGTGATCTCGACAGATTAAATTGCTGTTCTTAAGCAAGAAGAGTAGAATGCTCGATTTTCCAAGTTCCAGGTTTTGATAAGGAAAACATTTGATATATATATTATATATACCAGGTATATCATTATACGGCAGTACTCACCAGGTTTATACTGAACTAATACTATCGAAAAATAGACCACTTAGTTTATACTTAATCGTTGATATTAAATTGAAAAATCAACAACACCATATCACATCACTTAAAAATCAAAATATCACTACCATGTACTACTATCAACACGTGTTCGTAGTTTGGTGTACATCCCACGTACATACCTAATCAATGTGGTTCGTTCCCTACAATCATGAGTGTCCTCATACTAAGATAGTAAGTGGAGATCATACATACATGTTGAAAACATAAACAAATGAAACCGATCATCAAGTAAGTGCAAAAAACCTTACGTGATCAACAGAATTGTTCGTGACAACCGCCCGAAGCACCAAGATAATATGCCCTTCAAACAAAGAATTTTTCTATACACACACGCGTCTTTAGAACGGATTGCGAGAGAGTCGTGATCACCGTGCCCCATCAGCAAACCCAAAGCGAAAAGAAAACTCAAGTGGCGTGGAATGTATCGCCGCCAGCAATCGAGTTACCTGCTACAGCGGCGTGCCCTTAGAATGTTAAGGATCGCCCTCAGCACGAGCGTGACGAACGAATACTGACTTCCACGCCCCGTGTCCACGCCGTTGACATGGAAGTGGGTGTCGGACGTAATGGCCTCATGCGGCAACCCTTCCCCCCCCAGACTGATGGAAAAAATAGGGGCATTGTAAGTGTTAGCCACCTCCACAGTACTGTTCAGTACAGCCATGGTGCTGGCGTCCTCTACATTGGCGACGATGCAAAGCCCGCCGGTTTGTTGGAGGTCTCCGATATCCGCGCACAGTTTCTCCAAGTGCTCGTCCTCTGAAATCCCTTTCGTGTAGATCACGCATAGCCAAAAGTGCATTCCAGCAAGCCGGGTCGCGAAGTCGTGGATTGAAGTTGTCGTGAGTGTTCGTTGTGCTGACATCTTTGTGGGGTGGCGTCGGACGGGAAGCGGGTTGATGAGGGTAGTGTTGTCACTGCTGCAGCTATGGCGGGGGTAGCTGTGTTCGTTTCATTGTGGACTGTTGATGGTTTTGTTATGGTGGAGTATATATTGTTGTGATAGCCTTGATGACGGTGTTGATGTTGTAATGTTGGGGAGGGCGGGGTGTTGCTGTCGCCAGGGCGCGTGACTAGCTTCTCGTTGTTAAACGTACTCGTGTTGGACACCAACAAACGTCGAGCTCGATTCTTGAGGAGAATAATTAATCAAGTGAGATACGTACGGCAATAATGATAATCAGTGCGTCAAGTCGATAAGATTTCGGCTTCCATTTTTTTTCGATAAATCGAAGCATTCGTTGAGAAGCTGTCAACAATAGAACACCTCATGAAGGCCTGGGGTCGGAGGGAAAACGCACTCGGTACGAAATGTCCAAAATAGGATATTTATTTGTATAAATCGAGGATGATGTAGATACAACACTCGAACACACCAGCACATATATGTCTAGAGTTTCGGTAATAATCCACTTTAAAATTACTGTCCTCTCGCTGCCTCAATATTCTTTCTCAAAGTAATTTGTCTCGAGTATATAGCTGACTCTACTACTACTGCTGTAGGCAACTAAACTAAATGAAATTGCAAAGGCGAAGCAGTAGTGACTGGACCGAGCACAGCCGGTGCCAGGGTGTCTGCACCACAACCAAGCAGCTAAGAGCAGACGACACGCCGCCACGGATCAAGGCCATGGGCCCAACGTATTGTTTGTAGAAAGGTCCGCTGGTCGTAATGCCGTGGTGCAGAAAGGTACGTCTTCTGCACGGGGGCGGGCGGACAGGTTCGTGCTCATCGTACGAGAACACAACATAATGGTACGGAACCTGGATTAAGCTGAGCGACCGCGATGAAGACGGCCGATGCGAATACTCTTTGGCGCCAAGGCTTAAGTTGACAGTACTCACCATTGACACGAACGAGCCGTTGCTTGATGATAGTGGTACTGTGGTAGCGAAAACAGCTCAGCAGGAAGGTTGATTTTGGACCAGCTCGACAAATCTGAGTCGGGGGATGCCTAAGGAGTGCTCACGCTGGGTCCAACGAAACCTAGTCGAACGTTTGAGACACGGGTAAGCAGGTCGCGGGCAAACATAAGGAAGCAGTATTTATAGCATGATTTACGGGAAGTTTGCAATTTCTTGCTGTAGCCCCATGCTGCGCACTTGAAAAATCTCTGTTGGCGTGGTTGGTTGTTGTTTTTTTATGATGTTGAGATGCTACCTTCCTGACGAATATTATGAGAGTTGAGGAGTCTTGCAACATTGATGCGTGATCAGCGTGATGTGAAATATGCCTTGGAATTATTAAACTTGTACCGCTATCACATATGATGACTGGTTTATACGTGTGACTATTTAATCGCTACATACCAGCTAGTGGTCATGTTGAAGGGACGGCGAATAAATATCACCGCATCGGGTTACTCTGGGTTACTGCAATAACAAAAACATGTGCAGGGAATAAGGTACTACTGCTGAATATTCACGGCAAAGTAGCTGATCCATATCAATCAATGCACTGATGTCTACGGACGGAACGTGAAAAACAATTAAGCCTATGTTGTGGCAAGGTTACGCATAAGAGGGTCGAGGACATCGTACCTTTGAAAACCGAGCGCATGGTTGATTTTTTTTTTTTTTCTTAGTCTTTCTTGTCAAATTCACGTCTTGCTTTTTCCACGAAGGACAGGATGCCACGTGGACCACCTCTCGAGTCGCTCATATGTACACGAGAAACGCACCGTTCGTCCTACTCCCCTGACGCTTCTCGTTGTCGACTGCCTTTCTGAGGCACCTGTCGTTCCAGCAAGAATATAGGGCATGCTCCACCGGCCATAATAACCATTATCGTCCAACTCATTCTCTTAGTGGCACTTTGACAGGACAGTGTGTGACGTAGACCGCCACGGTACTCCATCGGATCTGCACAACAAGGAGTACGTCAGCAACCTCCTGTTCCTGACGTCATAACTAAGACATGAGCCACAATTTTCATGGCCAGCCAAGTGCCAAACAAGTAAAAGGGCACAAAGTCGCCGGAATGTCTAGTATTATATATCTACATCAAAACGTACTCAGAGTAGGAGACGTACAGGGTTAACATCCCGTTGGTTTGAGTTTGGACACTACTGTTGCACAGAAGCAATACTGTACCTTTTGAAGAACATCGAACATAACAGACGAAAAAGTCAACGAACCAAACCCGTGACTTGGGTTTGATAAACGCGGAATACGGTTTAGCAAAGCGCCAGACCGTATCGATACACTCCCAATGGATCGTAAACGACTATAACCCACTAGACGGATGCTTCCACTCTCCTCCCGTCTTAAAATATTTTCCATTGTAAGTCGATCTTGAAACAAACATTTCACATATTATGTGGATGTAGAAGCCAGCCAACACTAACGCCATAGCTCTTTTTATCATACTCAACCTCGAAGGACACCTTGGTCCACGTCGTTCACCACTTCCTCACAGAGGGGACTGCTCTGGCTGAACTTGTCCTGCCACTGCGTGAGAAGCTATAAGATTTGAACTGTTATACTTGTCGTGCGTACATCATAAAGAAAACATCGCTCTTCCGGTGGAGGATAAAAATACTCAAAACAACAATATCTTTCACACTCGCCAGATGTCGGAATCTGTTTATCGATAACGTTTGTGGTCGATATAGCATCCAAGTAACTTTATCCTACACCGGATGTCAAGTCTATTCTTCCTGTAATAACTCCAGTCTTCCAACGAGGTTCTACATTGTTCTTCGATTTCGTGGCATGCGCCATGGTACCACCCATGGCGTACCATGGCATCTCCACGACAGCGCATGGCATGGCATCGGGTTTCAAGACAGGCCGTGGGGGATGCCCGATATGCCGTGGGGGGAATCAGGGCAAACCCAAGGCAAAGAACCACGGCATGCCGCGGCATGTCGGGAAAAATGACAATAATAGACGACCCCCTCTCTCGACCAACACCGTTGTTGGCGTGTTAACCCAAACAAGGCCACGACGACCGCTTCCGGACAATATCGCATGTACATTGTGCACAACACGGTGATCTCTATCTGTGGCGACAGAGGTACGTTGAGAGTTTCTCCACGTTTACCTAATGCAGCAAACCTGAGCGACGAGTAACAGGCGATGATATTTATGATCATAATGAACATCGAAGTGTCTTTGGATTGTCCTACTACTATGTACGCATCAGGCTCGGTTTCGGTCTGAGGTGGTTTGGTATTTCGTTTTTCGGAAAACTCACATGAACGTGAAAAAAACCGATATGGGTCCTGTTATCGCCTGGCATAATGTTGAACAGGGTATCGACGCTCTATCATCAGATGGAATCGCCCATATAAGAGGCACTCGGGCAAGCTGTCCGCTTGATCGTTCCTCTAGAGGTGCTGCGGGTGCTAGAAAGGCGGACGTACCTCAACGTACCTTCGGAGGGTAGCTAAAAGCAATTCCGGGCGGCGAAAAAAAACATTGTAGCTTGCAAACTCGTGTCTGTCTTGAAGCGGTGTCTTCCAGGCGGATCTGCCGACCGGACGAATACAGTTATCATTGTGAACGGTGCCTTCAGTGACGAGCGACGGCCTGGGAGAGACCCTGCGGAAAAACGTCATATCGTATGTACTTCGCGGAGTGGCGACACGGGGCCCATGTTTTTCAGCGTGCTCCTTCCCGATGTTTTGCAACGATGCGAGGCTTTCCTGCGATGCGGTGTATTCCTTTTTAAAGATTATTCCGCGGATGGAAAACGTCCGCGAAACGCGAACGAACAACTGAGAACAACTATTTTTCTTGAAACGCGGACAATAGAGCTGGGTAATAACTGTTATTAGTTTACACTGAGGAGGAAAGACATTCCAGGCCGAATCAATTCGTGTGATGTTTCGTTTGCTGTTGTTGTAGTTACCAAACATCGAGAAATACACGGAAACCACATGGAGGAACGCGAAGTAAAAAGCTTGAGTTCAGGTTTCTCACGAAATATTCCTTTACGTTCGACAGAGCTTGTGCTTTGACATGGTTTGAGTCAAACATGTAGACACGGCAGATATTCGCTGCCAAGTTCCACAGTCAACCCTAACCAAATATATAGAGTTGGAAGGAGAGAGAGGAGAAGATGTGCGAAGATAATGAATGGGATGGAAAAAAAAATAAAAAAAAATATATATATGAGCCGAAAGTGAAACATATTCTTGTAGTTTCTGTGAACAATCAAGCAAGCAAATATGGATGGCCTATCTTCCACATCACCCCTAGGCTCCACACAAACATATTTACCCCCCAGCAACGTAGCACCACCATGTACACGCTCAGTTCCTACGGCAACTGCGTTGCAAGCACAAGTCCTTCAAGCGCTATCCTTCATCCTTGGTGTGTCGTGCAAGGCTTTGCGTCCAGCCAGGGCCCTCACAACTCCCTTGTGAAAGACCACGAAGTTACGTGGACCGGCATGGGATTCTATCACTGTACAAAACGGCCTATCACTGTGGTGTCCCCCCAGGTGGCTGAAGAGCGTACTCTGGTTGACCCGAAAATACACGACATGATCCTTAACTCTCATCGTCGGCCGTTTACCTCTTTAGAAAAACGTTTGAAATGTTACTGGGTTACCTAGTAGACCCGTCACACACTACCCAGCATATTAAAGTGAATCGAGCTACCATCATGTATGCTAAACTTTAGTCTCTGTGGTTGTATTGAAAACGCAAGTGGCATATATTGGTCTATCGTTTAGGTTATGGCGTTCGTTTTATCGGCGTCGAGGGAAAACGAATACATATGTCATTGGGTTGGCATACAACCGTCGATACTGACAAGTGCAAATGCTCATATCGGCACATATGTATACTTTATGTGCTAAATATATTGTTTCGTGCTTTAAGCCATTGACTCCCTCGCAAGCTGACTGGGGCCTACTGTACGGTCTCGGACGATCGAGCAATCCTAATGGACTGCGACCATTCTAACTCTCTGATCTTGAGGTGCATATGGTACCATCAGAGTTCTCCTTATACCGAACCCTGTCCTGGTTGTCTCTGAGACCCTATTTCAATCAAGTGCACTTTCCGCGGTGTCTCACTGATGTCCGCGTTATTTCGCAAACCCCAGACGTCCTTTTGCCTTCCCTCTAGACCTGACTCCGACACGGTACCAGCCGCTACAAGTTAGGAGGCCCTTACGCCTGTTTGATTGGTCTTCAATAACCACCTTCAATAACCAGCAAGGTGTTTGCAGTTGGCTATGTATTTGATTGATCACCTGAGGTGGCCACAATCTTCGCGTGAGACGATGTGCTTGATGTGAATATTGATCTCGTGTGGGAGTTCGTATGTACTGTTGTCAACCGTTTATACGCATACCAGTTACCTCCTGGGTATTTTAACCGATTGGTCCGTTTTGATCGTTTCTGACGTTTTGAAGTAAGTAGTCAGTCGATATTAATGTGCATACACTCTATATGTTGAGTATTTGAAAAACAAAACACACATAATGTGCACTGCCACATGAGCCATCCCACCGTAGGGGTGCACCATAAGTTCCTAAGCCCCTCACATTAGGAGCTCAATATCTCACCCGATACAATACTTAGAAGAAAATTGTTCGCGCCACCCAACCGGCAGTTGTATGTGCCAGTTTTAAAACGAATATACGAGTCTAATTTTCATCCTAACTGCTAGTTCCTCACTTAGGAAACTCAATCGGTCATAAACCTTACTCCAATTATATGTATCCTCTGCCGTGGGGTGACTCACATGACACAATAACTCACCGTATTAATTGGAAGTCCAGATAAACACTAAGTGCGTTTGATATATGGACGTATATTCAGGCCAGTGTGCATGTTGTACCTGGTCTGCCACCCCCTCACCTCAACAATGTTTTTTCTCTTCATATGCCTCTTTCTCTCTCAATGCGTTGTTCTGGCACAGCACAACTTGTTTGTCCACGTCGTCAAACTTATGGTTCTTGAATTGTTTACGCCCCTGCGCTTCGATCGGCCCTACGTTTATCACAACACCATCGCCTCTCCGCCTCCTCTGGTGTAGGAGCTCCCTTGTCGACGACCCTCTTGCAGCAAGCGTCGCTGGAGATATTATCTTGCACGCTATGTACGCCATACTCCCCCTGACTCACACGTGTATTTCTATCAGCTACTCTACTGACTGTGATGATCTAAAACGCAATGTGAATCGTCGGTGCATTGTTGACATATTTCGTGGAAGTTGGTGGGAGCTTCCAAATATGGCTTCCATGACTTTTACGGACGCTTGCATTGCTTCATTTTAATCAATAAAGCAGATCGACGATTGCATGGAAGATGTAGATGCCTCCAATGGCGTGGTAGAAGCATCCATAGAAGTGGTAGGGTCGTTCTTGGAAGTAGTGGAATCTTTCATGATTTGCATGGTCGCTTGAGCAACGTACGCGGCAATTTTCACTTCTGCGGAGGCTGGAAGCTTTCGTGGAACTCACTATCGGGAGGTCCGTGTACTTGTCATGCACGGGGCGGTGGAAGGTTCCAGGCAACCTTTTGACGGATACCATATACTTCCATTGGCTTCCACGAACTTCCATCGATTCTAGCTACTTTTTACAATGATCAGCCTGCGTCTGGAAGCTCCTAGAGCTTTTTCTATGAAAGATCCCCAGGGACAAACGTTCTAAGAAAACAATTTTTTTTGTGGTAGCTGCAACCAAGGTGTTTCTTGCAAAAAAACTCACATACGACTTCAGTGGTACTTCAGAGACTTTTTTTAACTTACTCACATGAAAGTTGACGTATTTTGACTCCTACTGGCTTTGATGTGCTTTCACATACGTCTCGAACGGTTCAGGTTATATATCAATATTGCACGAGGTAACAAGAACCGATTGAAGCTTCCGCCGGAGTTCATGGAAACGTTTTTTCAAACGTAGAAGCGGAGGCAGCGGGAACTTTCATTGCAGGCCCATATGTAGATTATAGCCTACGTAGTGACTCACACTGACTGATATATACAGACTCCACTGTACAAGTACTTGCTTCTCCACGGATTCCATCATGAAAATTGAGTCTGCAATAGTGCAGACATTCTATTTCGGGGGACCCTAGTTAACAGGACCTATGGTATACATAAAAACCTATATATTTAACCATTTTTACCAACAATATTTGGTCCAGTTGACTATGCCCTCCCGTGAGAGTGTGAAATGCAAAACGGTAGGGGCACCTATATGGGGTCAGCCGGGTGCAGTGACTGGTCCGTAAACTAAGTCGGCTCAAGAGATCGATGATGCCTGCTTAACTGTTGCGTACGTAGATGAATGCAGAGGCGCACGAGCGGCCTCATGAAGGCGAACTAGATGCAAATCTATAGTTGCGAGCAACCACAGTATACAAGCAGGGGCGTTGTATGATAGAGGTTCACCCTGTAGGTTCTGGAGATGCTTATTTAAGGAGCTGAATACCTCACCCGAAAGCCGACCTCACTGAAATCGAATTTCATCCCGATGAATAATCTCATGGCCCAAGTATACAAACATGACATTCTTCGAAGCAAGATTAAAATTTCGACGAGGTTTGGGTTAAGGAAGTTCGTCATTCAAATATCATTCGAACGGAAATGTGCTACCTTTATCGTAGAACGCGTCACCAACAAAGCCCAACCAACGATGACGGGCACAACGTACAACTCAGGTACAAGGGACGGGGGGGTTATAGGACGGGTATCGCTGATTATTGGACTTTGGCGATATTTCGTTAACTGGGCAGCGTTTCGCTAGCACTGGGTGTTCTCGTAACCTCGTTGTTGACTGTATACCTAAGTATATAGGGGTTCCTTCACCGGCGTTCTCTCTGCCTCAATAGGTAGCGACCGAAAGACCTATGTAATAAGAGTTCATCCTATGCCTATTGAAAACGACCCGACGCGTGACACTCGTCAGAACTGTCTCTCGCGACGTAATATGTTCATGGTACTGCTAGTCGCGCATAAGTCAATGTTTTTATCCGCTCGGGAAGTCGCTCTACCACTGCCTTTTCTCGACTCATACACCTTGTTGGAATTTAGCGGGCACCCCAGAACCAGCCAGGAGACAACATGTGCGCCTTCCTCGTCGATCGCCCACTGTTTGCCCGGCGTTTGTCGACCCACGAAACTGATAATGCTAGACTGAGAGCGGGGTGTTCTACCGTCAGGTGCCTACGTGTCCTAAGCAACACTGTTGATCGGGCACCCCCTTCAACCGGCGTATGTGCATGTGGGCCCCGAGCGGTGACTACAGGGATTCACTGATATTTCATAATTCCTCTTCAACGCGCTGCTGTATATCCCCCGTAGACTGTCCAAGGCCCGCGTCGGTACTAAACGTTTCTTGCGGCATTTAACGGATCCGCCGTTCCTTCTCAGCATTCTCGCCAATAAAACACCCCCCGCCCGGCGCATCTGGGCGTCGGATACAAGCGGGGATTATGGTGATCAACCGCTTCCCTATTCGTCCTCCGCTGACCGTCATTGTATTAACCCTTAGCCCGGCGCATGTCAAAGCCGATCCAATGCAGGCCCCACAGTGATTCGCCAACCATGTTTAGTCGGTCATCTCATCGCCGTTTAAACACCGTCAACAGCTTAGTGCACGTTGGGGCCGAGAATTCACATTTAGGTACCGCGATTCAGAGTGCGCGTTCTTCTTGCGCCCTTCCCTGTCACCTAGACATTGCAGCGTTCCTCCTTTACTAGCTGTGAAGTCTGAACGGTCTTTCTATAGAGGAATTCCTTGTACTCGTACGTGCTCTGTTTTTTTTCCCTCCGTCTATCGTTGCTCGCCCTGAAATACAACACCACCCTGTTAAGCGTCGCTGTCGACGGACGGCTGCATGATAATATATCGCCCTTAGGCTGCTCCGGGTGCTTTTCAGCCTCCGTCCTTCGTCCGTCTCTGTAAGCCAAATGGTGATTCACCCCTCTTTCGCGCGGTGCCAACCGAGGACGCTGGTGTGTAGAGCGGCGGCCCTGCCTGACAAGCAATCATCACGATTAGCAATGCCCAGCGCCCCACATGTGGAACACGCTGAGCCTGTACACGCCTGTGTAGAAACGCCCTTGAGTCCTGCATCATCTGTAATCGAAAAAATAAGCACATGTTGAAAGGCTTCTATTTACGCATCGACATTTATACGTTTGCTCGTTTGCCGAGACACAAACTCCACTCTTAGCCAAAATTCTCGTACGACACAACCTCACCATTATTAACGAAAACCACAGAGCGTTCTGTCGTTCTGTACCTCAACACGTCGGAAACCAATTCCTACACACAGCGGTGAATGTATTTTCTTCTAATTTTTCGCCTGCGCGCTTGACTGCGGCTAAACTGTTGTAACGGTTCACCGATTGATGTTCCGACATTCCTGCGACATGGACAGTGTCGGTGTTGCAACTATTCACGAACCTTCGCCAGACGTTTTTTCTTCGCATTGGGCCGTGGCAATGCGCCCACCATTCAATTATTCTCGCCAGGAACCTATCGTTGTGCCTTTCCCGAACAGATCTTTCCACGTTAAGTACACATCTATCTGCCTCTGTCGATATATATCTAGGCTCTCTAAGGACATAGTATTTTGATACATACCAGGTAGCATCCATTTCGTCTTACGATGACATCACATGCCCTTGGTTATTGAGAATGAAGAACTGCTTGTGAATAACGAGGTGGATTATATATACCGGTTAATCACGTGCTCGCATGTAGAGCCATCCTCAATACATCCACCTTTTCTTATGGTGTAGGCGTATATTTAGTACATCTCGTCCTTTAACTGAACCAAGGTTTCTATCTGATTCGGAGTAAGAGAGTCGTTTGACGGTACTGACCCTTTCCGCCACACCCCCAGCTTAACCACTGTCGACTGCTACGAATTTTCACTTTCAATTCAATCAGGATCCCTGAAATAATAGTGTTCTTCCCTATACACTTACAGATCGCACCCATCACATACGTACCGGTTTTGGTGAAAGTAGTAGTATCTAACATCAAATTTTGTTGGCAAACACCCCCCGAGCACGGAAACTCCCCAATGATTTCCTAATACCATATTTCGATTTGTTTGTTGAACCATCGGCCACGGCGTTTAAGCCTCGAAACGCAAGGTCTCTTGTCGGTGTACGCAAATAATGCCTCCCCACGTTCCATATCTCTGTCGTCGTTCTCAAATATTGATCTGTACGTGGCATGGCTACCTTCGCACACACTCGTTGCTTCCTACCCTTTGGGTTTTACACGTTACCTGGTATACGCTAAGTTATGGAACTTCCGTGCATCTGACGTCGAATACCTACATAGTTACCGAACCAGTGTGAAAACGTCCGAAGCCTGGTGTATCACGACACCATATCGCAAAAGCCTATTGTCCTCTTACATGCATCGATCGGAGTGTAGAGTTAGGCAAGTAAGAAATCAAATGTGTTCGAAACGTACTACACCAGGGTTCCCGTGTCGACGTGTCTCTCTCTGTAGTATGTGTTTCATGTTGTAACATTTTTGTCGGCATCCGCTGCCAAATAGTTCCATGTTTTTTCGATCAATCTTCTTTGATCAGTCGGACCAACCGATACTCGGTCACGTACTATATGTGAGCAGAGAAGCTCGCTACGCTTACAAGAAGTACCCTCTTTCTCCCAAATGCACGCGACGGTAGCGTTTTATATTCGCCGTGGGGATATTTTTGAATAAAACATCAAGTACGAAACTTTTTCAGCTCTGTAGGAGACCCCCTATTTATTTGCTCGGTGTGTCCTACAGCGATTGGCATATTTCCCTGTCCGATCAATTTGTTTAATTTTAAGCTGGATTGGACACGTGTGATTGGTAGTTTGAGCGAAAGGGTGGCATAGATAGAAAAATGCACCATAGTTCGTTTATAAGCTCAGGAGTTGGTTATGGCATATGGTGCATAATAAGCCGGCCTAAAGCAGCTTGGACGCCAAGCAAGCCAGGAGCGTTTTTTCGTGCCGCGTATCTTCAAAGCGCGTCCTATTGAATTGTAAATGCTTGCGTCGTAGCAACGTGAGTACGATACAAATAACCAATGGTTTCAATCGCATATATATATTATTTTAGCCCTTCCTTGCACCACTAACCCTCTTACACATACACACCCGCAACTAACTCCCATCCGGATCACAGAGCGATACTATGATCTCTCCTTCCCACGACCGTCCGTACTACGCGATTATTTCGCGGAGATATTTGTGTATTTGTTATTCCTCGGTCAGTCGAATTGCGCCTACCCCTTTTCGGGGGTCCTGACGTCTGTCTCCCTTCATTCTTATTCTGTATACTTGGAAATACACAGCTCTACCCATCGTGAAATATTAGCTAAACGTTCTACGGTACATTAAACAGCCGCATAGGGTAATTATCGGAGACCACGCAGGACCATTCGATGCGATGAACAGTAACATATACCAACCACTCCCGAAAGCAAAACCAAACATTTTGATAACACGAACCAGGTCGGGAATATGTCAGTGAAAACCCGATAATATTTCGATGTTAGTGTCGCCGTGATTTTCACGTAGGTTTCTGTTATTATTATCCAGAGCGAATTTGAAAGTTAAACCGACTCCTCGGCCGTATACTGAGAGGTACAGGAGAATATTACCTAATGCAGAGTAAGTATCTCATTGCCTCTATCGGCAGCTTAGTGTTCATAAGTACACGGTGTATCTGCAGTAGTAGTACGAATAGTATGGGCACATAAAATTGTGAACAAAATGATTGTTTTCCAACTCTACTTTCGCTGAGAAGATTCCGGTAAACCGCTAAGTGGTGGGATACGGGAAGTACGACCGGTGACATTATTGGTCGACGTCTCGGCCTAGTCCGTGCTATCTGGAGCTCTTAGTGGGCCCCCTACGGTTTCTAACAGCGGAAGAGATATAACGATTTTCCTGTTTTCAGTACGACCGGCCGTATTTTGTACGTAGGTGCGTACCTTCAGAATGTCGCCGGCTTCTTTACTTTTCCCGAGCACACCGCGAAGACAAGTACCAGTAAGACAACACATCACTGTCAGCAAGCACAACGTTATGTCGCTCGAGATACGAAGCATCGACTGCCAACACCATGCGAATGACACGCTCACGTGCGGGACTGGTACGGATAGTTGTGTTTGTCGGAGACTACGGTAGGAAACCCACCACTTACCAATGTTTGTTTCTGTTGTCCGTGGTAGATCCACGCACATTCAGCATGCAAGTAAAAGAACCGTTCATGTATAATATAGGAATCGTAACTATCGTTGTAATTTCATTTTTTTGTGTCTTCAGTTTTGACATCATCAGAGAACATGCGCAGAACATAAGCAAAGTCGGAACCCCGCCTGGAAGAACTGGAGACAGCGGGCCACAACACGCGCATGCCGCAGGTCCGCGGTGTAGTGCTATGGATAGTGTAGTGGATTCATATGAGGCTGCGGTCCGCCATCTGCCGCTGTTACCTCTCTCTTCTTCCGTGGTACTGTGCATGTGTTTCCTGTGTGTTCTGTGCGTCTCGAGGATGTTGTCGGCTGATATGGACCTCAATCGCGTTCTTAGAGGGCCCTATGCTCGAGTTAGGACTTGAAGGGGTTACTAAGCTGAGCGGAAATCACCGTGCTTCAACTCCTACTGTACTGTGTTGTCTTGAACATCTCAAAAATTTCGGGTCGCATTGCTTTAAGACGGGTGGTGTGACAATTACTGCGTACGGGTCGACCCCGACAGGTTGCGGCACCAGTAAAGTGGGAGCGATAGATAGAACATACCATGTAAAGTACAGACTACCGGTGGTGGGCAATCACACCTGGCCTGTTCTCTATGCACTACATCGATCGTTATGTACTACATTGGCAGGCGGACGTTCCATGGAAGTGAATCGTATATTGACAGATGAATCCTATATTAAGGTCATGGCAGTAAATCTCGATTTAACGCGAGAATGTTGTATGCGACCGACGTTCTTTTGCATTAGCGCCCGCTGCCACTGACTTTCTCCCGCACGATTTCCACGGGACGTCGTTGGGTTTGCTTCCCTCCCATGTTATTTCAGGTGGGTTAACCTTTACCTTTCGTTTCCTGACGCTCTAGTTTGCATACTCCGCCTCTTTTGGTGCGTCTCCTTCGCCAAACAACACATTTTTTTTAGCGTATCACGCCGCGAAACAGGTGTTACCCGCTGGACGTCGCAATACTAGGGTTGTTTCGACCGCCACACCTACATTCCAGACGCTGGGATTAGCCGTCGAAAAATACTCTGCACCAGGAATACAATATCTAGATGAAGCCGGACGCGAGTGCAGGAAAGACGCTGGGCAACACCTTGAAGTGACAGTGAGATTAAGTTTGTTTGATGACTTGGTAGCATCCTAGTGTTGCTTGTCCGTCGTTCGCTTTTTTTGTTCTCTTCCTTGCGTTTCGCGAAAACAATTGCCGGTTTACGTATTCACTGCACGGTGTCATGGCGCGCTTACGCTTACCACGTCTTGTGGCGGCTGGCCTTCAGCCAAGAGGAGAATGCCTGCTCTGCAGCGAGTGATCAAAAATAGCAAGAGCAAAGTTTCTCCCCTATATATATGCAACCACCAGCTTTCGTGCCCTGGCATTATGCCGGAGTGGAGTTGGAGGTGGGCAAGAAAATATAGGGCGCAACGGTAGTCGCTGTTGGATACGCGGAGTGGTGCACCGAGATTTGTCACAAGACGAGGTGGCGAATAACATATTTAGACCGTGGGCCTCTCTCAGTTACTCCGTTATTCTCTTTAGACTGGTGCAGTGGTAAAATACTATATGTGTGTAACTGGCTTTCTTGGGCGTCCTTGAATAGCCCCATTATCCTTGCCCTACATTTTGACCACTATAGCGCTCGCGGTGTATCTGCAGAATGTTGTAACCCAATATGTAGGCGGAACCATACTCGTAGCGGGTGGGATACGTTTTGGCGTACATTGATGTTCTTCAAGTGCGAGCGGGGGCGTATCGTTGGACGGAACGCGAGAATTATGTCTCAAGAATGTTCGTGGACTACATACGCCAAGCCGTCACATGACAAGAGTCGTAGAGCAGATAGTGTGTGTTCAACTTGCTATCATTTCGCGTATGGTTGGTATGCGGTGGTTTAGTAGGTGGTCCGCGTGCCTGTAAAGGCCAACTTGAGGCGTTCTACGATAGAGGTTCACCCTAAACTTAATGATGCTCCTTCCTTAAGGAGCTCCATACCGGACTCGAAACTTCACTTGCGCAAACACCAATTTGCATCGCGACGAAAACTCCCATGCCCCGAGTCTAGAGAACGTGTTTTTTCCAAGTCCAGATTGGCCTTCCGACGATTTCGGCTGAAGGAAGCACGTCTTTCAGAAACAACATAGCGGAAAGGTGCTACATCTATCGTAGAACGGGTCATTTATTGGGTTTAAGTGTCGCCGAGTCCATACCTGTAAGGACATTTTCGTGGATAAACAATGATTAGCTGAAAGAGTGAAAGCGTCAAATAGCTAAAATATTCGATGGAAACCGACGAGCAGTGGGAATAATACTGAACCCTATGCGGGAGTAAAAGTCAAGGAAGGTATCCGGGGGGGAGAAAGGTCGACTACCATCGCTATGACGTGTCCAGAGAGATACCGCTGAGAGTAGAACCTCCTGCGAGTTGTGCTTGAAAGTGAAAGTGAAAATAGTATAAGACGTGAATATATGCAAAATATTTTAAGTTAAAAAATGTTCTTGGGGTGCATGTTTAGAGCGATGGGTCTATCCCCGTCGTTTGCGTTTCGAATGTGCTCCCTAATCACAGTAGGAACAGGAAGCTTGTTAAGTAGCCGACCCTGGCGTTTGATAGATTCCGTGTTTTTCGTTGTATGTGATACAATGTGTCACAGTACGTTGGAAAATTCACAGTCGTAGCGGTTTGTCTCGATTTTTGTCCCGTTCAAACATTAGTTTCGATCTATCCGTCTAGCGCTATCCCACAAATGAAAAAAGCGGTCACAGTCTGCCGGTCTTTCCAATCTTAAATCTCGCGAAGTTGCGGTTTGCCGGAGGAGAAGTCCACGTTGTGTTAGTGCTAAGCCGTTTTCACGTTTTGATGTGCATACCACATCCTTTGACCAGGCGTAGTCGCACATACGTGTTTTTGGGGGGTGGACTCTCCCCCTTGGCGTATTTTGCATTGTTGGACATGTGTAGTACCGTCGTCCAGGAGATGGGGAGCTCGTTATGGTCGACGTTGTTCCGTTCGACCCCTTTAGCGACATCATTAACGGCGGTAGTAGTGTCTATGTATCGTGTTGAACACTTTCTTGTCTCTCGGTGTGTCGGCGAAAAAACGTGTATGAGGATGGGCTTTAGGCTTGTCCCCGGTCGTCCCGTTGACAATCGAATTTTCTGGTTTTGTTTAGTACGTCAGCAGTTCGACTGGTCAATAGTTAGTATTCAACCTTTGAAGCTGCGTAGTACGCCTCGTCTACAACCCCGTTTTTTTGCCTGTACTACAAGTGCTGTGATTAGCCGTTTGCGCGAATTCTATATTCAATTCATTTTTAAAGGTAGGTCAGTAAGTCGGATTTTATAGAAATAGGCCGAGGGAATGATTATATTTTTACTTTTAAGTGTTTCGTCGCCGGTCTTATTCGCAACCTTGCATACCGCCGGGAGTGAGCTACACTAGATGTTTGCAAGATGATGCTCAATAGTTAATCGAGGTGATAGCCAATATCACTTTCATGGTGTTTGTAGGTTTTCTCCCAATCCGAAGCACAATATCAGTGATATTTCTCTGGGTGTTCACAAAAAATATCAAAACAAAGCTATATACACTGTCGTCAGTAAGCACCCTGATGTACCCGAAAATGTATACCATTGTATACTACACCAGCGTTATCGCAAGTAGGGCCACTTGATGAAAAAAAAACTAAAATATCAACATCAGGTGATATATAGTATTAAACCTAACATATTCGTACATGGCGGGGGTCCCGCAAGACGGATGGGGGGTGGTATTCAACGTCAACAACTAATGATATACAATATCAGGTACTATTTTTAGATTTTTGGGGCTGCGCGAGGCGGCTAGGGCTCTCACAAGGCGGGCGGGGGTTGCGATTGAGGTCTGGGCAAGACATCGGGGTTCCCCCGCAGTGATTCAGGGTGTCGTACGGTTTTACGGCGATCCCGTCAGTGATGGCGCGATCCTGCAAGTCTACAGGGGAACCCCCAATGATTATGGGGGCCTCGTACGTGACCCCCAAACTCGAATATCCCCATAACACGCAACAAGCGTTGCGCGAGTTCAATCTTCCCAGAGCATACGTCAATTTATTTTTCTTTGGTATACTCCTCACCAAGTTATGCATGTTCATCATTAGCCTGTGGCGCCCACGGGTGAGGTGAGTGGAACTGTGACGGTTTTCCCTCTTCAGTTTCTCCCTGCCCCCTACCCCCCGTCTCCGACCCCGGCTATTGTACGCGGCCGACCAGCCAACTACTCAGACAGTCAACCTGAATAGGCAAAGCCCGCCCTCATTTCACCTCGTTCCCCCCTCTTTCCATTTTGTTCACTGCTCGTGACGTATTCGGGTGCGTGGTTGGGTTGGTGGGTGAGATATTGCGATCGATGACCCACGTACTAAAACTCTACTGCAGGCAGGTCGATCTTCTCAACTGCTGTTGTTGCTGCTGGTGGTGGTACTGCTCCAGCTGCTGTTGTAGCCCCTGCTGTTGTTGCCACTGCTCTAGCGATGGTACTCCGTATGATCGCCCTGAATAAACGGGCAGCTGTGATGCTGCCGTGACACACCAGAACCAACTATCTCTCCAATGCAACTACACACCTTCCCGGGACTCCTATCTTGCCTCTTCTATCTACGATTAGCCTTGCCATAGATCCTTAGGACGTTGTTCCAATTATGTCTTCTTTTCAGGCAACGAGTTATGTTCATGAGTAGCCCGTGCTTCCCACTTGTGAGGTCAGTGGATTTGCGGCGGATTCCGCGCGTCCGTATCCCCCTGCCCACCCTGCCCCGTCCCCGACTCCACCTAATGTGCACGGCTGCCATGCCCACCACTCTGCCATACAACCTCAACAGCCTGACTTCATATTCGGAAGTCGTGTGCGCCGCCCACCCCCCCCCCCGGCCCCTCCTACCCCTCTAAAGGCCCCACCTGGTGCCCTGCCCCGCTTCCCTACTCGACTCGCCCGTGCTACCGTTTAGCACTCTGGTGACCCTCAAGGAGTCTTCATTGTTCGACATCACGTATCCCATAAACCACTGCGACCCCCACTTCTTCTCTCGCGGAACCACCCACGGTGTAGTTCCCATCTCCACCGTCCTCGTTACTTCTCCCATACTCTCCGACTAGAGCGGGAACTCGTCCAGTGTCAGCCCCGCCCCTTCCATATTTCCTTCCGACCGCTCCTCAGACATTACATCGCCTGCCCTCGAGTTGAATACTTCCACCTCCTGCCTCTCCTGTATGTCATCAGCGGCGCGCTCCCCTGCAAGGAATTTTGCCCGGTAGTACTGTGACATCTGCAGCACCAAGTCCATCACATTCTCCCCCAGCCCCTCGCCAGTCTCCCCTTTAGTCCTTACCATGACCGTCCCCTTTTATGCCCTGGTCCCTTTTTCCTATTTGAAGCTCCACCTCAACGGTTTCCCCGCCTTTCTGGCCCCAGCTATAAGCCTGTCTCGAATAACGCATTGCCCCCCATCCCCAAGCAGTATACCTGCTGCACCCCCCGTTCTTCGCTTTCGTACGATTCCGATGCCCTCCGCAATAGCTCGTACGACAATGCCAAGCCTATCCACGTTATCCTGCGCCTCACACCCCACTCCTTTACGCTCTCCAAAACAACCTTGATCATATTTATTGTTAGGAGTCTCCTCATTCGCGTCTAGTTCCCGGCTTCGACTTGCGACCTCTTGATCCGCTTTTTCACGGCCTTGATCTTGACGTGCAGAAGCGGTAATGACAACCCCACCCACTGCCCATCTGAAACCTTCACCACTACTGGCTTCCCCCCCACGCTTGTCTCCTCAATCTTCCTCTACGCACAGCCGTAGGCCATGACTTCCATTTTTTTCCTACCAGCTCCCACTTGTTCATCTCCCCTCCGAACCAATTCCACTTTCGCCGCATGACTTTCCAGGTCATCCACACCCTCCAACGTTGCGCTGAACCCTGCGTCGTCAACCTAGAAAAACATCGGGATGCATAACAACGCGCACAATCTCTGGAACACATATCTTTCCCCACCACGTCGAACTCGTCGGCCTTCCATAGGACCGTGAGGGGATATGCGATTTGCCTCGTTTGGATTTTAATATATTTCAACGTCGTTAACCCGCTCACCAGAACATTCTCCACCCCCCGCTCGTTCTTTGCCTGAACGCTCCACCCTCCTATCGTCTACAACACCCCCATCATCATCGTCATCGCCCCCGACCCCTGCCCCCCGCCGCAGGTAAACTACCTACTGAGCCGCCGATGAACCGTACTCCCTCATCAGCACAGCCCTTCCGTCCTACGTCGACCTATCCTTCCTGATTACCAGATCTCACGTGAGCTATCATCACAATTACAATTAATTGCATAACGTTGAGAAGCAACCGATTGCCGTCCCCGCCATTCTTGCTCCTAATCGTCCCTTCCCTCTCCTCTTGCGACAGACTGTATCAATATTGAAGCCCCGTTTCCAGGCACAGCCCCCAACCGCTTCGAACGACGTATTTGGAAACCATGCTTCTTTAGGGTTCTGCTTTGACGAATCTGAAGACCGGCCCACCCAACCTTTCTCCCTCTTCGGCCATGCCCTCCTCCAGGCATCATCTCCTCAACCCTGTATCGTTCATGAACTTCTCCGTCAATTTCAATACCCTCGTGGCATCAACCTTTTTGCTACTCCTCTCTCACGCTCCCACCGCCTCGCATTATTCCTACCTATTCAGATGCTGCTTGCTCGGCTGCTGAAGCCGCCAATCAAACTACCTTCATGGCCTGATAACGCACGCCACGTGATCCAGGTTTCTCGCAAACACGTGAACGTCTCGTATCGTGGCCGTGCGCCTCCCCTCGGTGCGCGCCTGCAGCAGCCCCTGCAACTCTCTGATATGTTTGGGTGGCAATGATATCATCATTGGTTCCGGGTCCAAGTGGAACCCCAGCACGTCCTGCTGTGGTGCCCAATCTGTGACCGTCTCGTGTGACAGCAGAGCCTCCTCTCCGTTTCCGCTGTCTCCCATTGGCTGAAAACGAATCAGGAAAACTTTGTGTCCTCCCTCATTTCCCCCACTAGGGCGACCCCAATGTGATCACAGAGTGAGGCTCAAAAGAATACAACATGATCGCAAATTCATGGAAATAGGAAGCCAAACTCTAACCCACGAGGTTTGAGAACACACACGAAACACACCTATGGGATACCGCATTTGTTGCCGTCCAATGAAGTGGTTGTCGGTGTCAGACTAGCTTTAGCAGGGGCTGCTCACCCGAGTAACGACTTGCTCGCTGTTGGCACGGCGACCGCTTTGAATGGGAATCAACTCCCCGACATTATTTCGGCTTATGTTTTTGGATGGTGGTTGTTATACTCGGGAGGCGTATCTTAGATGAGATACCGGGCTTTTTCCTAGAGAGACAAGAGGGGAGAGCTGTGATAACAGTCGCCCCCTTATTCAAGGAAGGAATAAAGCCGCGCTACATATACATCTAAGCAAACAAAACATGTGAGAACCAACGAGTTCCGTCTTAATCGGCAGACCTGTCTAAGGATACATAAAGTCCTGAGCTTGATACCAACAAGAGGTGTATTTGCACGCTTTGAATTCACCCATTTTCGACGGTTTGGGTCCTGGAGAACGTTTGCTCAGGACTCGTCCCGAGGAAAAATCAAGAGGTGAGATGGCCTGCTTCCCGTCACGGTGGCGGTTCCACAGAGTCGAAGGGCCCCTCAGCTACGCACCTCTCGTGAAACGCCGAAGTAGATGGAGGCATTTGTACAGCAGACCGCCAAAAAGAAAATGAGTGTCGGCAGCAGCCACAAGACCAAGCCGTCCGGGCCCCTTGATGTCCGACTTAAATCGAGAAGTCTTCCGTGCGTTCGGGTACTAAGGCCGAGCGAGTTCTGACGTCTTCAACTAGTAGTCGTTGGAGCTGGGAGAAGCGCGGGATCGGCCAGGCCTTGGCTATAGCAGATTCGCCTCCACACTCGGCCCTCCGCCGTCAAAGACGTCTTAGACGCCTGGGGTCCCCCATTTCGCAGAGCACATCACCAGCAAGGCCTTGGATATTGTAGCTTCGTCTCCTTTCGCCGAACCATATGACGCCCAAGACCCCTGAGCACCCGCGCTCCGCTAAGCGCGAGGCCGGCTGGCCCGTGGATCTAGCAGGTTTTTCAAACGCACCCCGGACCAATTGACAATCCCCGTTTAAAACATGACCCACAAAAATGGACGCCGAATCGGTTGAGGCTCCCCCTTCAGTGAACTATACCCCGCAATGCCTGCAATCAGCCATTTTTTTTTTGAATGATCAACCGGCTATGATTTTCTCACTCGCCGATGAAAACGATGTACAGCTACTAAATTCCCTTCAACCGTCGACGCATTGTTTCCACGAGACAAGTATAGATGCGGCATAGGCTTCGCGACTTATCTAGTCACCACCTCCTGTTCCAAGTCCATGCTTACATATAGGGTCCTCTGCACATCAACTAAACACCGCTGCGTCCACAAACGACGCACCGCTGTGTAGGTGACGGTTGTCGTTCCACTCCTATTCCCCAACCTCGTCTGCCATCCCATCCCTAAGAAACACCGACTTTGGCAAAGGCGTACGTTGATGTTCTAACGAGCTACACGATCTATCGAAGGTAGTTCACCACGAGGCGAGTCCCTGGTTGACCCCCTGTAGTACATCTCTTCCTAGCCGTCTCGCTGTTGGCCCCGAAAAAGAAGGGAGCCCGTCGCCGCATCCTCGAACGTTAGCACGCCGCCCGCGGTAAGCACAACCATCCCTGCCACCAGATAATGGACGCGAACCAAAGCAACCCCCAGACACTCCCACCCCCCGACCACCGCTCGAACATATACCAAATCCGTCCGATGCGCCCCCCCCATCCCCAGCACAGTTAGTTATCGCCTGTAGGCTTTGCTAAGTCGACACGACTGCACCATCGAACATGTCTAACTCTTTCAAAAGTGAATGCGCTTATCGCCTGGGCTGCCAAACGCTTCCAGTTATCCTGCTCACGTTGAAACACCAAGCTCATGAGTCGCCCGAGCATCTTCTTCATCTCGCCGACCTCATACTTACCGAGTAGCAGACCCTGCCACGTACACGCCCATGGGTAGAGTACTACAGTAGATTATCTTCTCCTTCGCTTTTTCAACGTCTCCCAGCCTCTGTCTTCCCACTTCAAGTGCACCCGACATTCAACTCTATGAACCGCCTGCCCATGCACTTTGTTCATGCATGCCAAAGATTCTATACCTCTCCATCAACCCAATATTTATCTGTTTAATCTTCCCCGTTTGTCTATATGTAGGAGGCGCAGGCGCGTTTATGTCGAGTTTTGGCCCGTTTTGGCTGCGGTTTATGGTCAGGGTTAGTGTTTGGGTTAGGGTTAGAGTCGCAGGTTGAGTTGGGTCTTCGCCCGTACCTCGATCTCAACAGGAACCAAGACACCTGAACAGCCCACCAACCTAAAGATCCTTTCTCAGAGATTGTTCATATGTTTGCGGCAAGCAAGATAAAGAGAGTTAGAATTTGCCGCAAATATTTCCACTCTTTTATGTTCCACTGCTTTAGTAGTCTGCTTCCTACGCGGTTCGATGTTTGAGCTTCAGATTCAGACCTGATAGCATTTATTTCCTGATCTGGACTCCGCCAATTTAAACAACAGCCTTAATGTTCGCTCAATAAACATTGTTGTGCGTGCAGGGAATCGAGGAGACGACGAGACCAATTGCTGTTGCTCGTGGTCGAGCGCCCCGAAGGGGCGCGGTGGGTTTGCTGCACTGCGCATAATAGGTGAAAGGCCTTTCTTTAGAAGGCGACATGTACGTGGGGATTGGCATTGAATTGCCCTGAAAATATAGAATGTTTTAGGAAAATCTCGAAATTGAATTGGCGGTTTTGACGGCCGATCTTTCAATCTAGATTGAGAATCGAAGATTGGTTGATTCAATCTTTCAATCTCAATCCTTTGAATCCCGCCCCAAAAACGCCGTACTATATCACTGGAAATCCCTGGAAAACGTCTCTCCCCGCCTATCTCCCCTGCTCTACACTCACACAAACCAGCTGTGCCCAGGCACCCTCATGGAGATGTATGGATATATTTTTGGTTTATTTGCACCCTTGCTGTAACGATTTTGATTGTTGTGCTACACATGTAATGTGTGGGGTATGTGGGGAGTGTTTATAGTAGTATAGTGAAGAGCCAGCATGCGATACCAAGCCGCATCGGGTACCAGCAGCAAATGGATACTGAATACTAATGTGCACCAAAGACTATGTGCAAGAAACTGCGCCTTTTGTGTGGTGTTCTGATACGTATGCGCCCTGCGCTCTTGGGCACCTGCGGGGTGCATATTTTGATACTGATTTCTGATACCTTGTTATCACAAAAGTTGATGTCTATATTGCTTGTTCAGATGAAATGCTACACCCTGCTGTACACCTTCATTGACACACTTCTGAGGATACATGCTGCGACTCGTTCCCTCCTACAGTAAGTAGTAGTAGTAGTAGTAGTGGTAGTAGTAGTGGTCAATGTTATTGCGAACTAGTGCATTTTGAGATTACATCAGCATACATGTTGTATAATATTCAGGAACCACTGGATGGAGTGTAAAACATCAAAACACCTTGAAATTTGACGCGCTGAAGATCAAGATTGAGGTCGAGATTGAGATTGCCTCTTTTCGACGAGATTGCCGAAAATAACAAGGTTGCCTTTTTTTCGGTCAATATTTTTCAAGAATTGATCGGCACTGTCTTCGGAGGCAATCCCCAACACTGGTACGTAGCGTTAAAAGCTGAAGAGGTATTAAAAGCAGCTAAATACGGTGGGTGACCTAATGAATTCCGCTTGGTTTCAGTGTTCGTTAGAGGGGCTGAACGCGTATGATAATTAACGATCGAATGTTTGAATCGGAAAATACCACGTCAGACGCTACTTCATCTTGGGGGACTTACATAATTGAACGTTGGGCCTCTGAAAATCAGACATGAATTCTGCATTTTCGGATCTTAACATTCGCAGAGGTGTCTCTTATTTGCTTGGTGTGTTCCAAATAATCACAACAGCAAGAAGAGTGGGTAAATCTCAGGGATGGATCTATCTTAGAATCAAAGCACTGCGTGTTGTGGGATATGTTCACCCGCTGTCTGTGTTCCGAGTGTGAGTACGAGTATTGAAAATTAATCAGCACAACCTTTCTTTGTTGTTCCTATGTTTTGTTTCCCGAGTAACATAAATCAATCTACAGTATGTCCGTGCATACCTGGTACCTGGTATATATTTACAAATGACCCGAAAATGACATATATGGCACGTAATTTCCTTTCTTAGGGATATCCATCGTGGAGATGAATTACGTCAGCTACGAGTTCCACTTCTCAAATAATTGATACTCAGCTTTGCATGCATGTATCCTGATACTACTTTGTCTATAAGGTAGGTTAAGGGGTCAAGTCTTCATGTGGAAAGCAATGAAGGGAAGACATAAATAATTAGCCGCAAAATGTTTACTCTACATCATGTTTTACGTCTTGCAGAGTAGTATTCGAGTGTTTTTTCTCCCCCAAACGGGGCATCTATAATATATAGTGGTATAATCTCAGCGGGGATGCAACACCGCTCAGTATAATATCAGCGGCCGAGGTTTTGGGTCGTAAATTATTTAGGTGTACATTATAGAGGCTGGAGGCGTTTCCAGTTCCACGATAAGTGTTTTTGGGTAGCACGTAGGTTAAATACCTCGTCAGACAATAATCCTTCGACCAGGGGTTATCGGGAACTGGATATTTAGACTCCGAACTTCCGTCTTGTTTTTTTGCATTATCGGAACTTGATATTTGTGGAGGGGTGACTCTTCATCTTCCAAATATATTACAAGTCTCACCACGGCAGTTGAAGTGGAAGTGGGTGAAATAAATTGGTTTCGAAACCAGTGCGTATAGTGGCATACCTGGTATGCTCCACCCCTGTTGGTAATTCGTAAATCGGGGTTGAATCAGACGAACCTTTCCTTGTTGTTCATGGGTTTCGATGTACGAGTCACAACAAATGTACATTTTTTTTGCAACCACACAAACAGTACTCGTGTGGGTAGGGAGAATCTCAGATTCGACTTGGGTCTGCAGCAAGCTTCCCATCGTGTGCGGTGTGTTGCGTGAAGGGCACGCCATGGATCGGTGATGCTCAGCACGATTAAATCTAAGTGAGATGATCGTACGACAAGACACCAATCGTCTTCCATTGACGATTGTGACAGGTGTCGTCAGCAATTACTTGGTGACGGTGGCCGGGATTTTCCCGCCTCAATTATCGTCAGATCTACGACGATAGGTTGCCACGTTTAGTCAAAGAGTCAATATCCACGGTGACGGACGAACATCTCCTTCCTGTCTCTGCGCGATCTTGAATGAGCCAACTGACGGTAAAGTGATGCCCTACGCTGACGTCTACCTTTATTTTTACATGCGTTGGACCCGAGGATTTCTTATGAATTAGATATTTTTGTTCTTTGGCAAAAATACTTCTTCTAGTTTAAATTCGATATACAAAAAATGTCAGTTAGTTGCGAACATACGGATGGCTTTTGTTTAGGTTGGTGTAGCCGGCTCAGCGTATTTGTGGCAGGCAAGAAAAGATAATCGGAGATAACTGCCTGTATTTTCTCTAAATATTGTATACTACAATATTTGTTTTGTTCATGAATTAGGAATTTATTTCAATAAGTGCTGGACCTTTTCCACGCTTGACTAACAACAGTAGTATATATAACACACTCCCGATATAGACTGCCAACGTGTACTAATAACCTACCACAACTCAAGCCCAATGGAGGGCGGGCGGGTCCTTTTGTGAACTCGCCGATCTCCTCACGGATATCAAACCCCTGCTCGTACACTCACATGAGTAGAGTACTACTACGGCAGGTGGTATTCTTCCTGACTGTGTAAACCCTTCCCAGCCTTTGTCTTCCTAAGTCAACAGACTGCAACTCATCGTCAACTAACTCTGTGAACCTCTTGCTCATCTCCTCGGTATACGCTTGCGAACGATTCAATACCTCCCCACCAACCCCAGTTTTCCTGCGGTCAATCTTCCACGTGGTTTGTCCTCCAAACGTGACATGTTGAGTGCTAACATTGAAAGCTGAAGGAGGATGCAAGAAGCTGAAAAGTAGTATCTGACCTCATGAACTGTGCATGGTTGCAGTGTATACGCTGGTACTCTTTGATTTTAAGTTTTATTTATTTCTTTTCCTTTCTGCTATTGATAAGCCTATTAAAACATTCGTGTTGCATGGGTGGATGACGCGCCTGCTCTGCTTGTTTTTCTATTGTCTGACGCCGTGGGGCGGGCCATAGTTGGCGAACGCAGGACGGAGACGTCAGACAGGGTCTCAACGTACCAGGAGGACAAGCAGGTCAACCCTGGCTTTAGCTACTCGTACCACAATCTGGTGCCTCTGCCTGCTTCGGCCTGCCCCGTCCTTGGGGTGGGCCGAGGAAGTCTGCCAGGACCTGCAGCGGTCTAGCGACAGTCACACGAACATCGAGCTTCGGACTACGTAGGTAGGGAACCTTGCGCGGTCCGGCTGGTGGCCTGCTCGCTTTAAGGACCGCGTGGGGTGGTGGTGATGTTTTTTCTTCTTAACCCCGACGCCGAGGAGTTCATCCCTCAGGCGGGACGGGTACATCACCACAGCAGAGAGCGCTACGTGGGCAGCCGGTGGAGTGGAGAGGCTGGCCACAGCGTGGGTATGCATGCACGACAGGAAGGATGGGATTGTCGGCGTGGGTTGGGACGGCTGCACCCAGCCATCGGAAACCAAGGCGCGTACCGGGCTACGAAACGGAGAGCCACTTTCGCCATAGAGAAAAAAAAGAAACAAAATAAGAAAAAAAGAAGGCGGGGACGAGCCTCACGTCGGCTGGCAAAGAAAGCAGCACGCGAGGCTCGTAAGAGACAGAAGGAGGCCCTTGTGACGGTAGCGACCTACAATGTGCGCACCCTGGCTGTAAAGGGGAAGAACGGGTACGGACATGACGAGCGGGTACTGGCGAAGGGACGGCAACTCGGCTGTGACTTCATTGGCCTGCAAGAAACTCGGAGGTCCGGCAGCACGACGTTCCGTGCGGCAGGGTATCGTGTTTTCTGTTCAGGACAGGAAACAACAGCCACCAGGCAAGGGCTGTACGGAGTAGGCCTAGCTGTCAAGGAATCGTTGTGCAGTAAGTCTGTGTATACTCATCAGTTCGTTGACGAGCGGCTAATGTCTATGCGCTTTGAGCTGGCTGGCAAATGCGAGGCAGTCAATTTCGTCGTTGCGTATGCTCCAACTGATTGTACCAAGGACGCCAAACTGAAAGGTATCTTCTGGCAGAAGCTGGAGTACTTGGTGAAAAAAATCCCGACGAAAGAGTGTCTGTTTGTACTGATGGATGCCAACGCGCGAACTGGACAGAGGAAGGAAGGGTGCGGTGATGATGAAAACAGAGTGCTGGGAGCGTATGGACGTGATGTTCGTAACGATAATGGCAGACGGCTCCTGTCGTTCGCCACCAATTGCAAGTTGGCTCTCACCAACACGTTTTTCAGCACGCGCAAGGGTGGGATATCGCATACTTACAACGGCACCGGCCCGAATGACCGTAAGCGGATTGACTACATCCTAACCCGTCAAGTCCATCGACCTAGAGTACAAGATGCGAAAGTCGTCCCACAGCCTCCTGCCCCAGCTAAGGCTGACTCAGACCACAACATCTTGTATATCAAAGTCCGACTCGGTGGTCGTTTTGCGCCCAACAGACAAATACGTAGACCGACGAAACGCCGAGAGTTCGACAGGCAGCTTTTTATGTCCGATGGAAATTGTCGTGAACGAGTAGTCTCTAGGATCATCTCCACTCTCAACCAGCCTATCCAGCCCCGTAATACGTCTGGTATGGTTGAGATTTTCACTGCGGCTGTTATTGATGCGGTCGAAAAAGAGGTACCACCCCCTGCACGTCGCCACCGCAGACATGGATGGTGTGAGTCTGCCGAAACCTTGGCCGCATTCATGCCAGCATGGACAGCGAGGGAGGATGCACGACAATTCTTGCGTGCCCACCCCCGGGACAGAACCGCGTGGAAGACCCTGAGATCTGCGTGTGCGAACCTGCAGAAGGTGATTGCCGCAGGACTGCATGCGTACTTCGAAGCGTACCTTGCCGAAACCGAACGACTCCTAGCGAACAACGACCAAAGAGGCTTTTACAAGCACCTTAAGAGTACGGTAGGATTGGAAGGGACTAAAGCGAGGAGCGAACAGTTCATTAGGGACGAGGATGGCACGATCCTACGGGATAAGGTGCGAATTCGTGAACGATGGGCGGGGTTTTATCACAAACTCTTGAACACGAAGTCGCTGAAACTCGATCCCACGATCATCGACCTCTTGCCACCGCGACCGCCTAAACTGTCGCTTGAAGATGAACCATCCATAGACGAGATGACCGAAGCACTTAAGGGGATGTCGAATTGGAAAGCTGTCGGGCCAGATGGTCTCCCGGTCGAACTCCTAAAAATCGACCACCCGGCATTCGCCCAGCGCTTCCACAACATCCTTGTCAATGTTTGGTTAACAGGAGAAGTCCCTCAGCAATGGAAAGATGCGATCATCAAGGTCCTTCACAAAAAGAAGGATCGAACTGACTGCAACAACTATAGAGGGATCTCGCTTGTTGCCCACGCAGGCAAAGTGTTGTTGAAAATCGTCGCGTCCCGCCTCAGCAACTACTGCGAGACCGAGGAACTACTCCCCGAGGAACAGTGCGGCTTCCGCCCCGCACGATCAACGATTGATATGTTGTTCGTCGTGCGCCGGCTGCAAGAGCTCGGACGACAGAGGAAAATCCCCTTATACGTGTGCTTCATCGATCTGCAGAAAGCGTACGACTCTGTCGACCGAGAGCTGTTATGGAAGGTACTCACACGCTTTGGCGTACCAACCAAGATGCTGAGAATTATCCGTAATTTCCACGATGGCATGCGGGCTCGCGTGCGTACTGATGACGGCGAGCTCTCGGAATGGTTTGATGTCACGCAGGGGCTGCGGCAAGGCTGTGTACTGTCACCGTTACTGTTCAACGTGTTCTTCGCTGCTGCGTTACACGTCGTACTAGTACGCTTCAGCCAAGACGAAGCCATTGTAAGGGATTTGGTCCAACTCTTGGAAGCTGGAGTAGTTCGAACAGGGAAGGAGGAGCCATTGGCGTGCGTGCGAAGGTCTGTATGGGGCATGTTGTACGCCGACGATGCAGGAATTGTCTCGAAGTCGGCTGAAGGGCTCGCAAAAATGATGACAGTCATCGTGACTGTCTTCGAAGCAGCAGGCCTCACGGTGTCGGAAAAGAAGACTGAGACAATGGTCCTACAAACACCAGACCGGACAACCCTCGCACCACCGCTCGTCATCGAAGCGGCAGGTCAGAGGTATAAGCAGACGACCCAGTTCTTATACCTAGGCGGCGTTATCCACGAAAACGCTGACCTCTCGCTCGAAATCGACCGACGGATCCGCCTCATGCGAGCATGCTTCAAACGGTTCGGCCCGGAGTTGTATGATAGGACGACCGCCCCCCTTAGCCTTAAAGTCCGAATGCTGAAGGCCGAGGTGATTGAGACCCTGCTGTACGGGTGTGTGACGTGGACCCTCAGAGCGGAACACTTTGCCAAGCTTCGAACGGCTCACCACCAAGTCCTGTTGCGAGTCATTGGCTTCCAGCGCCGACTTCGTACTGACCATGCCACCCTCTCGTACGCGAAGGCCCTCAAGATGACACGTTGCGAGAGCATCGAAACGACCATTCGCAAACGGCGGCTCTTCTTTGCGGGGGGCGTGGCACGGCAAAGCGAGGAGCGATTACCCAATCGGGTAATGCTCGGGACGATAGCTGGTGGGGAGAACCCGAGACCAGGCGGACAGTGTAAGACTTGGCATAGATGCATAGTCGAAGACCTTAGGGAGTTCCGAGCCACCGAAGGGTCAACGGAAGTTGCCCCCTTGGTGTTTGGAGTTGAGACCGCGTTGTGGTCCACTGCAGCCAAAAAGGTGGGGAAGTGGTACCGGGGGATCCTTGAAGCAGCCGAACGGTTCATGGTGAGGTGGCACGAGGCTGAGGCTGAGATGAGTAGACAGCGCCGCGCATCCGCCGTGGATGGTGCCCAAAGGAACGGGGGGGGAGGGGGCAACAGGAGAAGTGGCATAAAGCCCGACCGAGTGAATGCGGAGAGGGGGGGGAACAGGAGGGGTAGAAGGGAAACGGCGGTAGACGAAAGTAGGAAGGAGATGGCAGACAGGGTAGCAAGGCACCAAGTCGACTAGGAAGTAGAATATGACCATACTACTAGTGCTACCAACTGGTGCAGCTGGCTCGAACGTGGTCTTCCCTTGTCTTCTCTTTTAGTTTTGTTTTTTTTCTTTCTTTCTTGCGCTGACTCTCCGTGATTTTCATTTCATTTTTTCTCTTCCTCTTCCTTTTCTGATTGATAAGCCGTACTCAAGGAGCCGTGTGGCGTGGTTGGAAGACGAACCTGCTCTGCTCGGCTCGTATTGTCTGACGCCAAGGGGCTGGGCATAGTTGACGAACGCAGGGCGGAGACGGCAGTCTGGGTAGCAAGGTACCAGGCGGATTAGCAGGGAGAACCTGGCTATACTACTCGTACCACAAGCTGCTGCCGCCACCTAGAAGGTGCTTTGGGCTTTGGTCTGCCTGTTATTTCCCCTTTGTTATTTTTCCTTGTTACTTTCTCCTTGGTTCTTTGTCTTACTCTGTTCACAAGCAGTGGTGTTTTTTGTTATTTCTTCTTTTTTCCAGCTCGTTCTTTTTCAAGTGTTGGCCACCTCGCCTGCGGGGGGGGGGGCACGACAGATTGTTTCTCTTAGATTTTGCTTTCAATTTTCTTCTCTTTCTTTTTCGACTTGTCTACCTTGTTTTTGTTTTCTCTTTGATTGTTTCTTTTCGTTTCACTATTTCATAGATTGCGTATGTCGTGCCTGTCGTATCTAGTATGATGACATGGCTTTGCATTGCCCACTGCAGTTCACACTGCACACGTGGCAACGTAGTATCTCTGTGGCGTAGCTTTGTGACCACAGAACTTGTATCTCTTCTAGGATGGAAGAATCGGCACGGACACTGGTTGTGCTGGATGTCGACGGGTAGAAAGAACGGTTTAATGTGAAGAACACACACACACATACCTGGAGCGTGCCTCGTCCTTTGGAATGCCTGTATTCTTCCTATAGCTGTTGGGTCGTAGTCTTCCTTTGTTTACAAGTAGTGGTGTTTTTCTCAGTTTTTTTCTTTTTCCAGACTGTTGTTTTGAAGTGTCTGCCACATCCCCTGCGGGGGGGCACAACAGTTTTTTCATCCATTTGTTTTTTTCTCTTTTTATGCCTCGATTTGTCTCCTTCGTTTTTTGTTTTTCCTTTGTACCAGGGATTCTTTAGTTTATCTATGACATATAATATGTATGTCGTGCCTGTCGTATCCAGTGTGATGACATGGCATGGCATTGTCCTCTGGGCTTACTGCGTACCTTACAACATAGTATCTCTGTGGCGTAGTATTGTGACCACATAATGCATACCAGGTACCAGGTATCTTGTACCTGGTATCTCTGTAGGATTGAAGAGCCGTCACGGATACTGGTTGTGCACGGATGTCGACGCTGAAGGTGAATGATGTCTGATCGGAGGTTCGAAAGGGCACATGCCAACGTCAGACACTACTTGAACTAGGGGGACTTCAGGAAATGAAGTTTGAGACAAAGAACTATTCTGTCTTGAATTATCGTTTTACTCCATTGATATTTACAGATATACTGCTCGAATATCTTCTACTTTCTAAACGTGTTTCCAATCATCTTACAGGTATTAGTGTGTGGGCTAGGGACGAGCTACCTTGGTCATCGAACGACTTCCGGTCGTGGCATATTTTGTAACAACTATCTGTCGGTATTTGAATATCGGGAATATAGCGGAAGAACCGACTCGTTATCGTTTTAGTTTAGGGGTGCAGTTAACATGCTGTATCTTTTTTTTTTTTTTTTTTTTTTTTTTCCATCCCATTCATTATCTTCGCACATCTTCTTCTCTCTCTCCTTCCAACTCGTAACTCAGATCCGGGGTCACATAGCAGGCTCTTCTCCCCCCTTCCCGCTACGGTACGTGCCTTCATTTTTATCGCGAGAAGATTTCAGCCTTTTCTTCCCTCGTCGACTCGCATCGAATTGTGCCTACCCACGCTGCAAGGCGCTCTCAACAATTGAATCCCTTTTTTTATTTTTGCAAATAAAGTCAAAGTCCGACCCTCCTAGGGCTCGAACCCAGGACTCAAACAAGTAGAATTCGAGGTTAACCACTTGAACCACCGGGGCGACCAACCCTATGGACAACATACCTGGTACGCTATACCAGGTACATTTATATACGTCGTGCAAAAACGAAATCATACTTCTCGTATGAAATACATTCACACCATGTCCTGTCTAGAACTGCAGCAGTGCCAATAACTGTATCCACTCATCATTAATGTCGGAAGAAAAAACACACATTTTTTATGAACTATACCAGGGTACATATAGTGCTGTTTGTGGAAATATTGGGTGTGGGATCATTTCGATGTTAATAAAGAGAGGATATACCGGAACTGGGTATTAATCTTGGACAAATGACTCGCGGCGATCAATTCAAAGCTTGCGGCGTAAACGTAAGTAATAAAAGTTGCTCGAGGTCGAGGTTGCGAAATAATATTAATATTATAATAATAATAGGTTATGACCGGCGAAGTAAAATCTACCACCTACAAAATTTATTTTCGCAAATTAAATGTTTCTTGGCGCTCAGGGTAAAATTAAGGTTTCACAGATATTTCATACAAACAGTGAATTGAATGTGTCAGATGGGTGCTCGAGAACATTTCGTAGTCCGAGTACTGTGAGAGCATTATTGGAGTACTGGCGGCCAAAATATTGCGAGTAGTACTGAGAAAGCCCACATAATGCGAGTACTAAGAAGGCCAAACTACAGAGAGTACTGACTGGGAGTATGAGTACTGCGCGACCCCGAGAGCACAGTAAATTTTATACCAGCAATAATACCGAAACAAGAAATAAATACTGGAGTACCGGCATTATCCGTAGTACGGAGTCTCGAGATACTAAGAGTGCTCGAACTACATACTCCTCGTAGTAAATATTTTTAAAGTACCGCCAGTGTGCTCCAAATACTCGAGTTGTCCCCAGCGAAAGCAATATGCTCCAACTCCACCACCTCGGGAGACCGTCTGTGATGTTTCGTGCCGAACGGTGGGCCTGCGAATTGCCGGTACGGTGCGCATACGGTCGTTTTTGTACGTCATACTCAAGAGTATTTCGGTATTTTGCGAGCACTCGCGGTATATATACGGGTACTATTTATACCTTTGGACGAAATAAATGCGGATATTACTTCAATCAAGTACCCGCAGTACAAAACCCCGAGACATTTGAATCACAACCAACAGGGAGTAAACAAAGCAGCAGTAGTAGTTGCGAATGCCGAAGTAGTGCGAGTCCGGGAGTATCCGTAGCGTAGTATCGGCCGTAGTACAGAACCTCAAAATACTGCGAGTACTCACAGTATCTTCGGCAACAAACCCGAAATACCCGCGAGAGCACGAAGTACCTATTACAGCAGGAATTTCTCGAACATGTTGTGCTTTAGTCCTAATTGTTGGGAGCAACTACTGTTAAGGGTTGAGGTTTAAACGCACGCCGCACGTAAGCGCGCCCAAACTCCGAGGCCTTGCGTAAGAGCACACTAACTACTTGTTGTATGTATTGCATCATGGGTATAAATAGGAGGTCAGAAAAGGGAACTGGATTACAGGTACAAATAAGTCTAAAAGTTGTACTCGTGGAGAAAAAAAAATCGGGGATCGGGCGAGTCCAATTGACCCGTTATATTTTTTAGGCCCCATAAGCACCGCAGTCACAGATTGGGGACAAACTTTACAAGTTCAAATAATTTGTATGGCTCGACCCCGAAAGGGGACTGCATGCAGTAAAACACCACAGGATCACTTAAGGCTACCCTGGGGCTGCCAGGCCTCTAGTCCCCTACTCGTGTAAATCGACAACATTTCAAAAATAAAAGCTTCAGTTACAAAACGGGACTGTCAGTTTTCGGACTATTGACAGACTCAGGCCTGTTTGAGGCATATATGTCACAAACCACTCAAGTTCTTTGCGAATCGCTATCTGGCTTATCAGCGTGGTCGTCGCGGCGTGGGTTTGCGGAACTATGGCGGCGCCACAAGGTAAGAGGCTCACGAGGGTCCTTACTAAGCCGGCTGCGAAAATTTGATGGTAGCCCGGTGGGCTGTGTTTCGAGAGCTGGCTAGGGCGTGTTTTGGTCACCGACTACCTTGGTTAGGCCGCCTCGTGACCCTACCATCCCGGACCGTAACCCCTGTGCTCGTCCCACAGCCCCAACAGTCTATGGTATGAGTGCTTCATCCCCACCGTCGTGTCGTTTGAAGCAGATTCGTTTCTGGCGCTTTCGCAAACGATCACGTTGAAGTTGATTTTGGGGCCACAAGGGCTGAGTTGGGGTCCAAAACAGACTTTGAGGGCTAGGGCGTGACCCAAGGTGTACTCGTACAAGAATCATCGGAGCAACGCCAGCACAGAAGCATGCCACTTCCTAGGGTAAGCAAGGTCGCTCCTCTGATCGAGAGTCTGCGACTTTGGGTTGAACTGGCGCGCGAGGTACCGTACGGGAATAGGAATTTACGTTTTTCTTTGTGTAGGGGTGTTTATGTCCGGTTGAGCTCAGGAGGTCCCACGCCAAGTCTGGTCCAGATCTATCCGTGTAGCTACTAGGCGTCTGCTGTTCTCGACTGTTTTTTCCAACCTCGGCTATACGTCTCGTGGGGGAAAGATAGATGACATCTAGACCTTTTGGTGGACGTCTCAGATGTCTTGTAACTCATTTTTGCAAGCAAAACAAGTCCAATACAGAAATAAATGTTGTATTTCCACCAAAAAAAAAGTTGTTTTAATACCATTTTTAGTTTTTGCAAGTCGCCCACCGTAAGAATAGCATGTCAGATGCACCCGTGATGGGAGCTGCTGTTCTTGCTGTTTTCACATTGTTTACTCCAAGCTACGGGGTGAAAATATGGTTGACATCTATATGAAGGAATCTCTCAACCTCTCTGGAGTCTTGTAGCTCTCTTGAGCAGGAAAAAAAAGGCCAATTATTCCGTAAACCTAGGATCGTCCGAAAATTTGTATTTTCCCCTAAAAAACGTTGTTGTGGCACCATTTTTATTATATCCAAGCTCGACCGCCGCCCAAGGAGCATGTTAGATGCATCTGTAATGGGGGCTGCTAATGTTGCCTGTTTTCAAATTGATGACTCCAAGTTACATGAGCAAAATATAGTTGATCGAGCGCAATCTCTGAACCTCTCTGAATCTCTTTCGCGGCGAAACAGCCTCCAATATTATGGTAAACATAGGATCCTACCTAAATTTGTCCTTTCCTCCTTATCAAATAAATAGTGTGTTTGTACCTTTTAGAGGGTGTGCAGGCTCGCCAACGTTTACAGGCTCGCCGGTACTTCAGTGGTATGCGCTGACCTTAGCCCCCAAGAAACGCACCCCAAGGCCACGCGCTCTGTGCGCTGGCGTTCATTCTGGTTAGGGCATAGTGTTAGGGCATAGTACTTCAATCGGGTGAAGGATGAAAAAACTGTCACGTCAAGACGAGTCTATCAACATCAGATTCTCTGAAGTCTATCTGCAGATTTCTGTCTCTAAACATTAATACAGCAAGGCCAACATGCACCACAAGTATCGGATTGTTTCTTCACTAAATCGACCATTCTTTTACAACCGTCAATACGCAGGCTCGCACACATCGCCTATCCCGGGTGACGCTCCGGTGGTGGATCTGGCTGCAGAGCTGATTGCTCAGCCACGTAGTAGTCATTGGTGCAAGCAGAACGACGTTCAGCGTGAGCTGGGGCTCGCTGATCTGGCTGTTAGCACCTACCAGGGTATTTCTCAAGGCTGACTAGAGGCAGGCATAGCGAGGAGAGATGCCGGAATTTCATCACGGAGCTAGCGGCACTGTGTCTTAGGTAGCCAAAATCCAAAGAAGGTGTGGTGGCTAGCTTTCACTGGCAAGGGGGGTGCGCTACTCAGATTCGAAGCGCGGGAATATGTCCTCTCAGTTACAGCGAAGGAGGATGGTGTATGAGAAAAAACCATCGCGGTGCCCTTGACTGCTGGCAAGGGAGTAGACGAGGGGGGTAGTGCCTCTGCTATACCTCGACTAGAGAGTCATTGTGTAGCAGGTACAGTGGCAAGAGGTAGCGGGTTTGGGACGGATGAAGACTCTCCCAAAATGCGCCAAAGGTTAGTTCCGTCACTATTGTCGCTTATCTAGCGACTTCGCCGCAGTAAACGGTTGTTTTATTTTCTTTACCGTTTTCAAACCGGTCATGTTGTACCCTACGGTTCGAGTGTCTGTGACAACAGTTGCCAATGTGTAGCAGACTTGCACATCCTCTGAGTGTGTTTATTCATTCTGTTTTTGAGGTGAGGTGGCCTCCGTGCAACGTGGCGCAAGTAAGGGTGAAAGGGTAACCGGGGAGGTTGAGTATGTTCCTTAAGTTAACGTTACACTTGGGTTGCCCGACGTCGCCGTTGCTGTCACGAAAGGCGTGTAGATGGACTCACTATGGTCTTGTACTGTCAACATTCAAGCGTCCGCACTGTCAACAATGTAGCCTTTCTTGTCCCTCTGTGTCCCTGTTCTACTGACTGACGTCGCTACCGTCAGGGGGAACTGGGTGCGGAGGGACGCCATGCAGATGATGCTGATGTCTACGCCAACACACTGTGTTTTTATTTTTATTTTTGTCGAGCCGTCAAGACTCCTCGACGTGCCGAAGGAAGGCCTGAAACAGCTCCGGGCCTGAGATATAACGCCCGACAAAAAACCAGCATACAAAACTTGTGGAAAGTAAGTCGCCTACCAGGGTATGTACGAACATGATGATATAATCGTGGGACGATGCTTTATGTAGGAAAACGTCACGCGCTTCCGCGGCAGTGTGGGGTTCGTTCGAGAGCTCATTCAGGTTTTTAGTTCCGTGATGTGTCGAGGCTGCCAGGCCAAACTTTGGACACCTGACGTCCTACCAATATTTCGTGGATAGGGGCGGCGGGGTGCGGGAGTTGCCTTTGAAACGTTACATTTAATACTACAAAGCAGGGGCCAGGGATAGGGGTTCGTGTTTCCCAAAGCCCGATGGGCCTGTTTGTTCGCGAGGCAAAAAAAAAAAAACGCATTTATAATTATGTGGTATTGAGGTGGTTCGCTTGTTTGTGTTGTATTACCAACAACACGTGAACGCCATGCCTCCCTGGAACTACGTTTTTTGTTGTTCAATTGATTATATTCCAGTTTTTTCGCTGTCTTCTTCCTGGTCGTAACATGCATCCGGGGACATATACGTAGCTGGCTCTTCTCACCCTCTCCCTATGGCTGCACCTTCTCGCCCCCTGCCCAATACGGTTCGTGCCTTCATGTTTTATCGCGACAAGATTGGAACCCTTGACTCAATTCTCGACTCGCGGCGGATTGCGTCAACACATACATCGCGCTTTGAGCAGTTTCCTCCTGTGTTACCCAAGAGTGTCGTCGGTGAAACGGAAAGTACAGCAGTTATTAACTCCGTAGTCTAAACTATCGTCTTGTCGCCACTCCACCCCATACCACTCACAACAAAAAATAGAATATAATTTATAAAAAGTTGAAAGCGCCTGTAATCAACACGCCCATAATAACACCGAAGCAGTGACAGCACATCCAGTCTAGAGTCTACCTCCATGCTTCCAGCGAACACGTCAATTGAATACTTCGGAAGCTCTACACTGGTAGTCCCTAACCCAACATGCTATACTCCCACACGCAACGTACTGCAGCGAAGACAAGCATCGTGCTCGCAACGAAGAACAGCACGATTTCGTCTGCGCCGCATCTATGCTTCTGGCGCTAGAACGATGCCAGTACGCTAGTGCAGGTTGTGGGGGGGGGGGTGGGGCGACCCTCGAGAGATAGCCATGTGCGTCGAATGAGATTCTTCATCTCTAGTGCCTGAGTAATGCCAGCACAACCTCCTTGGGAGCAGTCTCCATGCCATCGCCGGAAACCATTCTCGTCGCGCGCCTGAAGCACGCCGCTCGTTGGGACTGATTCCCGCCCCCCCTACATCCTATGTCTACAGCAGCACTATACTGCATGCAGCTTCTAACGGTGCGTGCAAGGATGTAGGGCCCCTCGCCGTCACCACCCCGCTGCTTCTGGCGCTCGAATATTGCCTGCATGAGGGCCGGGTGGGGTGGGGGTGGGGGTGTAGGGAGGTTGCCGATACAGCAACAACGGTGGGAGGGCGGGGAGGGGATGGAGGGGGTTAGACATACGTGTGCGTTCCAATTGAATTTTGTGTTTACAGGAGTACACCGTCCACGTTATCATACTATGATATGAAGCGTACAGTCGAAATAGTACCAGGGATTACGATCACATGGTGATATTTGACTTCTATCTACGCCTGTGCTGTTACACAGCCGGCGCCGCATCGCTTACAGATTCCGGAGGTAAAAAAAAGACATGAAGAGATGTCTACGTACGCCATTAAAACAATACAGTATTAATACTACTTGAAGTGTACGTCTGACAGCAGCAGCTGTCGATGTGGTATATTTTGCTGGAAAACAGATACCTACGAACATCTACTTTTTGCGTTGTCTGACGGCACCGAAAACACTAAAAGGAGAGTTTCCATGCACATAATTTCGCGTTTTTCCGACAGGGGATAGGGATCAACTGTCTGAGCTTGAATACTTTCGTTCACAGACATCGTCGCCAGACAGGTTGGCATTTGCATGTCTTCTGACATATTTGACTCTCGCAACCTCATATCGGGTTTCGTAGTATGTTCATTTGTCTCACTTGGTGAAGCCTATCACATATTATCTACTCCTAACCCATAGTGTCATGTTTGCACTACCACTGCTGTATAACAGGGCATAATATATATATAGGAGTATGATGTATTCCTAGTTCAGTATCGATGTATGTGAGGAGGTATACATTAGGGATATGCTCTCATATGTATACCACGCCCGCGGTAGCTCGTTATATCGGGGGCATGCTCCGTGCAATCTGCATGGTTGTGCACGACTACTACTACTGCTTTCATCGGCATAAAAACCTAAAAATAGCGCACACAGATCCCGCACACACAGCATCTATTCTTACAACAGAACAACAGGTTAGGATCTCCTGAGAACAGCTCTATATACGCCGCAGATCATCATGTGTCCCACACCGTTCGATACACCTGAACATACCGCTCCGGACGACAATATTAGATCATGTTTGTATATAATCCTGCACAACATGGTGGGTACATATATATCTGGACTATGTTTTATGTTTCTGGTATTATAATAATAGACGACGTGCATTCTAGCGGAGAATAAATAAAACGACCAACCAGGTACAACAGTAATCTGGATCTGGAGGACCATAGTAAATAGGACCTACAGTACCCATATGAACGTGTGTATTCACGTATTTCTACCAGCAAAAATTGGTCCCATTTACTATGGTCCCCCGTATAATTAGTGACAGGCAGGAAGAAGGCTTTCAAAGACGAGATTACACCTTAACATTGTTCCCAGGCATTTTTTTCGCCCCCTTCTATTGTGCAAGTAGTCTGTTCTAGTATATACCAAACGACATACACCAGTAGAGAGCCAAGTACCAGTGACTACATTCTTGCGGGAAATACGTACAACGAGGAATGGCGGCGCACCTGCATATCGACTCCAGCCACGATCTCTGCCTGCTGACGGCCACAGGTAGCTGCACCCGGCTGGCTACCCTTCGTCCACTTCGAGAGCGGAGTCTCGCTCTCGCACTCCCCAGCTTGCTCCTTGGCCACGGTGAGCAGCATCCGCGCACGCTCGGCGGGGTGTCTTTGGCAACCTGCCCTCAATACTGGCACCTGAGACTACAGGTGGAGAGGCAGCTTGCCCAGAGAGAGGAGTCGAGAGGCCACCCTAGGAGTTCGTGCGCTTGGTAGGTCGCGGATGTCCGTCGGCCATGATGAGGAGATGGGGCTATCTACTCGCTATGGATTGTAAGTGCTGTTTCTCTCTTCGTGATGTTCTTGCTGTGCCCGATGGTATACCTTGTACTCGTACCTGGTCGTACTGCTGTTTTTCATTCATCATCGATGCAACTCTATTTCCTACATAGCCGCAATTATTTATTGAGGTGATTTCCAGCGTGATCCGCTGTACCATGTATGTAGTAAAAAAAATGCGATGCGTATCATTTTTTGTGCGCGAATAGACCGGGCCGAATAATGACGCCGTTCCTTTACAAACCCGGGATTTTCATTTTCGCCACCAGACGAGGCACCTGAGCGTACCAGCGTGGCCTTATTAAGTATATATTGTACAGATACAACAGCATGACATGTACTGCAGTACTGCTGTAAAATGGCATACAGCAGAAGATACCCGCACTCCGACAAAGAGAGGTGTGCTGCTTTCTGCTCTGTCAGAAGGTTTATTATCATCTATTGGTCAGCAACTAACAGCTAGTACCAACCTGGGAAAACTACGGCTGTTGTAAGTCATGTTTCTGGTACAGCATGCTTGTTGTACACGTTCGTTTTAATGTGCTAGACTCGACTAACGTACGATGCGGGTATGATTGGCGGGGAGCATAAAATGCTGGTCACACACTGTGCAGCAGGTGAGCGTGTAGGCCAATGCCGCGATGGCAACGATAAACACTACCAGTAATGAGTACCTGGTACTACTGCGGATCGGCCACATGCGCATACTACACTGCCAGCTGCTGCTGTTGGCGCACTGTGCTGTGCACAGTTGGGACAGAGGCAATGCTAGATTGCACACAGCAATCGGCAGAAGAAGCAACAGGGAGAAAGGTGACGATGATACAGGGTACGTACGTCAACCTGGGTATGCACGTACGTACATGAGGATAATTATGGCACCCGTGGAAGGGCAGACTGTGACATACGGACGGCAGGCTCCGATGAATACAACCAGCCACTGAAAAGCTGCGTCGTGTGGGCAACAGCGTTGTAGTGATGGGAAATTTGCATGCTGTCTGCTGTGTGCCCTTCACCTACCTGTCATGATAACTACAGTAGTGTGCTCACAGCTCATGAGAGGGAAAGAGACAACGTTAATATCAGACCGGTACGTACGTACCAGGTACAAAGTAATGCCTCTCGTACTGAAACCAGGGAAATCGTCAAATCCGCTCCCGCCGGAAATAAAACACTTTGAGCGCCCGTCACACCCTCCAGATTGGACGGATCACGCCGAGACCTCGACCAATGCGTCCGGCCGGACTTCATGTGTCCGAGTACCTACTGGTTTGCCGAAACGTGCTCGTACGAAGAGTAAAATTGATAAACGTACGAAAAACTGACAAACATACGTATCCATATAGTCTATGCTTACGCATATTATCCCCGATATTTGGAAATAACACCAAAAATATTTGCATGTGACGCATTCTCCTTTTTTGGTAATATCCTTCGTCGAGTTGAACGTCGAGGTAACCATTGTGGGATATTCAAGCGTATGTACTTTTTTTTCTGGGTGTGAGAATGTCAAGTAAATTTTTTGGAAGCGAGAGAAGGTAGGCAGAATATGCCGCTAATTATGGCTTTGGTGTCATTTTCTTGTCAAGTCTTCGATATTTTGCCGTCCAATAAACTTCGGAACTGCAGTGGCGCTTTGGTGACTGACTAATTATAGTTTGGGAGACTCGTGCCTAAAACGGGGCAGCCTTCCTAAATATGTTCATTTTTGCTTTCTCCACATTTTATTTGTACCTGGGTTTCTATGCCTGGCTGGAAAAAGACAGACACGTGGTCCATCTACCCACATTCGTGCAATTAATTAGGAATACTCCGTTTGCGAAGTAAGAGCAGGGGTCAGCAAGGTCCACAACATTGCAGTTTTTTGGGCGATCAAATGAGGATTAGGTCGATGTTTTCGATCCTCAACAAATAAATATGAACGACCTCTTGATCGAAAATACTCTCGGCAAAGGTCGGGGCGGGAAACGCAGTCGGGACGGGAACGAGAGGTCGGGGGAAAACACGATATTTCTTCTATCAACCTTTGTCACCCCGCCGTAGGCGTTGTGAGTTTTCGTTCCGAACAATGGGGGTTCGCACCGTCTACCCGTTCCCGAATATTCTTAATTCCACTTTGTGCCCTATCCCGACAATTCTGATCCCACCGTCTGCCCAGTTGTTTTATATCCTAAAACAGATACCCACATCACGCACACCCGGCGCATACAAGGACATGACATGCATTGGCCGTTGTTAGGATGGATGATGAGCTAACCAGGATCGACAGGTAGGTACCGAACTCTTGAGCAAGGTAGGCCTGTGACAAATTTAGAAGCGCTGGGAGCGGAGCAAGATGAAGCTGATGAGCCGGCATTTTTTACCGCCTAGATCCCGGCTTTCGGCAATTCAGGGTAGGCATACCCGACAGACCCACGTTTCAGTGGTTTGGCCATTATTTGATGGTTCGTCCTCGTTTTTTTCCAGGAGGTGTGTTATATGGTTTTCTCATCGTGAGACAGGGTTCCAATGAAATATGCCGCCGGTATTGACCAACCTGGTGATGTGGCCCGATCTCCTCATCATTATAACCGGCAGCGGGTAGTTCGTTTCCATTGCGGGCCTTCCTGAACTAACGAAAGATCATAAAAACAGTTGACCATGTCAACGACTGTTTGTTCTTGCGCCTATTCAAGAAATAGGTACCAACAAGTGAGTGCTCACAAACGACTTGGATACATTTCGATCTTCCCAGCCTTATCTCCAGCCCCTGCTTTTGATCGAATTATCAATCGTTCCTAGACTGCGTTTCCCGACCGTACTTCCCACGATGTGTCGACAGGTCTCCCTGCCATTTCCCGACGTTTGAAGAACGTTTCACATGCCATCCTGTCCTACCATGAAACCGTGTAATCTCAACCCATCTCGACTATGCTTCCCACAGACGTCGGGACCTACACCTGACCCGTTCACCGCTCATTTCCCGTTCTGTTCCGTACAGCCAAAGACTAACTTCCCGTCCTATCTTGTTACATTTAACAATGTGTATCGCCCCTTCCCACAACGTCCACAAATATTACCTCCTCGTGTTAAGCCGTCAACCCAATGGCTACCTTCATTTTTTTTCGGATCCCGCGGAAAACAAACGAGAAAGTGTTCGCATCACGGGTATCGGAAAAGTCCAAAAGATTGTCCAACTGCAGCGAACAAAACTTTATCCGTCGCCCCCGGGCGGCGGATTCATTACCGCGCGTATCCCTGATGTCATGTTCGTCGTGCATACTGCACTTCAAGGGATAATATGGACATTCGTTCTCCTACTTGGGCATGCGCCCTTTTCAAACGAATATCTCTGTAGTGCAATCGGTCTACTATGCACTAATAAAGCCATCGTAATTAGTTGGGCCCGATTTGATTCAAACCTGCAACGATTTGTACAAAGCTGTGAAAACTTCCATGCTCGCGTGTAAAGTGCACGATCGAACTATCCGCCAAGCATGCCAAAAAAGAGTTTTGAGTGAATATTATTACTCAAATCTTCGGTTGTTGTGCAAACATCTGTCAATCCAAAGGGTGATTGAACCATACATCTGTTGACATTATCGCCTCAAAATGGGAAAGTCGTCTAAGCCACGTTCTTGGTTTGAACGAGCCAGCCAGGCTACTACTCTAGGAAGACGTTTGTCAACCTAGTACAGTTAAAATATATTGGGAGAAGAACACTAACCTCGATTAAACATATATATTATACTTGGTACCAGGTATACGTTTCCTGGATATTTGCTTTGAACCATGGCTGCCGAGAGCTGAAAAATAAAAGTAGTCTTGGTTCTTTTTCATGCCCTAGGAGGTACAAAACTTGAACACTGTTGTTTGTGTTGGATGTTTCTTTTTTCGGGCACCAGTTGAAGTCCAAGTTTCCAGGAAAGGCTGAAGAATCCTTAAATCAGCGTTCTATTAATATTACACAAGAATAAATAGGCCAGTCAGAATTTGGTTCACATAGATATGACCAACAACTTTGACAAAAGTAATGTTTGAAGTATCAACAGTCAGGGTACAAAGGTCTCAAGCTAAGTAATTCCGACGGTGACAAGAAACAACGCTTACTCCATTGGAAATCTATATGTCTCCACCCAGCACTTCAGGACCGTGCCAGGATTGGATTTAGAGCAAAGGTTATCGACCAGGAAACTAGCAGAAAAGCTACCTCATCACCAGTTTACGTACAAAATTGCAATAGGAACAGTGTCACGGCAGCAGTGCCCCCCCCTTAAAAGACGGTATATGTTTTTTCTTCAACTGTCTACCCCATTTGCTAGCTCGCCCTTCTCGCATTCGATCCGTCCCCGTCGTAAATGCCACCCTGGGTGATTTGACACGCCGTTATGTTATATATACTTCCGTTCCCCTCGCTGCCTCGGCAAGGAATGCTGCGAGGCATGCCCTATCAGGCTAATAGCGAGTGGGGTAGGTCTTTCTGGCGGGTGTAAGGCCAGACTCACTCTCAAGGAGTGATACCTTCTTGCTGCTGCCTGTGGCCGCGAGGCTCAGGCGGCAGTAGAGTTGGGTCGTACGTGGTGCGTCAGGCACGGAGACCTACGATTCGCGCGTCTTTTTAGGCAGCTGCGGCAGAGCAGCAATGCTCAATCGGGGGGTCCGTGCGCGGAGGCAGGCGCCACCACAGGCCACACTACGGCACAGTCTATTGCGCCGGTAGGAGGCTGGATTCGACGACGAGGGAGGAGGGAGACTGAGCGTCGACGTGCGGGGTAGAGACGGATTGACCTCCCCCTGCGCGAGAATTTTTATTTCCCAGATCAGAACCGCAAGTGCGAGGAGCATTTTGTTTTTCAGGATGACGGAGAAAGGGAAACGACTGGAAGGGAATGGCAACGAGTGCACGCGCAAAGGAGCGGGTGGATTGGGCCAAGGCGATGATGCGGCCATGAAGAGCGGCAGGAAGACGGTGCATGGAGACCCATGATTTGCGCGCACACTATCATCACGAGAGAAGCAGTCATAGTTTGTTTTTCCCTGGTATTGTTTTTCACGAGGCAGAATTATTTATAGTATCTACCGGTACTCGTCACTGGTCTTCGTAGTTTAACGAGTTGTATACCCTTCAAGGGGAATGACCTACGCAAATATCAGGGACGTGGAATCATAACTGAGCTGCACCTTTTTGTGTCAGACAGTCCAGGAAGAGATGGCGATCGTTGATATTCGTGTGGTAGTAAGGTTCGATTGCTCCTTTTTTCACTGCATATCCGCGAGTCTTCACTCTGACAGCACTCCAGGTAGCAGGCAGGTGTGTTCCTCTTTCTTTTTCACGACTACCGTGCGTTTCGTACGGTGCAGGCAGCACTTCAGACAGCATCCGCTGTAGTCAGCAGCCACGAGTTGGTTAGTGGTGGGAACGGGGGTACTCTTCTATATTATAGTTGAGAGGATATACCCGCGGCCATGTTAGTTCAGTTTTGCACATTGGTTTTATCTTGTGTGCGCTTTTTCCGTCTCGTGTATTTTGAGGCAGCCGAATTTTCGTTTTTTTTTGTTTTTCGGATCTTCCTAGGGCTCCAGCACCTTTCTTTGTGTGACCACGGACTCCTTCGTCAGAGAGTTAATGTGAGAACAACAACAACAACAACAATCTGTTCATCACGATACGCGTCTTACATCCCAATTGCCTGAAGTACTTACTTCCATCGTCGACACCCGTCAAATTGTGCCTATCAGCAATATAACAGGCGCTCTCGGCTCTTGATGTTACTTGAGAACAAAAACCTCCGCACGAAGAATCGATTCGCTGTCCCCCATGCTGCTGGTAGTATCTGAAGGTATCCGCAACCGGTATGCGATCAATAACCGGGGCGACGATCCCTCTTTCGTGAAACTCGTTTGGGATCCCTCTTGACAAATACATGGGGAAATTGATGGGAAACGTGAATGAAACAGACTGCGGTTGATGCGTGATTCGTCGACAACAACAGAACTTGGTGTACGAGGTACGTACAAGGAGTCGTGCGGCACAGCTGATGTTTGACATATTTATGCACTGCCGAACCTGTGCTTCTGATCGACGATTAAAATAAGCAAACGTTTGAATTGACCAGGCCGCTCTCTGAGGACTCCGATGGGGTTCATATTTTTTTCTCTACACGCTGTACGAAACGCGTGGATCGATGACGACGCCAGTCGAATGGTAAGCTATCTATCTACCAGGTACCTATCAAGCACGTCCGATTACTCGTCTATCGTACGTACGAATGAAAAGGCGTTATAATATGCCGTCGGCATCATCGTGAGAGATGTGCCGTGCCGCCATGTGTGTGGGCCTCTTTATGCTCGAAACCTGCGACGCGTATTACTGTGTTACATGGAATGAGGGTGATCTGCAGCAAAGAGCGACTGACGTCCAAGGACTGTCCCTCACAAGAAACACAGTCCTAATCAGGAAAATGTTTTTTTTGAGGTAATCGTAACCTCTTTTTCGCGACTGACTACGAGTTTGACTTTGAATTAGTCGGCGACTGGAGTGAAGCCCATTCATAACCGTGGATTTCGTCTCGTGAAAACCCAGCGTGAAGAAATACGAAAAGTATCCCGATATATCGTACCTAAAAAGCCGTCAACCGGTAAACATGTCGCGTTGCTCGACACTACACGTGTCGACATGTCGCATCAACAATATTGCAGAAAGAGTTTATCGCGAGTGGAGTGGGAACTGCCATTTTTTCTGCAGGAGGACATCACACGAGAATACCACAAATGTTTACACACACACCTGTACCTCCCGACCAATTATGGGTCTCTAGTGGGACTGAGTCCATGAAGTCGCGGGGTCGCTGTGGACCATGGAGTTCCCTGTGTCACTAAGGCGAAGAGGTGCTCGGTTCGAAGCATGATCGTGAGGTACTTGTTCGTTGGACACAATAAAATCTCGATACACGATTTCGAGGACGGTGTCGCGATTCAGACTCCAGGTCAGCTGTCGTCAGGAATCGAGAGGAGTAGAGGGGGCCAGGACGACCGACCGACGCTGAAACGTTGTGGGAATTGAGCTTGGATGCGGCTTATGAGTAGAGAAAAAAACGTGACGATTGCATACTGATGATATGACTGATATGTAGGAGGGGGCATAAACAACACATATACGTATATACTATCGTAGATGAAGCATATATATATGGATGTCGACCTAAAAGGTAGATACACCTTTGGGAAAGGTTTCCTCTGTTTCAGGGGGTTTCTTCTTTCAAGATTGTTCCCAGATATGTAGCGATAGCGACCCACCAGTATGCCAGCGTAGTGCCACCAGACTACGACCCCCAATATTGATTTTGTAGTAGTATCGACACACCAGTGTACCAGGGCAGGCAGTAATAATACCAGCATATATATGATTCCCTAGACTGGTGTGAAGTGGCAGCGACCCATCAGTATACCAGCGCATCCCAGGAGGCTAGGATTCCATACATAAAGTTGAAATGGCACCGATCGACGAGTATACCAGCTCAGTACCACCGGCCGAAGACTCTCTCGGCTGATTTGCAGCGATAGCGATCCACTAGCATACGAGCGCCGTATCACCAGGCTAAGGCTTCCAACACTGATTTGGAGTGATCACCAGTATACCAGCGCCATAGCACCAGCCTCGGATTCCCAGGCTGATGTGGAGGGGTAGCGAATTATCAGTATACTAGCGCAGTGCCACCAGGTTAGGATTTCCCTCATTGATTTAAGGCGGTAGTGACCCAACATTATACCAGCGTAGTACCACCAGTCTAAGTTTCCCTACTCTGATTTGGAGCGGTAGCGACCACCAGTATATCAGCGCTGTGGCTCTGCGTCCCGTTTGGTGTGAGGTGTTCGTCGAGTGTGTGCCCACCGTGATGCGTGCTATTCGTTGTGTTCGGTGTGCCTGCTGTGTCACGTGTCTGCCTTATGTGCTTGCTCTGCGTGCCATAATATCATACCCTCTTGGTATTTTGTGCGTGCTCAGTGTGTTTGTTGTGCGGCGTGTGCTGTGAGTGGGTCCTGTGTCATTACATAGTCTCGCAGTCTCAAATCATTTCACACAGAAACCCCCCTTCACGAATGCGCATACGAAACAATTTCGTCTCGTTTTCATCCCCTTTCTTGTACCCCGGAGATGATTCTAAGGTGAGACTGAATATATATGGTGCGAAGATGAAACCGGAAAACAAAGAATAATTTCCCTTCTTCGCAAACCAATCCCGGGAAGTTCCGGATGTAGACATGGGTCATTACCGATCAATGCACAATCTTAAAAACCTGTGCTTTCAAGACACAATACCTATCACCGCCGATATGTTCTCGCCTTAAAGAGCACGAGATGACGTCAAGCTGACGGGCCCGTAGGCTCCATTGCTCTGACAGTGTTCGCTACCAGGTGTAGAGATCGAAAATGCGGTGTGGCCGGCGTTCTAGCCCGAAACGTAATCGCATGGCTCATACCTGTCCGTTTTTCTTTCAGAAGGAAATGGGTCTCTGCGGGTATTCACGTTTGTCGACATTAGCTCACATTCCCTCTATCAGGTCGTCATATCCGAAAATGGCGATCATAAACGAGGCATTATTAAAGGTAGATGCGCGATTTTCCGGAGCTGGTAAGACTCCGAGGCATTCTTGGATGACTAAAGAGACGAATAATTCGCAAACGACCGGCGTGCGTTACCCTAGAACATAGCAAAAACGACCAAACCAAAGAAACATTTCAAGAGAAACACAAAGGGGTGCCTTCCTGTCTTTGTCCGGCCGTAAGTGGGTCTCACACAGTAAATCACTGGCCGTTTATGGCTCCGAATGCTTGGCCGCACACAGATCACAGAGCGTATGGTTCGAAGGAGAATATCTGTGGATACCGCTTAGAGGGTTCGTCGCGCAGGGACAAGGGTACGCCGATTTGTTTAGAGCGCTAATCCTAAATAAGCTGTCCCTAGTACACCCAGATACTGTCGTGCGGAATAGAGAGGAGGCGAAACTAGTCCTCAAGGCGTCGTCTCTAACCACCGCGTGATGTCAAATCGAGGCTATCGACTACATGCCGGTCCAAGACCCGGCAACCGGCAAACCAGACACGGGCGGAAGAGCCCTAAAGAATGCCACGTTGTAGAACTTTAGGCAGTCTTACTTCAGCCCACCGCTCTGGATTGGAGTATTGATAACGACTACACAATCTCAAGGTGCTTACGCGCTTCACTCATGTCATAGAAAAACACTGGAAAGTCAATGAATGCGAGAACAGAAAATATCTGGTTCCCGCCTTCACCTCATCCATAAAACCAGCGTACTCGTTGTGCCTTCGGTTACCCCCTTTGACTTCGTTCCCACGAAAACACTACTCGCAAAAACTATGTTCTCGCCAACGCGAGCCATTTAATCGCTGCGCCTATTCTACCAACAACCCACGTCTCGCGGAGACCAGTTTTTCCCCAAACTGATCGACCAATAGTCTGCTAATTCGCTCCACCTAACAGAAGACTCCCGAAAACCAATTTCTCAACGAAGCGAGCAACAAAAACGCTCTGCTCCCACCAACACGAATCAGGTGTCGTAGTACCCTGCCCAACGTATATGATGTGTATGCAGTGGCAGCAGTGCTGAAGGCGTTCTACAAAGGGTGTTCTACAGTACATTGATCGTATTCGTTCGCAATGAAACTATCATCGCGCCACCTCGACATCGCCCAACACGTCTAACCTCTGTGCGCGCAGCTCGTCCGACCGCAAGCCTAAGGCAACCGCACCCAGACGCCGTGCTTGCTCGGGGACCCGGGGCATTCCTATCGTCCTTCCATGTTCGGCGTTCAACACCATATCGACACGTCCTACGATAGAGGTAGCATATTTCCTCTATTTGTTTTCTGAATTACGGGGCTCCTTAACTCCAAAACGTCGGAATGTCAATTTTGTTTCGATGGATGTCTTTGCATATATATATATGGGCCATGGTATTCTTCTTCGGAATGCCGTTCGATGTTTTGCTGGCGTCAGTTTTCGGGTGAGGTATGAAGCTCCTTATTAAGTGGGGAGCCTTAGAAATGTTAGAGTGAACCGCTATTGTAGTAGAACGCGTCTATCACAAACCCCAAGCAGTACTTCCAGACGGCATACACAGGATACCGGTATCGATAATTACACGCCATACAAAATGGGAGTAATCAAGGCCTATACGCTCTAGAATATCAGGTTTGTTCACAGATCGGGCCAATACTCATGGGCCAGGTCACGTCAGGTTGAGTTGCGTAAGCGTGACCCAACCCGAACCAGCACTACCCGTGAGAGTTCGGAATAATTTCTGACTCCTGACCCGAGCGGAAATGAATCAACTCGATCCGTCAGGTGTCGTTTGGTTCTTAAACTTTACCCGTGGTTCAGGTCCTGAACGTCGAAAAGCCCCGGAAAAATCGAGAGTATACTATCGTGGGATATACAGCAACGTATTTTTCACAGCGACTATATGCTTAACGCATGTGTTGTCACGTCCGTACCCCTTCAGCTCTTTTCCATCCGTGATGTTGATCGAGGGCCACTTTGCGGGTGCTCTGTCCCCTACATCAATCGACCGGGGCCATCGTCAGCAATATGAACTACTACTGTGTTTTGCATTTATTTGCTTCCCTTCGCCGACTCACGGCCGAAGATGGGCACCAGGTATATTTAAAAGAGTTCTACGTGTCTTTTTGGAAATCCAGCAGACGTTTTCGAAACCAAAAACAGACAGGTTTGGGGTTCGTTACACGGATAGCACGGTTCAACGGGGAACGAAAAGGGTCCAACCGACTTAGAAAGTAGCGTGGTCCAGTTGGTTTACATCAACATATATATGCCTCAAACAGTGGAAAACGCATTGCCAACTGTACCGAATCTTAACGACATGAAGTTTGCTTGATCCGCAGCCACATGTGACTCTATATTAGTCTAGAACGTGACAACTACCAAATAGTACATGAATCTAGCATCTATAGTTTGTCGACATCCGACTACTGTACACGCGGTAATCGTCGGGACGGCAAAATGTGGTTGGGAGAGGAACACGGCGGGACGTTAACGGGAAACCGTATGACCTTCCGTTCCCGACAGCGATTTATAGGAGCTTGTTTTCGTCTGTGTCTATGCCCGGCCTCTTACATCCCTTAATACCCAGTATCGACTATATATTTTGCCTCTATCTGTTCAGTCTCCACTATTCCGTCTCCCACTGTCTGCCAAGGAAGTACCGAACATGTCCACCCACTCTATCCCCCGTATTTGACTGCCCATGTCGACGTGTGCACGATATTTCTCCTGTTTCGCATATATATAATATATATCTACTAGTAGATTACCGGGAAAAGCTTCATATATTCCGTCTATTCGATCGTGTTCTCGTTCGTAGGGCTGTTCGGATGACAAGCAGTGCCCCTATGTTGTTACGGAATCTATGTTCAAGCCTTCTATAAACAGCAGTTCTACGTACGAGTAGCATTGTAAATTGGTGAATCGTCTCTTCGTTTTTCACTCTTCTTCTCGATTTTTTTCTATTTATAACACACCTTGGACTATAGATAATCTCCCAATATACTATTAATAGCTTCCAATCGCAATCGACTGCCGATTATTGTGGTCCCTAATTCCAGTTAATTGAAAGCAACCGAGCACTATTATCCAGGCGACTCCCATCGAATTACCTTTACCTGGCCCTATTGTGGACTCAATTGTGCAGGTAGTCGCCGTAACCAATGGTCCTGAACATTCGAATTAATTGGCCTTCTCCTGTAAACATTGTCCTTCCAATTTCAATGGACAGACCGTCTGCTGAATCAATTACCCCGACAGTTCCAATTAAAAATACACTGCCGACAAAATATTTGTCTCGACAATTCCAGTTAATAACATACAGTCTCCCAGATCAATTGCCCCAACAATTCCAATTTATCCATAGCCAGCAAAATCAATTGCCTGGACAACTTCAAATATATAGCAGAACGCCTTCTAAATTAAATCAAGTGTCTGGGCAATTCCAATTAATGGGCGGTATTCAAAAACAATCATCCGGACAATTTCGACTAGTTAGTACTAAATCACTTCTTAAGACAATGAGGCCATTGGTAGGCAGTCTCCTGAATCAATTACCCGTTTATGTCAAGATATCAGTACATACATACCGATGTGTTTTTCACATTTTTTGAAGCACACGGACTACTAGTCTAGGCGGTACAAAAAAACGTCCTACTTGCGGAATCAAATTAAAAGCTAAGGTTGAGATGCGCCGCCCTTTTCTGCCTATCTATGCCTTGGACAAAAACCTATCAATAGACTATTGCCCATACAGCAAAGTCAGGAAGTTGTCTATTCATTGCAAATGCCAGGGCAAGTGATGTCTAAGACTGTCGAGCAGTTCAAGGTGGTCAGACAATTTATGTCGGGTAATGTCTACTTGTAAGATTATTCTGATTAATGAACATCGGTTACTACTGTCTAACAGTTGGAATTGTCCTTGCAAATAATATTGGAGACACTCAATCAATCGAAATTTCCTGACAATTGATTTCAGTGGCTGCCGATTAATTAAAATCGTCTCAACAATTAATTGATGTTTGGTGCTTTTCAAAAATTGGAAATGTCCAGACAAAATGAGCTCGGAGACTGCCTGTTGATTGACATTGTGCTGGCAAATGATTTCATCGGCTGTCTACTAGTTGGAATGGCTTGAGCTCCACATTTCGGGCGACTTCAAGTAATTGAATTTTCTGGGCAACATCAATTGGAATTGTCCGGATAATTGGTTTCGAAATCGATTTACTAATTCGAATTAATTGTCAGACTATCGAGTTGAAGAGGGCTTTGGGTTTTGAAAGCCGGCAACAACATATAGAACTATAGCTGATTTCGTCATCATTGCAAAACAATACCATACTAATGTTTGCGAGTACAACTTGATCGGAAAAACTTCCCTGTGGACGCAATCACTTTGCGAGGTTCTTTCCTGGCCTTAGTACGAGTTGTATCAATGCGATGTGGAGAATCACAATACAATAATAGTTAATGAGGTACACGACCATGATATTTATCGAGCGATTGATTTCTTGCGCGGCATCTCTAAGGGATTGTGCGGACAATGCCAACTACATTCCGATCGCCGAAGTCCGTTGGGACCATTCCATTTAATTCACAGCACACGAAATCAATTGTTTGGACAATTCTATCTCCTAAATCAGTTGTTCAGACTATTCCGATTAATACGCAGCTCTCAAAATATATTGTCAGGACTTATGATATTATTGAGTCAGCACCCGAAATCTACTTGCTGGAAAAGCCCAATTATTTAGCACTCTCCGAAATAGTTTGTTTGGGCAATTCCAATTCGTTCACAACTAACTCTCGAAACCTATTGTTCACATGATTCCAATTTATAGATGGTCTTCAAATCTATTGTCTGGACAATTCCAATTAATTGACAATTAATTTCAGAAAACATATATATGTCTGGCCTATTTCAATTAATAATGGGCAATCGCCGAAGAAATCGTATGGACAATTTCAATTAATAGACAGTCGCCAACATCAATCGTCGAGACAAATTGATTTAACCCACAGCCTCCGGAATCAATTGTAGACACAATGGACTATTGAAATAAGAGTAGTTGTCCGCGGAGTGACTCAACGTTTACCATTTTTTCAAGCCATTGAATGTGTCGAGCTCACTCCTAACCATTGAAAATTAATTATGGAATTTATGGCTTGATTGGAAATCAACCGTACACGTGCAACTTAAGATAGACGATAACCCAACTAACTGTACACTCCGGGGGAAGAAGGATATCTCGAGCTTGGACCGTTTGGAAGTTGGTGGTGCCGCCGGCTCTGCTTGGTTTCGTGCCTCAACCACGACCAAACCAAGCGACACCATTTTCCTGCATATATATCGTTTTGGCGGTGTGTTTTGGTGATTCCTACGGGCGATCAAGGTATATAACCTGAGGTAGATACGGGCGTCGCTGGTGCTATCATAAGATGGTTGTTTATATGCAAAACAATTTTTCACAAAAAAAGTAAGACTTTGTTACCCACCGTTTGGATTATTTATAGTTGTCAACACCCGCGTTGCCGTCGAGTTCCCTGCCATTCCCGATAGCGTTTGTTTCCCGACTCTATCTCGGACTACGTTCTAGCGATTCCCATATACATATATATATATATATATATATATATCTCGAGTATGGTCCCGACCTCCTTGTGTACTGACGAAACGTCTAGTACCACTGAAACATCGTTTTCGTCTCGGCAGGAAAATGATTTTCGTCCTTTTCTTTACCGTCCGCCCATCAAATCGCAGCTCGTCGCACGAATGTAGCTTTCACGCTGACGTTGGGATCTGAGGGAGCATAGAGTGTTCAAGTTTCTGGTACAACAAGGGGGTTTCGATGCAGCTGGACATCATGCTCTGAAACAATAAACAGTTTTCCTGCATAATATCAATACCAATACGCGACACAATTTTCCTCGTAGACACGCAATATTATCAACGAAAAATCAACACTCATCGAACGTTTCACCGCGAGGTGCCACTCGATGAATAAGCAACTTGGTTTACAATGAGATGGACGCTTTACAACTATCAAGTTGTTGATAATTTTTTCGGGTGCCAGTTGAAACAGGCAGAAAAAGTTTATCTTATCCGGTTCGTGTGTGTTTGAGAGAAACGACTAGCGCTACGCACACGATGTTCCTATTTGCAATATATTTTCTTCCGGTCCAAACCTCTACCAGTGGCTATATGTTTGCAAGATGTACTAATGAACGTTTTGGGCAGTCATGGTTTGCCCACAAAACATGTTGGTGTTCGGGTGCACTCGGCCCTCGCAAACTCAACACTGAAGAGCGAAGGACTTTGGATTGGTGTTTTATTCGAATTGGGCTGCTGTTTAGGTCACGCCTGAACCCACGCGCCTCCTGGTCCCCGGCGTTTCGGTGACCCGGGGTAGGACATGTTTTATCAAATCAAATACAATGTTGTTGTCATCTGAATCAAGATACGTCCCCTACATGTTGTTAACAGAGGCCTACACTTCGACATAGCGGTGCTGCAGCGATGGTTACGGATAAAGAATGAAACAATCGTAGGTCACTATCTGCATGCTTGGAGTGCCCGTGCGGATAGCTATAAATAGCTTCCCACCGGAACCTGTAGCCTGCGGATACTTAATAATAGATAGATCAGATGCTCTTGGTATGGCGGGTGAGGGCGTCAGGTACGCCAGACGGTAGTCGAAGACAGCCAAACACGACTCCCAAGTTGTTGTCGTGTGCTCGAATTAGCGAACTAGTGGTTAACCCAAAGACACTAAAACACACAAAGCTTCAATGTTACGGGAACGAGCCTAGTACGTAGGCTCCATCGCCGATGAAGTGTCGGTACTTACTGCAAGATTGCTGTTGTTTACGCCGTTGATTCATCTCCTTCAGAGTCGTCGCAAATAATCTGACAAGAGAGAGTATATGTGAAACGGAAAGCTGGCAGCCTGGGCTGAGGTCTTAAGTCATTGTCACAAGGCAACACATGTAGGGTTCTGCAATAGTTGGTAGGAGTGGCAGCTGGGGACCCCAGGTTACCACTCAGAGGGGCATAACCCAAGAGGGGCACACAAAGACGAGACATGAATGACCGACCTCAGTGACAGAGCAGAGCTTGAGTCCGACCGAGTCGAGAGGTGCGCTCCTAGGTCTCCAGGAGAGTAGGGCGAGCTTGTGGTTCTTCTGTGAAGAGGCTCCAACTGGAGATGGCTAGATGGTAAGTGATTGCTTGTTCCGTGACCGTGGTGATGGTCGCGGGAACTGAGTGAGACGGAAGGGGGATGAAACCTTCCGTCCGGAACGGAGCTACAATATGAAAACGCCTCTATGTCATCATAACTCCTGAGACGGTCAACCGAACCGTAACATGCCCCCTAGCATAATGCGAATGACGGAATGAGCATTATGCTATCGCAATCTTGTGACTATAACCAAGTTTAAAGAGCCGCAAAGCCCTTTAACACAAATAACGGCCTCAGGGATAAACAACCAAACCGAAATCGCAAAGGCCATCAAAGGGAAATCCCCGAGAAAAACCCCTACCCTTGCTTTTTCACTGCGTGTTTGGTTGCCCGACCACTATTCCATGGCTAAAGTCCCCCCACGCTCATTCAGCGATGAAATAAGCGCAGTGTCCCCTAACGCCTAAGCATATAAATCGCTTCTATTGCGTCCTCAACAATTCAACGAAAATCGAACACAACAGAGAAGGCAACTCCGCCTCCTCGGTTAAAACTGTAGGCTAGCCTACACGGCAAGACTAAATCGAAAACCACGAGAACAAAACGGAAAAGAACCAACACGGCCTCTTCGGTTGAAACACTGGATAAATAAAATCGAAAACCACGAGAACAAAACGGAAAAGAACCAACACGGCCTCTTCGGTTGAAACACTGGATAAATAAAATCGAAAACCACGAGAACAAAACGGAAAAGAACCAACACGGCCTCTTCGGTTGAAACACTGGATAAATAAAATCGAAAACCACGAGAACAAAACGGAAAAGAACCAACACGGCCTCTTCGGTTGAAACACTGGATAAATAAAATCGAAAACCACGAGAACAAAACGGAAAAGAACCAACACGGCCTCTTCGGTTGAAACACTGGATAAATAAAATCGAAAACCACGAGAACAAAACGGAAAAGAACCAACACGGCCTCTTCGGTTGAAACACTGGATAAATAAAATCGAAAACCACGAGAACAAAACGGAAAATAACCAACACGGCCTCTTCGGTTGAAACACTGGATAAATAAAATCGAAAACCACGAGAACAAAACGGAAAAGAACCAACACGGCCTCTTCGGTTGAAACACTGGATAAATAAAATCGAAAACCACGAGAACAAAACGGAAAATAACCAACACGGCCTCTTCGGTTTAAACACTGGACAAATAAAATCGAAAACCACGAGAACAAAACGGAAAAGAACCAACACGGCCTCTTCGGTTGAAACACTGGATAAATAAAATCGAAAACCACGAGAACAAAACGGAAAAGAACCAACACGGCCTCTTCGGTTGAAACACTGGATAAATAAAATCGAAAACCACGAGAACAAAACGGAAAAGAACCAACACGGCCTCTTCGGTTGAAACACTGGATAAATAAAATCGAAAACCACGAGAACAAAACGGAAAAGAACCAACACGGCCTCTTCGGTTGAAACACTGGATAAATAAAATCGAAAACCACGAGAACAAAACGGAAAAGAACCAACACGGCCTCTTCGGTTGAAACACTGGATAAATAAAATCGAAAACCACGAGAACAAAACGGAAAAGAACCAACACGGCCTCTTCGGTTGAAACACTGGATAAATAAAATCGAAAACCACGAGAACAAAACGGAAAATAACCAACACGGCCTCTTCGGTTGAAACACTGGATAAATAAAATCGAAAACCACGAGAACAAAACGGAAAAGAACCAACACGGCCTCTTCGGTTGAAACACTGGATAAATAAAATCGAAAACCACGAGAACAAAACGGAAAAGAACCAACACGGCCTCTTCGGTTTAAACACTGGACAAATAAAATCGAAAACCACGAGAACAAAACGGAAAAGAACCAACACGGCCTCTTCGGTTGAAACACTGGATAAATAAAATCGAAAACCACGAGAACAAAACGGAAAAGAACCAACACGGCCTCTTCGGTTGAAACACTGGATAAATAAAATCGAAAACCACGAGAACAAAACGGAAAAGAACCAACACGGCCTCTTCGGTTGAAACACGACACACCAAAAGCAAGCAGAAACACTAGATGAAGTAGAGAGATGTTTGCAGGGGAAGATCTTCGCAGGGGAAGGTCTTCGCAGGGGAGGATCCTCGCCGGAATTGCCGGATGAAGGAGCAGATCTTCGTCCATGCAGAGCGTGGATCGTTTCAGTCCTGCAGCCGTTCCATCTCGCGACGGGTCAGTTCTTCCCAGTTGTTATCGGTGTAGCGCACTCGCCAGTAGCGGTCTCTGTAATCGTACACTTGCCCCTGCAGTCGCAACCCACCGCCAAAGTCCTTCCAGATGGTAAACCCTATCGGAAACAGCGTCAAGGCTTCGCGACGACGAAGGGCGGGTGTACGAGGGGTGACTGAGACTGGGGTCGTGTCTTTAGTAGGGTCGGGGTTGTACAAGTGCCAGAGTGCGATGAAACCGTCCAACTGCAAGGGTGTAAAACTCTGTAACACGTCATTCCCAGTTCGCCATCCTGTCTCTACTCCCTCTCTCGATCTCCCCTTGTACTCCCATCTAGTGGTGCCGGAGGCAGTGGTCGATCTGCGGCAGGTCACGAGCGAGTCTAACACTGGCGAATTGACTCCTTCAACTGGCAGTTTGAAATCCGCGCCCCACGCATACTGTGCAAACTCGTCTGCTATCGAGTGTCTTAGTGTCAGAGGTCAGAGGTGGTACGGCTTCACATCTGCGGTGGATACATTTCGGGTACGTTGTTTTCTGCCTCGCATCGTTACTTGTACGCTTAGGCCTGTCTGTAATACTTCCGTGACCCTCCAAGGGCCTGTGTAGTGGTCGTGCTGCAGCTTCTTCCCTCTGCGGTCGCGGTGTTTGCTGCTATCGGACTCGCGCACCAGCACGAGGCTACCCTTCTCAGCGATAACTCCGGCTGATGGTCTCGAGATGGCAGCGTTGGCTCGGGCCCGCGCCGTTACTCTTTGGCTGTCGCGCTTCTCGAGCGCCAGGCGGACTTCTCGGAGGTTCTGTCTGCGGCGCTCCACGAAGTTGTCCAGGCCGCCGCTCTGATCTGTCTCTTCTGACAGGGGTACCAAAGAGTCTAAGGACGTGCGAGGCTTGCGACCGAACAACAACTCGAAAGGTGTCATGTTAGAAGGCAGTGACACGTCTGGTAGAGTGCGTTTGATCCATATTGCCGGTGATACGTACTCGTCCCACCTCTCGGGCCACGATCTACATAGCTCTGCATAGCTCCTGCAACCAACCTCCTAGTCTCTCTACAGAACCCTGTCCTCGCGGGTGGTCGGCTGGGCCGAACTTTATGTCCGCATTCATCCAACGGCATAAGTGTGTCACTACTTCTGCTCTGAACTCTCTGCCGCCGTCGCAACGTACTGTCTTGGGTACACCGAACGATAGGCACAGCTTGGTAAGCGCTCGTGCTACGCCTATTGCTTGCTTAGTTTCTAGAGGGATACCGAAAGGGAACTTGGAGGCTCGATCTACTACCAGCAGAACGTACTTGTTACCTGAAAGGGAAGGCGTGTCTATTTTCGGGATATCCATCTGTAGTTCATCCCACGGTTCTAGTGCGCGTCCGGGAAACATTGCGACGCGTCTGCTGTTGGGTCGTTTACGTCTCCTGCACCCGCATGACAACACGTATTGTCGCGTGTCGCGAATGACTGAAGGCCAGTGAAAGTGCTCTTAAGACTAGCGCTAACGTGGCTCCTACTCCAGAGTGACCATGCAGAGTGTGTACCAACGCGAGTACATCGGCAACCATGGATTCGGGTATGGCTGGCAGGTTCCTACCTTTTCCGTCGGCAAACCTGATTACATCGTTCTCGTCTAGACTATACCCAGTCTCATCTACTTCCGCGGCGTTCGCATTGCTATCCTCCCGCAGACGCTTGCTAACCTGACCCGGATGAGCGTCGTTCCGTTGCCTTCTCGCGAGGGATGCCGGATTGGTGAGTACCTCGACCGCCCGATGGATGACCGGCGTCCTCCTACCCGACGACAGCGGAACCTGCCCCCCTGCTGAAAGCACCTTTTTCAACAGCTCCATATAGCGGCTGGTCGACTCCTGACCCAGATGAGCGTCGTTCCGTTGCCTTCTCGCGAGGGATGCCGGATTGGTGAGTACCTCGACCGCCCGATGGATGACCGGCGTCCTCCTACCCGACGACAGCGGAACCTGCCCCCCTGCTGAAAGCACCTCTTTCAACAGCTCCATATAGCGGCTGGTCGACTCCTGACCCAGATGAGCGTCGTTCCGTTGCCTTCTCGCGAGGGATGCCGGATTGGTGAGTACCTCGACCGCCCGGTGGATGACCGGCGTCCTCCTACCCGACGACAGCGGAACCTGCCCCCCTGCTGAAAGCACCTCTTTCAACAGCTCCATATAGCGGCTGGTCGACTCCTTCAAGATCTGGTCGTTGGGCAGTACGATCAAGGCATCGGGGCGATAGAGCAGAGCACGGACACGGCTTCCGAGCGAGCAAACGACGGACGAGCAAGACGCCGGAGCGAGGAAATGCACGGCGTCGTAGCGGGGGAACGACACCGCGGGCGGCGGGCGAACAAGACACTGGAACGGGCTAACGCACGGCGTCGGAGCGAGGGAGCGGCGCAGCGAGCGGCGGACAGGCAAGACACCGGAGCGAGGGAACGCACCGCGTCGGAGCAAGGGAGCGGTGCAGCAAGCTGTGGACGAGCAAGACACCGGGACATGGGAGATGTCATGCCGTCGCAGGCTTCCGACGAACGCGTCGCCCTCCCCCCGTCAACGAGAATGGAAGCGAAAAACGAGGCGAAGGGGAGGAAGAGAACTAGAGAGCCTAACAGTCAAGCAAAGGCAAAAAAGACACATACATGTCAGTGCAAGATCCTCCTTGATGTGTCCTTTTCACGGCCAACATTTAAAGAGAAAACAACAAAGCGGTAAGGAACAAAGTAACTACGATGAACACGAACATACACAGCGAACACGGGACGCAGGTAAACTGCTGGACACATGCGACAGAGTACGGGTGTCAGTAAAGGTCATAGCCAGCGCAGTCGGGTGCACGGGCATGCGGGTTTGCAACAAACACACCAGCAAACAAACGACCGAACTATCCACTTTAGCGAACAGAATAAACAACAAGATCAAACATGACAGCCACAAAACGGACGAACGACAAAGGACTAAATAAAAACAGGCAGCAAGCCCCGTGGCAAGGCTCGGACCTAGAGGGGCCTGGTTGCTGTCTCCCTTCAGCATGGGCGACAGCAACAAAGGTCCCAATAGGTACAGACCCGACCATTCTGTTCATTCACCCCGTCTAAATAAACAAACAACGAGCGGACAAACAAAAGAAGGCGGATAAAAAGAAACCAAAAGAAAAGAAAACAGGTATAAGCCTCGTGGCTAAGGCACAGGCCTAGAGGGGCCTGGTTGCCGTCTCCCTTCAGCATGGGAGGCAGCAACAACGGTCCCAATAGGCGCAGACCCAACCAATCTGGGCATCCACTCTCTATCCGAGAAATGAAGCGAACACAACGAACACAAAACATACAACAAGATGTGCTGCGTTCCCAGCGACGCGGAGCAAAGCGTCGCGGGTTTGACGAGCGGCGTACGGCGAGGGCAGCCGATACGCAGACAGGCAAATGATAAGCGAATGTCAAGATAAGATATAGGACGAGTACAGCAGCAGTGGAACACGGGACGTCAGCAGAATAGCTGCCGGTAAGCACATATATACATGTACGCGGTATACGAGAGTGTGTTAATCTCCTGCTGCCCGCACAGCGTGTTGAAATCGGCGGTACAGATCAGCCGAACATATTAGTATTCCAGAGAGACCTCGTTGTTATCTCTCTGCCGGATGGAGACGGCAACAATGGTCCTCTCAGGCTCAGACAAACCCATATATATGTTATGCATGCGCCAACAAGGTGAGATAGGAAAATCGTAATGCATCCGGCCGTTTCTGTCTCCCGCTCGCCCTTCGTTGCAGGAACATGTTGCGATGACGGAGCATAGAAAATAGTACAAATATCAACTCCAATAAAAGCGGGAAAATCAGTACAACCAGCAGCAGAGCAGCATAATGAGATAAGCGCAGATGTCAGCACCGATACAAGCGTGAAAATCAGTATAACCAACTGAAGCAGAGTAAGATGTTGAGTGCGACTCACACCTGTAATGAATAAGCGGATCGACAACGAATTGTATTCCAGGTGGCAAGTGCATACACTGGATACGCTCAGCAGCTGTACGCCCACAAAACAAACGAAGTAAAATTGTAGTCAGCATACTAACAGACCGTGTAGGTAGGACAGGCACAGACCTCGTGGAACTTCGTCTCTGTCTTCCACGACGGGTGAAGAGACAACACCGCTCCCACGAGGCACATATCTATCTCTTCTATACTATATTTGACAAATACAGGTAGGGGAGGCACAGACCCTATGGAGGCTCGGATCAGAGACCGTAACCACGTCCCCACAAGGCACAGACCCATCTCCAATAAAACAGAACGCATGCTAGGTAGTAGGTAGGATAGGGGCAGACCTTGTGAAGGCTCGGTTCAAGACCATAACGGCACAGCAGTAACGTAATGCATCCGGGAAAGGCGCAGACTCAAAAGACGTGGTCGTCCTTCGACCGCAGACCATCCGGTTATTACGACAGTGGCGTAAAATCACGGCACAGTAGTACAGTAATGTAACCAGGACAGGCGCAGACTCAATAGACTTGGAGGTCGTTCAAGTGCAGACCCATTTATTACGACAAGAGTGAGGAAATTAGCATAGGATCAGCGAGAAATCTCCGCATAACCGTACTACCGTGGCGTGAAATCACGGCACAGTAGTACAGTGGCGAAAAATCAAAAGTAAAAAAATAATAAAAGTGAACAAAAAATAATAATGATCAGAGTAAAAAAAAAACAACAGCGGCGAAACGTGCAGAAGACGAAAGAACATACCGTTAACAGACACACCGCAGTACAGCAGTACAGGGAATTAGCATAGGATCAGCGAGAAAACCACGCATAAGGCAGTGGCGCGAAATCACGGCACAGCAGTAGTCAGTCGGGCGGTAGCAAAATCGCAGTACAGCAGCAAAATCGCAGTACAGCAGCGCACACGGTGTTGTTAAGACATTAAAATGAATAGCAAAAGTGAACAAAAATAAATAATGATCTGAGTAAAAAATTAACAACAGCGGCAAAACGTGCAGAAGACGAAAGAACATACCATTAACAGACACACCGCAGTACAGCAGTACAGGAAATTAGCATAGGATCAGCGAGAAAACCACGCATAACCGTACTAAGGTAAGGCAGTGGCGCGAAATCACGGCACAGCAGTAGTCAGTCGGGCGGTAGCAAAATCGCAGTACAGCAGCAAAATCGCAGTACAGCAGCGCACACGGTTTTGGTAAGACATTAAAATGAATAGCAAAAGTGAACAAAAATAAATAATGATCAGAGTAAAAAAAAATAACAACAGCGGCAAAACGTGCAGAAGACGAAAGAAAATACCGTTCACAGACACGCCGCAGTACAGCAGAACAGGAAATTAGCATAGGATCAGCGAGAAAACCACGCATAACCGTACTAAGGTAAGGCAGTGGCGCGAAATCACGGCACAGCAGTAGTCAGTCGGGCGGTAGCAAAATCGCAGTACAGCAGCAAAATCGCAGTACAGCAGCGCACACGGTTTTGTTAAGACATTAAAATGAATAGCAAAAGTGAACAAAAATAAATAATGATCAGAGTAAAAAAAATAACAACAGCGGCAAAACGTGCAGAAGACGAAAGAACATAACGTTAACAGACACGCCGCAGTACAGCAGTACAGGAAATTAGCATAGGATCAGCGAGAAAACCACGCATAACCGTACTAAGCAGTGGCGCGAAATCACGGCACAGCAGTAGTCAGTCGGGCGGTAGCAAAATCGCAGTACAGCAGCAAAATCGCAGTACAGCAGCGCACACGGTTTTGTTAAGACAATTAAAATGAATAGCAAAAGTGAACAAAAAAAAATAATGATCAGAGTAAAAAAAAATAACAACGGCGGCAAACGAAAAAGCAAAATCGCAGTACAGCCGCAAAATCGCAGTACAGCCGCGGTTGTGGTGGCCAAAACGCAGTACAGCAGTAACATCGCCGTACAACAGCGGTAGGCCGGTACCGTGAACCTACTGAAGAGAGAGATAGAGAGGTCGACATGCAATACCACAGTTAGTGTATACTCGTACGTACGTAGTTTTGCCTACTGCTGTAGTCTATTAAAAATGATCTGACTCACAGTTATAACGTTATTACCAAGACACATAAAAATGAAAAACGTGGCTTGCAAGGTTTGCAGGGATGCTTATCGACCTCAAACTTGCCAGAACAATAACTAAGAAAGGGGGATGGAAAAGGACGTGCGTTAAATTAGTATGTTGCGTTAGCCGTGAGGCATTTTTATTTCACAGATAACAGCAGCAACGAAACGTGGCGAGGCGGCGACGGCAGCGGCAACATACACGCACGTGGTAAGGGCAGCACACAAGCACGTGACGGCAAGCGACGGCAGTAACGACGTACGTGACAGCAGCTGGCTTGTGGAACACGAGCCTGAGAGTCTCAGCGAGCGCACTTGGACACTCGCGCTCTCAAACCCCGCATCATCGTCAGGCTTACGCTTATTTTTCATTCATTCTTTATTTTGGCTGCTGTGTGGAAAAGGTGATGGGGGTCTGACAAGTGCGCTGCCGGCTCCCACCTGCGCCATTTGTTCAATACACGTCGAGCCAAGCACGCAAACTCAGGGTACCAGAGTGAGAATCAACGATGTGGACACGCGCCAGGGAGCAAGTCGCTTCCTGGTTGTGTCATGCATCATGAATTATACCAGGTACTCAGGCATTCCCCACCGAAATAAAATAATTAATTGAGTACAGACCCCCTAAATAATGAGCACCCGTTCAGAGTCATGGGTGTTATCGTACGCGCGGGACGCGCAATACTGCTGCTGCTGTATCCGTGATACAGCCTACCCCGTAGTAGGTACCAGTGGGGTTGAGTTTCCACGTGGTCCATGGTTGCATGTGGTCAGCGGTGGGTCAGAGTTGCTTGCAGGAAGAGCGCTATCAGCGCGTGTACCCCCCGTAGAGGCAAACGAAAGGCGAGGTGCAACACACAAAAAAAAACAATAAAACGCTGCCACCCGCAGCTACCAAAAAAGTTACTCAATGTAAAAAATAAAATCGAAAGGAACAGGTCGGAGGCGCGAAGGCCGCCGCTCGTTCCGGCACGGGAAATGCAAACCCGTGCAGTAAGCGCGCAGCATGTACAGGGACTGAACACCATGAAACGGAAAGCTGGCAGCCTGGGCTGAGGTCTTAAGTCATTGTCACAAGGCAACACATGTAGGGTTCTGCAATAGTTGGTAGGAGTGGCAGCTGGGGACCCCAGGTTACCACTCAGAGGGGCATAACCCAAGAGGGGCACACAAAGACGAGACATGAATGACCGACCTCAGTGACAGAGCAGAGCTTGAGTCCGACCGAGTCGAGAGGTGCGCTCCTAGGTCTCCAGGAGAGTAGGGCGAGCTTGTGGTTCTTCTGTGAAGAGGCTCCAACTGGAGATGGCTAGATGGTAAGTGATTGCTTGTTCCGTGACCGTGGTGATGGTCGCGGGAACTGAGTGAGACGGAAGGGGGATGAAACCTTCCGTCCGGAACGGAGCTACAATATGAAAACGCCTCTATGTCATCATAACTCCTGAGACGGTCAACCGAACCGTAACATATGCCCATGATACGGTAAAATGTACCTGGTATGTTATTGGGCGAAACCAAATACGAATGGCTTAAACGTTGAGGGCATCATATGTTTTGCTTAAAATATTCCGAAACTTGGAAGGTCGGATCATGGTTTCAATTTTTTTTAATTTCAAATATATGCCCCATACGAATATTGATGAACGCCGACGCCCAGATGTTTGGCGACAACTCTCTTAGGGTGGTATTAATAGCGTCCGCTGAAAAATGTGATGAACCGGGCCGGGTCATGTCTTCTCTTTAGTGTTTGATGTTGGCCTGGCCGGATAGGGAAAACTTCGAATCGTGACGAGTCCGCCTAGCTAGGCTGCCGATCTACTGAGCAGTTGATAGTCCTGGCCAAAACGCCGCTTATTTCATGAAACTGGTATAGGCCGGTCCGCATCTCCGCCCATTCTCGCAATGTTCGATGGACCGGAGGCGATCCATCGTATGCGGCATCTCTATACCTGGTAGACCTCTCCACCCTGCCATGTAGACCCCCCAAACGGTCGGACACGAACATACATATGGACCGCAGCCTCTGAAATACGCTGTAGTACTGCTCCTCCTATAGTAGTAGTACCACAACGTCCATCTTGCCCAGGGGCGTCTCACCTAGTTGAACGACCGGGCGCAAGCCTCATAGAATTACACGGGCTGCACATTTGCACCATTATGTCTGTCTCGGGCGTGCTTGGGTCGTTGTGCGTATAATATATCTACCGAGTATGTTCGTACTCTGAATTTCTGGCCGCTTTCAAACCTTGGGTGCGTATTATTATCCTTTTACGTCTTGTGCAAGCGTCCAGTCAATTTCTTAGTCCTGTCACAAGAAAAAAGAAAAATATTTTGACTGCCTCTAAGACATGGGGAGCATCTGTCGTGCAAACCCTGGCTCGGCGCCGAGCTAAAGTAGTGAACACTATGCGAGGTGGGCTCGGACAGGGGGCATATATATCTCAAACAAAATCTGAGCGGACGTTAACCCCATCCGTGTTGTTGTCGGACAGGGGGTATCGACAGCTAGCGATTGTCTTGTAGCGTGGGGAATTGTAAGCCCTCGCTAAACGTTTTCTTTCGTTCAAATATTTGAACCTGTATCTCCTATCAAGAGATTATGTAGAACATCACCTTGGGTGTTTGCATGGTACACTCAATGCAAGAGAAAAACACCCCACCTACCCACCTGGGACAACTGTGTGACCAATGCCATAACCAAAGTTGTGCCGGATGCACACATCCGGAGGGTTCAGTATCACAGGGCTCAGTATCTTACCATTTATTTATATGATTTCGGGGGACGTTTGATCGTGCGACCCGATAAGGTTTTTTTGAGCAGGTCTCAAACGAAGATGCAGCTTAAATGTTACGGTTCGGTTGACCGTCTCAGGAGTTATGATGACATAGAGGCGTTTTCATATTGTAGCTCCGTTCCGGACGGAAGGTTTCATCCCCCTTCCGTCTCACTCAGTTCCCGCGACCATCACCACGGTCACGGAACAAGCAATCACTTACCATCTAGCCATCTCCAGTTGGAGCCTCTTCACAGAAGAACCACAAGCTCGCCCTACTCTCCTGGAGACCTAGGAGCGCACCTCTCGACTCGGTCGGACTCAAGCTCTGCTCTGTCACTGAGGTCGGTCATTCATGTCTCGTGTTTATGTGCCCCTTTTGGGTTATGCCCCTCTGAGTGGTAACCTGGGGTCCCCAGCTGCCACTCCTACCAACTATTATTGCAGAACCCTACATACATGTGTTGCCTTGTGACAATGACTTGAGACCTCAGCCCAGGCAGCCAGCTTTCCGTTTCATGGTGTTCAGTCCCTCTACATGCTGCGCGCTTACTGCACGAGTTTGCATTTCCCGTGCCGGAACGAGCGGCGGCCTTCGCGCCTCCGACCTGTTCCTTTCGATTTTATTTTTTATCTTGAGTAACTTTTTTGGTAGCTGCGGGTGGCAGCGTTTTATTGTTTTTTATTTTTGTTTTTTTTTTGTGTTGCACCTCGCCTTTCCTTTGCCTCTACGGGGGGTACACGCGCTGATAGCGCTCTTCCTGCAAGCAACTATGACCCACCGCTGACCACATGCAACCATGGACCACGTGGAAACTCAACCCCACTGGTACCTACTACGGGGTGGGCTGTATCACGGATACAGCAGCAGCAGTACTGCGCGTCCCGCGCGTACGTTAACACCCATGACTCTGAACGGGTGCTCATTATTTAGGGGGTCTGTACTCAATTAATTATTTTATTTCGGTGGGGAATGCCTGAATACCTGGTATAGTTCATGATGCATGACACAACCAGGAAGCGACTTGCTCCCTGGCGCGTGTCCACATCGTTGATTCTCACTCTGGTACCCTGAGTTTGCGTGCTTGGCTCGACGTGTATTGAACAAATGGCGCAGGTGGGAGCCGGCAGCGCACTTGTCAGACCCCCATCACCTTTTTTTCCACACAGCAGCCAAAATAAAGAATGAATGAAAAATAAGCGTAAGCCTGACGATGATGCGGGGTTTGAGAGCGCGAGTGTCCAAGTGCGCTCGCTGAGACTCTCAGGCTCGTGTTCCACAAGCCAGCTGCTGTCACGTACGTCGTTACTGCCGTCGCTTGCCGTCACGTGCTTGTGTGCTGCCCTTACCACGTGCGTGTATGTTGCCGCTGCCGTCGCCGCCTCGCCACGTTTCGTTGCTGCTGTTATCTGTGAAATAAAAATGCCTCACGGCTAACGCAACATACTAATGTAACGCACGTCCTTTTCCATCCCCCTTTCTTAGTTATTGTTCTGGCAAGTTAGAGGTCGATAAGCATCCCTGCAAACCTTGCAAGCCACGTTTTTCATTTTTATGTGTCTTGGTAATAAGGTTATAACTGTGAGTCAGATCATTTTTAACAGACTACAGCAGTAGGCAAAATTACGTACGTACGAGTATACACTGTGGTATTGCATGTCGACCTCTCTATCTCTCTTCAGTAGGTTCACGGTACCGGCCTACCGCTGTTGTACGGCGATGTTACTGCTGTACTGCGTTTTGGCCACCACAACCGCTGCTGTACTGCGATTTTGCGGCTGTACTGCGATTTTGCTTTTTCGTTTGCCGCCGTTCGTTGTTATTTATTTTTTACTCTGATCACTATTTATTTTTGTTCACTTTTGCTATTCATTGTAATTGTCTTAACAAAACCGTGTGCGCTGCTGTACTGCGATTTTGCTGCTGTACTGCGATTTTGCTGCTGTACTGCGATTTTGCTACCGCCCGACTGACTACTGCTGTGCCGTGATTTCGCGCCACTGCCTTAGTACGGTTATGCGTGGTTTTCTCGCTGATCCTATGCTAATTTCCCGTACTGCTGTACCTGGTACTGCGGTGTGTCTGTTAACGGTATGTTCTTTCGTCTTCTGCACGTTTTGCCGCTGTTGTTATTTTTTTTTTACTCTAATCATTACCCTGGTACTTATTTTTGTTCACTTTTGCTCTTCATTTTAATGTCTTAACAAAACCGTGTGCGCTGCTGTACTGCGATTTTGCTGCTGTACTGCGATTTTGCTACCGCCCGACTGACAACTGCTGTGCCTTGATTTCGCGCCACTGCCTTAGTACGGCTATGCGTGGTTTTCTCGCTGCTCCTATGCTAATTTCCTGTACTGCTGTACTGCGGTGTGTCTGTTAACCCTTTTAGAACCGCAGTCCCGTTCTGGGGACAATCCAGTCAAATTTCAAGTACTTTTGTCCCCAAACGGGACTGCGGTTCTAAAGGGGTTAACGGTATGTTCTTTCGTCTTCTGCACGTTTTGCCGCTGTTGTTATTTTTTTTTACTCTGATCATTATTCTTTTTGTTCACTTTTGCTATTCATTTTAATGTCTTAACAACACCGTGTGCGCTGCTGTACTGCGATTTTGCTGCTGTACTGCGATTTTGCTACCGCCCGACTGACTACTGCTGTGCCGTGATTTCGCGCCACTGCCTTACCTTAGTACGGTTATGCGTGGTTTTCTCGCTGATCCTATGCTAATTTCCTGTACTGCTGTACTGCGGTGTGTCTGTTAACGGTATGTTCTTTCGTCTTCTGCACGTTTTGCCGCTGTTGTTATTTTTTTACTCTGATCATTATTATTTTTGTTCACTTTTATTATTTTTTCACTTTTGATTTTTCGCCACTGTACTACTGTGCCGTGATTTCACGCCACGGTAGTACGGTTATGCGGAGATTTCTCGCTGAGCCAATGCTAATTTCCTCACTCTTGTCGTAATAAATGGGTCTGCACTTGAACGACATCCAAGTCTATTGAGTCTGCGCCTGTCCTGGTTACATTACTGTACTACTGTGCCGTGATTTTACGCCACTGTCGTAATAACCGGATGGGTCTGCGGTCGAAGGACGACCACGTCTTTTGAGTCTGCGCCTTTCCCGGATGCATTACGGTACTGCTGTGCCGTTATGGTCTTGAACCGAGCCTCCACAAGGTCTGCCCCTATCCTACCTACTACCTAGCATGCGTTCTGTTTTATTGGAGATGGGTCTGTGCCTTGTGGGGACGTGGTTACGGTCTCTGATCCGAGCCTCCAAAGGGTCTGTGCCTCCCCTACCTGTATTTGTCAAATATAGTATAGAAGAGATAGATATGTGCCTCGTGGGAGCGGTGTTGTCTCTTCACCCGTCGTGGATGACAGAGACGAAGTTCCACGAGGTCTGTGCCTGTCCTACCTACACGGTCTGTTAGTATGCTGACTACAATTTTACTTCGTTTATTTTGTGGGCGTACAGCTGCTGAGCGTATCCAGTATATGCACTTGCCACCTGGAATACAATTCGTTGTCGATCCGCTTATTCATTACAGGTGTGAGTCGCACTCAACATCTTACTCTGCTTCAGTTGGTTATACTGATTTTCACGCTTGTATCGGTGCTGATATCTGCGCTTATCTCATTATGCTGCTCTGCTGCTGGTTGTACTGATTTTCCCGCTTTTATTGGAGTTGATATTTGTACTATTTTCTATGCTCCGTCATCGCAACATGTTCCTGCATCGAAGGGCGAGCGGGAGACAGAAACGGCCGGATGCATTATGATTTTCCTATCTCACCTTGTTGGCGCATGCATAACATACATATGGGTTTGTCTGAGCCTGAGAGGACCATTGTTGCCGTCTCCATCCGGCAGAGAGATAACAACGAGGTCTCTCTGGAATACTAATATGTTCGGCTGATCTGTACCGCCGATTTCAACACGCTGTGCGGGCAGCAGGAGACTAACACACTCTCGTATACCGCGTACATGTATATATGTGCTTACCGGCAGCCATTCTGCTGACGTCCCGTGTTCCACTGCTGCTGTACTCGTCCTATATCTTATCTTGACATTCGCTTATCATTTGCCTGTCTGCGTATCGGCTGCCCTCGCCGTACGCCGCTCGTTAAACCCGCGACGCTTTGCTCTGCGTCGCTGGGAACGCAGCACATCTTGTAGTATGTTTTGTGTTCATTGTGTTCGCTTCATTTCTCGGATAGAGAGTGGATGCCCAGATTGGTTGGGTCTGCGCCTATTGGGACCGTTGTTGCTACCTCCCATGCTGAAGGGAGACGGCAACCAGGCCCCTCTAGGCCTGTGCCTTAGCCACGGGGCTTATACCTGTTTTCTTTTCTTTTGGTTTCTTTTTATCCGCCTTCTTTTGTTTGTCCGCTCGTTGTTTGTTTATTTAGAAAGGGTGAATGAACAGAATGGTCGGGTCTGTACCTATTGGGACCTTTGTTGCTGTCGCCCATGCTGAAGGGAGACAGCAACCAGGCCCCTCTAGGTCCGAGCCTTGCCACGGGGCTTGCTGCCTGTTTTTATTTAGTTCTTTGTCGTTCGTCCGTTTTGTGGCTGTCATGTTTGATCTTGTTATTTATTCTGTTCGCTAAAGTGGATAGTTCGGTCGTTTGTTTGCTGGTGTGTTTGTTGCAAACCCGCATGCCCGTGCACCCGACTGCGCTGGCTATGACCTTTACTGACACCCGTACTCTGTCGCATGTGTCCAGCAGTTTACCTGCGTCCCGTGTTCGCTGTGTATGTTCGTGTTCATCGTAGTTACTTTGTTCCTTACCGCTTTGTTGTTTTCTCTTTAAATGTTGGCCGTGAAAAGGACACATCAAGGAGGATCTTGCACTGACATGTATGTGTCTTTTTTCCTTAGCTTGACTGTTAGGCTCTCCAGTTCTCTTCCTCCCCTTCGCCTCGTTTTTCGCTTCCATTCTCGTTGACGGGGGGAGGGCGACGCGTTCGTCGGAAGCCTGCGACGGCATGACATCTCCCATGTCCCGGTGTCTTGCTCGTCCACAGCTTGCTGCACCGCTCCCTTGCTCCGACGCGGTGCGTTCCCTCGCTCCGGTGTCTTGCCTGTCCGCCGCTCGCTGCGCCGCTCCCTCGCTCCGACGCCGTGCGTTAGCCCGTTCCAGTGTCTTGTTCGCCCGCCGCCCGCGGTGTCGTTCCCCCGCTACGACGCCGTGCATTTCCTCGCTCCGGCGTCTTGCTCGTCCGTCGTTTGCTCGCTCGGAAGCCGTGTCCGTGCTCTGCTCTATCGCCCGATGCCTTGATCGTACTGCCCAACGACCAGATCTTGAAGGAGTCGACCAGCCGCTATATGGAGCTGTTGAAAGAGGTGCTTTCAGCAGGGGGGCAAGTTCCGCTGTCGTCGGGTAGGAGGACGCCGGTCATCCACCGGGCGGTCGAGGTACTCACCAATCCGGCATCCCTCGCGAGAAGGCAACGGAACGACGCTCATCTGGGTCAGGAGTCGACCAGCCGCTATATGGAGCTGTTGAAAGAGGTGCTTTCAGCAGGGGGGCAGGTTCCGCTGTCGTCGGGTAGGAGGACGCCGGTCATCCATCGGGCGGTCGAGGTACTCACCAATCCGGCATCTCTCGCGAGAAGGCAACGGAACGACGCTCATCTGGGCCAGGTTAGCAAGCGTCTGCGGGAGGATAGCAATGCGAACGCCGCGGAAGTAGATGAGACTGGGTATAGTCTAGACGAGAACGATGTAATCAGGTTTGCCGACGGAAAAGGTAGGAACCTGCCAGCCATACCCGAATCCATGGTTGCCGATGTATTCGCGTTGGTACACACTCTGCATGGTCACTCTGGAGTAGGAGCCACGTTAGCGCTAGTCTTAAGAGCACTTTCACTGGCCTTCAGTCATTCGCGACACGCGACAATACGTGTTGTCATGCGGGTGCAGGAGACGTAAACGACCCAACAGCAGACGCGTCGCAATGTTTCCCGGACGCGCACTAGAACCGTGGGATGAACTACAGATGGATATCCCGAAAATAGACACGCCTTCCCTTTCAGGTAACAAGTACGTTCTGCTGGTAGTAGATCGAGCCTCCAAGTTCCCTTTCGGTATCCCTCTAGAAACTAAGCAAGCAATAGGCGTAGCACGAGCGCTTACCAAGCTGTGCCTAACGTTCGGTGTACCCAAGACAGTACGTTGCGACGGCGGCAGAGAGTTCAGAGCAGAAGTAGTGACACACTTATGCCGTTGGATGAATGCGGACATAAAGTTCGGCCCAGCCGACCACCCGCGAGGACAGGGTTCTGTAGAGAGACTAGGAGGTTGGTTGCAGGAGCTATGCAGAGGTATGTAGATCGTGGCCCGAGAGGTGGGACGAGTACGTATCACCGGCAATATGGATCAAACGCACTCTACCAGACGTGTCACTGCCTTCTAACATGACACCTTTCGAGTTGTTGTTCGGTCGCAAGCCTCGCACGTCTTTAGACTCTTTGGTACCCCTGTCAGAAGAGATAGATCAGAGCGGCGGCCTGGACAACTTCGTGGAGCGCCGCAGACAGAACCTCCGAGAAGTCCGCCTGGCGCTCGAGAAGCGCGACAGCCAAAGAGTAACGGCGCGGGCCCGAGCCAACGCTGCCATCTCGAGACCATCAGCCGGAGTTATCGCTGAGAAGGGTAGCCTCGTGCTGGTGCGCGAGTCCGATAGCAGCAAACACCGCGACAGCAGAGGGAAGAAGCTGCAGCACGACCACTACACAGGCCCTTGGAGGGTCACGGAAGTATTACAGACAGGCCTAAGCGTACAAGTAACGATGCGAGGCAGAAAACAACGTACCCGAAATGTATCCACCGCAGATGTGAAGCCGTACCACCTCTGACCTCTGACACTAAGACACTCGATAGCAGACGAGTTTGCACAGTATGCGTGGGGCGCGGATTTCAAACTGCCAGTTGAAGGAGTCAATTCGCCAGTGTTAGACTCGCTCGTGAGCTGCCGCAGATCGACCACTGCCTCCGGCACCACTAGATGGGAGTACAAGGGGAGATCGAGAGAGGGAGTAGAGACAGGATGGCGAACTGGGAATGACGTGTTACAGAGTTTTACACCCTTGCAGTTGGACGGTTTCATCGCACTCTGGCACTTGTACAACCCCGACCCTACTAAAGACACGACCCCAGTCTCAGTCACCCCTCGTACACCCGCCCTTCGTCGTCGCGAAGCCTTTACGCTGTTTCCGATAGGGTTTACCATCTGGAAAGACTTTGGCGGTGGGTTGCGACTGCAGGGGCAAGTGTACGATTACAGAGACCGCTACTGGCGAGTGCGCTACACCGATAACAACTGGGAAGAACTGACCCGTCGCGAGATGGAACGGTTGCAGGACTGAAACGATCCACGCTCTGCATGGACGAAGATCTACTCCTTCATCCGGCAATTCCGGCGAGGATCTTCCCCTGCGAAGACCTTCCCCTGCGAAGATCTTCGCCTGCAAACATCTCTCTAATTCATCTAGTGTTTCTGCTTACTTTTGGTGTGTCGTGTTTCAACCGAAGAGGCCGTGTTGGTTCTTTTCCGTTTAGTTCTCGTGGTTTTCGATTTTATTATTTATCTCGTGTTTCAACCGAAGAGGCCGTGTTGGTTCTTTTCCGTTTAGTTCTCGTGGTTTTCGATTTTGTTTATCTCGTGTTTCAACCGAAGAGGCCGTGTTGGTTCTTTTCCGTTTAGTTCTCGTGGTTTTCGATTTTATTTATCCAGTGTTTCAACCGAAGAGGCCGTGTTGGTTCTTTTCCGTTTAGTTCTCGTGGTTTTCGATTTTATTTATCCAGTGTTTCAACCGAAGAGGCCGTGTTGGTTCTTTTCCGTTTAGTTCTCGTGGTTTTCGATTTTATTTATCCAGTGTTTCAACCGAAGAGGCCGTGTTGGTTCTTTTCCGTTTAGTTCTCGTGGTTTTCGATTTTATTTATCCAGTGTTTCAACCGAAGAGGCCGTGTTGGTTCTTTTCCGTTTAGTTCTCGTGGTTTTCGATTTTATTTATCCAGTGTTTCAACCGAAGAGGCCGTGTTGGTTCTTTTCCGTTTTGTTCTCGTGGTTTTCGATTTTATTTATCCAGTGTTTCAACCGAAGAGGCCGTGTTGGTTCTTTTCCGTTTTGTTCTCGTGGTTTTCGATTTTATTTATCCAGTGTTTCAACCGAAGAGGCCGTGTTGGTTCTTTTCCGTTTTGTTCTCGTGGTTTTCGATTTTAGTCTTGCCGTGTAGGCTAGCCTACAGTTTTAACCGAGGAGGCGGAGTTGCCTTCTCTGTTGTGTTTGATTTTCGTTGAATTGTTGAGGACGCAATAGAAGCGATTTATATGCTTAGGCGTTAGGGGACACTGCGCTTATTTCATCGCTGAATGAGCGTGGGGGGACTTTAGCCATGGAATAGTGGTCGGGCAACCAAACACGCAGTGAAAAAGCAAGGGTAGGGGTTTTTCTCGGGGATTTCCCTTTGATGGCCTTTGCGATTTCGGTTTGGTTGTTTATCCCTGAGGCCGTTATTTGTGTTAAAGGGCTTTGCGGCTCTTTAAACTTGGTTATAGTCACAAGATTGCGATAGCATAATGCTCATTCCGTCATTCGCATTATGCTAGGGGGCATGTTACGGTTCGGTTGACCGTCTCAGGAGTTATGATGACATAGAGGCGTTTTCACATTGTAGCTCCGTTCCGGACGGAAGGTTTCATCCCCCTTCCGTCTCACTCAGTTCCCGCGACCATCACCACGGTCACGGAACAAGCAATCACTTACCATCTAGCCATCTCCAGTTGGAGCCTCTTCACAGAAGAACCACAAGCTCGCCCTACTCTCCTGGAGACCTAGGAGCGCACCTCTCGACTCGGTCGGACTCAAGCTCTGCTCTGTCACTGAGGTCGGTCATTCATGTCTCGTGTTTATGTGCCCCTTTTGGGTTATGCCCCTCTGAGTGGTAACCTGGGGTCCCCAGCTGCCACTCCTACCAACTATTGCAGAACCCTACATGTGTTGCCTTGTGACAATGACTTAAGACCTCAGCCCAGGCAGCCAGCTTTCCGTTTCATAAAGATCATACCAATGAGTGTACTATTATTACGGGGAACCATAGTTAATAGGACCAAATATTGTTAGTAGAAATGGTCAAAGATATAGTTTTTTTATGTATACCACAGGTCGTATTAACTATGGCCCCCCGTAATAGTGGTTGTGTCACTGACGGGATGAACCGAGGCGAACGTATTGAAGCAAACGCTTGACCCCATACTGTGGATGTGTTGCCGATGCTGGTGTTGTCCCTCCTGAAGAGAATGCTAACGTGAAGTACATGTATTCATGGGATATATGAACTATTATTTAGAGGCTGCCAATGTCCTGTTGTCAGTACCTCTTGTTCTGAAGGACCTGACGCCAAAATACATCCCAGCGCAGAACAAATTGAGAATTCCGGGTAAACGCGCCCATGTCCTTTCCAACATTTTGTTCCCTACACGATGCTTTTACAACAACCCAGAGCTTGGCCTCGGTATAGGTCTGTCACCTAGATAAACAACACTTTACCAGCACGTTCCGCCGGAGATTCTTATTTCCGGCGGTATTTCAGTCTCACAAAGTGTGTTCAACGGCTCCGTGGAAAATACTGGCAAGTGTATGTGACGCCAATGTCGGAGATTTTCACTTTTAGCGTCGTCGTGCCTATCACCTTCCTACTGCAACCAACTGAACAAGGTAGGCTCAACCAGTTGAAACTCTTTCCGACCACAGCCAACAGTAACGCATTTCCGCTGCCCTTGGCACCGCGCGAAGGTACTGCGAAACACGATCCATTGACGATATACTTGCATCGGTCTAAAATATATCAAGTAGCCTCTCGCGTAGATCAGACGTTACAACGGATTCGACCCCACGTCGCTTATATGCGGTGGTTTCATTGTTAGAATTTAAAAATATTGTTCTCGAGGGGTTATGTAGGTGCGTGGCGTTTGTGCGTTTTGCAAAGCCTTGACCGTTCTTTAACGGACGATCGTTGAGGCACCTTCCTCAGCTCGGGAGATATTATTTATGCTGCCTAAATTTCGATGGCGCTTAGCACTCAATATCGGTGCAAAGTGTATTCGGTACGGGCTGGTAAATAATATGAGTTACATAATCGAGTTCCATGTGGTGTTGTTTGATTAAGAACATAACGGACCCTGTATCCCTCCTACGTAGGTATTGATGTGGGCGTTGGGTTTCATTCCCGTATTTTCTCTTTGGCCTCGATTTCTATTTCCAGTCAAGTACACCTATCAGGCCCACGGACCACAGGAGCCAAACACTCAACGTTGTAGTCCATGATATCGGCGATAGCCGCAAAACGAGGGGCCACCCTGGAGCCACGCCCTAAACCATGGGTCTTGAGGAACCGTTCACTGATTTCAGCATAGGCTATCATAATATTCTGACAGTGCAAGCCCCTGACGCTACTACGGACAATGGAATATTCACCGCCTTGTCAAAGTTTCGAGGCGATTTCTGGAGACAGACAAACATACGAACAACGCATGGCTGGCGTGTTTGTTGAGGATGTCTCACTCTGAATGTTAGCTACAACAGAGGTACATGTTAACATATGATGCCGCCCTGCAATCGAGGCCCTGAACATGTCTGCTGAACCCTGGCTTCGACAGGAAAAATAATTGTGAAATCCGATGAGGGATACACTGACGGGATAATATAAGTTAACGACGTGTAGAACGTAGTACATATCATGCATTATCCAGCAGCGGCATTGCATAATTCCTCAGTCACGATCGGATTGTCCGCAGCTGAATTTCACTCATCGTAGCCTTAGTCCATGTAAACAACCTCCATATCGCGTCGTTTGTGTTTCGAAGAGCATCGCTCTTGCACATTTCGGAGTGAAGTGCCATGGCCTGCGGGCGTCGGAGAGCTATTCCCATGATAGATAGTGTTGATTTTAATGGCCAGGTACAAATAGCCCACAGCGAGCAGTTGCACTGCACGCGGATCCCAATAGGATACTACACACGAAGTTCAGGATTCATGGCCAAAAATAGGAGGTTATCCCGGCGCACGGGAGCTGCTGTATGCACCTCTTTCGGTTACAGAAGTATTCGCAACAGACAGACGAGCAGGCAGACAGTGCCAGGGCAGTACCCTTTTAGGCTACGCGTACATACCGAGTCAGGCCCCGGATAAAACCTCCTTTGTAATCCCGCCGTACGGGAGCTACAGTACACACGTCTCCAACTTCTAGAGAACGATACTATGAATAGAAGTCGCATTTGGAACAAACAGGCAAACAGGCAGACAGACGCAGGACAGTACTCTTCTGTGCCACGTGTACACACAGAAACACGCCCCAGATATACCCTGGTTTGTAACCGGCTGTAAAAGCGAGAAGAGTCGGATCTTTATGTTGGTAGGCTGCTAAGGAAATCGCAATCAGAAAAACGGCTCAGTGGTGAATCAGGTCGTTTGAACACTAAAAACGTCAGGCTTGCCCAGATTTGGCGTTTCTTGTTGGCTGACTCATACTGTATGAAGTAATCGCTAGAACAGCCCGTGGTCACAGGACAGACAAAAACCGGCACCGACATTACAATAATGACGTTCACAGGGAAGTCACTGACCAGAAGTAGTCAATCGCGAGGGAAACAATGGAAAACGCGCGAAGGGGTCGCGAATTTTGCAAAGCTGAGTTGCAACCGATAGGTTGAAGTCACAGTTGACGCTCTTTGTGGAGTTTTACAGGTAAACGCCCGATGAGCGTGTCTTACCTAAACGTATCGCGCAGATTGCGAAAAAATGGGTTTTAATCACTCAATCGGTAGTACTCACAGCTGAATGTGGAAAACAAATACATACTGGTATGCGCTTTTCAACCTCTGAACCTGTCGTGCCCACCTGCATTCACAGGTGACGTATTCACTTGCGGTCATTCTTATCGGAGAGCGTTCTTTCCATAATTTATTGGAGATATTCATCGATATACGGAGGCACTATGTCACTATTCGTGAAATCCTCCAGAAGAATAATACAAACTTTGGTTAATTTCACACACTCGGGGGAAAAAACAGGAATATATGAAAGTTTGAACAATTTCGCGAACAGAATGTCGTAAATATGGGTTAGAAACTTTCCGATGTGTGTCCCGTAATATATTAGGTATGGCGATTGGCGTGTATACCAGCTCGTAGCTGATGTATACGCCTAGACTCAATTGCCGATGGCCGGCAATACACAGTCAAACTGTTCGAGACGAAGACGTAGTCACTGTCAGATGACTTGTACGTGACGCTTCAAAATAGAAGAGAAGGAGAAGATGGTGTGGTGACCTCAAGCCAGATTTTTTAATGATTCGCTCAGCTGGAAGCTGATAGTGGTGAGCAAAATTTAGAGTGAGCTTAAGGGGGGGGCGGTGCGCGTGTTCGCTCGCAGCTCGCAACAAAGGAAGACCCTTACATTTCGGTCAAACAAAAAAAAAAGGAGGCAATACCCTTGAATTTCGTTCAAAATAGAAACAACAAAGAGAACCCCCAGATTTACTGCAACAAATAGAAACATATCTTGGGGTGCATACCCATCATCCCCGTGTAGCCTATGTTGTTCTTCCAACCAGAACAACAGTACAACTATGCTACCGGTCCCGGAGTGATACTGAAGATATTATTTTCATTATTTCCAATGACAGCACGTAGTAAATGTGCTGAGTGCCGTAGATCATGTGCGTGCGTACCACAGCAGTAGATCCATGGCACTTCTTGTTCCTGGGACTTTATTCTGCTCGTACGGGTGCACAGTAGTATAAATTATAATGTGTAAAAAGGCAGCTGCTGCTATCCTACTATAACTCAGACTGGAAAACTGTCTGTTGTACCTAGAATGCATTAATGTATACCAGATGACGTAAGTAAGTGTAATCGAGTAACGAATGTGATGGCTACTGACAAGTATCATCTCTAATACCTCCTCCAAATAAGCACACACTATCTTATATTGCGTTACATGCTAAAACGTTCAAAAAAGAAACACACATGCAACATCAACGAGTGAATCGATGATGTTGTTTTGGGAACACTTACTCGTGCATAATTGAAACGGAAAGCTGGCAGCCTGGGCTGAGGTCTTAAGTCATTGTCACAAGGCACCACATGTAGGGTTCTGCAATAGTTGGTAGGAGTGGCAGCGGTGGACCACAGGTTACCACTCAGAGATGCATAACCCGAAAGGAGAACACAAAGACGAGACATCAATGACCAACCTCAGTGACCGAGCAGAGCTTGAGCCCGACCGAGTCGAGAGGTGCGCTCCTAGGTCTCCAGGAGAGTAGGGCGAGCTTGTGGTTCTTCTGTGAAGAGGCTCCAACTGGAGATGGCTAGATGGTAAGTGATTGCTTGTTCCGTGACCGTGGTGATGGTCGCGGGAACTGAGTGAGACGGAAGGGGGATGAAACCTTCCGTCCGGAACGGAGCTACAATATGAAAACGCCTCTATGTCATCATAACTCCTGAGACGGTCAACCAAACCGTAACATGCCCCCTAGCATAATGCGAATGACGGAATGGGCATTATGCTATCGCAATCTTGTGACTAAAACCAATTTTAAAGAGCCGCAAAGCCCTTTAACAAATATAACGGCCTCAGGGATAAACAACCAAACCGAAATCGCAAAGGCCATCAAAGGGAAATCCCCGAGAAAAACCCCTACCCTTGCTTTTTCACTGCGTGTTTGGTTGCCCGACCACTATTCCATGGCTAAAGTCCCCCCACGCTCATTCAGCGATGAAATAAGCGCAGTGTCCCCTAACGCCTAAGCATATAAATCGCTTCTATTGCGTCCTCAACAATTCAACGAAAATCGAACACAACAGAGAAGGCAACTCCGCCTCCTCGGTTAAAACTGTAGGCTAGCCTACACGGCAAGACTAGAATCGAAAACCACGAGAACAAAACGGAAAAGAACCAACACGGCCTCTTCGGTTGAAACACTGAATAAATATAATCGAAAACCACGAGAACAAAACGGAAAAGAAACAACACGGCCTCTTCGGTTGAAACACTGGATAAATAAAATCGGAAACCACGAGAACTAAACGGAAAAGAACCAACACGGCCTCTTCGGTTGAAACACTGGATAAATAAAATCGAAAACCACGAGAACTAAACGGCAAAGAACCAACACGGCCTCTTCGGTTGAAACACGAGTTAAATAAAATCAAAAACCACGAAAACTAAACGGAAAAGAACCAACACGGCCTCTTCGGTTGAAACACTGGATAAATAAAATCGAAAACCACGAGAACTAAACGGAAAAGAACCAACACGGCCTCTTCGGTTGAAACACTGGATAAATAAAATCGAAAACCACGAGAACTTGAACGGAAAAGAACCAACACGGCCTCTTCGGTTGAAATACGAGATAAATAAAATCGAAAACCACGAGAACTAAACGGAAAAGAACCAACACGGCCTCTTCGGTTGAAACACGAGATAAACAAAATCGAAAACCACGAGAACTAAACGGAAAAGAACCAACACGGCCTCTTCGGTTGAAACACGAGATAAATAATAAAATCGAAAACCACGAGAACTAAACGGAAAAGAACCAACACGGCCTCTTCGGTTGAAACACGATAACTAAAATCGAAAACCACGAGAACTAAACGGAAAAGAACCAACACGGCCTCTTCGGTTGAAACACTGGATAAATAAAATCGAAAACCACGAGAACTTAAACGGAAAAGAACCAACACGGCCTCTTCGGTTGAAACACGAGATAAATAAAATCGAAAACCACGAGAACTAAACGGAAAGAACCAACACGGCCTCTTCGGTTGAAACACGAGATAAACAAAATCGAAAACCACGAGAACAAAACGGAAAAGAACCAACACGGCCTCTTCGGTTGAAACACGAGAAAAATATTAAAATCGAAAACCACGAGAACTAAACGGAAAAGAACCAACACGGCCTCTTCGGTTGAAACACGACACACCAAAAGTAAGCAGAAACACTAGCTAAATAATAAAATCGAAAACCACGAGAACTAAACGGAAAAGAACCAACACGGCCTCTTCGGTTGAAACACGACACACCAAAAGCAAGCAGAAACACTAGATGAATTAGAGAGATGTTTGCAGGGGAAGATCTTCGCAGGGGAAGGTCTTCGCAGGGGAGGATCCTCGCCGGAATTGCCGGATGAAGGAGCAGATCTTCGTCCATGCAGAGCGTGGATCGTTTCAGTCCTGCAACCGTTCCATCTCGCGACGGGTCAGTTCTTCCCAGTTGTTATCGGTGTAGCGCACTCGCCAGTAGCGGTCTCTGTAATCGTACACTTGCCCCTGCAGTCGCAACCCACCGCCAAAGTCCTTCCAGATGGTAAACCCTATCGGAAACAGCGTCAAGGCTTCGCGACGACGAAGGGCGGGTGTACGAGGGGTGACTGAGACTGGGGTCGTGTCTTTAGTAGGGTCGGGGTTGTACAAGTGCCAGAGTGCGATGAAACCGTCCAACTGCAAGGGTGTAAAACTCTGTAACACGTCATTCCCAGTTCGCCATCCTGTCTCTACTCCCTCTCTCGATCTCCCCTTGTACTCCCATCTAGTGGTGCCGGAGGCAGTGGTCGATCTGCGGCAGCTCACGAGCGAGTCTAACACTGGCGAATTGACTCCTTCAACTGGCAGTTTGAAATCCGCGCCCCACGCATACTGTGCAAACTCGTCTGCTATCGAGTGTCTTAGTGTCAGAGGTCAGAGGTGGTACGGCTTCACATCTGCGGTGGATACATTTCGGGTACGTTGTTTTCTGCCTCGCATCGTTACTTGTACGCTTAGGCCTGTCTGTAATACTTCCGTGACCCTCCAAGGGCCTGTGTAGTGGTCGTGCTGCAGCTTCTTCCCTCTGCTGTCGCGGTGTTTGCTGCTATCGGACTCGCGCACCAGCACGAGGCTACCCTTCTCAGCGATAACTCCGGCTGATGGTCTCGAGATGGCAGCGTTGGCTCGGGCCCGCGCCGTTACTCTTTGGCTGTCGCGCTTCTCGAGCGCCAGGCGGACTTCTCGGAGGTTCTGTCTGCGGCGCTCCACGAAGTTGTCCAGGCCGCCGCTCTGATCTATCTCTTCTGACAGGGGTACCAAAGAGTCTAAAGACGTGCGAGGCTTGCGACCGAACAACAACTCGAAAGGTGTCATGTTAGAAGGCAGTGACACGTCTGGTAGAGTGCGTTTGATCCATATTGCCGGTGATACGTACTCGTCCCACCTCTCGGGCCACGATCTACATACCTCTGCATAGCTCCTGCAACCAACCTCCTAGTCTCTCTACAGAACCCTGTCCTCGCGGGTGGTCGGCTGGGCCGAACTTTATGTCCGCATTCATCCAACGGCATAAGTGTGTCACTACTTCTGCTCTGAACTCTCTGCCGCCGTCGCAACGTACTGTCTTGGGTACACCGAACGTTAGGCACAGCTTGGTAAGCGCTCGTGCTACGCCTATTGCTTGCTTAGTTTCTAGAGGGATACCGAAAGGGAACTTGGAGGCTCGATCTACTACCAGCAGAACGTACTTGTTACCTGAAAGGGAAGGCGTGTCTATTTTCGGGATATCCATCTGTAGTTCATCCCACGGTTCTAGTGCGCGTCCGGGAAACATTGCGACGCGTCTGCTGTTGGGTCGTTTACGTCTCCTGCACCCGCATGACAACACGTATTGTCGCGTGTCGCGAATGACTGAAGGCCAGTGAAAGTGCTCTTAAGACTAGCGCTAACGTGGCTCCTACTCCAGAGTGACCATGCAGAGTGTGTACCAACGCGAATACATCGGCAACCATGGATTCGGGTATGGCTGGCAGGTTCCTACCTTTTCCGTCGGCAAACCTGATTACATCGTTCTCGTCTAGACTATACCCAGTCTCATCTACTTCCGCGGCGTTCGCATTGCTATCCTCCCGCAGACGCTTGCTAACCTGGCCCAGATGAGCGTCGTTCCGTTGCCTTCTCGCGAGGGATGCCGGATTGGTGAGTACCTCGACCGCCCGATGGATGACCGGCGTCCTCCTACCCGACGACAGCGGAACCTGCCCCCCTGCTGAAAGCACCTCTTTCAACAGCTCCATATAGCGGCTGGTCGACTCCTTCAAGATCTGGTCGTTGGGCAGTACGATCAAGGCATCGGGCGATAGAGCAGAGCACGGACACGGCTTCCGAGCGAGCAAACGACGGACGAGCAAGACGCCGGAGCGAGGAAATGCACGGCGTCGTAGCGGGGGAACGACACCGCGGGCGGCGGGCGAACAAGACACTGGAACGGGCTAACGCACGGCGTCGGAGCGAGGGAGCGGCGCAGCGAGCGGCGGACAGGCAAGACACCGGAGCGAGGGAACGCACCCCGTCGGAGCAAGGGAGCGGTGCAGCAAGCTGTGGACGAGCAAGACACCGGGACATGGGAGATGTCATGCCGTCGCAGGCTTCCGACGAACGCGTCGCCCTCCCCCCGTCAACGAGAATGGAAGCGAAAAACGAGGCGAAGGGGAGGAAGAGAACTGGAGAGCCTAACAGTCAAGCAAAGGCAAAAAGACGCATACATGTCAGTGCAAGATCCTCCTTGATGTGTCCTTTTCACGGCCAACATTTAAAGAGAAAACAACAAAGCGGTAAGGAACAAAGTAACTACGATGAACACGAACATACACAGCGAACACGGGACGCAGGTAAACTGCTGGACACATGCGACAGAGTACGGGTGTCAGTAAAGGTCATAGCCAGCGCAGTCGGGTGCACGGGCATGCGGGTTTGCAACAAACACACCAGCAAACAAACGACCGAACTATCCACTTTAGCGAACAGAATAAACAACAAGATCAAACATGACAGCCACAAAACGGACGAACGACAAAGAACTAAATAAAAACAGGCAGCAAGCCCCGTGGCAAGGCTCGGACCTAGAGGGGCCTGGTTGCTGTCTCCCTTCAGCATGGGCGACAGCAACAAAGGTCCCAATAGGTACAGACCCGACCATTCTGTTCATTCACCCCGTCTAAATAAACAAACAACGAGCGGACAAACAAAAGAAGGCGGATAAAAAGAAACCAAAAGAAAAGAAAACAGGTATAAGCCCCGTGGCTAAGGCACAGGCCTAGAGGGGCCTGGTTGCCGTCTCCCTTCAGCATGGGAGGCAGCCACAACGGTCCCAATAGGCGCAGACCCAACCAATCAGGGCATCCACTCTCTATCCGAGAAATGAAGCGAACACAACGAACACAAAACATACAACAAGATGTGCTGCGTTCCCAGCGACGCAGAGCAAAGCGTCGCGGGTTTGACGGGCGGCGTACGGCGAGGGCAGCCGATACGCAGACAGGCAAATGATAAGCGAATGTCAAGATAAGATATAGGACGAGTACAGCAGCAGTGGAACACGGGACGTCAGCAGAATAGCTGCCGGTAAGCACATATATACATGTACGCGGTATACGAGAGTGTGTTAATCTCCTGCTGCCCGCACAGCGTGTTGAAATCGGCGGTACAGATCAGCCGAACATATTAGTATTCCAGAGAGACCTCGTTGTTATCTCTCTGCCGGATGGAGACGGCAACAATGGTCCTCTCAGGCTCAGACAAACCCATATGTATGTTATGCATGCGCCAACAAGGTGAGATAGGAAAATCAAAATGCATCCGGCCGTTTCTGTCTCCCGCCCGCCCTTCGTTGCAGGAACATGTTGCGATGACGGAGCATAGAAAATAGTACAAATATCAACTCCAATAAAAGCGGGAAAATCAGTACAACCAGCAGCAGAGCAGCATAATGAGATAAGCGCAGATATCAGCACCGATACAAGCGTGAAAATCAGTATAACCAACTGAAGCAGAGTAAGATGTTGAGTGCGACTCACACCTGTAATGAATAAGCGGATCGACAACGAATTGTATTCCAGGTGGCAAGTGCATACACTGGAAACGCTCAGCAGCTGTACGCCCACGAAATAAACGAAGTAAAATTGTAGTCAGCATACTAACAGACCGTGTAGGTAGGACAGGCACAGACCTCGTGGAACTTCGTCTCTGTCATCCACGACGGGTGAAGAGACAGCACCGCTCCCACGAGGCACATATCTATCTCTTCTATACTATATTTGACAAATACAGGTAGGGGAGGCACAGACCCTATGGAGGCTCGGATCAGAGACCGTAACCACGTCCCCACAAGGCACAGACCCATCTCCAATAAAACAGAACGCATGCTAGGTAGTAGGTAGGATAGGGGCAGACCTTGTGGAGGCTCGGTTCAAGACCATAACGGCACAGCAGTACCGTAATGCATCCGGGAAAGGCGCAGACTCAAAAGACGTGGTCGTCCTTCGACCGCAGACCCATCCGGTTATTACGACAGTGGCGTAAAATCACGGCACAGTAGTACAGTAATGTAACCAGGACAGGCGCAGACTCAATAGACTTGGATGTCGTTCAAGTGCAGACCCATTTATTACGACAAGAGTGAGGAAATTAGCATAGGCTCAGCAAGAAATCTCCGCATAACCGTACTACCGTGGCGTGAAATCACGGCACAGTAGTACAGTGGCGAAAAATCAAAAGTGAAAAAATAATAAAAGTGAACAAAAATAATAATGATCAGAGTAAAAAAATAACAACAGCGGCAAAACGTGCAGAAGACGAAAGAACATACCGTTAACAGACACACCGCAGTACAGCAGTACAGGAAATTAGCATAGGATCAGCGAGAAAACCACGCATAACCGTACTAAGGCAGTGGCGCCAAATCACGGCACAGCAGTAGTCAATCGGGCGGTAGCAAAATCGCAGTACAGCAGCAAAATCGCAGTACAGCAGCGCACACGGTGTTGTTAAGACATTAAAATGAATAGCAAAAGTGAACAAAAATAAATAATGATCAGAGTAAAAAAAAATAACAACAGCGGCAAAACGTGCAGAAGACGAAAGAACATACCGTTAACAGACACACCGCAGTACAGCAGTACAGGAAATTAGCATAGGATAAGCGAGAAAACCACGCATAACCGTACTAAGGCAGTGGCGCGAAATCACGGCACAGCAGTAGTCAGTCGGGCGGTAGCAAAATCGCAGTACAGCAGCAAAATCGCAGTACAGCAGCGCACACGGTGTTGTTAAGACATTAAAATGAATAGCAAAAGTGAACAAAAATAAAAATGATCAGAGTAAAAAAAAATAACAACAGCGGCAAAACGTGCAGAAGACGAAAGAACATACCGTTAACAGACACACCGCAGTACAGCAGTACAGGAAATTAGCATAGGATCAGCGAGAAAACCACGCATAACCGTACTAAGGCAGTGGCGCGAAATCAAGGCACAGCAGTAGTCAGTCGGGCGGTAGCAAAATCGCAGTACAGCAGCAAAATCGCAGTACAGCAGCGCACACGGTTTTTTTGTTGAGACATTAAAATGAATAGCAAAAGTGAACAAAAATAAATAATGATCAGAGTAAAAAAAAATAACAACAGCGGCAAAACGTGCAGAAGACGAAAGAACATAACGTTAACAGACACGCCGCAGTACAGCAGTACAGGAAATTAGCTCAGGATCAGCGAGAAAACCACGCATAACCGTACTAGGGCAGTGGTGCGAAATCACGGCACAGCAGTAGTCAGTCGGGCGGTAGCAAAATCGCAGTACAGCAGCAAAATCGCAGTACAGCAGCAAAATCGCAGTACAGCAGCGCACACGGTTTTGTTAAGACAATTACAATAAATAGCAAAAGTGAACAAAAATAAATAGTGATCAGAGTAAAAAAAAATAACATCGGCCGCAAACGAAAAAGCAAAATCGCAATACAGCCGCAAAATCGCAGTACAGCAGCGGTTGTGGTGGCCAAAACGCAGTACAGCAGTAACATCGCCGTACAACAGCGGTAGGCCGGTACCGTGAACCTACTGAAGAGAGATAGAGAGGTCGACAGGCAATACCACAGTGTATACTCGTACGTACGTAATTTTGCCTACTGCTGTAGTCTGTTAAAAATGATCTGACTCACAGTTATAACCTTATTACCAAGACACATAAAAATGAAAAACGTGGCTTGCAAGGTTTGCAGGGATGCTTATCGACCTCTAACTTGCCAGAACAATAACTAAGAAAGGGGGATGGAAAAGGACGTGCGTTACATTAGTATGTTGCGTTAGCCGTGAGGCATTTTTATTTCACAGATAACAGCAGCAACGAAACGTGGCGAGGCGGCGACGGCAGCGGCAACATACACGCTCGTGGTAAGGGCAGCACACAAGCACGTGACGGCAAGCGACGGCAGTAACGACGTACGTGACAGCAGCTGGCTTGTGGAACACGAGCCTGAGAGTCTCAGCGAGCGCACTTGGACACTCGCGCTCTCAAACCCCGCATCATCGTCAGGCTTACGCTTATTTTTCATTCATTCTTTATTTTGGCTGCTGTGTGGAAAAGGTGATGGGGGTCTGACAAGTGCGCTGCCAGCTCCCACCTGCGCCATTTGTTCAATACACGTCGAGCCAAGCACGCAAACTCAGGGTACCAGAGTGAGAATCAACGATGTGGACACGCGCCAGGGAGCAAGTCGCTTCCTGGTTGTGTCATGCATCATGAATTATACCAGGTACTCAGGCATTCCCCACCGAAATAAAATAATTAATTGAGTACAGACCCCCTAAATAATGAGCACCCGTTCAGAGTCATGGGTGTTATCGTACGCGCGGGACGCGCAGTACTGCTGCTGCTGTATCCGTGATACAGCCTACCCCGTAGTAGGTACCAGTGGGGTTGAGTTGCCACGTGGTCCATGGTTGCATGTGGTCAGCGGTGGGTCAGAGTTGCTTGCAGGAAGAGCGCTATCAGCGCGTGCACCCCCCGTAGAGGCAAAGGAAAGGCGAGGCGCAACACACAAAAAAAAACAATAAAACGCTGCCACCCGCAGCTACCAAAAAAGTTACTCAAGATAAAATATAAAATCGAAAGGAACAGGTCGGAGGCGCGAAGGCCGCCGCTCGTTCCGTCACGGGAAATGCAAACCCGTGCAGTAAGCGCGCAGCATGCACAGGGACTGAACACCATGAAACGGAAAAGAACCAACACGGCCTCTTCGGTTGAAACACGACACACCAAAAGCAAGCAGAAACACTAGATGAATTAGAGAGATGTTTGCAGGGGAAGATCTTCGCAGGGGAAGGTCTTCGCAGGGGAGGATCCTCGCCGGAATTGCCGGATGAAGGAGCAGATCTTCGTCCATGCAGAGCGTGGATCGTTTCAGTCCTGCAGCCGTTCCATCTCGCGACGGGTCAGTTCTTCCCAGTTGTTATCGGTGTAGCGCACTCGCCAGTAGCGGTCTCTGTAATCGTACACTTGCCCCTGCAGTCGCAACCCACCGCCAAAGTCCTTCCAGATGGTAAACCCTATCGGAAACAGCGTCAAGGCTTCGCGACGACGAAGGGCGGGTGTACGAGGGGTGACTGAGACTGGGGTCGTGTCTTTAGTAGGGTCGGGGTTGTACAAGTGCCAGAGTGCGATGAAACCGTCCAACTGCAAGGGTGTAAAACTCTGTAACACGTCATTCCCGAGTTCGATTCTCGGATTGGACACCATGAAACGGAAAGCTGGCAGCCTGGGCTGAGGTCTTAAGTCATTGTCACAAGGCAACACATGTAGGGTTCTGCAATAGTTGGTAGGAGTGGCAGCGGTGGACCACAGGTTACCACTCAGAGATGCATAACCCAAAAGGAGAACACAAAGACGAGACATCAATGGCCAACCTCAGTGACCGAGCAGAGCTTGAGTCCGACCGAGTCGAGAGGTGCGCTCCTAGGTCTCCAGGAGAGTAGGGCGAGCTTGTGGTTCTTCTGTGAAGAGGCACCAACTGGAGATGGCTAGATGGTAAGTGATTGCTTGTTCCGTGACCGTGGTGATGGTCGCGGGAACTGAGTGACACGGAAGGGGGATGAAACCTTCCGTCCGGAACGGAGCTACAATATGAAAACGACTCTATGTCATCATAACTCCTGAGACGGTCAACCGAACCGTAACATAATATTCCTACATGATGGTTCCAAGGAGAATCAGTTGTACATGATGTACCTGCCGGATATGATCCAAGGTGTGAATTCAACACTTACCGAGCAAAAATTAAACCGAACATAGAATCGTTCTGTTCTACCGCTACTGCAATACCTGCTTGTATGAGGTGGGTATGTACGTAAAGTACATAGGGCTGCTACAGGAGTACCTGGTAGTCTTTATACAGTGAAAATGGTTTGTCGATCCGCTACAATCACAGGAAGGAATAAACCTGGCCGAAAGTTCCTGCCGCCCCGAAAACAAACAAAGGAACAATGGACGATATCCGCAAGTGGCTTACTGCTTGCTCAAAAGACTACCAGATACAGTACTCGTAGTACATGACCAGAGTTCACTGCTGTATCCCTCAGGTGCGTCTTCGGGTAAAATAGATGGTGTAGAAGATGATACAACCTGATGATGATGACGACACTCCAGCTGGCCTGTTGCGGTGGTAGTATTCTATTCTCTGATGATGAATATTTTGTTAATATTACAATCCTTGCCCCTGGCGAGGATACTCCAGCTCCCGTCGATGACGCTTCGGCTGTCGTTCGGTATCGATGACTTGTCCTTTTCCAGAAGAAGGTTGCTTGCTGACGGATTTTCGTCTTTGTTGACGGGAGGTAATATCGCGCTCAGTACAGCAGAGGCAATGTGATGTGGGTGCCGCTCGTTGTTCTGCGGCGGGTGACGCTCCGAGTCGACGTGAGATGTAGTCTTCTTTGTGTACAGAACGCCACTTCTGCTCTGGTTCGTCGTTGGATCCTGCCTTTGATCTTGGAATAATCCTTGTTCTTGTGCGTGTCGTGGGGTCCAGTAGACTTGCTGTCGTTGTTGTTGCTGTCCCTGGTATTATACTTGAAGAGCCTGCTGACCATCCCTGCACGTACCAGTCGAGTCTTTGGTTGTTCGGGGTTCCCTCTGATCGGGCTGCAATGTCTCGGCGCGCAACGTTTGAGCTCTGCCGCCAGCCTCGTATGCCAATTGCGGAAATAACCTGGCTTGACATCATCGGATGTCGCCAGTCCCTTGATAGCATTGGCGAGGTTGCCAGTGGTGTTGAAAGCCGGGCCCCCATGATGATTAGTAGTACTTGGCCAGGCGATCTTGCACGATAGTATCGTGTAAAAAGCCGCAGTACCTCTTGGAGTAGCTGCCGCACGATGCACGGGGATCCCGAGGCTTTTTATTTACCGTATGTATGATACAGCAGTCGACACTATACTGCTGTAGTATCAGCAAGATATGGGTGACGATACAGCAGTACACTCCTTCTTGAAGATATAACAAGGAGAGCTCCGTCACCACAGACAGCGATGGCCGGGAGATGCTTTGTTGTAATTGCTTTAGCTCGTGAGTCACGAGGCTGACAAATGCACAGTAGTGGATGGCGCCTAGCGATGCCCATATTCTACAGGAGTACCGTGATTGCCTTTGATATAGCTATTGAAACATCACCAATGTATGTAAGTGCTCGACGCGATACACTATGGAGATTTGAGGTTTTCCCAGGGGCTTATCGTTGATGATCCCGGTCCCTGTGTTGGAAATTTGAGAAGTCAGGGTGCCCTTTTAAAGACGGTGGTACCGGCGGGAGTTACTTCTATACATGTGCAGCTCGCGTTGCCCGAGGCCGACGATCCACGATGTGGACTACACTAGGCAGAGCTCCTTAATACCAGCTGTGCTGTGAGTTGTGGCGACGTTGTCCTTGACAGCGTACAGCAGTATAATACTCGACGTTCAGTCAAGATTTTCGCGTCCACACTTAGTAAGAGAAATATGGCAGGGGGTGAGATGTACACAGACCCAGTGGGTAGCAGAGTAGCAGTACTGCTCTGTGATCAAGACACGAAACTAAACTGTCGTACGTATCCTCCTCGGAGAAACTATTCGTAATAATAGTACTCGTTTCAACGGTCGTGTGGGGTCACGGATCCATGTGGAGTCCGATGACGACTCTCGAAATCAAATCTCTCTGAGGCCGATGGCCCACTTAAAGAAAAAAAAAAATCTCTGGGGCCGAACGCCCTCTTGGAAATGTATCGAAATAAGTTCCGCGCTCTCTAAAAAGAAAGCAGAATGCTTGTCGGGAGTTAACGTATTAATCGAGGGTCAGCGCTCCTTTAACAGACAGCAGAATGCTTGTCGGGAGTTCAATGTCGCTGTTGCTCATAGGGATTGAGGCTTACGATCCACGAGATAGATGGACTACGCTCAGCAGGGCTCCTAACCTTCAGGTTTGCTGAGCTGTATTATTGAGTTGCTGTTGGGCAGCGTGCAGCAGCAGGTACACTTAAGGGTTTCTCGAGAGTATTGATCCTTGTCTATGGATTGGTCCTTGTCTATGAAGACAAAGCGGAGAAGGTGAAATTGCCACAACTCCTATGCTGGTGGTACTCTGTGGGTGTCTTAATCGTAGGTACAGCAACTAGACTACTGCAGTAGTGAACTACAGCAGTATGGCAGTAGTGAACTACAGCAGTGATATATCACCCTACGCAGGACCCTCGTAACAGCACACGGTATCTGTACGACGTGCGACTCACGTTTCAACGAAGTACGTGGACCTTAGATGTTTTGTTCCTCTCGCTCGTCGCAGAAGAAGCTTCCTTTTCGTTGTACGTAGTAGCAGGTTTCTTAATATTGAAAATATCCAGTCCTCCTCCGCCTGTATGTAGCGAGCCAGTGAGTTTCAAGGGTGGTAGTCTTGGGACACCGCTGGTCGTAGTTCGCCGCGTTTACGCGTTTCGAGGCTCATAACCTATTAGATATGGCGATTTGTGTGTATGACCGCTCGTAGCTGATGTATACGCCTAGACTCGATTGAAGATAGACAGCAATACATAGTCAAACTGTTCGAGGCAAAGACGTAGTCACTGTCAGGTGACTTGTACGTGAACCTTTAAAATGAAGGAGAAAAAGAAGATGGTGTGGTGACCCCAGGCCACAGTGTTGATTTATTTGCTCAGCTGGAAGCTGATAATGGTGAGCAAAATGTAGAGTGAAGTCAAAGGGGGGGGGCGGTGCTCGTGTTTGCTCGCAGCATGCAACAAAGGACGACCCTTACATTTCGGTCAAACAAAAAAAAAAAATGAGGCAATACCCTTGTATTCCTTTCAAAATAAAAACAACGAAGAGAACCCCCAGATTAACTGCAACAAACAAATATATATCTTGGAGTACATATCCATGGCCCCCGTGTAGCCTATGTCGTTCCTCCAACCAGAACTACAGTAAAACTATGCTACCGGTCCCGGAGGGATACTGAAGATACCATTTCTATTATTTACGAATGACAGCACGTACTAAATGTGCTGTCTGCCGTAGATCATGTACGTGCGTACAACAGACGTAGATTCCATGGCACTACTTGTTACTGGAACTTTATTCTGTGCGTACGGGTGCACAGTAGTATATGAGTAAAACGGCAGCTGCTGCTATCCTACTATAACGCAGACTGGAAAACTGTTTGTTGTACCTAGAAGGCGTCAATGTATACCAGATGACGTAAGTGTAATCGAGTAACGAATGTGATGGCTACTACTGACAAGTATAGCCTCTAATATAATAAGGTTATAAATTTGCAACAAAGGCTGAAAATGGAAAAAAAAAAAACATTAATGGAACAATCACTAAGGCTGGCGAGTGGAATTCCAACCACTTTATGAATCGGATACAAGAGTCAAAAAGTGCAAGAAGATATCAGGCAAGAAACATTCCACACGTCGGACAGATATTCGATTCCCACCTTAATATCTAGATATTTGAGGGCAGATATGGTTTTCTATCTCTACGATCTAGCTCGTTTTGCAGCGTGTCGCACGATCTGCAATTGCAACGCAAAAACAACTAGTAACTGAAGAATTATTTTTTGCCATTGAAATTAACATATATATATAGGAAAGAAGCAAGCGCCTAGACTGCTTAGATGCGTCTGCCACCCCACAAAAAAGTAGATACTCGGCGTATCGCCCTAAGCGCAGCTCGAGCACGAGGCCGCCGTTACGTCTTGTCGAGTGGACAGTATAAGCGATTTACAATCCACGTCAGCCTCCCTGATTATTTACGACATAAAAACAGAGAGCCGTGCCCTGCACCCGCGAGGGTGGAGTTCACGTACGCCCATATTCGTCAAACCGCGTTTGTTTGTGTACCAAAAAATGCAGGTAGAGCTCGAACAAACGTGGCGACAGTGAGGAAGAAGGCAACCTGTTCTCGTTGACGCTTCCGGTGAAGACGCGCTCAACGGAAAGGTCAACATCGCGCGCCCACTACCGAAGGTAGCTTGACATAGCCGAATGGACGGATTGGACAAGGCCCGACTGCGGTAGGCTCAGATCGGTCTGCCGGAGCTGCCCACACTGACCCCCCAACTGGGCGGAGGAAAATACGGTGGACACACCACGTGGGCGTCATCCCTCCTGAAGGCAACCACTAGGACATTTCCACCTTTGCCATATTCTGACTTGACCAACCACGTGTACATGAAATAGGAGAGACGGTACAGCGGATGCGATAAATTTTCACGCCCACAACGATGAATGTAGTCGTGTGGGGCCATCGTCGAAAACGCGTGGCGTCGTTCACGAGCCGTGAAAATATATCGTCCTAGGAACTTTCGTTGCCGCTTAGCCCTTCCTGTCGACGATCCTCTTCGGCGAGCGAACATCTGATCCACGCCAATCGGGTCTTCTTCGACACATTTAGGCTTTTGGGATTTGAAGCTGTCCGACCAACCCATGGTTTGCACACCGCAGCAAGCGCGCCGAGCCATATTCCTGATACAACCGTGCAAAAGCTAGACTGCGTAATTATCCGGGCACGCTAAGAAGATAGAGAGTCTTCCCCCACATTTTGCAGTCTAGACACAGAATGCCAAGAGAGAAAAAATTGTACTCACTGTGCTAGTCGACTTTGTGCTGCACACGTCGACATGTAAAATACAAGACCTCGAGCGTTGCCATTACCAAGGATTACTTAGATATCTATAGTGTGCCGTAAACCCTGTAGAACGAAATATATGTAGAAGTTGATGTGGGTTGACTCACGCCTGACTTCGACCATAAAATCGTCGTCGTCGACTTCAGGTGGCCGCCCGGCCTAGCGCGCAGCCTTTCGCGCGCGGGTAGCACGAACAAAATCCGCTTCAAGTATTTTTGCAGATTGTTGGTCTGCGTGGTCGTCCATAGGTAATCAACATTTTCATTTTCAACAGACGCATCTGCATGCACACAAAAATATGTTGCCATTGTTGACGGTTTCTTGCGTAGTAGAGGTCGTCTCCTGTTCTGCCCCCGGTAATACGGGGCCGCCGGCCCCCTTCTTGGCGTCGCACAACAGTGTCTACATCGATGCGTGTTTGCTACTTCCGACAGAGTTGAACCATCTTCTCCAATACAAGACAGGCATTCGGGATTTCTACCTAAATATCTTAATGCCTAGGCGCTGGCAGAGGCGGACAAAATCTCCCCTTTCTATTGTATTTTCTCGCCTTACGGGTTACTTGGTCCTCAGGCCAATCTTCCGTGTGACCGCCGGACTCGCTGACATTGTTCGATGGTTGTTGAACGATGTCCGTGCTGCTGTAAACATATGCTGGTCCATTCATAAAGCAATAGTCCACTTCCGCAGTTAGTTGATATGAGTTGATTGCAGATAATACGGTCTACGTATTTGGCAAGAGCAGCGTGTTTTTCTGAACTTCTGCTGAGGTCTTCCCGGAGCTCATCACGACTGGTATACCTCTACACCCAAACCAGACGATGTGCGTGTAGAGTGAGCCTGAGTTGCTCCTCTGTAATACCAATGTTTAATCAAACTATCCCTAAAACTCCACCGTCGCCATCAGGAGCGCCCAGTCTCAACACATGGTTGGAAACCGCTTGAGTAGTTTCGTGAAAAATTATCGCCGATGCGACAAGGTTGTCCGCTGCGGTTCTTAGGCTCGTAACTTGATCGGGCATCTCTTCGTGGCATGCCAATGAAAGATCTATGTCATCGTCCAAGCTCATGACGAGTGGGCTGTTTGCGTCGGACGGATGGATCGTCAGCCAAACAAAAACGTCTCGCCGAGTTGCATCATCATTGATGTAGCTTCAGTTGTGTTCGTGTTTTGTGTTTTCCATGATTCTTCCGCGTAGAATCAGGTGACATGAAAAATATTTCGGCCACATCAGCGGTCATTCTCCAACGTAGTTTCTTTGAACTGCACGTTGGATATAGCTTCGTGCCTATAACTGATCGCGGCAGCACAGGAAAGAAAACCCCTGTATTTTCGCCAAGACGAGTCGCGACGGTTGAGCAGGATCCGGACCCACTTCCCGAATGAAACACATTTTTGACGAGTTTGTGCCAAATGATCCTCCGCGACCAGCAAGTAACCGAACGCCCCCATCCCGCCGTCATTATGTGCGAAAGTTAAACAGAATATCGCCATGATGCGGAACCACACGAGCATTATTATGCGTCCCTTCGGGGGGCGGCCTCCCCTAAGACAGAGCAACTAGAGACGCGGTCACAGGATTGAGATCGAGATCGTGCCCCAATCCTCGTAGCACAATTGGACGTTGTCGAGAAAACGTCGTAGCGTCTTCCCTACAGTCAACGACAGCATGTATGTGTGGATATAATATAGGCTATTCCATCTTCTGCCTTAACCCCCTTGATAACCATTTCCTACGCTGGCACTATATCGCCGTTGGCCTCGGCCGTGGCAATGTCGTCTTCACGCTTGTCGTTCATATATACTCAAATGATCTTCTGTTATTGGTATTGTGTGGCTATACCCTGGCAATGTAGGCGAAGGCTGTGTCCTCAGCGTAAGCCGAGTGATGACACCGGTCACGCAGTGACCAGGAGTGCGATACTCCGGTGTGGTAGTGAGAAAAATACGTGATAACACGTAAACACTGGCGCTTAGTTGGCCAACACACACAGATGAATTCCACAGAGAATGCAGGAGTCCAGATGACGGCAGCTTCCAGAGATGAACAGGCAGCTAGGTTACCATCACGATTCGTCGAGATCAACACGAGAGAGTGAGGTACTCGGTCCTACCAGCTCGGTCCTACCAGCAGATATAATACGAATGCTATTCCTCCGCATAATATACGTCACATGCCGAAACGGTAAATAGACTACGATCTACGATACAGTGCAGTGCTACTGAACATTGACTCATACATGGTCATGTGCTAACATTTCCATAACACTCCCCTTCAATGAAAATTGCCCTGAATTGTATCAAACTATAATTTTGACAAACAAACCTAGAAAACGAATCCAATTCGATGTTGAAACAATAAAGTCCAGAAAACAATCAAGTCGGTGATAATAGAAGTAGTTCAAGAGACCACTCCATTCGATGCAATTAAGCAGTTCATTCGATGCTTTAACCAGTAGGAATTGTAACGATGTTTCGTGCCCTATGTGCATACATTTATGTGCTTGCAAAAGTACTGCCATTGTATCTTGCACAAACCAAATTTACTATAGCCTTCAATCCTACATGGCTCGTTCAACCAGTGATGGTGCGAGGCCGAATGTTGACTATTGAATTTGCAAACTGATTCACACAAATAACAGTTTCACAAAACAACCACACAAACACAAGACACAGATGTTGATGACACAAACATATAACACACGATGTTGACAACGACTTTTACATCAGAAGTTGCGGATGATGTCCAGTAGCTGCTGGAAACGCGGCTTGGCCAAAATGCTTGGTCCCTATGTCGGCGGGGTTGTCGTTGGTGGGGATGTAGTGCGTCGAAATCTTCCCCTCGGTGACCAGCTCGCGGATGTAGAAGTAGCGGAGAGCAATGTGCTTGGTGCGAGAGCTGAACGATCGGTTCCCGAGCGCATGCAGAGTTGCAGTGTTGTCGCAGTGAAGTGGCACTTGAACGAACTGCTCCCCAAACCCAAGCTCCGTCATCATGTTCATGCAGAACACGGCTTCTTTCATCGCGAGTGCCAATGCAACCAGCTCAGCCTCCATGGTGGACATGGCAGTCAGGCTTTGAAGGCCCGACTTGAAGCTAATTGGTGCTCTGGCCAACATCATGATGTAACACGACGTCGACTTGCCGTTGTCCGGGTTGTTAGTCCAGTTAGCGTCCGAAAAGGCTGTGAGCTTAGAACCTCCCTTCTTGTACACTATGGTGAAGCTGGTGGACCCCGCCAGGTACCTCAGAATGTGCTTGGCCGCGACCATGTGCACCTTCGACGGTTTTGACATAGCACGAGAGAGCTGGCTCGAGCTGTACATTATGTCATACCTGAGGACAGAAGACAGGTACATGACCGTGCCGGCGATCGCTTGGTACCGTTGCGTCTCCTCGGCGTTGAGCAGTGTCTCCTCCGGCTGCTTAGTGGAGAGCTCGGGTCCGTAACCAGGGGTCAGCGTTGGCTTGCAGTTCGCGAAGCCGAACCGCTCCAAGGCGGACTTGGTGTATTCCTCCTGGTCTATGGTGAGTGTCTTCTCCGCCCGGTTCCGGGTGACCTGTAGCCCAAGTACACGTGACACATCGCCCATGTCGGTCATATTGAACCGGTCCATTAGTTGTGTCTTGATCTTCTCGATCACTTCGATGTTACCACCAATCACGAGTAGATCGTCCACGTAAAGTGTGAGGATGATGGTGACACCGTTGTGCTTGTAAATGTATACGCACGTGTCAGATTTCAGCGGGACGAAACCGATGATCTTGAGGACGGGGTCAATGGTGTGAAACCAGTTCCCGGGGCTTTGTGCTAGCCCGTAGAGGCTTTTCTCCAGCCTCATGACTAGAGGACCTCCATCCTTGTCCTTGCTCTCATATCCAGGGGGTTGCGCGACGAACACTTCCTCTTCAATGTCCGCATACAGGAAAGCTGTCTTGACATCAAGCTGAATGACTTCCCAGTCTATTTCCACAGCTATAGCAAGCACCATCCGAACACTCTGCAGCCTGCAAACCGGAGCGAACGTGTTGCCGCAGTCTAGCCCATGTACTTGGTTCCAGCCTTGCGCGACCACCCGCGCCTTGTAGGAATTATCGGCCTTACACTTCAGAACCCACTTTGAGTTGATGATCTTCTGTCCCGGAGGAACAGTAGAGCGCGGAACGAGCTTGTAGACCTTGAGTTCATGCAGGCTGTCCATCTCCTTATCCGCAGCAGCGCGCCAAAATGAAGCTTCCGGTGTTTTCATGGCGTCGTAGAACGACTTAGGGATTCCCGGCTGCATAGTCTGCACAGCATATGCGTACTCTGCGAACCGAGGCATGTCGTCCTTGTGGGCGACGTCCTGATACTCCCCCATCGTGGAGTATGCGAAATTTAGGCGTCGGAGTTCGCTGACAGTCCTGGCGTTAGGTGTACTAGCAGTAGCTCTGGTAACAGCCGGTGTAATCGCGCGGCTTCCGCGCGACGCAGACCCACCTCGCGAAGAACCACCACGCGAAGCAGATCCGGAAAGCAAAGATCCCGATGGCGAAGCACCCGATGGCGAAGCACCCGATGGCGAAACACCGGATGGCGAAGCACCGGATGGCGAAGCACCGGATGGCGGAGGACCCTGCTCGGCAGGGCTTACTCCCCCAGGCGGAATAGATGGAGTAGTGGCTGCAGTATCAATGCCAATGTCGCGGTTGGTGACATCATGGATTTGCCCTATAAGTGTAGTTACTAACGGATCTGCAGCGTCTATGTTAGGAGAAGGCCCATGGATGTCTATGTTAGACGTGTGGTCGCGCACATCCCTTACCAGGTCGTCTCCTTCGTCATACGTAAACTCTCCGTCGTCAAAGCCACCGACCTCCAGGCGAGGCAGTGCTGAGGGCGTCTCAATGAAGACGACGCTTCGACTCTCCCTCACACGCTTCGTCGCCGGGTTGTAGATCCGGTAAGACTTGCTGTCCGTGCTGTACCCAACGAGGCGTCCTTCCCAAGCACGCGACTCCAATTTCTTGGTGTGGGTTTCTACATGCACAAACGACCTAGCCCCGATCACCCGAAGGTTCCCGAGGTAAGCATCCTTGCCGTAGAGTGCCTTGTAGGGCGTACCGTTGCTCAACGCCGTATGTGGGACCCGGTTGCTTAGGTAGACTGCCGCCTGCATCAACTCCCCCCAGAGAAAACTCGGGAGACCCGAATCAGTAAGTAGACAGCGCACGATGCCAGCAAGCGTCCGACCTGCCCGCTCGTTCGCGCCGATCTGCTGTGGGGTGTTGGTAGACGCAAACTCCAACTGGATTCCAATGTCGACACAGTACTGGCGGAACTCCGAACTCGTAAACTCTGTACCTTTGTCCCCCTTCAGCCGGACCAAGCGCTCTTTGGACGGAATCACAACGGCCTTGTTGAACAGCTCGAGGGAGTCAACGGTGTTTGTCTTGCTCTTGACGAGGAATATCTCCTTCCACTTCGTCAGTTGGTCAACAAACTTGGTGACGAAAGCGTAACCGCCCAGTGCTAGAGGGCTGATAGGCCCCATGGTGTCTACGGTGACAAGCTCAAAAGGTCGGTCCACGTCATATAATGCTCGCTTCGGGTGGGGTTGTTGCTCACGTTTGCCGAAGGGGCAGACGTCGCACGGCGTCAGGTCACCTTTGTAGGCAACGCCGCTGCACGGCGTCTGCCGCAGAACATTCATGCTGTTGCGATTGACATGCCCCATGCGACGGTGCCACAGGTCGGCCGATACCACCTTCAAGGCAGCACCGCCGTTAGGCTTCACGGAGACCCCTGCACGGCCCTCCAGCTCAACTTCGATGGAGCACATGGTCTTCCTGGTCGCTTCGTCAACACCCAGGTTCTTCATCGGCAGGACAAGGTCGTCTTTCTCCAACCGCGGGTTGTCCGGGTAGAACAGCGAAGCCATTCCTCCCAGCATTGCCTGAGAGACGGAGAAGAGGTTCGTCCCCAGCCCAGGCACGACGATTGCTCGGAAGGAGAAATCCCGCTTGTTCCCACCGTCATCGGCAATGGCGCCGTTGATAGTGCCGGCAGCTACCCCGTGCAGGATGTGCTGGCCAGCCGCGACGATTTCGTGGGGAACCAGAAGAGGTTCGTAATCTCGCATCAAGGCAAGCAGTCCTGGAGTAAGCTCCGGGTCTACGAAGTTGTAGGACGCTCCGCTGTTCACCAGCATACGGATGACGGAACCATCGGTGAGAAGCCCACCCCCACCATACAGGTCGGGAGTGGTCACCATGAGCGCTCGGAAGATCCCTTCCGACAGACGGTGGTTGGTCGGTGACTCCGCCGGAGCAGACGCAGGCGCCGCCGGCGCGACGGCGAGCCCCGCGGTGATCACCCCAGTACAGGGGGGCGGCGCGGCCGCCGCTGACACCGCGTGGAACGAGTACCCGAAAGTGTTCTGTGCCGGAGAAGAAAGTGGGGCCATGTGGGCGCTCCCGACGTGAGCGAAGCTAGCGTCGCTCACCGGTTGTTGAGGGGCTGCAGCCAGGTGTGCGCTCCCGACGGGAGCGAAACCACCATGGCCCGGTGTCTGCAGAAGCGCCAGGCGCGCAGATAGCGACTGGATCTCCTTTTGCGCCTTGCACTCGTTGTCGCTGTGCGTGACGGTCTTGTGATAGGAGCACCATTTTGGAGAAGGGTCGCTGCCGCTACCCTTCTTGCCCTTCTTTTTCCACGACGACTTTCCTGTCTTCGGCCTAATTTTCTTGGCCGGGGCAGGGCAGTCTCGCTGGAAGTGACCGTAAGCCTTGCAGTTGTGGCACTGATCCGTACTTGTTGCAGCCATCGCCGCTCCGCGGCCGACCACCGCAGGACCCGACGATTTCCTCGACTGCGCGTCGATGAAGTAGTTTGTAGCCGTCTTCTTCAACGCCTCCACGTCCGGAAACGGGCTCCGGTAGTGCATGTCTTGGAGGAATCGGTACTCCGAGGAGTGCGTAAGTGCACTAAGCACCAAATCCTCGTAAGATTCATCGGTGGTGGGCTCCCCCATGTCGTCGAGGCGAAGCTTGAGGTCGTCCATGTTAGCCAGGAAGTCGATGACGTTCTGGCCAGGCCGGAGCTTCGCGGCGTGGAGCTGTGTCTTGCAGACCCGACGGTATTCCTTTGTGTTGCCGTCGAAACGCTCCTTGAGGGCCGCCCACGCCGCTGCCCCGTCACCCATCTCACCCCCAGACTTCGCTTGGAAAGGCCTGGTGGTGATGTTTGCCGACCCGGTAGTGGAGAAGTAAACCAGCGAGTATAGCTGGTTGTTGCGGGCTTTCCATGTCGCCGTTGCTGCAACAGCATCAGTGTCCGTACCCACGGGGCACGGCTCCCCGTCGAGGATCTTGAGAAGTTCCTGTGAATGGAACCCCACTGCCTGGCGAAACTTCGCCTGCCATTCCCTGTAATCCCGTTGCTCTTTGCAAAGGCCAACGGATTCAAGGGTGCGTTTTAACGCGTTGAACGACGATTCCGCCATCGCTTCCCGACCCTAACCAGGGACCGGGGCTACGCGCAAGGCGCGCAGGCTTTACCCACACGTATAACACCCCGAGTACCGGAGTGAGCTCGACGCGCAATGGACAGTGCAGGGTGCTAAATTGCTACACGGATGTAGGCTTTGCAGGATTGCAGCACTGAAGCTCACAATACACGTCTTCCGGACACTCTCCAGTATCCGCCCAGACTTCTGTGCTCCGCGAGACACAGGTACAACCTACCACAGTTGACTAAGCTGCGGTGTGTGGCGTCGGAGGCGTCAACTCCGGCCACGTCCTGCAGGCACACGGGTCAGATGCACTGCTCAGACTTGTCGAATCCTCAATCTTACACACGCACCGCGAACCGGTACGAGAAAAATGGTCTTGGATGTAGACAGCACCTCGCGTGACGCCGCACGCGCAGGTAACGTGATGCGATTCACGTTGTATGGGACTGCCGCACCGGATGCAAACAGCCCAGTCAGATCCTCACCCTTAACACACGCTACCAAGTCGGCACTCAGCAGGTGGAAGGTGTCTTGGACAGACTACGCCTCGCGATACGACACGCGCAGGCGATTTAGGGAAATCGATTTGAACACACGCGGAACACCAGAGCGGTGCTCTGCACGCGCAAACCAACAACCCTGCACAACTCTATTCACCGACCGGAATCAACGCCTAGATGTTATGCTCCCGAATGCTTTACACACAGCAGTATCGTACTGAATGTGCAGCCGAGAACCCAGGTGATCAATCCGGATCCAAACAGCAGCCGGGTTGACTCAGTGTAGACCTCCAACAGGAAGCAGACTCCAGCAGAAGAGACCTTCGCGAAAAAATGTGTATGCACACTACTCGCCACGCTCACGAGGCTATCATAACCTGTTATTGGTATTGTGTGGCTATACCCTGGCAATGTAGGCGAAGGCTGTGTCCTCAGCGTAAGCCGAGTGATGACACCGGTCACGCAGTGACCAGGAGTGCGATACTCCGGTGTGGTAGTGAGAAAAATACGTGATAACACGTAAACACTGGCGCTTAGTTGGCCAACACACACAGATGAATTCCACAGAGAATGCAGGAGTCCAGATGACGGCAGCTTCCAGAGATGAACAGGCAGCTAGGTTACCATCACGATTCGTCGAGATCAACACGAGAGAGTGAGGTACTCGGTCCTACCAGCTCGGTCCTACCAGCAGATAGATATAATACGAATGCTATTCCTCCGCATAATATACGTTACATGCCGAAACGGTACATAGACTACGATCTACGATACAGTGCAGTGCTACTGAACATTGACTCATACATGGTCATGTTGCTAACATTTCCATAACATCTGCCTCTTAAATTGTAAGTATTTTCTGGTATTAACACCGCCTTCAACAATCCCTCAGGTACACTTCCGTCAGACGGATAAATATCGAGGTAAGGCTACCTGCATGCAGCTTCACGTGCTAGCTGAAACCCGCACACCAAACAATTTCCGTCGTCCTCCATATATTTAATATAGTCATCCACGACGGTCTTTCGGGCCCCGGGTAAGCGCTTAACATGGGACGCCGTTGGCTTTTGTTTTCCAGCCAACATTAGTCTATTAAAGAAACCGGCCCCAGCCATAATAAATTGGCAACAATGTCGCAACGGATAACGAATCGTTCGCGTAGAAAACTGATTTTCCGCGAAGAGATCGTAGGGCGGAATTAGATATGTGTCTTACGTTCCTTGATTCGAACGCGACAACATGCCCATTTATACGCGAACGAGGAAAAACAGCAGAAGGCGCTACTGATGTCGTGTCCAGGAGATGGTCTCGCACCTTTCCAACCCACAAGCCGTTTGCTAAGGCACCCTCCGGAATCGTATTTGTCAAGACGCCTCCGGAATCGTATTTCACAAGGTGGACCTATGCGCTGAGCCAGCCCAAAAATGCATAAACCATCGGCACGTTGTATATCGTGAGCCAGTACGAATTATAATATGAATTTGGAGGCACTAACTCTTACATAGCACTGCATGCGCAAAAAAACATGTATCTTAATTGTTTTTTTGTTTTTTTGTTTCGACTCGATCTAGACGAGATATTTGCGAAAACTCAAATACACCAACTAGTTACTTCTCCACGCAAGATTTGTAAGAAAATTGCCCTTCCCGATCAAGGCGAAAGGTGTTGGGCACACAGCGAACGACCTTCCGAGAAGACCGGTAATAGTTTCAGTGCCTAATTCGTCTCCCATCAAAATATATCGACAAATCACGATTTCCACGCAGTACGCAAGTAGTCACGATCGTTTTTTGTTTTTCTGCGATGCCACATACATCCAAATTAGCGAGTTACGGCCTCAACATTTAACCTGGTACTTGCACGACATATATATGCAAAGGAACGGGAGGCCCACCAATTGTCGTTTTATTTATATGACAGGTTAATGTCGCTCATGATTTTTTGCGTATCTTTGTATCGGTCTTATCTCTCGAACGAAAAATACGGCTTGCTTTCAATTTTCAGATTGGTGCCTTTTCAACACCGTGTCACGAAATCGCATTCAAAGTCGTAGTATTGGGCCGGGTGTGCACAATCAACCAATTTGGCACCACCTCGGCTGGCCCACCTCAAATAACATTGTGTACACGCGTGCAACTTGCCCTGGGCTGACTCGTCGAACCCGTACACACTGAGAGCTGAGTCATCGAGGATACCATCAGTATCATCATGTAATGTGGAAAATTGCGAAACTCCGACATTAATTACTCGATTATGCGTTTGTTTCAAGACAACCTGTCGCTTCGAATACGTCATTCTGAGGTATTTCACACACGTCAACAAGCGTTATTCGGGAACACAGGTCCTCGTGTTGCACACACCCCAAGGAAACCTGAACGCAGAGAACGGGTTCATATGGTTGCGTGTTACCGTTAGTTTCAAATGACGGCGATAGATAATTACCTTTTCGGAAACAGTACATACAGTAAACACAACTCACCGTGTAGTGCCCACTAACATGAGTTCGTTAAAATACTCGATAGCCCCCAAGATAGGTTCGGGTCAAAGTGGGGCTGTTGATTCGACGCTGTCTCTGCACCGTTGTTGACCTAGCGCGGTATCGATAGCTGCAAATGAGCGTGATGGTGAAAATACTGGGGCAGGATCGTTACGAACGACGAACCCGGGCTCGCGAAGGACTGGGGCTTGTTGTATCTGTGCATCTACAACAGCCGAAAGAAAGGTAGCAGCCAATAGCAGCAAACTCACCGTCAAGCTTTCAACTCGTGCTAGATTAAGCGAGAAGCCGGGGGTCAGGTAAGAGACAAAGGATCCGACAACAGTTGTTACACAAATGACGAATACCTAAATCCAGAGCTATATGGTAAAAGCTATACACCCTCGTCAGATATGGGCGGCTCGTCGCCAGGAACTAACTGATCAATCCTATATAATACCTTGGTACATTTGTTTTCCTGGATATTTCAAGTTTGCCTTCAAGTCAGAATTTAATTCGAAATTTGCAGTAACGTGTCGGGCACGTCTCCGAATTCGAACAAACGCCCACTCTGCCCAACGGACGTTGTTAAAGCTGGACTTATAGTCCTCCTACGGTATATCTGACCTCCAGCTTTCATCGAAATGTTTGGCTCACGTCGGAGCCGCACCTACTAGTCTCCACAGCGCCAAGCCCTCGGCCCCTACTGCTACTGCTGCCGTCGATGCCGTTGCTGCCACAAGCCGTGCGCTCATCAGAGTGTACTGTCGTGTGTGGTGGGGTCCTTGCTAACGTAGCAGGTATATTCTGGGCGACAAGCACTACTAGTAACTCATGGACGGGTGATATGACTTCAGGCAGGTGTACATGTGCTCCCTTCTGTCTACTGTGTGGTGCGCCTTCGCCATCATCTGGAAGACCATGGTTGCCACGATATATATATCGAACCATACCTGTTCATATCACGTCTGTCTGCGGTGTCCCGGGAATTTGCGGAGGGGTACGCCATAAAAAAAATGCGCACGTGCTTCTCATTACTCGCCCCGCGATTAACTACTGACCGGTAACTTCCCTGGATGCTACGTACCGAACAATCTGCGTCGAATATAACATCATTTCGACGACTAAGTTTCGATTTCAATATTTTTTCGATTATATTTAGACGAAGATGTCCTTTGACAGACTTCGAACCGCTTGACAGACAATCTATCAAGGAGCTCCAAGAAGACTAGAACAATAATATTCAGTTGAGTTTGGCCTCGACAGTAGAGGTCGGTATCATATATATCACAAATTGTGATGTATTATATGATACCTGGTATGTGATATATATGATATAAGCGTATCAATCATCACAAAAAACCCGTGATACGGTATATCATGTCATATCATATCATATCATATGATATAGAAATATCATATTATATGATATGATATGTGATAACAGGTATGATATTTTATAGGATAAAAGTCACCATTTCAGCTTTTTTTGCGGCTAGTAGCCAAGGACGTTCTTGGGTTGGGGTGTACTGCTCTTGCACTTCTCGTCAGCACATTATCCTATTATAGTCAACCATTCAAATACAGTGTCCAGCGTAAGCATTAGTGGGGCAAACCATGTAATACCTGGTATAGTACTCGTATAACCTTTGCGAGCACACGTTGGGAGGAAGGGTGGGTGATGATGATGCACACAGCCAGCGACATGATGAGCTGTAAAGTAACAAGCAGCAATGTACTCATCGCATGCTGCCGAGTTGTTGGAAGCCTTGACAAGTATTTAGTGGGTATTTAATTTTGAATAGTATTTTAGCTGCTCTACCAGGCTCTACTCGCCTACACATACTCGTACTATACAGCAGCAGTAGGCTAAAATATTACCAGCTATGCTCGTACCAGGTATGTATGTAATGTACGTACGCACCCATTATCTGTTACAGCACGTGTTTCGCTTCCACCGAATAAACAAGGCGCACATTGCTATGAAGTAATACCCACGCAACAACCAGAAATACTTCGGGCCCAAGGCATGCACAGCGGCTGTGCAATCACCAATAAATAATGCTCGCAACATTTTCTTGCGCTTGTCCTCAAGATAGAGTACCATGAAGACTGTAAATAAATGTAATAACACTGACGACACCATATATATATATACTACAATCTCGACCGTGGAATCAAGAGGAACTCTGTCTTGATACTAACTTTAAACTAGTTAACAGAAGCCGCAATAATACGACTTTAATAAATCACCAGCACAAAGGTAAACGTAATTACAACTCCAACTTCAACACGAACCACAAAACCATAGCATGAGAACTCCGACTATACACTACTCCTGCAACACGAATGATGAGGCCTCCGACTAAAGCAAGAAACTACAAGAATATCCGACGAACACTACTTTGACTACATCATTGCTACAAAATACGCTTCGAAGCACAACTAACTTCGCTCGTAGATAAACTCCATAGCAAGATGCCGTAAGTACTTCCTAACACAGGGAACAGACAATGCTGTGATTACCAAAGCCCCTGGTTTGAGTGTAGGAACACAATATTCTCAAGTTTTTCATCTGTAAGCCTGGCGCGTTTCACAGTTAAGTTACTGTGATTCCGGCGGTAGAAAAGAGGCGTTCCGGAGACGCCGACGTGGCTTGAACAGCGAGGTAACTCCTCGCCAGCGGTGTCAAAGTAGGATAGATCTCCTCCTTGGACTTTCACCATGCTAGTGGACCCCCAGCGTTTCGCACGCTTTCGAGCGAAACTGAATCCGACTTGCGGTACCGTTTCAGCTCGCCCACGTACTCCTTCGCCAGCCGTTCAGCCCGCCCAGGCTGTCCCGTCAGTTTGGGCACCTTCCTCCCCCTCTTTTTCGTATTTCCCTTGGGAACGGGGCCACCCACCCCTTCCGCTCCACCTACCCCGTTCTCTCCATCGTCTTCCGCCCCACAGTCGCTACCGCTTCCGGCACTCTCGTCCTCGTCAGACCAGCCAAAGGCAAGATCAAATGCGCGGCCTTGCTTAGCCCTTGCGGGCATACGTGACAAGGCGCTCGTGTCCGGGGCGACCTCCACCTCGTGTTCGCGGTCGTCACAGCGATTGTTTCCCTCGCGCATGCGGTGGTCCTCCTCCATGGCGTCGTCGTCTGCCTTCTATTTGTCCATCTGGATGAGATCCTGCCGGGTCGGCAAGAAGTATCTGACGAGGCATCATAAGCGGTTTGCAGAATGACGTCAACGCATGATGCACGAGTCGAAAATGGGCACTCCATGCAACATTTTTGAAGGTACACCACAAGAAGCTCTACCAAAATCTACACAGCACAGAAACCCGACCATATACATTGCAAAACACAAACAAAGTGCAATCCTCACACTTCCTTCCATTTTGGGATTGGTCGCTTGAGGGCAACCCTTTGTCCGCGGGTCAAGGGCGGCCGCAATGCGTGGGAGATAATGAGGCTCCCCGGTCTTCCTCTTCGAACGCGCTCAGGCAATGGCTTCCTCCGGATATCACCGGGCAAGCATGTTCATGTCGACAGCAAGCGCAACATCTTGAACCTGCGCCAAAGCAAGATTGTTCGACACTGTGGAAACAAAACGGAGCGTAATTCCACATGACCTTCGCCTGAGTAAAACATGGAGCAAAGCTGGAGATTGCAGCAGGCCTACGTTGCCTACCGTGCAAGAACTCCAGGTATATTGAAGCGGGACTTGACCCAGATCGTGCGATGTCAGTTCTTGCGGTAGCTGCTGTAAAGAGAGAACAGTTACAACCTTGACAAACAAAGCTCAACACAACCAACGCTGAAAATACGCAAACTATGCGTGGTACCTCACCTCTTTGCACACCTTCCCGTCCGTTTGGACAGAAGACAGGACCTCCACCATCCAACACACTAACAAGTCCACATTGCTGATCGTGACGTAGCTCTCGCCCTCTACATGCCTCTGGAGCTCCCTTGGCTCGACTAAAATTGCCAGCAGATCTTTGCAGATAATCAACTGGCGATCAGTCAAGTTCTTGGCGGGGGTCTTCGGGTCCTTCCTCTCAAGCTCTTGGCACATGGTAGATATGGCTATCTGGTTCTTGGACACCAACGTCACCAGATCCGTGAGGGTCCACCACCTCGTCTCCGAAAAAGTCGACAGCTTCTTGTCGGGCAAGTTCCACCCTCTCTGCGCCCGTTTAAGCTCGTCTCTTCCCGGAGCCCAACGATGAGTGAAAGCCACGATCGCCTTTGCCGCTTGGATTGCCTGCAGAAAGCAGGAACGTGTGGCGGCACAGTAGTAACATGAGGAGACAGGCTTGGATAACAATTATGAATACAGAAGAAAAGGCGCAATCCATCCCGCCAGAAATTAAAAGGCGTGACTGCTACTCGACTTCAGGGAGCATTATATTTGCAGCGGTACCATTCAAGGCACCCATTTTCAGAGGTAGGTGTATAAGCCTGTTTTCCCACTGTAAAAGTAATAATTTTCAAACCACTCGTGGGTAACGCAAACAGACGACACAGCTGTATGATGGGCAGCCGTTATCTAGCTGATATCTAGCGATGGGACATATTTCACCTCTTTGACTTCGGGATGCTTCGCTACTACGCCGGTTGAAAGCTCGAGGGCGTGGTTGCTGCAAGCCAGCCAAGGCACGTCCATGAGAAGAACTGCCTTTCTCTGGTTTGCAGCAGTGTCAGTTATTAAGGCGGTGATGTTGGAGTGGACGATGCAACAACCGCCCAAGATCTCGTCGTTGAGCTCAGCGATCCTGTGGGCGAGACGAACGGAACGTGTTCACCAAAAGCATGGAACGAGCAAAACCAACTTCAGCATGGTGTACGGAATGCAGAGTACTGAAGAAGCTCACCAACAAAAATGTACCAGTCTTACTCTGTTCTCGCACCTGGTATATATGATTTTACGAGATGTTGGACAGCAGGAGCAATGCTAGATTCGTATAATTTATAGTCTACCACCAGCAATGTTCGGCTGAACGTGCAATCTCCATTCAAGCAGCAATGTATCGGCACACAGAAAACTATTTCAACGCAAAGAAAAAGGAGCAAAAAAAATAAATACTATTCAAGCATGAAGACAGGCAAGAAAATGTTCCAGATAGAAAGAGCAGTGCATAAGTGTATACCTGGTACACCAAACGAGGGCGATTGGGCAATATTACGGCTTAATTATTTTAAATGCTTCGGCGCTGCAAACGGTGCCCAAACTTCAAAGAAGTAACGGTGGATAAAAACGCATGTACGTACGGTCAAGCAGGTGTAATATAATCGGAGTAAAACATACAATACAACATAATAAAAGAGAAACTACAGTGAAAAATGTACTATTTAATAGGTATGTATCAAAGAGAACATTCTACTAATAATATTAAGATTGTGTACGTGTCAGAAACAATGCTGGTTTGAGCCCACAACACGTTAGGAATTCCGGCTGGGACCGAAGATGTGTTTCTTTATACAGATAGAGGGCCCGCGCTTTACCTCTGTGAGATGTCTGGTATACAACAGATGATCTAACCTTTCTCCTGTCTAGCAGCCGTCCAGCTTCCGGCACGCCAGGGTGTACCCCTTGAGTTGGTTGTCATCGTCGTCGACGACGCGAGCAGTAAGGCTACAGTAATACTGGCCGGCTCGTAGCTCACATACATCACCCGTGAGGGCTAAAGGTTTCCCGTCAATCTTAGCCCGCAAGAGGTTTTGCACCTCCTCCGTCTTGTCCGCCACCGCGTCCACCAAAGTCTTGACGCCAAAGGACTGAAAGTCAGGCTTGCGAGACAGACCGCAGATAGATCATGTCGCGGAAGATCGGGGATTCGACAGTGTCGAATCCTTGAGGATCTTTCACCACGTAAGAAATATCAGCGCGTTCCTGGCCTCCTTCGTCAGGCCGACCTGCACATATGGGGTGATGCCCCCAGTGCGTGAGGTAGCTTCTACAGCCTGATGCTTCTGCGCAGTTTCGGCCTCCTGAACAAGCGTGTGCTTCTTTGTGGTGCTGCTGCAGGTGGTGTAGCAGATTCGATAGCGCTTGGCAGCTAAGTTGCTTCGAGCAGATCAAGCACATACATGGCGGTATTGAAGATTTTTCCTTCGCACACACCCCACCGAACAAACTGCCAGGCTCTTCCCTTCTTGAACACGGCCCGAACGTTGCTGTGGACAGACAGGGAAAGTCTGCCTATATTGACTGTGCTTAGTAGACACGACGTAGATGTTTCATTTAGTATCAGGGAGTTCCATATATTGATGTGGGATTATTAGAGCGGGAGATTAATTGTGCCTGCAATGTGATGGATAATCGTGTGGATGCGCCGCCACCTGAGTCACTCGACAGCACTGATACGTAATAATATATATAAGAGAAGTTCCGTGTTATTGTCTGGAGTCAACCACGCGTTCCCGTGTCAGCTGCGTCTATACCTTTAGAGATCAATCAACACACTAGTGAAGAACCGGTGATCTTCTATTGGCAAGCGTAGCCGAGGCCAACCTAGAGAGGTGGGAACCTTCCGACATGTCTGGTTCAGATGGCATGTCTAGTCAGGAAACAAGCGTGGCCATGGAAGAGATGCTGAGGATGAAAGAGAAAATCGAGATCCTGGAGAAGATGATAGAAGAGCAGAAGCTGGGCGCCGAGAGGAACGCGCCGCAAGAAGGAATGGAAGGGGGGGCCGGTGGGGGGGCGAAAGGAGAAGCAGCTGCGAGGGAACCAGCAGCATCGACGGTGACGACACCCTGGGCTGGGAGCCCGTCCAGGCATGTCACCAAACACTTCTTTATACCGCCCTAGTTTGTCCCAGTCGAGACCCCCCAAATTCGATAACATAGAAGACCACTTTAGTATGTGGCGTAGCAAGTTCGAAGCGTACCTGTCATCCCTAGGGTGCCTTCATGTGTTAAGCACGTCAACCCCTGTTATGGTTGGTGACGTGAGGGTGTCGGAAGAGGAGCTAGCATCGAGGCATTCTCCTCAGGAGATTAGGGATGCCCGATTAGTTTATGGACTGATGATGGAAGCAATGACTGGATACGCAATGGCTGAGTTCAGAATGCAGAAGGCAATGTCGCCAAGTGGTGCATGGAAGGAATTAGAAGATTACTACATGCCAAGGACAATAGCGGCCACCCATAGACTGAAGAGAGAGTTTACAACCATCAGAATGATCGAGGAAGAAAACCCCGTGCTGTTCCTAGGGAGGGTTGATAAGGCAGCAGATGAGCTGGCCATGCTTGGCTGTGGGATGAGTGTGGAAGAGGTTAACCGACATATCGTGACGAACCTCTCGCCTCTATATATGATAGAAAGCAAGTCCGTTCTTTCCCGCCCGTCCATCCCCCGTTCCGAGATCGATATGAGATCATCCACGATGCGTACGCAAACGATAAGGCAGATAAAGAAATGGTTTCCAAGGCGTTGGGTGTGCAGGGAGTGGGAAACCAGCATGCTTTGTACGCCGGAGGTGTGCAGCCTACCAGTGGTGGAGGTGCGGGTCCAGGAAGGGAAAGGAGGGACAGGAGAGGCGGGAGGTACAAGGGTGGGCAGCAGCCGCAGCAGCAGCAGCAGTATCAGCAGCAGCAGCAGCAGCAGCAGCAGTATCAACAGCAGCAGCAGTATCAGCAGCAACCACAGCAGCAGCGGCAGCAGCAGCAGCGACCCCAGCAGCAGCAGCAGTACCATCAACAGCAGCAGCAGCAGCAACAACCCCAGCAACAGCAGTACCAGCAGCAGCAGCATCGTCCCCGTCGGCATGATGGCAACCGGGGAGGAGCTTCGCCAGGGGGAATTACCGGCCCCAAATAGCGTTGGGATGCCGTGGCCTGCAGGTACCGTTGGGATAACTCCGGTCTCGACCCCTTCGGTGCGGGTGGGGCGGTCCCGCCCATGGGTTGGGTACCTACCGAGCCACCACCAGGGGCAATGCCCCCTATGCCCCCGCCACCCGGAATGACTCCGGCGGGCTGGGGTTTCCCGCCGAACAACACGCAACCGAGGAGCAAGGGGGTCTGTTTTCGGTGTGGCAAACACGGCCACTACGCCGCAGCTTGCCCGGCAGCCGCCCCGCAGATGAACGTCGCAGTCCCGAGTACTGCTGCCCCTCCCCCTCAACAGATATACTACAGAGGTGGCTGGCAGCAGGAGACGCCCTACGGCAGTGGTGGGTATACCTCAGCCGGAGCTTTCCCGTCACAACAACCCTCCTCGAGCACTTTCCCTTCCCCTGGCCCAGCGAACAACGGCAACCCTACGCCTACGTTCGACCCGCACCTCCTCACCGCGCAGTTTGCGCACCAAGGCAAGAGTATTTTTAGCGACGATTTGTTTTGGGCTAGTGGGAGGGAAGAGTGGGTGGCGGATTCGGGAGCAACCTTTCACGTAACTGGAAACCCCTTTGGTATGGTAGGCTGTTACCCCCCTCCCCCCGGTAAGAGTAGTTTGGTCGTCGGTGACATGAGGTCACTGAAGGTCGAGTATTTCGGACAGATTCCGATGGTAATGCACAGCCCGCAGTGTGATGTCCAGGTTAGGCTTTTGGACGTAGCCTACGTGCCCGGTGTTCGGTTCAACCTGTTTTCACTTCACGCAGTAATGCTGAAATGCCCGGTGACTTTAGATTCCCAGGGAGCTCACTTGTTGGATGGGCAATTGTCCTTTATGCGTAAGGACGCAGGTTCGTACGTAGACGCCACGCGGACTGTAGAGACCCCGATTGCTGCCGCTGTTTTGGCTCCCGGAAAAATGCGGAGGATTGATATTAACGACCTTCACGTTTCCCTTGCCCACTCCCATGCTGACACTCTCCGTGAGACGGCACGCCAGATGGGCATTAAGGTTTTTGGGGAGTTGGTTTGGTGTGCTGGATGTTCTGAGGCGAAGGGGAGGAGGATGGCGGTGCCATGGACGACCGAGTGCCGCTCCACCAGGCCCCTGGAACGTCTGTTCGTGGATCTGTCGGGACAGCAGTCGACGTCTGCTGGCGGTGCGCAGTACATGATGATGATCGTCGACGACTACTCGCGACTGGGATGGCCGTATTTCTTGAAGCCGAAGTCCGACGTCCCGAAGGTCTTCGCTGGTTTTCTGGCCGACATCAACGCCAAGGGTGTTCCGTCCATCGTGGAGTGCCTTCGCTCGGACAACGGCACCGAGTTCACCAAGGCGGAGTTCGTGGAGCTGCTCAACCACCACGGTATCCGCCGCGAGCACACGCCCGTCGATTCTCCGAAGCATGACGGCGTGGTCGAGCGGCGAATTGCGATGACGCTGGAGCTTGCAATGGCGTCCCGCCTGGAGGCCCCCCGCCTGTTCGGCGATGCAAGGATGCCGGCGACTGAGCCCCTTTGGGCTGAGTCCTGCGTGTACGCGAGCGACGTCATCAACATGACGGCAACGGTGAGGGACAAGCCGGAAATGCACTCGACCGTACCGCAAATTTTACGGGAGAGCACCGTTTGCGAGGCTGCTCCCATTTTTGAAGCCAGGTTTCCACCACGTCAGGAGGAGCTTGAAGACCGAGCCGAAGGCGGAGGCTTGTTTCTACCTCAACGGCGGCAACCACCACGCAGCTGACTGCAGCAAGATTCTGCTGGCATCTGGCCGGAGGTCGTTCTCCCGCGACGTCACTTGGGAGCACCCGAGGAAGCCGTTCGTGTGGTTACTGCCTTCAGAGGAGGAGAGCTCCCCGCCGCCGCCGTTGCCGTCACCACCGCCCCCGGGTACGCCGGAGCCTCTGAGAGGCCCTGACGTATGGCCCGAATTACCGTCCCCATCCCCACTGCTGCCGCCGCTACCGACGTCATCACCGCCGCTACCGCCGCCGCCGCCGCCGTCGCCGTCGCCACCGCCCCCGCCGTCACCGTCGCCGTCGCTGCCGCCGTCATCGTCACCGCCGCCGCCACTGCCACTGTCACCGCCACCGCCGTCGCCACCGCCGCCGCCGCCGCCGTCGCCGTCGCCGCCGAGATCATCGCCGTCGCCGCCGCAGCAGTCATCGCAGTCACAGCTTTCGCAGCGTGCTGCTCGGGAACTGGGTTCTTATATCCCGGACCCGGAGGATGGCGACGTACTGAGGGGGCGGACCAGGGGGGAGACTGCACGACACCAGGAAGGTGGCGGCGGTGTGCAGGGTGGTCGGACAGTGGGGGAAGCTGGACGACACCCGGAGGAAGGGGACGTACTGAGGGGGCGGACAAGGGGGGAGACTGCACGGCACCAGGAGGGTGGCGGCGGTGTACAGGGTGGTCGGACAGTGGGGGAAGCTGGACGACACCCGGAGGAAGGGGACGTTCTGAGGGGGCGGACAAGAGGGGAGACCGCGCGGAACCGCGAGGCTATGGGGCATGGGCTGCTATCGCTGATGGCAGCACGGGAAGGTATAGGCCATGTACTTTTCCACCAAGCCCCACCGCGCGAGAATCCTCCCCTTCCCACGCGCCCGGCAAGCGAGCTTTCGACGCCGAACTCGTATGCTGAAGCGTGTGTGGACGAGTATTCGACGATCTGGAGGCAGGCGATGGACAAGGAATATCATGGACTGGCGGACGCGGGGACGTTTGGAGCGACGTAGCAACCAGAGGGGCTCAACGTCATCTCGGCGAAGTGGGTGTTCGCCTGGAAGTCCAACGAGCATGGTGATGTGGTGCGGGCGAAAGCAAGGCTGGTGGCACGAAGTTTCAAGCAGCGTGAGGGTATTGACTTCTTTGAGACTTTTGCTCCGACCCCTGCAGCGTCTTGTTTCCGTTTGCTGGGTGCCGTTGCGTGCGAGTTGGGTCTGGATTTGTGTCATTCTGATGCTGAGCAAGCGTTCGTGCAGTCGAGTTTGGATGAGGATGTTTTCATGCGACTGCCCCCTGGCTGCGGCGAAATGTCCGGTAAGGTAGTCAGGTTGAACCGCAGTCACTATGGCTTGAAGCAAGCGTCGAGGTCGTGGCACAACCACCTTCTCACTCACATGAAGAGTCTAGGCTTTGAGCAGAGCCCCGCTGACGCGTGTGTCATGAGGTTGGTCGAGTCGGGCTCTGTCTCCATAGTAACAGTGGTTCATGCGGATGATATTTTTGCTGTAGGGCGCAAGGCTAGGTGCGATCAGTTCTGTGAAGACCTGAACAGCCTTGTTCCGATCAACAATCTGGGCGAGTTGCGGTGGTATGCTGGTTGTTGTTTTTCGAGGGATTGGGATGCTGGTACTTTGACGATTTCGCAGCAGGCGTTCGCTGAAAGGACCGCGGCGAGGTTTGGTGTTAGTTCCGGGAGGGATAATCCGCTTTCGACTGGTGTGAAGCTCGAAGAGTTCGACGAGAATGAACCCGTGGGTGATTGGCCTTTCCGCGAGTTGGTGGGGTGCTTGATGTGGCTTGCGAACCAAACACGACCGGATATTGCGAACGCGGTGAGGGCGGTAGCGAGGTACACGAATAGGCCGAGGGAAGTACACTGGGAGACAGCGGTCGGTATTTTAGAGTATGTTTTTTCTACGAGTGATTTCGGCATTACGTTTCAGAAGGGTAGCGGGCTTGAACTGGTAGCGTTTGCGGATGCGGACTACGCCAACAAAGCCACTGACAGGGGGTCAGTTTCAGGTGGGGCTATCATGTGTGCTGGGGCGTGTGTGCTGGTTTTCTAGGACGCAGAAATGCGTTACGCTCTCGACCACTGAGGCCGAATATGTAGCACTAGCAGACACTATCAAGGAGGCGATGTTCTTGCGCTACGTTTGGAGTTTCATTTTTCCGGGGTTCGGGGAGCGATGCATTACGGTTTTCGAGGATAACGAGGGGGCAAGGCACCTGGCACAAAACCCAGTGTGCACGTCGAATTCTAAGCACATCGATGTTCGACACCACTTATTGCGAGAGCTTATTTCCAAGGGGGAGTTTGTTATTACCCATGTAGAGTCGGAGGAGCAGCGCGCAGACTTCTTAACAAAGCCGCTCAACAACATGGTTTTTCGTTACCACCGGGATTTTCTGATGAGCCTTTGACGCCTTGTTTCCGAGATGTTTTAATTTACTTTTTTTGAGTGAAGAATGTGTTTGAACTATAAAATCGTTTTGTTTCTGGTAACGGATTTTAAAAGTTTTTTTTTTGGTGTTTTCCGAGTGGTCACAACGTCAAATAAATTTCCAGTGGGGAAACCTATGTGCTATCTCGCATTACCGTCGCGATCTGTGTATCTATGGCGGGAGTAGGGGATAAGGGGAGACTCTTGTCCGGAGGAACGGGGTTCCTCGCGATCTCTGGCATGAAATTTCTTGACTTGATTTTATTTTGATTGGCATGACCACTCCTGTGGTATTTTTCTGATGATACTTGTGATTTAGGTTTTTGACAAGGCTGAAGTGAGACTAGGAAGCGCCTGGGGGCGTGTGCGGTCCACATGAAAATGTTTTCCGACGAGGGAAGGTCTGGATAGTATTCGGAAATTGAGAGAGGTCGGTAGAACTGAAGAGATACTGTGATATATTTGAATCAATTCCGCGGAAAATGCCGTTTTACCTGGCTGAATCCGAGAAGAATGCCGTTTTACCTGGCATTGGATTTCGGTATTTTTATATGTTTGCAACGGAGAGAGGCTATGGATTTGAGCATTTGAATACTGGTTTGAGGATTTGAGTGTTGATTCGGGAATTTTATTTTTGAGTCACATGTTGGGTATTTGAGTTTCTGAAGTTCATATGAGTTGGTCATAAAGAAGAGATATGTCGACCCAGCGAAGTCGTACATTGTCATGTTGCCGACCTGGGGGGATATTGAAGTATGGTCCGTGTATAGTGAGCAGGGGGGATATTGACTGTGCTCAATAAGCACGACGTAGATGTTTCATTTAGTATCAGGGAGTTCCATATATTGATGTGGGATTATAAGAGCGGGAGATTAATTGTGCCTGCAATGTGATGGATAATCGTGTGGATGCGCCGCCACCTGAGTCACTCGACAGCACTGATACGTAATAATATATATAAGAGAAGTTCCGTGTTATTGTCTGGAGTCAACCACGCGTTCCCGTGCCAGCTGCGTCTATACCTTTAGAGATCAATCAACAGCCTATGAATACTCGTAGTTGGGTCTCCTTAGGTATTACGCAGGTAGAACAAAAAGCTAAAAACACAAAGCCGTCTGCCTGCTGTGGACAGGCCCAGTCTTCCTTCTGCGGAGAGCCGCGGACAGGTTTAATCTGCCTGCTGTGGATAAGCCCAGTCTGCCTTCTGGGGACAGGCCCAGTCTGCCTGCTGTGGACAGGCCCAGTCTGCCTGCTGTGGACAGGCCCAGTCTGCCTGCTGTGGGCAGGCACAGTCTGCCTGCTGTTGGCACAGGCACAAAAAAAACGTTATGATTTTGCATTTTGCACACGTTCCAGTACAGACATACATGTATGTATGTGCCTACACACGTTGCCGCACCTAGGAGGCTAGCTCGACGAACTGTGAACGATTATGCACCCCACCAGGACGAGAAAGCACCCCTCTTGAACTCCCTCCGTTCCTACCATTACGCGTTGTGTGGCTTGCGTGTGTGTCTGCGTACACAGAGCCCGCGGGAACTGGATTTGAGGGCGTGTGCGTCGAGCGCGGTGGTGAAAGGTGGACGGAAACAATGTTGAATCACACACACCAACTCACACACACACATACATACAAAAAAACTCAAAACCAGGCACCCTACCCTCGTACCCGAGCCGTTATGAAAAGGCTTTTTTTTTCCTTGGTAAAAAACCAAGTAAAAAAGGGTCGCTTCGCTCGCTCGCCTAATTAAAATCAATTTCGTGGGTTCAAGTCTCAACGAGAGTGCATACTCGTGAGGAACGTTTTTGTTGTAGAGGAAAAATTGATCCGCGAAAAGCGCCAAAGCGTGGGTTGGCTACGAGTGAGCACATTCGATCAAAATCGGCGAGCAAGTGAGTGGGAATGCTGAACCTACTTTGTTTTTCGAAACTTCACTGACTCTTTCCAGCTTCAATCGTAGGAGGTTTCACCCCCTCGGTTGTTTTCTTCTGCACAAGCTGTGGTAACATGTTTTGTTCCTTCTCCCCCCCCCGGTACAGGCCTTTCTTGGGTATGTTGGCATGTAGAGGGTTCATTAACATTCTCACTGATTGTCGATTTCCATCGAGGTAACTTAATTACTGACGCTTTAACGCTTTCCGCAAATCTCTTTTTTTTAAAGAAATGTCTGCGCCAGTATGCAACGGGAAAATCCCTTTTACCCACGAAATCAATGTTAGTGGGCACGCGGACCACTTACTAAGCTACCGGGGACGACGAATAATGAAGTCACGTACGGGGGGAAAAAAGGACACCTGGTACCACGGCGTGTAGAGGGTAGGAAAGACGACCACTGAGGGTATACAACCTCGTACGATTCAAGCCGGAAAGTAAAAGTGTTTGTAAACAAAAAACAAAGGCGAAGAAGAGGTTTTGGCGACGAGGACGTCCTCGAAAGAGGACACAGAAAGTGCTGTCGCATTGGCACGTTCACGAGAATGCACGAAAAACGTCATTTTACACATATTATTGTTGGTATCAATAGCAAGTTTTCACTTCTTCGGAATTCGTTCTTACCAGTACTCAGTTGAGTACATGGTAGGCACAATTCGATGCGAGTCGACGAGGGAAGAAAAGGCTGAAATCTTCTCGCGATAAAAATGTAGGCACGTACCGTGGCGGGAAGGGGGGAGAAGAGCCTGCTATGTGACCCCGGATCTGAGTTACGAGTTGGAAGGAGAGAGAGAAAAACATGCGCGAAGATAATGAATGGGATGAGAAAAAAAATAAAAAAAATGGTACCAGGTATCAGGTTTGACCAACACCTGCCCAGCTTCCGCAAAAAATAATACCTGGTAACAAGTAAAATATAAAATATGGAAAATGTTTAGATGACGAAATCCGTCAGCTGTGAGTACGACTGATGAAATAGTGGATACTCAACGTTTCCAGCTGCACAAGACGCCAGGTCTTTGTTTCTTTCATATTAGTAGTGCACAGGTAGGTGCTGTAGGGGTTGTGCATAATTTAATGACAGGTAGTGAAATGTCAGGCAAGTAATACGCCTGTTAATTTTGTGAAACTCGGAACACGTGTATTTCTCCGTAATTCGTGGTGGAAGTGGCTGACAACAGACGACCAGGAGTGGAGGTTGCACAGGAAGGGACACGTTGTGTGGGCGGGAGGTACCTGTATGTGGCAACCGTGAAGTTTATGATGACGGGACGGGACGGTATATTTAGGGTGTCACGACCGGACATGGTGGTAGTTTCCAACGGTAGAGGTTTCATAGTGGTGGTAGGACAGTAGATTTGCCTTGTCGGGACGAGACAGGACGATTGCAATTCCCAACTAATCGTATTTTTTCGGCGGGTGTATTTGGATGGTGGTCTTACCATCCGGTTCCGGGGCCGCCTTGGTGTTTTTTAGTAGTTCAACCAAGGTGATTTATTTGTACCTATTGTACCTCCGATCCAATAACTTCAAAATTAACCCTTTTAGGACCGCAGTCTCGTTTCGGGGACAATTGGGGACAAATGACTTGGAATTTGAGTAGTGTGGCCCCAAAACGGGACTAAAAGGGTTAAGATAACCAGTAGTAGCGTACTCCCCTGAATGGACGTGCATTGCTCAGACCGCAAGCTTCACACACCAAGTACATCGATGCGAGTACGGATACAAAAGTGCCTAAAACTTCGAAGGGCGACAAAGGACCAAGGAGGTTACAGCAATGGAAACTCAAGGACTGCCCTCCTTTTCGGATGCTATCGATGCTATCGGCATAGGACCATTCCAGTCTCGTCTCGTGCTAGTCTGCGGATTTGTGAGTGCTTAACACATCGGTATATTTACTTGTTTTCTACTTTCTAGTACGTGCTACGTACAAGTAGTATCAATGGTGCATGTTGGGAGGTGTTCAACCTTGTGTAACGTCTGTGTCAGGTTCTTACCATCTAACACGCAGGTTTACACACATTACATCTTGGGACGAGAACTAGACTCTCTATACTACCTAGTTAGCTTGGGGGGAGCACACACCGAAAATGGTATATTTTCAAACAGTTCTTTGAAGAGGTTGCATAGACGCATCGCTTGACGTATACGCTGGTGTTGGACATCGAATATAAATGTTGCGAAAGGTGAAGCAATAATGTGCCATCGTCGAATATAGTGCATGAGGCATGGGAGACAAAGCAGCTGCTTGGCCTCGCTGCTGCACGCTGCGGTCTTGACCCAGTGCTGGTGTTTGTGGAATGCTTGATGCTGTTGTTGTTGCCGCGGCGGCTAGCCGCCGTTGCGGCTGCAAATCCCGGTAACAAACCCAACTGCCCCATGATTTAGCCTTCTTGTGCTTGTAAGTAGGTGCTGCTGTGACCATTTTATTTCAGAAATCATCCCTTCCACGCTTTCCAGTTGAACTCGGAGGGAGTTTCACCGTCAGCGGTCCTCTTCTTGCCACGCCGTAGTTACCGGAGTCATCCCTTGTTCGCCACAGGTACTAAGAGCTTTCGTGTGTTGATCGTGCACAAGGTTCAGCATTCCCACTGCTCGTCGATTTTCATCTATTATCGGTAACTCACGGGTTGGCGCTTTCTGCTAGAAAAAAATGTTTTTTTCCAAAAAGATATTATCGTGCGAGTATGTACTCGGTTATAGACTTGAACCCACGAAAGTGAATTTAGTGGGCACGTCGACTACCTACGAAGCCACCGGAGACACGGATGATAATGAGCAAAGCACGATCGACGAGATATGAAATATAAAAAATGTTGATATTGGTTAAGCAACACCTTCGTCGCAAGTGAATAACCGTCCTCCCGGGAGGACCTCCCGCGCTAAAATAACGTCATGCTGCTGCGCACGCAAACCTCTCACGTGGAGCTTGGTTTTCATAGCCTGGCCCCCAAAGTTAGCATGCGTTGTGTCGACAACCTGTAGCCGTCAAGTCTATATACATCACTGATGTATTTGAAGTTCGACACCGCTTGCTGTTATGGGAAAAGATTGATCGAAAGCGGAAGACATTATAGCTATTTGCGGCGTGGCTTACGGGTGGTGACTTCGGTCATGAAACAATGGCACGTTGGCATGCGCTTCTGATGCCGATGCACACATCTCTGTGGAAACTACTGGTACTCCCGCGATTGATTAGATACCTAGCAGCCGCTGAAACTGTTGGGCCGATATGTTTGTACAAACGAGGCGGGCAGAATACTAGAACGAGAGAGTGAAGATATATAGATGGACCTGAAAGCCAACTACTGTTCTACCTCTTCAATACTGCCCCCTCTGTTCCTTTGGCTGGGACTTGCCTTTCGCGTCGGAAGTATATGCACGCCGTTGCTGGTACATGCCCACTAAAGCGTTGACAACTACGTGGAGATTTGCGAGGGTATACCTGGTCCAACAGTTTCACCGTCTCCTCTATAGACATATTAATAGAGATGTTATATCCGTGGCTTATCTAGAATACGAGAGGCATCTCCTTCTTAAGACTTCTGCGCTGCTCGACGTTTAGCTACCCTTGCATTTCACCCTTCCGCGCCTGCTGTAAATGTCTCTGCAAGAGGCATAGAACATACCTACCGCCCTGACTATTTCGGACAGCGTCCACCGGCAGAACTTGAGTTGTGCAAGGGTAATATTTTTCTGTACCCCCTCTTTTTTTCGAACCGGCGGTGTTTCATTGCTGGTGCAAGTGTGTACCTTCCGTACTTTGCCGTAACATGTAGCAGTACCATCTCATGTTGGCTCATGTTCCGGATATAAGGAACCGTATCCACCAGTGCGCAGTATAGACGCCCTGAAATTATTTTTCTAATCGTGGTAATACGAGTGGCAATCAGGGGAAACACGGCACCACTGCTGTATATCGCCAACGAGAACTACAATTAGAAGGGCTCGCGAACGGCCCACACCAGACCACTTGTATATCCGAGCATGAACTTCCCCAATATCAGTACATCGTAACTCCAACGCACAAACACCACACCATAAACGGAATAGTGCAGGCGCAGCGCATTCGGCTGCTATCTTAGTTGAGTGTCGACCATTTAACCAATCTAACTCACACCTGACGTACCATTAAAAGTCATGCTTCCATGTATCGGGATTTCATCAGTGATGCGGGAGACAAGAAGAGAAGCTTTTTGTACCAGTACGACCGCGTTTGGTTGACTTTGGGCTACTGCGCCAATTGCCGCGGGTTAGAAGCTGGAATTGAAGGCATGGGCTCAAGAGAACTCCAAACTAAATTTTGTACGTGTGCTAGTCGGTCCGGGACAAATCAAATGCTGAGTAGGGGCATGGGGGGAATGATGTTGAATGGAGAGGGGTTCGGTACGTCGGCGGGATAGCATCAGTGTTTGTGTTCTTCACGATCAAACGTTTTGTTTAGTCGGTCCGACACAAAGGTTGAATTGGGGCATGGGGGGAATGATTTTGAGTAGAGAGGGGTTCGGTACGACGGGGGGATAGCAGCAGTGTGGGTGTTCTTCACAATCAAACGTTTTTTCTACCCATCTACATCCAGTGTCCGTGCCGATTTTCCACCACAAATATCGATTATGGAAATGTCGTTCAGCAGTCGTCGGGCGGCCGCGGTTTCGCGGTACTTACTACCACGTACTTTATACGGTAGTAATTAATGAATTTCTCTCGGAGACGTAACACAACAACGACGGCGACGCGAGAAATAAACGCCCAAATGTGTATCAACTTGACTGGATACTTGTTGGTGTATTTATCTACATATATATATCGACTGCCCGAGCTCGGAAACCGAGTAATGGAACTCTCATACACATTATTATTAATAGAGATACCCACGAGTAGTTGTTTTTCTTTGGGTGCCCGACCGTGTAACGACGATATATTCCGCTACGTAGAAAAGTACTTTGAAGAAAGTATAAGGCCACTTAATATGCAGTTGAAAACCCAAATTCAAAAAGCCGGTTGGGATCGGATTTTTATCCCGACTGGATTGCGAATAGCTACCGTTCTTATCGTCCGTCGGATCGAATATACAGCCTATAAGTCTGTGTGTTTTTTTCTGTAGACCAGGAGACGGTTGATGTAAGTGAGTAAGTGAACCTTGACGACTGTTGTAGCAACGAGAAAGAGAGGGTAGGGTAGACTGAAGACGGTTCCAAACTGCTTCGCCGTAATGGTCGCGGGCCGAGAGAGGTCTTCATCCTCCAGCAGCTGCGCCCAACCACAGACACATGCTGAGGTCTGGCTTCTTCCTTGAGCAGCGTGTGAGCTTCACACGGGGGGCGTTCTCCCCCATCTCGTCCATGAGGCCATCAAGACGCTGGGTTTCTCCGACAGTTGGCAAAGCTACAGAGAGCGCGGCAGTTGGCGAAAACTCGTCATCGATTCCGCAATCTGCGGACGTTGGGTGCTATCATGGGTTGTTGACGGACAGACAAAGATGAAGATATATCACGCTGACTCGAGCTGAGCAGCAGCAGAAGTGACAGCAGCCAGGCCAGCGTCGCCGATGTTGTGGTGTGGGGTTGTGTCGTATGTCGTGTTGTTGTGTGGGTGTGTGATGCTCGCACGAGTATGCGGCTGCGCTTTCAAATAATTCCGATAAAGCAATCCGACTGAGGAGTTTGATCGGAAATCAGTTTTTTTATTGGCTGGTCCAGTTGGGAATCATATTCGTTTTCATTTAATTGAAAACGGGCTTTTTCAACTGCCTTAATTGCCTTATTTTGCCTCTAATCAGAAATTCAATCCTAGTTTCAGACTGTACAAAAGTTGCATATATTTTTTCAAGGGGTTGGTTGACTTAAATTTTCCCATGTATGTATGCGCTGTCTATCTGATAGTGAGCGGTGTGCTTAGGCGGCATTCACTCAGCTGTAGCCGGTCGCCCCGGTGTCTCAAGTCGTTAACCTCGAATTCTACTTGTGTTTGAGTCCTCCTGGGTTCGAGCCCCAGGTGGGTCGGACTTTCGACTATATTTGCAAAAATAAAAATAAAGAGGATTCAACTGTTGAGAGCACCTTGCAGCGTGGGTAGGCACAATTCGATGCGGGTCGACGAGGGAAGAAAAGGCTGAAATCTTCTCGCGATAAAAATGAAGGCACGTATCGTAGCGGGGCGGGGGAGAAGAGCCTGCTATGTGACCCCGGATCTGAGTTACGAGTTGGAAGGAGAGTGAGATAATAATGGGCGAAGAGAATGGATGGGATGAGCAAAAACAAGACAAAAAAAAACACAACGTTTGGCTGAAATAGGGGGGAAAAACTATTTACACTCGTTAAGTACAAAATACAGACGTTGAAAAATTTATTTATTAAAACGCGATACCTGGTACTAAATATATCAACTGAAAAAAATCACTAAAACTTGAATACCGAGTGAATTATATTTCCCACCCCCAAAGAATAGTGTCTACTCGACTTTTTTTAACAAAACTTTAATACGAGTACTTGAGTGTAAAAAAACGAAACTTGTTGTAATTAGTGTTGAAACTACTGACATTAAAAAATGGTGCGGATTGGTTCATCACAACTCACAACCCAGTGTCGGAGAATCAGTTTGTATTTGCTCCCGCGCAGATAGCCAGCCGTCACCGGGAGGGCACTTATTCGCGACCCCCGATCACTTGCTTCTTCATCGGCGCCCGTTCTTTAGTGCATGAACAACGAAAGAGTTGTTTAAACTCTCACCTAATACCCTCGGGTTTGCACCCACCGGTGTATACCAGCAGCGCAGTCCCACCAACCAGTGATTCCCGAGACGGATTTGAAACGGTAGCGATCCACCAATATACCAGCGCAGTCCCACCAACCAATGATCCCCGAGACTGGTTTGGAGCGGTAGCGACCCACCGATATACCAGCGCAGTCCCATGTTATACCAGCGAAGTCCCATTAGTCTAGGTTCCCCGATACTGATTTGGAGCGTTAGCGACCCACCAATATACCAGCGCAGTCCCACTATCCTATGATTCCCGAGACTGATTTGGAGCGGTAGCGACCGACTAATGTACCAGCGCAGTCCTACCAGCCATGATTCTCGACACCAATTAATTTGGAGCGGTAGCGACCCACCAGTACACCAACGTTGAGTGTGCTGCGTGCTATTTTACGTGTTGTGTGTGCCTGCTGTGTGCCCACTGTGTTTTACCTGTATGCTGTGTGTTCTGTGTGCTTGCTGTGTGCCGTATGCTCTGGGTACTGGGTGTGTGCTGTGTGTGCTTGCTGTGCGCTATGTGCTGTGTTTGGCTCCTTCGTTGCATCACAGTGCCACGCAGTCCCGCGCCTGTTCTTCTGCCTTCATTTCACACAGAAACTCTTTCCCCGGACGCGTATACGACATACCCCTCTCTCCTTGTCGTCCCTTTTCTTGCACCCCGGGGCTAATTGTACAGTGCCCCTCGCAATCCTTGTTTCTCACGTTTATGAAAACCCCAACCTGTCTGTGCTCGGTTCTATATTATACTTTCTTTGTTCTGTGTCATGTGTGCCTGCTTTGTGTCCAGTGTTTTCCCTAAATAAATGCTGTTTGTTCTGTGCGCTTGCTGTGTGCCGGTATTATCTGGGTATTATTGGGTGCGTGCTGGGTGTGTTCGCTGTGCGCTATGTACTGTGTGTGTCATGCTATGCACCACAGTGACACGCAGTCCCCAACCTGCTCTTCCTTCATTTCTCACAGAAACTCCCTCAAGGGATGCGTGTACGATACATTTCCTTCGCTCGTTCTTCGTTCCTTTTCTAGTAGCCCGGGGCTGATTATACAGTGGCCTTCGCATCTCTATTTTTTAACGAGTGCAGGGCGTGGGGTTCGAACGAACAGTCCTGTGGATACCGCTTGGAGGGTTCTTCGCGCAGCGACAAAATAACACCGATGTGTCGAGATTGCAGAGCCTTAAGGGCGTGTTCCTATTTTTTTTTTTTTTTTTTTTTTTTCGATCCCATTCATTATCTTCGCACATCTTCTTCTCTCTCTCCTTCCAACTCGTAACTCAGATCCGGGGTCACATAGCAGGCTCTTCTCCCCCCTTCCCGCTACGGTACGTGCCTTCATTTTTTATCGCGAGAAGATTTCAGCCTTTTCTTCCCTCGTCGACTCGCATCGAATTGTGCCTACCCACGCTGCAAGGCGATCTCAACAATTGAATCCCTTTTTTTATTTTTGCAAATAAAGTCAAAGTCCGACCCTCCTAGGGCTCGAACCCAGGACTCAAACAAGTAGAATTCGAGGTTAACCACTTGAACCACCGGGGCGATATAGTTAATAGGACCTATGGTATAAATAAAACCTTTATATGTTCCGATTTTTACAAATCATATTTGGTCCTATTAACTATGGTCCCCTGTAGTAGTATTTCCAGATACTGTCGTACAGAATAGAGAGGAAGCGAAAACATCCCTCAAGGACGCGTTCCAGCTACCGCTAGAGTAGATGCCATCAAGGCTCTGCACGACATGCGGGCCGTCAAAGTAGACACGGGCGGGATAATTGCAAAGTATGCCACGTTGTGGTATTCCAGCAGTCCCTACTTGAGTCCTGCACTCTGGACTGGAGTATGGACAACTTTTGCACAACCACCGGGCACGTCAGCACTTAACTCATGAAGAACCTTTGGGGCGTCAAAACATATGAGAACAGGCTGATGTCGAGATTCCCTGCGTTCAGGTCACATGATCAACAAAACCAGCGTGCTCGCTGTGTGTTCGCCAAGGCACTGTCCACGAACGCACGACTCCCGAAAACCAATTTCGCGCCGAAGCTCGCCACCATAACGCTATATCTTCGCTCCCACCAACATACGAGCCCCGAATATTTTCTTCTCGCCAAAGCTAACCACCAAGTGACTCCGCTCCCACCCACACCGGACTCCCGAGAACCACCTTCTCGCAAACTCGAGCCACCAAAACGCTGTGACTCTCCTCCCACCAACGGCCGACTCCCAAAAACCAAATCCGCGCTGAAACGAGCCACCATGTGACTTTGCTCCCACTTACACACGACTCTCGAAAACCACCTTCTCGCCAAAGCGAGCCACGAGAACGCGGCGACTTCGCTTCGTCTACCGGAAAGCACCTTCTTGTAAAAGCGAGCCACCAAAACGCTTCTGTGACATGTTACTTTTTCCAATCCACCCTTCTCCAGTCAACGTGGTTTCCTGGTGTTCTGCAACTCGGAATTCGGCATAATTTGCAGACGAACATATGTGCCTGATGACATGTGTTTAACATAGAGAGCTTTTTAGAGGCAGACCACCGCAATAACAATAAAAACAAAGCATTTGCAGTGTCGAAAATGTGATATTTATTAATAGTAAAATTGTAAATCAACACTCAAAAACGATCTGCTAAACTGGAGCCGGCACGTCCACGTATATATTTGAGGAGCACATGTGTCAGGACATGTCAAGCAAGGCGAAGGTCGGATGGTTCCACACCATCTTGAAGTTTCGTATCGTCCAGTCAAGACATGTCGATACAAAATTGCTCCCAGTCAAAGAGTGAAAGTTCTATCTCCTCGTCTGATTTCAGCGTGGAGCTAAAACAGAAAAATTATGGTGGCAGATAAAAACAAACTAATCTCGAAAGTAAGAGGAAGGTATTCTTACGACTCTCCTACTCCCAAACATCGGTGACAAATACTTGAGTTATAGTATTGATAGTGTACTTGAGTCAACAATTATATATTTTTGTTTGGTCGGACATTATATCAGACGCATGATATACATACAGATATAACATATTTTTTTGACCGAAAACAGCAAGAGGAAATCAGCAAAACGAGTACCAGGTAACAGGTAAATCAGTACAGCAGCAGCAGCAGACCATTAGGAGCAGCAGCAGAAAGAGCATAGCAGGACCTAACTGTTGTAAATAGATCCCCCCTTTCTCGCGTATTCTTCCATTTCTGAAACAAAAGAAATATTGAAAAGTAAGATGTTTGATCAGTCCTAATACGTCGTGTCGTGTTTAAAATTCACCGTTTAAAACATTGAGCAGTTCCGTTGAGGGGACAATTGGGGCCAAGTTATTTGGATTTTCAGTGGTTTGCCCCCAAACGGGGCTGCAGATCAATTTAGTTAATTAAATACCTGGTAGAGAAGATACATAGAGCAGTGGCAGTAGGAGCATAAATGGTAGTGGTACGTACTGGTAGGTTTTTTGCTGGGTGGGTTTTACCCCCAACTCAGGTATACGAGGCCACTTTTCGGCGAACATGACATGCTCAAAACAAGTACTAAACGCACGCCACGAGCCCGGCTATTGGCAGGCTGACATCGTAACTGAGTTTTGTTCGAAAAGGCCAAGAAATCAAGGTACACCTGCTGTTTTCTACTCCGCATAGCTTCCAACTGAGTTTGGCCTACTTTTCACCAACCAGGGAGGCCATACGTACGCCCACTGTTTTTTTCTCTCCGTAGGCGTCTTGCCCTCCCTACAAACAGTAGGTTGAAATTTGTTCCCTACTAACTTATAAACTCTGTTGCACTCGTTCTTCAGACATAAAAATACGTATTTAGTATTTGACCTGCACACATGCGTACGCTGGTTTCACTTTTCTTACTTGTGTGCGATATGCTTTGCATATTAGATGTCATTTGTACTCTGTTGTTTTCTATGGTCACAGCAGGTCAGAATGCACCATGTTGACACGGCATTTCGTCTGCACCACCCCGCGTCGAGTTGGTCTCAGGTTTGATACAGAAATATAATTTCGTGCCGAGCAGGCGCTTCCGCGAGGACGCCCTATTGATAGAACCTGCAAAGCTATCAACGCGGGGGGGGCGCCAGAGTAGAAACTCTTAACGCTCCGGCCGTGGCGAAACAAACCAAGCCTATTAATAGTGACTCCCTGCGTGTCCAAGTGAACCTCGTGGTACCTACACTCTACGAGTAAAGAAAACAAACCAATTCAGATTTTGGAGGCCACGTGGCAAGCTCGTTATTTTGCATGCTTTCTGCATGTACCTCATTTTGGCTGAACCGTCCAGGTCTACCTCATTTTGGTGTTTGTCTTTTTTTGTTTGTTGGCACAGCTGTCAAGACACAGTAGTAGTAGCTGTTCGTGGTGACGAAACAAACGCGGGCGCATTTTGATATTGGAGACGAAGTACCTACGGCCTATATTCGTGCCGTGCGTACGTGACCTCATGTTCAGCTAGCTATGACCCAGACAATATGGGGTGAGGCCCCCTGCTGCAGGCTAACTGTACTGTTCCCCGGAGGACCTTTATTTAGCCTTGAGCATAATGGGAAAAGGGAGCTTTAGGTTGGTAGGCTGCTCAGGTGTTTTGGTTCTTGTTGGCATCAAGGTACGGGCGAAAACCCAACCAAAACCTCGACTCTAACCCTATCCCTAACCTTAACCCTGACCCCAAACCGCAGCCAGAACGGGCCAACACTCGCTATGAACGCGGCTGCGCCGCGTTTCCATCGAACAAGAAAATTTATCAGTTGCGGCAGACGATTCCGATGTTAATTGTGCAGACCACGCTAAGCTTTTTTCGTAAAAAGGAATCATCGCTAAAGATCCTTTCTTCCAGATTGCTGAACCTACTCGTTCCATGTTTCATGTCGGTTTTTTTTTGCTGCAGACGCATTACCTATTATTATTAAAAAAAAATAGCCGGGTTTGTCTTGTCGTACCCAACGACTGCTTGCTGTGGTACGAACAAAAGAGCTGGCAAGTGACACCGACCCCAAACCCTGAAAAAAAATCCCGAGTAGTGGCTGGCCCAAGTCTCAAACACTTTTCATTCGGTCGCCCGTTGTGTAGGCACGAAGATTAATGTTGACTCCAAATTCGACGACCGTGTTCTTGAGGCTACAGCGCGCACTTACTTGTAACCTCAAGTTTTATAATCCGAGTTGATTTCGTCGAGAAAAGTCGTATCGAAAAAAACCCGTCAGACTCGTACGAGTATTTCTGGACTAAAGCCTTCACGGAACCACCGAAAAAATATCCCAGATACGGTGGATGACCCACGATTCTAACAATCCTTGAGGCATGAGGCATGACCAAGCGATCGCTATCCTTGCTATTATTGCTCATTTTGGTCATGATCTGCAACATAAAGTCTATATGTTACCATGAGTCCAACAAAATCCCGATTTCCCACCCCAGTTTTTCGGTTTATTATTATCTGAAAGTATGACACGTAATCTTTATCAGTGTACGAAATATATGCACGGTGGTGCGTTTTGATGTACCAGGTATATATTATGTATATATATGTACGAAATACACTGGTATTATCTCTTCGATTAATATCGGGCTAGCTCACAAAGCAATTTACGAAGGAAAAACGTAACACGTCCCGGTAGTGCCGTAAATTTATTCCTTTTACGTTCTTTTCCCAAGAACACGTCAAGAATTCAGGCTCTGATTCACAAGAACCATCTCGGAAATATATAGTCCACCCTTCAAGTTTGCCTCTTCTTGCCCGGCCCAGCTCGTGAATAATTTCTGAATCGTCGGACCATTCTGACCTCCAACGTGATTCACAGACAATGGCTTTCATATATCAGGGCTGTTTTCTGGGCGGCTTGCATTTGCGGGCAGCTCCAGTTTGTAGCAGATATCAAGTACGAGTATGTACATGTGATATTCATGCATCACTCAACTAATTCCGCTGCATCAACGCTGCAACTACGACTCTGCTGACGACACATACACCTCTCTCTGGGGATGATATTCGCGCAGCTGTTCGTAGATGCAATCAGAGTATCGGATGTAGGGACGTGCTCTTTTTTTTTGTTAAACCCCAGTTCAGGCCTGCGTACTCGATGCGGTATGGATTTATTGCTGCACTATGTACTGTGCAGTTGTTGTTGTTGTTCTCACATTAACTCTCTGACGAAGGAGTCCCTGGTCACACAAAGGTGCTGGAGCCCTAGGAAGATCCGAAAAACAAAAAAAATCCGAAAAATCGGCTGCCTCAAAATACACGACTCGAAGAAAGCGCACACGAGCTAAAACCAATGTGCAAACTGAACTAACAAGGCCGCGGGTATATCCTCTCAGCTATAACATAGAGTACGAAAAAATATGCTGAGAATTATCTGCGATTTCCCTGATGGGATGCGGGCTAGCGTGCGTACGGATGACGGGGAGCACTCGCAATAATAGTTCGATATCACGCTGTGTCTGCGGCAAGGCTGTGTGCTATCCCCGTAACTGTTCAACGTATTCTTCGCTTCTGCGTTAAACGTCGCAATTGTACCCTCCAGCCAGGACGAAGCTATCGGAAGGGATTTGGTCCAACTCATTGATGTTGGAGTAGTTTGAACGCCGGAGCAAGAGCCGTTCGCTCGTGAGCGAAGTTTTATATGGGGCGTGTTGTACGCCGATGACGCAGGGTTTGTCTGGAAGACCGCTGAAAGGCGGGCCAAAATGATGGCAATGATTGTGGTTGTTTTGGAAGCAACAGGCCGCACGGTTTCGGAAAAGAAGACAGCGACAATGCTTCTACAAACACCAGACCAATCAGCTATTGCACCAGGGCTCGTCGTCGAAGAAGCAGGCCAGAGGTATAAGCAAGCGGCCCAGTTTTCGTACATAGGTAGCATTATCTGCGAAATCGTTTACCTCTAGCTCGAACTCGAAATCGACCGACGGATGTATCTCATGCGAGCATGCGTCAAACGGTTCGGCCCGGAGTACTATGATAGGACGACCGCCCCCCTTAGCCTAAAACTTCGAATGTATAAGGCCGAGGTGGTTGAGACGTTGCTATACGGGTGGGTGACGTCGACTGTCAGAGCGGTACACTTTGTCAAGCGTCGCACGGCTTACCATCAAGTTCTATTGGGAGTCATTCGCGGCCAGCGCCGACTTTGTGACCATACCACTCTCTCGTACACGAAGTCCCTCACGATGACACGCTGCGATAGCTTTGAAGCGATCATTCGCAAACGGCGGCTATTTCGTAAACGTCGGCTCTTCTTTGGGGCGTACACGGCAAAACAATGAGCGGTTACTCAGTCGGGTGATATTCGTGACGGTGGCGGGTGGGGAAAACGCGAGACCTGACGAACGGTTCAAGACTTGACACAGATCTTCTGTCGAAGGGTCGACGGAGCTTGCCCCCTTGGTGTCTACAGTTGAAAGCTTTCTGTAGTCCACTCTAGCAACAATAGTGGGAATGTTTGTACCAGGGGATCCCTGAAGAAGCCGTACGGTATGTGTAAGGGTGTCACCAGGCTGAGACTGAGCTGGGTTGGCAGCGCAGCCCATCGGACGTGGGATATTCATTGGAACGGGGGCAAGGAGCGGAGCAGGAGGAGTGACAGAAAACCCGACAAGAAGAAATGCGGAGAGGGGGGGGAATAGGAGCAGTAAAAGAGAACCGTCGTGGACAAATGTACGAAGGATATGGCAGACTGGGTAGGAAGGCACCACGCCGACTACGAAGTACGGCATGCCTATACTACTCGTGCCACCAACTGCCGCAGCTGGTTCAGAGGGGGTCTTCCTTCGTCTTAGTCTTAGTTCTTTTTTTTTCCCGCGCTGATCCTCTGTGAGGTTGATTTTGTTTCTGTCTCTTCCTTTCTTCTATTGACAAGCCTTATTGAAGAAGTTGTAGAGTGGGTGAATGACGAGCTTGCTTCGCTTGTTTCGAAGTGTCTGACGCCGAGGGGCCGGGCATAGTCTACGAACGCAGGCCGGAGACGGCGGAGAGGGTAGCAAGGTACCTGGCGGAATACGAGGGAGAACCTGGCTATAAGTATGCTGCTCTTACCACAAACCGCTGCCGCTACATGGAGGATGCTTTTTGCTTTGGTGTGCCTGTAACGTTCCCTTGGTTTTCAGTCTTAGTGTGTTCACAAGTAGTGGTGTTTTTCTCCTTTATTATCAGCTCGTTGTTTTCAAGTGTCTGCCACATTCCTTGCGGGGGGGCACGGCAGTTTGCTTCTTTTTTTTGTTATTTCTTTTTTTCGTCTATCGATTAGACATCTTTGATTCGTTTTTCTTCTTCTTTCCTTTCGATATTATTCTTCATGCCATGTGTAGGGTAACCCTGGCGTAGCTTTGTGACCACAGAATTTGTATCTCTCAAATTATTGAAGAATCGGCACGGACACCGTTTGTGCTGGATATCGGCGCGCAGAAAGAATGGTTTAATATGAAGAATACACACACAATCCAGTCTGATCTTGCTGCGGCAATGCGGTTCTATGTAAAAAGTAAGCCAAAACCCCAAAAATCGGAAAATGTAACGACGACGATATTAGAGGCGAAAACAGGCAAAAAAAAACGCAAAACACACTCTCACATGATTTTTGTTACATGGCGTCATTCACACAAGACTCTGGAGGATGCACGTCTCAAACGTCACATCGTCTCTACCTCGAGTCACCAGTCGTTTTGCTTTACGCGGTGATGGGTGACGTGGTATCATATACATATCTGGTACATGTTTCCAGGTTTTATGCGTGTTCATGCCTAATGTTTCCATCACGCACGCAATAAAATATATATGTGGCGGCCAGGTAACTACTTTCTTCAAAATCACACAGAGGGTTCAGCCTTCCCGACGCTCGTTGTAGTATGCCAACTCACGACCTCACCCTGTGAGGTAACTCTTACCTGGTATGCAACAATAAGCCCCTACCAGCTCAAGAACGAACTCAGTGAGATTCAAACGTACAAGTTGACTTGAGTACGGACGAAACTCACACACAACAAAGTAAGTCTATAGGGGACGATAAAATGACATCCTTCGTCGTACCCCGCCGTGCTTCCCTGCCCGGACCGCCGTGCCGTGAGGGGGCTCGGTCGCGAGTGATGTGCTACTGCTGATGCGACAGCCGCTACGCTGCTGCTGCGCTGCTGCTGCTGTTTTGCTGCTGTTTCGCTGCTGCTACGTGCAGCTGCTGTGTCGTTCTGCTTCTGCTCTTCTTACGATGTTTGCGATATGATGTTGCTGCTGACCCCCGTGAGCATGGTTATTATGCAACTCACCCTCTGTCGGCTGTTTGTCTCCGCACAAGGTCTTAATACTGAAAGACGGACCCATCTACTTTGAAAGTTGTACGAGTCCTGTCTCATATTTGAAATTTGTTCGGGGTCTCGCCAGTGGTCTCGTGCCAGGGTGAGCTGCGTACGATACATACCTGTACGCTTTGCTGATGCTGCTTGCTGTTGTTGCTGTATTTGGCCAAACAACACAATCGCCGGCGCTTCGTACTGCCGATTGGCTTCATCGGCTGCTCCTTAAATACTGTTTCTTGACTAGCTGCATGCGACGTGTACAGTACGGACAACGAGCGTCTCGTACGCAGTACTTTGTAGTTCTGCTTCTGCTGTACGGAGAAGAGTTTTGTGTTGTGCAGGATCGCGGAAGGCAATGCTCGTTTTTCTTGTGTTTCCAGCGCTATCTTCTGTTTCACTCAAAATGTTTTTCATATTGCACCACTTGCCGGTAAGGTCTGACCACCTGCCTCGAGTTGCGTAATGTTACGCCTTCAGTAAATGCGGGCACGCGCGGGGCCACCGATGGGCGTCAGCTCGACGCAGCGAAGCCCCCTCGTATTTTGAATATGAAACCCCTGTTCGAGAGGTTCCACGATAGATCCACCCTTAATAAATATACTGAGACTCCTCACCAAAGGAGCTCCATACCTCACCCGAACACTGACTTCAGCAAAAACCAAACTGCATCGCGGCGAATAATCCCATGGCCACAGTCTACTAAATTCGTTTCTTTTCAAGGTTGAAACTCCGACTATTTGGGGTCAAGGAACCCCGTCTTTTACAAACAAAACAGCGGAAAATCCCTACCTCTATCGTAGAACGGGTCGTCCAACGGTTGTCTCCAACCTGAGTTCCCTATCGTGATTTTTTCACGAATCCCCGCCTTCCAACTGCACGATTTTTAATGAGTTCTCTGTATGTCTCTGATTCCCCGACCTATTCAACACATTGAACAAAATTTGTCATACAACCGATTGTTGGAAACCCGGCAAGCGTGTAGAAGTGTTTTTTTTTAATTGTTTTGTAGAACACGAATGAGTCCGCTTGGGGCGATTATAACCAAGTATCCGACAACCGGGTTGAACCGAAAAAAAACGCTGCTAAACAGTTGAACGGTTCTAACCAGCAGAACGCGGCGAGCTCTTAGCTAATCCACACGCGCTATTTCGAACAGACTGACAATAAAAAACTACACGTACCCTTTGGTGGCCCTCCTTTAAGTATTGTTTGTAAGGGTTGTCACCACGTTGTGACAGCTAGCTGCTGTCGATCACACCAATACAAGCAAAACTTATAATCGGCGTTTGCACGGTGCCGGCAGTTCAAGCACAGATTCATATACGTGTATTTGTGAGGGACGCGCACCCGACTTGTGTCCCGACTTTCGGTGGTATTATGTTTTACGAGCATGGCAAGACTCGTTTTATGTTTTTCCAAAAGGACTCATGTCGCACGGAACCGCACACCCTACAATCACCGATCCCCCCCCTCCAACCAATATGTTTCACTAAGACTTTAAGTGTGTGTATGTCGTGTAGGCTGCAGGGGGCACCGGTCGGCTGTGCTGCATTTTTTGTGGTGTTGCTATTTTACTGGAGTGTGCGTTCGCAGAGGGTCGATCGATATTCTGTGTTTGGCAGCCCATTCCAGCTCACCCCGTGGTGCCGCAACCAACCCATGACCAACTCACCCCCAATCAGGTTCCAACCTTAATATCAACCCTACCTCCGATCCCAAAGAAGAGCCAGCATTTCATCGGTCTTGAAGTGGACTTAACCCGGCATAGCGAGGAAGGGTTCACGAAGAATAGGGCAATATGTCCGTTTGACGATGCAAACACTTGCACTGGTTTTACCTAACGAGAAACGCCGATACATGGGCCACCACCAACCATACATCCCCGGGACAGATACAGATATCCTGATCTCGCGCATGATAACTAACAAATCGCGGTACTGTATTGCATGCGCATAATCCAACCGCAACAGTTCTGGTTGAGCTCTGAAATGGGTGCCGTGAACGTTGCCTTTGTCATCGACGACATCGCGGACACCTTTGAGATGGACGCCCTCACCAAAGGCCTTGTGGGCGGGACCACCTTCTTAGGTAAGTTTTCAACTAACAGAATGTGAAAACCCGTCTCACAGTCCTATCGTCGTCACTAACTTGCGGGTTCACAATAGCTCAGAACAATGCATTGGTCGAAGAAATATTATTTAATGCGACATTAACCAGGCTCCCGTCAGGCAAATGCCTTTTCCCCGGTAGCTTGCGTATCTTGGGCCTTTATGATACAGTTAGCGTGATAGGCGTATATGATATGCGCCACGACTGCCGGCGCGATGCCTTCGGCGTTAGTCATTTTGTTGTTATTTTCTCCTGGCAGGGCGCGCCAGTTGCTGTCGTTGACCCCACAGGACGCCAATTCACTCTACTTGGCCGCTTCCGTCTGGCGAATTTGAGCAACCGAATTCGTTCGGGCCCTTGACGTCATAAAAACGATTATAGTGCAAGGGCAATGCCCTTTTGCCGGGAGACATACATGAAGCCTTCGTTGACCTTCGTGAAACACGGTCGACATGTTAGCAACTTTGACGATGAACTGTTCCTTAGAACGATACCCGGACGACAGCAACCTGGAAGGACGTGGAGCATGTAGAGATCATGGTATTACGGGGGGGCCTACTTAGCAGGACTTATGGTGCAAATGAAAACCTTTATATTTAACCATTTTTACTTATAATATTTGGTTCTGTTAACAATGCCCCCCCGTAATATCTGTTGTCGCAGTCCAACCACTGGGGGAATAGGAACGCCCCATGAAGAGGGGTTTCAACGTACTTGATACGTAGGCTTTTCAGCAGGACTGGCAAACAAGGACGGCTATGGTCGAAGCTTCGAACACGAAGGAACCAGTTGAACTTGCCAACGGACGACCGAGCGGACGACCACTGCACTGTAGTTGATTTTTTTTGTATTTCTTCGACACTGCGCACCAAGGCGCGTCGCTTGCCGCCTTACCTATATGGACTTTTTTCGTACGTAGGGTTTCAGCTCTCAAGCGAACCCCCGTTCGATATTTAACCCAGGAAATAATGAACGCCTACAGTATCTACTAAAGTAGCACCGTTTTGTTTGGTTTTTGTAGCTGTCCGAAATCCTGTGGGCGATCGCCTATACACTCCACGAAAAAAAAGCGTACATCCCCAATCATATGTAAATCGTTTGAACAAAGGATTGTTAGCGTCGTATGGCTAGGCCCCTGATATGTAAGCTATGCCAAAGGTTTGTCAGGATCATGCGAAACAATACCGAGAACATTCAGAAGTTCGTAGCAGCCCACCCATTGTACTCGCCTTTCTGGAACTGCCTAAACACGTTCTAATACATACAACGACGGTCGCACTTGGATCTCTATAATAGGTATCGATTCGAGTACAGGTGTACCTGGATATCATCAAGCGTACACGTATGGTTGGGTGTAATGTTTGCTACGGTCAGCGAACATCGCATATTACGTTACTAGTGGGATATGGAGGACGGGTCTGACTCGTACAGTAAATTCGTTGAAGGGCTACATTGTGCCAGCTAGGGTAGTATACGAAAGCACCATATCGCCATGGACAGGATTGGATGTTCTCGTCGGCGGGTTGGTTTGTCGTGGTTTTGCATTCACGCTGCAATATATAGAGAGGCGATCTACGGTAGAGGTTCACACTAAGGTTCTGAGGCTCCTCACCTAAGGAGCTCAATACATCACCGAAATATTGGCATCAGCTAAGTGAAATTAAATACCCATGAATACTTGAATATTTCGAAACAAGTATCGTCATTTCGACGATTTTGGGTTAACTAACCCCGTCTTTTAGCAAATATTTATGCGGAAACGTGCTACCTCTATTGTAGAATGAGTCTAAGTCCATTAAATCCCACAGCTACCGGTTGAATGCAACCTCGAGTGGGTGGCCACCCCAAGACGGCTTGTTTTCTGTGACCAACACATCGGCGGACGACTCGCACCAACTACCGTGGGCAACCGCCTTCGATCGTCCATGAAAACGCAAGCTGCACCCTGATTTCCACTGATTCTGATTCATTTTTCGTGGAGACCTCCAGCCTGTTGGAGTCGCATCAAACAATTGTTTTTAGTGATGAGGTTAAAAAATACGGGAAAAGGAGTGACGTCGACCAATGCACGTTATTCCGATACTGCCGCATCGAGGCATACCCTGAGGGGAGCCTGCCAAGTTGAAGTTCAGTGTCCGAGTGCAAACCCGCTCGATAATATATGCTTTGTCTCTGTCGATGGTTTGAATATTCCATTTATTTTGGGGCTACCAGATTTGATGCGGCACAAGCGAAGATCTTTATAAAGCAACAAGTTACACGACCCTAAAAGGAACACCTAATTAATAGTACCTAACCAGCAAAGGGCCCACCCCTCGGCTATATCAAAAGAATCTTCCGTTCGACATGTTACGTCCCTCTCTTATGCTTTAAGAGAGTCGCATATTCAAGTACCGAACAACATTCACAATTATGTACGATCACTCGTTGGAGCTTGCTTGCGTGGTAACGCTTTCCTTTTTCTATTTATCATGTCGATATGACGACATCACATCATTATATCGCACGCAGCAATGCTTTTGTGGTTTCCATGATGGGCGTGGGTGGCTCCGAAATGAAGTTTTCATAGATGGTTACCGTTTGAAATGATGGGAAGGTATTGCTTATTACAACACCATTAAATTGATGGGGACAAGAAATTGCGGGGAACATTAAATATGTTGTGGTCGGATGAGACCGCCAAACGGAGTGAGGTGTGATTCCGTCGGTGGTCTCGCCCATTGTCACAACTAAACCTACTCGCTGTGCTCGGCATTTTGTTGTGCCGCAACGACTAGACCTTGTGGGTCGTCGCGTCGGGATCCTTTCGTAAATGTTGATCTGTGCGTTGAAACGCGCTGCCTGTCCTAGTCGTAAGGACATTGAGACATGCTGACATACTGAATAGACAGATCAAAAGACTACCACCATTCATGAAAAACTATAGGAAGTTGTTCGCTAAGTGCTTTACATAACAAACACAACAATCGAACAACAGCGTTTGTATCCTGCGTTTGTGCCATATCGTTTTTCATACGGCCCGTGGTATTTTGGCGAAAGGATGAACAGAGGCTTGGACGAAGGTTAGTATTAATTAGGGGCAAGACGATTTGCAACTTGAGCTCCGAAAGAAAGGTATAGTCGCCCGTTCGAATCCCACCCCGTGCAAAGACATTCGTCGCTACGACAAGCGTAGTCAAGATATGGTGCGACCTCATTGATGGGCGATTCTTAAACGTCATTGATGGGCGATTCTTAAACGTCCTGCATAGTGTAGTGTCAGTGACTACACAAACTGTAGTCCAGCAGCCACACGCGCGACCTGTTTGCTGCCAGCCCGTAACGTGCTAGGGCACCCGTTTTTTTAAGTGTAGGTTGCCATTAAGATTCCCAGCAAAATTCGAACACTCATGAAAGGTATCTTTGACCACGACCACACGCAGAATCGGGAAAATTGAAACTGTCCCTCACGCATGCATCACTGGATCTCACACGTTTCCCTCCGCCCGCGCTCCCCCATTGTTTTCAAATTGCAATGGTAGGAATGATCTTCGGGGCAATACTTGTGTCTGCTCTCGCCGACAAGAGCGGCCGTCGCATTGCCTGCTTCATGTCGCTCGCCTGCACCGTGCTCGCGGGGTTTGCTTCGGCGTTGTCTTCATCGGTCGGGATGTTGCTCGTTTGCCGCACGTTGGTGGGCTTCGGCATTGGCGGCAACATCCCCGTGACGAACGTATTCCTCGCAGAGTTCCTTCCAACCAACAACCGCGCGGCAAAGTTGTGCCAAGTGATCGGGATAGTTTCGGCTCTTTCCATCACGCTGGTGTCTCTGCTTGGATTTGCTCTAAGCAGAGCTCTCGGATCTGGGTGAGTAGGAGGGGATGCGGCGAAGGTGGCATGAGTTGGGAAGTTTACTGCGGTAGAAGCGGCATGTAACGTCGACTTCGCCTCCTCACATGTGTCCCTCTAGAACTCTGAGTCCAAACGTGTTTTTTATATTCGCAAAACTCATTGATCAAGCGGTGAAAAAGTATCTCTAAGTCTATGTGTGTCACGAATGTAAATTTAGTAAAATGCGATTGCAACATCGCACGGAGCTGGATTCGAAGATCCAGTCGATCAGAAATACCCAGGGCGAAGTGCTCTACCCCCGTCGAAGCGCGCGGTGGTTCAGCATAGTCCATGATATCGGTAGTGCAGCCGAGATGGCGCCTGGTCTCTGTTTCAGAGCATGGCGTACTCCGCCCACAGGAAATTACAGGGGGCGTGCTCAACGTAACATTATATGCATGCCCAATGAGAGCACGTACACATGCAACGATCGTTCATCTCGTAGGTTTGAACGCTACCGTCGATCTAAAGCCTGCCTCCAAAGAGCGAGAAATAAATGTCAAGATGTGTCCGAACATATAATCGTAGAACTCTTGGCACAAGCGAGGGTCACATCACAGTCTAACGCGGATGTGTAATCTATCGTTTGGACGGCGAAATTGTTCTCGTCGCTGTACTTGATCAGGCGAGCAGATGATACATGGAGGTCCGTGCTGGGCCTTTCGGTGATCCCTGGTGCAATTGGTATGGTCGCTATTATGTTAAATTTCCCGGAGAGTCCGCGCTTTTTGAGCTTGGTGGGAAAGCACGACGAAGCCGTCGAGGTACGTGGCGGGTATTAGGAGGTATCGCGGGCTCAATTGAACCCCGTATTCGTGTTGCAACCCATGTGTTTACCGGTGTACTTATGTGTTTGGAACGACATAGAGAATATGGTGCACTAACGTTCAGGGGGTGCCTTTTCCCGCTGTCGTGAGGATGTGTTCTCGCTTAGCCCGACTCAACCTTGTATCGTACCACAGGTTCTTGAGGAGCTTGCGAGGGTGAACGGAGTCACCAACGTCCTGGGGATGGAACTGTCGCAGTTGTTCGCCGACGAAGAACGCGTTGGACTGCAAATTGAGCCAGCGTCTGTCGTTAAAACTGAAAATGAGGGCCAGCCTACTGCAGGGGGCCTCTTTGAGCTGTTCCAAGAGCCAACTGTGCGAAAGTCAACGATTTCCATGTGAGAGGGAAACACTTCCATGGTTCTTATTGATCGCCATCCCGAACATTCGCGCCGTGTGGGGTAGAGGTCGTCAGCGGATGAGGGTCTAGCCAAGAAACGCCTTTCCTACGAAAATTGTTGCAAGGCCTCATTAGGTTGCCAAAAGCAGCAAACTCAATATCTTGTCGGTCGGTTGTCCGGTTTTCATATGTGCCGAACTTGCAACTGTTACAGGCCCGGCAAAGTCCCATATATTCCGATTACTTCTGTCACCTACGTCCGTGATTGTATGCGAACAGACTCTGTAATACGAATGCGCATACCTGACATAAACTATTAACTTGAGTCCTCATTTCCTCCCTCTGTTGTGGTCCATCTCGGTGAAACAAATCGACGCTGAGCCTCCTTTTTGTCACACGGCAGGTGGGCGGTGTGGTTCTTCGTCCAACTAAGGTGTGAGCTCTCGATTTTGTCTCCGTCGACCATACAAATGCCTACATGTAGTTTATTGCGATTATAACTGGCACCAGTCTGGTACACGCTGAGAACAATTAAAGTATTTACATGGCCACAGAATATCAGAGCGAAACTTCCACAAACAAATCCGTCTTCCGCGTATGTGTAGGTTTACTCGATCCTGTATTGTATGTAAATTCGCTAACGCCTCAACACCTGCCCTTTGAACGGTGAATTTTGTAGCACCGACGTTGAAAATGAACGAGTCAAGGTGCTTGTCGCGTATGTATATGGAACAGAACTAGGGAAGATTGCTTAATATGAAGCGGAAACGCAACGCACTGTCAGTCCTCTATGAAGATTTTCACAGACGCGGTATTCTATACTACGACTGCTCAGACATTGTGATTGGTACGGGATGTGATTCGTGACAATATCGCGCTCACGACACCATCTTCGCGTGGTGAAACAAGAACGATTCGAACACGATATTAAAATTGACACGTTGCCTCTCGGTTAACCGTGCACAGCGGATGTGGCATGTCGTTTCTGCTGCCAAAGTACTTCAAGGCTGTTACCGGAGACTCGGACGACGGGATGTACATCCTCGGCAGCCTGCTTGGGATTTGTTATGCTCCAGGTATGTGGCAATTAACACAGCCAGGGTACTGGAAATACGGGAACGAGTGGTATCTTCATATCTCGGACGGGTGCTGTAAGAGATACACGATATTGAGTTGTATCGTTTGTAGCGATTGATGGTGTTAGGGTCTAAACCTTCAAGAACTAAGTTCATGAGCTCCTGAACATGTTTTTCGCAACGATGGTGGTCACGCCAAACTCGTAAACCAGCATCTCTGTCATGTACCGTTCATGAAGAAACTCCGACGAGGGCATCCAGAGTGAAAATATATTCTCGCCCTCTTGTCGCCTACTTGCTCCCAAAGGAGCTTTTTTGGCTTTATGGGTATGCACTGAAGATCGGCTCGGGAGGGTGGGCACCTTGAAGTGCTTCTCTTGGCTAACGGTGGCCTGGATGCTAGCCATGGCCATGTCCTCAAACCATATTCCGCTCTTCCTTACCTTGGCTATGGCAGCATTCTCCAGTTCATGTGAGAGATTTCCGCTTTTCCGAGCTGTGCTGTGCCCTGACACGTTGCCAATATGCATCATGACGATGACTTTCGTTCGTGCTGACGAGCCGACAAACATTCCATCTGCTATCACCCTGCGTGGGTCAGAGACAAATTCAAGCCTGTGCGTTCATCAGCAAATTGTTTGGTTAGGTGGGGTTACGCAGGGCGGTGGTGACTGTATGTTTCGCGTCAGTACGATATCACAAGAGCAGTGACCCGAACCTAAATTGAACCGGCGTCCGTAATATGTTTGCGCGCATGGTGTTATCTCCAATGCCCATAGAGTGCCGTTGTAGTCGAGTATGGTCGAGGTTAGTGTCGAAATACGCGTATAAGAGACGAGGCGCTCGTTGACGCCGCAAAATCGTGCGATCTTGTTTTACATTGGTTGCCCGTGCTGTCGACAATGCCGTGGATGTCCAGAGTAACTGGGAGCGAGACAACAACCCTCTTTCAAAACAATACCACGAATTCCATGCAAGAACGTAAATATCTTATGCAATTCGTATAATTCCAACCTACAGCGGTACCGCTGATCGTCACGTTCGTCATCACGCCGGAGCTATACTACACCAAACACCGCGTTGTGGGTCTGGCCTCCTCGAACGTCTGGGCTCGGCTTGGAGGTAACGTTGTCGTCGTCGTTGTTACTAAACAACGGGTAGTAGGGTCGCAGACATGCCTGTGCACGCGGTGACAAACGGTGTGTTTTTGTTTTCGATTCGTGTCCTGATTATGGTATCCTTCGGCAGAAGAGGCGTTCTACGATAGAGGGTCACCCTATATTTCCTGAGGCTCCTCGCTCAAGGAGCTCCATACCTCACCCAAGAACTTACTTGAGCAAAAATCAAATTGAATCGTGGCGAATAATTCCATGTCCCGAGTCTACAAAACGTTTTTTTCGAAATCGAGATTGACATTTCAGACGATTTGGGGGTCAAGGAACCCCGTCTTTCAGAAACTCAATAAAGCACAATTAATTGTGCTACCTCTAGCGTAGAACGGGTCGGCAGCAAATTAATTATAGTGGTGGGATAATCCCGCACCACAACGACTTAGGTAGTACATTCATTATGTGGTGCATGGTACGTTTGACGTTTTAAGGCTTCCTGCACGTACCAAAGCCGGTAGGGGTTTCGAACGTGGTACTTTGCGCATTTTCATCGGTCTATAGTCACTGCAAAAAGTTCCTTACTCATTAGTATGTGAACGACCGCTTCTAAACCATTTTTAAGATCGACAAAAGTGCGACAACATTCATCGTATCATATCATTGTGGGCCACAGCCACCGCGCACTAATGCGTTCACTGATTTCCGAAATGCCAAGAATGAATTGTTCAAGTTGTTGCATGCCCGGTGGGTGGTTTACATTCTTGGGTCGCAGGAATTCTGGCGCCTTTTTCGTCGGAGGTGTTGTACGCGATTGGCCCGCTGTGGCCTCTGGCGGCGTTTGGGTCTGCTATGGCCCTGGTCGCGGTCTTCGCTGGTAGGTTCACCTGTATAACGACACTACTAATAGCTTCAATAGTGGGCAGAAATTGGCTTATCGATAAACTCAGTGTACTTCACGTCTTGTTCAATATCGGCACTCCGAGTTCGACAGGGTAATTCTGTGCGTGACACTTCTGCAACGCGTATCTTCCATGTTTCACGGTGTCGAAGACATTACCCGAGTTTGTGGGGGGGTATCCTGCATGTACCTGATAATATCTAAAACCAATCAAGAAATAGTTGGTGACATGTATATAACCATGAAATTATTTGCCGTTTTACCAAACGTGCCATCACAGACGTTTCGAGGCCTTTCTACGCCGAGTTGGTTGAGCTCGGGTAACGACCCTAACACCTCCGTTATTGTTGTTTTGGCAGGTTTGATTCCCTTTGAAACCGCGGGCAGACAACTGGACGTTGAAAACGCCCGTTTTGACGAACGACCTACCACCATGAAGAAGACAGACCATTTCAGCGTGGAGTGTGAACGCGAGTAAACGCCGTGAGCAGATGCGGATATTCCAACACGATGCCTCCGCCCTACCGGTATTCGCATTTGTGGAATTGTCGCTGTGTTTAAGGTACTTGCAGCCACCATTAAGAAGTAATCCACCCAGCCCTTTTGGTCGAGAGGATCGCTGCAGCCTTTCAGCACCGATGGTCTTCTCAGAAAAGGCTCATGGGTAGTGTTAGTGATGACCACCAAATATAAGGCAGGTACTAGACGACAATGTAGGTTTGCTCTGTTAGAGTTGTTTACATGGTGAATACCGAGTCGCGTTTGAAACGCAGGTGGGTACGATGACGGTGAAACACGATAATGGTATCCGACGTATATTTCTCTGTAAATGGAACACGGCTGGGCTTGACGGTTGCATTAAAGAGAGAGAGGATCGTGACACTCAATTGACGGGGTCGGAAGTGAGACGCCATAAAGTTGGTAGGGACTGCGATGCAGGGGGACGTCATCGGCTGTTGCAAGCATCGCGATCATGCTCCTTCTAAAATAGTGGCCTGGACGGTAAGGAATGGCGGAAGAAGACGTTCTCGGTTAATCGACTTTAGAGTAAATGTTTAGCCACTCTCGGTCGTCGACGGTGTGCGGTCATCCAACTCGCTTCAACGAGGCACGACAGCAATGGTCGAGACGGTGGCGGTGATGGCCAGACCTGGGATGGAAACTCCAAAGTTGGCTTGATTGACTTGTTTGACATCGTGCATAGCAGTTCGGATGATAACGAAAAACGATCACACTGTGGTACTACGGCGTACTGCGAGACGAGACACCGCAGTATAGTTCCAGAAGCTGAAAACGTGTCCGTAGAGTAACAGACATGAACAGGATTACTTATTATAATGTCGCTCGGTGCCGGAGTTACCGCAGTAACGTTTGGCACGGTAACGGACGGCAACCATACGTAACTACTACATTATCTGTAGCGATCCATTGCCGCCTTGGGCAGATCAATAACCGTATATACCACATGGTTGCTATCGAGGCAACGCAGTCATGGTTGTCATTGTGGCGGTGGTGGTGGACGGGACGGCAGTGATAGTGGTTGGGGCCGTTACGGAAACGACGTTCCCCATATTTTCACATGCTCGATAACAAATCTTATCGGCGCTTTACGGGGCGGCATCGCATGGATATATCCGATTTTGTTTTAGGAGTCGATAACGGAACATTTTAGGCTTGGTGGGGATGGTAGGAATGGTAGTGGCGGTAGCGGAGGGTGCAGTTTGTGTGGTGGTTCTCGGTTTAGAGGCAACACAGTGTGGACTGTGACGATAATAGGGGGGGGCTGTGATATATTTTTTGACGTGGTCGTGCAGGTAGGAATGGCAGTGATGGTCCCGGCGGAAACTGGAGTCAACGGTGGTTTTGGCGAAAGGTGGTCGGTAAGTCGACACCGCAGCCATGGTGGAAACAGTGGTGTAAAAATAACATGTTTACTCGTTGGACTTGCAAGATGCGAAGACATCGTGGTCACGGCGGGGGTGTAATGAAAAAAAGGTGATTGGCATATTTCAGTCTAGATATATTTACCACCTCTCCGTGTAAACGGGAACGCCACCGCATCAGCATACCCTTTTAAGGCGAGCGTTTCAGTGTATTGTCGGTGTGGATAGGTATCTTCCTCTTCCATGTGTTTTTTTCGACGGGCAACTCAAACAGTGCATGCAATGTCCGCCGCAACTTTATACGGTGTCGAGCCTGGGCCCACTGGATTCAATTATTGACGAGTTTGTGCCCTTCGTCGACGAGCGACCATGTGCCTGGGTGAGGATAGAGCCCTCGAGGTGCGGCACGCGTGCATACCCCCGCCTTGCCTCGAGTGTGTATTCATAACTTGACATCAAGGTGGATCCTCATGTGCCTGGTTTTGACGGTCATAGTGTCTCGATGTACACACGCACGAGCAGGTAACTAGGTCGGTATTATATGGTACCTGGTACGGTATTTTCCATCATACAGTCTGGTTACTGGCTAAAGTAAAAACGTTTCTCTCATGATGATGGTATAACTCTCTGATCAGATGGAAGCCTTCGTCAGCAAGTGTACTTTTGTATCGCTTCTTTGTTTCCTACCCCCATTCTCTACCTCTGTTCCATCCGCCCCTGTTGACTGTGCTCAAGAACACGAACCGTAAGATCCATAATAGATTGAGGAGTTCCATGCTGAACAGGGATTCTGGTAGTAGGGTATTGGGATGTCGGGATGACGTGTACCCCACCAATACCACTCGTTAGATGTAGCTCCATATGAGGCGAGTCAGCTCGACAGCTCGGATGTATAATATAAGATGAGTTCCGTGATATTGTCTGGAACAACCACGCGTTCCCGTGCCAGCTGCGTCTATACCTTTAAAGATCAATCAACAAACTAGTGAAAAATCGGTGATCTTCTATTGGCAAGCGTAGCCCAGGCCAGCCTACAGAGGTGGGAACCTTCCGACATGTCTGGTTTAGAAGGCATGTCTAGTCTGGAAGCCAACGTGGGAAATGAGTAGAATATACATACAGATAAGCTGCTGCTGCTGATGATACCGGAGAGCATCGAGGTCCTGGTGGAAAGGACGTAAGAGGAGAAGAAGAAGATGCCGCACCAGAAGCAGCAGCGATCCCAGCAGGGCCAAGTTTGAGCTGGACCTGGTAGATTCGCTTGGCACCGGTGGCGAAGGTTCTGGAGAGCAGCAGTTGCAGGGGCAACAGCACGTCCAGTAGCACCGCCAGCAACAGCAGCAGTCAGAGGATTGTTGCGCCTGTTGCGACGATAAAGCGCAAGCAGCAACCACCGTCATCGCCGCCGCCGTCACCACCGCCGCCGCAGCCGCCGTCTTCGCTACTGCCGCTGCCGTCGCCGTCGTCTCGACCGCCGCGTAACCGTCGATGCTGCAACACCCCAGGAGAGCCAGGTATCTGCCTGAATCTATCTGTGGGTTCGTTTCGCGCTGGCGAAGTAGAAGTAGAAAGTAAGAATATATGAGAGGGTGAAGGACGAGTATGTGTATTGCCGGGAAGAGCCGGGTGGAAGGTGGAAACCGCGGGAGCGAGGCAGAAAGTATTTTGGGCACAATCGTTTTCCTGGACTGCTGAAACACAGCGCCCACAGGTGGTTGATGGAGGGGGGACGTTGCCCCCGAGGAAGGCGATGAAGGAGAGTGAGGGTGGGCTTAGGGAGGGAACCTGCATTTTCTGTTCGGGATCAGCGCACGGGCGCGACAGGATGCACTGCCCCAAGCGAGAGAGGGTGAAAGAGATAAGACCGAGGCGCCACCAGCAAGGACTTACGTCCGCAACAAGCACGTTTGACTTGGTTGATTGTTTGCTGTCGGTAATTTCCGTTTTTAGATTGATTTCATATCGATTTAAGAGTGGTAGATGATATCCGGACATTACGATTGAGAATTGAGAATGTTGGAATTATAATGAGATGCACAGACGTGTTCGTATATAGCTTCCCTCACTGAAGCTATTATGTAGACGATTGCAGGACAATGACGTCTGTCTGTTTTGTAGTTGACTGGTCGAGGGCTCTGGTTGGGCATCGATGCGAGTGCGAGTACGAGATGAAAGTAAAGTATATGTGAAAGCGTAAAATTCGAGTTGTGGCTGAGAATTCGGGGGAGAATGAGGTATCGAAGACAAGTGCACAAAGTTGGCGCCGAGTTAAGTTGCACTGATGTACTGGGCATGGAAGCCGATACGCACTGATGCTGGATGTTTTTTTTATTGAGTTGTTTGCCCAGCACAGTACCACCATGCCCATCGCGTTGCTCGGCCTGCGGAGCACCACAATGTCAACATGTATCTGGTACAAGCATCTGTATTTTATGCAAGTATTGAAGAATGAACAATGAAGATTTCGTTATGATATTCATATTGCTGTATCGACCGATACGTGGCGTTCATTTTTGTGTGGCATAAAAACATATGTCTCTCAGCTCTTCCGTATCCAACCCTTTTTCCCCCCATCTAGAAGTGATTGAGTAGCTCAGTGGTCCATTCCCTGCAAGTTACGCGGAATGAGTGGTCTGGCAGGTAGTGCTGTATAATTCCCAAGGGTGGGTCGAGGGTTCGAATCACGCCGAGTTCGTAATTTATTTGTGCTTTTCGAGCGTGCGCGCTGGAGACAATACGAATGATTATGATAGTGTGCCTCTAGACACCAGTAGCGTTTGCCGAGGGGAGGGCCCCGGAGATCACTGTTACCTAGTTGGGCAAATATGGGCATGAGATGCAGGTTACAGTATCGTCTGAGCATCTATGTATGTGTTGAAGCCTTGGGCCCAACTACGTACAGCAACACGTTAAATTGCGGCATTCCACATATCATATTTAGATCTCCATACGCGGACCTCTCGTTTTCAAGTTTTTGAGTTGATGTATGTGTAGGACCACCCATGCTACTTGATACGTACCAAAAGGCGAGATGCTCGTATGCGAACGGGGTAATATTCAATAATAAGAGTACAGCAGCAGAAGTAGAATGGAAAGAGAATCATCCGGGTATATGTGTAGCGGTCGCGGAATACATGGATTTGACGTGGGACCAGATATTCTCGTTGACAAGCATCTGTTTATTTGCAGTGGCATTTGGAACTTTGGTGGTAAATAGGAGTTGGCAAGCTATTAACACAAGGGAAGAGCAAAACACCCACCATTGAATGCAGACCTAATCGCTCGATTGCACGCCCCATCCCTTGTGTGTGTCGGGTCAATACTGCGGAGGCGGCGTTTGATTCGCCCAGGAGGATAAGCTGGATGACCCGAGCTGCGGCGACGCCACGAGACCGGACGGAGAGGCAGGCGCGGCGGAGGCAACAGCAGTATAGTGTCTGGGCTATCGGGGTGGTTTTTTAATGAAATGTGATTGCCTGTGAATCTGGATGAATGATTTCATTGTTTTTTGTTTTTGAATTGTGTTTCCGGTTGATTTGGATTCCACGAGATTTTTTTGTGTTTTCCGAGTGGTCTTCACGTAATATAATTTTCAAGTGGGGAAATCTATGTGTTATCTCGCATTACCGTCGCGATCTTTGTATCTCTGGCGGGAGTAGGGGATAAGGGGAGACTCTTGTCCGAAGGAACGGGGTTCCTCGCGATCTCTAGCATTAAAGTTTTTGACTTCATCTTTATTTTGATTGGCATGACCACGGCTGAGGTATTTTTCTGATGGTTTTTGTGATTTAGGTTTTTGTTGATACTGGAGAGAGACTAGGAAGCGCCTGGGGGCGTGTGCGGTCCACATAAAAATGTTTTCTGACGAGGGAAGGTTTGGATAGAATTTTGGAAAATTGAGAGAGAGGTTGGTAGGACTGAACACTGAAATGCCAGGGGACGCATACGGTTCGGATTGAATGTTTTCGTTTTCGGTTTTTGGTAACTAACCCGCTGTTTATTTGTCGGCAGGATTAGAATTTCTACAATTACCTTCGAGTCGATTTGCGTATTAGATTTTGAAAGTAGACGAATATATTTGGATCAATTACGCGGACAATGCCGTTTTACCTGGCTGAATCCCGAGAAGAGTGCCGTTTTACCTGACATTGGATTTCGAGAGTTTCACATGTTTGGAACAGAGAGGCTTTGGATTTGATCGTTTGAATAATGATATGAGGATTTGAGTGTTGATTCGAGGATTTGATTTTGGAGTTGCAGATTGGATTTTTGAGTTTCTAAGTTTGGTATGAGGTGATTCTGATATTGCGATCTATCAACCCTGAAATTTCGTACCTTGTCATGCACCGGAGCAGGGGGGACATTAGTAGCGTCGTGTACAGTATTATTACCGACCTGGGGGGATATTGGAGTATGGTCGTGTATAGTGAGCAGGGGGGATGTTGACTGTGCTCAAGAACACGATCCGTAAGATCCATCGTAGATTGAGGAGTTCCATGCTGAACAGGGATTCTGGTAGTAGGGTATTGGGATGTCGGGGTAACGTGTACCCCACCTATACCACTCGTTAGATGTAGCTCCATATGGGGCGAGTCAGCTCGACAGCTCGGATGTATAATATATGATGAGTTCCGTGTTACTGTCTGGAGCAACCACGCGTTCCCGTGCCAGCTGCGTCTATACTTTTAGAGATCAATCAACAGCACCACATCGAGCCGATAGGACAGGACGCCAGTGTTGTTAACTGGGTTTGTTCACCATGTTCTTGTTTCTCCGATTCGCCTCTGATCGTTCAATATCAGCCACCTGTTCCACACCGAAAACATATATCTGGATGTTTGTGATATCACGAGCGTGTCCTTTTAAATTGAAAAGCAGACACAATGGGTGCAATGTATGAACACGGCAGCCGCGAACGCACGAGATACGCATCCGTCGTACCGACGCCACTGCGGGAAAAACGAACAGCAATAAGCTATGTTATGTGCGTTAATTAACTGCCATAAAAATAGAAAGTGTATACTGAATATTATTCAATACCATACAATTATCACCCCACCCCTGCGGGGTGTCGACAATGACTTCCTCCGCCACCAGAACATGGGCAAAGGATAATTTATGCTTCTAGATAGACACACGTGTACATTTCGCTACAGCCTCCCGTCATCTTGCTGTGGGACTTACTTGTCTTTGATAATGTAGACTATAAACCTTAGTCTAGGGGATGTGAGCATTCTTACTTGTTACCAGGTACTCGGTATCATGGGCAGTGGCTGAGGGAAGCCTCGCGCAGATTGCTCTGCACGCGTTTCCGGCGTAACGCCGGCCCGACAACCTGAAGCGTGGTCGAGGTAATGGTATTATTGTGGTTAGGTTTGATATTGCCTACGCCTCTTCTTTCCGCCACATTGCTCTATTCGTCATTCTCGATTATCGCACACCATGAAACACGCCCGGAGGAGCGACGTACGCGTACAATAGGATGATCGTACTACAATCTGACGAGTGTAATACATCCTGAGTGTTGTAAGAGAGCGTTGCCTTCATAATCATACCGATCAGTAACTCCCCGCCACGCCTATCAAAGCATGTCCGCTTAAACATATCTTAACATAATACTGTCGAAAACTTTCAACGCCGATAGTTCGTTCCCTAGCTTTTCCGGAAGTAACGCCTAGTGGAATCAAATGACGATATGTACCCGACGACATGTCGAACATCCTCTTGCCCACGCGGTACTTGAAAACAAAAGTGAACTCCCGTCGTGAATCTGAACGGGCCTTGGCTCAGGGTCGATCTTAACGTGGTATAGTTCTCAGTTATTTTCATTATTTATACGAAAATTCGGAAATACCGAGAAATACCGAAATTCCGGGCTAATAATACTGAAATAAAAAATAAAAAAATAGACCTCGTGAAGATTCACCCTTAGTCGAAACAAAGTGATCCCCACGGGGTGAAGGGGGTTGGTGGCTGTGCCTTCCCTACGCCTCCTCTAAGGCCTCGTCCTCACTCGTTTTGAGGCATAAATTGGACACCAGTTCCGCTTTCGTATCCACCGAACGCTCGCCCAACTATTGGAGGTCGCTGAGCACGGACCTTGTGGATGGTGTGGACGGTGTATTCGGTTTGATCTTGTATCATCGTTTGTCAGGTGATGTTGTCGGTCTGTTCAGATGTGACACCTGCTGTTCATCCAAACTAGAATCGACAAAATCGTATGATTTGCGGCTTGGATCATACGCCTAAACATGCTCGAGGATTCCAACACCCGAGACGCCGTCGGACCACCGCAACGAACGGATAGATTGTTCGGGCATTGTTTCGGTGCTCCCCGCAAGAATGGGCTAATTCTCGTGTTCGCTCCAACGGCAACCGGTCGTGAAACTTTTTCTCCCTGGTACCGATGAAGGATTGGAGAAGAACCTATTACAGAAAGATCGCAACAAGTCTCTTGACTGGTTCATATTTAACGGTAGCCGAAGAGAATGTTGTGCTTGATGCTACATGCATCATAGAGGGGAATTCGCTAACGTCGAAACGCTTCGTACTGATCAACTCTTTGATATGTGCGGCACAGAGAGGGCTTCTTTATAAACACCTTCATAGTCAGCAAACCCTCCTAACGGTTAGGAATTTCCCGTCAAATACGGGAAAACACTTGCGCCAAGCGGAGCGCACCTAGACATGCTGGGGCCGGGACGTTCGGTTGAATGCCTTGTTTCTCGGAACCAAACTGGTACCATCCCTGACTTCAAAGCAGTTGACGTTTGTGTACTACTAATGTCATGTCGTTTCTTTCTCCCCAGGTCCATAATAACTCATTTAAGATCTACTTGTTTCGCAGTTTCAAACGCGGAGTAAATTGACCATGTGGACTTGGGTAGAGCCAGTTTTCAACCAGTTAGTATTGAAATACTCCCAGAAAATCATCGCTGTCGCGAGCTTAGCTCTAATGGCGAGCGCTCTTAAGTTAGTGACGGTGACTACTTGTTTGTCAAAGTGGGCATTAGCCGTAGCCGTGGGGACGATAGTGAAAGAACACGGAAATGCGCTGTTTGTGCTGTAACTGGAACTCCATCACGACACACCTAAAATTTTGCCCGTACGGTGCAAGTACCGTCAGATAACGGCATTCACACACATGTCTTACCACGCACGTATACGTAGGCTAATTCCACGCCGGGTTAGCGTGTATCGCTTGCAACCCATGGATCGCTCTCGTTGAATGTTCGACTCCGTTAGGTCTTCATCCTCTCTGCTGGGTTTGGACGAAGTACCCACAACTCTAGCAATACGTACAAAGTGGCGACTGGCGCTGCCCGGGTCCACCTCACTCTGTATGTACAAAATGGGTGGAAACTGAACAAAGGTTTCCATCCGACTTAGAGTTATCTTCAGTTGATCGATCTCGAACGATACAGACGTAGCTGGCACGGGAACACGTAGTTGACTTCAGGTAATAACCCACATAACTATGAATATGTTATATTCGAGCTGTCGACAGACACCCCAAGACAAAGCATGGAGGTCAATATCCAGATAGCTGACAACACAATAAACCTCTCGTTTATCCCGTAGATTTTCCGCTTAAATCTCCCGTTCTTATAATCCCACATCAATATATGAAACTCCCTAGTGGTGAATGCAACATCTCAGTCCGTCCCAGCGCACAATCAACATTCCCCATGCTGATTATTAACGACCATATTTTAATATCCCCCCAGCCCTGTGCATGACAATGTGCAACTACGTTGGTTTGGTATATCTCTAAAGCATGATCACCTTATTTATATGAAACTCAGAAACACATTTTTTCATCAACAAAAATATGCAATTCATTTCCGAAGAACTACGCGAACGTTCTAACTCAAATAACATTTTTGTATGGACCGTGCACGCCCCCAGGTGCTTGATAGTCTCTCTAGCCTTATCACAACCCACCCCCCCCCCCCCCCCCCCCCCCCCCCCCTATTTCATGGAAATATCACAGCAACAGTCATGCCCATAAAAAACAAAGTAGGTCAATATTAAAGTAAATACAAGATATCGCAAGGAACCCCGTTCCTCCGGGCAAGAGTATTTCCTCATCCCCCACGCCCACCATATCTACACAGATCGCCACAACGGTACTGCGAGATAGCATAGATCCCTTCACGAAAAGGTATTTCGACCTTGGAACCGCTCGAAAACACCTGAACCTCTAGAACTCCATCACCAGGAACAAAACGGTATAATCCTCGGAATCAGCCAAGGAACAACATCAGTATCTTCGGATTATTTCTTCAAACAAATTCATCAGTCTAACTTCACAACATAAACCCTTCTATCTCCGGAAAACGGCATCAAAGATGCAAAAAAGTTACTGGTGGTGTCGAAAAACCCGTGTTGCTGAGCGTCTTTGTCAAGAAGTCTGCACACTGATCCTCCGTCTTTACATGGGTAATAAAAACGCCCCCTTTACGAGAAGCTTCCGCAAAGTAGTGGTGTCGTACCTCGATTCTCTTTGAATTCGACGTGCACACTGGATTTTTTGCCAGGTGTCTCGCCCTCTCGATATCACCGAAAGCCCTGATACACATCGCTCCTCGGACCCTGGAAACAGTTTCCCCCAACCCTAGCACATGAACATCGTCTTCTTCATAGTGTCTACCAATGCTGAATATTGAGCCTCAGTGGTTGAGAGCGTAACGCATTTCTGTGTCCTTTAAAACCTCCACCCACACGCCCCAGCACACATTATAGCTCCGCCAGAAACTGACCTCCTGTCAATGGCTTTGTTGGCATAGTCCGCCTCTGAAAACAATACCAGTTCAATCTCGCTACGCTTCCGAAACGTAATGCCGAGACCACTCGTAGAACAAGCACATTCTAGATACCGACCGCTGTCGTCCAGTTTACTTCCCTCGGCATGTTCGTGTACCCCGCCACAACACTCACCGCGTTCGCTATATACGGTCGTGTTTGGTTCGGAAGCCACATCAACCACCCCGTCAACTCGCGCAAAAGCCAATTTCCCACTGGTTCATTCTCGTTAAACTCGTGGAGCTTTACACCGGTTGAAAACGTGTTATTCCTCCCAGACCCAACGTGAGACCTTGACGGGATTACTTCACCGAACACCACCCGCAAAATCGTCAACGTACCAGCATATATATTTATACCCCGAAAAACAACAACCAGCATACCACCGCAACTCGCCTAGATTGTTGATCGGAACAACGCTGATCGCATTTAGCCTTAAATCATTCAGGAAACACAACGTCCACATGAACTACTGCTACCACCGGAGACTGACCCTGACTCGACAAACATCAGGACCCACGCTACAGCGGGGCTCTGATCAAATCCTATACTCTTCATGTGAGTGAGAAGTTATTTGTTCCACGACATCGACGCTTGCTTCAAGCCATAGAGACTGCGGTTCAGCCGGACTACCTTAGGGGACATTTCGCCACAACTAGCGGGTAGTTGCATCTAAATCTTCATCCAAACTCCACTCGACGAACGCTTGCGCAGCATCAAACTGGCTAGAATCCAAACCCATCTCGCACGCAATTGTGCCCGGGAAATGAATACAATACGCTGAGGGCATAGGAGCAAAAGTCTCAATGGAATCAATACCTTGACGTTGTTTTAATCCACGTGCCAACAACCTGGCTTTAGCCTTCACTAAATTACCATGCTCTTAGACGTTCAGGCCAACACCCACTTCGTCGAGATGACGCCAAGCACCGTTGGCTGGTGCGTCGCTTCAACAATACTCGCGTCCACCAGTCCATGACGTGTTTTCCCGTCGCCAGCCTCCGCATGGCCGAATCCTTGTCCGCAAACACGTTTGCATACGTGCTCGGCGTCGAACGCTCTCTCGCCGGTCGTGTGAAAAGGGGTGGATTCTCGGGCGGCGAGGTTGAATATTACGTAGCCTATACCTTCCTGTGCTGCCATCAACGACGGAAGCTCATGCCCCATAGACTCGCGGTTCACCGCAGTCTCCCCTCTTGTCCGTCGCGTCAAAACTCCGTTATCATCCCGGTGTCGCCCAGGTTGGCCAGTGGCCCGACCATCCCGTACATCGCCACCGCCCTCCTGATATCGTTCAGTTTCCCTCTTGGTCCGTCCCCCCCGCACGCCGCCACCACCTTTCTGGTCTCGTGCAATCTCTCCCCCTCTCCGACCCCCCATCATTAATCCTCCGGGTAAGGAAATATACGAACCCAGTTCCCGAAGAGCACGCTGCGAAAGCTGTGGCTGCGGTGGCTGCGGCGTTGGCTGATGCAGCGGCGGTGGCGATAACGGGTGCATATATTGTGACGGTAACGGCCGTTGCATCTTCGGCGGCGGTAGTGCCGGTGAAGACGGCGATTGTGACGTTAGCAGTGAGGATTGCGACGGTAAATGCCCCGGAAAGTGCGCCCGGACGAGGTCGCAATCGCATTTCGCATGAGTGTGAGGCCAACACCGAAGTACAGAGGGATGTGGTCGCATCACTCAGGTCCTGCTTCTGCCACGGAATGTCGGGTCAAACAGCACGCGAATTCACAAGGAGGGGAGCACAATATCACCGTGAGATACCGTCGGCGGCCACTTTCAAATATCCACGTCCGTGTTTTGCGTCGAAGTGCCAGCCAGAGGGCACTTCGAGCACACCAAGGAGGCGCGTCAACGCACCAGATCTCGATTCGTTGTGCCCTCGATACCGTCGCACCCCCTCGACGGCTGCTTCGTTATCGCCACACAACGACACACTGCCCCCCATGACCAATGCACGTTCACCACACGTAAAGAGGAGAACCAATGGAAACACAGTAATGCTCAGCAGTTCTAGAACCTTCAAGGATGTATAGTTCTCATCTGCAACAGACTTACTCGATCCACAAAATCCAGACCGCTCCCCTACGTCATGTTGGTATCACCACTATAGCCCAGTGTTCCAGGCAAAACCCCCAAAAGCGGTTTGAGATGCGTCTGAAAGAGAGTTTATGTATGAAGGCGCTCAAGCGAAGAGACATCGGAGCCGACAAGGCTCCTCCGCGCGCGTCCAACTTTTGCTCAACGAACCACCGTTAAAACTCGAGGTCACCATGGAACTCGGGTCCAAGGGCAAGACGCCGCCCGGGAATCTTCATACGGATATCATATTCATCTCCGGTCGCAATGCCCGTCATACCAACCGAATCCCACAAGCGGTGAATGAAATAACGTCACGAACGTACAACAAAGGAAACATACATGATACCAGGCACACTCCGCGGGGATACTGTAAAGCTTAAGAAACTTATAGGACGGCGATGTGACCGTATTCGCCGCAGTATCAAGGTTCTATCCCAACACTTAGAGTTGCGTGCCCCACTAGTAATTATATTGATTGACAGGATGGGTTGATCAGAAACACCACGTTCGCCCAAAGAACGAAAAGAGTCCGACGCCACCAAGTGTACAGCACGCTAGTGTCGGCGGTCGTCCGGCCACGATTACACCTCGACGAGAATGCCATCGTCTACGTAGTACCTCACACAATATTGCTCCTGGTGTTGCCCCCGGAATCTGGAACGGGCCGACAATGACGCGGAATAGCAACGAAACGAACCCCCCGCGGCGGGGAAAGTTCGACATGCACAACGGCGGCAGCCCCTTGAAGGGGAACGTCTGCGCCCTGAAACGTAGAGTGGGTGCGAGCATGCTCGAGCGCAGGTGCCATCAACCCTCAAAACCCAGGACTATTGCGCCAACCAAACTGCAAGCGAAACTTAACGACAACGTGATCAACGCACACGTATCCAAATTTCGATGCACATGGCGGACGAACCAAACCCTGCCGAAGATGGTATTTATTGCATATCTTTCGAATTGCATATTCATTATTGTTTTCTGAGTCGTGGGCCAGATACCTCTATCTCAGCTTCCTGCACTACCCTGAGTATCTCGACCACTCTATTTTACGTCTTTCACCCTACTATCACACCGGCCGGCTTCCTAACTAGTACGGCCTACAGTTGGCTGAGATGACCAAGCCCCCGAAGGGTGCGGTACCATTCGACTCCTTTCATCTAACTCAAGTAAAACCACAACGGAAGAAAAAAACATTTCCCTCCGGAACACTAGCTACTCGTGCCCCCTCCCTCCCCCCCCTTCGAAAAAGACCAATAGGGTGGGTGGGGCGGCAGAAAAGATGGCACTTATTCCTGGCTCGAGTCTACAAACCAGCGGCTACCTGACGTCTGCCCGAGCTCCTCACTGGGCCTCGTGCTTGCTCGTGCCCAGCGTGGTGGTGCTGACCCACGCTCGGTGCCTTGCTTGCAAGGACTGCGTTCGAGGCATTCCCTTCCAAACCAAACTTACTCTGTCCCAGTTCCCGATACAGATATGTTATGTTCTCTTTACCAATAAATCCTGTTTTGTCCGTTACCTCGTTTGCGGTGGCCGTTACTTCGTTTACGGACAAATCTACCCGTTATAGTATATCTTCCGAATTGCATTATCATTATCGTTTTCTGAGTCGTGGGAGAGAGAGGTTCCCACCTCCGGACAGATACCTCTCTCGCAGCTTCCTGCAATACCCTGAGTATCTCGACCACTCTATTCATTCGTATGTCTCCCTACTATGATACCGTCCGGCTTTTCAACTAGTATGGCCTACAGTTGGCTCGGATGACCAAGCCTCCTATTGGTACGGTACCATTCGACTCCTCGGATCTAACTCAAGTAAAATCACAACGGAAGAGAAAAACATTTCCTTCCGTCACACCAGCTCCTCGTCCCCCCCCCCCTCCCCCCCCTTCGAAAGAAACAAATATGGTGGGCGGGGCGCCTGAAAAGAAGGCACAACTTCCTGGCTTGAATCGACAAACCAACGACTATCTCACGTCTGCCCGTGCTCATGACAGGACCTCGTGCTTGCTCGTGCCCAGCGTTGGGGTGCTGACCCACGCTCGATGCCTTGCTTGCAAGGACTGCGTTCGAGGCATTCCCTTCCAAACCAAACTAGCTCTGTCCCAGTTCCCGGTAACGACATACCATATTATCTCTACCAATAAACCCTGTTCTGTCCGTTACTTCGTTTCCGGAGGCCGTTACTTAGTCAACGGACAAAACCACCCTTTATTGAATATCGTTCGAATTGCATATCCACTATCGTTTTCTGAGTCGTAGGAGAGAGAGGCTCGCCCCCTCGGCCAGATACCTCTATCGCTGCTTGCTGCAACAACCTGAGTATCTCGACCACTCTTTGTTTCGTCTCTCTCCCTACTATGATACCGGCCGGGTTCCCAACTAGTACGGCCTATAGTAATCTCGGATGACCAAGCCTATGAATGGTACGGTACCCTTCGACTCCTCCAACACCGAGGTGATGTTAGACTACTGTTTACTTTACTCGTAGGTTTTTCCTACCCCACACCGTTTCCTCCCTTGGCTGTCTCTCCCTTGCCACCTTGGCCCTCGCCAGCTTACGTGACACCCTCGTGGTATATTGTATGTTATTACGCGTGTACGCCTTGTACGCGTCGGACCTCCACCCCCCTCTCTCTGGATTACTCGTTTCGCTATGTCTTCCCCCGCCGCGAGCGTGGTCGCGGCTCATATAGGCAACGAGTGCAGGGCGAACCTATCGGTATTCTGACCTGACTTCGCCACCACCTTCCTGATTTCATTAAGGGCACGGCCTAAATTTAATCGCTCTTACGGTCTTGCTATACCGATACGAGGAAAGGGGGGCATGGTCGGGAAAACCAGGAAACACCTGACATCAACTCCAACATATGGGCAATGGTCCCGCCGTCTGCCCTAAAGGACGACCTTGGCCCACGAACCTCACTTCGAGTCCGCACGCGCACACTGACAACATGTTCCTGATATCCCGTATGCCCCTTTAACCGCACCTCTTCCTTGTCCGGCTTATGGCCCCGCATGTTTCCCAACTGTCTGCCCTTAGCGGAAAAACGCCACGTCACCCCGCGTCCGGCAGTGCACAGGGTGCAGGGTGCCAAGCCCCTGAATCGTCTGCGAACACTTCGTCCGATCGCATCATCAGCAAGTAACTCAGACACAGACACAGGCACGGCACCTTCCCCTCCAGGCCCCACGTGGGAATGAGGGTTTCCCCCGCGAGAAGCATACCGAAAGACACCGGTACGCGGACGCGGCGTGGCCGGCAGCTCCACTCCTACCCTCAATCGATGGAAATACTGCACCTCCGCGAGTGTCCTTGAAATCGTTTTCGCCAGGTCACCTTCTGACGCATACCATCACGATACAAACTCGATCAACGCGCAGGCCTTAAAACTCTTCGAATCACTCGACGCTGAAATTCCTAACAACCCATCAACCTGCGAAACGTATCCCAAGATCAGCGACCAGACTCGTACGTACGTCGATTCGAGCCCGCAACTGAGCCCCCGAAGTACTGGAGGCCAAGATGTCAGTACAGAGATCCGCCCTCGCCTCCACCAGGCGCTGCTCCGAATAACGCCGATGGTGGAACTCATCGTGGCATTCCGACTGTCACGTGGGCCCGTGCCAAGCACACCCTATCCGAGGGCGAAAGTAGCTGCTGCAAAAAGGATTTGCGCCCGAATCGGCAGCCGCGTTCTCCCTCCAAGCAAAACAGTTGCCGGCCAGCTTGTATTTCGTGTATAAGCGCTGCCAACGACGCGAGAGATCAAGCTCGGAAGGTGCAGGCGGCGACGGGGACGAGTGTGTGTGTGAGGGGGGGGGGTCACCGATGTATTTACGACGGTGTGGAGTCGCAGGGCTTGATCTTCCAAACTCTGGCTCGAGCTTTTCCCAGTGTGCGTGCTGTGTGATGCGACGACCCGATTTGTATCTGCACCCCCGGTGCCGACTATATTCGACACGACTACTCGCCAGGTATACCAATCGGTATCCACGTGGGCCGTCCTGTAAGGGGGAACCAACTTATTAGCACCATGGCACAACAAATTACTGGCACCAGAATATGAATGCCTTCCCCCATCGGAAGAGTAGGCATAACATTAGGTGCATCACGCCCCCCCGTAATCAGCAGCGGCCAAGGGCTGTCAGAATATCACGAACAATCAGGATGTCAACGTGAACAGCCTTAGCGGTAGCCACTTTATCTGCACACCGATCCTTTTTCCGTGCCGGAAACGTTCATCTGTCATTTCCTCGTGTTTCCAGAAGAAAATCAGCAAGGAACGGAGGATAAAGTAGCAAAATATAGAATGGGTAAATATATGTAGTGGAAGCCCGAATCATGATTTGTTGCACCATGTAGGAGGTTGGAAATATTTTGGCCCGCAAATCGGCCGCCATCGTTTGCAGAACACACGGCAGTCGTCTGTGCGGAAACTGCGTATTTATGTCTCCCTCGTGTTTGCTGAGGGGGTCAATGCCGCATGTGTGACGGTGAACAATGGTGAGGATGGGTATCCCCACCTCTGCCTCCTGCATCCCCCCCGTTGGCGTGCCCTCATCTGGGCAACGTATATGCGGAGACAAGATGACAAACTTAGGGTCAGGGGTTAGGCGAGACGTGGCCGCGTCGTGCCCACTCGCCAAGCGTACAACTCGTGATGGAGAGGATTACCGCTGCACTGGTTAACACCCTGTCCCAAATGTGCTCATAAGACGGGACGCACGAACGGCCGCCAAATGGCGAGGGTTGTGTATCCCGAGGCGAAGGAAACCCTCCCCGCCCAACCCGTATTGGGGAAAGAGGGACGAGCTACGGCAGGAGGAAGGTCGCCTCTCAAATCGGTACGCATGGGGAAATTTATGGTATCGCCAAAGTTTGTGTAGTTCTTCCGTGAGATCTCCAGTCGGTTAAAGACGCCCAAAACCCCAAAGCAATGTGTCGCTCCCTGTGGCGGGTTGAGAACATAGGCAGCCTAGCAGCAATCACGATCCACAACACATGTCTAGGGCTGTTTTCAATGCCGGAACTGCATATAACTACCCTCCTCGTGTATTTCGATGTATTCAGGAAGGAGGGGTATAAACCAAAATACACCAAATAGTTTTGCCGTCTCCTAATAATCGTTTTGGGACCCCTGGGTGTACGGTGGTGCCCTTATATACGGTTGACAACATAGGTCGCAACGCGCCCCCTACCAACACACAGCACACGAATCTGTCATCTCTGAAGAAGAACTCGGCCAGCGGGCAAAATATATATAAACAAAACCATAAATTCATTTCCTCTGGTCGGTCGCCGTGGGGGCGTTTCGGTGGCCATTCGCAAGACTGTCACCCCTGATTCGCGAGAGCTTTGTACTATTCGCGAGTGGACGGACATTTCGGGAACAGATTCAACAGGACTGCCGTTGATCTCAGCTGCTTTGGCCCGAAGAGACCGGCTATAAGAAGGCATACATACGATAGAAGACCGATTATGTTTCTCTTTTTTTTCGGAATAGTTTCAACAAGACTACGGGTCATTGGATTATTTGCGTGCGTGGGCACATGTAGCGTGGACAGCATACGACGCGCGTCACGCTGTTGCTGCCTCTTTGTATACCGCTTGGCCAGTTGGCCTCCTGCTGGCGTTGCTCCTGCTCGTGCCGCTCCTGCTCGTGTCGCTCGTGCTCGTGCGCTCCTTCTGGTACCGCTCCTGCTGGTGCTGCTTTTGCGTTCTCTGCTTCTGTTGGTACCGGGTGCTCCTCCCGCTGGTGCTGCCCCTGCATCGCCTGCTCCTGGTGGTGCTGCTTTTACAGAGTAGACTGCACTTTTTCCTGCTGCCGATATTAAAGGTGTTGCCTTCAATACACCTCTGCCTCGCCCTCTTCTGACGGATCTTGGAAGCCCATGTCGAACAGAACCCCCCTGTCCAAGTCAGTGCTCAATCCCACTGTAAAGTGCAACTGCTGCATCTCCCAGCTATATAATGGAGACAGATCTTTGGAGGCAAGGTCGATTTTGCGACCTGCGACCACGACACCTGCCCCGGCAGCGGAATAATCTTGAAGTGGCCCAAAGACTGTGAATTGTGCGCCATGCCTATCGACGTCCGCACCGTGTCCTTCACGCCCGAGACAGGAGGTGGCGGTGAGTTGTGTTCTGTGCTTCTCTGTTGCTGCTGTTGTTGGTGTTGTTGTTTGCTACCTATTTTTACGGCCGCGACTGCTGCTGCTGTTGTTGTTGTTGTTGTTGTTGTTGTTGTTGTTGTAGTTGTTTGTCGACCTTGAGCACTAAATCCAAGACAAGAAAAGTACCTGGTACTATCAATGCCATTTGTTTATGCGCTACTGCGCCTACTGCCATTTGCCTTTGTGCTGCTGCTGCCGCTGCTACTGCCGTTGTTGTTTACAGCCTGCGTTCGTTTCCCCAACAGTGTCTACCGCCGCTGCTGTTGTTGTTGTTTATGCTGCTGCTTCTTCTCCTGCTGCTGTAACCCTGCGCGCCAATCGTCCCTGATGCTGATTTTACTGTGTACGCAGGCGTCGTTCGCGTTGTTGCTGTTTTACGCAGCTTGAGTCGGTGTCTGCCGCCGCTGCTGCTGCAGCTGTTGTCTGGGTTGTTGCTGTTCCCGCATGTTGTCGACCTTCAGCACTAAAGACAAGGCACAAATACATACCAGGTACTACAGTAATTTCGAGTTTTGTCTTGCACACTACAGCAGTACGTAGAACAGAAAAAAATGGCCATTTTGTTTTATACGAGCTCACACCGAGACAGGGGTATAGTACGCGTACTGCCATTTGTATATGCGCTGCTGCTGCCGTTGATTTTGTTATGCACACTATAACCAAAAACAAATTCCGAACAGTTGCCATTGTTGTTAGCAGCCTGCGTTTCTTTTCACCCCGAGACAGGTGTCTACCGCCGCTGCTGCTGTTGTTGACACGATGGAAGACAGGCGTTGAGTACACTAACACGTTTCCATGTTTTATGCTGCTGCCGACTCTACCGTCGCCGTCTCTGCCGCGAAAAAAGACGGAAGGGTTTGCCAACATCATTCATCGCATCTCATTCCTTTTTACCTTTAGTGCTTTCTGTCTGTACAGCGCACGCCAACGCGTATTTTCGAATCTGTTTTTCAAGGTTTGTTTGCCAAAATCAGGTATATCTGGCCGCCTTTCGGCCAAAATCGGTTAAAGTCTAAACACAAGTACAAAACACACCCCAGGAGCGCTGCTATTGTCCAGCCTGACATCGTAACTGATTTTGGCTAGAAAAGGCCAATTTACGCCAGTTTTGTTTCTACTCTCTCTAGCTTTCAATTGATTTTGGCCATCTTTGAACCAATCAGAGGGGCAACATATGTACACTGTTGTTTCTCTCCGTATGCGTCTGCCCTCCCTCGGTTGAAATTATTCTGCATTATTACGCAACGTATAAACTCTCTACTGGCACGTACACACGTTGTACGTCAAAGTACATTTTTACATAAATATGCATACATGAGTATGCTGGTTTCGCTTTTTTTCTTCTTTGGGATGTGCGACGTGCTTCAGTTATTGAATAGTTGTTGTGTCCTACTGCCGCTGCTTTGTTGTTTTCTATGGTCACAGCGGTCCATACATCACCATGGTCTTTATCTGCACCACCCCGCGTCGAGTTTGTCTCAGGTTTGGTACGGCAAGATAATTTCATGCCGAGCTGGCAGTTCCGCGAGGACGGTCAAGAAGATTGAAGCTGTCAACGGTGGAGGTGCGCCATATTGAATACTCTCCTTGGCGCCCCCGCCGTCGCAGAACAAACGAAGCCTATTAACAGTGACTCTCTGCAGGTCGAAGCGAAACCCGTGGTATCTACAGCCTAAAGAAAACTAAACGACTTAGATTTTGGAGGCTATATATGGAACGCTTATTTTTTTACCCGACTTTCATGGACAGAACACCGCTCGTGGCGCGCGTTTTTTACTTGGTTTTTGTATACACCTGATTTAGGCTCAAACGGATCAGGTATAACTGATTTTGGCATTTGCCCTTTTCAAAGTCTTCGTCAACTAAACTCCTACAAAGTAAAATGTTCGTACTCAACACGTCTTACATGTATGTCTCCTTTTTGCTGTCGGTTTGTTGTCTATAATCTATGTTTGCAGGTCCGTAAGGATTGTGTCTACTGCAAAGGAACTGTCAAGGACAACGGCATCTTCGTCGGCCTGTGCAAGCCCCCCCTGCACTTCTCGGGCTCCAAGCACTCCAGGAAACTCTTCATCGCCCACGACGAGCAAGTTCAGGGCGAACGCCACGCGAAGTTCGGCCAATGGGTTCGGGTGGAACAGGAGAAAAGCACCGCCAAGCGGGAAGGCTGTGTCGGTCTATCTCCTCGGTTCGGGCTCGGAATAGATCTTCGTACTTTAAGAGTCTGTTCTTGTGTCTATCATGATCTTCCGGTACAGCACCATACACAGTTGATCTGCCTTTGGTCTGCACCTCGGGTATGAATATGGAGGTGTTCGCGGGCGTTTCGTTGCAGCGTACGCCTGCGTCTATAATATTTCAATGCTTTCAGCAAACATCCGTTGTGCGTGTACTTGCAAGTTTGTCAGCGGGAACTTTGAGTTCAAGCGTGGGGAGCGGACTGGTTCATGTTTTTTCGTTGGGGGTTTCTTCACCTAAGAAGATTGTCAGCTTTTGAATCGCCTCCATCACGCTAGTGCCTTGGCGAGTGCCAAGGTCTAACTGACTTTTTTGCATCCTCTTTGGGTGCCGTGGACAACGAAAGATCCTGTTTTTTTCAATCTACCTTGGGTGTTTGCCAGGGTGCTGAATCCGTTGTTATTAGCGACATTCGCGTGTGCGAGGGAATTTTTGCTACTACTTACTCCCGTCGCTTCGACTTCTTTGCGTTTGACGCCGGCCCCGGGCCCACTGCTACGCTTCGTTGAAGACTTTTTTTCTTGAGGAATTCCTGTCGTATTAATAGTTGGTTTGGGCGTCCGCCAAAGGTTTCGTTCGTTGTTGAACCGTTAGGTGTCCCAGGACATGTGTCGACTGGCGCTGGGATTCGTCGAGCAAGTGCTTACTGTCGAAGTTGCATATCACGCTCATGTCGCCTTCATATCTCATAACAGCTGTAATACATTATTACTACCTGCTTTTTCGGTCATTAGAACTGCTCTCTTGCGTCACCCTCATCTGCATGTTCCACTAGTATTTTCCTTATACTCATACATACTTGGTTGTTAACAGGTGTACATTTGAGCTATTGCCCCAACTGCAGCACATACAACTGCAATTGGTGGAATAGTTCAAACCAACCCAACAAATACCTATTTCGGCAAGAGTCTTCTTACACGCTACGCTCATGCCACTCCGAAGGGAAAACTTGTATATATAATGATGACAACAGAAACGAAAGATAGGCCACACCCGGCCATCGTTGTTTTCCTGCCTGGTTCTATCGCTTGATGCCTCCCTCGTGTGTTTTCATTACTTAGGTAGGACGCGGATAGCAAAGGCACTACAGGTGAATACTCGTCGGCTGCAGTACGGTCTCCCCGCAGTTTGAGATCGCATGGGCTCCAAGTTTTACCGTGTCGATCCACGCGTGGGGTTGTTAACATGGGCCGAGCCAGGTGGTCCCCGATTCGTTCCGGTCGATGGGGCTGTCTACAAATAAGGACCCAATCGGTCCATTGAAACAATAACATAAATTAAGGTAGGCCCCAACCAGCGCATCATTTTGCATCTAATATTCTGCGCTGGTGGTCGTCTGAATCCATCGTTCTTATTTGTTTTGTTTTTTATCGGGCCTCCCGACCTGGGCCGAGCCGGAGGGGGTCCGCTCTCCCTCGAGCAGTACTGCCCGCAATCTTCAAAGCGATCCCGCCCCTCCCTGTCTCCACAGCAGGCAACTCATCGGCGGTCGAATATCGATGTGTTTTCATCGTGTATTCCTTCGCGAAAAACAAAAAAACATCATACCTAAATCAATGACGGAGAGGGATGGCACCCCCTCGAGCGGTTGTGCCCGCCGTCTTCACAGCGAACCCGCCCCCCATTGTCTCCACAGCAGGTAACGCTTTGGGGGTTGTGCATTAATATTTTTATATCATGCATTCCGGCCCAGGTCAAGGATGCGGGGGACAGCTCCACCCACGGGCAGTTGTGCCCGCTGTCTCCACAGTGGACGTGCCCCGCCCCCCGCTGTCTCCACAACAGGGGAACTCACTGTTGGTTGTATATCGATATGTTTCCGTCGGGTGTTTGCCCAAACCAAATATGGGCAGTTGCGCCCGTTGTCTCCACAGCGCCCCCCCCCCCCACCCCCCGCTGTCTCCACAGCGTGGAACTGGTTGATGATCATATATCGGTGTGTTTGCGTCGGGTAATCGCCACAACCAAATTTGAGCAGTTGTGTCCGCTGTCTCTACAGAAGACCTGCTCCCCCCTTGTTTTCTTCACAACTGGGAGCTCATTGATGGTCGTACATTATGGTGAAAACTATAGACATATCCCCCCCCCCCTCCCGGCGCGCCCCCTCTGTAACACACACCTGGGTGTATCTTCTCCCGCACAACCCCTGGGCGGGTAACTCAGAACACATGGGCGTCAAGCCAAGTATCCCGACCAACGAAACGACGTGGGGACTGTGGGGGGCGTAGCAGCGCTGTGCCCCCCCCCCCCCCCCCCCCCCTCCCCATGGGCGTCAAGCCAAGTATCCCGACCAACGAAACGACGTGGGGACTGTGGGGGGCGTAGCAGCGCTGTGCCCACCCCCCCCCCCCCCCTCCCCCCCCCCCCTCCGCTTCCCTTTTGGTCGCAACCCCTTAATTGAGATAATTGCTCTTGCGAAGGCCGCCGCCCTATCCAAAACGTGGTTATCAGACTGGGCGCACGACTCACGCCGACCGGCATGGGCCGTGCGTTCCGTGGCGAGGGATACTCCCCCCGCCCAACACGAATTCTAGAAACAGGGCCAACAGCTGCAGGGAAGTTACCTTGCAAGGCGTTGCTTAATCGTATTTATTCCGCGATCAGTGTCTCCTGACTCGCTCGGTTCACCCCAATATTTGAGCTGTGTGATGGTATAGTTTTGGGGGTTGGGGGTTCCCCCCCCGCCCAATCAGTCGCGCCCCGGCCCCAACGTGTGTGGTCGGTGGTTTCGGTTTAAAGATGTAGGGTGCCTTCCCCGCGGTCGCAGTGGACGGGTATCTCGGTACGCTAGTTGAACGTGCCGTGGGGCGCCCGACTACTCGTTGGGTGCCGCGAGTTGGTGTCTCTATCTGCGGTGTTACCGGTGCTGGGTACGTTTTCTTTTTTTTCTCATATTTGGAAAATTGGACGCACGTCCACTCTTGAGGAAAAAAGTTCGATCCCACAGGGGCCACTACCGACCGTCTGCAATGTGTGATCGATACTGTGTCGTACGCCGAGGTGTTTCCATCGCGCGTTCCCACCCGTGCCAGATTTAAAAACTTCCTCGAGCCATAAGGCTCGCTGTCTAATCCGGTAGGCATGATAATCAGCGACCGGTTATCGTGCATTCCCGCCAGCGGGTGGCCCGTGCGTACACAGGGAATATTTAAGGGAGATAAACGGATGGGAAAATCTAGCCTACAGGCCACCCCCCGTTCTGTCCTTTTTTCCGTTTTATGCGACGCAGGTGGTCGCACCGATCTGTTGCCATCGTGCGTTTCCACCTGGGTCTGAACGGGTCCCACCGGTTTTTTTTACAGCTATATATGTATGTTTGCATGTGGGCCACCCGGGCCCTCTCTCTTTCTTTATCTTTCTCTTTGCGCGAATGGTCGTACCGATATGATTTCAACGCGTGTTTCTGCCCGGGTCGTGTTGCTCTCTGCCTCCACAGAGCGCCAGCTTCGTATTATCTTCACAGCACGCAACTCTTGGCCGTAGTGCAAACGTTTCATCGTGCACTCCCCCCTACTCGAGCCGGGGGGTGTACTCGATAGGAGAGATGTACTCGATCTCATGCATGGCCGTAGTCGTATGACCATAGACCCTCGCATCCCTACAATGCCGGGACGGAGCATGTCGGGTTTTCACCGACCAGACAGACATTGCTTGCACCAAGCGCGAAGCGCCGTGAGGTGTCTGGCGAGTCGCATGAAGGGTGAGCTGCATCCTACTAAGAACCGCTTTTGAGGCGGACTTGCATATGGACGACAGCTTCAATGAGTCAATATAATTTCCGGTGTAGGCGTTTCCAGAGACAGCAATGGGAGTACTACGTAACTGCCTCTTGGGTGCCTTACCTTGAACGCTACGTGATACGATCAATTCCCTTGTGCGGAATAAAGGTTCTTTACCTCGCGCAAATGATCTAACTCGACAACTAGCTGTGGGCGACCGAAAACAAAAAAAAACAAAAAACAAAAAACGGTACACTGGTTGTCTAGCTCAAGTAGTGAGCGGCATGTTTTACAGTGTCGTTGCCAATCGACACCATCCCAACCTATATAAAAAAGGGGGGGGAGCCGGGAGGGGGGCTTTAGCATTTCGTGCTTCTCGGGCGATCGCGCCCGCTGTATATCACAGGGGACCTGCCCCCTCCCTCGTCTCAAAGGCAAGCGGCTCGTTCTTACGTGAGGAAAAAAAGTGAAAATCAAAAACGGAAAGAAAAAAATAAATGGATGGGGGAATATAGGCTACAAGCCCCCCCTGCTCTTTTTTTTTCTCTTTTTTTGTTCGTTTTCTTTCTACTCTCTTCTTGGCTACACATGTGGTCGCACCGGAATAGTTTCCTCGTGAGTTTCCACCTGGGTAAGCCATCCCTGTCTTCACAGGGAGCCGGCCACTTGCTGTCTCCACAGCCGGCCAACACCGTGTCGGTCGTGCGTCGGTATAATTTCATCGCACGCAGCAGAGAAATCTTCACAGCCCACCGACTCCCAAAATCGTAGCGCCCCATCCTTCGTCATCTTTATGAATATTAGGCCCAGAGCTTGTAATAGCAAGCCACACCGTGTCGGTCGTGCTCCCATATGATTTCCTCGCGTACAGCAGCACTGTCTCCACAGCGCACCGACTCAAATTATTATAGTGGCCAATACTTTAAAAATATTTCCATGAGTATCATGCCTAGATATTGTAGAAAGGCCGCGGCTCCCCGCAGCTGGCAACACCATGTCGGTCTTGAATCGATCTGTTTTCATCGCACACCACAGTAGGGTCTCCACAGCGCACCGACTCCAATTCTTAGAGCGGTCAATACTCCGTCGTGTTTTCATGGGTATCATGCCCGGAGCGTGTAGACAGACTGTGTCACCGCAGCCAGCAACACCGGGTCGGTCGTGCGTCAATATATTTTCATCGCACACAGCAGTACTGTCTCCCCAGCGCACCGACTCACATCATTATAGCGTCCAATACTAAGACATTTTTTCATCGGTATCCGGCCCAGAGGTTGTAGCCTGGCTGTGTTTCCACAGCAAGAGGCAGCGTCTCGGTCGTGCGTGTATATATTTTCATCGCACACAGCAATACTCTCTCCACAGCGCGCCGACTCGAACTATGTATGTTATAGCGGCCAATACCTTGCATGTTTCCACGAGTCTCAGGCCAAGAACTTGTAACAGCACTGTGTCTCCACCGCCAACAACCCCGTGTCGGTCGTGCGTCAACATTGCTTCATCGTCGCACTCCGCAGTTCTGTCTCAACAGCACACCGACCCAAACTAGTATATCAGTCAATACTTCGGCATGTTTCCATAAGTATCATGCTCAGAGCTTGTCACAAATCTGTGTTTCCACAGCAAATACCACCGGGTCGGTCGTGCGTCGATATGTTTCCATCGCACACAGCAGTACTGTCTTCACCGCGCACCGACCCAAACTAGTATAGCGGCGAATACTTCATGTTTCCGAGACTATCAGACCCAGAGCTTGTAACAAGACTGTGTCTGCACAGCAGTAAGCAACACCGTGTCGGTCGTGCGTCAACATGTTCTCATCGGACACAGCAGTACTGTCTCCACAGCGCACCGACTCAAATTACTAATGTATTATAGCGGCCAATACCTTGCATGTTTCCATGGGTCTGAGGCCAATAACTTGTAACAGGACTGTTTCTCCACCACCAACAACCCCGTGTCGGTCGTTCGTCAACATTGCTTCCTCGTCGCACTCCGCAGTTCCGTCTCCACGCCACGCACCGACCTATATTTTTACTATAGCAGTCAATACTTCGGCATATTTCCACACGTATCATGCCCAGAGTTTGTAACAAAGCTGTGTTTCCAGAGCAAACAACACCGGGTCGGTCGTGCGTCGATATGTTTCCATCGCATACAGCAGTACTGTCTTCACTGCGCACCGACTCAAACTTTTTTGGTGGCTAATACTTCATGTTTCCGAGAGTATCAGGCCCAGAGCGTGTAACAAGATTATGTCTCCACAGCAGTAAGCAACACCGTACCGGGTCGTGTGTCAACGTGTTTTCATCTTACACAGCAGTACTGTCTCCACGGCGCGTAGACTGAAATTATTTTCTCGGCCGATACTCGTCGTCTTTCTGAGGGTATCAGGCCCAGAGCTTGCAGCCGGACAGTATCTCTACAGCAAGCACCCCCGAGTCGGTCGTGCGTCAACATATTTTTATCGCACACAGCGGTACCATCTCCACAGCTCACCGACTCGAATTATCAATAATATTTTGCATTCTCATTACAGCGGCCAATACTCCGGCATGTTTCATGAGTTTCAAGCCCAACAGCACACCGACCCAGACCATTATAGCAGTCAATACTTCGGCATGGTTCCATAAGTATCGTGCCCAGAGCTTGTAACAAATCTATGTTTCCACAGTAAATACCACCGGGGAGGCCATGCGTCGATATGTTTCCATCGCACACAGCAGTACTGTCTGGACCGCGCACCGACCCAAACTAGTCTAGCGGCGAATACTTCATGTTTCCGAGAGTATCAGACCAAAGCTTGGAACAAGACCGTGTCTCCACAGCAGTAGGCAGCACCGTGTCGGTCGTGCGTCAACATGTTCTCATCGCACACAACAGTACTGTTTCCACAGCGGACCAACACAATTTTTTTATACTATTAGTATTATAGCATCCAATACCTTGCATGTTTCCATGGGTCTCAGGCCAAGAACTTGTAACAGGACTGTGTCTCCACAGCCAACAACCCCGTGTCGGTCGTGCGTCAACATTGCTTCATTATTGCACTCCGCAGTTCCGTCTCCACGGCGCGCACAGACTAAATTTAGTGCTATAGCAGTCAATATTTCGGCATATTCCCACAAGTATCATGCCCGGAGTTTGTTTGCAACAAAGCTGTGTTTCCAGGGCAAACAACAACGGGTCCGTCGTGCGTAGATATGTTTCCATCGCACACAGGAGTACTGGCCCCACCGTGCACGGACCCAAACTAGTATAGAGACCAGAACTGTTTTCGAGAGTATCAGGCCCAGAGCTTGTAACAAGACTGTATCTGCACAGCAGTAAGCAACACCGTGTCGGTCGTGCGTCAACATATTCTCATCGCACACAGCAGTACTGTCTCCACAGCGCACCGACTCAAAATATTAATAGTATTATGGCATACAACACCTTGCATGTTTCTATGGGTCTCAGGCCAAGATCTTGGAACAGAACTGTATCTCCACAGCCAACAACCCCGTGTCGGTCGTGCGTTAACATTGCTTCATCATCACACTCCGCAGTTCCGTCTCCACGACGCGCACCGACTCAAATTAAAACTTGAGGAGTTAATACTTCGGCATATTTCCACAAGTATTATGCCCAGAGTTTGTAACAAAGCTGTGTGTCCACAGCAAACAACTGCGGGTCGGTCGTGCGTCGATATGTTTCCATCGCACACACCAGTACTGGCCCCACCGTGCACGGACCCAAACTAGTACAGCGGCCAATAATGTTTCCGAGAGTATCAGGCCCAGAGCTTGTAACAAGACTGTGTCTCCACAGCAGTAAGCAACGCCGTGTCGGTCGTGCGTCAACATGTTCTCATCGCACACAGCAGTACTGTCTCCACAGCGCACCGACTCAAATTATTAATGTATTATAGCGGCTAATACCTTGCATGTTTCCATGGGTCTCAAGCCAAGTACTTGGAACAGGACTGTGTCTCCACAGCTAACAACCCCGTGTCGGTCGTGCGTTAACATTGCTTCATCATCACACTCCGCAGTTCCGTCTCCACGACGCGCACCGACTCAAATTAATACTTGAGGAGTTAATAGTTCGGCATATTTCCACAAGCAGGAGTATCATGCCCAGAGTTTGTAACAAAGCTGTGTGTCCACAGCAAACAACTACGGGTCGGTCGTGCGTCGATATGTTTACATCGCACACAGGAGTACTGGCCCCACCGTGCACGGACCCAAACTAGTATAGCGGCCAGTAATGTTTCCGAGAGTATCAGGCCCAGAGCTTGTAACAAGACTGTGTCTCCACAGCAGTAAGCAACACCGTGTCGGTCGTGCGTCAACATGTTCTCATCGCACACAGCAGTACTGTCTCCACAGCGAACCGACTCAAATTATTAATGTATTATAGCGGCTAATACCTTGCATGTTTCCATGGGTCTCTGGCCAAGAACTTGTAACCGGACTGTGTCTCCACAGCAGTAGGCAACAATGTTGCAGCGCTACGGGCTTCAGGAGTCGCCCAGGTGGGCGACAGGGTATTCTGTGATGTACGTTGAGTGACCTGACCAGTGACGCACGGAGGGTGCATCGTGTAAGGCAGCGATAAAGCCGTAGGATGGCTCGCTGTCATATCGATGTAAGTTGTTGTTGTTCTCACATTAACTCTCTGACAAAGGAGTCCGTGGTCACACAAAGGTGCTGGAGCCCTAGGAGGATCCGAAACACAAAAAAAATCGAAAATTCGGCTGCCTCAAAATACACGAGACGGAAAAAGCGCACACAAGATAAACCCAACGTGCAAAACTGAACTAACATGGCCGCGGGTATATCCTCTCAACTATAATATAGAAGAGTACCCCCGTTCCCACCACTAACCAACTCGTGGCTGCTGACTACAGCGGATGCTCTCTGAAGTGCTGCCTGCACCGTACGAGGTATACAATGGGGTGTGCCCGGCGGGGGAGGCCATTGTCTGGGTCATGGAAACCCCGTATCGGCTGTAATGGTCGATGCGGGTGCTCTCTGGCCCTACCTGGGGTTAGTCAAAGAACGAAAGAAACAAGTCAAACCATATCCTGTTCACACACCGTGCATGAGTCTTGCTTACCACGTTCATGTCAGTTGCCCATCACGTGCGTGTCAGTTAATCCCACGTCGCATTCGCTGAGCAATACCAACACTCAACTCTCGTGGCGTCTGGCCACCCCGTGGCCTGAGAGGATTTAGGAGCGAGGTACGGAGGAAATCCCCATGAGGACTCTCTCAACGAACGACAACAGCTGGCTATCGAGGTGAGACCGAGCCGATAGCGGCACACAAGAGGAGGCAGCTGTAACATGATGAACCCAGGCCGATGACAGAGAGAGGGGGAGATTGGAGCGCAACGTCATGAGCTCTGGCGGGGACACGAGAGATCGGTACCCAGGGAATTTGTTTGGCCCCGAGCACCTGGGCCCGAGTTTTCTCCCGGGCGGAACGAGGGCCCGAATAAATGGGCCCGAGAGTCTTCCTGGGCGGAATGAGGCCCAAACATCGAGGGCCGAGTTTTCCCTGGGTGGGATCAGTGTCTCTGCCCGAGCTTTTCCGGGAGGGAATCTGATGGGTGGCCAAGTATCGAGCCCCGAGTTCTGTCCGGGATGATGGAGTCTGATGGGTACCAGCGGCGAGGGATACACGTAGAAACTACGATAGAGTACGTATATTCGGGTAGCACTACTGCTGTTTATAGCAGTGAGTGACCATGCATAACGTATCAGGAAGCATTAGTCACGGCAGGTAGCCACCATCGCAGACTCGCGATAAGGCAGCACCAGAAAAAAAGAAGGGTGTAACTGTCGTTTGTTTGCGGCCGTTCTCCGCCTCAGGCGTCACTCTCGATTTCGTTTTGTTTTCGGCCCCGCACATCTCGTCTGTGTTTTTTGGTGCGGCCGGTTTTTTTTCTTGCTGTGCGGTACTCCTCGAGGAAAAAAATGGGGGGGGTCGGCTGTATTCATTTAGACTACCATGGCAATACGTATGCGTACGACTCTAATATCAGCCCAACCTGAGCGACAGCAGTAATTTCGTGGTCACATGTCACATGTAACTGCTGTTGTAGAAGTATACCTCGCTGCTGGTATCGAAACAGGGAGTACTTTTGAATATCGTTGCGGGAGGAGCGCTTTCGTAGATGGTTCTAAGTTTGAAGTTGTACGCAGGAACCGAACCCCTACCATGCCCCGAGCACTGAGTAATAGCTGCCTGGAGCAAAGGCGCCTCAACTTGAAAATTACACAGAAAAGCCGTATCCCCGTCTACAATACCATCAGTAGTCTATACACTACCTGGTACTCAGTTTCACACGATGCTCAAAAAGATGAGAAGATGGTATACCAGGGTACATTATACGACGAGTTGCATTACCGTGCGTACACGACGAAGAATATGAATATTATTAACGATAGTACATGTAATGTGGAAAAAAGATAGGAAACCATACAATACTCCTACTACTACTGCTCTACTCTGTACCTGCAGTTTTATATATACTTCCGTTCCCCTCGCTGCCTCGGCAAGGAATGCTGCGAGGCATGCCCTATCCGGCTTATAGCGAGTGGGGTAGGTCTTTCTGGCGGGTGTAAGGCCGGACTCACCCTCAAGGAGTGATACCTTCTCGCTGCTGCCTGTGGCCGCGAGGCTCAGGCGGCAGTAGAGTTGGGTCGTACGTGGTGCGTCAGGCACGGACACCTACGATTCGCGCGTCTTTTTTAGGCAGCTGCGGCAGAGCAGCAATGCTCAATCGGGGTGTCCGTGCGCGGAGGCAGGCGCCACCACAGGCCACACTACGGCACAGTCTATTGCGCCGGTAGGAGGCTGGATTCGACGACGAGGGAGGAGGGAGACTGAGCGTCGACGTGCGGGGAAGAGACGGATTGACCTCCCCCTGCGCGAGAATTTTTATTTTCCAGATCAAAACCGCAAGTGCGAGGAGCATTTTGTTTTTCAGGATGACGGAGAAACGGAAACGACTGGAAGGGAATGGCAACGAGCGGGTGGATTGGGCCAAGGCGATGAGGCGGCCATGAAGAGCGGCAGGAAGACGGTGCACGGGGACCCATGATCTGCGCGCACACTATCATCACGAGAGAAGCAGTCATAGTTTGTTTTTTCCTGGTATTGTTTTTCACGAGGCAGAATAGTATCTACCGGTACTTGTTATAAACGTCGTCACTGCTGGTCTTTGTAGTTTAACGAGTTGTATACCCTTCATGGGGAATAACCTACGCAATTATCAGGGGCGTGTTATCATAACTGTGCTGCACTTTTTGGTGTCAGACAGTCCAGGAAGAGATTATGGCAATCGTTGATATTCGTGTGGTAGTAAGGTTCGATTGCTCCTTTTATGACTGCATATCCGCGAGTCTTCACTCTGACAGCACCCCAGATAGCAGGCAGGTGTGTTCCTCTTTCGTTTTCACGACTACCGTGCGTTTCGTACGGTGCAGGCAGCACTTCAGACAGCATCCGCTGTAGTCAGCAGCCACGAGTTGGTTAGTGGTGGGAACGGGGGTACTCTTCTATGTTATAGTTGAGAGGATATACCCGCGGCCATGTTAGTTCAGTTTTGCACATTGGTTTTATCTTGTGTGCGCTTTTTTCGTCTCGTGTATTTTGAGGCAGCCGAATTTTCGATTTGTTTGGTTTTTCGGATCTTCCTAGGGCTCCAGCACCTTTGTGTGACCACGGACTCCTTCGTCAGAGAGTTAATGTGAGAACAACAACAACAAACAACAACAACCAGGTATTTATTTTTTCTACCCCGAACAGGGTGAGCTGTTGATACACGGTTAAGCATACAGGGGGGGTGGCTCGCAGTATGTTTGCTTTTGACAACATCAATAAAGGGCGTTTATGGGCTATGTATAATACTACACACTCCCGTAAAACTGTACCAGGTACCTGGTAGGCCGTATGGCAAAATCCTTATGGACCATTTCGTACATCTCTCTTCCCATATTTTCGAGTCATCATGATAACGCGTTGAAAAGTGACATATCAGGATGTACCACACACACCGTATGCACACGAGTACCAGGTATCTGGGATTCATACGCGGCAAACTACGGTGATGAAGCTGGGTGGAAATGACGAGTTTTAGTCGAAGGCCACATATCATACGTGGAGGATGTATCCACAGTATATACAGTATTCATACCACTATCAATATAACCGTTCATGGGACTGAAGGTCGCACGGCAAAAGCTCTCTAGATCCTTGGGTCCATCGCTCCTCTTGCTTTCACAAGCGCGGAGACGTTTAACTTTGGCCCCACACATCCCTACACACGTACGGGATGAGTGTCCCCTACTACCGGAGCAAAGTAATGTTGTTGGGAAGCCGTTCAGCTGTGCAGTGTACGGCATGTTACTATTCGGGGGTAGATGAAAGCTATGTTGAAACAACTGAGGGCACACAACGAGAGTCATAGCGGGTTGGTATGGTCTCCAAGTACCCGATACGCTGGAATTCCACTTGTTTCACCCGTTCGGGTCTTCTCACCCGGTACGTTGGCATTTCACTGGCTTTCCCTGGTCTTTTGACCCGATACGTGGCCATAGGAAACAACCATACGTACTCATTAGCTTTCGCGCACATAATTAGTCCGTCAAGTATAAGAAAGAAGAACGGACAACCCAGGCGATGGGAATGTTTGCAAACTGTGATATGAGGTGATCGTGCTCTTTGTATAATCCCAAGTTCTAGTTTGCATACTATGTTCTAGCTTCCGCGCACATAATTAGTCCGTCAATTAAAAGAAATAAGAACGGACAACCCAGGCGATGGGAATGTTTGCAAAACTGTGATATGAGGTGATCGTATTCTTTCTATAATCCCACGTTCCATCTTGCATACTATGTTATGGGATACTCGTTATATGCATATATCCACATGTTTTCGGTGTTGCCTGCCTCGTAGGACGGTGATTCGTGTGATATATATTATGCTGTTATGTATTCACGCTGCTGATGGTGCTCTGCCTGTTGTTTTGTAAGGCTTTGAAGATACTTGTCTGGTCAATGCATGCAGGCATACTCGTTGCTCGTGCTCCGTTTGCCTGTTGCTCGTGCTCGTCTGTTCGCTCGTTTTTCATGATCGCACACACATGCATGTTCGTTAATAAATGTCTGCATGCGATTGACCACATAATGTCTTCAAAACCAAATGCAACCGACAGGTGTCGATACAAGCCAAAGGTGCCGTACGTACTAATACACGCATGCCCTCGTGGACCGTTTGCTGGGTTAGGTGATAACGGAAACTAACAATGTCGAGCCTTACGCTGTTTGGGCGTACATAACCACCCTTTAGAACAATGAACCCCTGGACAACAACGTGCATTGTCGGCTGGCAAACATAGAACTTTCGAGAAATCCACGTATATTGTAATGACTGTGGTGTAGTTTGTGACCACAGGAAAAATCTCTCTCTAGGATCAAATAAAGGGCACGGACACTGGTTGTGCTGGATGTCGACGGGTAGAAAGAATGGTTTAAGATAAAGAACACATACACAATACGTGCAGAGTACGGGTCGAACACATACGGCCGCATTACCTTATTCATCCTGACTGCTGTAAAGTATGTATATTAGCTTCATTCAGCATACCGAGCTGGTATCACATCACACTGGATACGGCAGGCACGACGCACGCCTTCCGTCCAAGAGCAAGGAGAGATAGCAGTGCGACACCAACGAATAAATAAAACCTATCAACCTAGTGGCACCGGGCATATTAGTACTGGTAGTTACAAACCACCCGGCACTAGATTATCGACTGCCAGGATGTCGACACAGCAGTTTGTGTCACAGAATCGGGGATCACACACATAAATAGTTGCAATCCCGTGATCACAGCGCCCGAATACTGGGGGATGCGTGAGCAGTTACTTGATAGTATCATGCACGAATATTTGAAAACCGTGAAAACAGGCGTTTTTTTCACATTCGTGCCGAAAGGACCTCGGAGCGCTGGCCTCTATCCGGAGCGCTTTGCCTGTAGCAAGGGTGACTGCTCTTCCAGAGCAAATACATGCATCCTAAGCGGTGGATACGAGATACACAATGCAAAACAAACTGAGGAGAGAAAACCTGGTAGTTTCCGATAGGAAAACAAAGCCCCTCCCAAGCGCGTATACTCACGCACCGTCTTAGTCGCTGACGCAGTGAACGGAGCATCAAACGAGCTTGACTTTGTTCAAGTATCTGACATGGTTCCCAATGACGATTGGGCATCTTCACCGTTTGAGTACTGCACTGCTGTACATGTACATAAGGTTGACCCTAATTTCCAAGTGCTTCGCACCCGCATGGGGAGGGCAGTTCTATAAAGGCGAAGCCCCATATGCCCAATGCCCAAACTGAAGGTTCCCTTCATTTGCGAACGCGATCGTGAAGTGGTTGAGCGTACCACGCACCTGTTGTGTCGTCCGTCCCCAAGCATCGGGCGATCCGCCTGATCGGAGAAGAACGGTTGTAGGAATTCTAAATTGCATGACTAATGCTGGAAAACATGATGTAGGTATGGTGTAACCGAGCAGGATACCTTCCTATTTGACTCTCCAAGATTAGTGGCCCAGTGTTGGAGACACGAAGCGAAAGGTGTGATTGGGATGCCAATAGGCAGTAGGTAGTTTCCGTGCTGGGGGGGTGTTTGCCACCACCTTTCTACAACCACTTTCACGAAAACCGTTATACAAGGGGTACGATCTTGACGTGGTGGTGGATGAATGACGTTTGAAGACTCATGAATTAGTTTGAGCACGAAAGGGTCTCACCAGTGGACACTGTTCGGGCTGGGGGTGTGGCGTGAAGGTGGCGTGAACGTCAATGCCTTCAAACGACTTACATACTCGGAATCACGTCAGTACCTTCAAATGTGGCGTGAATGTCAGGGCCTTCAAACGACTTGCTTGCTCGGAGTCACGTCAGTACTTGAGGGGGTGGCTTGAACGTCTGAACCTTCAAACCGCTTCCTTCCTTGGAGTCACGTCAGTACCTTAAAACGTGGGGTGAACGTCAGTGCCTTCAAACGACTTACTTACTCGGAGGCACGTCAGTGAAGGTGGCGTGAACATCAGTGCCCTCAAACGACTTACTTACTCGGAGTCATTTCTGTACCTTCAAACGTGGCGTGAACGTCAGTGCCTTCAAACGACTTACTCACTCGGAGTCATGTCTGTACCTTCAAACGTGGCGTGAACGTCAGTGCCTTCAAACGACTTACTTACTCGGAGTCATGTCTGTACCTTCAAACGTGGCGTGAACGTCAGTGCCTTCAAACGACTTACATACTCGGAATCACGTCAGTACCTTCAAACGTGGCGTGAATGTCAGTGCCCTCAAACGATCTGCTTACTCGGAGTCACGTCAGTACTTGAGGGGGTGGCGTGAACGTCTGAACCTTCAAACGACTTACTTTCTTGGAGTCAAAGGTCAGTATCTCCAAAAGACCACACTAGGGGTGCACCAAACGTTCCTGAGCGAAGTTTCACACAGAGCTTGCAAAGATGAGTTTCGACGAAATCCTCGATTGCACAGCTGGTCTTGGGGTATTGGCAGCCAAACTCAAGATCTTCCATGAGCGGCAGAACCACATGAGGCTCGAATTCGTCCAATTTCGTGGTGGAGAGGCAGCAGATGTTCTGGAGGCCGAGAGGGATACTCAAGAGACAGCAGGGGGAAAAGAGCCCCAGGAGAGCGCGGGACGACGCGGCAACTCAGAGGAGATCCTCGGGTAAGCAGACGCTGGGGGGAAAACAGGGTCTTGATCGAGGAGGCGGCCAGCAAACGCGGAAGGGAAGGCATCCACGCGAATCGGGCGCACGAGCATTGGACCGGGGGGTAGCGAATCACTTCCGTCGAACAGCCCTGTCTGAGCTATCAAGCGTCTATGAGAGGACGCCTGATCAGGGGTCGGGTAGGTTTGTGTGTACCCCGTTACATAAGCGGCAAAGGATGCTAAAGCATCGTACCATTTTCAAGTTAGATGCACGGACAGTCGTGACCGCCGTAGCAGCCACCACCGCCGTATCAGGAGTGCCACGCAGGAGTGCAACCGCAGTAGCAGCAACCGAGCACGGCAACGGGAACCCGCAGGACGGGGGAGCAATCAGGTCCACCACCTCCGCCGCCGTGGAGGGAGCGTAAACAGCCGGCCCAGCAGGAAGAGGAGGAAGAGGTGGAACAGCATCAGGCGCAGCAACTGTGTCGTCAGCAGCAGCAGCAGCAACTGCAGCCGCCGCAGAAGCCGAAACAGCAGCAGTGACCGTCAGAAGGAGAAGCGGAAGGCGGAGGAGCCGCGTCACGAGCATCGGGGATGTCCGTACGTGGCCGAAGCTCGTTAATCGTAGAACGGATAAGGAAGGACGCGGCAGCCGGTTCGTCGGGGATATGGAGGAGGAGTTGCCCACGCTGTTACCGGGTAGTGGCCGGGATACCCGATGTGCACCGACGATAGTTATGCGTCGAGCAAGGGGGGTGTTGCAGCGCTACGGGCTTCAGGAGTGGCCCAGTGTGGGCGACAGGGTATTCTGTGATGTACGTTGACTGACCTGACCAGTGACGCACGGAGGGTGCATCGTGTAAGGCAGCGATAAAGCCGTAGGATGGCTCGCTGTCATATCGATGTAGGTATACAATGGAGTGTCCCCGGCGGGGGAGGCCATTGTCTGGGTCATGGAAACCCCGTATCGGCTGTAATGATCGACGCGGGTGCTCTCTGGCCCTACCTGGGGTTAGTCAATCCCACCAACGAACGAAAGAAACAAGTCAAACCATATCCTGTTCACACACCGTGCATGAGTCTTGCCCACCACGTTCATGTCAGTTGCCCATAACGTGCATGTCCGTTAATCCCACGTCGCATTCGCTGAGCAATACCAACACTCAACTCTCGTGGCGTCTGGCCACCCCGTGGCCTGAGAGGGTTTAGGAGCGAGGTACGGAGGAAATCCCCATGAGGACTCTCTCAACGAACGACAACAGCTGGCTATCGAGGTGAGACCGAGCCGATAGCGGCACACAAGAGGAGGCAGCTGTAACAACAACGTGTCGGTCGTACGTAAACATGTTCTAATCGCACACTGCAGTACTGTCTCCACAGCGCACCGACTCAAATTATTTCTAAAGCAGTCAATCCTTCGGCATATTTATACAAGTATCATGCGCAGAGCTTGTAACAAATCCGTGTTTCCAGAGCAAACAACTACGGGTCAGTCGTGCGCGGATATGTTTCCATCGCACACAGCAGTACTGTCTCCACCGTGCACAGACCCAAAACTAGTATAGCGGCCAATAATGTTCCCGAGAGTATCAGCCCCCGAGCTTGTAACAATACTGTGTCTCCACAGCAGTAGGCAACACCGTGTCGGTCGTCCGTCAACATGTTCTCATCGCACACAGCAGTACTGGCTCCACGGCACGCACCGACTCAAACTGCTTCTATGGCAGTCAATACTTCGGCATATTTCCACAAGTATCATGCCCAGAGTTCGTAACAAAGCTGTGTTTCCACAGCAAACAACACCGGGTCGGTCGTGCGTCGATATGGTTTCATCGCACACAGCAGTACTGTCGCCACCGCGCACCGACTCGAACTCATTTTGCGGTCAATACTTCATGTTTCCGAGAGTATCAGGCCCAGAGCCTGTAACAAGATTAGGTCTCCACAGCAGTAACCAACACCGTAACGGGTCGTGTGTCAGCGTGGTTTCATCTCATACAGCAGTACGGTCTCCGCAGCGCACCAACTAAAACTATTATGAGTATTTTTTGTGGCCAATACCTTCTATGTTTCTATGTGTCTCAGGACAATGACTTGGAACAGGACTCTGTCTCCACCGCCAACAAGTCCGTGTCGGTCATGCGTCAACATTGCTTCATCGCACTCCGCAGTTCCGTCTCCACGGCACACACCGACTCAAATTGTTATTAGTATAGCAGTCAATACTTCGGCATATTTCCACAGGTATCATGCCCAGAGTTTGTAACAAAGATGTGTATCCACAGCAAACAACAACGGGTCGGTCGTGTGTCGATATGGTTTCATCGCACACAGCAGTACTGGCTCCACCGTGCACGGACCCAAACTAGTATAGCGGCCAAACATGTTTCCGAGAGTACCAGGCCCAGAGCTTGTAACAAGATTAGGTCTCCACAGCAGTAAGCAACACCGTAACGGGTCGTGTGTCAGCGTGGTTTCATCTCATACAGCAGTACTGTCTCTACAGAGCACCAACTCAAATTATCAATATTGTTTTAGCGGCAAATACCTTGCTTGTTTCGATGGGTCTCAGGCCAGTAACTTGTAACAGGACTGTGTCTCCACCGCCAACACTCCCGTGTCGGTCGTGCGTCAACGTTACTTCATTGCACTCAGCAGTTCCGTCTCCACGGCACGCACCGCCTTCTATTATTACTATAGCAGTCAAAACTTCGGCATATTTCCACAAGTATCATGCCCAGAGTTTGTAACAAAGCTGTGTTTCCAGAGCAAACAACACCGGGTCGGTCGTGCGTTGATATGGTTTCATCGCACACAGCAGTACTGTCTCCACCGCGCACCGACGCGAACTCCTTTAGCGGCCAATACTTCATGTTTCCGAGAGTACCAGGCCCAGAGCTTGTAGCAAGATTAGGTCTCCACAGCAGTAAGCAACACCGTAACGGGTCGTGTGTCACCGTGGTTTCATCTCACACAGCAGTACTGTCTCCACAGCGCACTGACTCTTTTTTTTTTTTTTTCATAGCGGTCAATACCTTGCATGTTTCCATGTGTCTCAGGCCAATAACTTGTAACAGGACTGTGTCTCCACCGCCAACGACCCCGTGTCGGATGTGCGTCAACGGTGCTTGATCGCACTCCGCAGTTCCGTCTCTACGGCACGCACCGACTCAAATTATTTTACTATAGCAGTCAATACTTCGGCATATTTCCACAAGTATCATGCCCAGAATTTGTAACAAAGCTGTGTTTCCAGAGCAGCCAACAACGGGTCGGGCGTGCGTCGATATGTTTCCATCGCACACAGGAGTACTGTCTCCACCGTGCACGGACCCAAACTAGTATAGCGGCTAAACAAGTTTCCGAGAGTTTCAAGCACAGAGCTTGCAACAAGACTGGGTCTCCACAGCAGTCGGAAACACCGTGTCGGTCGTGCGTCAACATGTTCTTATCGCACACAGCAGTACTGTCCCCACGGCGCACCGACTCAAATATATATTATTATTATAGCGGCCAATACCTTGCATGTTTCCGTAGGTCTCTGGCCAAGAACTTGCAACCGGACTGTGTCTCTACAGCAATAGGCAACACCGTGTCGGTCGTGCGTCAACATGTTCAGTACTGTCTCCACAGGGCACCGGCTCAAATTATGTTTTTAGGAGTAAATACTTCGGCATATTTCCACAAGTATCATGCCCAGAGTTTGTAACAAAGCTGTGTTCCCAGAGCAAACAACACCGGGTTGGTCGTGCGTCGATATGTTTCCATCGCACACAGCAGTACTGTCTCCACAGCGCACCGACTCGAACTCATATGGCGGCCAATACTTCATGTTTCCGAGAGTACCCGGCCCAGAGCTTGTAACAAGATTAGGTCTCCACAGCAGTAAGCAACACCGTAACGGGTCGTGTGTCAACGTGGTTTCATCTCACACAGCAGTACTCTCTCCACAGCGCACCGACTCAAATAATTTTATTTTTATAACGGCCAATAACTTGTAACAGGGCTGGTTCTCCACCGTCAACAACCCTGTGTCGGTCGTGCGTCAACTTTGCTTCATCGCACTCCGCAGTTCCGTCTCCACGGCACGCACCGACTTACATTTTTACTTTAGCAGTCAATACTTCTGGATTTTTTTTTCCACAAGTATCATGCCCAGAGTTTGTAACAAAGCTGTGTTTCCAGAGCAAACAAAAACGGGTCGATCGTGCGTCGATATGTTTCAATCGCACACAGGAGTACTGTCTCCACCGTGCACGGACCCAAACTAGTATAGCGGCTAAAAACGTTTCCGAGAGTTTCAGGCACAGAGCTTGTGAAAAGACTGCTGTGTCTCCACAGCAGTAGGAAACACCGTGTCGGTCGTGTGTCAACGTGGTTTCATCGCACACAGCAGTACTGTCTCCACGGCGCACCGACTCAAATTATTATTTTTATTTTAGCGGCCAATACCTTGCATGTTTCCATGGGTCTCTGGCCAAGACCTTGCAACCGGACTGTGTCTCTACAGCAGTAGGCAACACCGTGTCGGTCGTGCGTCAACATGTTCAGTACTGTCTCCACAGCGCACCGGCTCAAGTTATGTTTTTAGCAGTAAATACTTCGGCATATTTCCACAAGTATCATGCCCAGAGTTTGTAACAAAGCTGTGTTCCCAGAGCAAACAACACCGGGTTGGTCGTGCGTCGATATGTTTCCATCGCACACAGCAGTACTGTCACCACAGCGCACCGACTCGAACTCATATGGCGGCCAATACTTCATGTTTCCGAGAGTACCAGGCCCCGAACTTGCAACAAGATCAAGTCTGCACAGCAGTAAACAACACCGTAACGTGTCGTGTGTCAACGTGGTTTCATCTCACACAGCAGTACTGTCTCCACGGCGCACCGACTCAAATATGTTTAAGTATTATAGCGGCCATTACCTTGCATGTTTTCATGGGTCTCAGGCCAATAACTTGTAACAGGACTGTGTCTCCACCGCCAACAACCCCGTGTCGGTCGTGTGTCAGCACTGCTTCATCGCACTCCGCAGTTCCGTCTCCACGGCACGCACCGACCCAAAATATTTTTATAGCAGTCAATACTTCGGCATATTTCCACAAGTATCATGCCCAGAGTTTGTAACAAAGCTGTGTTCCCAGAGCAAACAACACCGGGTTGGTCGTGCGTCGATATGTTTCCATCGCACACAGCAGAACTGTCACCACAGCGCACCGACTCGAACTCATATGGCGGCCAATACTTCATGTTTCCGAGAGTACCAGGCCCAGATCTTGTAACAAGATTAGGTCTCCACAGCAGTAGGAAACACCGTAACGGGTCGTGTGCCAACGTGGTTTCATCTCACACAGCAATAGTGTCTCCACAGCGCACTGACTCAAATTCTCAATATTATTTTAGCGGATAATACCTTGCATGTTTCCATGGGTCTCAGGCCAATAACTTGTAACAGGACTGTGTCTCCACCACCAACAACCCTGTGTCGGTCGTACGTCAACATTGCTTCATCGCACTCCGCAGTTCCGTCTCCACGGCACGCACCGACTTCTATTTATTCTTTAGCAGTCAATACTTCTGCATATTTCCACGAGTATCATGCCCAGAGTTTGTAACAAAGCTGTGTTTCCAGAGCAAACAGCAACGGGTCGGTCGTGCGTCGATATGTTTCCATCGCACACAGCAGTACCGTCTCCACCGCGCACCGACTCGAACTCATATGGTGGCCAATACTTCATGTTTCCGAGAGTACCAGGCTCCGAACTTGCAACAAGATCAAGTCTCCACAGCCGTAAGCAACACCGTAACGTGTCGTGTGTCAACGTGGTTTCATCTCACACAGTAGTACTGTCTCCACGGCGCACCGACTCAATTTTTTTTTATTATTTTAGCGGCCATTACCTTGCATGTTTTCATGGGTCTCAGGCCAATATCTTGTAACAGGACTGTGTCTTCACCGCCAACAACCCCGTGTCGGTCGTGTGTCAACACTGCTTCATCGCACTCCGCAGTTCCGTCTCCACGCCACGCACCAACCCATATTATTTTGATTGCAGTCAATACTTCGGCATATTTTCACAAGTATCATGCCCAGAGTTTGTAACAAAGCTGTGTTTCCAGAGCAAACAACACCGGGTCGGTCGTGCGTCGATATGTTTCCATCGCACACAGCAGTACTGTCACCACAGCGCACCGACTCGAACTCATTTGGCGGCCAATACTTCATGTTTCCGAGAGTATCAGGCCCAGAGCTTGTAACAAGATTATGTCTCCACAGTAGTAAGCAACACCGTAACGGGTCGTGTGTCAACGTGGTTTCATCTCACACAGCAGTACTGTCTCCACGGCGCGTCGACTCAAATTTTTGAAGCGGCTGATACTTGTCGTCAATCTAAGGGTATCAGGCCCAGAGCTTGCAGCCGGACGGTATCTCAACAGCAAGCACCCCCGAGTCGGTCGTGCGTCAACATGTTTTTATCGCACACAGCGGTACCATCTCCACAGCGCACCGACTTGAATTATCTCAAAAAAGTTTGCATTATCATTACAGCGGCCAATACTCCGGCATGTTTCCATGAGTTTCATGCCCAGAGCTTGTAAGGAGGCTGCTTCTCGACAGCAAGCAACACCGTGTCGGTCTTGCGACGGCGTGGGTTTTATCGCATACAGGAGTACTGTCTCCACCGACTCAAATTATACTACCAACAGTAGTGGCCACTACTTCGACACGTTTCCATGAGTATCATGCCCAGAACTTGTACTTGCCTTCTCGGTGGCGTTTTCTTGTACATCAGCGATCCCTCGCGGCCGAGTAGACAAACGCCTAGTACACAGCGGTCCTGGGACATCCCCAGTAGAGCCGGGTATAACCCAAGATTCGGGGGGGGGTAGTCTTTTTTTTGCTTCCCTGGTGTCCGAAGTGTTGGAGTGCGTAAGCTTGATTTTTTTGTTATTAAACTCTGTTTTACAACCGAGGTAATTCTTCCACTCCAGAATTATTGGAGCCTGTGCTGCGACTACGGACTGACTTGTATTGTGAGTTAATGTGAGAACAACAAACAAACAGAAAACAAAACAAAAAATGAAATCAATATATATCCCCCGAAAAAAAAATGACTAGCAAAATAAGTTTATATATATACCAGGTATATATACCTGGTTCCCCTCGCTGCCTCGGCAAGGAATGCTGCGAGGCATGCCCTATCAGGCTTATAGCGAGTGGGGTAGGTCTTTCTGGCGGGTGTAAGGCCGGACTCACACTCAAGGAGTGACACCTTCTTGCTGCTGCCAGTGGCCGCGAGGCTCAGGCGGCAGTAGAGTTGGGTCGTACGTGGTGCGTCAGGCACGGAGACCTACGATTCGCGCGTCTTTTTTAGGCAACTGCGGCAGAGCAGCAATGCTCAATCGGGGTGTCCGTACGTGGAGGCAGGCGCCACGACAGGCCACACTACGGCACAATCTATTCCGCCGGTAGGAGGCTGGATTCGACGACGAGGGAGGAGGGAGACTCCGTTCCCCTCGCTGCCTCGGCAAGGAATGCTGCGAGGCATGCCCTATCAGGCTTATTGCGAGTGGGGTAGGTCTTTCTGGCGGGTGTAAGGCCGGACTCACCCTCAAGGAGTGACACCTTCTTGCTGCTGCCTGTGGCCGCGAGGCTCAGACGGCAGTAGAGTTGGGTCGTACGTAGTGCGTCAGGCACGGAGACCTACGATTCAAACTTTATTATGAGGCAGCTGCGGCAGAGCAGCAATGCTCAATCGGGGTGTCCGTACGCGGAGGCAGGCGCCACGCCAGGACAAACTACGGCACAGTCTATTGCGCCGGTAGGAGGCTGGATTCGACGACGAGGGAGGAGGGAGACTCCGTTCCCCTCGCTGCCTCGGCAAGGAATGCTGCGAGGCATGCCCTATCAGGCTTACAGCGAGGGGGGTAGATCTTTCTGGTGGGTGTAAGGCGGGACTCACCCTTAAGGAGTGATACGTTCTGGCTGCTGCCTGTGGCCGCGAGGCTCAGGCGGCAGTAGAGTTGGGTCGTACGTGGTGCGTCAGGCACGGAGACCTTCGATTCAACATTTATTATGAGGCAGCTGCGGCAGAGCAGCAATGCTCAATCGGGGTGTCCGTACGCGGAGGCAGACGCCACGACAGGCCACACTACGGCACAGTCTATTGCGCCGGTAGGAGGCTGGATTCGACGACGAGGGAGGAGGGAGACTGAGCGTCGACGTGCGGGGAAGAGACGGATTGACCTCCCCCTGTGCGATATTTTGTTTTTTCAGACCAGAACCGCAAGTGCGAGGAGCATTTTGTTTTTCAGGATGACGGGAAAAGGAAATCGACTAGAAGGGAATGGCAACGATTGCACACGCAAAGGAGCGGGTGGATTGGGCCAAGGCGATGAGGCGGCCATGAAGAGCGGCAGGAAGACGGTGCACGGAGACCCATGATCTGCGCGCACACTATCATCACGAGAGAAGCGGTCATAGTTTGTTTTTTCCTGGTATTGTTTTTCACGAGGCAGAAAAGTATCTACCGGTACTTGTTATTAACGTCGTCACTGGTCTTTATAGTTTAAGATGAAGTTGTATACCCTTCATGGGGAATAACCTACGCAATTATCAGGGACGTGGTACCATAACTGTGCTGTACCGTTTTGTGTCAGACAATCCAGGAACAGATAGCGATCGTTGATATTCGTGTGGTAGTAAGGTTCGATTGCTCCTTTTTTCACTGCATATCCGCGAGGCTTCACTCTGACAGCACTCCAGATAGCAGGCAGGTGTGTTCTTCTTTCGTTTTCACGACTACCGTGCGTTTCGTACGGTGCAGGCAGCACTTCAAACAGCATCCGCTGTAGTCAGCAGCCACGAGTTGGTTAGTGGTGGGAACGGGGGTACTCTATGTTATAGTTGAGAGGATATACCCGTGGCCCTGTTAGTTCAGTTTGCACATTGGTTTTAGCTCGTGCGCGCTTTCTACGTCTCGTGTATTTTGAAGCAGCCGAATTTTCGTTTTTTATTTTTATTTCCGGATCTTCCTAGGGCTCCAGCACCTTTTGTGTGACCACGGACTCCTTCGTCGGAGAGTTAATGTGAGAACAACAACAATATACATGTGGTCAGATGGTGAGCTCGTTCAACAATTTCAGGAAATCAGGACGCAAGCTAGCCTGTGTGTTGACATCCAAACGGTTTTACGGTGATGGTCCACGGAGATGAGGCACCGGGCTGGCAACTGAACACGAATATGATATATACAAAACAATAGGGGTTCACGAGCATTTTTTATAATCGCAGGACACAGGTTAAAGTATCCGCGACAGGCGGGCTGTCGCGTCATCGTCATCGACTTGGGCGACGTACCACATCGTACTCAAACATAAACGTATTTCGTTATCCACAAAACTCATACTTGCTGTAACAACATACTGGTAGATTCACCAGGAGTTGTGCTGTCAGTGTCTGTGCTTTTGTCGTGTTTTCTTGATAAACCGCAGGATATACAGCATCGCTTAGCCGTCAAGCAAGTATATACATATTTATTTCCACTACCATAAAACAAAAAACTCGAATGTAAAGCATCCCTTCGTCGTTTAGCACGAGCACTTACAGAGACGTATATGAATATGTATATATATTTGAAAACAGGGGAGGGGGGGCGCTGCGTAGATCCGATTTACGCCACCGAGGGGTACAACGCGCTCCCTAGTCACGCTATTCGAATGGAAGTGCGAGGTCAGTGACCGGCGTCCGCACGTCGATTAATTTTCGGGGCCCACCAGATGGCAGCGCCCTCGTCGCCGGGGATATTCCTATATGTACATACACAGAGTTGATCCATATACTAGGTACATCCGTTCAACCCCTCCCGCATTTTCCCCTTTTTCGCGATGTGGCGCCGTAGGTGGCGGCCGACGGGTGTCTCCAGCGCCTCGACAAGCATCACCCCCTCGTGCTGCCCCTCATTCTGCCCGCGCCGCTGCGGGGCCCCGTCGAACGTGAGTGGGTGCGCTCGGGGGCGCTGCCCGCCGTTCTTGAACGGATGCCATCGGCGGCGGAGGTCGTCCGTGATCCCATGAAGGGCCCGCGGCGACGTATGCCGTGAGACGCACCGGTATGGGACGCGGGAGGCGACGGGGGTCGGTTCGTGCCGGGGTTCGTCCGCAGATATGTCGATTTCTGGTAGGACGTCATCCTACAGGACCACTCGCTTCGGTGCACGTTGGTGTCGTACATACGCGACCGGGTGAGCCTCCACGACCTTCTCCTCCAGGAATTTGGAGGCCCGTCGATCGACCACCCGTGTAGCGTGGACCGGTTCCCTGGGGGGGCGTTGAAACCCGCTCGCCGTTGGGCACGAATACTTACTGATATGCCAGGTATATCCTATATATACTTTTCGAAAAAACAAAAACACCGCTGCGTGGGCCCCATTTTACGCCACCGAGGGTTACACCAATATTTTCGCGCGCGCCTCGTAACGCTATACGAAAGGAAGTGGGAGGTCGGTGACCGACGTTTCGGGACCCAACAGATCGCAGCGCCTTTATCGGCAGTGACATTTCTGTAAGTGTACAAAAGGGGTTATATACACCTAGAAACCCATCCTTTTAAGGCCACGTAATGCCGTAGGCGGGGGCTGACGGTTGGCCCCAGCGCCTTGATAGGCGTCACGCCTATGTGCGCCCCTCATTCTCCCCGCGCCGCCACGAGGCACCGTCGAACGTAAATAGGGGCGCTCGAGGGGCGCTGCCCGCCGTTCCCGGACGGCTGCCATCTGTGGCGGATGTCGCCCGTGATTCCATGCAGGGCCCGCGGTGACGTATGCCGTTTAATGCACCGGTACGGGACGCGAGGGGTGGCGGGGATCAGTTCGTGCCGGGCTTTGTCCGCCGGAATGCCGATTTCTCGCAGGGCATCATCCTGCAGGACTACCCGCTTCGGTGAACGTTGGTGTCGTACTTACGCGACGGAGTGGGCCTTTCACGACCTTTTCGTGGAATATTGAGGCCCGTCGATAGGTTCGAAAAACAATTTAAAGCAAAAAAAAACGCATCCCGCCTGCCTTCGCCAGTTTGTAAACGCCGAGATGCAGGCCCTCGTCGATCGGGGGGGGTTCGCAAGTAGACGGACGTCCGGGGCCCCGGGGAGGCGCCACGACGCAGTTTGGCAATGGCAAAGGGATAAAAATATATATATATATTCTAAAAAGGGTAGCCGTTGAGTTTGACGCGTTCGTCCGCGTCATTTCGGCCGGATCTCGTGGTTGGACGATAGCAGCGCCGGATGATGTCTTCGCTTTTCTCCGCGACTATGGCACTCGAGGAAAAGGCACGAAGTTGGTGCATGCGACGTCTTGCCCAGGCGTGAGCCGGGAGTGCGACGACGCGTGTATAACGGGGTCATCCTTACAAGACGCTTCGTGGCTGAGTCAATCCGAGAGGGGTTTGCCCCTAAGCCTAAACTGGCCATAAACGAACACGCCCAAGGGGAAGAAAGGAACTGCCCCCCGGGTAGGCATCCCTGCGCGAGTCCAAAAGTAGACTCGTATCTCACATTACTGTCCGAGGAGGAAAAGCAGGTCAAGATCCCGGTAAATCAGGCGGCACCAATGTTGGAGCATACTCTCCCCCATGGACATGCTGAGCGACATGAGGTCGCGGGCGCACGTAGCTACGTCGTTGGCGGAGCGTATCTCTCTTACGAGAGATATTGCCCTGTGTGCCCTGGCCTTTTTCTCGATGGACACGAGATACTACGTTTTATATACTCTGGGGTCGCGAATTCTGAGTCTCCCAGAGTCTTGGCGCTTGATGTCAAATTTTCAGATTGGTACGACGTTCCGTGCTTCTAGCGAGGCAGTAGTAGTGTTGGCAGACGGGGTCTGCCCGGAGACGTCCGTGAGCGGGGCGGTTACGGCGTACATATCCGCCCCGCAGCGGATTGGGTGGAATTTAACCGTCGGGCATATTTTTCACGTGGCTACGACGGGAGGGGGGCGGGATTCTCGGCCCCTCTTCGCAGTCCGTATGACCGCTCTCCTGCAGGCCCAATTACGAGATGCGGGCCTGCCGGACCATTTCACGATGGGACCATTTCACGATGCACTCCTTTCGAGTGGGTGGGTCCCTCACCCGACCCCTGGCCGGAAAGGGCGGTGGACGAGATCATATCATGAAAATCAGTGGTTAGAAAACGGAGGCAATAGGAAAAAGACAACATCGGCGCTATTTCTAGTGGCCGGGTCCAGGGTGGCAAGAGAAAACGTGGCCAGCGCTACGCGGATGCTAGCCGGCTTCCTCGGTCACCCGAGTTCGAGAAATATTTCGCAGCATGTGCGAGACAGGGTTGAGGCAAGCGTAAAGACGTTTGTGTGAGACAACTACGTATCCGACCAGTGGTCTTTCAAGAGAAAACACCACAAGATACTACCCAACGACGCATCGAAGTATGGGCGAGACCATGGGTGGATGCAGGAGGCCTCATCCACAAATCCTAGACTTACATGAAATGGTCCAGAACATCGAGTCAGAAAACTACAGGTATACGTAGCCTTTTTAACCTGGTAGCTTGGAAATGTATTTTCACGTTCAAATCAAAGAGTCATTGCAAATCCGAAAACCTGGTCGTGTTCTTCTGGTGTAGACAACACCGGATGGGACCTGGTAGAAATGAAATGTATACTCTTAGCGGTATGGACAAAGAAGGCTACGCTGATACACCAGAGGGGATTGATGCGGATTGCTAGTATTGGAGGTTGCTACTTATTATATTGATTTTTGCGGGTATCATTTATTTTTGACAGTAGTCTACTGATTCCAAAATAAAGGAGGGTGAGTATATTCAGGGATGATCAGTTGTTTTTCCAACATTATCATTTGGAGAATACTTATTCGCTACGGAGATATCAGAAGTAGAGCCTAGTATATTTCTGCGAGTGATCGAATAGTATTCGTAGCTGGGAGGGCTTACTAAGGCGGTTCGTGTCAACCCTGACAGGTTTTTGTCGTTTCTTTATTGACTATTAGTAGCTACTGGGTAACTTGAGCGGCAGACAATTGCTTATGCTACAACCATGCGGAAAAGGACGTAGGCTATCTCGCTTGGCCGTTACGATCTGATAATCGAATGCGGGAGTAGGGGGCAAAAGAAGACTTTTTTTCCGGCAAAACGGGGTACTCCGTTGTCTCTGGCATTGTACTCTTCACCGTAGTTTTCATCAGTTGAGCTTGGACATTTTGTAATCTCGTCTACATTTGCAGTATTTCTCTGTAGGAAGAGTGATATAATTTTCCTCACGTGGGGGGGGGGTCCTCTTTCTCAACATGTTTGTGACTGGTTTAGGTCAATGAGTTGTGTGTTGTTGCCTTGGTTCGTCAATGGTACGTAAATAATCAGGGAGGGTATTTTTTGTGCCTCTTGAGCTTGGCAGTAACCCACAGGTTCGGGATATTGGCATTGTTTGTATTCTGTGATTCTTGACATCTGGGTGCTATGGGAAGACGCACTGTGCCGCTTCTGCTGTCCCTACCGCTGCTGGGAGATAATAACAAACGACCTGAAACATCAAATCATCGACTGCCCGGGTGTCTTGACTGCCTGTGCTTGAGGCTGACGAACACACTACCATCCTAGTACAAGGGACACTACGCACCCAGCGTATTCCTGGTACATATATAGAGAGACAACTAGCTAATTCTCAAGGGACTCTAATTCTGTGGGGGTATAAGGGAATCGAAGCGTATCGAAATATTGCCGTTGACGGAAATACGTCAACAGGGGTTCAGAAAACACTTAATTCCTTCCATCGTACAGACACGTAGCGGGTCCACGATCTACTCGAGGTGGTGATATGCTTTTGAGCGTGAGGAATCGGATTTCTTCTATATGAGTGTACGTCATCGGAGGCACTCTTAGGTATCGACGGGGTCCCGCCACACCAAGAGGTACTGGATTATTCCCTTTTTTTCACCACCAAGTCCTGTTGCGAGTCGCTCGCATCCAGCGCCGACTTTGTACCGACTATTTCACCCTCTCGTACAGGAAGGCCCTCAAGATGACACGTTGCGAGAGCATCGAAACGACCATTCGTGAACGGCGGCTCTTCTTTGGGGGGGTCGTGGCACGGCAAAGCAAGGAGCGATTACCCAGTCAAGTATTGATCGGCACGATGGCTGGTGGGGAGAACCCGGGACGAGGCGAACAGTAGAATACTTGGCATAAGAGTTTGGTACCACCGAAGGGTCAACGGAAGTTGCCCCCTTGGTGTTTGGAGTTGAGACCGTGCTGTGGTCTACTGCAGCCAAAAAGGCGGGGAAGTGGTACTGGGCGATCCTAGAAGCAGACGAACGATTCATGGCGAGGTGGCACGACGCTGAGGCTGAGATGAGTCGGCAGCGACGCGCATCTTCCCTGGATGGTGTCCAAGGGAATGAGAGGGGGGGGGGGGGGGGCAGCAGGGGAAGTGGCAGAAAACCCGATCAAGGGAATACGGAGAGGGGGGGAGACAGGACGTATAGAAACGAAACGGCGGTAGACAAAAGTAGGAAGGAGATGGCAGGTGGGGTAGCAAGGCACAAAGTCAACTCGGATGTAGAACATGGCGTTACAACTACTAATAGTGCCACCAAACAAAAGTTCGAACGTTGTCTTCCCTTGTCTCCTCTTTTTGACTTGTTTCTTTTCTCTTGCGCTGGTTCTCCGTGATTTCCATTACTTTATGTATATTTTGCTTTAGGTTGATAAGCCGCATTGAAAGAGTCGTGTGCCGTGGATGGAAGACGAACCTGCTCTGCCCGCCGTTAGATACCCTCCATTAGAGCCGGTAGGACCGGGGAGAATTAGCCGTGAAGAGATCGCGAAGCGAGTGTCCCCTGTAGCCGTGGTTACGGCCGACGTGAGCCGAGCAGATTTTACTCGTGGTCCCATTTAGTAACGAGTATCCAGACCCCACAGGTTGGTTTCAGAGTATCACCGCAGGGGGTCAAAAGGACGGGACTGATCGGGTCGAGTCTTGAGATACCCATGGGAGGACCTACTACTTCCGTTCCCCTCGCTGCCTCGGCAAGGGATGCGGCGAGGCATGCCCTATCAGCCTCATTATAGCGAGTGGGGTAGGTCTTTCTGGCGGGTGTAAAGCCGGATTCACCCTCAAGGAGTGATACCTTCTTGCTGCTGCCAGTGGCCGCGAGGCTCAGGCGGCAGTACAGTTGGGTCGTACGTGGTGCGTCAGGCACGGAGACCTACGATTCGCGCGTCTTTTTTAGGCAGCTGCGGCAGAGCAGCAATGCTCAATCGGGGTATCCGTGCGCGGAGGCAGGCGCCACCACAGGCCACACTACGGCACAGTCTATTGCGACGGTAGGAGGCTGGATTCGACGACGAGGGAGGAGGGAAACTGAGCGTCGACGTGCGGGGAAGAGACGGCTTGACCTCCCCCTGCGCGAGAATTTTTGTTTTCCTGATCAGAACCGCAAGTGCGAGGAGCATTTTGTTTTTCAGGATGACGGAGAAATGGAAACGACTGGAAGGGAATGGCAACGAGTGCACGCGCAAAGGAGCGGGTGGACTGGGCCAAGGCGATGATGCGGCCATGAAGAGCGGCAGGAAGACGGTGCATGTAGACCCATGATCTGCGCCCACACTATCATCACGAGAGAAGCAGTCATTGTTTATTTTTCCCTGGTATTGTTTTTCACGAGGCAGAAAAGTATCTACCGGTACTTGTTATAAACGTCGTCACTGGTCTTTGTAGTTTAACGAGTTGTATACCCTTCATAGGGAATAACCTACGCAATTATCAGGGACGTGGTACCATAACTGTGCTGTACCGTTTTGTGTCAGACACTCCAGGAACAGATAGCGATCGTTGATATTCGTGTGGTAGTAAGGTTCGATTGCTCCTTTTTTCACTGCATATCCGCGAGTCTTCACTCTGACAGCACTCCAGATAGCAGGCAGGTGTGATCTTCTTTCGTTTTCACGACTACCGTGCGTTTCGTACGGTGCAGGCAGCACTTCAGACAGCATCCGCTGTATGTAGTCAGCAGCCACGAGTTGGTTAGTGGTGGGAACGGGGGTACTCTATGTTATAGTTGAGAGGATATACCCGTGGCCCTGTTAGTTCAGTTTGCACATTGGTTTTAGCTCGTGCGCGCTTTCTTCGTCTCGTGTATTTTGAAGCAGCCGATTTTTTTTTTTTTTGATTTTCGGATCTTCCTAGGGCTCCAGCACCTTTTGTGTGACCACGGACTCCTTCGTCGGAGAGTTAATGTGAGAACAATAACAACAACAACAACAACTTTCACAATCTAGGAGAAGGGATCTTTAGGTTGGTAGGTTGTTTAGGTATTATGGTTCCAGTCGGGATCAAGGTACAATCGAAGACCAAACCCATTTCCTGACTCTAACCGTAACCTTAACCCTAAACCTGACCACAAACCGCAGCAACCCCCCCCATTCTAGCCATACACGCGGCTGCGTCGCGTTTGTATCGAGCCAGGACATTTTTCAATTGCGGACGACGATTCCGAAGTGCAGACCGCGCTACGATGTTTTCGAGTAAAACACCCCCCTAGATCCCTTCTTCCAGATTGCTAAACCGCCTACGAGTAGGTTTAGCAAACATGAAGAAGGGATCTTCTGGGATGTTTTTGACTTGATAAATGTACCGTGGTTCGGAATCGTCGCCCGCAACTGAGAAATTCCTGGTTAGATGCAAACGCGTCGCAGCCTGGTTTACCGCGAGTTTTGGCCCGTTTTGGCTCCGGTTTGCGTTCAGGTTTTGGGTTAGGGCTAGGGATCGGGTTAGGGTTACAGTCAGGGGTTGGGTTAGGTCTTAGCCCGTACCTTGATCCCAACAGGAACCAAAACACCTGAACAGCCTGCCATCCTGAACATCCCTTCTCCCAGTTTGGTTTTTGTTTCGATGCAAACGCGGTGCACCCGCATTCATTGTAAAGCGATTTTGTCTCGATTTTCCTTCGGTTAGGGATCAGGTTTAGGGGTATAGCGGTCGGGTCTGTTCTTTGCCTTGTTGTGCCTTGAAGCAAAAATCGGGCAAAACACCAGAATAGCCTACCAACGTAATCATCCGAGGTTACAGATTGGATTAAGATGCCTCTGATCAGGCAGGATATTTCATGCTTGACTTTGAGATGTGTCATTCCTGGCATATATATAGGTGTTCCGAAGTCTACGACCGATACGTTGTATGCTGTCTGTAAAAAAACGAGGCAATTAAAACAATCTAAAATATGAACAAAGGCACGCACAATCTTAAAGCCCCTTTTTTAACAGCTTGCACGTTTTCTGCGATGTAAACGACACATTTTGAAGGACACGTAGGAAAAGGTAAGGGCCGAAAAGGCGAAAAACACACGATTGATGGATTTCTCGAGGTCGCCAAGAAGTATGTGACCAATCTTGTTGTTGTTGTTGTTGTTGTTCTCACATTAACTCATCGCCACACAAAAATGCAGTCCGTGGTCGCATCACAGGCTCCCATAACTCTGTAATCATTAATGGACGAAATATCTCGGTATAAAAACAAAACAAGTGAAGAGTATTAATAGTACACCTGATAAACTGAAGCACATCTACACTTCGGGCCAATCATACACAGGAAGCTCCGCCCACGTACGTATTATATTCAATTCGATACGCTGTGTAAGGTCGCCACAGAAATCAAGCAGACCGCATAATTCCTGTTTGTGCCTCTTCGTGTCTCTGTTTGTATCTTCAGTTTTGCTTTTTGCTTTTCGCTCTCTGCTTTTTTGTTTTTGTTTTTTTTTGCTTTGCTTAGTTTTTTTGTTTTTTGTTGTCAGCTAGCTCATTTTTTGCTCGACTGGTATTCTTAGTGGCGGAGTGCGAGTGCTTTTCTCTGTTTTACACCCCTCGCGGAGCGTGCGAGCCTGCGATCTGAAAAATATTGCGCGTTCTCTTGTGTGTTTCCTTTCTCGATTTCTTGCTTTCTTCTTACTGCTTCCTTGCCTGACTTGAACTTTTTCCTCTCTTCTCCTTTGGATGTGTGATTTTTCCGATTATGATTTAAATTTTCGGACCTCGAGTTGATTTTTCCATCATGTCTATTTTACTCTTGTTGTTGTTGTTGTTGTTGTTGTTGTTCTCACATTAACTCACAATACAATGCAGTCCGTGGTCGCAGGACAGGCTCCGAAAACTCTGGAGTGGAAGAAATACCTCGGTAGTAAAGCAGAGGCAAACAAAACAAACAAGAGTACGCACTCTACCACTGCGGACACCAGGGAAGCAGAAAGGAGACTATTTAATAGCAGACAAAAACCTAAAAAAGAAGATGAAGCGAAGCGAAAAATAAACGAAACAAAAACAGAAGCAGATAGCAAAACGCGAAAAAAGGCAAAACGGAAGATACAAACAGAGACACAAAGAGGTACAAAACGGGAATGAATGAAAGAAAAATGAAAAAAAAGAAGGGACAAAAAACGATAATCATGGGCGGGGGGGAAAGAAATACGAAACGCAGGCACTGGAGCATACAGACACGCAAAGTTGCCCAGGTGGCACCAGGCTAGTTACTTGGGTCCCAAGTAAGGGAGTGCTTCATGACGGTGATGGCCATAACCAGCTTTCAGCCTGTTGGGCAGACCGCCTCCCCCCCCTCCCCCACCCATTCCCCCTCGTCCCCCTTTCGCCCCCCCCCCTCTTCCCTGCAATTCTGCGCACTCGTGTTGGCGTCAACGGCTGTGGTCGTAGTTGCAGCTTTTTCTATGCCGTTCTGCCGATGACTCCCTCTCATATGTATGCAATTTCCGCATGAAGGCCGCCGCCCCTTCCTCGACCCGTCGGAACCATCTGCCGGCTTTCTGTGTTGCCTCGCGCCACCCTTCGGGCTTGATGCCGAACTCCTTGAGGTCCTCCTCAAAGTACCTCATCCAGTCCCACTCCTGTCCTCCGGAGTAACTCTTACCCCCAACCATCTCCCCAAACATCACCCACTTCGGCGAACGCTCCTCTCCCATGCGTGTCAAAAAACCCGCAAACAAGAGCCTACGTCTGCGTACCGTCGTCTCAACGCTTTCAGATTTTGTGCTGAGAAGCGCGCTAGCATAGGATAGAATGTGGTCTTCGCGCTTTTGTTGTCGCCAGCCGATGCATCGGAGGAGCATCTTGTGGTGGACCTCCCGTAGCCTACCCTAATCAGTCTTGCTCGGGCTCCAAGTAACGCAACCGTAGAGCAACGTTTCGATCACCTCGGCTCTCAGCATTCGCACCTTCAGGCGTAGGCGCACACCCGCGCGGTCATACATTTCCATCGTATACCGTCCGAAGCATGCCCACGCCCTCTGGAGTCGACGCGTTACCTCGACACTTCTGCCCGTCCAATCTGCGCTGATAGCCCCGCCTAGATACACAAACTCGGTCGTTTGTTTGTATCCTTGCCCGGCGGCGGTGACGGTGAACGGCACGTTCCCCCCATCTTTCGTTTGCAGACACATTATCTCCGTCTTGGCCTCCGAGACCGTCAGGCCGAAAGCGGCACATGCAGACACGATCACCGTCATCATCCTCTCCAGGCCGTTGGGTGATCTCGATACTATGCCCGCATCGTCAGCAAAGAGCATAGCCCACAGTGTTTGGGCCTCTTTATCATTCCCCTTTCCGTCGGCGTGCCCGGCCCGTGCCTTCCCCCTCTTCTTTTTCTTCTTCTCCTGCCTTTGTTGGAGTTGCATCAAGCTGTCCGTGATGGCTCTATCAGCAGCGAAACGTTTCTCCGCCACACGCAGCACCGCTGTAAAAAACATGTAGAACAACAATGGTGTTACGGATCGGGTACAAACAGTTCATGGGGTCTAGGGTCAGGAGTGAGGCAAGCAGCTTAGGCATGAGCCTGTTTGAAGGATCGTCGTTTACAGTACGCATCTGATGGAGTAGGATTACAACAACACTTGCCTTCAATATGTAAATAATAGAGAAAACACATGAACAACCTCAAGTCTGGCCACGATCCAACCGAGTCGATACGTGCGCCCGCACGTGTTCCAGAGAGGTAAAGCGTGCTTCTGACGCTAGGAAGAAGGTCTCCCAGGTTTGTAGATGGTAAACTGATTGCTTTGTGCCCAGGTCGATAGCGATGATCAAGGCAACATGTAGGACCACCGAGAGGAGGACTAGAAGGTACGAGGAGTAGAAGTGGCAATCAACAAATTGGGGGAGGGGCCGTAAATGACGCGGCCCCTGCTGATACACAACGCAAGTCATAGTAACTCCTGAAACGGTCCAAAACCGTAACATCCCCCCTAGCATAATGCGACGAACTGATCAATATGCTATAGCAATCTTCGACTATGACCAAGGGTGAAGAATCGCAAGATTCTATCCGGTCGCCCCGGTGGTTCAAGTGGTTAACCTCGAATTCTACTTGGTTGAGTCCTGGGTTCGAGCCCCAGGAGGGTCGGACTTTTACTTTATTTGCAAAAATAAAAAAAGGGATTCAATTGTTGAGAGCGCCTTGCAGCGTGGGTAGGCACAATTCGATGCGAGTCGACGAGGGAAGAAAAGGCTGAAATCTTCTCGCGATAAAAAATGAAGGCACGCACCGTAGCGGGAAGGGGGGAGAAGAGCCTGCTATGTGACCCCGGATCTGAGTTACGAGTTGGAAGGAGAGAGAGAAGAAGATGTGCGAAGATAATGAATGGGATGAGAAAAAAATAAATAATAATAATAATAATAATAATAATGGTCTCGGGGATAGGCAAGAACAAACCGAAAAAGCAAGTGCCATCAGAGGGAAATCCCCGATAAAAAAAACTCACCCTCGCCTTATCACTGCGAGTTTGACTGCCTGACCAATATTCAATTATTTATAGTCTCCCTACCACACTTGTTCAACTGTGAACATGTGCAGTGCACTAACGCCTAGGCTTAAATAAACCGCCATTTATGCGTTCCCTGAACAGGTCAAAAGTCACCCCCCCGTGTAATCTGAGTACCCCCAAATCAACAGACAATAAACGAGGAGGTCACATCATCAACACATCAATTTGCCCACTACGAGGCACAGAAAAGACAACCCCCATACAGAAAAAATACCCAACTGATCTACACCATACTGACTCTCTGTTACAAGCAGAAATCACTCAAACTCTCACAAAAACACATATCTTCGAGCAGCACCAGAGATATTGACGTCCTCGGCGAAAGCTCATTATTACCGCTTCAGGTCTGGCACTGCTCCTCACTTAATTACGAAATTAGCACCCCATCAGGCACAGACAAGTACGCTCCCTCTCAACTTAAACACACAAACATTTACGCAGTCACATCATACACCCAGCACCCCACAAGTACTACCAGGCACGGAAGAGTACGCCTGCCGTCGCAACCCAACACACACATTCACACGGACTAGTCACAACATACATCACCAGCACCCCACAAGTCTATACCCAACTGTCCACGCCCAACGGACCCACACCCTTTCATAGACACAAAACAAGAAAGGACAGGAGCAGAAGATCTTCGTCTCCTCGGCAAACGCTCAGTATCGCTTCAGGTTTTCAACAGCTCCATATAGCGGCTGGTCGACTCCTTCAAGGTCTGGTCGTTGGGCAGTACGATCAAGGCATCGGGGCGATAGAGCAAGGATCGGACACGGCTTCCGAGCGAGCAAACGACGGACGAGCAAGACACCGGAGCGAGGGAATGCACGGCGTCGTCGCGGGGGAACGACACAGCGGGCGGCGGGCGAACAAGACACTGGAACGGGGTAACGCACGGCGTCGGAGCGAGAGAGCGGCGCAGCGAGCGGCGGACAGGCAAGACACCGCAGCGAGGGAACGCACCGCGTCGGAGGAAGGGAGCGGTGCAGCAAGGCTGTGGACGAGCAAGACACCGGGGCATGGGAGCTGCGCACGGGCAAGGGAGGTAGAGAGGTAACGGGGCACGGGAAGCGAGGGGAATAGCGTACGCCAGGTAGAGAGGGGACGGCGCACGGGAAAGCGATGGAACGGCGTAACGGCAAAGCGAGACAAGAGAAGAAACGGCGCACGGGAAAGCGAGGGTCCACTGGGCGTGATGCTCAATAATCGCTCCACGTCTTCAACTGCTCCATCTTGCGGCGGGTCAGTTCCTCCCGATCCTGATCGCTGTAGCGTATTCGCCAGTAGCGGTCTCTGTAATCGTACACCTGATTCTACGGTCTGAGATCGCTACCAAAAGTCTTTTTATAGACGATATGTGAGCCGCTTAGTGTATCTCGGTGACTTCATGCCGTCGCAGGCTTCCGACGAACGCGTCGCCCTCCCCCCAACAAAAAATACAGAGAAAATAACAAAGCGGTAAGGAACAAAATAACTACGATGGACACGAACACACACAGCGAACACGGGACGCAGGTAAACTGCTGGACATATGCGACGGAGTACGGGTGTCAGTAAAGGTCATAGCCAGCGCGGTCGGGTGCACGGGCATGCGGGTTTGCAAGAAACACACAAGCAAACAAACGACCGGATTATCCACTAAAGCGAACAGAATAAACAACAAGAATAAACATGAGAGCAACCTAGCGGACGAACGACAAAAAACTAAATAAAAACAGGCAGCAAGCCCCGTGGCAAGGCTCGGACCTAGAGGGGCCTGGTTGCTTTCTCCCTTCAGCATGGGCGACAGCACCAATGGTCCCAATAGGTACAGACCCGACCATTCTCTTCATTCGCCCCGTCTAAAGAAACAAACAAACGAGCAGACAAAAAAAGGAAGACGAATCGAAAGGAACCAAAAGAAAAGGAAACAGGTATAAGCCCCGTGGATAAGGCACAGGCCTAGAGGGGCCTGGTTGCCGTCTCCCATCAGATATGGGAAGCAGCAACAACGGTCCCAATAGGCGCAGACCCAACCAATCTGGGCATCCACTCTATCCGAGAAATGAAGCGAACACAACGAACACAAAACATACAACAAAAATGTGCTGCGTTCCCAGCGACGCAGAGCCAAGCGTCGCGGGTTTGACGAGTGGCGTACGGCGACAGCAGCAGATACGTAGAGAGACAAATGATAAGCGAATGTCAAGATAAGATATAGGACGAGTACAGCTGTGAAACACGGGACGTCAGCAAAATAGCAGCTGGTAAGCACATATATACATGTGCGCGGCATACGAGAGTGTGTTAATCTCCTGCTGCCCGCACAGCATGCTGAAATCGGCGGTACAGATCAGCCGAACATATTAGTATTCCAGAGAGACCTTGTTGCTATCTCTCTGCCGGATGGAGACGGCGACAATGGTCCTCCCAGGCCCAGACAAACCCATATGTTATACATGAGTCAACAAGGTGAGATAGGAAAATCATAATGCATCCGGCCGTTCCTGTCTCCCGCTCGCCCTTCGTTGCAGAAACATGTTGCGATGGCGGAACATAGAAAAAATTACAAATATCAACTCCAATAAAAGCGGGAAAATCAGTACAACCAGCAGCAGAGCAGCATAATGAGATAGGCGCAGATATCAGCACCGATACAAGCGTGAAAATCAATATAACCAGCTGAAGCAGAGTAAGATGTTAAGCCCGACTCACACCTGTAATGAATAAGCGGATCGACAACTAATTGTATTCCCGGTGGCAAGTCCATACACTGGATACGCTCAGCAGCTATACGCCCACAAAAAAAACGAAGTAAAATTGTAGACAGCATACTAACAGACCGTGTAGGTAGGACAGGCACAGACCTCGTGGAACTTCGTCTCTGTCTCCCACGACGGGTGAAGAGACAACAACACCACTCCCACGAGGCACAGACCTATCTATTTTATACGATATTTGACAAATACTGGTAGGAGAGGCACATACCCTGTGGAGGCTCGGATCAAAGGCCGTAACCACGTACCCACAAGGCACCGACCCATCTCCAATAAAACAGAACGCATGCTAGGCAGTAGGTAGGATAGGCGCAGACCTTGTGGAGGCTCGGTTCAAGACCATAACCATGCCCACACAAGGCTCAGACCCATCACCAATGAAAACAAAACGCATGCCAGAGAGGTAGGATATGTGCAGACCTCGTGGACGTTCATGGTTGTCTCCCACAACATAAAGTACTACACTCCCACGAGGTACAGAAATATCTCTTTCAATCGATCGCAAAACAAGCGCCCTCCACGAGGCACTGACTGGCCTATCTCTCCTTTCCGATACTCGGAAGGCACAAAAGTACAGCGCGATAACAAGAGGAAACTAAATATGACAACAACGAAAACAACAACGTACTATTAATAGGTACCAGGTGTTAGGTACCCGATTGTTGTAGATTTCGCGCGTATTTTCAGCCGAGTACATATCTCAATGTAATTTCTTGGCGTCACACCAAAAGTGAACCTCAACTTTTTTATCAGGTTTTCCTTATTGGCCCACACTGCACTTGAGTAATAAATGACAAGTACTTCTTTGTACTTTGCTTTCGAAGTTGTATTATATTAATGCGCAACCCCCCGCCCGGAGAAGGGGATTGGAGAAGGGGTGATCCCCCGGGGCTGCCCCAACAGCAACCCCACGCTAACATCCGTATACTCGAGTCAACTCCCAACCCAACTGGCGGCATAAAACTCTCGACGCCAGCTTCCACACCAGTCAGACAAACAGTTCCTGACACATAACTCGAGAAAACATACCAGGTAAATGTTAACCTCCCGACCACGTGCATATAAACTTACACACAACTCGTACCAGGCATACACAAGTAACACAAATACATTAAACTCACAATGTGCTTGAGTGTTAACATACGGATAACCCCCTTCTCCTCAACTTTCAGATTGCGCGCAAATCCGAGCCAATGCACCACCACGTTTTTATCACTCTCATATTATGATATGAAAAAAAACACCATCAATTTATGATAAAAAGAAACCCCATTTGCATCGAACAAACAAACGCCAAACAATGCGACTAGCCCCCGCCGCCACTTGCCCACTCTACGACACCCGGTCGCACCACCAGCGAACATAACGGGTACGTCTAACAAACAGCAACAAACACACAAGTTACTGCGACCATTTAACTCCCCCCCCACTGACTCCCTCAAACGCACGGGCGGGTGGGTGGGAACTCAAACTAGTCTGTATCACACCTTGAACCTGTAGCGTTGCCTCTGCTTCACTCCGCTGTTCCGTGTAGGCTGCGGCTACGTACCAGACAAGGTGTATGCACCAAGGGCTACGATTCATGCTACCGTGAAACATCGCATTCATCTGATTGGCTAAACTTCTTACGTACGTACAAAACTCACATTCTCTCATTCTTCCGAGAATACTCTGCTTTGTACTTTGCTTTCGAAGTTGTATTATATTAATGCGCTAGCCCCCGCCCGGAGAAGGGGGTTGGAGAAGGGGTGATTCCCCGGGGCTGCCCCAACAGCAGCCCCACGCTAACATCCGTATACTCGAGTCAACTCCCAACCCAACTGGCGGCATAGAACTCTCGACGCCAGCTTCCATCGACCCAAATAATAGTCGCCCCTATTTACGGATGTACTCTCACGGCCCCTTTCTCCCTGACTTGCAATATCATAGGGAACGCATGTATTAACACACTTCTTCATAGTTTCACTTCTGCCTAGTCAAATCAAAGAGTGAGTTAACCCGCCCCCACTCTGTGCCCTGGCCCGGCTGAATCCCACCGCTAATTCCTTCCTGGGCCATCACGTCGGCTACCCAACTGGCATCCTTTCCACGACTGCGAACATACGTCTTGTACGCATCGGACGCCCATCGGCCCTCACGCTGCAACACCTCTGGTGTTGCCCCCCCCGCCGACAAGTGAGTTGCGCCTCCAATCCTCAGAAAGTGCAAAGCGTACTCCTCCGCACGCACGCCCGCCAACGCAACCACTTTTCGCAGAGCTGCCGTCGCTTGCTGCTGTGTCCACATGGACCATCTGCCACTACCAACACCAAAAGCGGCAAGTCGGGCCGACGAGGGAAGAAACAAATAGCAAGACATCAATTCGATCATGAGATCGACAGCATCGCCATCGTCGCCCACGCGCAACGCCGGACCACAACGTACGCGCGTCAAAACCGCCCCGTTCCGCAGTTGGTCCCCTTTCAACCCACGAAACCGAACCTCAACGCGGTCTGCAGGAGACCACTGCGACGCGGTAAGCTGGATATTCTCGCGAAAAAAAACGCTACATCGGCCCGTCGCAAGCAATAAGTTTCGTGCACACGCGACCGAGTTTCCGCAAACATCTCTGACGCGCGAGTCAAAAAACAAAAGGAAGCGCAGAGGGCAAGCCACAAGACACGACCCCCCGTCTGCCATGTGGAGATCAATTTTTTGCCCGCGATCAACATTTCCCACGAAACAGGCCGACGAACGGTTGCTAGGTTACCAGCGTCGGCATGCGAACGAGCGGCTCCTTTGAGGGCATTACCCAAAACAGGATGGGTAGTGTCCAGTTCGAACCCTCGTGAAATTCGATGGAAAAACTTGATCGCTGACAAATGGCTCTCGATAGTTGCCGACCGCAATTTCTTAGTGGTAAAGGCGTACGCTACGTACTCGAACAAATGCCACACATTAGTCATGCTGTCTCCGCCACGCTCTAGGAATACAGGCATGTCACAACGTACCCGAAAGTCTACCCATGCGCCAAAATGCCCCTGATAAGTCCGTTCAGACGAGGTCGCAATGGCGTTTCGCATGAGTTCGAGGCCAACACCGAAGTACAGAGGGATGTGCCCGCACCCCCCAGGTCCTGCTCCTGCCACGGAATGTCGGGTCGAACAGCACGCAAATTAACGAGGACAGAGGCACAATCCCACCGTGAGATACCATCAGCGGCCACGTGAAAAATTCCACGTACGTGTTTTGCGTCAAAGTGCCAACCAGAGGACAACTCGAGCACCCCGAGGAGACGCATTAATGCGCCAGATCTCGGCTCCTTTCCCCCTCGACAACGCCGCACCCACTCGACGACTGCTTCGTTGTCGCCACGTAACAATACACAGTCCCCCATGGCGAACGGAACTCGATCCACAAAATCGAGACCGCTCTCCTGCGTCAAGCTCGTATCGCCAATACACCCCAGTTTCCAAGTAAAAACCCCCGACAGCGGTTAAAGATGCGTCAGAAAAAAGATTACGTCTAGGGGGGCGCTCAAGCAAATTATACATCGGAGCCGACAAGGTTCCTCCGCGCGCGTCCCACTCTTCCTCAACGAACCACCGCCAGAACTCGAGGTCACCATGGAACTCGGGTCCCAGGGCAAGACGCCGCCCGGGGTTTGCCATACGCCAATCAAAACTGGCTCCGGCGGCAATGCGCGGCATACCAACTGAAGCTAACAAGCGGTTAACGAAAAAACGCCCCGGACGTACAGCAAAGGAAACATGCGTGAGAAAGCCAACGAGCTGCGACACCTGCTTCGCAGAAGCAGATGCACGAGACGAGGGCCACTCCTTGAGGATATTGTGCAGCTTGAGGCGCTTATGGGGCAACAACGTGACCGTAAGCGCCTCAGTATCAATGATCCATCCCAACACTTCCCGTTGCGTGTCCCAAATAGTAATTGTCTTGGCTGACAGGAGGGGCGGATCGGAAACACCACGTTCGCCCAACAAGCGAAAGTGGTCCGACGCCAGTGACTGTACAGCACGCAAGCAACGGCGGCCGTCCGGCCACCATTGCAACGCGACAAGAATGCCATCGTCCACGTAGTACCTCACAAAAACAATGCTCCCGGTGTTGCCCCCTGAACCAGGAACGGGCCCACAATCACGCGGGATAGCAACGACCCGAACTCCCCGCGGCGGGGAGAGTTCAACGTGCGCAACGGCGGCAGCCCCTTGTTGGGAAACGTCCGCGCCTTGAAAGGTAGAGTGGGTATGAGCATGCTCGAGCGCAGATGCCATTAACCCCCAAAACCCAGGACTATTGCGCCAACCAAACTGAAAGCGCAAATCCACGACAACGTGATCACCGAAAACGTATCCAAAATTCGGCGCGCCTGCCGGATCAACCAAAACCTGCCGAAAAGCGTCTTTGACATCCACACGGCACAACAGGATTCGAGCGCGACTACCATGCGTCTGTCGCAAAAACAGCACCCGTAACAGCACATCACGAAGCACATGGCCGAGCTCGCACGATGGTGCGGAGTCAAAGTCAGTGTCACCATTAACGCTGGTCCGACCGCCCTCGCGCGCAAACGGAAGATCGTGAATAATCCCTAATTTGGGTTCGAGAACGACACTCAGCGGTGAAAGGCGAAGACCCTGAATCTCGTCTGCATATCGCAAATCAAACGCCACCGCTCGGCCGTGCACCACGTCTGCGCATATCTTTTTGTGGATATCCCCCGCATGCGTGGCGACGACCGGGTGATTACCATACGCGAGTTCTGTGGTCAACCCCCCCCCCCCGTGCGACGCCGACAGGCGCGCCCGGCGCCAGCACACGAAGCAACAGAGAAATACGAGGGAATTTCTTGATCTCACCAAACCAGTGCTGTACGACAGCAACGTTAATATGCGGAGAGAAAATTGAGGAGCCGATGGTGGACAGAAAAAGGTGAACACTGCCTTGACACTGTCGCCAGAGTGAGGAGCTGAGTGACGCGACCTGATCGAGGCTCGCTGAGCCTCGCGCGAACACCGCTTGCACCACTACCTGCCGAGCGGCAAGCCACGCATCTACCTCATCTACCCGCAACGCATCCAGACGCACATCGCCGACCGCACCTTGCACGTGCGCCGTGTCAACTGGCAAATAACTCGCACGCACGCCCACACCCGTACCTTTCTCTGAGAAGGGAACCGAACCCGGAGTCACAGCGACGCTATCACGCCCGACGCCGCCATCGCCAGCCAGAGCTCCTAACGCACGCCTACGCAACCCCCCCGCTCCTTCGCGGGTGGCCGGCCGAGTGCCCGTTCCACAACTGGCGACGTGCGCCGTCGCCGCTCCGCCACCGGCCCGCACCCCCGCCGCCCCCCCAGGTGTTGGCCCAACCGACAGGAAGGGCCCGTGTCTTCATCCCGAACCCGAGCCACCACCACCCCCGGCCCCCCCGCGACCACCATCTGGGCGGAGCACCAGAGCCCGCATCCCGCTAGCTTGCGCCGGCGCTCCACCTCGCGTTCCCCCAGCCGGAGACGCCGATCCGCCGCCGAGAAGAGCTGCAGGAGAGGAAGAGTTGGCCGGGGTATTCGCATGCACGAATTTGCAGTCTGAATATTGGCATAGGCCCGTGGAAGCGAACATCCTGCACAGCGCGGCGCTCTGCTTTCTGGCCGGACCCGTCTTGGCAGGGGCGAGGCTTTGGCCCCGCTTGGGTGCGCCATCCCTGCTGTCGCGTAGAAATTGGAGACCTTCTACGAGCTTCAGGACGTCGCCACTGGACGAGCAAACGTTGCGTGTACGACCAAACGCTGGGACAGGCGGCGCGTTAAACACAGCGTTGAACTGAGGGGGAACAGTCAACGGACGAACTTGCTGGGCAAACCTCATGAGGTCGTTCACCCACAGGCGCAGGTCGTCGTTCACCATGTCGCTCATAACAGCCCGCGACGCGGAGCCGGAAAGCATAAGGATGTTGCTTAGAGTATGCCGGCGAAGACCGGCCGCCGCGGATGTGAGCGAGACGTCGACGGGTGCCAGCCGGTCCAGGCACGCGCGGTCGTCGGCGACGTCAGCCGAGAGTCCAACTGTAAGAACCGCCATAAGAGCCTGGCGCCAAAGGTCCAGGCGGTCAGCGACAAACACCACGGGATCGACAGGGCGGTCGGCACGTGGCCCATACATGCTCACGTCAAAGTTGCTGACAGCGCGAAGCTGAGCCGCCACCCCCGCCGTAACGTCGACGCTCTCACCCACATATGACTGAATATCTGCGGCCGACTCGCCGAGGTTTGGAGGCAAGCGTCCCCGAAGCAGCCAGTGTTTGCGTGACGACATTGCTGGCCCCGCTTGGGTGCGCCATCCCTGCTGTCGCGTAGAAATTGGAGACCTTCCACGAGCTTCAGGACGTCGCCACTGGACGAGCAAACGTTGCGTGTACGACCAAACGCTGGGACAGGCGGCGCGTTAAACACAGCGTTGAACTGAGGGGGAACAGTCAACGGACGAACTTGCTGGGCAAACCTCATGAGGTCGTTCACCCACAGGCGCAGGTCGTCGTTCACCATGTCGCTCATAACAGCCCGCGACGCGGAGCCGGAAAGCATAAGGATGTTGCTTAGAGTATGCCGGCGAAGACCGGCCGCCGCGGAATTGAGCGGGACGTCGACGGGTGCCAGCCGGTCCAGGCACGCGCGGTCGTCGGCGACGTCAGCCGAGAGTCCAACTGTAAGAACCGCCATAAGAGCCTGGCGCAAAAGGTCCAGGCGGTCAGCGACAAACACCACGGGATCGACAGGGCGGTCGGCACGTGGCCCATACATGCTCACGTCAAAGTTGCTGACAGCGCGAAGCTGAGCCGCCACCCCCGCCGTAACGTCGACGCTCTCACCCACATATGACTGAATATCTGCGGCCGACTCGCCGAGGTTTGGAGGCAAGCGTCCCCGAAGCAGCCAGTGTTTGCGTGACGACATTGCTTTCCAAAGGGCCGTGTCGTCAGTCAACTGTGATTTCTGGACGTGCCGCTCCCTCGCATCCCTGCCGTCTCGCACGGAAGGCTCACGGTCGGCAAAGTTGTCCACAAACTGCTGAATCAGGACCTCGACGTCGGCGGTCTTGGATGCGCCGCCGGCGACGGCGTCCCGAAGGCTCGCAACAGACAGGAGCACGTTGTCCAGAGATGACTTGACGCCGAGGATCTCCGTATCCATGCGGGAGAACTCGGAGGACACCTGGTTTTGCCGATGCCGCACGTTAGCTGTCGATACCACTCCCCCCGAGGCTGCCGGCATAGATGGAGGACTAGCCGTAGCAGCAGGAGTAGCAGCCGCAGCAGCAGTAGCAGCAGCATCGTTGGCCTGGCGAGACCCCACAGCAGCGTCGGTGGCCTGGCGAGCCTCGGCTTCGGCTCGTCCAGCACGGCGTGCGTCGACCTCCGCTTGCACAGCAGCTACAGGAGCATGAGCATACGCCTCGGCTTGTGTTTGCGCAGCAAACAACGCAACCTGCCCACCTCGCGCCGCAGTAGCCGCGTTGGCGCCGGCCTCCGGCGACTTACTCTCGTCGAACATCCCGAACTCAAACTAGTCTGTATCACACCTTGAACCTGTAGCGTTGCCTCTGCTTCACTGCGCTGTTCCGTGTAGGCTGCGGCTACGTACCAGACAAGGTGTATGCACCAAGGGCTACGATTCATGCTACCGTGAAACATCGTGTTCATCTGATTGGCTAAACTTCTTACGTACGTACAAAACTCACATTCTCTCATTCTTCCGAGAATACTCTGCGTACATTGACGAAATAAAGCAAAATATCTCACACAATCACATCCGATTTACGGTAGCACCTACACCTTAATTAATTCGAGATAAAATACCAGGTACACACCACAGCAGTGGGCTATATGAAAAATATTAATCGACTTTACAATGCCACGATGAATTACAAAAGCAGTCGTAGGTCGCTTCCACCACTGGAAAGCAAAATCATATCTTTTGGATCTTTACGTCGTCGTAATTTTTCTGTCGTATTGAATGCCTCACAAACCGGCTCTAAAAGGTACCAGGTACATCGTTCGAGCTGGATCTATGGTATTATGCTCAAGTGGATATAAACACAATCCGAGATCTGACCTCGGTCTAGCTTGTACAATTATTTGCATACCCGGTACAGATGACCTCTGTACAAAGCATGGTATACATTACACCAAGGGGAATCCTGCTGCAGGCACTTGTGGGTAGTGCCCACAGCAGAGAACGTGCAGTCAAGTGCCGCGTTCGTAGCGACGCAGAACCACGCGTCGCGATAGCGACGATTGGCGTACGGCGACAGCAGCGAACGCGCAGACAGACAGATGGCAAGTGGATACCCGGCCCGGGAGTCACTAAAGCGAGCACACTCGGGCTCGCTGCACAAACCACAGGTCACATCACGTTCGGACTCTTGCTTTTCATTCATTTGTATCGCTGCCGGAGGAGAGAAAAGGGCGGGGGCCTAACGAGTGTGCTGCAAACTTTTGGACACCCATCTGTGCCATCCCAACAAAGCCTCAAGGTGCAAAGGGGCAGAGAGATCTGGATAGGGTAGCCGTTAGAGCCAAGAGATAAGACACACTCCAGGGCAATATATGCTCCCGAGTGTGTCCGTTGCCTGCCCCGAAAAAAAAGAGAAAACGTTGGAAGCGAAAAAAATAAAAGGAAAACTAACAGCAGGGGAAAGCTACAAGTACTACAGCAGTATTCGTACATGTAGTATGCGCATGCTCGTGCACAATCATATTAAATGAAAACGAGAGAATCTCAGGGTCCCGCACAAAAAAGAAGAACACGAAAACAGCATGGCATGGGATGCGTAGCACGATCCCCAGTGCGTGCAAGCGCGTGTCTCGGATAGGACACTATGTTATGGATCGGGTACAAACAGTTCATGGGGTCTAGGGTCAGGAGTGAGGCAAGCAGCTCAGGCATGAGTCTGTTTGAAGGATCGTTGTTTACAGTACGCATCTGATGGAGTAGGATTACAACAACACTTGCCTTCAATATGTAAATAATAGAGAAAACACATGAACAACCTCAAGTCTGGCCACGATCCAACCGAGTCGATACGTGCGCCCGCACGTGTTCCAGAGAGGTAAAGCGTGCTTCTGACGCTAGGAAGAAGGTCTCCCAGGTTTGTAGATGGTAAACTGATTGCTTTGTGCCCAGGTCGATAGCGATGATCAAGGCAACATGTAGGACCACCGAGAGGAGGACGAGAAGGTACGAGGAGTAGAAGTGGCAATCCACAAATTGGGGGAGGGGCCGTAAATGACGCGGCCCCTGCTGATACACAACGCAAGTCATAGTAACTCCTGAAACGGTCCAAAACCGTAACAATGGCGCGAGCACACACCCTTGCCGTAGGCCCTGTTTCACGTCGAACATATCTGAGCACTCGCCGCCACCCAGCCGCACGCATGCTCGCATGCCGTCGTGGAATTCGTGGATAACGGTGAGCATTCTAGGTGGCACGCCAAAGCGAGCCAAGACAGCCCACAGGAGGCTTCGGTCGACGGCGTCATAGGCTTTGATGGGGTCGACAAAGCACATGAACAGCGGAGTGTCCTTCTTCCTTGCCAATTCCTGCAAGCGTCGCACCACGAACATCATGTCGACCGTCGATCGTTCGGGCCTAAAGCCACACTGCTCCTCTGGCAGGATGCCTCCCCGTTCGCAGTAGTCGCTGAGTCGGCGCGCGATGACTTTGAGGAGTACTTTGCCGGCATGCGCGACAAGGGAAATGCCACGGTAGATACCACACTCCGTCCTGTCTTTCTTCTTGTGCAGCACCTTGATCGTTGCATCCTTCCATTGCTGCGGCACGACCCCTCCCCTCCACACAGCGACGATAACCTCGTAGAAGCTTCCCAAGGTGTCCGAGTCTCCCTCGTCGGCCAGGGCCTTCAGAAGTTCAGCTGGGAGACCATCAGGCCCAACCACCTTGCGGTTCGCCATCGCCCTGATCGCGTCTTCCACCTCGTATCTAGACGAGACGTCGTCCAGCGGACTGCACGAGGGCCAGACCTTGAGCTCATCGACGATAGTCGGGTCAATGGTCGATGGCTTGGTGTTTAGCAGCTTATGGAACCACCTTACCCATCGTTCCCGGATGAGGCCTATGTCTCGTAGTAATCTACCTTCCTCATCCCTGATTTACTGCCAATGGAAAGTCCTCTTTCCTTCCACATTCATCCCCTTAAGGTGTTTGTAGAACCCAAATTGATCGCCCTCTTGGATACGCCTTTCGAGTTGACGGACGTATTCCTCGAAGAACATCTGCACTCCGTCCGTCCTCGCACGTTTGAGCTGTTTGGTGGCAATCTTCACAGCTTTTCGCAGATTTTTGTCTTCCGGGTTACTCTACCAGGTTACCAGGTATATCATATCAAAATCGCGACTAAAACACACATAGAGCAGTAGTTTACCATTTTTTGGGAGGCGGTAAATACCCAATTCGTCATGCAGAAGTGGAAGATTGAACAGGGAAATTTGGTTTCCTCGCGTTCATTCTGGTTGTTGTTCTCACATTAAATCATCGCCACAATGTCATTACGATGCAGTCCGTGGTTGCTGGACAGGCTCCAATAACTCTGGAATGGAAGAAAAACGTACCTCGGTGAAGAAAAAAAAACATCAAAAAAAGCGTGTACCAGGTATTAAATAGTACACCTCATAACTGAAGCACATCTGCACCTCACGCAAAGCAGCAAAAGGGAGGTCCGCGCACGTGCGTATCGAATACATGCGGTACGCTGTATATGGTCGCCACAGATACCCAGTAGTTTTTTTTTTTTTTTTTTTTTTTCTCAACCTATTCATTATCTTCGCACATCTTCTTCTCTCTCTCCTTCCAACTCGTAACTCAGATCCGGGGTCACATAGCAGGCTCTGCTCCCCCCTTCATGCCACGGTACGTGCCTTCATTTTTATCGCGAGAATATTTCAGCCTTTTCTTCTCTCGTCGACTCGCATCGAATTGTTGTGCCTACCCACGCTGCAGGGCGCTCTCAACAATTGGATCCTTTTGTATTTTTGCAAATAAAGTCAAAGTCCGACCCACCTGGGGCTCGAACCCAGGACTCAAATAAGTAGAATTCGAGGTTAACCACTTGAACCACCGGGGCGACCGGCTCCTGGATCACATCCTATCCAGAAAAATAGTAGACAGGATGAAGAAACAACTCGACGTGGAAAAATCGAAACAAAATTCGAAACAATTACACATCCATCCAAACGAGAACAAAGAAAAAAGTTCAAGTCAGGCAGGAAATCAAGAAAGTAAACACATACTATAATTGGAGAATGCGCTAAATTTCGCGGATTGCAGGCTCGTAAGTTTCGTGACGGGTGTAGAGCAGAGACAAGCTTTTGCACGCAGCAACCATGAATACCAGGCAAGCCAAAAGAAGAGACTACCAGGTAGTGGACGAAAAAAACAAAAGAAAGACAAAGCAAAGCAAAAATTCAAAGCAACAAACAAAAGAAGATAGCGAAAAGCAAAAAAGCAAAACTGAAGATACAAACAGAGACACGAAGTAATAGAAACAGGAAAGAAGGGGATCTTAGTAGGGCCTAAGCTTCTATATGCTGCGCGGGTGTTACGAGCACCACGGCCTTCGGCGATGCACGCCGAGAGCAACACGTGTAAACAGCAAAAGGATGGGCTAGCGGTGTAGCTTGGACAATGGGACTGGACAGACACAAGAGAGTGAGCACGGGTGAGTGATCAAGCACACCCGCCCGCCAACTCACTGCGTCGACATGGTGGTCCGCGGTATAGTAGGGGACACTACTCCCAAAGCGGATAAAGAGACAAGGACAAAATCCCCTTGGCGTGTTAGCCCTGTGGGGGTACGGCAGTCCCTTTTGAGGGGGCAGACGCCTTGAAGTTGGTGACATGTGACCAAGGTGTTTCAACATATATATGTGTGGCATGTTGGTACAGCGGACCTGACAGTAACAGAGAGATGAAAATATGAAAAGTAACTGCACTGAATCTATTCGTTCCCCACAACCAATCAACACCAATTCATGCGGCAAAGAGGATTACATTCGGCTCGTTCTAATGCTCTCTGGGCGGGGAGTAAGACACACTCTAAGGGTGTGTCTTAGCCCCTCCCAGAGAGCTTTGGAACGAGCCGAATGGAATATTATTTGCCGCCTGAATTGGTGTTGATTGGCTGTGTGAAACGAATAGATTGAGTGCAGCCCGAGATAAACAGTATATATTGGAAGAGGAAGGAGAAGTGTTGCACCCCTTTATATAGGAAGAGGAAGGAGAAGTGTTGCACCCCTTTTTCTTGTTTGGGAGGACCGAACAGCCCGACCGAACGGAAACAAATATCAGATTATTTGATGTAGATGGACACCACCGAAGATTATGTGGATACCAATTGGTCGTGGCATGTGCTAAATATACCGTTTGTGCCGATTCCGCTGGCGAGGCCCAGGATTCTGCGTGGACCCAAACATGTTGTTTTAGATAGGAACGGAACGAATGACCACGAGTAGCCTCGTTCCGTTCCGCTCGTTCCCAAGCTCCCTGAGAGGGTCAAGACACACCCTGAATCAACTATATAATCAGTCAAACTCACAGCTGACGTATTTCATAGTTGTACAATATTTAATTCAAAACACTGACTGCTCACAGGATAAGAAGTGCGTAACACACACACCACACTGGACACAACCGGTCAGGCACATCGACATAATAAGTTCGAGTACGAACAAACCTGGTAGAAGGTACTGGTACCTGGAATTTGTCAGGACGATAGAGGCACAAGGCGAAGGCAACCATGGAAACTCCAGGCCTTCCCTCGTTTTCTGATGCCATCGACGCAATCGGGATAGGACCGTTTCAGTCTCATCTCCTGCTAGTCTGCGGAATGGTGAGTGCATACTAGAGTAAGCAACCGCGGACAATATATCCTGGTTGATATGTTCTGTTTGGCGGGCTATTATTTTTTCCCGCCTCCTGTTTCACGTGAAAACGGCATCGGACATTTTGTAATTAATGCCATTACAAAATTATTACCTGCTATTATTAGGAAGTTGCGTTATTGTATTGATAGGTGTGCGTATAAATGTCATATCCCGCGGGTCGCTCTCTGCCATGAGGTACCAAGTTGTTGTTGTTGTTGTTCTCACATTAACTCTCTGACGAAGGAGTCCGTGGTCACACAAAGGTGCTGGAGCCCTAGGAAGATCCGAAAAACAAAAAAAAAACGAAAATTCGGCTGCCTCAAAATACACGAGACGGAAAAAGCGCACACAAGATAAAACCAATGTGCAAAACTGAACTAACATGGCCGCGGGTATATCCTCTCAACTATAATATAGAAGAGTACCCCCGTTCCCACCACTAACCAACTCGTGGCTGCTGACTACAGCGGATGCTGTCTGAAGTGCTGCCTGCACCGTACGAAACGCACGGTAGTCGTGAAAACGAAAGAGGAACACACCTGCCTGCTATCTGGAGTGCTGTCAGAGTGAAGACTCGCGGATATGCAGTGAAAAAAGGAGCAATCGAACCTTACTACCACACGAATATCAACGATCGCCATCTCTTCCTGGACTGTCTGACACAAAAAGGTGCAGCACAGTTATGATACCACGTCCCTGATAATTGCGTAGGTTATTCCCCATGAAGGGTATACAACTAGTTAAACTACGAAGACCAGTGACGAGTACCGGTAGATACTATTCTGCCTCGTGAAAAACAATACCAGGAAAAAACAAACTATGACTGCTTCTCTCGTGATGATAGTGTGCGCGCAAATCATGGGTCTCCATGCACCGTCTTCCTGCCGCTCTTCATGGCCGCATCATCGCCTTGGCCCAATCCACCCGCTCCTTTGCGCGTGCACTCGTTGCCATTCCCTTCCAGTCGTTTCCCTTTCTCCGTCATCCTGAAAAACAAAATGCTCCTCGCACTTGCGGTTCTGATCTGGGAAATAAAAATTCTCGCGCAGGGGGAGGTCAATCCGTCTCTTCCCCGCACGTCGACGCTCAGTCTCCCTCCTCCCTCGTCGTCGAATCCAGCCTCCTACCGGCGCAATAGACTGTGCCGTAGTGTGGCCTGTGGTGGCGCCTGCCTCCGCGCACGAACCCCCCGATTGAGCATTGCTGCTCTGCCGCAGCTGCCTAAAAAGACGCGCGAATCGTAGGTCTCCGTGGCTGACGCACCACGTACGACCCAACTCTACTGCCGCCTGAGCCTCGCGGCCACAGGCAGCAGCAAGAAGGTATCACTCCTTGAGGGTGAGTCCGGCCTTACACCCGCCAGAAAGACCTACCCCACTCGCTATTAGCCTGATAGGGCATGCCTCGCAGCATTCCTTGCCGAGGCAGCGGGGGGAACGGAAGATATTTATTACCAGGTATCAGAAATCTGCTGTTGTTGTCGTGTGCCGGCAAGATCGCCAGCGCGATTTCACAGGCGCGTCGTGCTAGCATCAAAAACATTTCCCAGGCACCTGGTACTATATCTCCGTTCCCCTCGCTGCCTCGGCAAGAAATGCTGCGAGGCATGCCCTATCAGGCTATTAGCGAGTGGGGTAGGTCTGTCTGGCGGGTGTAAGGCCGGACTCCCCTTCAAGGAGTGATACCTTCTTCTGGCGGCTGCCTGTGGCCGCGAGGCTCAGGCAGCAGTAGAGTTGGGTCGTACGTGGTGCGTCAGGCACGGAGACCTGCGATTCGCGCATTTTTTTTAGGGAGCTGCGGCAGAGCAGCAATGCTCAATCGGGGTGTCAGTGCGCGGAGGCCGGCGCCACCACCGTCCACACTACGGCACAGTCTATTGCGCCGGTAGGAGGCTGGATTCGACGACGAGGAAGGAGGGGGACGGAGCGTCGACGTGCGGGGAAGAGACGGATTGACCTCCCCCTGCGCGAGATTTTTTTTTTCTCAGATCAGAACCGCAAGTGCGAGGAGCATTTTCAGTATGACGGAGAAAGGGAATCGACTGAAAGGGAATGGCAACGAGTGCACGCGCAAAGGAGCGGGTGGATTGGGCCAAGGCGATAAGGCGGCCATGAAGAGCGGCAGGAATACAGTGCACGTAGACCCATGATCTGCGCGCACACCATCATCACGAGAGAAGCAGTCATAGTTTGTTTGTTCCTGGTGTTGTTTTTCACGACGAGGTAGAATAGTATCTAACGGTACTTGGTATTAAATTCGTCACTGGTCTTTGCAGTTTAACGAGTTGTATACCCTTCATGGGAATAACTTACGCAATTATCAGGGACGTGGTATCATAACTGTGCTGCACCTTTTGGTGTCAGACAGCCCAGGAAGAGATAGATGGCGATCGTTGATATTCGTGTGGTAGTAAGGTTCGATTGCTCCTTTTTTCACTGCATATCCGCGAGTCTTCACTCTGACAGCACTCCAGATAGCAGGCAGGTGTGTTCCTCTTTCGTTTCCAGGACTACCGTGCGTTTCGTACGGTGCAGGCAGCACTTCAGACAGCATCCGCTGTAGTCAGCATGCAGCCACGAGTTAGTTAGTGTTGGGAACGGGGGTACTCTATTTTATAGTTGAGAGGATATACCCGTGGCCATGTTAGTTCAGTTTTCACATTGGCTTTAGCTCGTGTGCGCTTTTTTCGTCTCGTGTATTTTGAGGCAGCCGAATTATCGTTTTTTTCGTTTTTTGGATCTTCCTAGGGGTCCAGCAACTTTGTGTGGCCACGGACTCCTTCGTCAGAGAGTTAATGTGAGAACGACAACAAACAACAACTATTTTAAACGAAATTCGGCTGCTTCAAAATACACGAGACGAAGAAAGCGCACACAAGATAAAACCGATGTGCAAACTGAACTAACATGGCCGCGGGTATATCATGTCAACTACAACTTGGAGTACCCCCATTCCCACTACTAACCAACTCGTGGCTGCTGACTATAGCGGATGCTGTCTGAATTGCTGCCTGCACCGTACGAAACGCACTGTTGTCGCTATAACGAAAAAAGAACGCACCAGCCTGCTATCTGGAGTGCTGTCAGAGTGAAGACTCGCGGATATGCCGTGAAAAAAGGAGCAATCGAACGTTACTACCACACGAGTACCAACGATCGCCTTTCTTCCTCAGCTGTCTGACATTAAAACGTGCAGCACAGTTATGATACCACGTCCCTGATAATAGCGTGGGTTATTCCCCATGGACGCTATACAACTCGTGAAAATACAAAGACCAGTGACGGAGTAGATACTATTCTGCCTCGTGAAAGACAATACCACCAGGAGAAAACAAAGTGTTTTTGCTAAAATCAGGTATACCTGGCCACGTTTCGGCCATAATCAGTTACAGTTTAAAGACAAGTACAAAACACACGCCAGGAGCCCTGTTTTTGGCCAAGATGGCATTGTAACTGATTTTTGCTCGAAAATGCCAAGTTGTACCTGTTTTTTTCTACTCTGTCTAGCTTTCAACTGATTTTGACCAACTTTGTACCAATCAGAGAGGCCATACGTTCACTGTTTTTTCTCTCCATATGTGTGTCAGCCCTCCCTTGGTTGAAATCTTCAGTATTAACGTATAAACTCGTCCTCGTGCGTCGTACGTAAAAATACGTATTTACACATGCATGCATGTGTAATACGCTGGTTTCACTTTTTCGTCTTTGGGGTGTGTGTTTCAGGTATTTAATAGTTGTGATGTGGAATCGGCGCGGACACTGGTAGAGATGGATGTCGACGGGTAGAAAGAACTTTTCATAGTCACAATGTGAAGAACATACACTCTCTGTGTATTGTTGTCTATGGCCACAGCAGTCGATACAGCACCATGGTCTTTGTCTGCACCACGCCGCGTCGAGGTGGTCTCAGGTTTGGTAGGACAAGATAATTTCCCGCCGAGCAGGCGGTTCCGCGACGACGGTCTAAAAGATTTAAAGCTGTGAATGGGGGGGGGGGGGGTCAGATACTCTTGGCGCTCCCGGCGTGGTTAAACGAACGAAGCCTACTAGTAGTGTCACTCTAAACAAAACAAAACAATGCTGATTTTGGAGGCCATGTGGCACGCTTTATGATTTAGGCATTATTTTTTACCGGACTTCTTCATGGACAGAATACCGCTCGAGACGGGTTTTTTTACTTGCTTTCAGTATATGACTTATTTTGGCACAAACGGATCAGGTACACCTGATTTTGGCAATTCCCAAGAACAAACAATGACTGATTATCTCGTGATGATAGGGTGCGCGCAGGGCATGGGTCCCCGTAACGGTATGCGAGTTTTTTTGTCCGACAAATTGAGTTACAAGCCTTAACGGAGGTTTAGTGATTTACCCGGATGTCAGCTATATTTCATCCCTTCAACACCAGGTCTTCTCCTGCTTCTTCTTCGTTCGCTCATCAATCAGCATGAGGTAGGGCCTCATAACACCTACTGCAGCATATATATCTCTGGAACATGGCCCGAACTTGCTGTGGGCAGGCACAGTCTGCCTACGAGTACTCGTAGAGTTGGGCTCCGTTTGTCAAAACTCCAAACCAAAACCCGTTATTTTATTATACGGTTGTTGCCAACAAACTTGTTGGTTCTGTTTTTTTTTCCCGTGGCCCAGCCATGGGCCTAAACACGTTGCCGCACCTAGCTGGACCAACTGTTAACGACTTCCCACCGTACCAGCACGAAAATGTTTCGTTCGTGTGGGTGCGTTCACAGAGCCCGTGGGTACTGGACTTGGCTGTGAGTAGGTTAAACGTAGCTGAAAGAAAATATGTTCATTCGTGATGACACACAGTACACAGGAGAGAAACTCTCAAAATAAGGCACCCTACCCTCGTATGCGAGCCGTTCCGTACGAGTACGTATGAAAACGCTTTTTTTCATCGGAAAACCAAGAAAAAAAAGTCTCGCGTTTCTGCTGGCGCGCTTCATTATATACAGTATGCTTTGTCTCGAGAGCCACGGGTTGTATCCGTGATGCTGTACTCTGTCATGCTCATCTATGTGTACCGGGTTGTTTTTGTTGATGTTGTTGTTGTGGTCCTCACATTTACTAATTAATGTCAGCCCGTGGTCGTAGGATGGGCTTCAAAACCTCTGGAGTTACTAGTAAAAGAAATTCCTCGGTTAGAATATAGCAAGAAAATATTAATACTCATGATGATAACTGGAGCTCCAACTATCCGTTCCCCTCGCTGCCTCGGCAAGGAATACTGCGAGGCATGCCCTATCAGCCTCATTATAGCGAGTGGGGTAGGTCTTTCTGGCGGGTGTAAAGCCGGATTCACCCTCAAGGAGTGATACCCTCTTGCTGCTGCCTGTGGCCGCGAGGCTCAGGCGGCAGTAGAGTTGGGTCGTACGTGGTGCGTCAGGCACGGAGACCTACGATTCGCGCGTCTTTTTCAGACAGCTGCGGCAGAGCAGCAATGAATGCTCAATCGGGGTGTCCGTACGCGGAGGCAGTCGCCACCACAGGCCACACTACGGCACAGTCTATTGCGCCGGTAGGAGGCTGGATTCGACGACGAGGAAGGAGGGAGACGGAGCGTCGACGAGCGGGGAAGAGACGGATTGACCTCCCCCTGCGCGAGAATTTTTGTTTTTTCAGATCAGCACCGCAAGTGCGAGGAGCATTTTGTTTTTCAGGATGACGGAGAAAGGAAATCGACTGGAAGGGAAAGGCAACGAGTACACGCACAAAGGAGCGGGTGGCATTGGCGAAGGCGACGAGGCGGCCATGAAGAGCGGCAGGAAGACGGTACACGGAGACCCATGATTTACGCGCACACCATCATCACGAGAGAAGCGGTCATAGTTTGTTTGTTCCTGGTATTATTGTTTTTCTCGAGGCAGAATAGTATCTACCGGTACTTGTTATCAACGTCGTCACCGGTCTTTGTAGTTTAACGAGTTGTATACCCTTCATGGGGAATAACCTACGCATATATCAGGGACGTGGTATCATAACTGCTGTGTTGCACCTTTTGGTGTCAGACAATCCAGGAACAGATGGCGATCGTTGATATTCGTGTGGTCGTAAGGTTCGATTGCTCCTTTTTTCACTGCATATCCGCGAGTCTTCACTCTGACAGCACTCCAGAAAGCAGACGGGTTTGTTCCTCTTTCGTTTTCAGTACTACCGTGCGTTTCGTACGGTGCAGGCAGCACTTCAGACAGGATCCGCTGTAGTCAGCAGCCACGAGTTAGTTAGTGGTGGGAACGGGGGTACTCTATTTTATAGTTGAGAGGATATATATACCCGTGGCCATGTTAGTTCAGTTTGCACATTGGCTTCAGCTCGTGTGCGCTTTCTTCGTCTCGTATTTTGAGGCAGCTAAAATTTCGTTTTTTTCGTTTTTTGGATCTTCCTAGGGCTCCAGCACCTTTTGTGTGACCACGGACTCCTTCGTCAGAGAGTTAATGTGCGAACAACAACTACACCTGAACAGGGGGGTCCGCACACGTACGTATCACATACCAAAGGTACGCTGGAGGGGTGGACAGACCTCGAGGGTAGATGTTTATAGGGTTTTGTGTTGGACGCTTGAGGCCGAACCGCGGACCCGAACCCTAACCCTATGCCAGTGGTCAGTGCCAGGATGCTGTGCTTGTTAAAACTCATTGAATGGTGGCTCGGCCGGCGTAGTTGCTGAACTTAGAAATACTCTACTAGTAGGTTGACTCGGGATGATGTGGCTGGGAAAGACTGAAGTTTATTTAGCCGCGTAAAGCATACACCTAGATATCAGACTCCTCAAAGCTCTAGGTCATCGCGCGCTTGAACAGCGTACCGCATGTATCTGATACATACCTGGTACATGCGTGCGCGGACCTCCCTTTTTAGGTGTTGTCCGAGGTGCAGATCAGATGTCATGTGTACTATTCTTTGCTTGTCTTCTTTTACCGAGATATTTCTTTCACCACTGCAGAGTTACTGGACCCTGTCCTGCGACCACGGACCGGACGGAGTGTTTCGTGGCGATGAATTAATAATCAAAGTGAGAACAACAACAACATACTATGTTGAAGAGTTGAGAGAATATATAATATTATGCGTGCGTCCGTTTTAGTTCGGTTTGCACGTCGATTTCATCTTGTGTGCGCCTTCTTCGTCTCTTGTATATTTGTTTTTTAGGCAACCGAATTTCGATTTACTTTGTTTATAGGATCTTCCTACGACAGGGGACCATAGTCATATACCTGGTGTGTTTTTTTTTTGCCCATCCCATTTAGTATCTTCGCACACCTTCTTCTCTCTCTCCTTCCAACTCGTAACTCAGATCTGGGGTCACATAGGGAACGGGGGTACTCTTCTATATTATAGTTGAGAGGATATACCCGCGTCCATGTTAGTTCAGTTTTGCACATTGGTTTTATCTTGTGTGCGCTTTTTCCGTCTCGTGTATTTTGAGGCAGCCGAATTTTCGTTTTTTTGTTTTTCGGATCTTCCTAGGGCTCCAGCACCTTTGTGTGACCACGGACTCCTTCGTCAGAGAGTTAATGTGAGAACAACAACAACAAACAAACAAGCAGGGTCTTCTCCCCCCTTCCCGATACGGTATGTTCCTTCGCTAAAATATTTCAGCCTTTCCTTCCCTCGTCGACTCGCATCGATTTGGGCCTACCGACGCTGCAAGGCGCTCTCAACAATTAATTGAGTCCTTTTTTATTTTTTATTTTTGGAAATAAAGTTAAATGTCCGACCCACCTGGGGCTTGAATCCAGGATTCAAACACAAGTAGAATTCGAGGTTAACAACCACAAGAACCACCTGGGCCACCGGCTTGTTGTTGTCCGCGAGAAGACGGACTTCACTAGGTGGTGTTTTGGGACCCAAGTAACTAGCATGGTGCCACCTGTGCAACTTTGCGTGTCTGTATGCTCCAGTGCCTGCCTTTCGTATTTTCTTCCCCCCCCGCCCGTGATTATCGCTTTTTTGTCCCTTCTTTTTTTCATTTTTCTTTCATTCCCGTTTGTACGTCTTTGTGTCTTTGTTAGTATAGTCCGTTTTTTTTTTTTTTGCATTTTTTCGCTATCTGCTTCTGTTTTTGTTTTGTTTTTTTTGCTTCGCTTCATCTTCTTTTTTCGGTTTTTGTCTGCTGTTAATAGTCTCCTTCTTGCTTCCCTGGTGTCCGCAGTGGTGGAGTGCGTATTATGCTTGTTTTTTGTTTTTGCCTCTGTTTTACTTGAGGTATTTCTTTCACTCCAGAGTTATTGGAGTCTGTCTTGCGACCACGGACTGCATTGTATTGTGAGTTAATGTGAGAACAACAACAACAAAGCAATGAAATGCCGAGAAAATCCCGCCGGAGCACTGCAAGCAGCGCTGAACCCAGCAAATTCAAAAACAGGTGTGAAAACGACACTCGATGTATCAATCAGTTTTCACACTGATTAGAACAGATACTACACATGATCTTAGCCATGGGCCGAGAGGGTTAGGACCAGATATACTTGTTGATAAAAATGTAATAAGGCTCCAGCACCTTTGTGTTACCACGGAATCCTTCGTCAGAGAGTTAGTGTGAGAGCAACAACAACTGTTAACAACGACAACGACGACAACCTACGTATACTACAACAAGTACCCAGAAAAAATATACAAGATAGCAGATATGGAAAAAATCAACTCAACGTCCAAAATCAAAGTCATATTATACCGAAAAATCCGATATTTATTCAGAATTCTGAAGGGAAGAGAGAGAAAAACATTCAAATCCGGCAAGGGAGCGTATTAGGGACCCGGTACGTACGAACTGTGGCCTTTCAGGGTGTACTATTCATACATAATATATATGCCCCTACTCCTCAATCTAGACTGTGATTGCCGGCCTATACAGACAGGTGGTAAGCACATCGTAGTAAGACATGCAGTATTAATAATTGGCCTACCAACAATATAAAACACCTAATCTAGCCAAGCCTTACAAATCTAGCGTCAAATCCTCCTTGTTCCGCGTTAGCCTTGACTGCGTGTGTTACTTTGAAGTTGGGGAAGCGCTCATCGTTGCGCATACTTCGGGTCGTTTTGGTGTTTTCCTCTTCGTTCACAACAAATCACGTTTAAGACTCTTTTTTTTAATAATGAGGCGAGCGAGCGAAGCGATCCTTTTTTTACTTGGTTTTCAACCAAAGAAAAAAAAGCCTCTTCATAACGGCTCGGGTACGAGGGTAGGGTGCCTGTTTTGATTTTTTCTGTATGTGTGTGTGTGTGTGAGCTGGTGTGTGGATTCAACATTTGTTTGGTCCACCTTTCACCACCGCGCTCGACGCACACGCCACCAAATCCAGTCCCGGCGGGCTCTGTGCACGCACACACACGCAAGACACTTTCTCGTCCTGGTGGGGTGGAAAATCGTTCACAGTTTGTCGAGCTAGGTGCAGCAACGTATGTAGGCACGTCTGTGCTGGGCCGTGTTCGAAATACAAAATCATAATGGTTTTTGTGCCTGTGCCAACAGCAGGCAGACTGCGCCTGTCCACAGCATGCACACTGTGCCTGCCCACAGCAGGCAGACTATGCTTGTTCACAGCAGGCAGACTGGGCCTGTTCACAGCAGGCAGATTGAAGCTCCTCTGAAGAAAACAGCCGTCGACGTCCACGCCGAGGTTCACTCTACAACTCCCTAGGGGTGGGTACGCGGACACCCTGGAGGGTTTCATCGGCACGAGCGGTCCGGCAGCCGACAAATTCGGCGTCCTCTCGAGCGACACCTTCGGGATTTCCCCTTCCGGGAGCGCCCCCGACACACAGTCTATCCTACGCGGGACGATTCGCCAGGGGATCACGTTGAAGACTCTGGTGCGGCCGATCCACAACGTCGAGCGGAACAGGACCTTGAGAAATGCGGTGGAGAATGAGGACTACGAGGAGGCAACGTGACATTTTCTTTTGTTTAAGGCAAGAAAGACTCAACCTTGGGTGGTCGTGCGCACACCGGCCCTCATTATTCGACTGGGAGGTGGGGGTGCATAAGAGTGTATACAGCATCTATCTGGTAGATGTGTCCTCGCGGTCGGCCGTTGAAATTTGGTACGAGGCCAGCCCCGCCCTTTATGCTACTGTTGCAGATAGGACGAATGTTGGCGTGTGTTGTGAGGCCGGGTGAGCGCCGAGGAGTGTCGACGCGACTGTTGACATTCCTGTAATTTCTTGATACCCTCTACAAGCGAAGCATCGATCGTACCGGTGTATGTCTTCCATACTCTGGTGCGGTCGATGTGCACCAACCGTCGTATCGGTTGATGTAGATGTACATGTAACGAGGTTGTACCCTCCCCGATCTGAGAAAAAAAGTTTTCAGTGCGACGGTTTGTCTGCGACTTTGTTGCCCTGTATGTCCCATATCGCTGGGACTGTTCGAAACACCTTCGAAAATAGGACGGGACGTTGTTCTTGGCATGTAGCCTGGTACAAGCCTAACACCTCAAACTCTGTCCGCTACCAATGTTGCACGCTATAGGTGCTCGAACGTGACGTGGGTTTTTTATCATACCGGTAAGAATGTACAGCGGGAGAGAGTAACATAGCTGGCTTTTCCCAGACCGGGCGCTCCCGACGAAAATGTGAAGAAAATGGTCTTGATAATTATGGGTGCAATGTATTGGCCAATAGTGGCACTGTCACAGTACTAAACGATTCAGACCGGCGAGGTTACGAGCCAGCGCCCACTTTGTGGCACATTTGTTTTTTTGGTTACAATATAATAAATTCACCGAAATTATTCCGGCTTTGCCCCGCCAAAGCAGGAACAGAAGAAGATTGAAAAAACACCGACACGAAACAACAGCGTATGCATTATCGGATAGCGTCGAGACCCCCCCCAAAAAAAAAACGACAACAAGAAAAAAATCAGCGGCAGCGGCAGCGTCGAGACAAACACGGGTCAAGGAGTAAAGGCAAAAAACAGGAAAAAACGCATGAAACAGACAGCAGTCGCAGCATCGGCAACATGAAGACCGCTGACCCCCCCCCCCCCCCCCCTTCCCCTCTCCTTCCAGGATGAACTTGACTCACCAAATCGAGGCAAAACAAATATAGGAACACACGGAAAAAAATACGAATCCGACAATAGACCATCAGCAGCGGCCGCGTCAAGACCGCTGACCCCCCCCCCCTCCCACCCTCTTCCTCTTGGTTGAACAAGACTCTACAAGTCCGATAAAAAACTAAATAATAAAACAATATCAGGTACCTGACAAGAAACAAACAGCAGATGCAGCGGCAGCGGCGATATTGCTGATGCTCCCCCCCCTCTCACTTCCCTGTGCAAGCAATGTCTACCTCGTCGGTGAAAACCCGACATGCTCCGTCCCGGTATTGTCGGAATGCTAGGGTCTATGGTCATACGACTACGGACATGCATGAGATGGAGTACATCTCTCCTGTCGAGTACAACCCCTCCCCCTCCAACCTTCCTCCTGGCCGAACAAGACTCAACAACTCGGAGCAAAACAAAATAAAGGGACAGAAGATGAAACAAAAACAAATCGACCATAAACAAACAGCAGCGGCCGCGTCAAGACCGCTGATGCTCCCCCTACCCGCCCCGGCCCCTTCCTCTACGACGAACAAGAGTCGAAAATTCCAAGATAAAAATGAAACAATAAGAAGAATAAAACTACTGACAGGAAAGAAACACCAGCAGCAGCGGCAGCGTCGATATCGCTGTGCCCCCCTTCCCCCCCGCCCCCACCCCAAACAAGTTCTCTTCCCCTCACCCCTCCCTTCTGGACGAGCAAGACCCAAGAAGTCCAGGCACTAAAAAAAAACACAAACAGAAGAAACAAAGAAAACACCACAAGGAACAAACAGCAGCAGCAGCAGCAGTAGCAGCAGCAGCACTGTCGAGACCGCTGATGAACAGCATCACTAGCACAAGCGTGAAGGTTGCTGGTGCCCACACACACACGTTACCTTTCCCCGCCGGAGGCACGAACAAAATTGAGGACAGCATACACAAGTCCATAAACCTCGAAACACGAAACAGAAATCCTACCCAAAATACTGTTTGATAAAACGAGAATATACGACAAAACCTTTGTGATCATCGTCGTCCTTTCCCTTGGTCTATTGCTTTTTGAAATCAGCACATGGCCTGTGTTATTTCAACGTTTTTTTACACGCAGTTTCAGCAAACCCGAACCTCGTTTCATCCCTTGATAACTGTTCAGCGGTTCCGTTCTCTTTGACGTCGTTGACCACCTTTACTAGACGTTCGACCAAGTCACCGGCGGCAGCGGCCCTGCCCATGGTCCCCCCTTCCAGTTGTAATGCTCAAAATCTGGTCCATACCATCATCCGCTCGCCCACGTCCACGATGTTACGGGTGTTTGCCTCGTTCGCGTTCTGCGTAGACTTTTTTGTTTCTATCCTTCCCGGTAGTCTTGCGTTTGCTCCTGGTCTTCCTGCTGGACGCAGTTGATCACCTTCGTCGCTGTCCGTAGGAACACAATCCTTGTCGTCTAAGGTGTGGAAGCCAGCCCCGGACCCCTCTTCCATTTTCATGTCAAGATACTGCCTGGAAAAGTGTACCTCTTCATTGACATTCCTCACGCTGAGCCAGTTTATCTTGAACTGGTTGGTCATCTCGTTTCCGCAAAACCCCCAGTTATGCATTCTTGCGCTCCCGCTCCTGTTCTCCCTTCTTCGGGCTTCCTGTGTGATCAGAAGACACACACGCAGAAGTAGGGGGGAGTGTGGGTCGGGGGGGGGGGGGGGGGGGGGGTCGCACGGGGTCGTGGGCAACAACGCGCACACAAGGGGGTCTGGCATTGTATGCGGGTGACCCTCCAGTGGCAGCGTTACAGCAGTAGCGCGAGATAACTACGCAACATTTTTCACGTAATTAATCCGCTACAGCAGTAATGGCAACCTCATCAGCAGCGCGTCGTACCTTCAAGTCCTTCCTCATGTGTTTCCACCACCCGGCAATCTTCACACCCGCTTGAATGCAGTCGATATGTCCTTCCTCAATATTTAGAATATTTTCGTCACCTGCTTAAATAACCCTAGTTGCGGGTTCAGTTTACAGACTGTAGAACGGTATAGTACACAAACAACACCGAGTGCCAATGAGAAGAATACAAACAGCACGGCGGCGAAGATGGCCTGCAGATACCCATCAGGACTAAAGGATGCGAAATCACCTGTCCTTAAACAGAAACTCACACTTGTTTCCTTCCTTAACACCAACCCACGTTATCGCAATATTTACCATACAAAGCCATGCATACGGCATGCGGACTCTACCTTATCGCGGACTTCTTGTAGGCGTCTTCGCCGATGGCAGCAAGGGCCCCGTGTAGTCCGTCGACCTCAAAGCCCTCGCGCGATCATTGAGGTTTTGCAGCTCCACGCCGTTGTCCCTCCACTATGCTTTCGCGATCTTGGCCCATGTCGGGTGCTTCTTCCTCAAGTGGTAGCTCTCCCATTAGCCAGCTAAGATGTCGTTGTTAGCTCGCTCTGTTGCACCTACCAGAGGCCAGAATGTTTTGCCAAAACCAATGGCAAAAAGCCTAGGGTACTCTCCGTTGCGCATGCGATCGGCAGCGACACTTGCGTTGGCATTGTCTTGTTTTATCAGATCCACCGCTACCGCTAGGGCTAAGGAGGCCGCTTTGGTCGTTTGTTTTACAGGTGTCAGTACCGGAGAAGACTCCGAGAGAGGGGGAACGCTTTGGTTTTCCCCTCAACTGTCCCACGTCGTTAGAACGTGCTTCATTCGTTGCCGGGTTGCGTTGAGGAGCTTAGTCTCCACATCGTCGGCACCTGGACCGAATCGAAATACCGACCCTTTCGCCTTACTCTTTAAACTTTCTTGTCCGAAAATCTCCGCCGTCCACGCAGCAGATTCGGTTTTCGTTTTTGTTTTTTTTCCCATGGTGATGAGAGGTGTACGCGGTATGAGCGGGTTTGGCGATGATATGTCAAGGGGAAATAAAACGGGGGGGGAGGGCGCGGAGTTGCCGGGCGTACGGGGAGATATTGGCCCGGTCACCGTCGCCCCTCCGGATGCTACCGACGAACGCCAAGCAGCAGCGGAAGAAGCCGCCGCCGCTACCGCGGCAGCGGCTTCTTCCGCTGCTGCTCGCTGCTGCCGCTTTCGCTTTTACCGCCCCTATCGATGTCGCCGATCCCCCCCCCCATCGCCGCCGCCGCCATCGCCACGGCTCCCGCTGACTGCCAGCGTTTCAGTCGATGTCGGCACTCTTCCCAGTGTGCCTGTCGGTTAGACGGCAGATGCGTAGGGAAAAGGGCAAATCCTGTACCCGGCACTGCTAGCCTGCACCGGGTGGCATGTGGGAGCCAGATGCGACAGCCTCGCGCTTCTACCGGTGATGTTTGCGACAGGGGCGTTGAGAATATTGTTGCGAAGACCAGCACGCTTCCAGTGATCGAAGACAGATATGGGGTTGGCGAACGAACAGACCGGATCGCCGTACCTGGGAAATCCTCCGGGCCTTACGCCTGACCTTACGCCTAACGCCGCCGCATACACCGTCCTGGCACCAGGGCCCCCCATGGGGTGGGGAAGCACGGCCAAGGAGGCGACGGTACTATTTAATAGACAGAGCCAGCCTTGCCGGAGAGAGAGGCGGCCGGATCGGGAGGGTTGTCGGTTCTTCTCTCGCGCTTGTCGGAAGGCAAGGTCAAGGCCGCGTCGGTTGCCGGGGCGGGAGGGTGGTCGATGCCTCTCTCGCGCGTATCATTTTCCTCCGAGTTGTGCGGTGTCGGGGCCATCCTGAAGTCCTCATCGCTGTCATCGCCACAATCGTTGGCGCTGGTTGCGCTTGAGTCGTAGCGAGCCCACGTTGTTCGAGGCGCCCGATGTGTGGAGAATCTGTGTGTCGCAGGCAGCAATACAGCAGGTGCCTAATGCTGCTCGTCTCCGCAGCCTCCGCTGCTGTACGGCTGCTGTACAACTAAGGAGGCACGCACCACACATCATGTTACCCCGCATTTGCTGTGGAAACGTATCAAAGGACAGGTGATTTTGTGCCCGTTTGGTCGGGCCGTTCGGTCTTCCAAAACAACAAGAATGGGTGCAACACTTCTTCTTCCTAGATATACAGCTTTTCTCAGGCTGCATCGAATCTGTTCGCTTCCCATAAGCAATCAGCTGCAGTTTCTGTGGGAAATAATGTTTCATTCGGTTCGTTCCAACGCTCTCTCGTGGGGAGTGCGACACACCCTTAGGCGTGCGAGTAGTGTCTGGTCGTACGTCGTGCATCGATACGCGTCATTGTCGCTCAACGCACTGCAAATATTGCATAAACTTACGTATGTATGAGTGAAATCTGCATACGGAGGACGCACTCAGGATATGAAAATAATTGTGCATGAAACCTATTTACATAAACTAGTACGAAGTTGGAAGGTTTGGGGGTTTCATAAAATCACGAAATACGTTAGCTATGAGTTCGACTCGGTCTGGTTACAGAGTTGATACGACTTATACTCAAAGTTGCAACGTGCGTAATACGTCTTATAGTTTTGGGTTCAAATTCCGAATTTATATTTCGCACGCAGACCCCTATACCGTGCTAAATGAAATAATTTCGAATCGTGATTTGCACTACCACTGCGTCATATGCCCCCGTTATTACCCCCCTTCTACCCCTTATGGAAACTCTTCGATGACGAAAAAATCAGGCCAGCCTAAACTCTGATGGCCGCGACCGAATCTCCGCGAGGCTATTATACACTCACAACCAACACCCATGACTTCGTTGCAACCTCATTTTTCACCTTTCTTGAAAGGACAGGGCGGGCGGGTGGGAAATTCGGTCAATTGTCTGGGCACACTGCTGTCGAGCTTTGCCACCGAGATCCTAGTTTTTGCCGCACCGGCCGTCTAAGCCCAAACAGCTTTGGTGGTTTGACGCTTTACATACACGTTTCTGCCATCTTCTTGCAAGTATATAACGCCTCGTCAAACTCCACCTCCCTAGGTATTCGTACGGGATGTTACATTATGTTGTTACTAAACAAATCCGGAAACGTTTTCACATGTAGACCTTTATTGTTCAAAATTCTTTTAAATTCGAGGTATGACATGAATGTCGACTCCGTCAGATGCCCCGTTCTCATCTCCTCTTTCTCCCTTTTCTTGTGTAAACCCTCCCACCGCTACGTTTTCTCTATCAGGCATACCTGAACTCTAATGGCCCCGTTCCAATCTCTGTGGGGCTATCTGACACTCGGACTAAAAGGCCAGCTTGACCACTCAAAACGTTTTCCCCATGCGATAATGTTTTGTATCTACATGTTTGCGAGTGCAACACAAAGGGGCTTTGCCCCTTGCCCTGCGTCATAAACGCCAGAGACCTTTATAATACTGCGCGCTGAAGTCAAAACTAGGAGATTCCTCGGGACGCTAGCCCCCCCGCCCCCCCCGCCTCATCCTGAGCGGAGCGCAAACTGCATGGCGTCTATACTATTTGTACCTACCATAAATATCAGCGCTGGTACCGTTTCCGCCTCGGGAAACACTTCCCACCCAAGCGGGGTGCTCCCAACCGTCAGTCAGTGGCGATTGTGCCCGTAGCAGGGGATATACGTCAAACAGTTCCAGCAGAGCATCGAGCCTCCATCGATGCCCCCCCCCCTTGTCTCCTTCTCCTCCACGGGACACGTTTTGGTGGCGAATCATCTTCTGTATTGGTCACACGACGACCACAAGAACTATACCTGCACTGCTGTGGCGATATATCTGTTATGAAACGCCACTTACTTACTTGCACTCCTTCGTGAAACAAGGAAATGCGCATCGGCGACAAAAACCGGGATGGACCTGCCCGTTTCCGTACGCCCACAACTCTGACGCTCGGCACAAACATAATTTCGTCACGTCGAGTTCTAACCACAGGACGCACTCCCCGCCTTCCGTAGCCACGAGTGCCTGTCGCCTTTCCGGTAGCATTGCCCCCGTCAAGGTCAATCTAACTTGTTTTATATTTTAGACATGCAGTGCGCCCAATATATTTCCTTTCCTACTTCAACTATCATCCAATTCGACAAAGGTAGCTCCCAGCCTGCGAATGTCTTGAGTATAACGTTTATCGCTGCAAAATACCCAAGATGCCCTCTGACGGTGTATTGCAGATTATTAGGCACGAAACAGGGAGACGTCATGAATTCGAACAGTTCAGTGAGAAAATCATAGATGTTGTCAACAGTATGCTACGCAGGCCCTTCTCTTCGCTTTTTCCCCCTGTTGCCTAGGTGTTTTACTTAGAGTACCCTTGCCGACTGAACCAAGCCCAAGCGTCTCGAACAATCTGTCACTCTATATTTACTTCTTCCGTTGTTACCCCCTGTTCCTGCGAGGCTCGTGCGCGTACAGTATGCTTGCCATTAACTGAGCGAGGCATGCATCGTAGAAAGCGCGGGAGTCAACCGAGTTCTTCTACTACATTCATCATGAGGTTCCATATAATGTCGTTGTGTTGGATGAGGTCGTTTTCCGTCTAGAGCACAACATCTACAACACCCGAACCCCGCAGACCGATGATTTGTTCGTGCCATTCGTCTGAGTGGGTTAGCTCCAAGACCTTATCGGTCAATCTCACGCTAGGACAATGTGCAATTTCGTGCGCTAAAGTGGTCTGTCCACCTGGCATATGGTTTTGCAGTGTGGTTCCTTCCTCCCGCGAATTCAACGCGCCCCAGCATTCTGATCAGTAAGCATGCCGTTTTGTCTGTAGTCCAAAGCTATGAGACACCCACGATACGGCCGCCATGTTACCACTTTTCATCAGAATCGGGTCCCCTGTCTCGCCCGCCTGCCTCGGAGGCATTCTGGAGGAGCATGATCCACCGGTCAAAACTATTTTCAGGAATAATAACAAATTGATGGTGATGGTACAGGTCTCCTGAAGGACGTATTTTCCATAATTTCTGCAGTCAACCCAGAATCCTTGCACCGCCACAAAAAAAAACGTCAGACAGTTAGTGGCCTTTGGCAGGTCGTTTTAACGCCGTGTGAAAGTTAGCGCTAGGCGCCTTTCTTTCTGGCAGTAGCTCGAGATCTATCGCCCGCTCTGAAATAAAAGAGTCTGCCTGAACCTCTCTCCTCAACCAACTAACTGATTTCGGTGGAGAAGCCTAACAAGCCCCCACAGGCCTAGGGGCTCGTTGGCTGGAGGCGCCCTGGATTGCCTTCAGTAAGTTTTTCTGGAGGATCCCCCTGATTGCGCCGCTCTAGTAGGAATCAGGGCTAGTTTGCTTAGTCTTACACAAAAAAATAGTTTTGATCGGCATTGTTTGTGTCATAAATCACGATAGGAGAAAACTTTCAAGTTCGTGAAAGTTTAACAGACTTTACAGGGAGGCACCAGATGATGGGCATGCCGTCCATATCCGGAGGTCTTTCACTGGTGTTCTTTCACTGGTGTTACAATTTGTGGTGACGGTAATTACTCGTGAGGCGTTCTACCATAGTCGCCACGGCGTCCTTGACGGGCGCTAGGTGAAGGATCAGTTGGCAGCTTGTGCTCGTCATACCGCCTGCTTGCTACGTTGCCGTTATATGAAAGTTAGTTTTATCGTCGTAGTTGTAGAAGGTAGTATAATAGTGCAGTTTTTATTCATTCTGCTTCTAAAAGTACTCCATGTACGTACTCCACTGGCGGTTTTGGAAGCTGTCATGTACAAGTACTAGGCATAGTATATACGCATGACCCAACCCATCGTACTGCTTGGGTATTTGGTATCTCTGTTCACCATGAGCTTGTCCGTATTGAATAAGAGAGTGCCCATGCGCCGGCGCTTCTTCGTAGTCGTATAGTTAGGAGTCGTAGTAGCGGTGTACCAGGTAGTATTGTGTAGAGTGCATGTTGCTTGTACGTGTACAAGATCTGTGCAGTAGTGGCCGTGGTGCATTGCGACAGCATAGTAGTCAACTCATTGCACCGCCTGCATGTAGTCGAGTAGTATTCACAGAAAAGTGGTACCCGGTTCCTGCTGACTACTATTAATATTACTTATTACTTCGCGTAGCACGGTAACCCATCGCTCACGTTTCCGCAAAGTAAGGGAACTATTCCGACATATATCGACATTGTTCAATGCCTTCCGGGGGGACCTCGGTGGGCCTTTCCGGGGGGTGGCTGCGCGTAGCTTGCGCACCTGGGGCGCACAACATGCCTTATGTCGTCTGTTGCGCTGCGCGCAACAGACACCGGACCACCTTTATTTTCCCTGGTATGAACAAGGCAAATCCCTTTTCAATCATAGTGACAAAACAAAAATACATTAACATGGTTTCTATAGGTGTGTTTTCACCTTTTGCTAAATATCTTTTGTAAATGTTTACATGGGTGACAGCCGTATATCATCCTAAAACAAACATAAATGGTCGCCGGCAGTAGTTCGATGACCAAACCTCAAGTATATATAGTATGTTATCGTAGGAGAGGCGCACCCACCACGTGTCCCCACTTTCTAATGTTTTCTGTTTGGCAATCATGTCAAGGCTGGTTTAACATTTTTCCAAGAACGCTCTTTTAGCATTAAACCGGGCACCACATAAGCACGGACCCCACCTCCTTGACCTATTGTTTTGGGTTGGTTCATGTATCTCGGTCGCCAAAGGACCGCAGAGGACACTGATCGGCTGTGCAGTATTTCGTGCGGTATGGTTCATTAATCAGAGTGTTTGTTTGCACGAGGCCGCTGGTTATTCTGTGTCAGGTTACCCACTACAACCCACCCCTTGATGCTGCACCCTTGCCCATAACTACCCCCCTCCACACACCTAGCCTTTACTCTTCATCCATTCCAACCCGAATGTCACCCCAAACCCAACCCAGAAGACCCTGAACGTTGTCGGGTTGAGAGTATACCCAATCCTGCGCAACGGTGAAGCAACTACTAGGCTTAGGGCAACACGACTGCACGATGATGCAATCACTGGCACTGGATATGCTCAAAAGAAACCCCCGAGGAATGCACCACCATAAACCACATATATATCCACGAGATAGATACATGAAATCCCAATCCCGACGCATAGTGTGTCAATCGTGCTGCTACTTTGTTGTTTCCGCTTTTTAACAGACAAATCGGAAAAATGGGAACGAAGCCTAAAATGAGAACCAAGCCGTATCTCCAGAACCACGTGGTGTATCAGAGAACCAAAATGACCCTGCGAAACCCCTTGGCCAGCCCTGTGAGAGGAGCTCGTCAGAACGGTCATGCTCCATCTCGTGCCTTCAGGTGGGCGCAAAAAGCGATATACGCTGGCTCTATTGTGATTTCTCTAGATGCTGGCTACCGCGGCGATGCCGAGGACTTCCAGCCTGAGCGACAGCTCATTCGAAGGCTGCTGTACAGCCCCACAGGACTGTCAACTTTTTTTCTTGGAGTTATACACAATTGGTTTGCTTTCTAAAAAAAAACGTCCGTTCTCATTTTTTGTTTCGTTCCCATTTTTTCGTTTGTTTGTTAATTTTGAAAAAAACACCAGTTCTGGATGAGCTCTGGAATGGGGGTCCTGAACGTTGCCTTCGTTATCGACGATATCGCGGACACATTTGAGCTTGACACCCTCTCCAAAAGCCTTGTGGTCGGGTCCACCTTCTTCGGTAAGTGTGCAGCCGGAATCATGTGAAAAACCGTCTCACAGTCCTGTTGTTGTCGCTAGCGCGTGTGTCTACAGTAGCTCAACACACTACACTGGTCAAGATGAGACCTCCTAAACCTCAACACATAGCAGGAGCGAATCATTAAACTGGGCCAAGCACGGGTTGCATAGGGTGGATCGGAGACCCCCGCGAAGCAGTGGGCTCTGTTGCCTGCTCAAAATGTGTGCGAGGCGCCGATACTGTGCGGACGGATAATTTGATTCTATTTTCTCTGGCAAAACGCGCCGGGGTACTTTCGTTGAGCCCGCCTGATGTAATTAACTCAAATGGAAATTTCCGTTTCCGGAATGGGGAGTCTTTTACACAAAGCAACTGCGCCCTTCATGTTATAGTAATCATCGTGAGTGACAGGTAATGTCGTTTTGTTGTCCGGATACTTGCAGTGTACCTGGTACTCTTTAGAGAGGAGTGCCTGTCGACCTGAATGAGACACGGCGGGGATGGTGGCAATGTTGGCGATGGCGAGTTATCGAGAAAACGACTCAGACAACAGCCTCCTGGACGAATGTAGAACAGACAGCGAGCGCGGGAACGGTTGGTTTCGAAAAATCACTGAGTCATTGAAACGCGTGGAAATATAGGTTGCGGAGTATTTTACGATGAGGTCTTTCATGGTGCCTGTCTTGCAGTAATAGCTTCGGTCGAGACATTGACAACCAAGAGACCCTTTTGACGTATCGATGGTTGAAGCGTGGCATGCGCTGTAGTTGTCTTACCACCTTTTTAGAAACACGTTGTATCCAAAGCACGACAGTAGTTCTGGTAAAAAATCGGACGCCTTCGATGTGGGTGGACAAAAGACAGAAATACCACAATATATTGCAGCATATATATATATATTTGTATAATTTTGAATAGATCGGGAATCATGCAAACCCTTGACGGAGTGCTCCGTGATTTAAAGCTGTACATCCTGAGTACTGTATTACCTGTTTCGACAAAGGCTGCGAGTGTCGGGTGACTGCTTCCCTGGTACATGAACTATGCAAATGGTTTTGACAAGATCATGCGAAGCAACACCGAGGTAAGTCAGCATATCGTAGGAATCCAATGCATTGTATGTGCCTCTCTTTTTTTCATTTTTTTTTTCTCATCCCATTCATTATCTTCGCACATCTTCTCTCTCTCCTTCCAACTCGTAACTCAGATCCGGGGTCACATAGCAGGCTCTTCTCCCCCCTTCCCACTACGGTACGTGCCTTCATTTTTATCGCGAGAAGGTTTCAGCCTTTTCTTCCCTCGTCGACTCGCATCGAATTGTGCCTACCCACGCTGCAAGGCGCTCTCAACAATTGAATCATTTTTTTTTTTGCAAGTAAGTAAAGTCAAAGTCCGACCCACCTGGGGCTCGAACCCAGGACTCAAACAAGTAGGGATCGAGGTTAACCACTTGAACCACCGGGGCGACCGGGATATGTTATCTTTCTGGCACCGCCTAAAAACCTTGCACGACTTACAACAAAGGTCGCACTTGAATCTCGGTAACCTGGATTCGGTGGCTCGATTTGTTCAGGGCATCCTGTACGTCGATCGAAGTCACGGTTTTGAGCACAAGCATACCCGAATGATTGAATAACGCACTTGTACTCATGTATATGGTCAGCGAATATCACACTAAATATCAATGGTCTGATAGGGACGACGGGTCCGAGGGATAAAGTAAAGTTGATTTTGAGGCACATTACGCCAGAAAGGATTTTATTCAAAATCACCGTTTCGTGAGGAACACGTTTGTAAGTTGTCATGTACCTGGTAGTTGTTCATGCCTCGTGGTTATATGCTTGAACACCGCAGTTCCGAAATTATATACACCCCACAGCCCGAGTAAGTTGCCACCCCAAACCGAGTTGTTTTTCGGTGACCAGTAAACGGGCACACGCGTGCCACCACCGGCCGTGAGCTGAGGTTTCGATCGCCCCTGTAAACAAAGGCTTCAACCTGATCCCCTCTGAACACAGTAATATGTTCGTGGAGACCTCCAGCGTTTGCGATCTCGGTCAAACCACCCTTGACGCTGCATCCTCAACAACAGGATTTTGATGCCACAGAGGAAATCTTACGGCGCAAATAATGAAGTCGGAGAGAGTACGCCATTCCAAGAGTCTTCACAACGGGACACGCACCGAGGGGACCTGCTACACTTCGAGGCTGTGTCCTCGTTTGGAAATCAGCTGGAGGCGAACCTTGACGTAGAAACTAGAAGGGATGTGGCACTACTAGTGATGTACGCCAAAGAAGGCCCAGTTACCCTACCCTGGAAGGCACTAATGGCACCAGGGTGTGCATTGCATCCGATATTCGACATGTACGACAGTTCTCGTGTGCTGTATGAAGGAGGTATAATATGTAAACATCAATCCGCACGTATTATTGGGTACCACCTCGCGTTGAACCTGACATATTATCCCTTGACTAAAATCAAGTACCGTGTCGAATTTGTCTTTTTTTCAGTGGGCAAATGCCAAAATCAGGTATTATTCCTGATCCGTTTGTGCCAAAATCAGTTACATACTAAAACCAAGTATAAACGCCCGCCTCAAGCGGTGTTCTGTCCATAAAAAAAAACGGAAAAAAATAATACGTAAAGCATAAAGCGTGCGACATAGCCTCCTAAATAAATCTGCATTTTTTGTTTGATTCAGGGTGTGCACTATTAATAGTCTTCCTTCGTTTCGCCACGGCGGGGGCGCCAAGAGTATCTCACGCCCCCCCCGTTGACAGCTTTAAATCTTCTAGACCGTCCTCGCGGAACCGCCTGCTCGGCACGTAGTTGTATTGTCCTACCAAACCTGAGACCACCTCGACGTGGGGTGGTCCAGACAAAGACCATGGTGCTGTATCGACTGCTGTGGCCATAGAAAACAACACACAGAGTGTGTATGTTCTTCACATTAACCCCGTTAGAACCGCAGTCCCGTTTTGGGGACAAACTACGTGAACTTTGAATAGTCTGTCCCCGAAACGGGACTGCGGTTCTAAACGGGTTACACCGTTCTTTCTACCCGTCGACATCCAGCACAACCAATGTCCGTGCCGATTCCACATCAAATCAACTATTAATACCAGGTATTAAATAACTGAAACGCACACCCCAAAGAAGAAAAAGTGGAACTATTAAATGCGTACGCATGCATGCATGCCGGTCGCCCCGGTGGTTCAAGTGGCTAATAACCTCGAATTCTACTTGTTTGAGTCCTGGGTTAGAGCCCCAGGTGGGTCGGACTTTGACTTCATTTGAAAAAATAAAAAAGGATTCAATTGTTGAGAGCGCCTTGCAGCGTGGGTAGGCACAATTCGATGCGAGTCGACGAGGGAAGAAAATACTGATTCTCGCGATAAATATTGAAGGCACGTACCGTAGCGGGAAGGGGGGAGAACAACCTGCTATGCGGCCCCGGGTCTGGGTTACGAGTTGGAAGGAGAGAGGGAAGAAGACGTGCGAAGACAATAAATGGGATGAGAAAAACAAAAGAAAAAAAAACAATGCATGTGTAAATACGTACTCTTACGTACGACGTACGAGTACAGAGTTTATAGGTTAATACTGAAGAATTTCAACCGAGGGAGGGCAGACGCATACACGCAGAGAAAAAACAATGAACGGAAGGGAGGTAGACTTGGTGCATGGGTTTCCTTTTGTTTCCGAGGTTTTCTTCTTTCGGGAAAGTTATGAGTGATCCATGTTGAAGATCATGCTGCACATTGTCGGATGGCAAGAGAAATAATAAAAATGAACGTATGGCCTCTCTGATTGGTTCAAAGTTGGCCAAAATCAGTTGAAAGCTAGACAGAGTAAAAAACAAAAGGTATACCTTGGTATTTTCGAGACAAAATCAGTTACAATGTCAGCTTGGCCAATGGGAGGGCTCCTGGGGTGTGGTTTGTACTTTTTTTTAGACTGTAACTGATTTTGGCCGAAACGTGGCCAGGGTTACCTGATTTTGGCAAAAACCCTTTTTTAATTGTTGTGGCACACATCGCAATGCTTTCGTGATTTCCGAGATCGCGTTTACGGTCTCAAAAATATTGTGGCCACAGAGTGTCAGTGCTGGAGATGATGAAGCTCATGCTGGTACTGATGCACCGGGGTAGTGGGAAGAGTTTGTTTATTGCACGATAGTGGTGATGAAGTAATGATTGGGAACAATAATAGTGTCACAGGCTGTTTGGTCCTTCGAGATGTTGTACAGTGTCGCGGCGTCAGTGCTCTTGCACATGAACACATATAGTCGACCTACTCGGTCGTCGTCCATTGCCTCAAGGCGTAGACCTTCCGGGCTGTCGAGTCGATCCCCAATCTAAACTGTTGGTCTGTTCGTTGAACTGCTCTGAATCTCGAGTTTGTTTACAATCAGACATACGAACAGACAGAACGACCGACAGACTGTCAACATCGATGATGAACGCCATGTCGTTGGCCAACTGTTTTCCTGTAAAGGAATTATTGGCGAACGAAAGCATCAATTCCTTGTGTTTGACATACGGTTCAACTTATACTGCCGACTGTATGATGGTGCCCAAAGGATAAATAAACGCTTCCAAAACAAAAGTTGTGTTAGTCATAGGCGGAACAATTGTAGCGGAACGCGCGACATCGTACCAATTGAATGAAGATAATGAAGCTCATCCTTTGTATTCCGGCCGCGTAAAAATATGTCCGGTGCTATTACGGGGGGGGCATAGTTAACGGGATCAAATATTGTTAGTAAAAATGGTTCAACCTATAGTTTTTTATGTGTACCAAAGGTCCTGTTAACTATGGCCCCCCGTAATAGCAGAAGTAGAGTCAAGGTGTGTAGCCACCACCACAGGTCACATCATGTACTTGGGGCGACTTCACAAACCCTGTGGCCTCCGCCTCAGACAGCGACGGGATTGTATCGGCCTCTTGAAGTACTGAAGCGCTTTCCCCTTCGGTAAGCGTTCAGGCGAACATTCAGATTTGCAGCAGAACTCCACGCCTCCTTACAGGCATCTGAGACCACCACAAACGGTATGGGGAAAACAATACACAGTCAGTCACTCACACGTCCCCCGACCTCACGTTTCTCCTCCCCACTCGTTCCCCGTACGCCCCATAAACGTGAATTGAAGGAATGATTTTCGGGGCGATTTTGTGGGCCGCGCTTGCCGACAGACGCGGCCGTCGCATCGCTTGCCTTCTGTCGCTCGCGACCAACGTATTCGCTGGGTTCGCTTCCGCGTTGTCCTCGTCCGCCGGGATGCTAATCGTCTGCCGCACGTTGGTGGGCTTCGGCATCGGCGGTAACCTCCCCGTGTCGAACGTAATCCTCGCGGAGTTCCTGCCAACGAACAACCGCGCATCGAAGTTATGCCGGATGATCGGGTTGGTTTGGGCCCTTAGCGTCACGCTGATAGCTCTGCAGGGATTTTGTTTAATCAGAGTTCTCGGATCTGGGTGAGTGAAGAAAGATGAATGAAGTGTCCGGTCACAACTTTTCAGGGACGAGGCGCTTTACGATAGGGGTCCACCCAAAGTTTGTTAGGCTCCTCTGTCTCCCAGAGGCATTATGCTCAAACATTGAGACAGACGTCACGTACTGACCACTCAACTGGCCCCCTATGAGGACGCCGTGGTGGCCCAGAAAGATTTCTTCACAAAATGCGATACCTTTAATACAGAACATCTCTGGCATGAGTCGCGATGTGTGCTGTGGTACAGGCAGCATGGAAGTTGGTTTCGCGGGTAGTCATTTGAGGCCCAGTATACCTCCCACGACCAAACGCTGTTTTTGATGCAAGCTCAATGTCGAACCAGATGAACTATCCCGACGACTAAGTATGACACGCCCGCATTAGCAGCTAAACACTGATTGACATCAAACAAAATTGGGGTCGGAGATACAGTCGGCCCAAACCGCCCAGGCCGAAACGTGATGCCCCCGTTGAAGTACGCGTTCGTTCTTCAAGTCCTCAAGAACTGCAGTACAGGTGGGGTGGCGGGGTGGCGCCTGGTTTCGACTGTTGTAGCGTATGGTGTACTCGGCACAGAAAAAGTTACAGACCCCGTGCTCTACTTGACGAATGTACTTGAGATAAAGTACGTCCGCAAGGATCGCTTATGTTAACTGTTCTGGACACTACTGTCGATAAAGAACATACGTCAATATGCCAAGCACTGTCGTCCGGAGTAATGCTTTCAAGGCTCCTGGCGCAAGCGCAGGACACATCTCAGTACAACGAGGATCTCTAACCTATCGTTTCCACGACATCACACACATTGCTGCACGTGACCAGGCGGGAAGAGGTTATATGGAGGTCTCTGCTGGGAGTTTCGGTGATTCCAGGTGCTATTGGTATGGTCGCACTTCTTTTAAATTTCCCGGAGAGCCCGCGCTTCTTAAGTTTGGTGGGAAAACACGACGAAGCCGTTGAGGTGCGAGGCCGGCAGTAGGCGGTATCGTGCTTTCAGTTGAACCCCGTGTGCTGGAACGCAGTTATTTACCGTTGTGTCACGAGGTTGTAACGAAATCAGACACATTGCCCACAATCGTCCAGTAGGTGCCATCTTCTTTTGGGAGGCTCGGCATTCCTTGATCCCGACTCAACCTGGTTGTGTACCGCAGGTTCTTGAGGAAGTTGCGAGGGTGAACGGGGTCACCAACGTGCTGGGCATGCAACTGTCGCAGCTGACCACCGAAGAAGAACGTTGCAGACTTGAAATCGAGCCGGCATCAATCGATCGTACGGAAAATGAGGGTCAGACTGCGGCTTGGGGTGTCGTTGAGCTGTTCCAAGATCCAATTACTCGGTGGACGACGATTTCCATGTGAGAGGGAAACACATTCGCTGTTCTGATTGCTCAGCGTCTACAGGTGGCGTTTACCTTTTGTGGAGTAGATGCTGTCAAAGTATAATGGTTGAGCCGAGCAAGTCCTTGCTCCCGATTTTGATCGGAAGGACTCATTCGGTTATCAAAATCAACCAACTCAATATAAATTTAGCCGGATGTTCATTTTCATATGTTTCTTTTAACTTTGATTCAGCTCAAGCAAAGCCCCTCGTATTCCCATCACTTCGTGTACCTACGACTGCGATTTCGTCAGACGAGCTCCTGAAATAATATAGCCTAACCAAAGCCGTTTGCTCGATTTCTCGTTGTCCTCCTGGGCCGTGGCCCATCCCCGTGGACTACTTGTCAACGAGCATTGTTTCTGTCAACATTCCAGCTGGGCAGTGTGGTTCTTCATTCAATCAAGGTGTGGACTTTAGTTGAGGTTCCCGTCGACAAAACTTACCACTACTTCTCCCACCATGCGAACATAGCTCAAATTACGTGCGAATATGATACACCTAGAGGAATGTTTAAATCGTTTGTTTGGCAGCCGTTTGCAAGAGCAAGACTTCCACAAAATACGTTCGGGTTTTCGCACATACATTTGTATGCTTACTCGACGCTGTGGAATGAGAGAAGCACAAACGTCTCACGTGTTGTCCTTTTAAGGGTGCAAATTGTAGAACAAAAAAAGTCAGGGTGTTTGGCGCGAATACGGAACGAATATATATATACAGAATATTGCTCTATATGACGCATAAACGCAACGCGTTGTCGGTCGTTTTTCAAGGCTATCACAGCCTTGTTGATAATAAAACACAGATGACAGGGAGGCTGTTGTGTTATATTCAATATACTCCTGGTGAACTCATTGCGCGTTCATCCTCTCCGCGTAGATTGTAACAACACGATTCAAAGTCGCCCAATGGATCTGCACCTTTGCTTTCGGTTAACTTTGCACAGCACGTATGGCATGTCCTTTCTTCTGCCCAAGTACTTCAAAGCGGTCACCGGCGACTCAGACGACAGCATGTTCCTCCTCAGCATCGTGCTTGGATTGTTGTACGCGCCAGGTACGTGGAAATGTGCATAGTAGAGCACTGGACCTACGGGAACGAGTAGTGTCTTTCGCGGTTGCAAGGGTGTTGTCGGACATCAACCCATGACATTTATATAGTTTGTAATGATGCTTGAGTCAAAGGTCAAACCTCTAACACCTACGTACAAGTGGTTACAATTGTAGAACTAAACTCATTAACCAGTACCCCACCCATCATCCAAGAAGCACGTCGCCGATGTCGGCCAGAGCTAAACTAATGTCCTGCCTCGTCGTTCGTCCTCCACTGTAAGGAGCGTTCGTGGCCCTATGGGTGTGCACTGAAGATCGACTCGGCAGGGTAGGCACCTTGAAGTACTTTGCTTGGCTGATTGTGGCGTTGACGCTAGCCATGGCTTTGTCGACAAACGTCACTCCGCTCTTCCTTACCCTGGCTATGGCAAACTACTTCTGTTCATGTGAGGGTGGTGTCTTTTGCCGCGCTGTTCTGTGCCAGGATAAGTAACAACAATCGGTGTCCTGAGTGCCGCGTTCGTTTGTGTTGACGGGACAAAAAACAACTATTAATAATGTATCAATACCCTCCGTGAGTGGGCGACAAAAGTAAATATTGTGCTGGTGGAAAATCTTTGTTCGATTGGGAGGCGATACGCAGAGCGGCGGTGGCCGAAAATCAATGACTTCGTCTGAACTCCCACAGGAAGTGCCGTAAACCCAAATTGCCCCGGCGTCCGGCACTATACTACGTGTGTCGTGCTTACGCGCATGACGTTATATCCGATGCGCGTATCGTGTCCTCGTCGTCGCGTAGGTTCGACAGTGATGACGATGTAGTTGCATGAGCGGCGGTCGTTGAGGAACAGCATCGCGCGATCTGCTCTGACAATGTTTGCTCAAGCTGTCAAACCTGTCGTCGATGTCCAGAGGAATTATAAGTATATTACCCGTCCAACACCTTGCAGCGGAATGCATACACAAGTACTAAGATCTCGTGCATGCTTGTCTGTTTGAACCTTCGACAGCGGTGCCGGTAATTGTCACATTTGTCATCACGCCGGAGCTATACTCCACGAAGAACCGCGTTGTGGGTCTGGCTTCCGCGAACGTCTGGGCGCGGTTTGGAGGTAAGTTTTTCGACCGGCTCAGTACTAAACAACCGGTAGTACAGTCGTGTACACGCCGTGAGAAACGTTGTGCAGAAGGTTTTCGATATGTGGCCAGGTTAGGATATCGTCGCTATATCCCAACTGAAAAAGTACGTTCAGTATGCGGGGCATGGTGACTTTGTCTATCAACACATTCCCCGTTTTTGGGCAAAGCCCATATGTTTGACGAATGTGGTACCTACGAGATTTCACTTGTTGGACGTTTACTGCACATACATACGTTCTTCAACAGTAATATGTGCAGGACCACTTAAAAACAATTTTAATTCAATAGAGAAGTGCGGCATCAACATTCATGGCTCTATGTCATTGTGGGTCACACGCACGTCATACGAATCCGCTCGTGGTTCTCCGAAAAGCCACGACTATATTGTCGTAGTTGTTTCAAGCTCTGTTGATGGTTTATGCGGTGTGGTCGCAGGAATTTTGGCGCCTATCCTGTCGGAGGTTTTGTACGCGATAGGCCCGATGTGGCCTCTGGCGGCGTTCGGGCTTGCTATGGCCCTGGTGGCGGTCTTCGCTGGTAAGTGGAATTTGGTAACGATACTAGCTTTACGCCATTCATATATCTCCCTCGCTTGAATCAGTGTCCTTCTCCTGTAACACTGTTGTTCAAGTTTGACTCTTCTAGGTTGAGAGGACGCTCGTCTGCGTTGCGCTTTCGAAACTTATATATTTCATATTTTATTTTGTCAACTATGCTCTGCGAATAGGAGGAGCAACTTTGTCGATGATGCTCCGCGAGTAGGGGGCGCTATTTCGTCGACGACGCTCCGCGAGTAGGGAGGGCGGTTTCACGCATGCGCTTGTGGAACACTAAAGCAATCCCGGAATATTCGGTGATATATATGTTAATGATCTCGATCCTATTTTAAAGTTGACCTAACGTGGCGTTGCACACGTTTGAATGCCGTTTTGCTCTAAATTGTCCGGGGTTGACAAACGAGACTAACTCCTTCCTTATTGTCGGTTTGACAGGTTTGATACCTTTCGAAACCGCCGGCAGACGGCTGGACGTCGACAGCGCCCGTTGTGACGAAAGAGCTGAGACCGGCAAGAAGGCAGAAAAATATGGTGTTGAGTGCGAACGCAAGCAAACGCTGTAAGCAGATGAAAATACTCGAAGACGATGCCTCGGCGCTACCGGCATTCAAAATAGGTGATATTATGTCATGTTCGAGGCACCTGAGGTCATCGTTTTGAGAGTATTACTCCTGACCCTCTTGATCGAGAAACTCGCTGAACCGTTTTATTTGCATAGGCTTCTCCACAGGGACTCAAGAGTACCGTTAGAGTGGTTGCGGCCCCAAAATGACGGTAGGTACTAGACGACGAAGCTGTTTTTCTTTGTGTACTTGCTCACTTGGTAGGTACCAGGACACCTTCAAAACGGTGGTGGTTGTGATGACGGTGAAACACGACACTGATTTACGGCGTAACTTCTTCGGCAAATCGAACACCCCTGGGGTCGAAGGGTGCAGTAACATGAGACATGCTCGGAAGTAAGGCACCGCAAAAATGGTGTGGACGCTACCGGGGATCGACAACATTGACTACTGCTGGGAAAGCCGCTATCATGGCCCACACGGTTGCAATAGTGGTCTGGACGGTAGATACAGGCGGTGGAACACGTGCTGGGTATGGAGGCATTGGAGTAAATGTTCAACCTTGACGGGAAATCGACGATGTGGGTTATCACACTTGGCAACGGGACACAGCAGCAATTGTCGAGACGGCCACGGTGACGGTCAGAACGTCGATGCAAAAAACGGTGTCAGCTTGTTTGACATGGGTGGTATCAGCAGCAGCGGTTGTGAAATATGTTCACGATGTCATGCTGCGACATACTCCGTACCGAAACTACGCAAAGTATTTTATGGATGATGCAGATGTGTCCCTTGTAATGACAGACGGCTACAATTGTGTTGCTTAGAATCCTGCTCCGGGTCGAACCAACCGCAGTGATGTTTGAGACAGAAATGCAAGACGTCCGTATGTACGTTCAACATGGTCTGCGACGTTGCATCGCTTCCATGAGTGGCAAAGTAAGAGTAGCAGTCGCGGCAGAAACACAAGACGACAGACTTGTATGTTTCACATAGATAGGCGGTATCGAGACAACCCAGTCATGGTTCGAACTGTGGCAGGGCCAGTGATGGTGACGACATTAATAGTGATAGGCGCATTTAGAGAAGACATACGTCCCTGGGTGCCCTGTTTGTGGAGTTATGAGAGTTGAATTTCAGCATCTCAATCGCGGTGCGGCGTGGAATTGTGCTTTATGGATGAAAACAACTTTTTACTGCTGTGCTACGAGCGATAATATTTTTTTCTCGCCGAGTTTATACTTCCATAGACTGGTAAAAATTAACCCCGTCCGAACCGCAGTCTTCTTTCGGAGATAAACTTCTTCAAAGTTGACTGGTTTGTCAGGAGTTATCAGAGTTGACTTCCAGCATCTCCATCGGGGTGAGGGTTTCGAACTGGGCTTCGAGAGATCAACGGTAGAAGTGGCGGCTGCCTTGCTAAATCCCTCCCGTATTCTTCCAATCCCTTTTTCCTCTCTCGATTGCTTGTCCCGTCTTCTCTCCCTCCCTTTCCTCCCCTCTCTCGTGCTCTCGCCCGGCCATCTTCATGGTCCAACCCAGACCCCAGTTCCCTGCGTGTAGAGTAATGATAGTTGACTTCCAGAATGCAAAAGGGGGTGGCAAGTCATCCGAGGTCCGACGAAAATGTTTTGTCCACTCTATTTTCTTATGGAATATCTTGGATAATTATTAATATATTGCTGTCGTACGAGCGATAGGATTGTTTCCCCGCCGAAAAATTACTTCTATATCGGGCAGCTACGTGTCCGTCTTCATTTACAAAAAACATTGTTTGTTTTTGGAGCTTCATGGTACGTAACGTGAAAACACACTTTGATATTTTGTAATTTTGTTTGTCTTTGTTCGGTATGTTTTTCATAACGGTCGAGGTCCCACCCCTTGAAGATTTTAGTCCCGTTCTGGGCGCAAAGTACGTGTAATCTGAATCGTTCGTCGGTAAAAGGGGATGTAGTCATTAAAGTGCGGTTCCATCGACTGCGGGCCCCTACGTACTATGATGTATGGTGATAATCTCTAGACCCAATTCGACCCACTTACGTGCGGTTGCCGTACTCCAGTGGAAATAGTGCGGTGTGGAAGAGGCTGCCTCACTCAGGTGGAACTGGTTCCGCTTTGACCGTTACCTGGTACCCGGGGGGGGGTCTGCCACAACAGACTGACTCCTGGGTGTATGGCCATCATCGTCATCATGCGTTCTCTTCTTTGGGACCGAATTAAAACTAGCCTGATGCCACCCGGGCATCTTTGCGGGTTGATAGGCACCAGTTTCTGCATTTCGCATGCTGTTTTCCCCGTGCACCTTTTAGTTCCCGTTTGAGTCTGTATTTTTGCTTTTCATCTTTCCGTGTTTGTTTTGTGCCGGTTGCCCCTCTTCGTGTCTCTGTATGTATCTTTCTTTTCGCTTCCTATCTCTTTTCTTCGCCGTGATCCTATCAGTTGTTTCGTCCATTGTTCCGTATGTAGTCAGTACAGTAGACTATGCAATTTCATACGCCCTCCTAGTGAGGTGTGACAGGCTCGACACACACACTTTATATTCAAAAGATGGAGCAAGCCTCAGCTATGAATCGTATAACACGCAAGGAAACAATCAGAGTATTTCGCTGTTTCTTTCTGCGCGAGGGGGGGTTAAGTAGAGACCAAAGTAGTATCGGTGTTGTAACACCTCAAACACACCAGAGCAACTACAACAAATAGTGACGACTACACCCGCTTGTGGAATAGGCACGCTCGCCCCGTTCCTTAGCCGTGCAGTAACAACTCGAAGTGCTAGTATTGAACATGGGAACCAGGAACGCACGGGCTACGTCTCCGTTAACCGACGCTGTTGCTGTAAATACGGACAACGAGAAGCTACGTATGTCTCTCGCGTGAAATATCTGGTGTGTACTGTCAGGATATATGTAGCGGTTTTCACTAATATGAAACCGTCAGTACAGGCAGCTTCGACGCGCCTGTGCCGTGAGATAATATTTCACTGTGATTTTATTTACTCTACCCGGGCCTCTGCCCAGCGCTACCTACTGCATACTTTACTGCCGTAGTTTCGACAGGTCATGAGCATACGCGGTGGCGGTGATCAAGAGTCAACAATATTCTCTCCTTTTCGAAAAGGGTACTTCCCATGGCATTCAATGAGGAGCCCAACCAATATCACGGTTGGATAACGCTATAGTGGTCGCATACATCCATACGAGGACGAGCTCGGCGAAGTGATGTCGGTCGTCGAGCCTGCATCTGCAGCCCTGGATGAAGCCGCTACTCAGCTACAAAAGAGACAACACGCAAAAGGGCGTCGCCGCTCTGACGAAATTAGTTGTAAGCTTTTACTCGAATGCTTCTCGCCACGGCGGATTGCCGGGACGGGTATGCCAATGCCGCCGCTCAAGTTGTTCAGGCTGACGCACCACCAGGTCCTGGAGGAACGGTCGATTTTGGCAACGGTCGCGGTGCAGTGATTACACTGGAGGCAAAATACCGTCTTGACGGCGCGCCGAGGATGCAGGAGATGCACGATCAGCTCTCGAATTAGGAAGTAACCTAGGCGGAGAAAAATATGCTGCGCGAGTAATTCAGGAATTGCGCCGCATTTGTGTCGAACTGGGAGCGCTGGGTGATGTTGTAATTCCCGCTTGCAAGACGCATACATTCTTCAGAGCTCTCAATGATGAGAAGTACGAATCGCTGCAGACGGTATAGATTTGTGACGATCAGCGTGATGGCAGCGCCTCGAAATCCGAAGATATAGCAGCTCGTGCAACAACCTACCACGCCATTTATTTCAAACTAGTAAAACGGCTACCGCTAAAATATAAATATGAAAGTGCGGGCCAAGGCGAAAGTAGGGCTGGCAGTCACGAGCGCGCACTTAATTCAGAAGCACACGGAGGATCTCGAACCTTCCGTAGAAACAGCGTTCGTAGTCAAGGAAGAGAACGCCCACGTTATGGCACTACCATTAGCTCAGCGACAGGCTAGACTTTGCTATGAACAATATTGTACAACACAATCGTGCCGCCACAATTACGGGGGACCATGGTTAGTAGGAAAAACTATTGTCATTAAAAATGGTTCAAAATATATAGGCTTTCATGTATACCATAGATCTTATTAACTATTGCCCCCCGTAATAATAGCTCGTTTCAGAACCAGGGCATATAAAAAACACCAGGAGACAAGCTGAGTTTCTTGAATACAAAAAAACAGGAGATCTGATTCGGAATCGTGAATTGATATAAGGTCCGCAAAAATGGGTGACCTGCGTCGTCTCTGGCGTCACCTGCCTTCGTGCTGTTTCCGCAGTCTTGTCGGGCGTTTCTGTTTACAGCAACGGTCGGCTGGATGACAGTCCCCGCCTCTGGCGTGGCCGAGAAAGTGCTACCTGGTATGTTTCCGCTGCGACAAAGTGATCGTTCGAGACATTTCATTAGCACTGTTTGTTGACGATCAAAGTATAAGTCCAATACCTGTCAGTAGTAGCTGTACATTGGCCTTATCAGCCATCTGTAGGTTATTGTTGGAAATCGTATCGAAACTTTCGTAATACCATTAGATGAAAAAATAATTTATCCAGCCGAAAAAAATCGGTATTTCTATACCATTTTCGATATTTAGATAAACGATAACGATAGCGTAGAACGATGAAAGGCCGAACGCCTCCTGGGGGGATACGGGACACGGCAACAAACAGCACTATCCCATGGTATACGACTATAATATGTGTATCAGGTCAGGCTGGTAACAGCATGAAATAACTTGGTTGATATATTCAGTACCACCAGGTGTATGCACGTACGTGGTACGCTTGCAGCCGAGTACCGGGTACCCAATTATAAGAAAACGAACATTCAGAAAGGGAGGCTGATAATAGCGAGGAATATATATATATATATATATATATATTCGGGAGTAGTTCCACTGGAATTGGCAGATAACGCGCCCCTCTCCCTACGTAAGAAATTTGGCTTGGGCAAGGATTCTTGCTTCTAATGATGTCTCCCGCCTATCATATTGTACGTTGATTCTGGTAATGTACTCCTCCTGATTATCAGATGATGGTATTTTGTTTCCCGACATATATTACTGTTCTGTGGCGTATGCGCACAATGCGAGACAAAGCAGCTGAACTATACCTCAGGACATACATTAAAAGTAATAGCAGTAGGAGTAGAAGTAGGAGCAGGAGCAGCAGCAGTAGTAGTAGTAGTAGTAGTAGTAGTAGTAGTAGTAGCAGTAGTAGGAGTAGGAGTACACCAGAACAGGATTTCTACAAGGAAACGGGCAAAAGGAATGGCAGGCTGAGTATTACGTACAAGAAATGGAAGTCGGGACTCGTTACTAAAATCTAGATTGTAAAATGAATTAAAAACGCACCCATCCCCATTCTTATTTTCGTTTTTATTATTATTAGCGGTGTCATTTTTAATGTTTGTTGCTAATTTTGTTAGTATGCCTGCCTTCGGACAATATGTTCACAGCGGAGAAATCCATCCTGGGCCAGCTTTCCCTTTCTTATCGAGTATTATTGTGATGAGTTAAAAGTATGTGGAACAAGGTACACTTTAGTGTGGGTTAGAGAGGGAATATTGCTACGAAACGAACAGAGGTGCGGGAAGGCTTTCCCAGGTAGGTGCGACCTTAAGCAGTACTGAGCAGCTGCACCCCACATTGTTCTGCCCGTTGCAGTCAAAGCCCGGCCAATATTTACAACATCTAACTGTCATTCGACGTTTTTTTAATACGAGGGGGGAGAACTTGGCTTTTGCAGCAGCAGTCAGGGCAGTACTACTGGGAAATTAGGAAAGAGCAGGTGGAAGTGATTGCAATAAATATAAATATGTTTATCTGGTGTTTTACGTTTGTTTTCGGTCTGGGTTCGGTAAGTATTTTTTTATGATTGGACATTAATGATGTCATTGGCTTAAGAATTTCCTTCCAGATAATCTAGATGTAATGTGGATGTGATGTGATTGGAATAGGCACTACACACCAGTGTTGAGGATTGCCTCCGAAAACAGTTCCGATCAATTCTTGAAAAATATTACCCGACAAAAGGCAATCTTGATATTTTCGGCAATCTTGGCGAATAGAGGCAATCTCAATCTCAATCTCAATCTTGATCTTCAGCGGGAAAATTTCAAGTATTTTGATGTTTTACACTCACTCGTGGTTCTGAATATTCTTCAACCTGTATTGAGATGTACGCACAAAATGCACCAGTTCGCAATCATAATAGAAACCACCACCATTACTACTACTAAAACAACAACTAACTACTACTACTACTACTACTACTACTACTACTACTACCACTTAGTAGTCTACTACCACTCCTACTACTACTACTACTACTACTACTACTACTACTACTAGTAGTACTGTTGTAGGATTGCACGAGTCGCAGCATGTATCGTCAGTTTGTCGCGGACGGTGTACAGCAGCAGAGTGTAACATTTCATCTGAACAAGCAACATAGACATCAATTTTTGGTGTTCATAAGGTATCAGTAATCAGTATCAAAATATGCACGCCGCAGGTGCCCAAGAAGAGCGCAACGCGCACACGTACCAAAACACCACACCCAAGGCGCAGTTTTTTTCATGCTATCTTGTTGGTGCAAATTAGTATTCATTATCCGCATTGCTGCTGGTGCCCCATGCGGCTTGGTATTATTTTATACTTGCTCCTCACTATCCCACTATATATACTCCCCACATATCCCACACACGTGGAACACAACAACAAGCGAAATTTGCACAATAAAAATATATCCTTATATCTGTATGATGAGGGTTCCTGGGCACAGCTGGTTTGTGTGGGTGTAGAGCAGGGGAGATAGGCTGAGAGAGGCGTTTTCAAGGGGTCTCCAGAGATCTAGTAAGGCGTTATTTGGGCGGAATTCAAAATATTGTGATAGGCAAGATTGAATCAACCAATCTTCGATTCTCAATCGGAATTGAAAGATCGGCCGTCATAACCGCCAATTCAATCTCGAGATTTTCCAAAAGATTTCGATCTTTTCAGGACAATTCAATCCCAATCCCCAACACTCCTACACACTGTCTGTCACAGATGGCAACGAAATAATCTTAAATGTATAGCAAGGTACCGAAACGGCAATGCCGACGTTTCATGCCACCATTATCACTGCAGCTGTAGTAGTAGGAGCGTGTCTTACCCGTTCTAGACCCTGTGAGGGTAGTGCAGACATACTAGCTGGAGCCATAGAGGTTCGTGATAGGGGACGCTACTTGAGGTTTACGATCTTCTTATCACTGCTAACAAATATATGGCACCAGAAAAAAAGACGCACACACATGATGAGCTGTCTTGGGTTTTAACATCCTCAACCTATTTCTTGCGAACAACAAGGAAGGAACGCTATTACCAGGGATAGTCTACCCGATATATATATATATAATATTGTGTATTTCACCCTAGAGTCGCGTGTCTCTATCTATTTAGGACCCTTAGACATCTGACATCGGAACAAACATTTATTTGACATCAGAAGAACCCTTTTAAGAAAATATACAAAGAAAGCACGCCCCCCCCGTGGCACGACGCGGGCACAGTCGTGGATATCCCCCGGCAGAGACGGGTTCGGCGAACGAGAGGTGAGGCGCGAACAGGAAACACCGCACATACATATCGATTTATTTCATTGCGAGCTAGCTCGTAAACGACTAAGATGACAGATCTGAAAACATATTTCGATCTTTCACACCCACCCGTCCTCAGCCAACTTGATATCTGTACAAGCTGGGCCAGCCGAAAAATTGATAAACCATCCCGAAGTCGCACCTCGTGAACCACTGCGAATACAGACTTGATATTTGGAGGCACGAACTCCGACACAGGATTGCACATATGTGCCAAACAAAAGTATACCAGGTATATATTATTGAGAATATATATGACGACTCGATCTCGACGGAAAACAGACGAAACAAAAAAAAGAAAAAAGTAACTACTTCCAACAAGAAAGTCGTATTCCAGTTGCCTATCCCGACCAATCAATGTAAACATTGGTGAAGGTTTATAGCTGAAGAACCTACGAGAAGACCGATTCGGTCAAGTTAAATTGCCCAGTTCGCCACCCATCAAGAGACATTGCCGAAACACAATTTTCATACGTACGCAAAACCAGTAGGTATCCGATAAGTAAGTGTTCGTTATTTCTCTGCCATGCCCCGCTCAATTTTGCGAGTTTCGATCTTTAAATGTATCATCGCATTTTTTTACACATACATATAGATATAGAGAGAGACAACGGGAAAGCGAACCTTTTTTTATGTTTTCTTTCCCAGGTATTTCGATCAGTCATATGTCTTTCAAATATAACGAAGGGCTTGATTCCTACTCGTGGGTTGTGATGGTGTATGATCAACACCGTGTAAAACAATCGCGTCCAAGTAGTAGTATCTGCACCCTCTTCACTGTTACATGCGCGGTAATATTCAGCTCGGGGCGTGCCAAATCTACCGCTTTGACAGCACGTTGGCTGGGCCAGCTCGTATGTATCCAGTCTGTGCGTGATGAAACTAATAGCCATAAATAAGCAAACATGAAACCTGTCAAATGGTATGATAACATGGGGCACCCATCACCGTGTACAAAGCAGAGCGGCAGGACCTATGCAACTCGTGGTAGAGACGATTTGTGGAGATTGAGACGCGAATCACCCAGAGGGTCTCCTGTAGATCAGGCGACAACAACAAAATGAACACGGCCGGGGGTGCGTCTTGCAGGCTTTGTGCGCTGGTTTTCGCCTCCATTATCGTTATCGTTATCGACGTTTTGGGGTTTCCAGTACGGTAACGATACATATTATCGTTATCGTTATCCTTATCGAAGTTTTTCGGACTTATCGTACTGAAACGTTACTTGTTTAGATATCCAAGACTACCGTAGGTACGACAGAGCGCAAACCAACTATCAGGCGGCGTCAGAAAGCTGTCTCCGCGGTACAAGGCGTAGTGTACGTATTAATTTCTCATAGTAGGGCACACGTGCCTACGTTTGGCTATTACCCTCGTTTGTTTGTCGCGTATGGAATCGAGCATTCCAACTGCTCGTCGATTTTCATGGAATGTAGCCAACTCATACTCTCGCGCATTCCTCTCCTGTCGTAAATTTTCAGCGCAAGCAAAGGAAGGTCGTTTCGTACGAATATATATGCCCTCGGTGAGACTTGAATCCACGAGGTTGACCTTCGAAGACACGCGAACCACTATCTAAGGCGCCGGCGACCCCAGGTATGCCGGCGAACACTTACCGCCACATTTGCTAGTAGTACCGGTAACCGCGGAAGCAGACACCGCTGAAAGAACGAAACCCCCCTACCATTTAAACAACACCCGCCGAAGTGCATTGTAGCCGACAAAAAAGCAGTCAGTTAGTTGTCGGAATATTTTCGATCGTCAAGGTTGGTGCCATCGATGAACGAGAAACCGCATAACTCAAACGAGAATGCCCTAAATGACCAATACCCCCCCGTCTGTTACCCAATAAATTAGATTGTGCGGACCAACCTGGTTTTTCATATCAGAACCGACAGTGCAAGGAGTTTTGTTTCGTTGGCACGCGGGAGGAGAGCAACCGTCAACAAGAAAGTAGCAGCAAGATCACAAGCGGAATAATACCCGGTCGATAGGGCCAAGGCGATCAGGTGGGTACGATGAATGGCCGTACGATGGCAAACGTAGACAAGGCAGATCCGCAAACGTCGTGCAAACCATAACGAGGGCAGCAGCCATCCTTATTTCCTACCAGGTAGATATTTACGATGCAGTGAGAGTACCTGATACCTCTTATTCTGGTCACAGGTGCTTGGGATTTAGCGACTTGAACACGCTCCATGGGGGACCAACTGCCGAATGATCAGAGACCGTGGTAGTAAATCTATGCAACACTTTTGGTCGGACAGCTCGGGAATAATCGGCTGTCGATATGATTGGTATCAAGATATATTTGATCAATTGCTCGTCTGGCGCTGCATGTCCACGAGTCGTGGTTCTGACAGCACCCCAAATAGCAGGCGTGTTCCTCTCTGTGTTGATAATAATAAGGGGGAGGTTCGGAAGGTGCAGGAGTTTCTCCACACAGCAACGCCGGTGGTCATTGTATACGATGAGTTTGTCTATCATCAGCAGGAACTCTATTCTCTTACTTGAGTGGATACCTGAGGTCATGTCGGTTAAGATTACACATTGCTTTTGATCTTGTATGCGCCTTTCGGGTCTCGTTTTTTTTAGGTGGGAAGCGCCCTTGCTTCCAACTGAATTTGAAGTTATGATTTGTTCCGGATGTGTCGCACGTCTCCAGCTTTTTGGTGCGACCACGGACTCCTTGGTTGGAGACGTAATATGAGAGCAGAACCCAAAACAGGGATGTTATTGGTATTGTGTGGCTATACCCTGGCAATGTAGGAAAAGGCTGTGAGCTTAAAACCTCCCTTCTTGTACACTATGGTGAAGCTGGTGGACCCCGCCAGGTACCTCAGAATGTGCTTGGCCGCGACCATGTGCACCTTCGACGGTTTTGACATAGCACGAGAAAGCTGGCTCGAGCTGTACATTATGTCATACCTGAGGACAGAAGGCAGGTACATGACCGTGCCGGCGATCGCTTGGTACCGTTGCGTCTCCTCGGCGTTGAGCAGTGTCTCCTCCGGCTGCTTAGTGGAGAGCTCGGGTCCGTAACCAGGGGTCAGCGTTGGCTTGCAGTTCGCGAAGCCGAACCGCTCCAAGGCGGACTTGGTGTATTCCTCCTGGTCTATTGTGAGTGTCTTCTCCGCCCGGTTCCGGGTGACCTGTAGCCCAAGTACACGCGACTCCAATTTCTTGGTGTGGGTTTCTACATGCACAAACGACCTAGCCCCGATCACCCGAAGGTTCCCGAGGTAAGCATCCTTGCCGTAGAGTGCCTTGTATGGCGTAGCGTTGCTCAACGCCGCATGTGGGACCCGGTTGCTTAGGTAGACTGCCGCCTGCATCAACTCCCCCCAGAGAAAACTCGGGAGACCCGAATCAGTAAGTAGACAGCGCACGATGCCAGCAAGCGTCCGACCTGCCCGCTCGTTCGCGCCGATCTGCTGTGGGGTGTTGGTAGACGCAAACTCCAACTGGATTCCAATGTCGAGACAGTACTGGCGGAACTCCGAACTCGTAAACTCTGTACCTTTGTCCCCCTTCAGCCGGACCAAGCGCTCTTTGGACGGAATCACAACGGCCTTGTTGAACAGCTCGAGGGAGTCAACGGTGTTTGTCTTGCTCTTGATGAGGAATATCTCCTTCCACTTCGTCAGTTGGTCAACAAACTTGGTGACGAAAGCGTAACCGCCCAGTGCTAGAGGGCTGATAGGCCCCATGGTGTCTACGGTGACAAGCTCAAAAGGTCGCTCCACGTCATATAATGCTCGCTTCGGATGGGGTTGTTGCTCACTTTTGCCGAAGGGGCAGACGTCGCACGGCGTCAGGTCACCTTTGTAGTCAACGCCGCTGCACGGCGTCTGCCGCAGAACATTCATGCTGTTGCGACTGACATGCCCCATGCGACGGTGCCACAGGTCGGCCGATACCACCTTCAAGGCAGCACCGCCGTTAGGCTTCACGGAGACCCCTGCACGGCCCTCCAGCTCAACTTCGATGGAGCACATAGTCTTCCTGGTCGCTTCGTCAACACCCAGGTTCTTCATCGGCAGGACAAGGTCGTCTTTCTCCAACCGCGGGTTGTCCGGGTAGAACAGCGAAGCCATTCCTCCCAGCATTGCCTGAGAGACGGAGAAGAGGTTCGTCCCCAGCCCAGGCACGACGATTGCTCGGAAGGAGAAATCCCGCTTGTTCCCACCGTCATCGGGAATGGCGCCGTTGATAGTGCCGGCAGCTACTCCGTGCAGGATGTGCTGGCCAGCCGCGACGATTTCGTGGGGAACCTGAAGAGATTCGTAGTCTCGCATCAAGGCAAGCAGTCCTGGAGTAAGCTCCGGGTCTACGAAGTTGTAGGACGCTCCGCTGTCCATCAGCATACGGGTGACGGAACCATCGGTGAGAAGCCCACCCCCACCATACAGGTCGGGAGTGGTCGCCATGAGCGCTCGGAAGATCCCTTCCGACAGACGGTGGTTGGTCGGTGACTCCGCCGGAGCAGACGCAGGCGCCGCCGGCGCGACGGCGAGCCCCGCGGTGATCACCCCAGTACAGGGGGGCGGCGCGGCCGCCGCTGACACCGCGTGGAACGAGTACCCGAAAGTGTTCTGTGCCGGAGAAGAAAGTGGGGCCATGTGGGCGCTCCCGACGTGAGCGAAGCTAGCGTCGCTCATCGGTTGTTGAGGGGCTGCAGCCAGGTGTGCGCTCCCGACGGGAGCGAAACCACCATGGCCCGGTGTCTGCAGAAGCGCCAGGCGCGCAGATAGCGACTGGATCTCCTTTTGCGCCTTGCACTCGTTGTCGCTGTGCGTGACGGTCTTGTGGTAGGAGCACCATTTTGGAGAAGGGTCGCTGCCGCTACTCTTCTTGCCCTTCTTTTTCCACGACGACTTTCCTGTCTTCGGCCTAATTTGCTTGGCCGGGGCAGGGCAGTCTCGCTGGAAGTGACCGTAAGCCTTGCAGTTGTGGCACTGATCCGTACTTGTTGCAGCCATCGCCGCTCCGCGGCCGACCACCGCAGGACCCGACGATTTCCTCGACTGCGCGTCGATGAAGTAGTTTGTAGCCGTCTTCTTCAACGCCTCCACGTCCGGAAACGGGCTCCGGTAGTGCATGTCCTGGAGGAATCGGTACTCCGAGAAGAGCGTAAGTGCTTTAAGCACCAAATCCTCGTAAGATTCATCGGTGGTGGGCTCCCCCATGTCGTCGAGGCGAAGCTTAAGGTCGTCCATGTTAGCCAGGAAGTCGATGACGTTCTGGCCAGGCCGGAGCTTCGCGGCGTGGAGCTGTGTCTTGCAGACCCGACGGGATTCCTTTGTGTTGCCGTCGAAACGCTCCTTGAGGGCCGCCCACGCCGCTGCCCCGTCACCCATCTCACCCCCAGACTTCGCTTGGAAAGGCCTGGTGGTGATGTTTGCCGACCCGGTAGTGGAGAAGTAAACCAGCGAGTATAGCTGGTTGTTGCGGGCTTTCCATGTAGCCGTTGCTGCAACAGCATCAGTGTCCGTACCCACGGGGCACGGCTCCCCGTCGAGGATCTTGAGAAGTTCCTGTGAATGGAACCCCACTGCCTGGCGAAACTTCGCCTGCCATTCCCTGTAATCCCGTTGCTCTTTGCAAAGGCCCACGGATTCAAGGGTGCGTTTTGACGCGTTGAACGACGATTCCGCCATAGCTTCCCGACCCTAACCAGGGACCGGGGCTACGCGCAAGGCGCGCAGGCTTTACCCACACGTATAACGCCCCGAGTACCGGAGTGAGCTCGACGCGCAAGGGACAGTGCAGGGTGTTAATTTGGTAGACGGATGTAGGCTTTGCAGGATTGCAGCCCTGAAGCTCACAATCCACGTCTTCCGGACACTCTCCAGTATCCGCCCAGACGTCTGTGCTCCGCGAGACACAGGTACAACCTACCACAGTTGACTAAGCTGCGGTGTGTGGCGTCGGAGGCGTCAACTCCGGCCACGTCCTGCAGGCACACGGGTCAGATGCACTGCTCAGACTTGTCGAATCCTCAATCTTACACACGCACCGCGAACCGGTACGAGAAAAATGGTCTTGGATGTGGACAGCACCTCGCGTGACGCCGCACGCGCAGGTAACGTGACGCGATTCACGTTGTATGGGACTGCCGCACCGGATGCAAACAGCCCAGTCAGATCCTCACCCTTAACACACGCTACCAAGTCGGCGCTCAGCAGGTGGAAGGTGTCTTGGACAGACTACGCCTCGCGATACGACACCCGCAGGCGATTTAGGGAAATCGATTTGAACACACGCGGAACACCAGAGCGGTGCTCTGCACGCGCCAACCAACAACCCTGCACAACTCTATTCGCCGACCGGAATCAACGCCTAGATGTTATGCTCCCGAATGCTTTACACACAGCAGTATCGTACCGAATGTGCAGCCGAGAACCCAGGTGATCAATCCGGATCCAAACAGCAGCCGGGTTGACTCAGTGTAGACCTCCAACAGGAAGCAGACTCCAGCAGAAGAGACCTTCGCGAAAAAAATGTGTATGCACACTACTCGCCACGCTCACGAGGCTATCATAACCTGTTATTGGTATTGTGTGGCTATACCCTGGCAATGTAGGCGAAGGCTGTGTCCTCAGCGTAAGCCGAGTGATGACACCGGTCACGCAGTGACCAGGAGTGCGATACTCCGGTGTGGTAGTGAGAAAAATACGTGATAACACGTAAACACTGGCGCAAAGTTGGCCAACACACACAGATGAATTCCACAGAGAATGCAGGAGTCCAGATGACGGCAGCTTCCAGAGATGAACAGGCAGCTAGGTTACCATCACGATTCGTCGAGATCAACACAAGAGAGTGAGGTACTCGGTCCTACCAGCTCGGTCCTACCAGCAGATATAATACGAATGCTATTCCTCCGCATAATATACGTTACATGCCGAAACGGTACATAGACTACGATCTACGATACAGTGCAGTGCTACTGAACATTGACTCATACATGGTCATGTGCTAACATTTCCATAACACAAGGGATTCAATGCTCAATTAAGCCTGATATTCTACCCGACGAGCAGCACCCGGAATCCTGCACGATCGGAAGGTCCGCACGTGTTCATGGTATACGACCAGTGACAAACCAATCGATAAAAAGCTTTTACGCGTGGTATCCGACATGAAAATGCCAGAACATCCGCATTGCACTGCACACGAAAATAACCTTGTATGCCAAAGAGACCGACAAGTATGACACTTAAAGTACGTCTGTCCCATATGTTTCTCCTGAGGATATTTTTGTCTTTCTGTTCTAAGGCAGAGAATTCCCAGCCTGAAGAAAATTATCAGAGCAGGTATGAAGTACATGATGCACTTTCGTGTGTGTGCCCAAGCAAAGCCACATGTCTTGTGCTTCGTCGAGCTGATATTGCCACCGACGTTATAACATACCGTCACAGGCTCTTCAATCTTGAGTTCATCGTGTTTATATGGACACTTATTTTCTCTATGCTTTAACAGACCTACTCGCGACATACATGAATGTCTCAATTCACCCAGGAATCGCTCGCTTGCGCCAGTAAAAGCACGACAAATATTTTAATGGGTATGTTTGATCTCCCGATTCTCACAGAGGAACCCGTTGTCCGATGATCTCGATGTTGTAGAATGACCGTACTCTTGCAGAATACTGCGATGGAACAACGGGCCATTTACGTGTGTACGAGGGAGAAACCACTGCTGCGGCTCCTCCTGTAGTGTTGTTGTTCGTGCTACGAATGAAAAACAACCACAGGCTCACAATTCGAGGACCCGGAAGTTCAGGCGCCTGGGACCACATTTTCAATTTTCGGCGACGAGGTCCGCTTCAAAGAACGACACGAAAAACTTGGTCGCTTCTACAAACTCAAAGAAGTGCCCCAATGACATAGTCTCTGTCCTGATAATGTTTGTTCGATGGGGGCGTTTGAGCAGGACTTCGAAATATCCCTATGGAGAATACAGGCGGTGGACGTGGCTCCACTGTATTTGTTGTCGGGATTTGGCTTGGGCTACGTGGGCAGCGCAACACCACGGACCACGAATCCGAATGGAGAAGGGGTACGCGAGCCTGCCGTGGCACCTCCAATCAGAGTTAGGACTAACGAGGAGAGGGTGAGAGGAGAAGCTGATAACCCCAAAGGCATTATTAACGTATCACGTACGTGTATAACGATATGCTTACATGTTGTGCATATATTCCGGGGTACAAAACGGTAGTTTTTGCACAACCCGAGCTAGAACGAAATTGAGTAGTACATAATAACTGGTATTCGTGTATAAATGACGGCACGCTCTCGGTCATAATGTCAACCCCTATTCATATCTGAACACGGAGGTTCGGTTCACATTCGTGTCGGATTCAGTTTCGTTAGCAGCCGTATGCATCTCTCATCAAGCCCTGAGCGGCGACTATGAATTAGCTTCGATTCCGCTAGGCTCTGTGAGAATTGTTTGTTTTTCAGGAATTCTGGCTGCCTGCTCATCGAAACCCCGGGCGTCTGCTCACTTTTTGTATTAACGCCCCATGTTTTTGCCCCGTCAACTATGGCCACCGTGGGCGGGGAACACTAGCGCCCGCGGACGGGGAACATCTTGATATAATAGTAGATACATGGACGCAATACAACGAGTTAACGCCCGTGCATTCTACACAATGTGGAAACAATGGTTCGCCTTCGTTACCTCAAAAACCTTCGTATGTCTCACCACTGTCGCAATACCGACCAAGTTCATACTAATTGTATTTGACGTGTCATGATAACCAGGTTGCTACTATTTAGATTATCTCTGATTTCTGTATTAGTCCGGGAGACTATCTATACCGTCTGGACGAACATCACAGCTACCGACTCTCCCCCGGCCTCCGATTCTCCTCATTAGGCGTGGTGCACAATCCACGCAGTCGTCGTTTCTTGATCGTTCCCGTCATTGATTCTACAGTCTGACCTATTGCCCCCCCGCCGCAGTGACGAGATGACTGACACACCAAAAAGCGTCTTCAGTCGTTAACGTTCAGGCACGTTGAACAGACAACGCCGTCATAGTAATCGCAAGCAATTCCGACCACTAGGAGCCTAGAAACTTTGTACAGACGATGGTGAGAAACCCCACCGTCGACGTCAGCGTTCGTCTCAGCCGTGATCGGTACTGTATCGACCATCACCACGGTTTCCCTTAACGACGTAGTTCAACAATCGGACCTTCACCCTCTGCTGCCGTCCTAACCAACTCTGCGGTGCTCCTACCGAGCACCATAACACACAACAATATCGTTCCTCCCTTTTAGATCGATGTAAACATAGCGTAGTTGGATTACTGGGCAAACGTTTTCCGAACATAACCTCCTAGCACACACGTCCCAACCACAATGGTTGACAGAGTGTTTCGGTACTTCGGATACTATATCAAACGAAAGAGCGTCGTCCTTAGGTACCTGCCGTCGAAAAGTCTTCAAAACCATGATAATTGGATAGTCCTTCGGCAATGCCCACCTCACCTATGATGCTTCACCGTGTGTATCCAATTTGAGGGTCATTGTTTCCGTTGAACCACTCACTGGATGTGGTCACAAGGATACATCGTACCGGAATCGTCTTGCGAGGACACGTTTGGGCTTAAATGTGTGCTGTAATGGCGGGGCTCCTCCTCCCAAAATCGTTCTAATGCCCACTCCGTCCTGATAAATGATTGCTAGGTACACTTCGGCCATGGGACTAGTCATCGGGATGCGTTTTGAGTTTTGGCTAGGTCTGCTTTCGGGTGAGGTGTTGAGCTCGTCAATTGAGGGGCCCCAGAAAACAGGTTGTGCACCTTTGATGTAGCGTGCGTCTCACGGCGTTGTCCCGTGGTAGCGAGTCCCGCTAGGCCGGAAGGTGCACCCTACCAACTGTTGCTTGGTCATCACCTAGTTTGATGGGATGAGGATGTAACGCCTACGAAGACAGCCAACAATACCTGATAACGATTATATGCCAGATCGGACAGAGCCTATTGTCCACACGGTCTGCATGGTCAATTATGAGCGGCATTGAAAGGATGGACGATAATCTATTTTTATGGCCACCCCAAGTGGCTATTGGTGGATTCCTCGAAGACAACCTGTAGCACAGAGAGCAAAGCGTAGGAAGGGGCAAAAGCACAGAGACCCTACCACGTGGGCTTGGAAGTTTGTTTTAACAAACTAGTACCTGGTATAAACCATGTTCGAATATCCAATGTAACATCAGCTTCGCCTTGATGTAGAGTCTGCACATGGGACTATTTGGTATACACTCTGCTACCTATTGTCCATTGATTCCGTTTTGCTGAACCTTCGGCGAAATTATCACAGTAGAAAAGCGTTTTTTGTAGTTGTCGACATATACCGTGGGTACGGGTCTGGGCGGTAGAGCACGAATATGTTTTGAGGGGGGGTGCAGATCGGTAAGATACGGATTTAATATCTAAACGAAAATTGTCAGATTACTCATGTACGAACCTCCTCCGTGTGTGTGTTTTCGTGCTGTAAAATAGTTTTCAATGTAAAGCGGACCACTCGGGTGGACCGGACCGCCCGCGGGAGTAAAAACCACGCTTCAGCATGTAAGACGAGGGCGACGTGAGGAACGACTTTTGCAGGACGATCGGCGGGCGTGTTTCCTGCGGAGCCGCCAGTTTGCAGGTGTGCGGAACCACGACGCTCAGGTCCCTTGGGGTGAAGGTTCGAGTTTACGTTGTCGTACAGAGAGAAGTTCTACACCACGATGATTGGCAGCTCCGGGGAAATCTGTAGTAGGTTCATCCGGAACCATCTCTTGTCGTTTACTGTGTCTTCGTTGTGGAAGAACCCGTGGTCGACAACCCGCCGGGGTCAGTGATATTCTTCGTGTTCTGATAATTGTAGTGTGTACAAATCGTAATTGCGCAGTTGTTGTTATAAACACAAAACATAGCTTTATACTCTACATGCCTCACTCGGCAGTGACTGTATGCCACAGACGCAGCCTGTGCGCTCCAGCACGCCGTGTGAAAATCTCGCACCAACTGTTCACCGTTTGTGCACTTACGTCGGTCACGTTCGCGAGATAGAATACCGTAAACATATATCCCGTGTGAAAAAAACTTGACTACAGAAAGCGCCAGGATATACCTTTGTCATCGCATAATTCGACGAAAGTCGAAGATAATATGACATGACCAGGCCACACCTTTGATACTATTCAGGTCATGCCTCGCCCATTTTGTTGAGGGCGAGTCCCTTCCGTCGTTATGACCCAAGGGCTATACTTGAGGAAATAGGGTGAATTCAAGGTGTGGGACACAAACGTACGCACACTGCCGTGCGCATTTTATTTGTGCGGGGAGGTTCGAATGACTGTTGGTTAAACAGATGCACTCCAGCGAGTAACCAAGCAGTTCGACATAGAATAGCAAAACATTTTATGATATATACCGGAATGCTGCGTGCGTTCAAATATCAACAAGCGCAATGCGCCGTGCGAAGCAGATGGGTATACACGCTCGAAAAAAGGAGGGGACATGCGTGTGTTCTACCCTCATGGATTTCTTCTCACTCGGAGCCCTGGCAGCGAGTTGACGACGGGTATGAACTCGGTCATCAAATTAAGCTGGCCCAGTCTGGCATCGACTTCAATTCACCACCCACACATAGGATACTGCCAAAGTGGGTTGTCCTGCTCATTGCACGGCCCTATAGTGTCGTTATATAAAAAACACACCAAGGAGGGGATTGATTTTCCACCTCCTAACCACACCAATACGCTAGCCGTATATGGCTGCGGGGTTCTCTTTATCGAGCAAGTAGCACGAACATCACCACCGTTGTATTGGGCTTCCACCGCGACCATCACCACAGCCCATTCTTACCGATTACGTTGAAATTTCATCACGGTAGTTCTCCGCCTCCGCTCAAACCGTTGCTGTATGACCTGAACACCGACCATCACAAACGGACTTCTACTCTTCACTATCGTTTCAACCACTACTGCTACCATTCATATCAAACCTGGAGTGTGTCGTTACTGACCATGTCAAAAACTAAAATTCCACAGCGCCTTGCATAAGCGTCTCCGTTCAGTGAAAGTCTCGTGTTACCCAGCGTGTTGCAGGCTATCCCCTTCGTTCACCGCCCTAGCCACCATTACTACCGTCCCGATCACCGCCATCGTAGAATCGCAACCGTTCCTGCATGGTCTCAATACTGATCGTATGAAGTGGCCTTACTATCGTCTTCTGTGGCCGTCCAGAGAACCACTGTGAATGCCTTCACGCAGAGTTAAATCAAACAACCCTGTTGTTGCTGTCTATTTTCGGTCAGACCCACATGCACCGTGCGGGTCACTTATTGTGGTGATTTGTTACGAAGTATTCCCCAACCAGCACAGCGTTGTCTTGATACCATACCCCCCTAAACGCTACTGCTGATTAAGAGTATGTCAAACAAGCTAACACCGTCGGGTTTCATCATTGTTCTTAGCATTACCCCTACCGTCTGGGGCATAGCTACGGTATCCCGTTGGGAGGACTGTTGAACGGAATTACACTGTCGCGTTTAGATAGACTCTCAATCTAAATTTGAGTCCCTAGGTACCACGCGGGTATACCATAAAACAGCTCCGCCGTTCTTTCTTGTCCTAGCCAAAATGGGAACCGTCGGGACTATAACCCGCGGTTTTCTCAACAGCCAACGCCGTCGACGTCTGGTATCGTCCTTACAGTTGGCCGTGTCTCACTTCCGACCACGTCGATCGCACATAACGAAGATATCCTGTTTCTGCACCCCTCACGCCACGCGGGTAAATGCTTCCCGAGGAAGTTCCGTTGGACGCCAGCTTCGCGTTTGCGACCATTCCGACCACGACCGTTAGCAAAGAGTCTATCAGATAGTTGTACAGCAAGTACAAAACTTGAAAAAATATCAAACTACCAGCACCTGCCTTATATAGTGATCGTCGTTGCGGGTACTGATGAACACCGTTTAGAAACGACCATGCAAAAATGACGCTGAAACGATATTTTCCATGGTGTTTGCCAGGATGGTTATGTTGGAATGGCGGCAGCAGGTTCATACTGCAGGTAAACGAATCAACTGTTTCGTACTAAGTACACTGGTAGCGCTGAGCCATGGTATCCGATCATTGACTCCTGCCAAGTCGATTACTCTAGTTCCCTCTCCACGTCCAAATCATAAGCATTCCTCTTCGCAGCGGATCGTTCCACACAACGGGAGCTATCGACGTCCAGCCGTCTACCGGCAGTTTCGAAAGGAACGAAACCTGACAAACATACAAGAAGGAAGGTGTTAGGTTCTTCTGTCAACCCTAGACAACCTGGTGTCAGAGGGCACAAAATCTGTTCATGGCAACGTTTGGTCAAGTGTCTTAGAGTATCAAGACCACGGACATATCACCAACGATTTAATGATGAGTGTTTTTTTTATTTTCGTTTTTACTTGATTACCCACTCCAACTCGCGGAACATATTTGACAAAGGATAAGTAGGAAGATACGCGCTTCATGAAGGCATCGAACACGAGTGTTGGCTGAATTCTGGGTGTCACATTCAGACAATTCGTGGAAGACACAGATATGGCGAAAAGGGATTCTGTCAAGCGTCTTGATCCGTTCAATATCGTTCAACGTTTTGACCCACCGGAGAAGACCCCTACCAGGGCCATAGCAGACCCAAACGCAGCCAGAGGCCACATCGGACCCTTCGCGTACAACACCTCGGCCAGGATAGGCGCCAGAACTCCTGGGAACCCGACAGATACAAAAGGGCTTAAAACGACAATAACAATGTATTTGTGGTTTTTCGTAACACAAGGAACGGCCTGGTTTGACGTGGATATTACCCACAATAACCTTAGGACATGAACGTTGCCGTTGCACTTTCCTCTTGTATATTTCAATAGGTTGAAACGTTATCGTGCATATAGTGATATGGGGGGAACTGTTTGCGTGGAACGAGCATCCTAGGTCCCACGATAAACGTCTATTTGTGTTTCATATTAATGGGAACATGTGATAATCAATAGGTTAACATGAAGCGCATATGCAAAGTACCTCCCAAGTTCAATCCCACCACCTTGTCTGCTTTGCTGATGAAATATGTCATAACCAGGCCACTTATAAAACTGCTTACAACACGCCGGTTGTCATCGCGTGTACAACGCAGTCTGAAGCTGTGCCCGTTTAGAGCTGATTCCAACGAAAATATCACCTCCAAACCGCGCCCAGACGTTTGCCGATGCCAGTCCCACAACGCGGTGCTTGGTTGAGTATAGCTCGGGGGTGATGACAAACGTGACGATCACCGGCACCGCTGTAGATGGAAAAAGTCGACGTGTTATAACGCTAGCACTGCTGACCACATTGTTTCTCGTGTTACGAACGAAGAAGATCGTGTCGTTCCCTACTGATTCAGGAAGCGACGATATATTCGACAGCACGTGCAACCATTTCAATAGAAGATGGCGCGATGCTGCTACCTGAACGAACTCATCTTCTGCACGTACTTCCCTTTTAATCAGCCTCGAACTTAGTGGACACAAAGGGCACCCATACGGGCATCGGAGATGACGTCATGCGGGCAACCATAAGCCACATATGGTGGTGTTCTTGATGCCAGGACATATCATGTTCAAGACACAGCTCCTGAGACGCACATTTTTCGAGTCTGCGCCACTCTGCGTAGCGCCTCCCAATCTGTCAGTTGTCGTCTACACGCACTATATTCAATTTTATCGCCGACTCCAGCAGGGTGATGACGCGTGGATTGTTCTACTCGTGGTGTCCAAAACGGAGGAGCACGATCCTCAAGACGATTTTTTTTCTCTGCTCCAGACACAGCACAGCCCGTCAAGGCGCACAACGCTCACATGTACAGAAATATATCGCCATCGCCAAAGTAAGGAAGAGCGGAATGACTTTTGACGACATGGCCATGGCTAACATCAAGGCCACAATCAGCCACGAGAAGTACTTCAAGGTGCCTATCCTGCCCAGTCGATCTTCAGTGCATACCCATAGCGCGACAAAAGCTCCTTGGGGGGAAGGACAATCGACGAGGGGGCGGGACGAAATTTCCATTCGGAGCGTCATCATTGAGGTGCTTCTCGAATGATGAGTGATGTACTTGTGTTCGTGTTTCGCGCGACCATCACTGTTACGCAATTGTTCGAGCTTCAACCCGAGACTCGTTATATATATATATAAATATACCTACTTAGGGTGGATGTCCGGCAGCCCCTGTCGCAGTGGTAAAAAACACAAAACGGCCCGTTTTGTTTGTACCCCGGGCATGCACATCGCCACGTACCTGGCGCGTACAACATTTCAAGTACGATACTGAGGATGTACATCCCGTCGTCTGAGTCGCCGGTGACGGCCTTGAAGTACCTCGGCAGTACGAACGACATACCATAAGAACTGTGGACGGTTGACAGAGAGAAGTCGCGAAAAATAAATTGGGTTTTTCGTAATCGTGCCTTGGTTGTCCAAGCATTTTTCGTAATGTCGTGAGCGGAGCATTTCCACGAGGCATCTCCTGTGCTTCTATACAAATAACTGCTATGTCGTTTGTAGGAACTACATAAGACGGGGCTGTCACTACTATAAAGCGGGAATGACAACGGGTTGCGTATGCGTGACATGTAGAGGGAAGGTTGTAGAGGGTTGGGTATTCGCGACGAGCACGCAAATTTTCTCCGCCCTAACACACGCGCGACAGCTATCACCCTTGAGAGCGCATGAGGTGAGGCTTTAACACGATAAAAAAATATAAACGCCGAGTGAGCGTGCACATATTCGCGAGTCGTAAACATTATTTCGTGAAGGTCGCGCTCGGATATACTGCCTACTATTGCCGGTCGCCCTGGTGGTTCAACTGGTTAACCTCGAATTCTACGTGTGTTTGAGTCCTGGGTCAGAGCCCCAGGTGCGTCGGACATTAGTTTTTGTTTCGCAAAAAAAAAAACAAAAAAAACATTTTGAGAGCGCCTTGCAGCGTGGGTTGGCACAATTCGATGCCAGTCGACGAGGGAAGAAAAGGCTGAAATATTCTCGCGATAAAAATGAAAGAACATACCGTAGCGGGAGGGGGGGCAAATAACCTGCTATGTGACCCCGGATCTATGTCACGAGTTGGAAGAAGAGAGAGAAGAAGATGGGCGAAGATAATAAATGGGTTGAGCGAAACAATAAAAAATAAAAGAATAACTGCAGACTAAAAAACGCCTTCAACACTCCTCCGCATGTATCATACTAGGACACGTAGGTCGTACTTCAATGTCGATGGGGACGTAATCTTACGTTCACACCTTGATTGAATGAAGAACCACACCGCCCAGCTGGCATGTTGACAGAAAAAAGGTTCGGTGTCGACCATTCCACCAGGATGGAACACGGCCCACAGCGAGATCGAGAATGAAAAAAACGGCTTTTGGTTAGGTCTGAGCTTTACAGAGAGATAACAGGGGCTCATCTAAGCCAGTCACGGTCGAAGGTGACCGGAATATGCGGTACTGTCCTTTGCCTGTATCAAGTTCGAAGCGACACATACGAGCCCAAAGTACAACCGACGGCATACCGAACGGATTGGTTTCAAAACCGAAAAAGGTTTTTCATAACAAATTGTGATAGACGAGTTAACTGGCCGAACGCTCCTGTTTTGATGGCATCCAGCCTTCGAAGCGTAAACATCGCCTCTGGCCTCTGAAAACTATTGACAACAAACGTGTTCGACACGCACATGGAAACCGTCGCCATTCGGACAGTTGGTTCCTCGAAGAGGTCCAAGACGCCGGCTGCAGCATCTTGTCCGTCATCTCTTGTTTTGTTGATCGATGCCGGCTCAATTTTGAGTCTGACACGATTTTCTTCAGTGGTCAGCTGGGACAACTTCACGCCCAGCACGTTGGTTGCTCCGTTCACCCTCGCAACCTCCTCAAGAACCTGTGTTGCGGGACTAAGGGGAATTCGACCTTAGTTAAAGTACCCTATCACTACATTGAAAGATGTCAGCGCTCGGACGACTCTGCGTAGCATCTCTGATGATGTTCACAACATGAACTAAACTGGTGGAAACATGAATTCCGACACAAACTAGGGGTTCGATCGAGCGCACGGTACTTGTTTCTACGCACGTCGCACCTGAACGCCTTCGTTGTGCCTTGCCACCAAGCGTAAAAAACGCGGACTTTCCGGTAGGAAAAAAAAAATAGCGACCATACCAACAGCACCGGGCACGATGGAGAGTCCCAGCACAGACCTCCACATAACATCTTCTCTCCTGGTCACGTGTAACAATGTAGGTGAATATTGTCATGGAAACGATAGCTTGGAAATCCGACTTAACATGTGATACAGTTCGCCTTTGTGCTACAAGCCAAGCTTGGATTTGCTTGCTGTTGGGAAGTGGGCTTGAAATCGACAGTAGTGTTCACCCAATCAACATGAACAGTAATCATGAGCGTTCATGACCTTAACAGAGGTGTTGTTTATTCTGACTAGAGCACGGGGCCCATACATTCCATTGTGCGGAGTACGCTAGACCCTACCTTGGCAAACAGGTGACACCCTGGCTCTACGGCAGTTCGAATAGTCTTTGACGAATTACCGTACCCTTCGACAAACATTTCGCATTTTGACCTAAGGTTTGTCAGGCGGACTGGGCCTCCAAAGCAACTGAACTCGAAGTACGTTAGCGGTTTTCCCAAACAACATATATACCAAACCTGGGCATCAGGAGTGTTCACCCGATCGGGCTTTGAGCTTTCGCAAATAAACATTTTCCAGGCGTGAGAGGACTAGAGGGCCTCAAGTGGGGGCTCGGGGGCAAACTTTCATCCCTCCTGCACCGTAGCACACGCCCCAACTCATGCCATCGAAAGGGCTGTACCGGATATTCGAATCAACTTCTCTCACTCACCCAGATCCGAGAGCCTTGCTTAAGACCAATCCAAGCAGGGACACCAGCATCACGCTAAGAGCCCAAAATATGCCGACCATCTGACACAGCTTTGCCGCACGGTTGGTGGTTGGCAGGAACTCTGCGAGGAGCACGTTTGTTACGGGGAGGTTGCCTCCAATGCCGAAACCCACAAACGTGCGGCACACGATCAACATCCCGATCGAGGAGGACAAGGCCGAGGTGAACCCCGCGAGGACGATGGTAGCGAGCGAGAGGAAGCTGGCGATGCGACGGCCACGCGTGTCGGCGAGGGAGGACCACAATATGGCCCCGAAAATCATTCCTTCGATTCCAATACGAAGGATGGAGGACGGCGTAAATACGGGGCGGGGGCGGGGCGGAGGGGAGAAGAAGTGGGACTTCGAGTGACATGTGCGTAAGCGACTGGTCTTATGGCTCTGAAACTAGTTGTTGCAGTCACAAGTAACATTCAGGAGATGTTCCATTCAATGATACTGAATCTGACGACAAACCGCACTCGCACAAACCAAACCATGCGCCTTGGTGCCTTGTGCATTCACGAATAATCCGTCGTGTGAAAGCCGAGGCTGCGGGAGCACGGCGTGTGAGGTCGATGCAAAACTACAATCTGGACCGTTGAATAGTTACGATCTGCAGTTTTCGCATAAATCTTGACGCCACTTGTAGCGGTAAACGTCTCCTTTCCACATTTTGTTTCGTTTTACTTTGGCGTCGTGCGAGAATCATCTCGCCTCATCCTAGCCTGGACCTCATGTAAATGGTCAATTCACATTTTGTGCACCACAATAATGGGGCGTGAACGTTGTAAGCACAATACGACATACCAGGTACTAGCGTTGCTGTTGTCCCAATTTTATATTGACGGGAAGCAGTTGTTGACTGCCGTATTGTTTGTCATTTGAATGCTGGTAGGCTTGCGGTCTGTCTCTCGGTATGTCTGACTGTCAAACAAGTATCGAGATCCCGCGCTTTACAATAGGAATACAACCATTGGTTCCCGACAAGACGGCTTGCGAGGTCTAGGTTTTGCGGGACAGGACCACACCTCAATCAGCCGCGTTTTGTGACATACGGCGAGGAAACTGACGGGGTTACACCACTATTGTACCCAGCAAAACTATTGGCCCGCCATGGTAAAGTGAACAACGAACTATTCTCACTTCCCACGTGCATCAGTACCAACCCGAGCTCCGTCATCTGCAAAGCTGGCCCTTTGTGCGAAGACTATTTCGAGCAAATCCGCTAGAATGCTGGACATATCTAGCGCATTGCGACGTGCGAGGAAATACACACAAAAAAGTTATTTCAAAAGTGATAGCACGCCAGCCCTAACGAGTGGTCGTATCCATTGGTACTTGCTGCTTGCTGATGAAGTACACAACTCTCACGGAGTATACCAGAAAAGTATAGTAATTCCGAGGGCAGAGGTAATGCAATACCGGACGGCCCAGCCTTCTTCTGGTGGGCTACCATTGCAGTTGCAACTTTGGGGGTAGGGTAAGTTGGCAGTCGTTAGGGTGCTTCGCTAGTGCCGCATGTTATATGAATGCTTCTAGGCCAAGGAGAAAATTTCAAGATCCAAACAAAAGCGTCAACCCTCGCGCGCGTCTGAAAAAATAGCATCCAGCGCGTTTGCACCTCAAACCCTGACAACAACTGTAGCAGGCTCCCCTTGATTATGCCCTGTCGCGGACGCTATGGAATATCGTCCGCGAACTCCACTCTATGAATTGTAAGCTTTGCTCGATGCTATCGGGGTGAACGAACAGCCTCAAGCATCGTTTGACGTGGCTTTTAGAGGTTGCAGGTCTCCACGAACATGTTTTTGGATTGAGCGAAAATTAAGGCTCAGCCTTAGTTTGCAGGGGGCATCGAAGCGGGTTGCCCATGGTCGGTGATTGTACTCATGTGCCAATATGGTAATCGCAGAATGCAGCCTATGTTGGGGTGCCAACCTTCTCGAGCGGACGTCTTTCTCTCCCGCGGTCGATTGGTAATGTGTTGTCGGCTCATTTCCTTGAGCCAGGATTTCTCTCTAAACGTCTGTTTTGGCCTACCGTCCACAATCGCGCTTGCTCTGACCGTATCCAACATTGCACACGAAGGTAGCGATAGGTTCACACTCCATAGTCATGCTTAATATATGGCCATGACATATGTTAACGTACCGGATGCCCAAACAAATTCGAAACACTTTAGCTCAAAGGCATCGAGATCCACGTGCGACCCTTGGTGTATGTCTCGTACGGTTGTAGGCAGTGCCAGGCGGGAGCATATAATGCGCTGGGTTACTCTGATGTGGTGACTTATTTGTTTTGGGTTGCAAGGTCCTGGGAACACGTTAGGATAGCATGCATACAAGAGACGTAGTCATACGACTCTAACAGCATTTCTTGAAACGAGTATTGCATTACTAAGGGTGTACCTGTCCCGGTGTGATTGGTCCAGTGCGTCCAGAGGTTTCGACAGCAAAAAAAAAAAATAGCAACACACTACCAGCCAATCAATGTAGTCATTGTTTCTTTCGTGGGCTAGATATCTACCTGGGGCTCGTTTCAGAGTTCAATCTTTCCTTGAGATACGTGTTTCCATCTTTACCGAAACAAGTGCCGCACTTTAGTTTGAAGCATCTACAAGCATCATACGCCAACGCCAGTACACGTCACTCGTATTCCACACACAAGTACCAGGGGTTGTTGTTCTGTCATTTCGTCGATCCTATCCATCGTTTTATGCGTGTCCCGAAGAAAAACATGAGTATCAGCTAGGTTAAAATCCTTCTTCTCCGTGCGTTTCCGTGCTCCAGTTGTTTGACGAAGCCAACCGTTGCCGAGATCTTTATCTGCTCTACGTTTGCCAAGGTGGCTGCCGTCTGACTCATCCTCCAGATAACTCGCTATAGCCCTAAATACGTTCATCCCGGCCGGTATTCACGGGCCTCGAGAGAGGCTCCTCTTCGTGATTTCTACCTCATGTCTCGGCGCAGTAGGATTGTCATTTTATGCATATCACGAATTATTGATATGACATCAAGGGCGTCGACCGGTAAGTGTACTTAAACGCCTATTCGGGATAAAGGGAAGACCAATGTGCATGGCTTCACCTTAAACGCCTTCACCACAGAGATCCACCATACTATTTCTGAGGTTTCTATGTCTCGCGCGAGGTGAAAAGCCGAATTGAACGGGAAGAAAAATATGAACACGTTGTGTCCAACAATGCGGAGCACACATTACCGACCCATCCTGCGACTGGCGCCCGGCCAGGACTCCGTGATCGTTGAGAAAGCTTATTGACGTAAATATGATACCAATGTCGTACAACGCCTCGTCTGAGAAGTTCTGTAAGGTATCGGGCGCGCTCTGCCAAATAAAAACAAGCAATCATAAACGGAGAAAGTAGCCCGCAGCTAGTAGTATCGCACGTTAGGGCTGCTTGTCGAACCATCGGCAGAGGTGACAAAGGATACTGCATTTCAAGGGCCTGGGGTAAACCCTGTTCCACCCAGACACAGGCCCAATTACGATACGCCCCTGGGAAATGATTAGCTCGAAACATCCCATCGACAAGTGTATTTAGTGGAGCTATACACCCCCGCGTTAGGGACGACAACAAAACTGGGCGATAGTTTATCACATGGTTCCGGTTGCGCACTTACCGGCAAAACTGGCCCCGCTGACAATGCCTTTGGTGAGGCTGCCCAAATCGAAGGTGTCCGCGATATCGTCGATCACGAAGGCAATGTTCAGGGCCCCCATCCCAGAGCACATCCAGCACTGTTGGGTTTGGTTGAGGCGGAAACAACACAGCAACAGCGGTAGTGACACATTCGGCCACGAGATTAGGAACCAAGTTTTCTGTTTTGCGGACATATTGTTGAGGGCAGTACATGTATCGGAGTATCCCGTTTCTTAATACCAGAGCCACAGTCGCGTTCATCGGCGTCAAGAGCTGTTGAACTATGCCTCGTACAATTTTCCCTGCTTGGCGGGTTGAGTCCGCCTGCGAACTGAAACCATACCTACTCTTTTCGGTTTGATTGATAGTAATATTTAGCTTGGGAACGGGTTGGCGTCGGGTTGAAGCGAAATTACGGGTGGGATTTGGGGTTGTTGGTTCTGGGTAAGGGTGCAGCTACATGGCGTGTATTGGGATGGGTGACCCAACACGCAATATAGAGCTGCCACGTGCGTAAACACACCAATAAAGGAACCATAGCGCCGAAAGAACAATACACTCGATTCATGACCCCTACCGTCCTTTACGACGTTCGTACACAAGCGCAGTCTTTTCGTTTAGGGGGGTGGTCTCGGTCCTTTCGTGGTTTCCGGATATTTGAATAAATCATCATTTCCCGTCAAATTCTTAACTTTGGGCCCTCCCGGCAGAAGTAGGGGCGTTATTCGGTATCGCCCCCTGCCTCCGAACCTGAATAATATCTATACAACACTGAACCCAGGGGACGGTAGGAAGATTTCCCTCCTCTGTTTGATACAAGGCCCGCCACCATACTCAAATCCGACTGGGAAGCGGCTTCCGCCGAGCTCCAGGCTACCGATGCGTCAGGCTGCCTAGATGCGGCACTAACGCGGCAGCGAGAAGAAAACACGTTCTGTGAGGTCGGTCGAACGTGGGCAAGCAGGTCCTAAAGAGGTTTTGGGATCGGTAGGCTTGGGTCGATGAGCACTGCCTGACCAAGGTCGACTATTAATAGCGACTTTGACGACAGCTCGGCTCTTGACGCCGTACTCACCTGATAATAGGCTCTCGGAAGATAGTCATGTACAACGAACGCAAGTTCTTTCACTTTATGCAAAGGAGGATAACACAATACAGTAACCACATCACCGATAAACTAATTTTGTTCACAAAAATAGCACCAGGTGATGTTTTCCAGGCGCATGGCATATCTCGTACGTAGGGAGGCAGTGCCGAAGATGCTGCGGGAGTACAAAATTCGCTCCCAAGATAGGGGAGTAATTTGCTGCGCCTCGAAAGAAGCAGGAACTTGCTAAAAAGTTCAACATCATTACAAAATTGCATCAGCTATACTACAACTCGAAATATGTTCTTTTTTGGAAATCCCTCACTACATTTTGAGTCGTATGTAGAGGCTATTGAAAACCCTACAAACCGCGTGTACTTTGCGACGCATCGCTGAGGGTGTTAGCGTCCCCACCAGATATTACCGTGAGATCCAATAATATATGCGAGTCTATCACACAGATGTTTTACCCGCCTTGTTCTTGCGGGGCGGACCAGGGCAATTATTCCTGCACCATTGTTTTTTTGTTCCACGTTTGTAGTCAAAAACCTTTTTTTTTTTCAAGGATTTTATGCTACCTCAGGTGTAGATGGCGCTTTGTTCGACCTAGATTACACGCCCCAGGAGCCCTGCCATGTGCGTGGCTGCCATCAAACCTAGTTTCGGCTCAAATTGCTTCAGGGTGTACCTGGCTTTGTCTGCTCCACTCTGTCTAGCCTTCAATTTTTTTATCATATTTTGACAGAAGGCCATAGTACATATAGTACGTACACTGTTTTTTTCTTTGTATGCGTCTTAGCGTCTGCGGTTTTGCGGTTGCATAATCGTTGTGTATAGACCGAACTATCAGACGCTCTTACGTACGTACGTATCTATGCATACATACGTCAGCTTAAAGAGTTAATTTTACGTATATACAAAACAAACTTGATACAGACATGGCGTGATCTCACTTTTTTCCAGTGATGGTAGTTACGAGAGATTAAAACCATTACGAACGTGTAATTCATTTAAATCAGCAATTTTGAATACGGGCGGCATATATTGCCAATAAAACAGGAACATAAATAAAGAATCCCAAGTTTGAGTGCCACGCCATCCTTTCTTTGTTGGCTGCGATCGTTTCTTGGCACGTCTTTCATTTGACGGTGGTGCCTGAGTGTTTTCCGGAGCCCATCACGATGTCAGCATTCGCGCGAGCAAACCGTCGTGACCGCCTACATCCCCTTTCTGGTGTTTGAGCCACGAGCGACACCCACGAGCGCTCGCTCCAAGCAGTTAATAACGTTGCCGGTGTGTAGTGTGCTGTGTTTAGTGTGTTGTGAGCAGTGTGTTGCGTGCTGTGTGTCGTGGTTGTGCTCTGTGCGGGGGCTTTTCCTATCGATACAGGGGGGGTTGGGCGACACCCGGTCATCAAGCTGCAATATTGCGGCGAGAAAACGAAAACACGGGCGGCTCATTCTGAAGACCAGAAACTACGTGTACTCCAGTCACTACTAACTTTGTTTTTTATGGGGGGGGGGGTTTAGGACAACATACCAGAAAACAGCATTTTAACCTTTGACCGAAAACATCTTCGCCTCGACTTGCTTCGAATGATACCAAAACACTGCGTTTTGGTGGTGAAACGCTCGGCCCTACACTCTTCACAGCGCACCCTTTGCCTACATAAATTGGCTGATAGATACGTCTCCTGATATCGTTTGAGCAGGATGTGTTTTATCCTCCCTCCGCTTACCCTGGTGTTCATATTCGTAATACTCAGATGTTTCATATTGATAGAGCTCTCTCAACACGGCAGTATTTACACGTCTAAAGATTGGACGCAAACATGAGAACAGCGTTTGTGTCCATGTCCGATAGATCGATACGCTGTTCTTTGCCTATGAGTAATCATCCTCGAGATGACGCCACCAGACCTTCCTTCAGCCTAGATGACATTGATGCGAAAACAGAGTTGGACAACATCTGGTCACGGCAAGGGTGACACGAATCGGTTGTAGACCTCGGAACATGCACGCAAGGAAGGACACCTGTCAAGGTCATTCCTGAAAGAGCCCACCGGACTATAAATATATGTCTGGTTGATAAAGGTCTGCAGGATGCACTCTGTTGACCCTAATCCTCAAGATGTAAAAAATTAGCTCGAGAATCGTCTCGATCAGCGATTTAGCTATCTGGGAGAAGGGATCCTCAGGGGTGTTTTTGACTTGAAAGTTGCGTAATCTGAATTTTAAGATCGTTGTCCGCAATCCAAAAGTTTCCCGGTACGATGCAAATGCGTCGCAGCCGCGTTTTTATGTGCAGTTTTGGCCCGTTTGGGTTGTTGAGGTTAGGGGTCAGGGGTGGGGTTAGAGTTAGGGTTATGTGTTGAGTCTTACTTGGTAGGTCTTAGCCCGTACGTTGATCCCAACAGGAACCAAAATGTCTGAATAGGCCTACAAACCTAAAAAAATATCCTTTGTCCTAGATGTGATGGGACCTCCGATCAGGTCCGATCATTCTGCTCCGCTAACGTCGGCCTTAACGAGTGACGAGGTGACGACAGCTGCATGCGACCGTCGGTTCGCGACCTCTGCACGGTGATCTCTCCACGGCTTCATCAGCTAACCACGAGCATCGGCTTTACACTATATATACGGGTAAAGGAAAAAATATACAATTCATTGTTTTGGAGGCCGCACACGTTTAATGTTCAGTCGCAGTTTGTTTATTCGAAGGATTTCCTGGAAAACACCGCTTTCACGCGTGACCACAAGCGCAGATACGACCATTTGTAGTTATATCTTTCGAATTGGGTTGTTGTTATTCATTTTCACTGGGACATGGGACGGAGTTTTCCACTGTTCGGCATGCAACCGACGTCACGGACGGTTTTCCATGTTCATACCGACATCCTGTGATTCGTGTCATAGCCCCTATCACTCCATGTAATAGTCCTATTACTCCCTCTCTTGGGCCCCTTCGACTGGGGCCTACTGTGCGGTCTCCGACGACCGAGTACCCCAAATGGTCTTCGACCATTCCAACTCCTGAAAGTATCGTTCAGATTAACAGAATGTTGTTACTTCGTAGCAACTCCTTTCCTCCACCTTCGAAAGAAAAGTGGCGGGTGGGCGGGAGAAACCACGGAAACTCTAGAATATTAATCTTCAGATATTTTTTTCGGCAAGGGTTTGCTTTTGATGACGTAGTTCAATAGTCAGCTGAGGTCGCGCGCCTCCCGTTTGAGATTGCTGTGCTTGTCAAACTGTGTGAGAATGATCTCGTGTGCGAGCTCTCTTCTATGTTTACCAGGTATTCCAATCTTGGACTCATATCAATTACGTCGTAACTTTTTGACGTCAGCAAAACCTGCTCAGGATGCATTTCGTTTCGGCTAGGCCCTGACCTCCTCAGGGATATACATGTAGCAGGTGTTGCTTTTTGCTCATCAATCATACAATATTTCAACCGCTAACTTCGCAATTCGCCCGTTCACAACAAAACACGGATTGTTTCTTGATCTGTTCCAGAGTCTCCTCACAAGCCTTCCCTTTGTTGTTATATCTTTCGAATTGGGTTGTTGTTTTTCACGGGAGGGAGTTTTCCATTGTTCGGCATACAACCGACGTCACGGACGGTTTTCCATGTCCATACCAACACCCTGTTACTCCGTGTAACAGCCCTATCACTCGGTGTAATAGCCCCGATCACTGCATGTAATAGTCCCAATCCTCCCTCCCTTAAACCCCCTCGACTGGGGCCTACTGCCCGGTCTCGGACGACCGAGTACCCCCAATGGTCTTCGACCATTCTAACTCTCTCAAATCCGACGTCGTTCATTACTTTAAAGCTTTATTCAGACCGTATCCTGGCCGGGTTGTCTATGAGACCCCCTCCTGTGTCGGCCAGTTTCCGCGACACCCGACGGACGTCCTCTCTATTGTTATGCGTATATATCTTGTACGCCCCCGAATCTTCCTTCCTTCTGAATCACCCTCTCCGACACGCTTCCTCCCGCTACGAGCGTCGGCCTGATACGGAGCGAATGTAATGTAAACTCGTCGAGGTTCCACCCTGACTCCGTGAAGATCTCTCTGAACCCTTCGGTTGCTTAGCCGTATCATCACGTTACGACTTTTCCCTAGCTACGGTACGAGGAAAGGATTGCGTGTTCGGCAGGCATGGAGTGCCACCACATCAGTTCCACCATACCGCGACGGCAGCCCCGTCCGACTGCAGCCCCGACCGCGTGCTCTGCACTTGTGTCCGTCTTCTCCTTACTACACTACCCTCCCCTGCTTGGTTCCTTTTGTGCCCACGAAATTGGGCATCTACCCAGTCGGCCTGTCGCCAGTGTAAATACGACAGCTCTGCTAGCACCGGCATAGAAACACCATGTCGCCCCGTGATGAAGAGTGGGTCGGCTGCACCCCGCCCCCGTCCTCGGCCCACACTTCGTCGGAACGGGTTACATATAAAAATAAAAAGAAATACTCATAGCAAAACAAAACCATAACACCCGACCCCCGGTTCCCCCCGAGCGTATGCGATGCTCCCCCGTGAGCAGCATGTCCCATGACACTACATCTCGCACCCGACGGGCGGCAACCACGTCGGCGTGCTCCCGAGCTATTCCTTTCGATGCGTGTTTGGCTGATGGTGACTGCGTGGGGAGTTACAACCTGTACCCTCACCGGCGAATAATATATAAACCCCGGTATATATATATATATATATATATATATATTGCACTCCGGAAATATATTACTCGCGATCGTTCTCGCTTGATTACCCTGCGAAGCGCTACACCAAACGACAAAGTCGATTGCGAACCAGTTGTCTTAGGCAGTCGCGTTTCCCTCAGGTATTAGTCCCTCCCCATTAGCCTGCGAAACCTGGACCAAGACGCGAACCTGACGCGTAAGTCTGTTCAGACGATACCGCAACTGCGTTTCGGAGGTACGAAGTACTGGAGGCCAATACCCCAAAACAAAACGCGTCCCCGGCGAATCCCAGCCTCTGTACCTGCCAGTTAATATCGTGTCCGAATTCGCGGAAGAAAAACATTGATGGACGCGCGGTGCCATCGCGATATACCAGCAGCTAACGTGGTGGCTATTCCAGCGACATACTTGGTGCGAAACGACCAACCTGAATTCATTTCTAGACACCCCAACATGCGCATCAACGCCCCCGATCGAGGCTCCGTGCCCCCCTTACAGAATATTCCAGTAAATGGTCGACATGTTGCCCCCTTTTAGGTACCATACTGTTTCCCCCCCCGTAATGCGGTCGCGTACCGGCGGGTCCGAAAAATGGCCACGCCGTGATTACCATACTCAACAGTTCCAACCCGTTGATGGACAAGTCTTTATGATCCCGCTTGTGCACTCTCTGGCGTTCTTGCACCTCGCCTTCCAAATCCATCTGCCACCGCCGCCCTGATTCCGAACAGTACCCGTCCATGGCGGTGCTGGGGGCGTCGGATACCAGTTTGTGCAGCTGAAGATTAAAACTGTGTAAGGAAACACCGAGACTTTCCCCTGCTGAGCCGCGCGCGCGGTCGATAAGGAACGCCCAAAACGCGACGTCCGCATAAACTCCGGAGTAAGGGCAACACGCCTCGTTGGCGAGCTTCCTGACGCTCTGTATTTTACTTGTCCAGTGTCCGATTGGTTCAATCCCACGGCTAGCAGCATTCGACGCATGATATTCCTCCCCGGCCGCACTACTCCGCACACGTGCAGCAATTTCCCAAAAATCGTCCGAACTTCGGATTCGATTGCGACGATGCGTTCTGCCGGCCAAGCGGCGAGAAGATTGTGGAGCTGTGTGAGTTTCTCCGCCGGTGGTCATTGCGACCGTGTCTATCTTCCAACCGGAAAACGACCAACCCCGTGTTCTACGACGGAATCATACTAGACGACAGCAGCAGGGGGGCGGGTCACCCCGGTGTTGCTTGTTGTTTGTAGCGTAGCGCCGTCGTTGCTCCCTTTCCTCCTTCAAGGCGAGTCGGTACCCCGTGTACTGCAATCTGTGCTATGTGGTTTTACCTGTGGAAATCCAAGTTAGGGGAAGCGTTGTTCAATTGGTGTCATACATTCAAACCGTCTCCCTTTTTCTTCGCAGAAACCTAATTCCCGCCTGGGCCATGTTACCGAAAATGAATGCGTTCGACCTTCCCGCTACCGGCCCGTGTCGTGGAAAGATCCTGGACTACGGCTAGACACTTGTCCCCACCTGACACACATCCCGATGCCGACCCCGGCCGAGCAAGCTGAGTCAACCAAGTGTTGGTGTCCCGGAGTTGGCACCGCGGGCAGACGGGGCCCGCAACGCTTTTCGTCGTTTTATGTCTCCGGTGCCTTCCTCCACCTGTCTTGGGCCTGCTCAGCTCCGCCGGCCCGTGCCCTCGCGCTCGAGCTGCAACCTCCTGCGCGCTTGATCTTGGCGCGGTCCACCTCGGTTTTGCGCCCGGAACTGCTTCCCTCGCCGCTACTCTCGCGCCACGTCTTGCTTGCTGCCGTAGTCGTGCCCCCGCGGCGACGCCCATCCAAAACTAGGGCAACTCGGCCCGCGTCTTTGCCCGCTTGACCGATGGTGCGGGAGATCGACCTTGAGCACTGGCACGCTCAGCCTTTACATTTTTGAGCCCTCTCGCGTTGATGTAGCGAAGAAGCGCCTCCCAAATCGGGACCCGGACAGAGGGAAGCTGCTCGATGCCTGGTGGTGAAGTCCACTTTCCCCCGGCCGACACGAATTAATTTAACAGCGGATGTCCACCCCAATATATCTTTGTTGATGAGTTTCTCAATGCGCTTCTTGTTCGACGGAATCCGAATCGCATTGAGGCATTGTTGCTCATGTTTCTTCACAGCTTCAACGCCCATTTTGAAGCCTTCGTTACGGACCTCCACGCGCGCCATGCTCTCTACCGATTCGGCGCTCTTTTCTTTGCCTTTGATAACCACGCCGACGAGGATATCCATCTGCTCTCGCACGTTCAAGTATTTCGACCGGTCCCCGGGCTCGCCGTGTGGCATGTAGTCCGATACGTCGAATGCCGCAAATTGCGTGACCTAGAAGGTAACCGCGGGGGTGACCAGGGCTACGTTAGCCAATACATCTCGCAGCTCCTCCTGTTTCATCTGCCAAACCCAACGGTATTACGCCCTAAATTCTTCAAATGCTCCGAGCGCTTGATATCTTCCAGGTCACGATGTTTTCCTTAAACTTTATCTTGGCTTCCTGCCCCCAGAAGACAGACTCTCCCGTCCCTGCGTCCTCGCCAGTTTCATCCTCGTCGTGTTCCCCGGCCTGTCCTTCGGCGATGAAGTCTCTCGTTTCCATCATCATGGCGCCCTACTGGGATACCGTGTCGTTCAATCGCGAGATGTCGGACGGCTTCGCTTCCGCTGCCGCGCGTGCCACCCGACGTTCTTATGATTTCGACCGCTCGTGCTGCCCCAGCATGCCCGGTGCTGGTTCGGTACCCGGTGAATTGATATCCTTTGAAGCGATATCCAAAACATCATCCCCGCCTGAACCGCTTCCCCCCTCAATCGACTTCCGCAACGTTGGTCCCCCCTGAAGCACTTCTCTCAAAACCGAACATCTGTAAGTCTCGCCGATCCTTGGGGTTAGATAGTCTGCGACTTTATCTCGCAAAGGCAAGATATGGCGTTCGGCGACGAGAGGATTCAATAACTGAGCGGTTCCAATATTACTGCATGTGTGGTTCGCTCAACCGACTCTCGTGTTTGTATCGCTTGCGTAAGACCACATCTATACCTCATGGATTTACACCTCGTCGCAGCTTCCCTAATACCATTCTGAATGGTCAACTCGCTAATCTGTGAGAGACGCTTCGCCTTTCCAGAGTCAACTCTCTGAAAATCCGGCGATATCCTGGTATGTATCTCGTCTTTGATATCTCACCCCCCCCTCCGGCATTGCCCTCATCAGATGTCGTGGATTTTGAATTTCGAGCTGGATCTGTCTTTGATAATCTTTGCGTAATTGTGACTGCGTACAACGGTCCCATACATACTTGATGGTTAGCTCTCTACATACCTTATGGGTAGCTCTCTTGACCTGCTCTGTCTTGTTATCACCCAAATTGAGACCAATCCTGCCTCGTGGAAATTCCTCTCACCGAACGTTCCATGATAACGTTGTTATCGCCCGGCTAATAGAAACCAGTCGTGCCTCGTGAACTTACCTCTCACCGACTTTTCTATATTAACATTCACAATGAATCCGAATGGTTCACATTCCGTTTGTGATTTTGGATGAATGTATGCAATATGCTTCGCTTTCCGTTAGCCTAACTCTCTGGGATTCCGACGCTTGATTTTATCGCTCGTCTTGAGACCAATCATGCCTCGTGGAATTATCGCTCACCGAACATTTCAAAATAGCATTGTTATCGCCCAGATTGAGACTAGTCATGCCGCCTGAAATCACCTCTCACTGAACTATATTCAACAACATTCCGAATGATTCACTTTCCGTTGGTGACTCTGGGTGAATCCATGTATTCTGCCTCGCTGTTTCATTAGCTCAACTCTCTGGGATTCACATGATGTTATTACTCGGCTTGAGACCGGTCATGCCTCGTGGAATTAGTTGTCACCTAGCTTTCCAAAAAACATTCCGAATGACTCACATTCCCTTTGTAAATCTGGGTGAATCTTGTGCATTATGCCTCGCTTGTCCGTAGCCGAACTCGCTGGGATTCACTTGATGTTATCACATGGCTTGAGACCAGTCATGCCTCGTGGAAATACATCTCACCGAGCTTTCCAAAATAACATTCCGAATTAATCACATTCCGTTTGTGAATCTGGGTGAATCTATGCATTATGCGTCGCTTTCCCATACTGTACGACGAAGCCTTTTTAAGATTTCGACTCTCGATGATATCACCCGGCTTGCGACCAGTCATGCCTCGTGGTTTGCATAATAGCATTCCAAATTATTCCGAATGATTCACATTCCGTTTGTGAATCTGGGTGAATCTTATGTATTATGCATTGCTTTCCCTTAGCCTAACTTTCTGGGATTCCGACACTTGATGTTACTACTCGGCTTGAGACAAGACATGCCTCGTGGGATTACCTCTTACCGAACTTTCCATAATACCATTGCGAATGATTCACATTCCTTTTTGTGAATCTGGGTGAATCTATGCTTTATGCATCGCCTTCCCTTAGCCTAGCTCTCTGGGGTTCCTACGATACACTATTTTTTATCTTGTTCTCGGCGTGCCTCCTAGTCATATCGCTTGTCCTGGCTGTGTTTTCTGAGTAATATGTACCTCGCACAAGTACTCAAAGAAATCATGCTCAACAAACCCAGATAATATCAGTGTATGACCTCCCGTATTAGACTCTCCTGCGACGAAACAGCCGAAATACATCGTACACACGGACTCCACCTTGGTGTGCTTTCTTGTATGGTTATCGGTCAAAGCGAAACATGACGGCTGTATCTTACGGGCGGTGCGTACTTGCTCGTCGAGGAACACACTCATTAGTGAACATTGAGTAGTCCGTTCGTTGGACATCATATTGCGCGCTGGCACCACTAGTTGTACCTGGTACCTGATACCTGGTACGTATTACCGTGGCCTATTACGGGGGACCATAGTTAACAGGACCTATGGTACACATAAAAACCTATATGTTTAAGCATTTTGACTAACAATATTTGGTCCTGTTAACTATGGCCCCCCGTAATAGTCTTGTATGCAGGTTATCTCTGTGCCTATTTACGGCCACATACTGACGAACTTTCATGTATTTAATATGTACCCCTGGCATATGGTAGTACCGGTCAATCACTTCATGTACGACATACGCCCGACTCATTGATCACTTGCCCGAGCAAGTGTTCGACAACATGTTGAGCCGGCACATCCGACTAAATTCGTCACGCACGCAACTCCTGTTGGTTACATGATATGCTACCAGCGGTGTGTGTTTGTCGTTGCAACATCAGCGCCGGCCGTAACTACGATGCGCGAGAGTATGTCAACCGGACCTGATCCTCAAGAATATCAAGGGCATCAAGTGAGGTGGAGATAGCCACCCAGGGAAGCCATCTTCCCGAGGATAGAGTACAAAATGTCCCTGGCATTCGTAGTACCTGTCGATTTTATCGGTATTATTTATATATACGCTCGACCCATCGATCTCTTGCCCACCCGTACCACGTCCGACCAACTTCAGCATTAACCCAACTCCTGTTGGAGACAGACGTAATAATGTATTACTAATAACAGTGGTTTATATATAAATGACTTCGTCGGTCTCAGCGATAGATATCCAAGCTACAAAGGCCTTCTGTAGACCGTGCCGCCGGTCTTTATATCTCCTTTGAGCGCAGAACTGCCGGTGGTCCACCTGGTTTGACCCCGACCGGACGCGCTAGACATACCAGGTACGCACTATACCTGCTCGACGGGTCCTGCTCCCAAGTCTATGCACGCCGTGCAACTATACCTCTCGGTATGCAGAGTATTTGAACCGCAACGACACAACATTATGTGTTTGTACGTTCCGGGTACGTACCACACGTGTGCACGAATTTAACCAATTTTTGTTTTACAAAAAACTAAAAGAGTACGTCAGCTGTGAGTTCAACCGATCGGCAGATCGATCGATACTCAACTTTGCAAGCTGGGTGAACCGATCGCGCGTTTTCCATTTTTTCCCTAGCGATTGACTACTGGCCGGTTACTCCCCTGAATGCTACCAGGGTCGACGAGACGATAGTACTTGTACCATTTCGTACACTGAAACACCAGATCGACACGCGAAGGTCGGGGTACAAAATAGAATTGAAAGTTGGTTGACAACACAGACGGGCACACCAACACCATGGAAATTGTTCAATATACTCCCTGTAAATGTTGCAGCAGATCTTGACGCACGGACTTTTTGTATACATGTTTATGCATCCGGCGGTCATTGTGCAGCGACCAAGACCCGCCCAGCGATCACTACTACCATTGACATGTCACCGAGGAATTTTACGAGCCGAGCATACCCGGCGTCGACGTATAATAGTTCGTGCGTTATATCTATCATGTATGTATGTGCTTATAAACTTACTGGTTCGCTCATACAGTCAGTATCTTCCTTGCATCGTACAATACCGGCCTGAGTTAGTTCGTTGGGTCAAATTAAGACCTGGTCCCACACTATCAAGTATATTGTTGTTGCTGTTCTCACATTAACTAACAATACAATGCAGTCCGTTGTCGCAGGACATCTCCAATAACTCTGGAGTGGAAGAAATACCTCTGTAGTAAAACAGAGGCAAACACAAAAAAACAAGCATAGACATTCCACCACTACGGACACCAGGAAAGCAAAAAGCAGACAAGGAGACAAATACCAAAAAACGAAGATGGAGCAAAACAAGAAAACAATACATATACAAAAGCAGATAGCAAAACGCAAAAAAGGCAAAACTGACAATACTAACAGAGACACAAATATGTACAAACGGGAAAGAAAGAGAGATAAAAAAGAAGGGACAAAAAGGGACAAACACGGGCGGAGGGGAAACTAATACGAAAGGCTGGCCCTGGAGCATACATACACGCAACGTTGCCCAGGTTGCACCATGCTAGTTACTTGGGCCCCAAAGAAGGGAAGGAAAGATGACGATGATGACCATAACCTGGCTTCAATCTGTTGGGCAGACCGCCTCCCCCCCCCGCCCCCATTCCCCCTCGTCTCCCTTTCGCCCCCCCCCCCCCCCCCCCTCCCTGATATTCTGCGCTCGGGCGTTGGCCTCAACGGTTGTCGTCGTGGTTGCATCTATTCAATGCCGTTCCGCCGATGCCTCCTTCTCATCTTTATTGTATTTCTGCATGAAGCCCTCCGCCCCTTCCTCGACACGTTGGAACCATCTGCCGGCGTTCTGTGCTGCCTCGCGCCACCCTTCGAGCTTGATGCCGAGCTCCTCGAGGTCCTCCTCAAAGTACCTCATCCAGTCCTACTCCTGTCCTCCGGAGTAACCCATACCCCCAACCATCTCCCCACAAATCATCCTCTTCAGCAGACGCTCCTCTCCAATGCGTGTCACAAAGCCCGCAAACAAGAGCCTACGTCTGCGTACCGTCGTCTCAACGCTCTCAGATGTTGTCATGAGAAGCGCGCTAGCATAGAATAGAATGTGGTCTTCGCGTTATCGGTTTCGCCAGCCGATGCATCGGAGGAGCATCTTGTGGTGGAATTCCCGTAGCCTGCCGTAATCAGTCTTGCTCGGGCTCCAAGTAACGCAACCGTAGAGCAACGTTTGGATCACCTCGGCTCTCATCATTCGCACCTTCTGGAGTAGGCGCAGACCCAGGCGGTCATAGATTTCCATCTTAGACCGTTCGAAGCATGCCCATGCCCTCTGGAGTCTACGCGTTACGTCGACACTTCTGCCCGTCCAATCTGCGCTGATAGCCCCGCCCAGATACACTAACTCGGTCGTTTGTTTGTACACTTGGTCGGCTGCGGTGACGGTGAACGGCACGTTTCCGTTTCCCCCATCTTTCGTTCGCAGACACATTGTCTCCGTCTTGGACTCCAAGACCGTCAGGCCGAAAGCGTCACATGCAGACACGATCACCGTCAGAACCCTCTCCAAGCCGTTGGGTGATCTTGATACTATGCCCGCATCGTAAGCGTAGGTCATAGCCCACAGTGTCTGGGCCTCTTTATATTTCCCCTGTCCGTCGGCGTGCCCGACCCGTGCCTCCCCCCTCTTCTTTTTCTTCTTCTCCTGCTTTCGTTGGAGTTGAACCAAGCGGTCCGTGATGGCTTTATCAGCAGCGAAACGTTTCTCCGCCACACGCAGAACCGCTGTAAAAAACATGTTGAACAACAATGGCGCGAGTACACACCCTTGCCGTAGGCCCTGTTTCACGTCGAACATATCTGAGCATTCGCCGTCATCCAGCCGCACGCATGCTCGCATGCCGTCGTGGAATTGGCGGAGGACGGTGAGCATTCTAGGTTGCACGGTAAAGCGAGGCAAGACAGCCCACAAGAGGGTTCGGTCGACGGAGCCATAGGCTTTGGTGAGGTCGACAAAGCACATGAACAGCGGAGTGTTCTTCTTACTTGTCAATCCCTGCAAGCGTCGCACCACGAACATCATGTCGACCGTCGATCGTTCGGGCCTAAAGCCACACTGTTCCTCTGGCAGGATTCCTTCCCGTTCGCAGCAGTCGCTGAGTCGGCGCGCGACGACTTTAAGGAGTACTTTGCCGGCATGCGCGAAAAGGGGAATGCCACGATAGTTACCACACTGCGTCCTGTGTTTCCTCTCGTGCAGCACCTTAAGCGTTGCATCTTTCCCTTGCTGCGGCACGACCCTTCCTTCCACATAGCTACGATAACCTCGTAGAAGCTTTCTAAGGTGGCCGAGTCTCCCTCGTCGGCAAGGACCTTCAGAAGTTAAGCTGGGAGACCCTAGGGCCCAACAGCCTTGCGGTTCGCCATCGCCCTGATCGCGTCTTCCACCTCGTATCTAGACGGGACGTCATCCAGCGGACTGCTCGAGAGCCAGACGTTGAGCTCAGCGACAATAGTCGGGTCGAGGGTCGACGACTTGGTCTTTAGCAGCTTATGGAACCACCTTACCCATCGTTCCCGGATGAGGCCTATGTGTCGTAGTAATCTACCTTCCTCGTCCCTGATGTACTGTGAATAGAAAGTCCTCTTTTCTTCCGCATCGATCCCCTTAAGGTGCTTGTTGAACCAAAACTGACCGCCTTCTTGGAAACGCCTTTCGAGGTGACGGACGTATTCCTCGAAGAACTTCTGCACTCCGTCCGTCCTAGCACGTTTAGCTGTTTAGTGGAAATTCCAGAGCTTTTCGCAGATTTTTGTCTTTCGGGTTAGTACGTAGTTGCGTCCTCGCATTTTCCTTCTCCTGCCATCGTGAGTGCACCTCTGTTTTCACCTCTTCTGGCGTACACCAGCCCAGCGGCCCTTGTTTACGCCTGGTATGAGGTCCTAGTCTGGCTGGGGTCGACAGCACGGTCTCCACTAGAGCAGTTGCCTCATCATCGGCACTCCCATTTGTACCAGACCGTGGGGGGGTAAGTTTGGTTATCTCCTTATTGAGGTCCTCTCGGAGATCGAGGTCTACCATCAACCGTTGTAGATCAAAAACTCGTTTTCCGCGGCCTGCTTTCACCCTCCGATTATGGACCTTGAACGATATGGGAGAAGGTATATTTAGGTTGGTAGGCTGTGCGGGTGTTTTGGTTCCTGTTGGGATCAAGGCACGGGCGAAGACCCAACCCAACCCCTGACTCTAACCCTAACCCTAACCCTGACCCTAAACCGCAGCCAAAACGGGCCAAAACTCGCCAAAGACTCGGCTGCGCCGAGTTTGCATCGAACCAGGAAATTTCTCAGTTGCGGATGACGATTCCGAAGTGCAGACCACGCTCCACATTTTTCAAGTGGAAAAATCCTTAAAGATCCCTTATCCCAAACTGCTAAACCTACTCCTCCGATTCGGCGCAAACCGACCCAAGAGGCGAATATTGCAGACCACGAGTTTGTGGTCACATTCATGCCGATCCTCTGGTGACTTCCGTACTGTCATGTTGCAGACCAGGCGTCGAGCAACTTGCCCAGTAAGGATGTAGTCTAGCCTACACTGACCCTTCCCGGAGTTTGGAGATTGGAAAGTGTACGACACTCCGCGAGTAGGTGTGGCAAAGAACGTGTAAGGAAGAGCAAGCCTGTTGTCAGCTGCGAGGAGGAGTAGTCGCTCTCCGTTGTTGTTTAATTCATCGTGCCGGTTTTTACTCATACCTTGCTGCCGGATTATCCGCTCTCTCGCTTGCCGGTGCGAGCATTTGCATCCAAGAGCACAAGTACGTGATCCCGACTTGGGACCCGCGAGACGACTTGGTTAAGTTCGTTCCAGATATGATCATTCTCGCGAACGTGTGCATCCAGTATCGGCGCAGAGCGGACAACAAAAGAAACAACATTCGATTTGCTCTGAAGTTGAATGCGACCGTTCATCAGTCTGGCACTAACGCACTCCACCTCGAGACCATCCTTGCCCACACCTGCCACAATAGACTCACAGACAGCTAGTCTTACACCATGGGTGCCCTTCCTCTCGTATTTGCTGCCGTCTGCCCCAGAGCAAAAAATCGTGTGTCCAGCTGCTGTGAACGTGCTATGCCCGTCTCGCCTAGTCTCTTGAAGACCTACGACATCGCATCCTAGTTCCTGGCATACCTTCATGATGACCTCGCTGTGGCCGATGCCGTTGTTGCCGTTTAAGGCGAGTGCGCGAACGTTGAACGTACCCACGACAAGTTCCCCAGCTCTGTACCCCTAGCCCTAGCATGTGAGCGTAACCTCGGAGCTTCTCTGCGACCTTTACGACCTTGCCTCCTCTTCTTCCGTGCTGCGTGTTTGTTCTCCTCTACCCTCCGCTTTTCCCAGCCGGTGGGTTTCTTTCGTTCGGTATTTTTTTCGCCCGGGCCGGTTCGTGCCGAGGTTCCGACGGCCTGGGTTCAGCAATCCCAACGCGCCTCGACGCCCATCATCTACTAGATGACGCTGAATTGGGTGCTTGCTCACGTGGGTTCTAGCCTCTCTTCTCTATTCTTCGTTGGATACGAGTTCCACGCTTTCCGCGAAGGTGATACGACACGGCTACCGCAGGCAATACTGCCGCGTGGAAGAAATCCGCGAGGAAAGTTTCCGATATATCGCTGGCCATCACGGCCGCCTCGATCATACTCGAACGCTAGTTAGACGCGCAAGCAAGTTCAAGGCCGCGCTTCACTAGGAGCTCTAGGACGTGTTGGGGAAGCCGCAGGCCGGAGCTCCACCCCGGCCAGGGACCAACCGAGGGGGGCATGTCATATTGAAGCGGAGTAAAGGTATATAACCTGGGATAGGTACGTCGCGTGGCTCGATTTACGTTGTGTCATACATAGTGCGCGTTCCCACGGGGTGAGTCTCTGTTACCTAAAGGACGGCGGTGGAAGGCTAGAAAAATTGCGATGCATAATGCAAGACAATCAACACCATGTAAGGACACTCTTACCGAGTGACGCGGGGAATTGTGGTCCCGACCTCCCGGAACTGCCATGCGTAATCCATGACAACTGACACCGTGTAGGGATACTCTCACCAGAACCGAAATCGCAGCGAAGACGGACGTTCCAGGATTTAGAAAGTACGGAAACTCTGGTCGCTTGATATTCATTTTTCCAGGAAGTGTTTGCTCTTGATCACGTAGTTCACTAGTCAGCTACGGTCGCGCGCTTCCCGCTTGAGATTGCTGTGCTTATCGAACTGTGTGAAAATGATCTCGCGTGCGAGCTCTCTTCTTTGTTTCCGAGGTATTCAAATCTTGGACTCATATCAATTACATCGTAACTTTTAGACGTCCGCTCAACCTGCTCAGGCTAAATTTCGTTCCGGCTAGGCCCTGACCTCCTCAGGGATATACATGTAGTACGTGTTGTTTTTCGCCCATCAATCATAGAATATTCCCACCTTGATATTCGTAATTCGTCCGTTCACAACAAAAAACACGGATTGTTTGTCGACCTGTTCCAGAGTCTCCTCACAAGCCTCCCCAATATTTTCCGTACAAAAAGGGAAATATTTTCGGTTTTCGCCTGTACTGCAGGTCCTATTTACTCAGGTCCCCCGATATAGTGGCGCGTGTGTTGTTTCCTTGCTTTTAGTACGTGCCTTTTTTCAAACCCGCAAGTCGCCAGGTATACGTGCTAATGGCCACATGATTTCTATGATGGCCCCTCACCTCTTGAAATTGCCAGATCACAACATATATTATGCAGTCATCAATCCTTCTGGAAGACTCTCTAGGCGAATGAAGCAGGTGACAAATTCTCAGATGAAAATTCGGAGAAACGATCGTTGGAATTTCGTGACCAACTAAAAGGTTAATATTCCAGCTGGGAGTTAAGTGGATACCCAGGGCCACGTCTTTTCGGAAGTTTACCGTTTGATATAACTTACTGGGGGCGTTTGTGTGGCTAGTTGGTCTCGTGTATATATATTCTTGTGTGTGTGTTCTTCACATTAAACCGTTCTTTCTACCCGTCGACATCCAGCACAACCAGTGTCCGTGCCGATTCTTCAATCCTAGAAGAGATACAAGTTCTGTGGTCACAAAGCTACGCCACAGAGATACTACGTTGCCACGTGTGCAGTGTGCACTGCAGTGAGCAATGCAAAGTCATGTCATCATACAAGATACGACAGGCACGACATACGCAATCTATGAAATAGTGAAACGAAAAGAAACAATCAAAGAGAAAACAAAAACCAGGTAGACAAATCGAAAAAGAAAAAGAAGAAAAATGAAACCAAAATCTGAGAGAAACAATCTGTCGTGCCCCCCCCCCCGCAGGCGAGGTGGCCAACACTTAAAAAAGAACGACCTGGAAAAAAGAAGAAATAACAAAAAACACCACTGCTTGTGACAGAGTAAGACAAAGAACCAAGGAGAAAGTAACTAGGAAAAAAAACAAAGGGGAAATAACAGGCAGACCAAAGCCCAAAGCACCTTCCAGGTGGCGGCAGCAGCTTGTGGTACGAGTAGTATAGCCAGGTTCTCCCTGCTAATCCGCCGGGTACCTTGCTACCCAGACTGCCGTCTCCGCCCTGCGTTCGTCAACTATGCCCAGCCCCTTGGCGTCAGACAATACGAAACGAGCAGAGCAGGTTCGTCTTCCAACCACGCCACACGGCTCCTTCAGTACGGCTTATCAATCAGAAAAGGAAGAGAAAGAGAAAAAAAAAATGAAAATCACGGAGAGTCAGCGCAAGAAAGAAAAAAAAACAAAAACAAGAAGAGAAGACAAGGGAAGACCACGTTCGAACCAGCTGCACCGGTTGGTAGCACTAGTAGTATGGTCATGTTCTACTTTCTAGTCGACTTGGTGCCTTGCTACCCTGTCTGCCATCTCCTTCCTACTTTCGTCTACCGCCGTTTCCCTTCTACCCCTCTTGTTCCCCCCCCTCTCCGCATTCCCTCGGTCGGGCTTTCTGCCACTTCTCCTGTTGCCCCCTCCCCCCCCGTTTCCTTGGGCACCATCCACGGCGGATGCGCGGCGCTGCCTACTCATCTCAGCCTCAGCCTCGTGCCACCTCACCATGAACCGTTCGGCTGCTTCAAAGATCCCCCGGTACCACTTCCCCACCTTTTTGGCTGCAGTGGACCACAACGCGGTCTCAACTCCAAACACCAAGGGGGCAACTTCCGTTGACCCTTCGGTGGCTCGGAACTCCCTAAGGTCTTCGACTATGCATCTATGCCAAGTCTTACACTGTCCGCCTGGTCTCCGGTTCTCCCCACCAGTTATCGTCCCGAGCATTACCCGACTGGGTAATCGCTCCTTGCTTTGCCGTGCCACGCCCCCCGCAAAGAAGAGCCGCCGTTTACGACTGGTCGTTTCGATGCTCTCGCAACGTGTCATCTTGAGGGCCTTCGCGTACGAGAGGGTGGCATGATCAGTATGAAGTCGGCGCTGGAAGCCAATGACTCGCAGCAGGACTTGGTAGTGAGCCGTTCGAAGCTTGGCAAAGTGTTCCGCTCTGAGGGTCCACGTCACACACCCGTACAGCAGGGTCTCAATCACCTCGGCCTTCAGCATTCGGACTTTAAGGCTAAGGGGGGCGGTCGTCCTATCATACAACTCCGGGCCGAACCGTTTGAGGCATGCTCGCATGAGGCGGATCCGTCGGTCGATTTCGAGCGAGAGCGCAGCGTTTTGGTGGATAACGCCGCCTAGGTATAAGAACTGGGTCGTCTGCGTATACCTCTGACCTGCCGCTTCGATGACGAGCGGTGGTGCGAGTGTTGTCCGGTCTGGTGTTTGTAGGACCATTGTCTCAGTCTTCTTTTCCGACACCGTGAGGCCTGCTGCTTCGAAGACAGTCACGATGACTGTCATCATTTTTGCGAGCCCTTCAGCCGACTTCGAGACAATTCCTGCATCGTCGGTGTACAACATGCCCCATACAGACCTTCGCACGCACGCCAATGGCTCCTCCTTCCCTGTTCGAACTACTCCAGCTTCACAGAGTTGGACCAAATCCCTTACAATGGCTTCGTCTTGGCTGAAACGTACTATTACGACGTGTAACGCAGCAGCGAAGAACACGTTGAACAATAACGGTGATAGTACACAGCCTTGCCGCAGCCCCTGCGTGACACCAAACCATTCCGATAGCTCGATGTCATCAGTACGCACGCGAGCCCGCATGCCATCGTGGAAATTACGGATAATTCTCAGCATCTTGGTTGGTACGCCAAAGGGTGTGAGTACCTTCCATAACAGCTCTCGGTCGACAGAGTCGTACGCTTTCTGCAGATCGATGAAGCACACGTATAAGGTCCGAGCTCTTGCAGCCGGCGCACGACGAACAACATCTCAATCGTTGATCGTGCGGGGCGGAAGCCGCACTGTTCCTCGGCGAGTAGTTCCTCCGTCTCGCAGTAGTTGCTGAGGCGGGACGCGACGATTTTGAACAACACTTTGCCTGCGTGGGCAACAAGCGAAATCCCTCTATAGTTGTTGCAGTCAGTTCGATCCTTCTTTTTGTGAAGGACCTTGATGATCGCATCTTTCCATTGCTGAGGGACTTCTCCTGTTAACCAAACATTGACAAGGATGTTGTGAAAGCGCTGGGCGAATGCCGGGTGGTCGATTTTTAAGAGTTCGACCGAGAGACCATCTGGCCCGACAGCTTTCCAATTCGACATCCCTTTAAGTGCTTAGGTCATCTCGTCTATGGATGGTTCATCTTCAAGCGACAGTTTAGGCGGTCGCGGTGGCAAGAGGTCGATGATCGTGGGATCGAGTTTCAGCGACTTCGTCTTCAAGCGTTTGTGGTAAAACCCCGCCCATCGTTCACGAATTCGCACCTTATCCCGTAGGATCGTGCCATCCTCGTCCCTAATGAACTGTTCGCTCCTCGATTTAGTCCCTTCCAATCCTACCGTACTCTTAAGGTGCTTGTAAAAGCCTATTTGGTCGTTGTTCGCTAGGAGTCGTTCGGTTTCGGCAAGGTACGCTCCGAAGTACGTATGCAGTCCTGCGGCAATCACCTTCTGCAGGTTCGCACACGCAGATCTCAGGGTCTTCCACGCGGTTCTGTCCCGGGGGTGGGCACGCAAGAATTGTCGTGCATCCTCCCTCGCTGTCCATGCTGGCATGAATGCGGCCAAGGTTTCGGCAGACTCACACCATCCATGTCTGCGGTGGCGACGTGCAGGGGGTGGTACCTACTTTTCGACCGCATCAATAACAGGCGTAGTGAAAATCTCAACCATACCAGACGTATTACGGGGCTGGATAGGCTGGTTGAGAGTGGAGATGATCCTGGAGACTACTCGTTCACGACAATTTCCATCGGACATAAAAAGCTGCCTGTCGAACTCTCGGCGTTTCGTCGGTCTACGTATTTGTCTGTTGGGCGCAAAATGACCAACGAGTCGGACTTTAATATACAAGATGTTGTGGTCTGAGTCAGCCTTAGCTGGGGCAGGAGGCTGTGGGACGACTTTCGCATCTTGTACTCTAGGTCGATGGACTTGACGGGTTAGGATGTAGTCAATCCGCTTACGGTCATTCGGGCCGGTGCCGTTGTGAGTATGCGATATCCAACCTTTGTGCGTGATGAGAAACGTGTTGGTGAGAGCTAACTTGCAATTGGTGGCGAACGACAGGAGCCGTCTGCCATTATCGTTACGAACATCACGTCCATACGCTCCCAGTACTCTGCTTTCATCATCACCGCACCCTTCCTTCCTCTGTCCAGTTCGCGCGTTGGCATCCATCAGTACAAACAGACACTCTTTCGTTGGGATTTTTTCCACCAAGTACTCCAGCTTCTGCCAGAAAATACGTTTCAGTTCGGCGTCCTTGTTACAATCAGTTGGAGCATACGCAACGACGAATTTTGCCAGCCAGCTCAAAGCGCATAGAAATTAGACGCTCGTCAACGAACTGATGAGTTTACACAGACTTACTGCACAACGATTCCTTGACAGCTAGGCCTACTCCGTAACGCCCTTTGCCTGGTAGCTGTTGTTTCCTGTCCTGAACAGAAAACACGATACCCTGCCGAACGGAACGTCGTGCTGCCGGACCTCCGAGTATCTTGCAGGCCAATGAAGTCACAGCCGAGTTGCCGTCCCTTCGCCAGTACACGCTCGTCATGTCCCTACCCGTTCTTCCCCTTTACAGCCAGGGTGCGCACATTGTAGGTCGCTACCGTCACAAGTGCCTCCTTCTGTCTCTTACGAGCCTCACGTGCTGCTTTCTTGGCCAGCCGACGTGAGGCTCGTCCTCGCCTTCTTTTTTTCTTTTTTTCTTTCTTTTTTTTCTCTATGGCGAAAGTGGCTCTCCGTTTCGTAGCCCATTACGCGCCTTGGTTTCCGTTGGCTGGGTGCAGCCGTCCCAACCCACGCCGACAATCCCATCCTTGCTGTCGTGCATGCATACCCACGCTGTGCCCAGCCTCTCCACTCCACCGTGGGAAGCGTCGTCTTTCGCAGAAAACGTTTAATTCAGAATTCATGGTTTCTCCTATCTTTATACGATTGTACACTGACTAATGTGTCCCTATTGGTCCCTTCTTTCCCCCCCTGTCTTTCCTGTTTCCCCGTTTTGATGCTCTATGTCTCTCCACCCTCCTGTGCGCTTTTTGGACTCTGCTTTTGCTTTTTCATTTTAATTATCGTTTTTGGTATTTTAGTCTATGCATATACTATTTTCTCTCTTCTTGATTCGTATCTCTGTTCCAGAATCCCGGCGGAGCTTGCGAGAGTGCATCCGTGGGAAATCCGCCCATTATTTTCTGTGCCTCTCTCGTTTATTGCGTTCTTGCTTTCTGGCTTGATATGTTTTTTTGTTAATCTACTGCGGGGGACCATAGTAAATAGGACCAAATATTGTTCGTTAAAAACGAGATATTGTTCGGATAGCGTGTTTTCCAAAAATTCCAAAGTTTGGAAACAATTGGAGATATGTATCGATATACGGAGGCGTTCTGTCACTATTCGTAAAATTCTCCAGAAGCAAAAATTTCAAGTTCGTTAGACCTATGCCAATGGAAACGCGAAGTCCAAAAGTTTTTCTCAAATGTAACGCTTTAAAAAAACAGCCGAAAATTTTTCGTACCGCCGCTGTGGGAAAAATAGAGAAAAATGTTTTTTTTTTTTTTTTTTTTCCCAAACGGCTGCTGCAGGCGGCGCAATTTGTGTTTTGCTGGTCGAAAATTGTCAACACGGTGATCGAAACCAGCTCGTGCGACGATTGACGCTCCATCTCGACTTAGACTCAGCCCACGGCCAACCCAATCGGTATCTGGCAAGCCCAACGAGTATAGATGACGGCCTTGAAGATATCAGGTGGATCCATGGTCTAGGGGGCGAGAGCTTGCCGGCGGCGTCCTACGGTACCTCCCAAACCTGAAAAAAAGCCTATTTTTTGCCATTCGAGACGGATGGAGAAGTTGTGTCTTCTGTCTCGTGCAAACCAGCGGCCAAATGTTTTTTTATCACACGCCTCGTCAGCTCCCGCCACATGACACCGGTCATGGTGTAAAGACGGATGACCCTAGGGTGGGTCGGAGCCCCTAACGGGCGCACTCCGTTCAGAATTCATAACGCAATCGTTGGTATTGTTGATCGATGTCTGTCGAGGACTCGGAATCTCGCCGCTTCGAGCCAAATATCGGCCTGAGTTAAGCCGATGTTGGCCCAACATCGGCCCCAAATTTGTTTTTTTAGGCTTTTCCAAAAGTTAGACCTATGCCAATGGAAACGCGTAGTTCAAAAGTTTTTTTTCAAATATTATGTCGCTTTAGAAAAACAGCCGAAAAAATTCTCGTACCGCCGCCGTGGGAAAAAAAGAGAAAAATGTTTGATTTTTTCTTTTTTTTCCCCCAACGGCTGCAGGCGGCGCAATAAATGTTTTGCTGGTCGAAAATTGTCAACACGGTGATCGAAACCAACTTTCGACGATCGACGCTCGATCTCGACATAGACTCAGCCCACGGCCAACCCACTCGGTATCTGGCAAGCCCAACGAGTATAGATGACGGCCTTGAAGATATCAGGTGGATCCATGGTCTAGGGGGCGAGAGCTTGCCGGCGGCGTCCTACAGTACCCTCCCAAACCTGAAAAAGAAATATTTTTTGTTCCATTCGAGACGGATGGAGAAGTTTTGTCTTCTGTTTTGTGCAAACCAGCGGCCAAATGTTTTTTTATCACACGCCTGGTCAGCTCCCGCCACATGACACCGGCCATGGTGTAAAGACGGTGACCCTAGGGTGGGTCGGAGCCCCTAACGGGCGCACTCCGTTCAGAATTCATGACGCAATCGTTGATTTTGTTGATCGATGTCTGTCGAGGACTCGGAATCTCGCCGCTTCGAACCAAAGATCGGCCTGAGTTTCTCTCAAGCCGATGTTGGCCCAACATCGGCCCCAGATTTGCTTTTTTTGGGCTTTTCCAAAAGTTAGGAACTTTTTTGTGTTTTTAGGTGGCCCATAAGAAGCGTGTTCTGTTTTTGTTTGGCGGGTATCTTTGAAATTCAAACTCTTTATTGCAACTTCGCTGTACTATTGGCATACCATGGTAGGTCTTAGGACCATTTTTTTATTTTACGTGGCCCATAGGAAGCGTGTTCTGTTTTTTATTGCCTGGAATCTTTGAAAATCAAACTTTCTATTGCAACTTTGCTGTACCATTGGCATAGGTCCTAACATTCCAATATTTGTGGGGAAAAAAAGGAAAATATGGAAGATTGAAAAATTGCGCGAAGAAAATGTCGAAAAATTTGGAAAAAACCTCTCCGATAAGAATGAGCCTTAATAGCACCTATGCTTAACACCAAAACCAATATATTTAACCAATATTACCAACAATATTTGGTCCATTCAACTATGGTCCCCCGTAATAGTACATGCATACCTGCGTACGCTGGTTTCTCTTCTTCATAGAGCGACGTGCTTCAGGTATTAATAGTTCGTCAAACGGGAGTAAGCTGCAGTATCAAGAGAGAGGGAGGGGCCACAACAGTACCGGAACCCGTAGGATCATACTCTCTACCACTTCGGCAAAGTGGGAAAAACAGCCGTATCAGGAGAGGGGGAGGGGAATCGACCGTACCAGACCCGGTAGGATCATACCCGGTACTCCATCGTCAATGCGGGAGAAAAAGCAGTATCAGGTGGGAGGGAGGGGGCACACCAATACAGGACGCCGTATCACCAATCCCTCCACTTGAACGTCCAAACGGGAGAATCCTGCAGCATATAATCAGGAGGGAGGGGGCACAACCGTACGAGACCCCGAAAGATCATACCCTCTACTCCCTCATCCGAGCGGAAGAAAACAGCAGTATCACGTGGGCGGGGGGGGGCACCACAGTACCAGACACCGTAGGACCATACCCTCCCCTTGAACGTCCTACCGGGAGAATGCTGCGGTTTCAAGAGAGAGGGAGGGGGCACAACAGTACCAGAACCCGTATGATACTACCCTCTACAACCTCGTCAAAGCGGGAGCGAACTGCAGCATGACGTTGGCGGGAGGGGGCACGACGGTACTAGACTCCGTAGGGCCATACCCTCCACCTTTTTCGTCAAACGGGAGAATGCTGCAGTATCAATAGAGAGGGAAGGGGATCAACAGTACCAGACCCCGTAGGATCATACCCTCTACTCTCTCGTCAAAGCGGAAGATAACAGCAGCATCACGTGGGCGCGAGGGGGCACAGCAGTACTAGCCCCCGTTGCGCCATACCCTCCACCTTTATCGTCAAACGGGAGAAAGCTGCAGAATCAAGAGAGAGGGAGGGGCCACAACAGTACCAGAACCCGTAGGATCATACCCTCTACCACTTCGGCAAAGAAAGTGGGAAAATCAGCCGTATTAGGAGAGGGGGAGGGGTAACGACCATACCAGACCCGGTAGGATCATACCCGGTACTCCATCGTCAATGCGGGAGAAAAAGCAGTATCAGGTGGGAGGGAGGGGGCACACCAATACAGGACGCCGTATCACCAATCCGCACTTGAACGTCCAAACGGGAGAATCCTGCAGTATTTAATCAGGAGGGAGAGGGCACAACCGTACCAGACCCCGTAAGATCATACCCTATACTCCGTCGTCCTAGCGGAAGAAAACAGCAGTATCACGTGGGCGGGAGGGGGCACCACAGTACCAGACACCGTAGGACCATACCCTCCCCTTGAACGTCCTACCGGGAGAATGCTGCGTTTTCAAGAGAGAGGGAGGGGGCACAACAGTACCAGACCCCGGATGATACTACCCTCTACAACCTCGTGAAAGCAGGAGAGAACAGCATCATCACGTGGGTGGGATGGGGCACAGCAGTACTAGACCCCGTAGCGCCATAGCCTCTACTCCGTCGTCGAAGCGGGGGAAACAGCAGTATCAGGTGGGAGGGAGGGGGCACACCAATACCAGACCCCGTAGGACCATACCCTCCCCTAAAACGTCCTACCGGGAGAATGCTGCGGGTTCAAGAGAGAGGGAGGGGGCACAACAGTACCAGACCCCGCAGGATCAGATACTCTACCCCCTTGTCATAGAGGAAAAAAACAGCAGCATCACATAGGCGGGAGGGGGCAGAACGGTTTTAGACCCCGTAGGGCCATACCCTCCACCTTTATCGTCAAACGGGACAATGTTGCAGTATCAATAGAGAGGAAGGGGGCACAACAGTACCAGACCCCGTAGGATCGTACCCTCTACAACCTCGTCAAAGAGGAAGAAACAGCAGCATCAAGTGGGCGGGAGGGGGCACCACAGTACCAGACCCCGTAGGACCATACCCTCCCCTTGAACGTCCTAGCGGGAGAATGCTGCAGTGTTAAGTGAGGAGGAAGGGGGCACAACAGTACCAGACCCCGTAGAATCATACCCTCTACCACCTCATTAAAGTAGGAGAAACAGCCTTATCACGAGAGTGAGCTTGTGCACAACAGTACCCGGCACGGTAGGATCATACCCTGTACTCCCTCGTCAAAGCGGGAGAAGCAGTAGGATCAGGAAGGAGGGAGATGGCCCAAGAGTACCAGACCCCGTAGTACCAAAACCTCGACTTGAACGTCCCAACGGGAGAATGCTGCAGTGTTCAGAGAAGAGGGAGGGGGCACAACAGTACCAGACCCTGTAGGATCCTACCCTCTACAACCTTGTTAAAGCGGGAGCGAACAGCAGCATCACGTTGGCGGGAGGGGTCACAACGGTACTAGACCCCGTAGGGCCATACCCTCCACCTTTTTCGTCAAACGTGAGAATGCTGCAGTATCAAAAGAGAGGGAGGGGGCACAACAGTACCAGAACGCGTAGGATCATAACCTCTACAACCTCGGCAAAGTTAGAAAAACAGCCGTATCAGGATAGGGGGAGGGGTAACGACCGTACCAGACCCCGTAGAATCATCCCCGGTACTCCGTCGTCAATGCGGGAGAAACAGCAGTATCAGGTGGGAGGGAGGGGGCACACCAATGCAAGACCCCGTATCACCCAACCCTCCACTTGAACGTCCATACAGCAGAATCCTGCAGTATTTAATAAGGAGGGAGGGGGCACAACAGTTCCAGACCCCGTAGGATCATACACTCTACTCTCTCGTCAAAGCAGGAGAGAACAGCATCATCACGTGGGTGGGATGGGGCACAGCAGTACTAGACCCCGTAGCGCCATAGCCTCTACTCCGTCGTCGAAGCGGGGGAAACAGCAGTATCAGGTGGGAGGGAGGGGGCACACCAATACCAGACCCCGTAGGACCATACCCTCCCCTAAAACGTCCTACCGGGAGAATGCTGCGGGTTCAAGAGAGAGGGAGGGGGCACAACAGTACCAGACCCCGCAGGATCAGATACTCTACCCCCTTGTCATAGAGGAAAAAAACAGCAGCATCACATAGGCGGGAGGGGGCAGAACGGTTTTAGACCCCGTAGGGCCATACCCTCCACCTTTATCGTCAAACGGGACAATGTTGCAGTATCAATAGAGAGGGAGGGGGCACAACAGTACCAGACCCCGTACGATCGTACCCTCTACAACCTCGTCAAAGCGGAAGAAACAGCAGCATCACGTGGGCGGGAGGGGGCACCACAGTACCAGACCCCGTAGGACCATACCCTCCCCTTGAACGTCCTAGCGGGAGAATGCTGCAGTGTTAAGTGAGGAGGAAGGGGGCACAACAGTACCAGTCCCCGTAGAATCATACCCTCTACCACCTCATTAAAGTGGGAGAAACAGCCTTATCACGAGAGTGAGCTTGTGCACAACAGTACCAGGCACGGTAGGATCATACCCTGTACTCCCTCGTCAAAGCGGGAGAAGCAGTAGGAACAGGAAGGAGGGGAATGGCCCAAGAGTACCAGACCCCGTAGTACCAAAACCTCGACTTGAACGTCCCAACGGGAGAATGCTGCAGTGTTGAGAGAAGAGGGAGGGGGCACAACAGTACCAGACCCTGTAGGATCCTACCCTCTACAACCTCGTTAAAGCGGGAGCGAAGAGCAGCATCACGTTGGCGGGAGGGGTCACAACGGTACTAGACCCCGTAGGGCCATACCCTCCACCTTTTTCGTCAAACGTGAGAATGCTGCAGTATCAATAGAGAGGGAGGGGGCACAACAGTACCAGAACGCGTAGGATCATAACCTCTACAACCTCGGCAAAGTGAGAAAAACAGCCGTATCAGGATAGGGGGAGGGGTAACGACCGTACCAGACCCCGTAGAATCATCCCCGGTACTCCGTCGTCAATGCGGGAGAAACAGCAGTATCAGGTGGGAGGGAGGGGGCACACCAATGCAAGACCCCGTATCACCCAACCCTCCACTTGAACGTCCAAACAGCAGAATCCTGCAGTATTTAATAAGGAGGGAGGGGGCACAACAGTTCCAGACCCCGTAGGATCATACACTCTACTCTCTCGTCAAAGCAGGAGAGAACAGCATCATCACGTGGGTGGGATGGGGCACAGCAGTACTAGACCCCGTAGCGCCATAGCCTCTACTCCGTCGTCGAAGCGGGGGAAACAGCAGTATCAGGTGGGAGGGAGGGAGCACACCAATACCAGACCCCGTAGGACCATACCCTCCCCTTGAACGTCCTACCGGGAGAATGCTGCGGGTTCAAGAGAGAGGGAGGGGGCACAACAGTACCAGACCCCGTAGGATCAGATACTCTACCCCCTTGTCATAGAGGAAAAAAACAGCAGCATCACATAGGCGGGAGGAGGCAGAACGGTTTTAGACCCCGTAGGGCCATACCCTCCACCTTTATCGTCAAACGGGACAATGTTGCAGTATCAATAGAGAGGAAGGGGGCACAACAGTACCAGACCCCGTAGGATCGTACCCTCTACAACCTCGTCATAGAGGAAGAAACAGGAGCATCACGTGGGCGGGAGGGGGCACCACAGTACCAGACCCCGTAGGACCATACCCTCCCCTTGAACGTCCTAGCGGGAGAATGCTGCAGTGTTAGGTGAGGAGGAAGGGGGCACAACAGTACCAGACCCCGTAGAATCATACCCTCTACCACCTCATTAAAGTGGGAGAAACAGCCTTATCACGAGAGTGAGCTTGTGCACAACAGTACCAGGCACGGTAGGATCATACCCTGTACTCCCTCGTCAAAGCGGGAGAAGCAGTAGGAACAGGAAGGAGGGAGATGGCCCAAGAGTACCAGACCCCGTAGTACCAAACCCTCGCCTTGAACGTCCCAACGGGAGAATGCTGCAGTGTTGAGAGAAGAGGGAGGGGGCACAACAGTACCAGACCCTGTAGGATCCTACCCTCTACAACCTCGTTGAAGCGGGAGCGAACAGCAGCATCACGTTGGCGGGAGGGGTCACAACGGTACTAGACCCCGTAGGGCCATACCCTCCACCTTTTTCGTCAAACGGGAGAATGCTGCAGTATCAATAGAGAGGGAGGGGGCACAACAGTACCAGAACGCGTAGGATCATAACCTCTACAACCTCGGCAAAGTGAGAAAAACAGCCGTATCAGGATAGGGGGAGGGGTAACGACCGTACCAGACCCCGTAGAATCATCCCCGGTACTCCGTCGTCAATGCGGGAGAAACAGCAGTATCAGGTGGGAGGGAGGGAGGGGGCACACCAATGCAAGACCCCGTATCACCCAACCGTCCACTTGAACGTCCAAACAGCAGAATCCTGCAGTATTTAATAAGGAGGGAGGGGGCACAACAGTTCCAGACCCCGTAGGATCATACACTCTACTCTCTCGTCAAAGCAGGAGAAAACAGCATCATCACGTGGGTGGGATGGGGCACAGCAGTACTAGACCCCGTAGCGCCATAGCCTCTACTCCGTCGTCGAAGCGGGGGAAACAGCAGTATCAGGTGGGAGGGAGGGGGCACACCAATACCAGACCCCGTAGTACCATACCCTCCCCTTGAACGTCCTAGCGGGAGAATGCTGCAGTGTTAAGTGAGGAGGAAGGGGGCACAACAGTACCAGACCCCGTATAATCATACCCTCTACCACCTCATTAAAGTAGGAGAAACAGCCTTATCACGAGAGTGAGCTTGTGCACAACAGTACCCGGCACGGTAGGATCATACCCTGTACTCCCTCGTCAAAGCGGGAGAAGCAGTAAGATCAGGAAGGAGGGAGATGGCCCAAGAGTACCAGACCCCGTAGTACCAAAACCTCGACTTGAACGTCCCAACGGGAGAATGCTGCAGTGTTGAGAGAAGAGGGAGGGGGCACAACAGTACCAGACCCTGTAGGATCCTACCCTCTACAACCTCGTTAAAGCGGGAGCGAACAGCAGCATCACGTTGGCGGGAGGGGTCACAGCGGTACTAGACCCCGTAGGGCCATACCCTCCACCTTTTTCGTCAAACGTGAGAATGCTGCAGTATCAATAGAGAGGGAGGGGGCACAACAGTACCAGAACGCGTGGGATCACAACCTCTACAACCTCGGCAAAGTGAGAAAAACAGCCGTATCAGGAGAGGGGGAGGGGTAACGACCGTACCAGACCCCGTAGAATCATCCCCGGTACTCCGTCGTCAATGCGGGAGAAACAGCAGTATCAGGTGGGAGGGAGGGGGCACACCAATGCAAGACCCCGTATCACCCAACCCTCCACTTGAACGTCCAAACAGCAGAATCCTGCAGTATTTAATAAGGAGGGAGGGGGCACAACAGTTCCAGACCCCGTAGGATCATACACTCTACTCTCTCGTCGAAGCGGGAGAGAACAGTAACATCACGTGGGCGGGAGGGGGCACAGCAGTACTAGACCCCGTAGCGCCATACCCTCTACCTTTATCGTCCAACGGGAGAAATATGCAGTATCAACAGAGAGGGAGGGGGCACAACAGTACCAGACCCCGTAGGATCATACCATCTACCACCTCGGCAAAGTGGATAAAAAAGCCGTATCAGGAGATGGGGAGGGGCAACGACCGTACCAGACCCCGTAGGATCATACCCGGTACTCCGTCGTCAAAGCGGGAGAAACAGCAGTATCAGGAGGGAGGGAGTGGGCACACCAATACCAAACCGCGTAGGACCATACCCTCCCCTTGAACCCCCTACCGGGAGAATGCTGCGGGTTCAAGAGAGAGGGAGGGGGCACAACAGTACCAGACCCAGTAGGATCCTACCCTCTACAACCTCGTCAAAGCGGATAAAAACAGCAGCATCACGTGGGCGGGAGGGGGCACCACAGTACCAGACCCCGTAGGACCATACCCTCTATCACCTCGTCAAAGAGGGAAAAACAGCCGTATTACAAGAGTGAGCGAGGGCACAACAGTACCAGGCACGGTAGGATCATACCCTCGACTGCCTCGTCAAAGAGGAAGAAAACATCAGTATCAGGAGAAAGAGAGAGGGCCCAAGAGTACCAGACCCCGTTGGACCATACCCTCCCCTTGAACGTCTTACCGGGAGAATGCTGCAGTGTTAAGTGAGGAGGAAGGGGGCACAACAGTACCAGACCCCGTAGAATCATACCCTCTACCACCTCGTCAAAGTGGGAGAAACAGCCTTATCACGAGAGTAAGCAGGTGCACAACAGTACCAGGCACCGTAGGATCACACCCTCTAATCCCTCGTCAAAGAGGGAGAAGCAGTAGGATCAGGAAGGAGGGAGATGGCCCAACAGTACCAGACCCCGTAGTACCAAAACCTCGACTTGAACGTCCCAACGGGAGAATGCTGCAGTGTTGAGAGAAGAGGGAGGGAGCACAACAGTACCAGACCCTGTAGGATCCTACCCTCTACAACCTCGTTAAAGCGGGAGCGAACAGCAGCATCACGTTGGCGGGAGTCGGCACAACGGTACTAGACTCCGTAGGGCCATACCCTCCACCGTTTTCGTCAAACGAGAGAATGCTGCAGTATCAAAATAGAGGGAGGGGGCACAACAATACCAGAACGCGTAGGATCATACCCTCTACAACCTCGGCAAAGTGGGAAAAACAGCCGTATCACGTGGGCGGGAGGGGGCACAGCAGTTCTAGATCCGTAGCGCCATACCCTCTATCACCTCGTCAAAGAGGGAAAAACAGCCGTATTACAAGAGTGAGCGAGGGCACAACAGTACCAGGCACGGTAGGATCATACCCTCGACTCCCTCGTCAAAGCGGGAAAAACAGTAGTCTTAGGAGGAAGGGAGAGGGCCCAATAGTACCAGACCCCGTTGGACCATACCCTCGACTTGAACGTCCCAACGGGAGAATGCTGCAGTGTTAAGAGAAGAGGGAGGGGGCACAACAGTACCAGACCCTGTAGGATACTACCCTCTACAACCTCGTCAAAGCGGGATAAAACAGCAGCATCACGTTGGGGGGAGGGGGCACAATGGTACTAGACCCCGTAGGGCCATACCCTCCACCTTCATCGTCAAACGGGAGAATGCTGCAGTATCATTAGAGAGGGAGGGGGCGCAACAGTACCAGACCCCGTAGGAGCATACCCTCTACCCTCTCGTCATAGCGGAAGATAACAGCAGCATCACGTGGGCGGGAGGGGGCACCACAGTACCAGACCCCGTAGGACCATACTCTTCCCTTGAACGTCTTACTGGGAGAATGCTGCGGTATTAAGAGAGAGGGAGGAGGCACAACAGTACCAGACCACGTAAGATCATACCCTCTACCCCTCGTCGAAACAGGAGAATCGGCAGTATTAGGAGGGAGGGAGGGGGCCCAATGGTACCACCGCCCGTAGGTCCATACCCTCCACTTGAACGTTCACACGGGAGAATGTTGCAGGGTTAAGCCAGGAGTGAGAGGCACAACAGTACCAGACCCCGTATGATCCTGCACTCTACAACCTCGTTAAAGCGCAAGAGAACAGCAGCGTCACGTCTGCGGGAGTGGGCATAACAGTACCAGACTCCGTAAGATCATACCCTCTACTCCCCGGTCAAAGCTTGAGACACATTAGTTTCAGGAGGGAGGGAAAGGGCCCGACAGTATCAGACCCCGAAGGATCATACTCTCGACTTGAACGTCCCAACGGGAGAATGCTGCAGTGTCAAGAGAGAGGGAGGGGGCACAACAGTACATAATCCCGTAGGATAATACCCTCTACCCCTCGTCAAAGCGGGAGAAACGGCAGTACCAGGAGGGAGGGAGAGGGCCCAATGGTACCAGACCCCGTAGGACCATGCCCTTTACTTGAACGTTCACACGGGAAAATGCTGCAGTGTTAGGGGAGGAGTGAGGGGCACAACGGTACCAGACCCCGTAGGATCCTACACTCTACAACCTCGTCAAGCGGAACAAAACAACAGCATTACGTGGGCGGGAGGGGGTTCAACTGTAACAAAACCCGTAGGACCATACCTTCCACTTGAACGTCCCAACGGGATAATGCTGCAGTGTTAAGGGAGGAGTGTGGGGCACAACAGTACCAGACCCCGTGGGATCCTATACTCTACAACCTCGTCAAAGCGGGAAAGAACAGCAGCATCACGTCGGCGGGAGGGGGGACAACAGTACCAAACCCCGTAGGCGCATACCCTCCACTTTTCACGTCAAACGGGAAGATGCTGCAGTATCAAGAGAGGGGGGGAAGCAGAACAGTACCAGACCCCGTATAATCATACCCTCGACCGTTTCGTCAAACGGGATAATGCTGAAGTATCAAGAGAGAGGGAGGGGGCACAACAGTACCAGACCACGTAGGATGATACCCTCTACCGCTCGTGAAATCGTGAGAATCGGCGATACCAGGGAAGGAGGGAGGGGGCCCATTGATACCAGACCCCGTAGGACCATACCCTCCACTTGAACGTTCACACGGGAGAATGCTGCAGTGTTAAGGGATGAGTGAGGGGCACAACAGTACCTGACCCTGTAGGATACTACACTCTACAACCTCGTGAAAGCGAGCGAGAACAGCAGCATAACGTCGGCGGGACGAAGAAAAACTGTAGCAGAGGCCGTAGGCCCATACCCTCCACTTTTAGGGTCGAACGGGAGAATGCGCCAGTATCAGGAGGGAGGGAGGGGGCCCAACAGTATCAGACGCCGTAGGATCCTACCCTCCACTTCGACCTTTCTACCAGACCCCGTATGATCCTACCCTCTACAACCTCGTCAAAGCGGGAGTGAACAGCAGTATCACGTGGACGACAGGGGCACAACAGTAGAAGACCCCGTAGGATACTAACCTCTACAACCTCGTCAAAGCGGGAGACAACAGCAGCATCACGTGGGCGGGTAGGGGCACAAATGTACCAGACCCCATAAGCGCATACCCCCCACTTTTAACGTCAAACGTGAGAATGCTGCAGTATCAAGAGAGGGGCCGAAGCAGAATAGTACCAGACCCCGTAGGACCATACCCTCCACGTTTAACGTCAAACGGGAGAATGCTGCACTATCAACAGCGAGGGAGGGGGCACAACAGTACCAGACCCCGTATGCCTTTACCCTCTACATTTAACGTCAAAAGGGAGAGTGCTGAAGTATCAAGGAAGAGGGAGGGGGCACAACAGTACCAGACCCCGACGGATAATACCCTCTATAACCTCGTCACAGCGGGAGAAAACAGCGGCATCACGTGTCCGGGAGGTGCCACAACACTACCAGACCCCGTAGGATCATACCCTCGACCTTCCCGTCAAACGGGACAATGCTGCAGGAACAATAGAGAGGGAGGGGGCCCGAAAATACCAGACCCCGTAGGATGATACCCTTTATAACCCTATCAAAGCGGAAGAAAACAGCAGCATCACGTGGGCGGGAGGAGGCGCAAGAGTACCGGGCCCTGTAGGCCCATACCCTCCACTCGAACGTCCCAACGGGAGAATGCTGCAGTGTTAAGAGAGGAGGTAGGTGGCACAACAGTACCAAACCCCGTATGATCCTACCCTCTACAACCTCGTCAAAGCGGGAGTGAACAGCAGTATCACGTGGACGAGAGGGGCACAACCATACCAGACCCCGTAGGCCCTTACCCTCCACATTGAACGTCAAAGGGGAGAATGCTGCAGTATCAAGAGAGAGGGCGGGGGCACAAAAGTACCAGACATCGCAGAATCATACCCTCTACTCCCTCGTCATAGCGGTCGAAACCAGCGGCAGCACGTGGGCGTGAGGGGGCACAACACTACCAGACCCCGTAAGATCATAACCTCGACCTTCCCGTCAAACGGGAGAATTCTGCAGTATCAAGAGAGAGGGAGGGGCCCCAAAAGTACCAGACCCCGTAGGATCATACCCTCTAAAACCTTGTCAAAGCGGAAGAAAAAAGCAGCATCATGTGGGCGGGAGGAGGCGCAAGAGTACCGGGCCCCGTAGGCCCATACCCTCCACTTTTAACGTCAAACGTGAGAATGGTGGAGTATCAAGAGAGGGGCCGATACAGAATAGTACCAGACCCCGTAGGACCATACCCTCCACGTTTAACGTCAAACGGGAGAATGCTGCACTATCAACAGCGAGGGAGGGGGCACAACAGTACCAGACCCCGTATGCCTTTACCCTCTACATTTAACGTCAAAAGGGAGAGTGCTGAAGTATCAAGCAAGAGGGAGGGGGCACAACAGTACCAGACCCCGACGGATCATACCCTCTATAACCTCGTCACAGCGGGAGAAAACAGCGGCATCACGTGTCCGGGAGGGGCCACAACACTACCAGACCCCGTAGGGTCATACCCTCGACCTTCCCGTCAAACGGGACAATGCTGCAGTAACAATAGAGAAGGAGGGGGCCCGAAAATACCAGACCCCGTAGGATGATACCCTTTATAACCTTATCAAAGCGGAAGAAAACAGCAGCATCACGTGGGCGGGAGGAGGCGCAAGAGTACCGGGCCCTGTAGGCCCATACCCTCCACTCGAACGTCCCAACGGGAGAATGCTGCAGTGTTAAGAGAGGAGGTAGGTGGCACAACAGTACCAGACCCCGTATGATCCTACCCTCTACAACCTCGTCAAAGCGGGAGTGAACAGCAGTATCACGTGGACGAGAGGGGCACAACCGTACCAGACCCCGTAGGCCCTTACCCTCCACATTGAACGTCAAAGGGGAGAATGCTGCAGTATCAAGAGAGAGGGCGGGCACAAAAGTACCAGACATCGCAGAATCATACCCTATACTCCCTCGTCATAGCGGTCGATAACAGCGGCAGCACGTGGGCGTGAGGGGGCACAACACTACCAGACCCCGTATAATCATATCCACGACCTACCAGTCAAACGGGAGAATTCTGCAGTATCAAGAGAGAGGGAGGGGCCCCAAAAGTACCAGACCCCGTAGGATCATACCCTCTAAAACCTTGTCAAAGCGGAAGAAAACAGCAGCATCACGTGGGCGGCAGGAGGCGCAAGAGTACCCGGCCCCGTAGGCCCATACCCTCCACTTTTAACGTCAAACGTGAGAATGCTGGAGTATCAAGAGAGGGGCCGATACAGAATAGTACCAAACCCCGTAGGACCATACCCTCCACGTTTAACGTCAAACGGGAGAATGCTGCACTATCAACAGCGAGGGAGGGTGCACAACAGTACCAGACCCCGTATGCCTTTACCCTCCACATTTAACGTCAAAAGGGAGAGTGCTGAAGTATCAAGGAAGAGGGAGGTGGCACAACAGTACCAGACCCCGACGGATCATACCCTCGACCTTCCCGTCACACGGGACAATGCTGCAGTAACAATAGAGAGGGAGGGGGCCCAAAAATACCAGACCCCGTAGGATCATACCCTCTATAACCTTATCAAAGCGGAAGAAAACAGCAGCATCGCGTGGGCGGGAGGAGGCGCGAGAGTACCGGGCCCTGTAGGCCCATACCCTCCACTTTTAACGTCACACGGGAGAATGCTGCAGTATCAAAAGCGAGGGAGGGGGCACAACAGTACCAGACCCCGTAGAAGTCTACCCTACGCTCCCTCGTCATAGCGGCAAAAAAACAGCAGCATCACGTGGGAGGGAGGGGGCACCACACTACCAGACCCCGTAGGACCATACTCTCCCCCTGAACGTCCTACCGGCAGAATGCCGTGATCTTAAAAGAGAAGGAGGGGTCACCAGAATACCAGACCCCGAAAGGTCATTCCCTCTATAACCTCGTCAAAGCGGGAGAAAACAGCATCATCACTTGGGCGGGAGGGGGCACAACACTACCAGACCCCGTAGGATCAATCCCTCGACCTTCCTTTCAAACGGGAGAATGCTGCAGTATGAAGAGCGAGGTAAGGGCCCCAAAAGTACCAGACCCCGTAGGTTCATAACCTCGACCTTTCCGTGAAACGGGAGAATGCTGCAGTATCAAGAGAGAGGGACGGGACCCAAAAGTACCAGACCCTGTAGGATACTACAATCTTCAAACCTCGGCTAAGCGGGAGAGAACAGCAGCATCACGTCGGCGGGAGGGAGAACAACCGTACCAGAGGCCGTGGTCCCATACCCTCCACTTTTAAACGCTAAGCGGGGGAATCGGCAGTATCAGTAGGAAGGGAGGGGGCCCAACAGTACAAGACCCCGTGGGATCATACACTCGACCTTTCCCTCAAACTAGAGAATGCTGCAGTATCAAGAGAGAGGAAGGGGTCACAACATTACGGGACCCCGTAGGATCCTACCCTCTCAAACCTCGTCAAAGCGGGAAACCACAGCAGCATCACGTCGGCGGGAGGGGGCACAGCCGTATCAGAGGCCGTAGGCCCTTACCTTCTACTTCGAACGTCAAGCGGGAGAATGCTGAGGTGTCGAGAGAGAGGGAGGGGCCCCAAAAGTACCAGACCCCGTAGGATCATACCCTCTAAAACCTTGTCAAAGCGGAAGAAAAAAGCAGCATCATGTGTGCGGGAAGAGGCGCAAGAGTACCGGGCCCCGTAGGCCCATACCCTCCATTTTTAACGTCAAACGTGAGAATGCTGCAGTATCAAGAGAGGGGCCGAAGCAGAATAGTACCAGACCCCGTAGGACCATACCCTCCACGTTTAACGTCAAACGGGAGAATCCTGCACTATCAACAGCGAGGGAGGGGGCACAACAGTACCAGACGCCGTATGCCTTTACCCTCCACATTTGACGTCAAAAGGGAGAGTGCTGAAGTATCAAGAGAGAGGGCGGGGGCACAAAAGTACCAGACATCGCAGAATCATACCCTCTACTCCCTCGTCATAGCGGTCGATAACAGCGGCAGCACGTGGGCGTGAGGGGGCACAACACTACCAGACCCCGTATAATCATATCCACGACCTACCAGTCAAACGGGAGAATTCTGCAGTATCAAGAGAGAGGGAGGGGCCCCAAAAGTACCAGACCCCGTAGGATCATACCCTCTAAAACCTTGTCAAAGCGGAAGAAAACAGCAGCATCACGTGGGCGGGAGGAGGCGCAAGAGTACCGGGCCCCGTAGGCCCATACCCTCCATTTTTAACTCCAAACGTGAGAATGCTGCAGTATCAAGAGAGGGGCCGAAGCAGAATAGTACCAGACCCCGTAGGACCATACCCTCCACGTTTAACGTCAAACGGGAGAATCCTGCACTATCAACAGCGAGGGAGGGGGCACTACAGTACCAGACGCCGTATGCCTTTACCAACCACATTTGACGTCAAAAGGGAGAGTGCTGAAGTATCAAGGAAGAGGGAGGGGCCACAACACTACCAGACCCCGACGGATAATACCCTCGACCTTCACGTTAAACGGGACAATGCTGCCGTAACAATAGAGAGGGAGGGGGCCCAAAAATACCAGACCCCGTAGGATCATACCCTCTATAACCTTTTCAAAGCGGAAGAAAACAGCAGCATCACGTGGGCGGGAGGAGGCGCGAGAGTACCGGGCCCTGTAGGCCCATACCCTCCACTTTTAACGTCACACGGGAGAATGCTGCAGTATCAAAAGCGAGGGAGGGGGCACAACAGTACCAGACCCCGTTGAATTCTACCCTACGCTCCCTCGTCATAGCGGAAAAAAAACAGCAGCATCACGTGGGAGGGAGGGGGCACCACACTACCAGACCCCGTAGGACCATACTCTCCCCCTGAACGTCCTACCGGCAGAATGCCGTGATCTTAAAAGAGAAGGAGGGGTCACCAGAATACCAGACCCCGAAAGGTCATTCCCTCTATGACCTCGTCAAAGCGGGAGAAAACAGCATCATCACTTGGGCGGGAGGGGGCACAACACTACCAGACCCCGTAGGATCAATCCCTCGACCTTCCTTTCAAACGGGAGAATGCTGCAGTATCAAGAGCGAGGTAAGGGCCCCAAACGTACCAGACCCAGTAGGTTCATAACCTCGACCTTTCCGTGAAACGGGAGAATGCTGCAGTATCAAGAGAGAGGGACGGGACCCAAAAGTACCAGACCCTGTTAACACTACAATCTTGAAACCTCGTCAAAGCGGGAGAGAACAGCAGCATCACGTCGGCGGGAGGGAGAACAACCGTACCAGAGGCCGTAGTCCCATACCCTCCACTTTTGAACGCTAAGCGGGGGAATCGGCAGTATCAGTAGGAAGGGAGGGGGCCCAACAGTACAAGACCCCGTGGGATCATACACTCGACCTTCCCGTCAAACTAGAGAATGCTGCAGTATCAAGACAGAGGAAGGGGTCACAACATTACCGGACCCCGTAGGATCCTACCCTCTCAAACCTCGTCAAAGCGGGAAAGAACAGCAGCATCACGTCGGCGGGAGGGGGCACAACCGTATCAGAGGCCGTAGGCCCTTACCTTCTACTTCGAACGTCAAGCGGGAGAATGCTGAGGTGTCGAGAGAGAGGGAGGGGCCCCAAAAGTACCAGACCCCGTAGGATCATACCCTCTAAAACCTTGTCAAAGCGGAAGAAAAAAGCAGCATCATGTGGGCGGGAGGGGGCACCACAGTAATACACCCCGTAGGACCATGCCCACCCCCTGAACGTCCTACCGGGAGAATGCTGCGGTATAACGAAGGAGGCAGGGGGCACAACTGTACCCGACCCCGTAGGGTCATACCCTTTACTCTCTCGTCCAAGCGAGAGAAAAAGCAGTATCAGGAGGGAGGGAGGGGGCACAACAGTCCCAGACCCCGTAGGATCATACCCTCTACTCCCCAGTCAAAGTGGAAGAAAACAGCAGTATCAAGGGGGGTCGAGGGCGCTCAACAGTACCAGAACCGGTAGGATCATACCTTCTGTTGCCTCGTCAAGCGGAAGAAAACAGCAGCATAACGTGGGGGGAGGGTGCACAACACTGCCAGACCCCGTAGGTTCATAACCTCGACCGTTTCGTGAAACGGGAGAATGCTGCAGTATCAAGAGAGAGGGACGGGGCCCAAACGTACCAGACACTGTAGGATACTACAATCTAGAAACCTCGTAAAAGCGGGAAAGAACAGAAGCATCACGTCGGCGGGAGGGAGAACCACCGTACCAGAAGCCGTAGTCCCATACCCTCCACTTATAAACGCTAAGCGGGGGAATCGGCAATATCAGCAGGGAAGGAGGGGGCCCAACAGTACCATACCCCGTAGGATCATACCCTCGACCTTTCCGTCAAACGGGAGAATGATGCAGTAACAAACGAGAGGGAGGGGGGCCCAAACGTACCAGACCCCGTAGAATCATACCCTTTACAACCTTGTCAAAGCGGGTGAAAACGGCAGCATAGCGTCGGCGGGAGGGGGCACAACAGTACCAGACCCCTTAGGCCCATACCCTCCACTTTCAATGTCAAAGGGGGGAATGCTACAGTATCAAGAGTGGGGGGGAAGCAGAACAGTACCAGACCCCGTATGATCATACCCCCCATAACCTCGTCAAAGCGGGAGACAACAGCAGCATCAAGTGCGCGGGAGGGGGCACAATCGTACTAGGCCCCGGCCGACCATACCCTCCACTTTGACGTCCAAACAGGAGAACGGTGCAGTATCAAGAGAGGGGGATGGGGCACAACAGTACCATACCCCGTAGGATCATACCCTCTACTCTCTCGTCAAGAAGGGAAAAACGAGCAGCATGAAGTGCGCGAGAGGGGGCACAACAGTACCCGACCCCGTAGGATTATACCCCTTACTCCCTCGTCAAAGCGAGAGTAAACGGCAGTTTCCAGATGGAGGGAAGGGGTACAACAGTAAATGCGGCAGTGCAACAGTGGGTTGGCACAACGGTTGCAGACAACATCAGACCCTACCCTCTACTCCCTCGTCAAGCGGCAGAAAACAGCCGTATCGAGAGGGAGGTAACGACCACAACAGTACCAAACGCCGTAGGCCCTTACGCTCCACATTTGACGCTAAAGAGGAGAATGCTGCAGTATCAAGAGAGAGGGAGCGGGCACAAAAGTACCAGACCTCGCAGAATCATACCCTCTAGTCCCTCGTCATAGCTGTCGAAAACAACGGCAGCACGTGGGCGTGAGGGGGCACAAACCTACCAGACCCCGTAAGATCATACCGTCGACCTTCCCGTCAAACGGGAGAATTCTGCTGTATCAAGAGAGAGGGAAGGGCCCCAAAAGTACCAGACCCCGTAGGATCATACCCCCTAAAACCTTTTCAAAGCGGGAGAAAACAGCAGCATCACGTGGGCGGGAGGGGGTGCAAGAGTACCGGGCCCTGTAGGCCCATACCCTCCACTTTAAACGTAAAACGGAAGAATGCTGCAGTATCAACAGAGGGGGGGAAGCAGAAGAGTAGCAGACCCCGTATGATCATACCCTCTACTCCCTCGTCCAAGTGGCAGAAGCAGCAGTATCAAGATCGGGGGCGGTGGCACAACAGTACCCGACCCCGTAGGATCATACCCTTTACTCTCTCGTCCAAGCGAAAGAAACAGCAGTTTCAGGAAGGAGGGAGGGGGCACAACAGTACCAGACCCCGTAGGATCATACCCTCTACTCCCTTGTCAAATTGGAAGAAAACAGCAGTATCAAGGGGGGTGGAGGGCGCTCAACAGTACCAGAACCGGTAGGATCAAACCCCCTGTTCCCTCGTCAAGCGGAAAAAAACATCAGCATAACGTGGGCGGGAGGGTGCACAACACTACCAGACCCCGTAGGTTAATACTCTCGACCTTTCCGTGAAACGGGAGAATGCTGCAGTATCAAGAGAGAGGGACGGGGCCCAGAAGTACCAGACCCTGTAGCATATTACAATCTTGAAACCTCGTCAAAGCGGGAGAGAACAGCAGCATCACGTCGGCGGGAGGGAGAACAACCGTACCAGAGGCCGTAGTCCCTTACCTTCCACTTCCAACGTCAAGCGGGAGAATGCTGAGGTGTCAAGAGAGAGGGAGGGGGCACAAACGAACCATACCCCGTAGGATCATACCCTCTACTCTCTCGTCAAGAATGGAAAAACGAGCAGCAAAAAGTGCCCGGGAGGGGGCACAACAGTACCCGACCCCGTGAGATTATACCCCTTACTCCCTCGTCAAAGCGAGAGAAACAGCAGTATCAGGAAGGAGGGAGGGGGCACAACAGTACCAGACCCCGTAGGATTATACCCTCTTCTCCCTAGTCAAAGTGGAAGAACACAGCAGTATCAAGGGGGGTGGAGGGCGCTCAACAGTACCAGAACCGGTAGGATCATACCCTCTGTTCCCTCGTCAAGCGGAAGAAAACAGCATTATAACGTGGGCGGGAGGGTGCACAATACTACCAGACCCCGTAGGTTAATACCCTCGACCTTTCCGAGAAACGGGAGAATGCTGCAGTATCAAGAGAGAGGGACGGGGCCCAAAAGTACCAGACCCTGTAGGATATTACAATCTTGAAACCTCGTCAAAGCGGGAGAGAACAGCAGCATCACGTCGGCGGGAGGGAGAACAACCGTACCAGAGGCCGTAGTCCCTTACCTTCCATTTCCAACGTCAAGCGGGAGAATGCTGAGGTGTCAAGGGAGAGGGAGGGGGCACAACAGTACCATACCCCGTAGGATCATACCCTCTACTCTCTCGTCAAGAAGGGAAAAACGAGCAGCATGAAGTACGCGAGAGGGGGCACAACAGTACCCGACCCCGTAGGATCATACCCTTTACTCCCTCGTCAAAGCGAGAGTAAACATCCGTTTCCAGATGGAGGGAAGGGGTACAACAGTAGATGCGGCAGTGCAACAGTGGGTTGGCACAACGGTTGCAGACAACATCAGACCCTACCCTCTACTCCCTCGTCAAGCGGGAAAAAGCAGCCGTATCGAGAAGGAAGGAGGGAGCACAACAGTACCAGACCCCGTAGGCCCTTACCCTCTACATTCTACGTCAAAGGGGGCAATGCTGCAGAATCAAGAGAGAGGGAGGGGGCACAACAGTACCAGGCCCTGTAGAATCACACCCTCGATAACCTCGTCAAAGCGGGGGAAAACAGCAGCATCACGGTGACGGGAGGGGTCACAACAGTACCATACACCGTAGGATCATACTCTCGACCTTGCCGGCAAACGGGAGAATGCTGCAGTAAAAACATTCAGGGAGGGGGCACAACAGTATCAGACCCCGTAGGATCATACCCCCTACCCCTCGTCAAAGCGGGAGAAACCGCAGTATCAGGAGGGGGGAGGAGGCACAAAAGTACCCTATCCCGTAGGATCATAAAACAGCATTATAAAAGGGAGTGGTGGGGGCTCAACAGTACCACACCCAGTAGGATCATACCCTCTACTCCCTCGTCAAGCGGAAGAAAACAGCGGCATCACGTGAGCAGGAGGCGGCACAACAGTACCAGACCCCGTAGGATCATACCCTCCCCCTGAACGTCCTACCGGGGGAATGCTGCGGTTTTAGAAAGGAGGAAGGGGCACAACAGTACCAGACCCCGTAGGATCATACCCTCTATAACCTCGTCAGAGCGGGAGACAACAACAGCATCCAGTGCGAGGGAGGGGGCACTACCGTACCAGGCCCCGGAAGACCATACCCTCCACTTTGACGTCCAAACGGGAGAACGGTGCAGTATTCAGAGAAAGGGAGGGGGCACAACAGTACCGGAACCCGTAGGACCATACCCTCGACCTTCATGTCAAACGGGAGAATGCTGCAGCATCAAGAGAGAGGGAGAGGGCACAACAGTACCAGATCCCGTAGGATCTTACCCTATTCCCCTCGTCGAAGCGGGAGAAACGGCAGTATCAAGAGAGGGGGGGGGGGGCTACAACAGTACCAGACCCCGTAGGATCACACCCTCTACCCTTCGTCAAAGCGGGAGTAACAGCAGTATCAAGGGGGAGGGAGGGGTCACAAGCGTACCAGGCCCCGGAAAATCATACCCTCCACTTTGACGTCCAAACGGGAGAACCGTGCAGTATTCAGAGAAAGGGAGGGGGCACAACAGTACCGGACCCCGTAGGACCATACCCTCGATCTTCATGTCAAACGGGAGAATGCTGCAGCATCAAGAGAGAGGGAGAGGGCACAACAGTACCAGATCCCGTAGGATCTTACCCTATTCCCCTCGTCGAAGCGGGAGAAACGGCAGTATCAAGAGAGGGGGGGGGGGCTACAACAGTACCAGACCCCGTAGGATCATACCCTTTACCCTTCGTCAAAGCGGGAGAAACAGCAGTATCAAGGGGGAGGGAGGGGTCACAACAGTACCCGACCACGTCGGATTATACCCTCTATATCCATGTCAAAGCCGGAGACAACAGCAGCATCAAGTGCGCGGAAGGGGGCGCTACCGTACCAGCTCCCGGAAGACCATACCCTCCACTTTGACGTCCAAAGGGGAGAACGGTGCAGTGTTAAGAGAGAGGAAGGGGCACAACAGTACCAGACCCCGTTAGACCATACCCTCGACCTTCCCGTCAAACGGGAAAATGCTGCAGAATCAATAGAGAGGGAGGGGGCACAACAGTAGCAGACCTCGTAGGATCATACCCTCTTCTCTTTCGTCAAGAAGAGAAAGACGATCAGCATGAAGTGCGCGAGATGGGGCACAACAGTACCCGACCCCGTAGGATCATATGCTTTACTCCCTCGTCAAAGCGAGAGTAAACAGCAGTTTCGACATGAAGGGAGGGGGTACAACAGTAGATGCGGCAGTGCAACAGTGGTGGGGCACAACGGTTCCAGACAACATCAGACCCTACCCTCTACTCCCTCGTCAAGCTGGAGAAAACAGCCGTATCGAGGGGGAGGGAGGGAGCACAACAGTACCAGACCCCGTAGGATCATACCCTCTACTCTCTCCTCAAAGCAGGGAAACGATCAACATCAGTGGGGCGAGAGGGGTCACAGCATTACAAGACCCCGTAAGATCATACCCTCGACCTTCCCGTCAAACAGGAGAATGCTGCAGAATCAAGAGAGAGGGAGGGGGCACAACAGTACCAGGCCCCGTAGAATCACACCCTCTATAACCTCGTCCAAGCGGGGGAAAACAGCAGCATCACGGTGACGGGAGGGGTCAAAACAGTACCCGACCCCGTAGGATCATACCCTTTACTTTCTCGTCCAAGCGAGAGAAAAAGCAGTATCAGGAGGGAGGGAGGGGGCACAACAGTCCCAGACCCCGTAGAATCATACCCTTTACAACCTTGTCAAAGCGGGAGAAAACGGCAGCATAGCCTCGGCGGGAGGGGGCACAACAGTACCAGACCCCGTAAGCCCATACGCTCCACTTTCAACGTCAAAGGGGAGAATGCTGCAGTATCAAGAGAGGGGGGGAAGCAGAACAGTACCAGACTCCGTATGATCATACCCCCCATAACCTCGTCAAAGCGGAAGACAACAGCAGCATCAAGTGCGCGGGAGAGGGCACAAGCGTACTAGGCCCCGGACGACCATACCCTCCACTTTAACGTCCAAACAGGAGAACGGTGCAGTATCAAGAGAGAGGGAGGCGGCACAATAGTACCATTCCTCATAGGATCATACCCTCTACTCTCTCGTCAAGAAGGGAAAAACGAGCAGCATGAAGTGCGCGAGAGGGGGCACAACAGTACCCGACCCCGTAGGATTATACCCCTTACTCCCTCGTCAAAGCGAGAGTAAACAGCAGTTTCCAGATGGAGGGAAGGGGTACAACAGTAGATGCGGCAGTGCAACAGTGGGTTGGCACAACGGTTGCAGACAACATCAGACCCTACCCTCTACTCCCTCGTCAAGCGGGAGAAAACAGCCGTATCGAGAAGGAGGGAGGGAGCACAACAGTACCAGACCCTGTAGGCCCTTACGCTCCACATTTGACGCTAAAGAGGAGAATGCTGCAGTATCAAAAGAGTGGGAGCGGGCACAAAAGTACCAGACCTCGTAGAATCATACCCTCTAGTCCCTCGTCATAGCTGTCGAAAACAGCGGCAGCACGTGGGCGTGTGGGGGTACAAAACTACCAGACCCCGTAAGATCATACCCTCGACCTTCCCGTCAAACGGGAGAATTCTGCAGTATCAAGAGAGAGGGAGGGGCCGTAAAAGTACCAGACCCCGTAGGATCATAGCCTCTTAAACCGTTTCAAAGCGGGAGAAAACAGCAGCATCACGTGGACGGGAGAGGGTGCAAGAATACCGGGCCCCGTAGGCCCATACCCTCCACTTTTAACGTAAAACGGGAGAATGCTGCAGTATCAAGAGAGGGGGGGAAGCAGAATAGTAGCAAACCCCGTATGATCATACCCTCTACTCCCTCGTCCAAGTGGCAGAAGCAGCAGTATCAAGATCGGGGGCGGGGGCACAACAGTACCCGACCCCGTAGGATCATACCCTTTACTCTCTCGTCCAAGCGAGAGAAACAGCAGTATAAGGAGGGAGGGAGAGGGCACAACAGTACCAGACCCCGTAGGATTATACCCTCTACTCCCTTGTCAAAGTGGAAGAACACAGCAGTATCAAGGGGGGTGGAGGGCGCTCAACAGTACCAGAACCGGTAGGTTCAACGCCTCTGTTCCCTCGTCAGGCGGCAGTAAACATCAGCATAACGTGGGCGGGAGGGTGCACAACACTACCAGACCCCTTAGGTTCATACCCTCGACCTTTCCGTGAAACGGGAGAATGCTGCAGTATCAAGAGAGAGGGACGGGGCCCAAAAGTACCAGACCCTGTAGGATATTACAATCTAGAAACCTCGTCAAAGCGGGAGAGAACAGCAGAATCACGTCGGCGGGAGGGAGAACAACCGTACCAGAGGCCGTAGTCCCTTACCTTCCTCTTCCAACGTCAGGCGGGAGAATGCTGAGGTGTCAAGGGAGAGGGAGGGGGCACAACAGTACCATACCCCGTAGGATCATACCCTCTACTCTCTCGTCAAGAAGGGAAAAACGAGCAGCACGAAGTGCACAAGAGGGGGCACAACAGTACCCGACCCCGTAGAATTATACCCTTTACTCCCCCGTCAAAGCGAGAGTAAACAGCAGTTTCCAGATGGAGGGAAGGGGTACAACAGTAGATACGGCAGTGCAACAGTGGGTTGGCACAACGGTTGCAGACAACATCAGACCCTACCCTCTACTCCCTCGTCAAGCATGAGAAAACAGCCGTATCGAGGGGGAGGGAGGGAGCACAACAGTACCAGACCCCGTAGGCCCTTACCCTCCACATTTAACGTCAAAGGGGAGAATGCCGCAGAATCAAGAGAGAGGGAGGGAGCACAAAACTACCAGACATCGCAGAATCATACCCTCTACTCCCTCGTCATAGCGGTCGGAAACAGCGGCAGCACGTGGGCGTGTGGGGGCACAACACTACCAGACCCCGTAAGATCATACCCTCGACCTTCCCGTCAAACGGGAGAATTCTGCAGTACCAAGAGAGAGGGAGGGGCCGTAAAAGTACCAGACCCCATAGGATCATACCCTCTCAAACCGTTTCAAAGCGGGAGAAAACAGCAGCATCACGTGGGCGGGAGAGGGTGCAAGAATACCGGGCCCCGTAAGCCCATACCCTCCACTTTTAACATAAAACGGGAGAATGCTGCAGTATCAAGAGAGGGGGGGAAGCAGAACACTAGCAGACCCCGTATGATCATACCCTCTACTCCCTCGTCCAAGTGGCAGAAGCAGCAGTATCAAGATCGGGGGCGGGGGCACAACAGTACCCGACCCCGTAGGATCATACCCTTTACTCTCTCGTCCAAGCGAGAGAAACAGCAGTATAAGGAGGGAGGGAGGGGGCACAACAGTACCAGACCCCGTAGGATCATACCCTCTACTCCCTTGTCAAAGTGGAAGAAACCAGCAGTATCAAGGGGGGTGGAGGGCGCTCAACAGTACCAGAACCGGTAGTTTCAACCCCTCTGTTCCCTCGTCAAGCGGAAGTAAACAGCAGCATAACGTGGGCGGGAGGGTGCACAACACCACCAGACCCCGTAGGTTCATACCCTCGACCTTTCCGTGAAACGGGAGAATGTTGCAGTATCAAGAGAGAGGGACGGGGCAAAAGTACCAGACCCTGTAGGATATTACAATTTAGAAACCTCGTCAAAGCGGTAGAGAACAGCAGCATCACGTCGGCGGGAGGGAGAACAACCGTACCAGAGGCCGTAGTCCCTTACCTTCCATTTCCAACGTCAAGCGGGAGAATGCTGAGGTGTCGAGGGAGAGGGAGGGGGCACAACAGTACCATACCCCGTAGGATCATACCCTCTACTCTCTCGTCAAGAAGGGAAAAACGAGCAGCACGAAGTGCACAAGAGGGGGCACAACAGTACCCGACCCCGTAGGATTATACCCTTTACTCCCCCGTCAAAGCGAGAGTAAACAGCAGTTTCCAGATGGAGGGAAGGGGTACAACAGTAGATGCGGCAGTGCAACAGTGGGTTGGCACAACGGTTGCAGACAACATCAGACCCTACCCTCTACTCCCTCGTCAAGCATGAGAAAACAGCCGTATCGAGAAGGAGGGAGGGAGCACAACAGTACCAGACCCCGTAGGATCATACCCTCTACTCTTTCTTCAAAGCAGGAGAGACGATCAGCATCAAGGGGGCGAGAGGGGGCACAGCAGTACCAGACATCGCAGAATCATACGCTCGACCTTCCCGTCAAACGGGAGAATACTGCAGAATCAAGAGAGAGGGAGGGGGCACAACAGTACCAGGCCCTGTAGAATCACACCCTCGATAACCTCGTCAAAGCGGGGGAAGACAGCAGCATCACGGTGACGGGAGGGGTCACAACAGTACCAGACACCGTAGGATCATACTCTCGACCTTGCCGGCAAACGGGAGAATGCTGCAGTATAAAACACAGGGAGGACGCTCCATAGTACCAGACCCCGTAGGATCATTCCCTCCACCCCTCGTCAAAGCGGGAGAAACCGCAGTATAACGTGGGCGGGAGGGTGCACAACACTACCAGACCCCGTAAGATCATACCCTCGACCTTCCCGTCAAACGGGAGAATACTGCAGAATCAAGAGAGAGGGAGGGGCCGTAAAAGTACCAGACCCCATAGGATCAAACCCTCGATAACCTCGTCAAAGCGGGGGAAGACAGCAGCATCACGGTGACAGGAGGGGTCACAACAGTACCAGACCCCGTAGGTTCATACCCTCGACCTTTCCGTGAAACGAGAGAATGCTGCAGTATCAAGAGAGAGGGACGGGGCCCAAAAGTACCAGACCCTGTAAGATATTACAATCTAGAAACCTCGTCAAAGCGGGAGAGAACAGCAGCATCACGTCGGCGGGAGGGAGAACAACCGTACCAGAGGCCGTAGTCCCTTACCTTCCACTTCCAACGTCAAGCGGGAGAATGCTGAGGTGTCGAGAGAGAGGGAGCGGGCACAACAGTACCAGACCCCGTAGGATCATACCCTCTACTCTCTCGTCAAGAAGGGAAAAACGAGCAGCACGAAGTGCACAAGAGGGGGCGCAACAGTACCCGACTCCGTAGGATTATACCCTTTACTCCCCCGTCAAAGCGAGAGTAAACAACAGTTTCCATATAGAGGGAAGGTGTACAACAGTAGATGCGGCAGTCCAACAGTGGGTTGGCACAACGGTTGCAGACAACATCAGACCCTACCCTCTACTCCCTCGTCAAGCATGAGAAAACAGCCGTATCGAGAAGGAGGGAGGGAGCACAACAGTACCAGACTCCGTAGGATCATACCCTCTACTCTTTCTTCAAAGCAGGAGAGACGATCAGCATCAAGGGGGCGAGAGGGGGCACAGCAGTACCAGACCCCGTAGAATCATACGCTCGACCTTCCCGTCAACCGGGAGAATGCTGCAGAATCAAGAGAGAGGGAGGGGGCACAACAGTACCTGGCCCTGTAGAATCACACCCTCGATCACCTCGTCAAAGCGGGGGAAGACAGCAGCATCACGGTAACGGCAGGGGTCACAACAGTACCAGACACCGTAGGATCATACTCTCGACCTTGCCGGCAAACGGGAGAATGCTGCAGTATAAAACACAGGGAGGGGGCACAACAGTACCAGACCCCGTAGGATCATTCCCTCTACCCCTCGTCAAAGCGGGAGAAACCGCAGTATCAGGAGGGGGGAGGAGGCACAAAAGTACCCTATCCTGTAGGATCATACACCTTTACTTCCTTGTCAAAGCGGATGAAAACAGCAGTTAAAAAAGGTAGTGGAGGGGGCTCAACAGTGCCACAACCAGTAGGATCATACCCTCTACTCCCTCGTCAAGCGGAAGAAAACAGCGGCATCAGGTGGGCAGGAGGGGGCACAAGCGTACCAGGCCCCGGAAGACCATACCCTCCACTTTGACGTCCAAACGGGAGAACGGTGCAGTATTAAGAGATAGGGAGGGGGCACAACAGTACCAGACCCCGTAAGACCATACCCTCGACCTTCATGTCAAACGGGATAATGCTGAAGCATCAAGAGAGAGGGAGAGGGCACAACAGTACCAGATCCCGTAGGATCTTACCCTATTCCCCTCGTCGAAGCGGGAGAAACCGCAGTATCAGGAGAGGGGGAGGGGCTACAACAGTACCAGACCCCGTAGGATCACACCCTCTACCCTTCGTCAAAGCGGGAGAAACAGCAGTATTAAGGGGGAGGGAGGGGTCACAACAGTGCCAGACCACATCCGATTATACCCTCTATAACCTTGTCAAAGCCGGAGACAACAGCAGCATCAAGTGCGCGAGAGGGGGCACTACCGTACCAGCTCCCGGTAGACCATACCCTCCACTTTGACGTCCAAAGGGGAGAACGGTGCAGTATTAAGAGAGAGAGAGGGGGCACAACAGTACCAGACCCCGTAAGACCATACCCTCGACTTTCCCGTCAAACGGGAGAATGCTGCAGTATCAATAAAGAGGGAGAGGGCACAACAGTACCAGACCCCGTAGGATCATACCCTCTACTCTCTCGTCAAGAAGGGAAAAACAAGCAGCATGAAGTGCGCGAGAGGGGGCACAACAGTACCCGACCCCGTAGGATCATACCCTTTACTCCCTCGTCAAAGCGAGAGTAAACAGCAGTTTCCAGATGGAGGGAAGGGGTACAACAGTAGATGCGGCAGTTCAACAGTGGGTTGGCACAACGGTTGCAGACAACATCAGACCCTACCATCTACTCCCTCGTCAAGCGGGAGAAGACAGCCGTATCGAGGGGGAGGGAGGGAGCACAACAGTACCAGACCCCGTAGGATCATACCCTCTACTCTCTCCTCAAAGCAGGAGAGACGATCAACATCAAGGGGGCGAGAGGGGGCACAGCATTACCAGACCCCGTGAGATCATACCCTCGACCTTCCCGTCAAACGGGAGAATGCTGTAGAATCAAGAGAGAGGGAGGGGGCACAACAGTACCAGGCCCCGTAGGATCACACCCTCTATATCGTCGTCAAAGAAGGGGAAAACAGCAGCATCACGGTGACGGGAGGGGTCACAACAGTACCAGACACCGTAGAATCACACCCTCGACCTTGCCGGCAAAGGGGAGAAAGCTGCCGTATAAAAATACAGGGAGGGGGCACAACTGTACCAGAACCCGTAGGATCATACCCTCTACCCCTCGTCAAAGGGGGAGAAACAGCAGAATCAGGAGGGGGGAGGAGGCACAAAAATACCCGACCCCGTAGGATCATACCCTCTACTTCCTTGTCAAAGCGGATTAAAACAGCAGAATCAAGAGGGGTGGAGGGGGTTCAACAGTACCACACCCAGTAGGATCATACCCTCTACTCCCTCGTCAAGCAGAAGAAAACAGCGGCATCACATGGGCAGGAGGGGGCACAACAGTACCAGACCCCGTAGGATCATACCCTCCCCCTGAACGTCCTACCGGGAGAATGCTGCGGTATAAGGAGGGAGGGAGGGGGCACAACAGTACCAGACTCCGTATGATCATACCCTCTATAACCTCGTCAAAGCGGGAGACAACAACAGTATCAAGTGCGCGGGAGGGGGCACAAGCGTACCAGGCCCCGGAAGACCATACCCTCCACTTTGACGTCCAAAGGGGAGAACGGTGCAGTATTAAGAGAGAGGGAGGGGGCACAACAGTACCAGACCCCGTAGGAACATACCCTCGACCTTCCCGTCCAACGGGAGATGCTGCAGTATCTAGAGGGAGGGATAGGGCACAACATACCAGACCCCGTAAGATCTTACCCTCTACCCCTCGTCAAAGCGAGAGAAACCGCAGTATCAAGAGAGGGGGAGGGGGCACAACAGTACCTGACCCCGTAGAATCACACCCTCTACCCTGTGTCAAAGTTGGAGAAACAACAGTATCATGGCGGAGGCTGGCGGCAAAACAGGTCTAGACACCGTAGGATCATACCCTCTACTCCCTCGTCAAAGCGGGAGAGACGATCAGCATCAAGGGGGCGAGAGGGGGCACAGCAGTACCAGACCCCGTAAGATCATACCCCGCATCTTCCCGTCAAACGGGATAGTGCTGCAGAATCAAGAGAGAGGAGGGGGCACAACAGTACCAGGCCCCGTAGGATCACACCCTCTAAAACCTCGTCAAAGAGAGGGAAAACAGCAGCATCACGGTGACGGGAGGGGGCACAACAGTACCAGACACCGTAGGATCATACCTTCGACCTTGCCGGCAAACAGGAGAATGCTGCAGTATAAAGAGACAGGGAGGGGGCAAAACAGTACCAGACCCCGTAGGATCATACCCTTTACCCCCTCGTCAAAGCGGGAGAAACCACAGTATCAAACAAGGGGGAAGGGGCACAACAGTACGAGACCCCGTAGGATCACACCCTCTACGCCTCGTCAAAGCGGGAGAAACCGCAGTATCAGGGGGGAGGGAGGGGGCACAATAGTACCAGATCCCGTAGGATCATACCCTCTAACCTCGTCAAAGCGGGAGACAACAGCAGCATCAAACAAGGGGGAGGGGGCACAACAGTACGAGACCCCGTAGGATCACACCCTCTACCCCTCGTCAAAGCGGGAGAAACAGCAGTATCAGGGGGGAGGGAGGGGGCACAATAGTACCAGACCCCGTAGGATCATACCCTTTAACCTCGTCAAAGCGGGAGACAACAGCAGCATCAAGTGTGCGGGAGGGGGCACAACCGTACCAGCCCCCGTAGGATCATACTCTCTATAACCTTGTCAAAGCGGGAGACAACAGCATATGCGCGTGAGGTGGCACAAGCGTACCAGGCCCCGGAAGACCATACCCTCCACTTTGACGTCCAAAGGGGAGAACGGTGCAGTATTAAGAGAGAGGGAGGAGGGCCCAACAGTCCCAGACCCCGTGAGAACATACCCTCGACCTTCCCGTCAAACGGGAGATGCTGCAGTATCTAGAGGGAGGGAGAGGGCACAACATACCAGACCCCGTAAGATCTTACCCTCTACCCCTCGTCAAAGCGAGAGAAACCGCAGTATCAAGAGAGGGGGAGGGGGCACAACAGTACCTGACCCCGTAGAATCACACCCTCTACCCTGTGTCAAAGTTGGAGAAACAACAGTATCATGGCGGAGGCTGGCGGCAAAACAGGTCCAGACACCGTAGGATCATACCCTCTACTCCCTCGTCAAAGCGGGAGAGACGATCAGCATCAAGGGGGCGAGAGGGGGCACAGCAGTACCAGACCCCGTAAGATCATACCCCGGATCTTCCCGTCAAACGGGAAATTGCTGAAAGAATCAAGAGAGAGGAGAAGGCACAACAGTACCAGGCCCCGTAGGATCACACCCTCTAAAACCTCGTCAAAGAGGGGGAAAACAGCAGCATCACGGTGACGGGAGGGGGCACAACAGTACCAGACACCGTAGGATCATACCTTCGACCTTGCCGGCAAACAGGAGAATGCTGCAGTATAAAGAGACAGGGAGGGGGCAAAACAGTACCAGACCCCGTAGGATCATACCCTTTACCCCCTCGTCAAAGCGGGAGAAACCACAGTATCAAACAAGGGGGAGGGGGCACAACAGTACGAGACCCCGTAGGATCACACCCTCTACCCCTCGTCAAAGCGGGAGAAACAGCAGTATCAGGGGGGAGGGAGGGGGCACAATAGTACCAGACCCCGTAGGATCATACCCTCTAACCTCTTTCAAAGCGGGAGACAACAGCAGCATCAAGTGTGCGGGAGGGGGCACAACCGTACCAGCCCCCGTAGGATCATACTCTCTATAACCTTGTCAAAGCGGGAGACAACAGCAAGTGCGCGGGAGGTGGCACAAGCGTACCAGGCCCCGGAAGACAATACCCTCCACTTTGACGTCCAAAGAAGAGAACGGTGCAGGATTAAGAGAGAGGGAGGGGGCACAACAGTACCAGACCCCGTAGGAACATACCCTAGACCTTCCCGTCAAACGGGAGATGCTGCAGTATTAAGAGGGAGGGAGAGGGCACAACATACCAGACCCCGTAAGATCTTACCCTCTACCCCTCGTCAAAGCGAGAGAAACCGCAGTATCAAGAGAGGGGGAGGGGGCACAACAGTACCGGACCCCGTAGAATCACACCCTCTACCCCGTGTCAAAATGGAGAAACAGCAGTATCATGGCGGAGGCTGGCGGCAAAACAAGTCCAGACACCGTAGGATCATACTGTCTATAACCTTGTCAAAGCGGGAGACAACAGCAGCATCAAATGCGCAGGAGGGGGCACAACCGTACCAGGCCCCGGAAGACCATACCCTCCACTTTGACGTCCAAACGGGAGAACGGTGCAGTATTAAGAGAGAGGGAGGGGGCACAAAAGTACCAGACCCCGTAGGAGCATACCCTCTATAACCTTCTCAAAGCGGGAGACAACAGAAGCATCAAGTGCGCGGGAGAGGGCACAACCGTACCAGCCCCCGGAAGACCATACCCTCCACTTTCACGTCCAAAGGGGAGAACAGTGCAGTATCTTGGGAGAGGGATGGGGCACAACAGTACCAGACCCCGTAGGGTCATACCCTCTACTCTCTCGTCAAAGCGGGAGAGACGAGCAGCATCAAGTAGGCGAGACGGGGCACAACAGTACCCGACCCCGTAGGATCAATCCTTTTACTCTTTCGTCAAAGCGAGAGTAAACAGCAGTTTCGAGACGGAGGGAGGGGGTACAACAGTAGAGGCGGCAGTGCAGCAGTGGGGGGGCACAACGGTACCGGACCCCATCAGACCTTACCCTCTACTCCCTCGTGAAGATGGAAAAAACAGCCGTATCGAGAGGGAGGGAGGCAGCACAACAAAGTCATACAAAGGGTCACACCCTCCTCGCCCCCGTCTAACGAGAGAGTACAGCAGCACAAAGAGCATACAGCAGTATCGACTAAAAGCATACAGTGGTATCGAGTGGGGGGGGGGGGGGGGGGTCGTCCTGTAGTCAGTACGAGCGGGAAAATGCAAATGTATCCTGTACTCCGTACGAGCGGGGGAGTGCAACAGTATCGAGGGAGCGATGCGCTCCACCGTCCAACGAGAGAATACGACAGTACAACCCGCCACCGTGAAACGAGAGGATATGGCAGTACAAAGAGCATACAGCAGTATCGAGGGGGGCGTCAAAACCAAATCGTGGTCTCGTACTGTACTCAGGACAAGCGGGAAATGCAGAAGTATCCTGCACTCAGTACCAGTGGGCGGGCGTCAGAACCACATCGTGGCCTCGTACTGTACTCATGGCAAGCCGAAAAATGCAGTAGTATCCTGTACTCCGTACCAGCGGGAGAGTGCAGCCTCCGCGTCAAAGCCAAATCGCGGCCTCGTACTGTAGTCAGTACGAGCGGGAAAATGTAAATGTATCCTGTACTCAGTACGAACGGGAGATGCAGCAGTATCGAGGGAGCCCTTCACTCCAGCGTCCAAAGAGAGAATACAGCAGTACAACGAGAGAATACAGGCCTCGTACTGTAGCCAGTACGAGCGAGAAAATTGCAAAGGTATCAAGTACTCAGTACCAGCGGGAGGGCGTCAAACTACATCGTGACCTCGTACTGTTCTCATGGCAAGCGGAAAAATGCAGAAGTATCCTGTACTCAGTACCAGCGGGATAACGCAGCCGTATCGAGGGAGACCCTCCGCCCCACCGTCCAACGAGAGAATACAACAGTACAACGAGAGAAACAGCCGTAACGAGAGGGAGCAAGGGGCACAAGCACATACCACCATCTCGGGTAACTCGAATACCCTCCGCATACGCACGCCAATTGGCAGTGAAAGGGCATAGCGGGGTCGTACAAAATACTCTCGACCCTACACAATCTTCGATACCAATCTGTGTCCCCATTGGTGCCTTTCCCTTGCTGTACTCAGGACAAGCGGGAAAATGCAGAAGTATACTGTACTCAGTACGTACCAATCTGTGCCCCCACGTACTCAATCTCCGACACCAATTCGTCTTTGTCGCCCTGCACCCGTATATTGTCGCTAATCTACGGCCAGCAGGGACAGCGACGCCAGACCAACATTACCTCGAATACGCGAAAAAGCGGCAAACCCCCTCGTACCTCTGGAAAGTGCGTGGTTGTAGTGAGTCCGATCGGATTCTGATAATATTTACCAGGTACTCCTTATTTTCATGGTCGGCGGTTAGACCTGAGGGGCCCAACTTGGACGAGCTCCGCCCCCAAGCTCGCTCCAGATGAGGCATTCTGCACAGCGTTCGCCCCACCGGCTATCTCGACCGTTTCAGTTTGAGCCGCCGGTCCCTACGTTCCCGCAGCACCTGCCCCGTAGCCTAGCTGACGCGCAGCGCCGCCCCAAGCGCCCCCACCTCGAATGCTCCGAGGAGAAGAATACAGTGCTCCGACTCCACGAGGATGGCATGGAACCGGAGGTCTAGAATATACCTGGCCAAAAGCCGCGTTGCTTCAAGCTCGCGGTTAGGCCGGGAGGCGCCGGCCCGTGGCCGACGCGATAGCGGCAGTCACGTCGGCTGGAGTGGCTGGTGTCGACCGGGTGGTTATCAGCATACTCTCAAGAATTTCGCGACCCACTCGTAAAGCTCATGAGGTTTCGGGAGCGAAAGGAAGAAGTGACCTCGATTCGATACAAATTCCGAGACATTTCGATATAATCGATTGTTCCAATATTTGTGCCAAATATGAATCCATGGATTAGATCGCCATTTTACGTTGCGTAATGCAGTAAAATTTCAACCGAGGGAGGGCAGACGCATACGGAGAGAAACAACAATTTAGGTATGTGGCCCCTCTGATTCGTTCAAAGTTGCCCAAAATCAGTTGAAAGCTAGAGATATGGCCTTTTCGAGTTAAAAGCACTTACGATGTCAGCCTGGACAATAGCAGGACTCCTGGGGTGTGTTTTATACTTGTTTTTAGAATGTAACTGATTTTGGCCGAAAAGTGGCTGGGTATACCTTATTTTGGCAAAAACACCTTTATAAACAGCTTCGAAAATACGTGTTGGCGTGCGCTGTAGAGGCAGGAAGCACGAAAGGTTAATAGGAATGGGATGCGATGAATGATGTTGGCAAACCCTTACGTCTTTTTCGCGGCAGAGACGGCGACGGCAGAGCCGGCAGCAGCATAAAACATGGAAACGTGTTAGTGTGCTCAACGCCTGCCTGTTATCGTGTCGGAACAACAACAGCAGCAGCGGCGGTAGACAACTGTCTCGGTGTAGAAAGGGACGTAGGCTGTAAACAACAACGGCAACTGTTCGGAAAAAAGGTTGGTTATAGTGTGCAAAACATAAACAACAGCAGCAGCGGCGAAAAAACAAATGGCAGTAAGTACGCGTACTATACCTCTGTCTCGGTGTGAGGCCAGATCTTATGCATTGTTTTTTAAGGTGATTATAAGACTGTTTACGGAGGCTTCGGGGTATCTGGTCCCATATCTGATCAGATTTTATCAAAATCACGTCTTGTGGGGCCTGTTTGGTGGAAAAAATGTTCCTCCGAGATTTTTTTCACTCCTGAAATTCCATGAAATGAGTTTTTTTGGCAGCTTTTTCTGATCAACTCTGAAAGTGATAAAATTAGGCTTTGCACTAGACCTCGGTGGCATTATACAATAATTTTGTTTAGGTTTTAGGCGGGGTTCATGACGGGTCTGGACGCTATATGCTTGGTTACGCTTGTACACAGCTGGGCTCCAACACTTGTGCATCGGCCACCACGGAGAGAGAGGGCATCAGTACCTTGGCCACCATCGTGTCCCTTGCGGCCGCCCAACTGCAGCTGCTCCAGGCAAATCAACTTTGGAAACGAACTGGACGAGACTACAGCAGCAGTATTAAAGTAATCAAACGGTTTTTTTCGGACTACGACTGCCGCAAGCAGCTCATGCTCCGCGAAGGCGAGAGCTCCTTGCTGGTCTAGTGACTTGTAAACCCCTTACGCAGCTCCCCAGGGGGTTCCACATTCCGCTGCTTCCTTCGAGGAGCTGGTGGTGAAGGTTGATTGCCCAACCCGGCGTGAGCAACTCTCGTTCGTGTCGTGGTCCACGTGGAGTTCAAAATGTCGGTTGTGTTCTGTTGCTTTAGTTATCCCATGAAAAAAAAACAAAATCACGATAAGACGGAACATGGCGCACCGACCTGGTGTGGCTTTTTGCCGTGGGAAAATCCGACTTCTTGCCTTGTTCAATCACTCAAAAAAGATTGCGTAAGACCCAGCCTGAGCTCGTATGAAGAAAACAAAATGGCCAGTACCTGGCACCTGGTATGTATTTGTGTTTTGTATTTAGTGCTCAAGGTCGACAGCATGCGGGAACAGCAACAATCACGCGAACAACAACAACAACATAGACAACAGCTACAGCAGCAGCGGCGGCAGACACTGACTCAAAGCTGCGTACAGCAGCAACAACGCGAACGATGCCTGCGTACACAACAAAATAAGCGTCAGGGATGATTGGCACGCAGGGTGACAACATCAGGAAAAGGTGCAGCAGCATCAGTAGCAGCAGCGATGGGCTGCGCCACCAAATCGTCTTCTCGTATATTAATACGACCAAACATTACAAGTAGTGTGGAAAAAACTCAACAACAGCAGCCGCGGCGTAGACACAGGCGACAAACAACAACAACAACAGCAGCCGCGGAGGTATAAATAAGTAGCAAACAAAAACACCAACAACAACAGCAACAGAGAAGCACAGAACACAACTCACCGCCACCTCCTGTCTCGAGCGTGAAGGACACGGTGCAGACGTCGATAGGCCTGGCGCATGATTCACAGTGTTTGACCAACTTCAAGATTATCCCGCTGACGGGGCAGGTGTCTCGGTCGCAGGTCGCAAAATCGACCTTGCTTCCAAAGTTCTGTGTTCATCATGTAGCTGGGAGATGCAGCGGTTGCGCTTTACAGTGTGATTGAGCACTGACTTGGACAGGGGGATTCTGTTCGAGATGGGCTTCCAAGATCCGCCAGAAGAGGCCGAGGCAGAGGTGTATTGAAGGCAGCACCTTTAATATCGGCAGTAGAAAAAAGTGCAGTGCACTCTGTAGAAGCAGCACCACTAGGAGCAGGCGATGCCATCTACCAGGCAGAAGCAGCACTAGCGGGAGGAGCACCCGGTACCAACAGAAGCAGCGAGAGCAAAAGCAGCATCAGCAGGAGCGGCACCAGAAGGAGCGGCACGAGCAAGAGCGGCACGAGCAAGAGCGGCACGAGCAGGAGCGGCACGAGCAGGAGCGGCACGAGCAGGAGCAACGCCAGCAGGAGGCCAACTGGCCAAGCAGTATACGAAGAGGCAGTACCAGCGTGACGCGCGTCGTAAGCTATCTACATGTGTCCACGCACGCAAATATTCCAATGACCCGCGTCTTAGTCCTGTTAAAACTATTCCGGAACAACTTTGAAAACAAATTGGTCTACTAGCGCATGCCGTCTTAGAGCCGGTCTCTTCGGGCCAAAGCAACTGAGATCAACGGCAGTAGTTCTGTTGAATCTGTTTTCGAAAAGTCCCTCCACTCGCGAATAGCAAAAAACGCTCGCGCATCAGGGTTGACAATCTTGCGAAAGGCCACCGAAATGCCCCCACAGCGACCAACCAGAGAAAACGAATGTATAGTTTTGTTTACAAGTTTTCCCTTCGGAGTGGCATGAGCGTAGCGTGTATGAAGACTCTTGCCGAAATACGCATTTGGTGCGTTGGTTTGAACTATTCCACCAATTAATTGCAGTTGTATGTGCTGCAGTTGGGGCAATAGCTCAAATGTACCTGTTAACAACCAAATATGTATTATTAGTAAAAGCAAAATACTAGTAGAACATGCAGATGAGGGTGACCCAAGGGAGCAGTTCTAATGACCGACAAAGCAGGTAGTAATTATGCATTCCAGCTGTTCTGAGATATGAAGGCGAGATGAGCGTGATATCTGGTATGCAACTTCGACAGTAAGCACTTGCTCGACGAATCGCAGCGCCAGTAGACACATGTTCTGCGACACCTAACGGTTCGACAACGAACGAAACCTTTGGCGGACGCCCAAACCAGCGACGACAGAAATTCCTCAAGGAAAAACATCTTCAACGAAGCGCAGCAGTGGGCCCGGGGCCGGCGTGAAACGCAAAGAAGTCGAAGCGACGGGAGTGAGTAGTAGCATTAATTCCCTCGCAATCGCGAACGCCGCTATTATCAACGGAATCAGCACCCTGGCAAACACCCAAGGGAGATTGAAAAAAACAGGATCTTTCGTTGCCCACAGCACTCAAAGAGGATGCAAAAAAGTCAGCTAGACCTTGACATTCGCCAAGGCACTAGCGTGATGAAGGCGATGCAAAACCTGACACTCTTCTAGGGTGAAGAAACCACCACTGGAACAAAATGAGCCAGTCCGCTCCCCACGCTTGACCTCAAAGTACCCGCTGGCAGACTTGCAAGTACACGCACAGCGGATGTTTGCTGAAAGTATTGAAATATTATAGACGCAGGCGCACGCTGCAACGAAACGCCCTCAAACACCTCTGTATTCAGACCCCAGGCGCAGACGAAAGGCAGATCAAACGTGTATGATACCCTACCGGAAGATCATGATCGACACGAGAACAGACTCTTAAAAGTACGAAGATCGACCGAGCCCGAACCGAGGAGATCGACCGACACAGCCTTCCCGCTTGGCGGCGCTTTTCTCCAGTTCCACCCGAGCCTATTCGCCGAACTTCGCATGGCGTTCGCCCTGAACTTGCTCGTTGTGGGCGACGAAGAGCTTCCTGGAGTGCTTGGAGCCCGAGAAGTACAGGGGGGGCTTGCACAGGCCGATCAAGATGCCGTTGTCCTTGATAGTTCCTTTGCAGTAGGCACAATCCTCAAGACCTGCAAACATAGATTATAGACAACAAGCCGACAGCACAAAGGAGACATGTAAGACGTGTTGAATACAAATATTTTTGTTGGAATGAGTTTAGTTGACGAAGACTTTAAAAAGGGCAAATGCCAAAATCAGTTATACCTGATCCGTTTGAGCCAAAATCAGGTGTATACTAAAACCAAGTAAAATCGCGGGCCACGAGCGGTGTTCTGTCCATGAGGTCGGGTAAAAAAGAAGCGTGCCATATGTGGCCTCCAAAATCTAAGTCGTTTCATTTTCTTTACGGTGTAGATACCACGGGCTTCACTTTGACCTGCAGAGGGTCACTGTATATAGGCTTCGTTTGTTCTGCGATGGCGGGGGTGCCAATAAGAGAATTTACTCTGGCGCCCCCCCACCGTTGACAGCTTAAATCTTCTTGACCGTCCTCGCGGAACTGCCAGCTCGGCACGAAATTATCTTGCCGTACCAAGCCTGAGACAAACTCGACGCGGGGTGGTGCAGATAAAGACCATGGTGATGTATGGACCGCTGTGACCATAGAAAACAACAAAGCAGCGGCAGTAGGACACAACAACTACCAGGTATAAAACAACTGAAGCACGTCGCACACCCCAAAAAAGAAAAAAAGTGAAACCAGCATACTCATGTATTCATATTCATGTAGATACGTACTTATGACGTGCAACGTGTACGTGCGAGTACAGAGTTTATACGTTGCGTAATGCAGAATAATTTCAACCGAGGGAGGGCAGACGCATACGGAGAGAAACAGCAGTGTACGTATGTGGCCTCTCTGTTTCATTCAAAGTTGGCCAAAATCAGTTGAAAGAAAGAAAGAGTGGAAAAAAAACAGGTATAAGTCGGCCTTTTTGAGCCAAAATCAGTTACGATGTCAGCCTGGGCAAGAGCAGGGCCAGCCTGGGGCTCCTGGGGTGTGTTTTGTACTTGTTTTTAGAAGGAAACTGATTTTGGCCGAAAGTGGCCGGGTATACCTGATTTTGGCAAAAACACGTTTAAAAACAGTTTGGGAAATACGCGTTGGCGTGCGCTGTAGAGGCAGAAAGCACGAATTTGGTAAATAGGAATGAGATGCGATGAATGATGTTCGCGAACACTCACGTTTTTTTTTCGCGGCAGAGACGGCGACGGCAGAGTCGGCAGCAGCAAAAATCATGGAAACATGTTAGTGTGCTCAACGCCTGTCTGCTATCGTGTCGGAACAACAACAACAGCAGCAGCGGCGGTAGTCAACTGTCTCGGTGTGCAAAACGAAAACAACGGCATCAGCAGCGCATATAAAAAAAATGACGTATTACGCAGCTTGCAAAGTTGAGTATCAACTATCATCTATCTATGTAATCAGTCGAAGTCACAGCTGACGTATTTCATCATTTTATAAAATTGCAGCACGCGTACTATACCCCTGTCTCGGTGAGCTCGTATCACGAAAGAAAAAATGGACATTTGTTTTTGGTTATACGTACTGCTGTAGTACCTGGTATGTATTGGAACAACAACAACAACAACAACAACAACAACAACAACAACAACAACAACAACAACGACAGCAGCAGCCCATCTACAAATGGCAGTACGCATACTATACCCTTGTCTCGGTGTGAGCTCGTATCAAGAAAAAAAAGAAGGACATTTGTTTTTGGATAAATATACGTACTGCTGTATAGTACCTGGTACCAGGTATGTATTTATTTGTGAACACCACCACCACCAACAACAACAGCAGCAGCAGCCGCGGCGGTATAAAAGGGTAGCGCGCAACAACACTACCACCAACAACAGCAACTAACAGAGAAAAACAGAACCCAACTCCGCCACCTCCTGTCTCGAGCGTGAAGGACACGGTGCGGACGTCGATAGGCCTGGCGCATAATTCACAGTCTTTGGGCCACTTCAAGATTATCCCGCTGCCGGGGCAGGTGTCGTGGTCGCCGGTCGCAAAATCGACCTTGCCTCCAAAGTTCTGTCTCCATCATATATCTGGGAGATGCAGCGGTTGCACTTTACAGTGAGATTGAGCACTGACTTGGACAGGGGGGTTCTGTTCGAGATGGGCTTCCAAGATCCGCCAGAAGAGGCCGAGGCAGAGGTGTATTGAAGGCAGAACCTTTAATATCGGCAGCAGGAAAACGTGCAGTCCACTCTATAGAAGCAGCACCACCAGGAGCAGGCGATGCCATCTACCAGCCAGGAGCAGCACTACTAACTAGCGGGAGGAGCACCCGGTACCAACAGAAGCAGCGAGAGCAAAAGCAGCACCAGCAGGAGCGGCACCAGAAGGAGCGGCACGAGCACGAGCGGCACGAAAGGAGCGGCACGAGCAGGAGCAACGCCAGCAGGAGGCCAACTGGCCAAGCGGTATACCAAGAGGCAGCACCAGCGTGACGCGCGTCGTATGTATGCTGTCCACATGTAATGTGTCCACGCACGCAAATAATTCAATTCGTAGTCCTGTGTTAAAACTATTACGGAACAAATAGAAAAAAATATCGGTCTACTATCGAATGTATGCCGTCTTAGAGCCGGTCTCTTCGGGGCAAAGCAGCTGAGATCAACGGCAGTCCTGTTGAATATGTTCCCGAAAAGTCCCTCCACTCGCGAATAGTACAAAGCTCTCGCGAATCAGGGCTGACGATCTTGCGAAAGGCCACCGAAACGCCCCCACGGCGACCGACCAGAGAAAACGAATTTATAGTTTTGTTTATATCACTTTGTTTGTATGCGTGGTACACACACGTTCGTTGTGTTTCTGTCACGATTTGACCCAGTGATATTAACGACATCAAGATCCGCCTATAATAGGTCATGCTTTGGAAACATGTGCAGATCAGATGAGCTACCTACCGCCTATAGCTCAAGCTTTGAAAACATGTATGATGTGCAGATGGGCTATCGCCTATAACTCAAGCTTTGAAAACATGTATGACATGTGCAGATGAGCTACCGCCTATAGCTCAATCCTTCGAAACAAGCCCAGATGAGCTACCGCCTATAGCTCATCTCGGGGACAGCTGAGCTAGCTCATGTAGCTCTTATAGCTCACACGGGGCATTTAGGTGCAGATGGGCTGTCCTCTATAGCTCAAGCTGTGAAACATGTATGTGCAGATGAGCCACCGCCTATAGCTCAAGCCGGGGGCCTACGAGCTAGCTCGTGTAGCGCATATAGATCACGGGTGAGCAACCCCCGAAAAGAGCCTGCTCGAGCTACGGTGAGCTGATCTGTCCGAGGTGTGCCGGTTTCCACCTCGAAATCCGGCATAATAATTTGAAGACGAAATTTTCACTGCTGTAAAAGATCTATGCCAATGGAAACGCGAAGTTCAAAAGTTTTTTTTCAAATATGTGGCTTTAAAAAAACAGGTGAAAATATTCTCGTACCGCCGCTGTGGGGGAAAAAGAGAAAAATGTTTGATTTTTTCTTTTTTTTCCCCCAACGGCTGCAGACGGCGCAATTTGTGTTTTTCTGGTCGCAAGTTGTCAACACGGTGATCGAAACCAGCTCGTGCGACGATCGACCCTCGATCTCGACATAGACTCAGCCCACGGCCAACCCACTCGGTATCTGGCAAGCCCAACCAGTATAGATGACGGCCTCGAAGATATCAGGCGGATCTATGGTCTAGGGGGCGAGAGCTTGCCGGCGGCGTCCTACGGTATCCTCCCAAACCTGAAAAAAAGACTATTTTTTGCCATTCGAGACGGATGGAGAAGTTTTGTCTTCTGTTTTGTGCAAACCAGCGGCCAAATGTGTTTTTATCACACGCCTGGTCAGCTCCCGCCACATGACACCGGCCATGGTGTGAAGACGATGACCCTAGGGTGGGTCGGAGCCCCTAACGAGCGCACTCCGTTCAGAATTCGTGACGCAGTCGTTGGTTTTGTTTATCGATGTCTGTCGAGGACTCGGAATCTCGCCGCTTCGAACCAAAGATCGGCCTGAGTTTTTCTCAAGCCGATGTTGGCCCAACATCGGCCCCAGATTTGCTTTTTTCGGGCTTTTCCAAAAGTTAGGACATTTTTTTTTTTTAGGTGGCCCATAGGAAGCGTGTTCTGAAAAAATTTGGCGGGTATTTTTGAAATTGAACCTTTTTTTTGCAACTTCGCTGTACCATTGGCATAGGTCTACATAACTACTTGTATCTCTCAGGGATTGGGGAATCGCCACGGACGCTGCTGTGGTGCTGGATGTCGACGGGTAGAAAGAGTCAAGAACAAACAACGCTTGACATGTTTTGTCCGGCGATATGTTTTCTGGTTGAAATTCAGCAAAATATTAATTTGAGGAGGAAAAATCTGCATCTCACGTGTTTTGTCCAACAGAAAGAGCTTCTTTTGCGTAACAGATGCCACCACAACTTTACTTGGACTGATGTACGACATATACAACAGCAGTGCGCCTCCCGCGCCATAAGGACGATTCATCTGCAGTTCGAGTTTTTAGCTTCAGATTTTGGCTCGATCGCATTTTCAGATAGATGTTAAGTTGGCAAATCGAAACGGCCTTCCTATATAGTATGCGGGAAAACCCGATTTATTGCGTGGTTTGTCCCCGCGAAGAGACGCGCTGGGTGCGCTGCACTGCGCGTCGAACCCAAGCGTCCGAGCCGAGGCTGACTGCTTCTGGTCTGGTGGCGAAGAGACGTGGCGAATGCGCTAGACCTACCTTTCTTGGTATTTGGGTTCCGTGTTGTGACTGACTGCTGCTGCTGCTGTACAGGAGTGTACGTACAAGTACTCGTCGTACCAATCACCGGAGAGGTGCGTGCCGAGTGCGCTTCTCTTGGTCTCTAGGCCCGATAGCCCGCGCAAGTCGACTGCCGTCTGGCCACGGAGGATCGCATCGCCCACCGCCTGAGCGTCGGGCGCGAAGCAACGCCGCTATACAGCTGTGTCACCTTCCAACTCATCGATCGTTCTGCTGCTGTTTTGCTGTCATGGATAACATCTTGAATTTTGAGAGCATGCCATTTTTCGATTTGAAAATCTGATGACCCAGGTCGTCGGATTTTGAGCCAAAATCCGACGACTTGGATCATCGGATTCTCAAATCGAAACATTTCAGGTCGGGTTTTGCACTTTTCGACTGCATGAGCAGGGTCATTCGTTTTTGAGATCGAAAAATACTAATGTGAAGCTCGAAATAGAACGATATAGGGAGCAGCCTAACAGAAGCAGCAGCAGTAGCAGCAGACACACGAGGGCAGGGTCAGCGTCGCCGTACGCTCGGCTTTTCGGTCTAACCCTTGCACCCTTTCTACGCGTACATATACACATAGGTAGTACGTACCCTGCACTGTTTTTTTTATATGTTTCCTTCTTCCCCCTCGAAATCCGGCATAATATTTGCGAGACGACAACACGAACATGGCATGCCGAACAAGAGCTTCTCGTAGCAAGACTTAGTACCACAACTACTGCTGTTTGTTGTGTAACATCTACATCAGAGCTTCTCCGGCAGCGAAACAGAAGTAGCAGTAGCAGTGGTATCCACGAGGCCAGGGTAGGCGTCGCAGTACGCTCATTTGTGTCGGTTTAACCCTTGAGCCCTTTGCACATCGTACTCGATGTTGTGTGTGATTCCTGATTCCACACTCATAATTTGAAGGCGAAAAAATAATAAAATGACATGACATACATGTACCCAACAGAGGTTCTCGTAGCAGGTGCCACCACTACTACTGACTGCTGTACAACATCTAGAGCGGGTCTGTTACAGAGTCGTGTTGTACGTGTATCGAACCTGGATGTGCGGTAGTCTTGTTTGCATGTACATCACACATGATGGGATCCCGTTGGCCCACTAACAAGATCATCTACACCATAACACCGTTGTTCGTATTTTTTCTACAGGGGCAGTCCGTGCCATGCACCGGAATTGCCGATAAGACACGTTCACGCTCTCGCTGAGTTCATGCAAAGACTTACCATTGTGCCACGCAGCCTGATGTCCTTGCTGGCGAGCCATCGACTAGCGTGGTTGTTCTGCCCGTTACGCTTCATACGTAGTATAGCAACGAGGATAACAGAACGAACTACCTGGGCTACAGGTGTTGTGGGCCCGAGAGGCCCCCATCACTAAACTCCGTCTGTGTGGGCAGGCGCTATTCTCCGGGTTCAATTCGCATTGTCCCCTTCGATTGTTACGCCTTGCCCTTCTCTGGAAACCCCTCGGATCCTTGCAACACCGTGGTAACATCCTCCCCAGCTGATTAGGCCTGGAAAGTCCAGTCACGCGGCATCGTAGACGGTGGATCCGAAATACTCTAAGCCAACCAAACTGAAGAGGGAAAACCCGGCCTCCAAGAAAACACCGTCTCCAGCGCGCACTCTCATGCGCCGCCTTACTCACTAACGCGGTGAATGTGCACATGATTCCCTCCCAAACAGGGTAGGACCTTTCTGGTCGTTAGCCGCGAGCCTTCTCCACGGAATCTCCCCGGTCGCGAATGCCAGCAGGGGGCTCCCGCCATCGTGCAATGACTGCGCACGAATCCCATACAACCCCTTCCACCCGTCAACCACGACGTCACACCCTGTTGACTCCTAAAACGCCAGTGGTCAAACATCAACAACTACACGAGCGCCCCCTTACGCCGGGGCCTGGAAAGTCCCGAAAGCCGAATCAATCGCGAAAATGACATATGATGCCACTTTCCTAAACACCATAAAATATAATCAACCCTAAACCGACTAAGGATACCACTTTCCTAATCCCCATTTAAAAAAGAACGACACTGAAATCCTATAAAAAACAATCAACTTTGAAATGACAGAGGATGTCACTTTCCTAATCACCACCCCCAAAAATAGTCAGCACTGCAATCCTCCCCACCACAGAAGTTGTATCTCTTTTCGGATCGAAGGATCGGCACGGACTCTGGTTGTGCTGTATGTCGACGGGTAGAAGGAACGGTTTAATGTGAAGGACAAACACGCCCGTTCACAAAGGTGGCCCATCGAAAACCGCATCGAAAATGATCAACACTCCAATCCTCCCCAAGCCCGAGGGCGGCGCCCGTCCACGAAGGCGGCGCCCGGGGTTCACTCTTGACCTTTCCCGATAAGGAAATAATCGTGATAATAAAAAAGGATGCCACTCTCCTAATCGACACCATATTTAATAGTCAACACCCTCCTCATCAATAATCAACCCTGCAAGCAGAGGATACCACTAACTACTACAATCAACACCACGATGAATATACAACACTGCAAGCAGAGGGTGCTAGACCCTAATCAACAACAAAAAATATAATCAACACTTCATCGTCCTCACGCCAGAGGGCAGCCATCGCGAAAAAAACACAGGAGATCACTCTTTTAGTCAACACCATCACTCTCCTAATCAACACCATCCTAAACAATCAACACATACATATAATTAATATTCAACACTCCAAGCAGAGGATCCAAACTCTCTTAACCAACACCATCATATATGATCAACACTGCAAGCAGAGGGTGACACACTCCCTTAATCAACACCACCATGAATAAGCGACATCGCAATCTGAGCATCGTATGAATAATCAACGCTTATCAGAAAAAAGCAACACTGCAATCAGAGGATGCCACACTCTCGTAATCAACACCACCATGAACAAGCAGCACTGCAAGCAGAGGATGCCACTCTCCTAGTCAACTCCATTAAATTTTTAAAACATCAACACTGCAAACAGAGGGTTTCACTTTCCCAGTCAACACCATCAAAGCTAACCCGAACGGCATCAGAGGATGCCAATCTCGTAGTCAACCGCATCGAAAATTACCAACACTCCAACCCCCCCCAAGCCCGAGGGCGGCGCCCGGGATTCCCTTTCGACCTCTCCCGAAAAGAAAAGTAAAACCACTCTGATAATCAACACCATCATAAATAATAATCAAATAACAGCGGGTGCCGCTCTCTTAATCAACACTATCATAAATAATCAACACTGCAACCAGAGGATGCAACTACTGGCAAGGCGGTCCCCCCCAGAAGCCCGAGGCCGGCGATTTCACCTCGAAACTTCCCGAAAACCAAACCATACAACCAAGCCACCACGATAATAGTAACCACCATAATAAATATCTTACACTGCAATCCTCATAAGAAATTAATGCAAACAGTGGGAAATATCCCCATTTTCATGCTAATCAACAAATGAAATGAGAGTTGAGCCAAGAAATTAAATGCTGAGATTAAAAAGCACAGGCAGGCATACCATAACACCCCCAACGATAGAAAATACACATACGAACCACGCGAGGAAAACATCTCAAACACACCTGAAGGACGGTCATCTACGGACCAGTACGTATATATAATATATATACGACAGGGCCCCCTCCCCAGCTTCTGTCCTCTTCACGTCATCAACAACATCACAAGAACACCCAATACAAACATCCTAACGACTACGCAGGGGGCGAACCACATCGGACTCCCTGAATGTATGTCCTCATGCCGGGAAAAGCCTCCTTCATCTAAACAAAAAATACGAGAAACTGACAGAAAATGCAAACCAGCATGAAATGAGTTACAACGCGATACACCTTGCGAATAACACAAGCTAAACAACCACCAACCACTCCGGAAGATAACACCACAGGTTCCTTCCTAAGCGTCAGTCCACCCCAAATCCGAAATATCCACCAACCACCCTCTCGTCAGAATAACTGATGGCCCGAGAGCTTGAACAAACTGTCGGCCAGGGGGTGAGGAAGCTCTCGCCAAAATATCGCATGAAAGACCCCGAATGTTTGCGCAACTTGTTGGCTCGGGAGTTTGATGCCTCCCGTGAGGGAGCCCCCCCTCTCCCCCTTTTCGTCGACGACGACCAAGGCCAGTGTGCAGATGGTACGTGCTGTCGTATTGATTCCGAATTCTGCGCCGTAGAGAGAGGAAGGGGAAGATAATGAGAGAGATGAAGACCGTGGGCCTCGCGGCTGTCACGTAGCAATGAAGCGTGCGCGCCAGTACTCGACGAACACGGATACTCCACGATCGAGTTGATACAGATTTAGTGGGTCAGTGTTGCGCCTAAAACGGTGTTGTATTGCAATCATAAGCTGGGCCTCTCAGATAAAACGTTTGTTTAGTGTGCTACCCTCAGCGCCATAGTCGCGACATCCAAATCCACACTCCCTATTCCCAGTAACGCAGGCACTGGGCTCTAAACCATTAAACATTTACCATCCGCAAATCCCCTCTTTTTCTTCACTATTTTCAACACTAATTCCTTCTTTTTTTAGCCACCCCCCCCCTTTCCCACTTTGACGAAGTGAAAAGAATTTGCCTCTGTAGCCTAATCGACTGTCAAAGCAATATTGTAGCCAAGTAGTTAAGAAACACAACGCAGCCTGGATTTCACCGATCAATACTTTCTACAAGTATTTTTTTCTGACTCTTTCAAGTCTGCGTTGAGGTAAGCCTTGTCTTCAAATCTCCCGTGAATGTCAGCATTGCCAAACGAGGTCAGCATTTGTCAAGCAAATATCTTACCAGGTACACCTCAGTCGGTGCGTCGGCTCAGCTGTGCGAAGCCACCTCCTTGCAGTCTATCAGACGGAGCTGCTGCTGCTTCTGCTTCTGAGAGCTTTCGCCGCCGAAGGCTTGAAATTTTTGCAGCTGCTGCTCCTAAGCGGCACAGCTCCTGAACAGCAGCTTCGCTGGCTGCGGATGAGTTTTGTTGCAGCTCAACAATGAAGCTGCTCTTCTACAGCTGTGAGCGTTGGCGGCCGAGAGCAGGTCGCGATAGACACATTCATGCTTCTTCTGGGGTTGTCGCGACGGCAGATACATAAGCGGCAGAGAGAGGTAGAACCACCACCACAACAAGTAAGTAGCTGTTGTTGTACAGCTGCTGCTCGGCGTTAGCTGCTGCTTCCTGCCGCTGACTGCAGATAACTTTTTTTGCACCTAGCTGCTGCTGCTGCTGCTGCTGCTTCTGCTTGCTGCTGAGCATCGGCCGCCGAGAGCTTTGGCCGCGATCGACATGTACATATGTTTCTTTACGCGTTGTCGCGACGGGAGGTCATGTAAGGGTTGTCGCGACGGCAGGTAAGCGTCAGAGAGAGACTGCAGGGTTGTCGCGACGGCAGGTACAGAGAAGGACAGCAGCACCACACAGTAAGTTATAGTTGGCGTGTAATAGCTGCTCAGCAGCTAGCTGTCGTCGCGATCACGGACAACTGGCCGACGCTTGGGGCCTACTGGTACTTCTAGGGTTCTCGCGACAGAGAGATATACCACCACCCTCACAAGTATATATAATAGCTGATTTCCTCGCGATCACAGACAACTGTCTTTAGCCGGTACCCTCACTAAACCCTTACGTAGTGTCAATTACAAACATATACCTACGACAAAAACTACGAAGCCGTCTGTTACGGTATGAAAGTGCCGTCTCGTGTCTCCTGACTCGTGTGGCATCGCATATTTTGAAGCGTTACAATAGCATCAACAACAGGCCATTCGGCATGCTGTCCGTCGTGGTGTATGATATATATAGTAGATACGGGTATCCTCGGCGCGTTACGTCGTAGTTTGTCTCAACTGCAGCTGCTCCGCCTTGTCGGGCCCAACTGGTGCACACGTGCAAACACAGTATAATAAAACGTTGAATGTAACGCCATGCACAAAAAAAACACACGAGACAAATTACGCCGCTCGATATTATGCATCAATGCATCAATACGTAACAACCCCTGCGTGTGTCTAAACAAAATAGAAATAGTATATCCAAGTGTACAGTATAGGTTTCCTTCGTATACGGAGAAATCTTCTTTGAGGAGTGTTTTGATTGACCAACATGCAAGCCCATGCTGCGCATTGTCGGAAGGCTAGCCTAATAAAAAAAGAACAAAGCCCAACAAAAATAATAAGATCGAAATTACAATAAATTCGACGCTGATTGGTCGGTACGTACATAGCATCCAGGTGAGTCACCGGTCTCAGTAGGCAATCGCGGGGGGAACAATGGGGAAAAAGTGCGCATGTATTTTATGACTTACCACCCCGCCGATTATCTGGACTATACAGAGACGTAATACAAAGAGGCACGGTTCGAGAGATTTTGGCAACCGTGTTTTTCAAGATTATGGCGAAAGCACATCACAATGTATAGACAGAGGTGGAGCACAGGTACTACTCCTGCCCTCAGTCATATCACCCGTCCATGGGTTGTGCTTGTCGTCCAGGATATACCTGGTACTTTAGCTAGGGCCCCCCCACTCACAACAGTACACTCTGATGAGCGCACAGCTTGTAGCTTCAGCAGCAGCAGTATAGTGGCCGAGAGCATGCCGCCGTCGAGACTATAGGATGCGTCTACGTCGTGAGCCAAATATTTTGATAAGAGATGGAGGTAAGATATGCCTTAGGGGGACTATGAGTCCAGCTATTATAACAGTTTCCGACAGGTAGACTCCGCGTTTGTTCTCTTTCGAAGACGTGCCCGACACTTTGCTGCAATATTCGACTACAAGTGTGACTTGAAGGCAGACTTGAATGAGCGACAGCAAAAACATGTATTCGTAAATGACTGGTCGGTTTAGTTCCTGGCGACTAGCCACCCATATCAGCCGAGGGGTGTGTACCTCTTACAATAACCCTGGCTTTAGGTTACTCGTATTTTCTGTAACTAACAACTGTTGTCGGATCCTTTGTCTCTGACGTGACCGTCAGCTTTTCGTTTATTCTGGCACCAGTTAGTTGGAAGCTTGACGACGATTTTGCTGGGATTGGCTGCAACGTTGCTTTGCGCTGTTGTAGCTACACAGATACAACAAGCCCCACGCAGTCCTTCCCGAGCGCGGGTTCGTCGTTCGGCACGATCCTGTCGAGTATTATGCCATCACGGCCAACTGCTGCTATCGACACCACGCTAGGTCAACAACGGTGCAGAGACAGCGTCGAGTTAACAGGCCCACTTCGACCCAAAATTTTCTCGGGGGCTATAGATTATTTTGAAGAACGCATGTTTGTGGGCAGTATACGGTGTGAGCTGTGTTTACTCTTGTTGTAGCGTATTTCGAAATGTAACTCTTTATCGTCGTAATTTGAAACGGACGGTAACACTCAATCTTATTAACACATTTTCTGCGTTCAGTTTCCCTGCGGTGTATGCGACAGGAGGACCCGTGTTACGGAACAATATATGTTGATGCCGTGAGAAATCCCTCACAAGGATGTTCTAAAAGCGACAGGTAGGTTGTCTTCAAAGCATGATCGAGTACAGTGTCGGAATTTCGCAAAAATATCCACATGATGCTGACGGTGCCCTCGATGGCCTCGTTCTCAGTGTGCACGGGTTCAACGAATCAGACCCGGGCAATTTGCACGTGTGTAAAGAATATTATTTGTCCCTCTTGTCAAATACGATTCCGGATGCTTCGTTAGCGAAAACGGCTTTTGGGTTGGAAAGTACCAGGCCATCTCCAGGATACGACGCGTCACGGCAGTGGAGCGTCCGTTCGCGTCAAAGCACATGTTGTCGCGTTGGAATCAAGGAAGGTTAGAAACATAGCTGGATCCAACCAACGATCCCTTCGCGGACTCTAGTTTTGTACGCGAATAACTCGTCATCCGTTGCGACTGAGTTCCCTATAATATATTGCTGCGACCGGTTTATTGGATATATTCACAAAAATACGTGGCAATTTGTCTCAACTGCTGCTCCGTTTTGTCGTGCCCAGCTGGTGCACGCACAAAAACAGTAAAAGCAACGTCAACATGATTGGTGCACACAATAAAACGTTAGATGTAACACAACCCAACGGCGTCCCAGCTTAAGCGCTCACTTGGAGCTCGAAAGACCGTCGTGGGATGACTTCTAAAATATCTGGTATATATATATATATATGGAGAATGACGGAAGTCATTTGGTCTCCGGGTTTCAGCTGGCACCCGAAGCCGCGTTCAGGCAGCCTAGCCTCGATACGTATCCATCTGACGGAAGTGTTCCTGATGGAAGTGGTTTAGTACCAGAAGATCAATACAATTTAGGAGGAAGATAATTTGAGTCTTATACGAACGACAGGCGTGAAGACGACGTTGCTATGGCCGGCAACATGGTGGTCGAGGGACTTACAACAGAATATGGAAAAGCCTACGTTATTGGCACATATGCTGTCGTTGACACTGGGGAAGATGCTGCGACGTCTTCTCGTCTACACCCAAGTGTGGTACGAAGATTGAGGAAAAACCTCAATCTCAATGTCGTGGCCGCGTATCAAGCTGATCTGTCTCAGGGAAGACCGCCACCTAAAGGGACGGAGAATGCTCTTGTAGTTCCGCATTATGGCGATAACCTTTCTGACATTCGCAATAATTATGCCTGGATGGGGGCGTTCGGTCACTTGTCCCCAAAATGTTGTGGAGGATCACTTGATACAACTCTAAAAAAAAAACAAAATCTGGAAATGGGTCCGGATCCTGCTCAACCGTCGCGACCCGTCTTAGCGGAAAGACAAGGTTTTCCTTTTCTGTGCTGCCGCCATATTTTTCAGGCTCGAAGCTCTATATCCAATGTGCAGTTCAAACCACGCGTGATAAAATCCGCTGCTGTGGCCGAAACAAGAGCACTGGTGACGAGCAGTTATATCGTGTCGATGGCGGCAGACTTCCAGCAGGGAAAACGTATACGCACCGCCTCCAGTGAACATCCTGAGAACTTTTGTGCTTCTGATAACTCTGCAGGCTATATCACCTGATTCTACGTGGACGGATCATGGGGAACATAAAACACAAACTGGCGCTACATCTATGATGGTGCAACTGGGCGAGCCGTTTTTTGTGTGACGATTAATCCATCCGACGTATACAGCCCACTCGTCATGAACTACGGTGGCCATGACATAATTCTTTCATCGACATGCAACGAACAGATGCCCGATTATATAACGAGCCTAAGAACCGTTGCGGACGACCCTGTTGCATCGGCGACATTATTTCACTAAACTACTCGAGCGGTGTTCGACCATGTATGTGCTGAAAGAGGGCGCTTCTGACGGTGAGGGTGGAACCCTGGGGAAAGTGCAAGCATACATTGGCATGACGGAGGAGCGTTTCAGGTTCACTCTGCACGCACATCTCCTGGTTTGGGTGTATGGATATAGCCGCCGCGATCAGCTCCGGGAAGACCTCGGCACAACTCTTGAAAAAGACGCTGCTCGTGCCAAACACGTAGGCCGTACTATCTGCAATCAACTCATTCATGTCAACAGAACTGAGGAAGTGGACTATTGCCTTATGAACGGATCAGCACCCGTTTACAGCAGCACGGACATCGTTCAGGATTAATCGAACAATGCCGACGAATTCGGCGGTCACACCGATGGTCGGTCAGAGGACGAAGTAACCCGTAATGCGAGAAAAGACAAAAACAAATGTATGTGAGCTTTTGTCCACCTGTGCCAGCGGCTACGAAAAAATATGTTTTTCGGTGAAAATGTCGAATGCCTGTCTTGTATTGCAGAAGATGCTTCAACTCTGTCGAAAGTAGCAAACATGCATCGATGTACACCGTGTTGTGTGACGTACTCCAACAAGGGGGCCGGCGTCCAAGTTTTACCGGGAGCAGAATGTCCCTTTGATTATGGAACCGACGAGAGACCTCTATTACCGCAAGGATCCATCAAGAATGGCAAAATTCGTGTGCATGCAGATGGCTCTGTTGACATGGATAATGTTCGAATACATATAGAAGAGCATGCCGACCAACAACCTGCACAGATACTTGAAGCTCAAATTCTTCGTGCTACGCGCGCGCGAAAGGCTGCTCGCCAGGCCGGACAGCCATATGGAGCCGATGATGACGATTTAGAGTCGAAAGTCTGGTTTGATTCAACCCATATCAACTCCTACAATATGGTCGTTCAACAGTGTGTACGTTCCAATATGAGCATCAAAATAATCCTTGGAAATGGCGACGCTCGTGGCCTTGTACTTTACATCTTGATGTATACAGAACAAAGTGGACTCGCACCATGGGTCCATTTTCCCTCCCGAGGCCGGTGCTGTATCTAGGCTTCAAAAAGAGGGGGAAGCTTTTCCCTCTTCTAAGCGTGCCCGGAAGATTGTACAGTTTAGTTTGTGCAATGTTTTGTCGGAAACAGAGCTCGGCGCTTCTGCTGCGGTGTATTAAACCATTGTTGGTTGGACATAATAAAATACAATAAGCCTATATTATGCCGCACGAGACCCATTTTTGCGTGGACCAGATCTTCACTCACTCGCCGAAGAGGATCGTCGACAGGAAGGGTCCAGCGGCAGCGAAAGCTTCGAAGACGTGATCCTTGTCACGGCTCGTGAAGGACGCCTCGCGGTTTGGACGAAAGTCCCACGAAACTACATTCATCGCTGTGGCCGTGATGATATTTCCTGTCCGCTGTACTTTCTCCCCTATTTCATGTCCACGCGATTGGGGAAGACGGAAAATGTCAAAGGTGGATCAATCTTATTGATTGTCTTCAGGGGGGACGTCGCTCACGTGGCGTATTCATCGTTTATTCCTCCGCCCGGTTGGGGGGTGAGTGTGCGGCAGCTCCGGCTGACCGATCTGAGCCTACCACAGTCGGGCCTTGTCCAATCCGTCCTTTCGGGCATGTGGATCGACCTCCGGCAGTGGGCGCGCGATGTCGACTCTGCCCTTGAGCGCGCCTCCACCGGAAGCACCGACGAGAACAGCTTGCCTTCTTTCCCTCAGCGGTGTATTTAGTTCGATCTTTTCTTACATTCTTCGGTACACAAACACGGTTTGACGAACATGGGCGTACGTGAAGCCCAACCTCGCGGGTAAATGGCACAGCTCTCTGTTTCGATGTCGCAAAGCAGTAAAAGGCTGCTGGTTGGTGTGGAAAGTAAATCGCTGACAACGGTGGCCTCGTTCTCAAGCTGAGCTTAGAGCGATACGCCGAGTATCTCGTTTGTTTGTTGGGTGGGATACGCAAGTAAGCGGCCTCGGCGTTTGCTCCTTTCGTATAGGATAACTTCAGTGGAAAGTCATATTTTTTCAAATGCTTGTGTGTATCATTTGCTCCGCTATCCTATACGGACGGCAGACCGTCCGGAACCCTGCAACATGAGCAAGATCGCGGAGAAAATGAAATATGTCTGCCCCCAAATATCTAGATCATCGCGTGGGAATCGATGATCTGTCCGACGTGTGGAGTGATTCTTACCAGGATTCTTGATACATACGCATTTTGACTTGTGTGTCCGATCTATTTGGTTGTTGGAACTCCACTCGCCAACCTTCGTCAGTTTCTCATTTTTTTTTTAATTATTTGAGCATTTGCTGCATTATTATTACATTTTTACGGAACTCTTATCGGAGAGTTTTTTCGCCCCCATATTTTCGACATTGTTTTCGCGCAATTTTTCAATTCTCCATATTTTCCTGATTTAAGTCAAAATGTGTGAGATTTAACGACACTGTTTTTCTGGTTCTGACGAGTTTCACGAAAAGTGACAAAACGCCCGTATATTGGTACATACCCTGGTATCCCCAATTATTTAAAAACTTTGGCCATTAAGTAAAAAATTATTGCCGATAAGAATGAGCCTGAGCAAAAACGTCACCTACCTGTGATTACCTGGTGGATACGACAGATTCAGTGGTTGAGACTCGCTTTTGTTTTTTTCTATATTTGAGCTGTGAGTACGACCGATTGAGTGATCGAAACTCATCTTCTTTGCAAGCTGCGCGATACGTTTGCGTAAAACACGCTAATCGGGATGTCACCTATAAAAACCTCACAAATCATGTCAGCTGTGAGTTCAACCGATTGATTGATACTCAGCTTTGCAACCCTCGTGAACCGTTCAAGCGTTTTCCATTGTTTCCCCCGCGATCGACTACTACTGGTCAATACTTAATAATTAATGACTTCCCTGGATACTTTTATAACATCGGTGCCGGTTTTTACCTGTCCTGTGACCACGGCCTGTCCTGGCGATTACTTCATACAGTAGTATGGGCCAACCAACAAGACGCGCCTAATCTTGGCAAAAGCCTGAGGTTCTTAATTTTCAAGCAACCGGGTTTACCAGTGAGCCGTTTTTCTTTCGATGGCAATTTTCTTAGCAGCCTACCAACCTAAAATTACGAGTGCCCTCGCTTTTACCGCGGGTTACAAACGAGGGTGTATCCCGGGCCTGTCTCTGGGTGTAGACGTAGCACAAGGGGGTACTGCTGTTGTCCTGCTTCTGTCGGCATGCTTGTTGTCTGTCTGTTGCGAATACTTTTAAGACTTCTATTCATAGTATCGTTCTTTATTCGAAGAAGTAGGTGCATACTACTGCAGCTCCGGTGCGGCGGAATTACAAACCAGGGTATATATGATATATCCGTGGCGTATTTTATGTGTGTACACGTAACACAACAAGAGGGAAAGTCCTGCCTCTGTCTGTTTGCCTGTTATCTGTTGCGAATACTTCTCTATTCGAAGAGGCGCATACATACGGGAAGCAGCTCCCGTGCGGCGGTATATCCCCGTCTCTTTGGCCAATCCTGAACTTCGTGTGCAGGATCTCACTGGGATCCACCTGTAGTGCAACTGCACGCTATGAACCATATCGTAGGGTGCTAAAATGTATGGTGTGGGGGTTAGTATACCTGCGCTTAACTGCGCTGATATGGACATGATGTGCATTCTTTTTCACAGTAAAATGCCGTACCAAATCGGCGTTGTACCCCGATTACTGTTGCTTCCTGCCGACACAAAAAATATCAGGAATGATGCACGTGAATGCTGGTACTCGCGGCTATGCCAGTTATGCAATCGTTTGATGGTGCTGCAAATTACCATATTTTCTGGCGACGAGCGAATAACTGCCGGCGTCGCTAGCCGATGATGGACGCACGATTGAATCAGACAATGTATGTTGGCCACAAGGAAGACATTTCACTACTACTTCTCCATCAATACATCAGTTCGACGTCATCACCACACGGCTCCTGCAGCGCACCAACTTAACGCCAAGCACCTAACAACGCACCCACGTACCTGGTAAAAAATATGCCCACGCATTATACATACACCCGCACCAACAAGCGTCTTGATGAGGCGCGACCTCGGTAATACCTGCAGTAGTCATATCTGCGATGCATCATGCTGGGCGCATACGGATTATTTTGTGTTGTGCTGAACGAACGAACACGAAGGCACATCTACCACGTACGTATCACTGTACTACTGTACTGTCGTGGGTGCATCTCAATAATTTGGTAAATGTTCTTCGCTCTCCTGCACTTGATATGTTAAAAAGAACCGGATTTGGTCCGGTGTATCCTGGTTTCCACCTCGAAATCCTGCATACTGATTTGAAGACGAAATCTGCAGTGCTGTGACCACATAACTTATATCTCGAGGACCTTTAGTAATCTGGGAGAAAGGATCATTTGTTTGGTAGGCTGTTCAGGTGTTTTGGTTCCTGTTGGGATCAAGGTACAGGTGAAGACCCAACCAAACCCCTGACTGTAACCCTAACCCTAACCCTGACCCCAAAGAGCGTCAGAGGAGACACCAGCAGCAAAATGGAATCAAATATAATGTGGAATGGATTGACGGGTTTAGGGTCAAGAACAATCTAGAGCGTAACAGACCACTACTGCGCTGATGGTGAATCTTTAAATACCTTTTTACTGGAGAACAGGTAAGCGACCAAAGGTCGCCGTCTCGAGACGACGGCGCCGAGTACAAAAGCTGCCCTGTCGACAGATTAGTGGTCCCACTAAATGCATGTAGAGACCGCGCCTAGACGATGCCCTTGCCGTGGCTGGCCGGGCAAGTAAGAAAAAAGAGTATAGTGACCCCGCAGTGTCAGTGAAGAAATCAACTGCACATTGCAGTAAGCGAGCTGTGCGACGATCACGCCCACGAACGGCACCCTTGCTCCGGATAGGAAAATATAACTCAGTGCCTAAACTCGTGTGATTATGTTGAAGCAAGTTGGCGTAAGTACACCATTCGATCTTGTTGCGAACGAGATCAGGGCAATGCCAAGTGGTGCAGGGAAAAGGCAATGCCGAGTGTCAGTTCTCAGTTCTTGTATCTGTCTCACTTGAATTTAGTGACCAACTTTTACATCCTTTTTTCGGACGTTCCTTTTATTTAGTGTCCTTTTCAGCCCAGCAGCCATTTACTCTGAAGCCCGAAAATCCAAAGCGTCTACCAGGTACCAGTATAAATTATGGTCCAGGAAATGATCGATAATTTGGAGCCCAATTGCAGCTGGCGGGGGCAGAAAGCAGCTCAGTTCTGCGAGACCTCTCTTATACTCTCAGAACTGAGATTACTTTAATGATGTTGTTTACGATAATATTAATAGTATTGCTGCCCTTTTTCTGCCAACTGTTGCCGAGTACCCAATACCCACGCCGACATCACACCCCTTTCTATGGCGAGCGGTACCTACTTCCAACGACGCTTGTGCAGAAGAGAGGGTCTCTCCCGCACATACATGAAAGCGATAGCAGCAGCTGCGCAACATGCAAAATGGCAGCAACCGCAGCAGCAGCAGGAAGGAGTAGTAGCAGGCGTCGCTGCTGCTGCGGTCGGTTGCTGCAGCTGCTGCTGTGCAGACCCAGCCCCAGCATCAGCAGCAGCACAACAGCAGCAGCTGTACGTACGTCATTGCAGAAGACAACAACTTGCAGTATACGCTCAAATTACTGGGAGAACAGGACGCGAACTGTATGCGCATTATCGCACGCAATCTTGAGAACAGGCAGTGATCGAGATCTTGCGGGTATGAGCAGTGTCATCATACACCTGATAACTGATACCTGATGATATCGATCGGCAATACAGAACAACTGCAAAGTACTGCCGACATGGGCAGTATTCTCATAGCCTGAATACCGAAATGTTCAGGTTGGACATAGTATTACGTGTAGCACACGCAGCAGTATACGTACAGCAGAACAAAACTCGGACATACTGCGAGTACTTGCAGTCTGAGCAAGCAGTCTCCAACCCTTGATTACCTTCAATAATGCTCGCCGAAACAACTGGGCGCGTTTTTCAACAAGGAATCGTGCCCAGCCGAACATCATACCAGGTATCAAATTCCTGGAACGAAGGATCGTATCTTTTAAGCGGGTCCGTGTCTCCCATTTACTACTGGTAGTAAATAAAGACCTCACATCTGGACTGGATATGATTTTTTTCTCAGAGTGATAAACGTCTGCTGTGTTCGTACGATATCCTCCGATGTGATTGGTCGGTTTTTCTTATCGAACCCACAGCACCCGGCCGACTTGCCAGCAACCTTCATTCAATTCGACCGACGAAAACAAAGCTTTGTACATACATATTCGAAGTGAACACCTCTGAACTACTGTACTGTATACTGCTGTACTACTGTCGTTGTTAGTACTGGTATTCCAACGCGCCTCACTCTGCAGTAGTAAGTAGTGGACAAAGCCCGAGCATGTACGGCCACCTGTACGATACCTTCCGATGTGATTGGTTGTTTTTATTATCGAACCAACAACACTCGGCCGAATTCATACTCCCCAACAACCTTCATTCCATTCTACCGGCGAAAACAGAAGACGTGCCGAGTTGTCAATTTTTTTGTTTGCAACGATCTCGTACCAAGAACGGCGCGATACGCCGAGAAGGCGCGTGCACTCGTCCGGCGATGAGACAGGGGCAAGGGGAGGCAACCACCCAGAATAGCAGGACCGAGGGGCCCGAACAGGCCGATGGCGGCGGCCCGCAAAGCAAGGCGGTCGTTAGAAAGCGGTAGCATCAGCAAGACCGAAGTATCGGACCTTGGAGAGTAAAGCTACTACTGTAAGATGAAGCCTGTCGCCAGAAGCTCTGCGCAGAGCAACACCTAAACAAATTTCCAGGACCACAGAAAATAGAACGTCCGTGTTTCCTTTTCTCAGCTAATTTCCCTCAAGTTCGGGGTCGCCGCGCTCGTCGGTGGCGCGAGACTCCGAGACGCGCTCACGGGAGAACACCAGTCGAAGTCCGGCTCGCGCGACCGTCGAGGAAAGCGGTCGAAAAACCAAGCATGAAGGCAGGGGAGCGAAGGCTTCCGGAGTCCCAGACAAAGTTGAAGATAAAATCGGAATTTTAGGGTTTGCTCACAGCGGCTGAGATTCATTGTATATATCTATTAAGAGCGGTTTCCATATTATGAAAGATATACACCAGGTATGAAGTAGCGGGTTTTATCTCTCATGGCGGAAAACATCGCAAACTGGCGACCTCCTGTAGGTGCTCATACGGTATGTGCTCTATATGTATGCGTCAGCACGATCGAAATGGTTACCCGCCAAAAGGAGTCGTCCTTCTGTAATCGAATACCTGTAGATAGATATGGAGGATCCATTGCACCAATGAATAGACCGTGGATGGATTCTTCGTCTTACTAGTAATTGGTGGTAATGAGGCGCGACCTCGGTAATACCTGCCGTAGACATATCTGCGATGCATCATGCTGGGCGCATACGGGTTATTTCGTATTGTGCTGAACGAACGAACACGAAGGAACATCTACCACGCACGTACTAATGTACTACTGCCGTACGCCGTCGTGGGTGCATCTCAATAATTTTCGTAAATGTTCTTGGCCTCCCCTGCTCTTGATGTTTTTTACAGCGGTTCTCCGTGTGGCGGAGAAACGTTTCGCTGCTGATAAAGCCATCACGGACAGCTTGGTACAACTCCAACAAACAAATGCAGGAGAAGAAGAAAACGAAGAGGGGGAAGGCACGGGCCGGGCACGCCGACGGGCAGGGGAATGATAAAGAGGCCCAGACACTGTGGGCTATGCTCTATACGGACGATGCGGGCATCGTATCGAGATCACCCAACGGCCTGGAGAGGATAATGACGGTGATCGTGTCTGCATGTGCCGCTTTCGGCCCGACGGTCTCGGAGGCCAAGACGGAGATAATGTGTCTGCAAACGAAAGATGGGGGGAACGTTGCGTTCACCGTCACCGCCGCCGGCCAAGTGTACAAACAAACTACCGAGTTTGTGTATCAGGGCGGGGCTATCGGCGCAAATTGGACGGGCAGAAGTGTCGAGGTAACGCGTCGACTCCAGAGGGCATGGGCATGCTTCCGACGGTATAATATGGAAATTTATGACCGCCCGGGTGTGCGCCTACGCCTGAAGGTGCGAATGGTGAGGGCCGAGGTAATCGAAACGTTGCTCTACGGTTGCGTTACTTGGAGCCCGAGCAAGACTGATTACGGTAGGCTACGGAAGGTCCACCACAAGATGCTCCTCCGATGCATCGGCTGGCGAAAACGAAAGCGCGAATACCACATTCTATCCTTTGCTAGCGCGCTTCTCAGGACAAAATCTGAAAGCGTTGAGACGACGGTACGCAGGCGTAGGCTCTTGTTTGCGGGCTTTGTGACACGCATGGGAGAGGGGGTTTTGCCGAAGAGGGGTTATGTTTGGGGAGATGGTTGGGGGTAAGGGTTACTCCGGAGGACATGAGTGGGACTGGATGAGGTACCTTGAGGAGGACCTTAAGGAGTTCGGCATCAAGCTCGAAGGGTGGCGCGAGGCAGCACAGAAAGCCGGCAGATGGTTCCGACGGGTCGAGGAAGGGGCCGAGGCCTTCATGCGGAAATGGTATACAGATGAGAAGGAGGTATCGGCAGAACGGCAAAGAATAGCTGCAACCACGACCACAGCCGTTGACGCCAACGCGAGTGCGCAGAATTGCACGGAAGAGGGGGGGGGCGAAAGGGGGACGAGGGGGGATGGGGGGGGGAGGGGGGGGGGGGGCGGTCTGCTTAACAGACTGAAGCCTGGTTATGGCCATCATCGTCATGATGCACTCCCTTCTTTGGGACCCAAGTAACTAGCATGGTGCCACCTGGGCAACTTTGCGTGTCTGTATGCTCCAGTGCCTGCCTTTCGAATTTTCTTTACCCCCCGCCCGTGATTATCGCTTTTTTGTCCCTTCTTTTTTTTTTTCTTTTTCTTTCATTCCCGTTTGTACCTCTTTGTTTCTTCGTTAGTATGGTCCGTTTTGCCTTTTTTGCGTGTTGCTATCTGCTTCTGTTTTTTTTTGTTTTTTTTTTGCTTCGCTTCATCTTCTTTTTCAGGTTTTTGTCTGCTATTAATAGTCTCCTTCTTGCTTCCCTGGTGTCCGCAGTGGTGGAGTGCGTATGCTTGTTTTTTGTTTTTATCTCTGTTTTACGTGAGGTATTTCTTCCACTCCAGAGATATTGGAGCCTGTCCTGCGACCACGGACTGCATTGTATTGTGAGTTAATGTGAGAACAACAACAACAATACCAGTGTATGAAAAAGCACTGGATTTGGTCGGGTGTATCCTGGATTCCATATTGGAATCCGGCATAATAGTTTGAAGACGAAATATGTACTGCTGTGACCACAGAACTTGCAGCATTGTATTGTGAGTTAATGTGAGAACAACAACAACAATACCAGTGTATGAAAAAGCACTGGATTTGGTCGGGTGTATCCTGGATTTCATATTGGAATCCGGCATAATAGTTTGAACACGAAATATGTACTGCTGTGACCACAGACCTTGCATCTCTCAGGGATTAAGGAACGGACACTGCTTGTGCTGCTGGATGTCGACGGGTAGAAGGAGTCAAGAACACACAACACTTGACATATTTTGTCCAGCAGTGTTTTCTGGTTGAAATTAAAAACAATAATACGGTGAGGACGAAAAATCTGCATTTCACATGTTTTGTCCAACAGAAAGAGCTCCTTTTTCGTAACAGGTGCCATCACAATTTTACATGGACTGATGTACGGCATCTACGGCAGCAGTCCGCCTCCCGCACCATAACAGCAGCAGCAGTAGCTGTAGGACACACGATGCCAGGGTCAGCGTCGCCGTACGCTCGGCGTGTCGCTCTTACCCTTGCACCCTTTGTACTCTTACATATACACATAGGAAGATTGAAGCTACAGAGAGAGTGGGACGGAAAGGACTCTCTCCTAATCACGACCAGCTGCAGTGTAGATCAGTAACACCGCATAACCTACAAATTGGAACGTGCACGGATCGGGGAAAAATCAGGCATTTCAAAGGAATATGGATTTTTGTTAGATGCTTCTTTGCGGGTGTTCAGGAAGAAGGACTGAACCCTTGCGGTAAAAGGTGGCAGGGTCAGGGATACGATAAGTAAAGGAATCAAATAGTACGTGGACGGGAGAGCTGAAAAATAAGACGACAGAGCTGCAGGGAAAGCGAGACCGCAGGGACTCCCTCTTAGGTACTACCGATAGCAGTGGGCACCAACCACACCACACGACCTTCTGCAGTCTGAACCATGTGCGTAGCAGTCCTAGACCAGCCATTTAGATGGGCCTCGAGTCATTGGTAGATGCTTCGTCCGGAGGGCTTGGAATGGAGAACTCGTCCCCCGAGGTTGGAAGTGGCAGGATCAGAAACAGGGAAGAAGAGGTAAGGGTAGTACGCAAGGGGAGGGGTTGGACAACACGAAAGAGCTACAACAGCGGCCGTGTGACGACACTGATATTCTTCCAGGTCTTACCGACAGTGTTTGGCACCAACCGCACCGCACGACCGTTTGCGCGTTACAACACGCGCGCAGCAGTAACAGACAGTTTCGTAGTGAAAAGGAAAAACCAAAATGCCCAGGGTAGGTGCTCAGGATGAGGGTGCTCATGGTGGGGGCTTCCAGGATTTGGGAAATTTCCAGAACAAAATACGCTCAGGGTCAGAAGATGTGAACCTGCGTTGAAGCTTCCCGTGTTTTCACAGCAACCGTTAAGTATTGCGCTGTCGACTGCTGCGTGCCCCACCCACGTTCGCTCCGACCTCTCCCTCCCACTCCTCTATCAGTGTAACACGACCTCCACTGTGGCTTTCCTCCAAGCCGGCACCCAACTCGAAGTTGTGTGTCTTCGTTCTCGTGTGCAGCGTGAGGTTCGTCTATATATCGAGCTGCTCCTCCTGCAGCTCACTTCGTTTCGCCCGCTGCTGTACAGCTGCTATACAACAGTACTTGTAGCCCCATCACAACTAAACGCCTCCTGGTGGTGCGCCCGTCTGCCCCAACGCTTTGGCGAGTAGTTCTCTGCCTCGCGTACCTTCTACGCTTTCACCGCCCTGCTAACGGTCACGCGGCGTGAGGTTGCTGAGTGGCATGCGGTAAGTATAAATAAATAAAGATGATGCATGCTCCACCTCCTTGCCTTCTTAGATAGACCGAGCTAGTTCTGCCTCGCCGCGTAAAACTCACGAACCAAACCACGACTGGTTGGAGGAGATGGCGCGCCCTGTCGCCCTCAGCTATGGCGGCGAGTCAGTGTTAGTCCCGGCTACTTGTGTATCGGCACAGAGATCCTCTACTAAATGTGCTCTGTGCCATGCCCCTTACCCTGAAGAGCTTCTTTGGCCATTCTGAAAAACTGCATTTCAGCCCCTCGCCCTGGCCGACGGGGAAAAACGAATCCGCTCAGGAAAACAAAAAGCCGTCAACGTCTTTTTATGCGGTGAGACTTCGACAAACCCTGAATCATGATCACCCTGAGCGCTGCTTTACTACATTTGTTCGTCTGAAACTCACTACTAAACAAGCCATCTTGATTGACAGCGAGTTTATGGTAGACGCTTCTTCGGGAGTGCTTGTGAAGGAAGACTTGGTCCTTGAGAACAAAGATGGGAGGTTCTGGGAAACGGGAAGAAGTGGCAGTGGTAGTACGTGAGGAGAGGTGGTGGACAAGGTGGAAGAGGTACCGAGAGAGCGAGACGGCACTGACTTTCGTCTAGGTCCTATGGATTGCAGCATAGACCGGAATCACCGGATGACTATTTGCGCGATAGGAACATGCGCGAAAGCAAATCTTTACGAGTCTTTTTAATCGGCAGCGATTGTTTGGTGGATGCTTCACCGGGTCTGCTTGAACTGGAGAACCGGGCCCATGCGGTTGTAGGTTACCAGGGTTAGGGGTACGGGATGTAAAAGTATTCGTAATACATGGGGGGAGGGGTTGAAAAAGGGTGCAGTTCTGCAAAGAAGGCGGACGGCAGGGACTTCCTCGTAAGTATTACCGGAGCAGTGCATACCAGCAATACCGGACTGCCTTCTACGTGTTAAACCTTTCGGGTAGGAGCTTTAACAAACGTTTTGATGGGCAGAGGGTTTGTTCAAGATTCTTCTTCGCGTGAGTTTAGAATGCAGGACGACACGTCAGGAGCACGGGAAGACGAAGTAGTAGTAGTACGTGGGAGCGGGTGTTGGACAACGTTGAAGAGCTACATAGAAAGTGTGAAGGCACGGACTCTCTCTTATGTCCTACCGATAGCAGTTTGCATCAATCACACCGCACGACCTTGTGCGCGTTGAAATATAAGCGAATCAGTAATACACCAGCAATATAGGTGCATAGCCACTTATTGGTACATGCCTTTTCGGGAGCGCTTGGAATGCAGGACAGGGCCCTTGAGGTTGGAGGTGGTAGTGCCAGGAGTACGGGAAGAATAACTAGTGTTAGTACGTGGGGGTAGGCGTTGAACAAGCTTGATGACCTACAGAGAGAGTGGGACAGCAGTAACGCCCCCCTAGTCCCTACCAAGAGCAGCGTAGACCAGCAACATCGCACGACCCTCTGCACGTTTGGGCATGCGCGTAGTAGTTACAAAAAAATCCTTTTGATGGACTGCGAGTTTGGTACATGCTCAATAGAGGGTGCTTTAGACGAGGAACTAGGCCCTTGTGGCTGGAGTTTGCAGGGCCTGGAGTACGGGAAGTAGCAGTATTGGCATTACGTCGGGGTAGGGGTTGATTACCGGTGAGAAGCTACTGAGAAACCGAGACGGCATGGACTCCGTAGTAGTTAGTACTGAACGCAGTGTGGACCAGAAACACAGCCCGGTATAATGCGCGTTCAACGAATGCTTGTACCAGTCCAAAACCCAATATTCTTTCGAACAGCGGTTTTGTTGAAGATGCTTCTTGCCGAGTGGTTGGAACTGTTGACCGGGACCTTGAGGTTGGATGTAGCAGGGTCAGGAGGACGGGAAGAATATGCAGTGGTAGTACGTGGGTGGACAGGTTGGACAAGGTTGAGGATGTACAGAAAGAGCGAGACAGCAGTGACGTTCTCCTAGGTCCTACCAAGAGCAGTGTAGACGGGCAACACGGCACGACCTTTTGCGCGTTTGCCCATGCGCGTGCAAGTTCAGATCATCCCTTTAAATGGACAGCGGGGTTTCGTAGAATATACCTTGGGAGTGCTTAGCAACGACGTCTTGGCTCTTGCCGTGGCAGGTGAAAGATTCCGGAGTACGGGAAGGGAAGGCGTTGGTAGTACGTTGGAGTCTGGTTCTTGGAGAAGGTTGGAAAGCGACAGAGAGAGCTAGACGGCCGGCGCTCTCTCTGAACTACTACCGGTAGCGGTGTTAACATGCAACACCGCACGTTCTTCTACGCGTTGAAACATGCGCGAAGCAGGTTTGAATCAGTCGTTCAGATGCAAACAAGGCATTAATGCGTTTTCGTCATCGCTTGGGTAGGAAGACTCGGCCCCCGCGGTAGGAGGTTTAAGGGTCATAAATACAAGTTGGTATAACTATGGTAGGTGCGGTAGTACGTCGGGAAGGAAGGTCTAGAAGGGAAGTGGGAGAATCCCCGATAGACCGAAACAGCAGCATATCTCTCCTAGGTATCCCCGATAGCGCTTTAGTCAAGCTACATGGCATGATATTCAGTGCGTTGAAAAAGGCGCGTAGCAGTTCTAAACCAGCCATTTTCATGGAGGGCAGGGTTTTGGTAGACGATTCCTCGATAGGGTTTGTAGTGGAGCACTGGGCCCTTCCGTTGGGAGTTGGTCGGGTCAGTGCTACGTGAAATAGCAGTAGTGACACGGGTAGAAGTATGGATGCAGGGGGGGGGGTGCATAAGGTGCAATAGCTACACTGAGAGCAAGAAGGCAGATACTTTCTCCTCTGTACGGCCGATATCAGTAGAGACCAGGAACACCGCACGCCCGTTTGCGCGTTTGAACATGCGCGTGGCAGGTATAAACGAGTCATTGTTTAGACAGCGGGTGTTAGGAAGATCCGTATTCGGGAGTGCTTGGGGCAGGGGACTTGGCTCTACCGGTTGGAGGTGGAAGGATCGATGGTACGGCAAGTCACAGTAGTAGGATGTAGGGGCAGGGGTTCTAGAAGATTTGAAAGCGGCGATAGGAGGAAGACCGCAGGGATTCTCTCCTAGTTACTCCTGATAGCAGTATAGACCAGTAACAACCCACGGCCTTCTGCGCATGGAAACATACGCGTTGCAGTTATCAACCAACCATTTTGATTGACGGTGTGTTTTGCTTAGTTCTTATTAGGAACGGCTGCAGTTGGAGAGTGTTCTTTTTTTAGATGAGATGGAGGGACGTTGGTTGCGGTATTCGTAATGTACTCCATATTTGTTTCGATTTGTCACATGATACTTCCGGCTTTTTTCCTCGAGAGAAGTTCACTTTTAGTTCCTTAGCTACTTTTCGAACAACACTGCACGTCGCCGGTTGGAAGACAACATAACGATATACGTATCAAATAAATTTGCCGACGACAGCTCGGCAGATTTCGCCCAGGCGGACCCTCACACAAGGGATCGAATCCCTCGCCTGCAATTATATTTGATATACATGTCTTCCCGTGGTTTATAAGCATACGCTTCGAACACATACCTGGTATCTGGTATGATTGAATGAATGCAATACATAAGTGCGAGATTCACCTTCAGCATGTGGGTGACGTGAACTCCCGGGGGCGTGCGAAGGCGAAAAAAGGGTCACAGGTGACACACGTCTAGCTGTTCTTGGCGGAACCAAGAGCCATGAGTAGGGTATTGCTCGAAGGAAAGAGAAAGAGCAGTCAGCAGGAGCTGAGTACTACTATTTCTGTAGTAACTACTACATTACATGCCCGCGGTACTATGGGGAAACTACAAGATTGTTACCCTAAAACAGTGCCACTACTGCGCAAAGGTAATCAAGGTTGAAGGGGCCGCACCCTACAAGATTCTACCTGGTACACTACCAACACGACTGCTGACCACCAACTATACTACTAAGTACTACTGGTGATCATGACCAATCCCTTATTCAGTACAGGCCACTTTATAAAGTTCAACAGATATGTCAAGTAACCACGTGGTACCATGGGTTGGAGAGTGACTATTTCACTTTGTTACACTATAATCACTCCCAGTAAAACATGAAGCAGCACGAACAAATACTAGACTACAGTAATAGTCCCTACTACTACCACTACTCTGAATATTTTTAAATGTACAATCCACGTACTCTATACGGTTGAGGGCATCTACTGCTCTTAGCCAGGAAGAAGAACAGCATTCAGAGGACAACAACACCTATAGCGGACACCACAACGATTACGAGTATTGCTCCTACTTGTAGTACTGGTATTAATAGTACTACACTGTTATTGGACAGACCATATTTACTTCACGGGGAAGCACTATGCACTCGGTACCATGAGCTTTTTTTTTACAACTACTACAACTATTACATAATCTAGTAAGTTCTTAGTAGGGTGCAGCTTCTTTGTATGTGTTTATTGATTTACAGGTATACGTGCGGTTGGGGCACACATGGAAAATTCATCGACGAAAATGTTTTGTTGTTGTAAGTCTCCGTCGTATAATACGGGCATTCTAATACAAATAGAATATCAAAACAGGCAGTCGAGCAGTGTAAGCCTTGCCGGGTGCCACATACCGAGTCAATAGAAAAAGACGGGACTCGACATGTACTGTAGCTGGGTATGGCACCAATGCCTACTCCGAATATTTCTGCCTTGTGGACGAACCGTTGTGGCCACAAAGGTCCCTAGTGTTAGGTGTACACGACCCGTCAAACGGCTTGGCACAACGAATAAGAAAGCCGACAGATGTAGACTCCTGTCGCTTCTGTATCTCTACTGCTTCTGGTGCTGCTGCTGCTGTTGCGGCTGCTACTGCTGAGGTTGAAAACGTATGTACATTAGTGAGAGGGTGAGAGGGTGGCGGTCTGTTACCAATAAAACAAAAAGTGTGGGGTTTCCAATGCCACCTAATCGGCCAGGCGAGGCGGAAAGCAATCCCTGGGTCACACAGCCCATTCAGCGACGTTCAATGTACCGAGCACCGCCGTGATTCTCGGCCGGGATCCAGACATGCGTCCTAATGCACCCATGGTCCCCTTGCTTGCCCCAAGCCGACACTGAGAGGAACAACCCTCGGCCGCCGGAGAGCAGCACGCCTACAAATATGTGAGCATCGTATGCATTTTTTTACCTATAATATTTTCTTCCATAAAAAAAATGATTTTGCGGAAAGCGCTAGAGCGGGAGTGAGCTACATTAGATGAAAATCGACGAGCAGAGAGAATGCTGAACGCTATGTGCGAAAAAAATGAAGGCACGTACCGAGGGGGGAAGGGTAGACACCGGTGACCACGGCTTCTCTAGAAGCTCGTCGAGGGTAAAACCTCGAACGAGTCAGGTTCATTCTTATCGGAGAGCGTATTTCCAAATTTTCCGAAGTTAGGAAATAATCGAAGATATGTATCCATATACGGAGGCGTTCTGTCACTAGTCGTGAAGTTCTCCAGAACCAAAAATATCAAGTTCGTTAACTTCCCAATATTTGGAAAAAAAAGAACAGGAAAATAGAGAAGATTGAAAAGTTGTGCGGAAAAATTGTCGAACATTCGGAAAACACTCTGATAAGAATGACCCTTAGGCTGGCAAGTAAAAGTTCGAAAAAAGGGGGAAAAAAAACAAAACAAAAACCAACAACGTGTGTACATCACACAAAGTAGCAAAATGATGCTCGTTCGGTGCGGACCATTCGCATATTTGTAACAGGGGAGATCGTAGCAGTTTTGCCTCTCCTTTGTTCACTCATTCCGGGTCAAAGTTACTTGGAATTTGACTGTTTGTCCTAAAAATCGGACTGCAGTCCTGAAGGTCCAGAAGAAATCGCTCGCCCAAGACTAGCGGAAAATCTCATTAATTATATTGCCAAGCGAGAAAACAAAAACGACCAAAAAAGCTTCGAAACATAATTCGTTATAATCGTAACGTCATTCGCATTCGCTAGACAGGGGGGGGGGTGGACTCGACAGTAGAGATGTACTCGATCTCATGCATGGCCGTAGTCATATGACCATGGACCCTCGCACCCCTACAATGCTGGGACGGAGCATGTTGGGTTTTCACAGACCAGGCAAATATTGCTTGCACCAAGCGCGAATCGCCGTGAGGTGCTGGGCGAGTCGCATGAAGGGTAAGTTGCATCCTACTTAGAAACCCTATTGAGACGGACTTGCATCTGGATGACAGCTTCAATGAGTTGATTATATTTCCGGTTTAGGCATTTTCAGGGACAACTATGGGAGTCCTAAGGAACTGCCTCTAGGGCGCCTTACCTTGAACACTACGTGATGCGATCATTTCCACTTATGCGGAGCAAAGTCTCTTCACCTTGCACAAATGATCTAACTCGACAACCAGCCTTGGGCGACCGCAAAATAAAAATAACAGACGGTACCTTGTTGGCTAGCGCACGTAGTGAGCGGCATGCTTTACACTGTCTTTGCCAACCGACGCCAACCCAACTTACATGAAATAAGGGGGGAGGGGGGGTACCAGAACCTAGTGAAAACATTAGAATGCTGATCCATGTTTCCCTCTTTTTATTGTTGGAGCATGTGATCACAAAGGTTGCAACAGTTTTCCATTGCAACCGCTGGGGGTGGGGTGTATCGTTCTCCTTTTTTACAGACGCCGCTGACTTGACGCCGAAAATCAACTGCAACCTACACGTGATAGGGCAGTGAAGCAGTGCCAGAGCTACAGGTCCAAGGTGGCAGACGGACTAGTTAAGAGTTCAAGATGTTTTACGAGAGCAAGTCGCTGGGGTTCGAGACTAACTCGGTTGCTGCTACGCGAGAGGCTCGGGCTGCTAAAATGTCTCCGCAAGCACGAGCAGAGGCAAATGCCCCTTCTCATAAAGCCGCTGGGAAGGCGAAGGTCGGCGCAGGCCGTGTGAATAGTCATACTGTACGAGTTGATACTCCGCTTATCAAAAGTGGTAGTACACCTCGTCTACGATGTATATATTCTTCTGAATTATACTAGTTTGTATACAAGCCGTCCGCGGGTATTATATACGTAAGGAATTGCTTTTTCACCCTTTCCGTACCATAGTCCTGATTCGTGAACTTTTATTTACGTCAAAACTGGACCCGTTTCGGGCCCCAAAAACTCTGGAGTGGAAGAATATTTCGATAATCATAAAAAAAGAGAAAATTATGGAACTACACACTTAGATCACAACCCCTGAGCGTGCTCGGTTGGTGCATCCCTGGCCTCTCAGAGCTCCCACTTCCAAACCGCCTCCTTTCATTACTTTTCGGACCTTCCAGCAGTTTTTTGTTTTCTCGGCCATTTCTTCATTTTTTCTTCTTTCGTTTCGTGTGCGTGGGTGTTCTCCTAGCACGGCATCGCGGGAGGACCCGGCACCGTCGCGGGTGTCAGCGGGTGCTGGCGGGTAGAGGAGGGGTTGCAAGGAGCGCGGTCGCCGCTTTCGTGCCTAGGCGTCGCGTGTGCCTCGAGACACAAGGTATGCATGAACGGGCTTTGCCTGGCTTCGATTTATGATTGTTGATAGAGTATGTACGAGTTTATAAAGGTCGTTCAGGAGGGCAAGATACTATTCAAGCGGTGCTTTTTTGTGCGACCACGCTGAAGTTGAAAGAGGTAGGTGTGCAGTTTGAACACCAACGTTATCGAGCTGGCGAACGACGGCCACGGTGAGCACCAGGCTTCACGGGGGGCGGGCGACGGGGCTGATTGTGGCAGAGAGTGATACAAGCTTTACTCGGACCGAATCGGTAGCGAGGTGGTGGCGAGAGGGGCGGGCGACGTACGAGGCTCAGAGAGAAGCTCTTCTGTGCGATTTTGTCCTTTCTTCTTTTCGACCGGGTGCAAGGTGCTCCAATCAGGCAGCGTTTCATTACTACTTGCCGGACCTTTCCAGCAATAATTGGTTTTCTCCATTTTTCTTGGCACGTCCTTTCTTCCTTTTTTCCTATTTCGTTTTGTGTGCGTGCGTGTACTCCGAGTACGGCACGGCGGGAGAACCCGGCGCCGTCGCGGGTGTCACTGGGTGCTGGCGGGTAGAGGGGAGGTTGCAAGGAGCTCGGTCGCCGCTTTCGTGCCTAGGCGTCGCGTGTGCCTTGAGACACGAGGGATTCATGAACGGGCTTTGTCCGGCTTCGACTTATGATTGTTGATAGAGTATTTACGAGTTTATCAAGGTCGTTCAGGAGGGCAAGATACTATTCAAGCGGTGCTTATTTTTGCGCCCACGCAGAAGTTGAAAGAAGGAGGTGTGCAGTTTGAACACCAACGTTATCGAGCTGGCGAATGACGGCCACGGTGAGCACCGGGCTTCACGCGAGGCGGGCGAAGGGGCTGATTGTGGCAGAGAGTGATAAAACCTTTATCCGGACCGAATCGGTAGCGAGGTGGTGGCGAGAGGAGCAGACGGCGTACGAGGCTGAGAGAGAAGATCTTCTGTGCGTTTTTTTTTTTTTTTTTTTCTTGACCGGGTGCAAGGTGTTCCAATCAGGCTGAAAATTATTACACGAGAGGGGACGGGGATTTTTTTCCCTTTCCGAGTTTTCGGTTTCATTTTCTTTTTTTTTGCTGCTGTGCCGTGCTGTGCTTTCGCCTTATTCCTACATACATACCAGGTACGAGTACAGACATATGAAAGAGTATATCGAAAGAAGAAAATAAGTACAGACAGCAGTATCCTACCTGGGGTATGTACGTACGTACGACATCCGCGACGAGAAGCGCATATATGGCATTCGAGCTGGCGTCGGAGCTGTTTGTTTCTGAAGCATGGCGGCGGGACTCTTGGCATTATCAAGTCGCCGGTTTGCAATTACGACCTAAACTCAATCGTGGGCCTCTGTCACTTCGCATAATTTGATGTACTTTTTTCCTTCCAGAGCGAGCGTAGCGGGCGGGTTAGGCCGCCGGCGGAGCAAAGCGCCTTGCACTACTTACTATAACTGAGCGGATTTACAAGTCCAACCAAGGACACACATTTATGCAATAAGCACGCCAAACGTTGCTTGGCTGTGCAAGAACAATTCTAGCCAAGATTAGCTAAGTCTAATAAGATACGGGATGAAACAGCACGGTTCAGTAGCGACGGTAAATCGATAATCAGTATCGAGGGGGCACGGTTTTCATCCCGACATACACCATCCGTGATTATTTCTAAGGAATATACCCTTACTTCTTCTTGGAGCTTGCAGAGTTTGTCTGTCGTATGTAGAGTTTCCGTCCATAAAAACAAAATATACGGGCTTCCAAAAACGATCCCAAGCAAAAGCCTTTCCCGATCGATAAAAAACGCACCAAAACAATCCGTATAACGTTTCGATAATCGAGAAAAACACACTAATGACGCGATGTTAAATTTTGTACTCGATATCGAAGGGGGAGTAGACGTACATAGAGCAGCGATGTGACGACCACACAATTGCTGCCTAGAGGCACCCGGATGTCTTCCCCTCATTCAATATATCGTCGGCATGTATACTTGTTTCGCTTCGGGCGATCAATCCATTGTGCGTGTGGGTCCCACACAACCTCATGAGCGACGAACATCTTGATGAGATAAGACGCTGGTTGTTCGGTCATGATTGATAGAGTCCTCGCGTTATGTCTGTTTCGGCCGTTTGAAGGCAGACTCCGAGCCCAGAACTCGTTAAAATAGAACGTCTGCAATCGAACCTACTCGGCCAGTAGCGATCGAGTCATGTTGTTGAATCCTCAATGAATATACATGGGCAATTGGTTTCTGTGTTAGGACTCGTCATTCCCTGCCCATATTTGCCACGGCTGAAGAGTTCAGGAAAACATCAAGGGAGAGACGAGGGGATGTCAACGTTCCTGCTGACTTTGGGTCTTTCATCGAATAAAATACACCCGAAACTGTACGCAACAAGTGCACAGCGGGGCACTCAGGGGATAACTTCAAAATTTCTGGTCTTGGGAGGACATTGTTCATCACCAACCCCTCGGTGTACGCAATTATTTGGGCATAACGTCGGAAGTACACTGGGTGACGCTGGATATCGAGCCACAAAACGGAGCAATGTTATTGTTGAGAATTATGACCTAGTCCCAAGAAATGCGTCGGATTCTAACGTTGTGTAAGATACTCCAGAGTAGGAGTAAATCTTAACGAGACATATTTTATTTCGTTTTCTCCTGAGTTTTTCGGCATTTCAACGAATTTAGCGAGATTGAATCTTATCTACTACGCGCCTCAGTCGGCTCGTGAAATAGTTGTACCCCTGGCACAAACCCGTCATTACAGCAGATGTCCTCGCGGAACATATTCGTGCGATTGCCCGACTGTCCTCGACCTGACTCGTAGACAAGGGTCGGTGCCTTGGGGAGGGGCATGGATCGCTACCATATCACGCTAAAATGTCCAGCGCGACAAAGTCTCAGCTATTGTCCTCATCCAGCTTAGTCGATTGTCCACCTCGGTGCGGTCACCTTGTAAATTCTGCCACGGGAGCCCATAAAGCTATTGCGCTTTATGCGTTCGGCCATGAGTTGCGAATGACCTTTAGGACGACCCTTATCAGCTATGCGAGCTCGCGAGTGGTGGTACAGCTCGAACGGTGGGGTTGCCCGATCCGCTCTAGCCTTGAACTCGAATTTCGTATGAAGAATACACTGACGACGTCCCTTTTTAAAGTAAGAGTTATTCCCTTGTCCAGAAAACATTCTCTGGAAAATACTGAAATTTCAGAAAAGTCAGAATACAAGTGTCAATATTCCTCTTTTGTTTTCACGAAATCGAAAATCATATTTGTGGGGGTCGTGCTCAACACGATTGCAAAAAAGCATCTTCCCGGCGTAGATAGTTCATACATGCGTATATATTACGTCCGTTACGGAGGATTATAGTTGCCGAAACGATTACAAACCGTAGAAAATATACACGAAGCGAGTTTTAAAAAAAAACTATAGACCATACAGTCGTGAGGGTTTTGGTATTGGAATGACGTACGACCCGGAGAAATATATTTTTGCGAAATTCAACATCAAAAGTGAACAGCGGCGAAAGGGCAAAGGTTTGGCAGCCGCTACAACCAGCTATTTTTCGTCTCTTCTTTCCTTCTGGTCGCTAGGGATCGCGAACGAAAGGCATTACAGTAAAATACAGGCGAACCCCGGGTATCTCAGCGACGTAGTCGTCATAAAACAAAACATGATATAGAGGGTGGAAAAAGTAAATAAATGAGGAAAAGGAAAAGGGTACAGGAGATTTGAGTACTCATTTAGTAAATATTCTTTACTGAATTTGCAATTTTAACTCCGCATTGTTGAAGTGAACTAGAAGGCGGACTCCTGGTATTTGTGACGTTGTTCCTGCACTATTATAGTACAGTGAACAAGGCTGCGGACGCGAGTTCGCCCTTTTTATATGTCTTGATCCCGAAAGATGTTTAAGATAACTCGATTAGTTTCTTTCGCTATTTTACCGCGATTATGTTGTGCCGCTAAACTCGATTTGCAACTAACACTGGATGTGGGTATTGTTGTCTACTATTGGAGGGGAGTAATATGTCCCTGGTTACATTAGGCGTTTCGATGATATAGGGGCCTTTTCCTCAATCTTCCCCTACCGCGAACATACGAACATCGCCCCGGTAGTTCATTCGACAACACTCACCACCAACCACAACACCTACACGACATAAACGATTACTTCTTGAGAACTCAATATCTGCACGAAAAGAAGACCGCGTCGAAGACACAAGTGGGACATCCACGCTCCTCACTCTCGGCAAACGTTCGTCACCCACGTCTTGTCCAGGTGATTTATTCTCCGTTCTAAGCTTGTGCTGTGTTTAAATGCATAGAGTACTGACCGTGGTCCCTGATATAACGGGGGGTTGGCTCATAGTGTTTTCATTTGTACATACTGGCATAAGCGCGCCTTTGGGATGGTCAGTCTCCGTGTGTTCTGTGGTGCTGGTGTGGGACGCGCAAGCCCGGCGCATGTTTGTATCCGCTGCTTGACGCCCTTCTTTGAAAGCGTGCCCCCGGAGGGGTCCAGGCAATCCACTCAGCCTCCTAAGGTGTTCAACATATATTCAATCATTGGTGTTTTTGGATACCCCGTGTTGCACACGTTTCACCCAGGTTACCTAGACGACTTCGGATTTCTGTGGACCAGGCACAAACCTAGCCGTCCGGTATCTGTTGCGGGCAGCGCAACAAGCGACACACGGAGTTTTGCGCGAAACGGCCTGTAGCGGGAACACAACTTAAACATATTTCGTTCCACTCTGTAAGAAAGGACCTTAAAAACAAACATCAAATTTTAAAAGGGTCTCAATACCCTTCCCGCCGAAGGCGAATTGTGAAAATATTTCAGCTTTTTTCCAGCCTACGCAAACAAACAAAGCCTTATCATGTTGTCGGGCCTGCGGCCCAAACCGTCGCGAGCCCAGAAATGCGTGTTGCGCTTCGTGCAACCTGGCCCTCCGCGGCTGTTGCGGAAAAATTCCAAGTTGAACAAAATGTTGCGCCAGCGCAACAGAACAGCTAAATATTATATCCCTGCTGTTTACTTCCTGCACAACATGCAGTGTCTTTTGCCGTTTTCTCGATGCAAGCACGGTGTTCACAGAGCATATTAGTGCTGTTTTTGTATGGTACGGGATTCAACGTAATACTACGCAACTGTCCTACTCGTACAGCAAGTTACCATTCCTAGCCCCCAAGAGGTTGGTGGTCCATCCGTCGCGCTAGGCGACTTAGTGTAAAAGGGAACTGATGCAGTTCGAAATACACAACGAGCCAGTTGTGAGATGATTCCTGCCTAAAAAATCTATTCATTTCCAAGGTTCAATGTTATCTTTCGAACGCGCACACCCGGAAGCGAGTAGGTTGTAATGTTGTTAATTTTACAAACTCTTTTTCTGTAAGGTTCTGAACTCTTAATGTTGGCAGACTAATATAACGTCCTTTAGTCTTATAATACCGCTGTGGTACAAACATGGCAGAGCCTTTGCCAATAGTGGAGGACGGAAAGAACAATGCATTAGCGTTACGCATAAAAAACTGCTGAACTTGTTGCGTCCGTAGTTCTAGCAGAGAGACTAAGCACCCTAGATATTTTGCCCTAAAACAAAAAAACTGCGAAAGTAGTGCATTAATGGGCGGTTAACGTAGGTTATTTTCTTGATAGAACCAGAACGCGAAGATAATAGTGCGAGCACGTATAATTAGTCATGGAGTCCATCATGGCCAGGTGGTCTCGTGTGTGTTGTCTTTCCAGCCCACACGACATGCAGCAAACCCGGTGTCCAGGCCATTGCTTCATTAATCCTCGGGACTCGCAAGTTCTCTCGGTTGTCCCTAACCCCACCACACGGATACTCTACAGTGGTACCACTCTTATTTAGTGCAGCAAGGAAACGAAAAATACGACAGGATCTTCCTTCGTATTTAGGCTTATAACGGGTCGTTGGTTTGTTAGGTTACCCCCTACGGTAGAGCGGAAACAAATTTATATACCAGGTGTATGCTAGACATCCGGGCTTGGCGGTCGGGTTGTGATATACGAAGGAAAATGAGAAAACTAAGCAATCGCCCGGACACACCACCAGGCGGTCAATGAAACGGACCAGACGACGCATGGTCGACCTGAGGCAGGTGGAGGCGGGCAGTCGTCTCATCATGCACATTCCCCTCCTGACTATGAAAAGGCATAAACCAAGGGCGACGTACAGCGTCGGAGTACGAGTATACCTAAGTATGTGCTAACGTTACGAAAGGGGGGTAGTGGCGGAAAGTGTCCTCACAGGTGGTCTTGGTTGGCGTGACAGAGCGAACTGGGGACTATTTTTTCCAGATGAAGTCGGCCGGGTGGATGCTTCTATATCGTGTCAAAACACTTTTATTCCCTGGGGATTACCTGTGACGTTGTGCGTGGGTATCGGGGGGGGGCATGAATAGCGAGAAGGCAAACTATTACAGATGACCTGGGGGGATTTTTTTCCAGATGAAGACCACCTGCTGGATGCGCCTATATCGTGTCTACACTTTTCTGAAAATTACAAGTGACGCCGCGGGTTGTCGTCGTCGGGGCTCGTGAACAGCCAGCGGACAAACTTTATCCGGTGAACTAGGGAAATATTCAAACCAGCTGAAGTCCACCTGCCTAATGAATGCTTCTGTGTGATGTCTAACTATTTTCCTGGAATTTTCCTGGGACGTCGTAGAGGAGCGCGAGAGTAGCGATCAGACAAACTCTAATCTGAACAACGCATGGTATTATAGGGGAAGATACTGACGACCACCAGACAATTAGCCCTTTCTTTCGAATTCATCAAATATGCGTGATCTTACATGTATGTACTGATTGAAACTTCAAAATAATCCCGGAAATACAAGTCACGTGCGTGGTACAAATTTTGCTGAGGTTTGATGGGCCGCCTATTTATGACGGAGCGAAAGGCACCTACTCTATCATTATGTGCAGACCTCACTAGGCGCGTGACAACCGCTCATTGACCACTCTGACCTCGCTTCATAGGCTGAACTATGGAATGATGCAGAGAACGTCGGGCGGTCGTGTATTCCTCTTGGTAAAACAGAAAAGGATCGTGGTCCCCGTTTCAATTAATATCAGTTTCGTGGGTTCAAGTCTCACCGAGTGCATGCTCGTAGGGCCTTTTTATTGCATCGAAAACAACGATTAGCGGGAAGCCCGAGATAGTGAGTTATCTAAATCCCATGGAAATCGACGAACGTCGGGAATGCTGAACCCTATGCGCAAAAAAAACTAAAGGAACGTACTGGGGGAGAGAAGGGTAGAGACCTGTCACCACGGCGTGTCCAGAAGGTCGTTGAGGGTAACACCTATTACGAGTTAAAACTGAAAAGGAAGGTGATAATACCAAACAGGATTAACAGACAACAACACCTACCTGTTGATTGCGCAGGTGCAGGTGAGTGTGGTTTGCCCAACAAATCAAACTGTTTTATTTCCCCGTGGACAACCAGCACGACTAATCATTGTCCGTGACGAGTCTTTAGTTGTTGGGAAATATAAGTCCGGTGGTCCCGACACGACGACAGAGATAATGCGTTGCTATCCGGTGGACAAAGCAGCCAATGTAATGCGATGTCGTCCCACTGGATACGACAGGTACGACAGGCACGCCATAATGCATTTTCGGATAGATAACCAATTCCTAAATAAACCCTAAAAACTTATAATATACGTTTTAAAGACTGCTGTCGTCCAACGAGTAGGTTTAGCAGTCTGGGAGAAGGGATCTTTAGGGATATTTTTTACTCGAAAAATGTGTAGCATGGTCTGCACTTTGGAATCGCCGTCCGCATCTGAGAAATTTCCTGGTTCGATGCACACTCGGCGTAGCCGCGTTTATGGCGAGTTTTGGCCCGTTTCATCTGCGGTTTGGGGTCAGGGTTAGGAGTTAGGGTTAGGGTTAGAGTCAGGGGTTGGGTTGGGTCTTCGCCCGTGCCTTGATCCCAACAGGAACCAAAACATCCGAACAGCGTACCAACCTAAAGATCCCTTCTCCCAGTTTGTTAAAGGTCCTCTGTCCAACCCTGTAAGAGATGTTGCAAACAAATAAAAGCGCAAACGCACTCGTAATGTAAATTATTCACAAGTTCACATCTTGTCAAAGTAGAACTAAATAACGAAGAAAAATGCCAGCCAGACAGGGGCGCAACAAACAGGTGTATTAAGTGGACGGCACGGGTGGTAAAATGGTATGGTGAGGACATAGTTTACACACAACGCATAAATCGTCCATGGCAACACCCCCGGCAGGTACCAATAGTTTTTCCCTGGCCTATCGTCTAACACACAACAGACACCCCCGACCTATGGGAATACGTATGCACCCTTGGGTTTAAAAATACGAATGGGAACCGAACCCCGGAAATAACGACAGGGCTTCCCTCTATCGTAAAGAAACCCCAGGGTAGTGCCGTCGGTAGACATGAGCCTTTTGCGATCATTGCCCTAAACCTGAAGATCTGTGCCTTCAACACACAACACCTACAACCGCCGAGGATTCGAACGCCACACATACCACGAGAGGACCACAAACCGTCCAGGTCGTAGGCTGTATGCTGCACTGCACCGACAGTGCTCGCTACCATGTTTCAGGATCGTTGGTGCCATATGTGGCCGGAACTCTACCTCGAGACGTAAGAGTCTGGCCCATTCGTGGCCTAATTGCTTTTCAGACGGACATGGGCACCAGTTTTCGTCAAAAACTACGCGGCTATATATTACCTAGGCTCTCATATTCCGAGCGAGAACTCCGGTCACGCAACATCAACGAATCTCACACTTGGGAGCGAGCACTCCGAAAAGAGTGGGGCATATATATGGCCTTGAAAGTTCAACGTAGTCTCCTGCCCTGTGAGGTGATAAATCATGGGAGAGTGGCAAGACTTAGTGCTGGGTGTTGGATGCGCACCATTTTTCGTTCAGCGCCATATCTATGAAGATATCTCCTGTCGGCTGTGTAAGACCGTGAAGTGAAATTCAGTTGTGTTTTTCGGTTTCGGGTTCCATAAGAACCTGCCCTAGCTCGAGCTCAGTCACGATAACCTACCATGCACGATCGCACCCAGTACAAAACATTGCAAGAAATATAGCACGGGATGCAATGCGATGTCGTGCGAAAGTGGTGATGACGACGAGCATATTATACCAAAAAAAAATATTTTAGGATTTAAGGATAGAACGTGATGAGAAGGAAGGAGCAATTACAGCAAATAGAGTAGACATGTTGAAAGTTGGCACGGAAGGGAGGTAGACTTGGTGCATGGGTTTCCTTTTGTTTTCGAGGTTTTCTTCTTTCGGGAAAGTTATGAGTGATCCATGTTGAAGATCATGCAGCACATTGTCGGATGGCAAGAGAAATAATAATATAGCTTACCTGGTATTATGTTGCTTTGTGTTCTTCGCTTTAAAAGGGATCTTACTACCCGTCTATCTGAAGCACAACCACCCGGTATTCGTTCCGATTCGGTAAAAAAACATTAACGCTCAGACCACGAACAAACAATACTTACCTGGTAGTGCAGTAAACCGTCTTGACAAATGCAATATCATGCCGTCCCCCTGTCTACGACACGAACGACACGCTAATACTAGAATGCGTTCCAAAAAGCAAACAAGTTGTGAAAGATAGATACAAGGTTCGTTTCCGTAAGTAGGCAAAACATTGTAGTATCCTCCTTTTTCTATTTTTCTACTGTGTTAGCCTGAGTGCACAATGTTTTTCCCTCTTCTAACCTGTTCGGTCCGCTCGAGGCTAGAAGCAATTTCGTGTGTACTATGCACGTATGCACCTGTTCCATGTCTCGTGCAATAATATTTTCATCAAACCATTCTGAAGTTTCGCGGGGTTTCAGTTTGACGATGCGCATATATATGCTTGTTATTGTTTTTTATCGAAATATATATAGCAAACACACGGACGGCTGTTAGTCAGCCCCACCCCGCGGCGAGTTTGGCTCACTGCTAGTTGCAGAGTTTGAATTCCTGGAGGGCAAGCGGTTCGTCGAGGGTATCAGGCGCTTCAATTTTAGCGACAGGGACAGGCGGGGGGGGGGGTAGGAGCTGTTGGCGCGCCAGCCCTAAGCACAAAATGAAAGCCTGGTGTGATACGTTTGCCCCAGTGAAGGTTGTTGTTCAGGAAGACGTTTAATATAACAAATACTAGAATCGTAGATCTGAAAGTTGGAAAAGTCGGAGTTGCGATCAAGATCACCGGACAAAACATGACTGCGAAGGATTACTGATAAGCGTGCCTCTTCAACGCCAACGGCGGACTACCAGTACGGAGAAGTATATCAGAAGAGGAAGCAACCGACGTCGCCTTTCCTTCATGTATGTGTTGTGACGCCCATACTACAGCAGTGTGGCTGTTTATCGTTGGCGCTTCTTGCCCGCTGACATCGCTGCCATCGTTTTTGTCTTATATATATGCTAACAGCTCTCAGCTGTTGTTAGGTGTCGAAATTATCTTGTTCCGGACGTCTTTGTGTGTAATAGGTTTTTCGTATTAATGGCATGCCACCCTACAACACTCTAGGTAAAACTCCCTTTCGGACGAGTTGAAATCTGGGGGTCTTGACAACGGAAAAAAAGGCGAACATACCGGGAGTGATGCATCGACGCCAGCTCCTCGACAAATTTGTTCCTAAGCAAACATCTTCGTGGGGTTTGGTCACCACGTTGTAGAGGCAGCGGGGTCGGAAATTCCTCCCAGGGTGTCTGTTATCTAGTGAGTGTTATACGCCACCACAGCACCGTGGACGCAGACCGTAGTTCGTGTGGGCTATCCCCTTTCGAGGGGGGCTGATTTATAACAAGGAACATCAAGAGTATGCCAGACAGGTGGTACTCCTAGTACATAAGGTTATTCAAACGCCCAAACAGGGGGGGGTGGACACAGGCAGTAGTTCGTGTGCCCCACCTCGCGTCGTGGTCTGCTCAGTTTGCCTACAGAAAAGGCAAAACCGTGCTGAATAAGCAGTTCCTCAAGGATGGTAGACGCTTGCTTTCAGTCGATGGGGGGTCTTCCTATTCTTATTGGATACTCTTGTCGCGCCGGCAATTCAAACATAGACACCATATATATTTATCAACAATACGCTCCCTCCCGATAGGCAGACATTTCAAAGACTACCTCTCGAAGTTGTTAGTGGTAGGGAGTAAGGATATCTCTAACAAAAAAACAAATATAGTACATACAAGGCGCTTCGCTCCGCGGGCGGCCTACGCCGCCCGCTACGCTCTCTCAGGAAGGACAAAAGTACATCAAATTATGCGAAGCGAACAGAGGTCCACGATTAAATTTAGTTTTTTTAAGGATCGTAATTGCAAACCGGCGACTTGATAATGCCAAGAGTTCCGCCGCCATGCTTCAGGAAAAAACAGCTCCGACGTCAGCTCGGACGCCACATCATACGATTCGCGTCGCGGATGTCGTACGTACGTACATACCCCAGGTAGGGTACTACTTCTGTACCTTTTTTCTTTTTCGATATGCTTTATGTATGTACTCGTATGTACGAAGAAAGCGAATGCACAGCACGGCACAGCAGAAACAATGAAAATGGGACCGAAAATTCGGGAACAAAAACATCCACATCCCCTCTCGTGCAATAATGTTCTGCCTGATTGGAACACCTTACACCCCGGTCGAAAAGAAGAAACGAAATTCGTACAGAAGAGCTTCTCTCTCGGCCTCGTACGCCGCCCGCCCCTCTCGCGACCACTTCGCCACCGATTTGGTCCGGGTAAATATTTTATCACTCTCTGCCACAATCAGCCCCGTCGCCCGCCTCACGTGAATTCCGGTGCTCCCCGTGGCCTCCCTTCGCCAGCTTGATAACGTTGGTGTTAAAACTGCACACCTCCTTCTTTCAACTTCAGCATTGTCGCAAAAATAAGAACCGCTTAAACCTTATCTTGCCATCCCGAGCGACCTTCATAACTCGTACATACTCTATCAAAAATCATAAACGGAAGCCAGACAAAGCCTGTTCATGCATCCCTCATGCCTCGAGGCACACGCGACGCCAAGGCATGAAAACGGCGACCGCGCTCCTTGCAACCCCCGCTCTACCCGCCAGCGCCCGCTGACACCCGCGACGGTGCCGGGCGCTCCCGCGCTCCCGTACTCGGAGTACACGCACGCACATGAAACGAAAGAAGAAAAAAGGAAGAAAGGGCCGAGAGTGCCAAGAGAAATGGTGAAAACAAAGAACTGCTGGAAAGGTCCGGCAAGTAATGAAAGGAGGCGGTTTGGAAGTGGGAGATCTGAGAGGCCAGGGATGCACCACCCGAGCACGCTCAGGGGTTGTGATCTAAGTACGAGGGTATGTATGTAAAAGGCGCTTCGCTCCGCGGGCGGCCAACGCCGGCCGCAACGTTTGCTCAGGAAGGGAAAGAATGCATCAAATTATGCTAAGCGAACAGAGGTCCACGATTGAGTTTAGGGTGATAAAGGATCGTAATTGCAAACCGGCGACTTTATAATGCCAAGAGTCCCGCCGCCATGCTTCAGGAAAAAACAGCTCCGACGTCAGCTTGGATACCAGATATAAGCTTCGCGTCGCGGATGTCGTACGTACGTAAACACCCCAGGTAGGGTACTACTACTGTCTGTACATATTTTCTTCTTTCGATATATATTATATGTTCTATGCCTGTACTGTGTGTACGAAGAAAGCGAAAGCACAGCACGGTACAGCAGCAAAAAAAATGAAAATAAAACCGGAAACTCGGAAAAGAATATAATATCCCAGTCCCCTCTCGTGTAATAATGTTCTGCCTGATTGGAACACCTTGCACCCGGTCGAAAAGAAGAAAATATATCATGAAGCTTCTCTCCCAAACTCGTACGCCGCCCGCCCCTCTCGCGACAAGCTCGCTACCGATTCGGTCCGGGTACAGCTTTTATCACTCTCTGCCACAATCAGCCCCGTCGCCTGCCTCGCGTGAAGCCCAGTGCTCACCGTGGCCGTCGTTCGCCAGCTCGTTAACGTTGGTTATCAAACTGCACACCACCTGCCTTTTTCAACATCAGCGGGGTCGCAAAAAAAAGCACGGCTTGAATATTATCTTGCCCTCCCGAACGACCTTCATAACTCCTACATACTCTATCAACAATCATAAATCGAAGCCAGACAAAGACCGTTCATGCATCCCTCGTGTCTCGACGTACCCGCAACGCCTAGGCACGAAAGCGGTGACCGCGCTCCTTGCAACCCCCCCTCGACCCGATAGCACCCGCTGACACCCGCGACGGTGCCGGGTCCGCCGGTGATGCCGTACTCGGAGAACACGAACGCACACGAAACGGAAGAAGAAAAAAGGAAGAAAGGACCGAGAAAACAAAGAACTGCTGGAAAGGTCCGGCAAGTCATGAAAGGAGGCGGTTTGGAAGTGGGAGCTCTGAGAGGCCAGGGATGCACCAACCGAGCACGCTCAGGGGTTGTGATCTAAGTATGTAGTTCTGTAGTAGTTCTATGGTCCCGGCAAAAAATTATTTGCAGAAGTTCGACCTTCACGATATATTTGTTTTGAGGTGATAACGTATTTACAGATTATATTAATTATTTGGAAAAAACTGAGTTTCAGACGGATCTAATCGTTGTTGTTCCAGCTTATATTGTTTCCATCTTTGCGTCGCAAATATTCGCTTTTTTTTACGATTAATTTGTGTTTGAGATCCTATTATTAATAATAGGAGTTCAAATCTAATGTTTTCATTTTTTTTTTTTTTTCTTTTTTGCATCGGTTTTGAACGAAGATATCCCGCCCAGGAGAAAATACCTTGGAAACATGTTTTTTTTTATTAATTGTGAAGCGATACAGGCGACTAAGCCACTTCTCCTGTCTCCAGCTGTGGAGATCATACCTCAAAAGCTGAAAAGATCTTCACGATGGATGTCGAAAAACTCCTCGGATTCGAAAAATTTGAACCTCGACACTGGATCGTTTTGTCTCTATTATTAAAAAATATATGATGCGCCAAGAAAAGCCTCTTCCTCAATCTTCATAGTGTATTATACCTTGTACTATATTATTTGGATTATCGTGTATGGGTAGATGCATTATTAGTGTGGATGCAAATAAAACACATTCATTTACCTCCTCGTGTATACATACATATAACCCACATAAAATCAAAAAGACATAATTTCACCGTACGTATCGGAAACTATACACCACTATCCTCAACTAGTTACTGCGGTATGATCCCTTGGTGCCATGGAATCAAATATTGTTTTGAAGACTCTGTTTCACGGGTTTATCTTATATCTATCTATCATTTTTTCTTGTTTTTTTGTTGGCCAGACATTCGCTAATCAGTGGACTTTAGTAGGTGGTTTGCATTGATTGGTTTAATGTGAACGAACGTGGGGACCATTTGTTTTCACCCGTTTTGAACAGAGCTCGTCGACCAGGTTCATTGCAAGTGACAAGTTTTTTTCCCCCGCCTAATTTTTGCCGATAAAAAGTCGGAAACTCTTTTATGCGTGGGAAATATGTTTTTTTTTATGCGCAAACAACTGAACATACAATCTCAAAACTCAACGTACTCGGGCGAATTGGACCAGGATCCATGTTTTTTGTTTCAATTATTTCCACAGCGAAACTAATTCGAACGAGACACACAGGGGACCATACTATCGTAAAAACACTGAAATCCACATGTATGTGCACACACGAGAGCACACCCACGCACAAAGACAAGCCAATATAGAGGGCTGGGCGTCCTCGTAGTGCCAAGGTTACGAGCGGCAAGTAGCTGGTAGGCGGTTTTCTTAACGTGTTTCACATGCGGAAGATATCGATTCGGAGCCACAATAATCGGTTTCTCCCCAAGGACCTTCGCGGCAACCCGGTCATGCCGAAAAGGATGACACCATGTCCGGTATACTGATAAATAGAATACTTTGCACACGTATTACAGCGTGGAAAACACATGCAGAAAGCGGAGTCCCCCCCCCGCCCCAATTCCGGGCATTTCTGATCATGGTGAAGATAGGATGAAACCGATCGTGATATCATACATACAATAATACATAGATATTCTGTTCTACCACATACATTCATATAAAGAAAGGGATGCACCGGGGGGGCGAAGGGACAAGACCTATGACCACGGCTTGTGCTGGTTTTCGGCGAGGGAAGAAAACCTACTACGAACTACAGCAGGCTGGAAATAAAAGTGATGTTAAAAACAAAAATGTGAAGAAAGCACAAGCCCAAATCTGGCTCGTTCCTTTTCTTCTCTCACATGACATCCGGGATTTTCGCTTCATGGTGGAGATAAGTTTGACATTGATTATGATACACATATATTGTGTTTTACCACAGACAGTGAATAAAACACATAAATCACAAACATTTTCCCCCAAATCCGGTATTTTCAGGTCGTGTTAGAGAGTATGACACCGATTATGATACAGAGATATATGTTGTACCACATACAGTGAAACACACGAACACAAAATTGTCTTATTCCTCGTCCTGTAAATCCGGTATTTCCAGGTCATGCGGGATACTATGGCACCGACTATAATACATAGATATTCAAATATACATTAGGCCTATCTATATAGTATGCCAATGGAAACGCGAAGTTCAAAAGTTTGTTTTCAAATATATCGCTTTAAAAAAACAGACGGAAATTTACTCGTACCACCGCTGTGGGGAATTGTTTTTTTTTTTTTTTTTTTTTTTTTCACAAACAACGGCTGCAGGCTGCGCAATTTGTTGTTTTCTGGTCGCAAATTGTCAACACGGTGATCGAATCCAGCTCGTGCGACGATTGACGCTCGATCTCGACATAGACTCAGTCCACGGCCAACCCACTCGGTATCTGGCAAGCCCAACGAGTATAGATGACGGCCTCGAAGATATCAGGCGGATCCATGGTCTAGGGGGCGAGAGCTTGCCGGCGGCGTCCTACGGTATCCTCCCAAACCTGAAAAAAAGTATATTTTTTGTCATTCGAGACATTTAGTTGGAGAAATTTTGCCTTGTGTTTTGTGCAAACCAGCGGCCAAATGTTTTTTTATGATACGCCTGGTCAGCTCCCGCCGCATGACACCGGCCATGGTGTGAAGACATTGGCCCTGGGGTGTGTCGGAGCCCCTAACGAGCGCACTCCGTTCAGGATTCATGACGCAATCGTTGGTTTTGTTGATCGATGAATGTCGAGGACTCGGAATCTCGCCGCTTCGAACCAAACATCGGCCTGATTTTTTCTCAACCCGATGTTGGCCGAACATCGGTCCCAGATTGTTTTTTTTCGGGTTTTTCTAGAAGTTAGGAACTTTTTTTTTTTTTCGTGGCCCATAGAAAGCGTGTTCTGATTTTTTTTGGCGGGTATCTTAGAAATTCAACCTTTTTATTAAAACGTCGCTGTACCATTGGCATAGCTATCAGGTATTTTAGGAACTTTGTTTTTTTAAGGTGGCCCATAGGAAGCGTGTTCTGATTTTGTTGGCGGGTATCTTTGAAATTCAAACTTTTTATTGCAACTTCGCTGTACCTTTAGCATATAGGTCTTATACGAGAAACAAAACGCGAAAAAAAATCGTTGTTTTCTCCCCCCTCCCAATATGGGTCATTCTTTCTCGCAAGAAGTGTCCAAGGGTTTCAAAACCAAGTTGGCAACGGATTTCGGTGTATCTCATCCCCACAGTTCAAACTTTGTTTCCCCTTACAACTTGACAAATTTGAGCGAGAAATAGTTGGGGTCGCAAGGCGGAAAAAAATACAAGATGAAATATTCGTGGCTCTTCTCGTCAGGTATGCGTTGGGCGTCGTCTGTGAGTTGAATTCCGTTTGAATATTTGGTTTCAACATAATATCGGGATGATATCCCGGTAATATTTCCCAATATGGTTTTTAAATACATGTACCAGGTATAGTGCTTATTTTCAAAACCGGGTTTGGACTCCTCTCGGCCGCAATGAATTCTGAAGCCCTTTGTTCATTTTGTCGATTCCCAAAAAATACGGAGAAACAACCGGCACCAGGTTTCCAAATAGAACTTATGCGTGGACCAACCGTATTGTTATTGTTGTTGTTGTTGTTGTTGTTGTTGTTGTTGTTGTTGTTGTTGTTGTTGTTGTTGTTGTTTTCTTCACATTGAATCGTCCTTTTTACCAAGCTGCAAAAAAAGAATTAGAGTCCGTACTGATCCTCTATTATTCTAGAGATATATGGATCCTGCGCTCGGAGACTGTGAGTCAGAATAATACCAAAAAACAATAAATTCATGCTGAACATGGTCGAATGGCAAGGGGGATAATAATAATTAAAAATCGCATATTGGAGTGTTAATCGAGTGAAATGCCAGTGTATCGGGTACGATAAGACGACAACACAAGCAACACCAGAAAAAAACCGAAATACATAAAAACGTAAAATACGCAAGAAAGAAAACATACCTCACAGTTACGCAAAGAGTTCAATATTATGGCTGCTACACGTAAAGGATACCTCGTACGTACTCAGCAAGGACAGATATCTGCTGCACAAACGAAGCAACACGAAGGAGGCAGATATTCCGGCAACAGACTGTGTAAGAGCGATAGTGGCGGACCGATACCTAGCCACCCGATCTATTGTTGGTTTGTGCATTCGTCCACAACTCTATCAGTTCGGCTGCCCCCCCCCCCCCCCTCTTCCTTCCTTCCCTTCTGCCCTTGTTCGTGACGTCCTGGGCTGCATGGTGCAGCCGCCCGCTCTGTGCCTTGTCCCGGTGGTGCCTCGCCATGAAAACAGTCGGCCGCTTCGACGACCCCCAGGTACCACTTCCCTCTCTTCTTGCCCGCCCTCGACCATAGCACCGGATCTATCTCGAACAGAAAATCTTCTCGCGGACCCCCGGGTGGCTCGAAAAACAATGACGACATCTATCTGCTAAATATTCGGCTCAGTTATTTCCCGGTCGGCCTGGTTCCCGGCCCCCGCAAAATAGAGGCGTCAATTCCGTATGATGGCCTCAACGCTATCGCATTGCGCTATTTTGAGGGCCTTGGCGTGCGTTCTCGTCGATGGACACCAATTAATGTTCCGTAGGAGGAGTGTGTGGTGTACCGTTCTGAGCTCAGCGAACCACTCCTGGCCAAAAGAGTCCACGTCACGTACCAGTACCGAAGGGTCTCCATCACGTTAGTATTCCGAAAGCACACAATTAGAATGAACGATAGATATTCCATATCACACACAGCTTCCGTTTGAACCTATAGTAGCATCCCCTCGCGAGTCGTATCCGTCGAGTGATATCTGGCATGTTGTCAGCGTTTGTTTGCGACAGTACGTTCCTGGTACGAAAACAGAATAGTCTGTCTATACATCTGCCTCGCTGCTGCGAGGACGAGCGATTAGGTGTAAGGTGCCTGATTCGGTGTCCGCAGCAAGATGGTCTGCGTTTTCCCTTCGGATACGATGAGGCCTGACACCCGAAAACAGTCGGAATGACGGTTATGACCTTCGCAAGGCCTTCGGTCGACTCAGGAACAATGTCTGCGTCGTCAGCGTACAGCATAGCCAATACCGCGGTCCGTACACAAGTTAGGGGGTCAACCTTCACACCGCCCTCGCCCCGGGCCTTCTCGAGATGAATCAAAACCCTCCAAACATCTGGGTCTTCACTCAAAAAAGTATTGCGACACGGAAATATCACCAAGTTTTTCTGCAATAATTAGTGATGGTGGTGCTCGCATTACCGCCGAGTGTTTACAATGCGCCTCCGCAAACAGAAGAACATCGAAAACAAAGGCATCAGAGGTAGATACAAAGGACATTACCTAAACTATACTAAAAAAGCCTGTTTGTTGCCAAATTTTGCTATACCTGATCCATATCGGTCGAAATCAGCTATATACCAGTTCCAGTATCAAACGTCCTCCACAAACGTTAGGGGCTGTTTTTCAGGTCTTTTTTTGGCATTTCGCCGAAAATGCGGTATATCCTTTTAGGAAAAAAACATGGAATACCGAAACATCGGGAAAATGCCGAAAACCACATAGATAACAGGGCTAGCGATGAGTGTTTTTCAGTTTTTTTCGGTATTTTCCCGATATTTCGGTATATATTTCCTGTATTTTTCCCACTAGAAAATACCGAAATTTCGGGGGAATAAATGCCGAGAATAACTGAAAAACAGTCCTCGTTAAGATCCACCCAATGCCCCACGAAGATTCGCTACAACCGGAACGCGCCTGAACGCCTGAACATCACGGACACGAGTATGGGTACCACTGGCTCCATTTGTACCTGCAGAGGTCACAAGGCTTCGTTTTGTTTGGCCACGATGAGAGCGCCAAGAAAATATATTCTGGCACACCACTTCGCGTTGCCAGCTTTACCGCGCTTTTCGACCATCCTCGGGGAAGGGCCTGATAAGTATGAGGTTGTCTTTCAGTACCAAACCTGAGACCCCCTCAACGCGGACCGGGGCGGACGAACTGCAGTGCTTGTCCACGCCTTGGAGTAAAAAAACTCCGTTTGGAAACATAAGAACATCGTACATTCTGAAGAACAAAACGTGGAATCGTCCTACCTAGGTATGTGTATATATAGGGTGAATGCTAAATTTAAGTCAGTTATACCTGATCCGTTTCAGACAAAATCCGGTATATATATACTAAAACCAAGAAAACTGCGCACCACGAGCGGTGTTCTGTTAATGACAGTCCGGTAAAAAATATGCATTCCACACCAAAATCTAAATCGTTGTGTCTCCTTGAGTGTTTCGATGCCACGGACTCCACTTGGACCCGCAGAGAGTCCCTATTAATGGCTCCCGTTCTTTTTGCCACGACAAGGGGGGGGCGAGGTTGGTATTTAGTCTGGCGCCGTCCCCTTGACAGCTTGAAATCCTCAAGACCGTCCTCGCGGAACAGCGAGCTCGGCACGAATTAGTCTTGAACTACCAAACCTGAGCCCACCTCTACGCGGGGTGCTGCAGATAAATACCATGTTGCTGTGTAGACCGCTGTGAACATAGAAAACAACACAGCAGACTCTAGAGTGTGTGTGTTCTTCACAAACCGTTCTTTCAACCCGTCGACATCCAGCACAACCAGTGTCCGTGCAGATTCTTCAATCCTAGAAGAGATTCACGTTTTGTGGTCACAAAGCTACGCCACAGAGATACTACTACGTACCTGGTAGCCACGTATGCAGTAAGCACTGCAGTGGGCAATGCAATGGCATGTACACATCACAACAACTATTGGCAACTGCAGCACGTCGCCCACCCCAACGAAGAAAAGTGAAACCATTAGAGAAAGCATGTATGCATACGTAAATACGTACTTTCACGTACAACGTACGAGTACATACAGCGTAAATACGTTAGTACAAAAAAAATTCGACCGTGGGAGGGCAGACGCATATGGAGAGAGAAAACAGTGCACGTATGGCCTCTTTGACTGGTTGGTTCAAAGTTTGATAAAATCAGTTGAAACTTGGACAGAATAGAAAAAAAACATTGCACACCTTGGCCTGTTCGAGCTATAATCAGTTTCGATGTCAGCCTGGCCAACAGCAAGGCTCCTCGGGCGTTTTCGGTCTTGTTTTTAGAATGTAACTGATTTTGGCCGAACCGTGGCCAGTTATACCTGATTTTGACAGAAACCCCAAGATATATATATATATATATATGTTGTTGTTGTTGTTGTTGTTGTTGTTGTTGTTGTTGTTGTTGTTGTTCTCACATTAACTCTCTGACGAAGGAGTCCGTGGTCACACAAAGGTGCTGGAGCCCTAGGAAGATCCGAAAAACAAAAAAAAAATCGAAAATTCGGCTGCCTCAAAATACACGAGACGGAAAAAGCGCACACAAGATAAAACCAATGTGCAAAACTGAACTAACATGGCCGCGGGTATATCCTCTCAACTATAATATAGAAGAGTACCCCCGTTCCCACCACTAACCAACTCGTGGCTGCTGACTACAGCGGATGCTGTCTGAAGTGCTGCCTGCACCGTACGAAACGCACGGTAGTCGTGAAAACGAAAGAGGAACACACCTGCCTGCTATCTGGAGTGCTGTCAGAGTGAAGACTCGCGGATATGCAGTGAAAAAAGGAGCAATCGAACCTTACTACCACACGAATATCAACGATCGCCATCTCTTCCTGGACTGTCTGACACAAAAAGGTGCAGCTCAGTTATGATTCCACGTCCCTGATATTTGCGTAGGTCATTCCCCTTGAAGGGTATACAACTCGTTAAACTACGAAGACCAGTGACGAGTACCGGTAGATACTATTCTGCCTCGTGAAAAACAATACCAGGGAAAAACAAACTATGACTGCTTCTCTCGTGATGATAGTGTTCGCGCAAATCATGGGTCTTCATGCACCGTCTTCCTGCCGCTCTTCATGGCCGCATCATCGCCTTGGCCCAATCCACCCGCTCCTTTGCGCGTGCACTCGTTGCCATTCCCTTCCAGTCGTTTCCCTTTCTCCGTCATCCTGAAAAACAAAATGCTCCTCGCACTTGCGGTTCTGATCTGGGAAATAAAAAGTCTCGCGCAGGGGGAGGTCAATCCGTCTCTTCCCCGCACGTCGACGCTCAGTCTCCCTCCTCCCTCGTCGTCGAATCCAGCCTCCTACCGGCGCAATAGACTGTGCCGTAGTGTGGCCTGTGGTGGCGCCTGCCTCCGCGCACGGACCCCCCGATTGAGCATTGCTGCTCTGCCGCAGCTGCCTAAAAAGACGCGCGAATCGTAGGTCTCCGTGCCTGACGCACCACGTACGACCCAACTCTACTGCCGCCTGAGCCTCGCGGCCACAGGCAGCAGCAAGAAGGTATCACTCCTTGAGGGTGAGTCCGGCCTTACACCCGCCAGAAAGACCTACCCCACTCGCTATTAGCCTGATAGGGCATGCCTCGCAGCATTCCTTGCCGAGGCAACGAGGGGAACGGAAGTGTATATATATACCTTGTGCGTGTGTTCTTCACATTAAACCGTTCATTCTACCCGTCAAACATCCAGCACAACCAGTGTCCGTGCCGATTCTTCAATCCTAGAAGATATACAAGTTATGTGGTCACAAAGCTACACCACAGAGATACTACGTTGCCACGCATGCAGTGTGCACTGCAGTGGGCAATGCAAAGCCCTGTCATCATACTAGATACGACAGGCACGACATACGCAATCTATGAAATAGTGAAACGAAAAGAAACAATCAAAGAGAAAGCAAAAACAAGGTAGACAAATCGAAAGAGAAAAAGAAGAAAAATGAAAGCAAAATCTAAGAGAAACAATCTGTCTTGCCCCCCCCCCCGCAGGCGATGTGGCCAACACTTGAAAAAGAACGAGCTCGAGAAAAGAAGAAAAAAAAAACAAAATGGAAAAAACACCACTGCTTGTAAACAGAGTAAGACAAAGAACCAAGGGAAAAAGTAACAAGGAAAAATAACAAAGGGGAAATAACAGGCAGACCAAAGCCCAAAGCACCTTCCACGTGACGGCAGCAGCTTGTGGTACGAGTAGTATAGCCAGGTTCTCCTTGCTAATCCGCCTGGTACCTTGCTACCCAGACTGCCGTCTCTGCCCTGCGTTCGTCAACTATGCCCAGCCCCTTGGCGTCAGACAATACGAAACGAGCAGAGCAGGTTCGTCTTCCAACCACGCCACACGGCTCCTTCAGTACGGCTTATCAATCAGAAAAGGAAGAGGAAGAGAAAAAAAAAACATGAAAATCAGCGCAAGAAAGAAAAAAAAAAAAAAAACAAGGAGAGAAGACCAGGGAAGATCACGTTCGAACCAGCTACACCGGTTTGTAGCACTAACTAGTAGTATGGTCATGTTCTACTTTCTAGTCGACTGGGTGCCTTGATACCCTGTCTGCCATCTCGTTCCTACTTTCGTCTACCGCCGTTTCCCTCCTACCCCTCCTGTTCCCCCCCCTCTCCGCATTCCCTCGGTCGGGCTTTCTGCCACTTCTGCTGTTGCCCCCTCCCCCCCCGTTCCCTTGGGCACCATCCTCGGCGGAGGCACGGCGCTGCCTACTCATCTCAGCCTCAGCTTCGTGCCACCTCACCATGAACCGTTCGGCTGCTTCAAGGACCCCCCGGTAACACTTCCCCGCAGTTTTGGCTGCAGTGGACCACAACGCGGTCTCAACTCCAAACACCAAGGGGGCAACTTCCGTTGACCCTTCGGTGGCTCGGCACTCCCTAAGGTCTTCGACTATGCATCTATGCCAAGTCTTACACTGTCCGCCTGGTCTCAGGTTCTCCCCACCAGTTATCGTCCCGAACATTACCCGACTGGGTAATCGCTCCTTGCTTTGCCGTGCCACGCCCCCCGCAAGAAGAGCCGCCGTTTACGAATGGTCGTTTCGATGCTCTCGCAACGTGTCATCTTGAGGGCCTTCGCGTACGAGAGGGTGGCATGGTCAGTATGAAGTCGGCGCTGGAAGCCAATGACTCGCAGCAGGACTTGGTGGTGAGATGTTCGAAGCTTTGCAAAGTGTTCCGCTCTGAGGGTACACGTCACACGCCCGTACAGCAGGGTCTCAATCACCTCGGCCTTCAGCATTCGGACTTTAAGGCTAAGGGGGGCGGTCGTCCTATCATACAACTCCAGGCCGAACCGTTTGAGGCATGCTCGCATGAGGCGGATCTGTCGGTCGATTTCGAGCGAGAGCGCAGCGTATTCGTGGATAACGCCGCCTAGGTATAAGAACTGGGTCGTCTGCTTATACCTCTGACCTGCCGCTTCGATGACGAGCGGTGGTGCGAGGGTTGTCTGGTCTGGTGTTTGTAGGACCATTGTCTCAGTCTTCTTTTCCGACACCGTGAGGCCTGCTGCTTCGAAGACAGTCACGATGACTGTCACCATTTTTGCGAGGCCTTCAGCCGACTTCGAGACAATTCCTACATCATCGGCGTACAACATGCCCCATACAGACCTTCGCACGCACGACAATGGCGCCTCCTTCTCTGTTCGAACTACTCCAGCTTCACAGAGTTGGACCACATCCCTTACAATGGCTTCGTCTTGGCTGAAGCGTACTATTACGAAGTGTAACGCAGCAGCGAAGAACACGTTGAACAGTAACGGTGATAGTACACAGCCTTGCCGCAGCCCCTGCGTGACATCAAACCATTCCGAGAGCTCGCCGTCATCAGTACGCACGCGAGCCCGCATGCCATCGTGGAAATTACGGATAATTCCCAGCATCTTGGTTGGTACGCCAAAGGGTGTGAGTACCTTCCATAACAGCTCTCGGTCGACAGAGTCGTACGCTTTCTGCAGATCGATGAAGCACACGTATAAGGGGATTTTCCTCTGTCGTCCGAGCTCTTGCAGCCGGCACACGACGAACAACATATCAATCGTTGATCGTGCGGGGCGGAAGCCGCACTGTTCCTCGGGGAGTAGTTCCTCGGTCTCGCAGTAGTTGCTGAGGCGGGACGCGACGATTTTCAACAACGCTTTGCCTGCGTGGGCAACAAGCGAAATCCCTCTATAGTTGTTGCTGTCAGTTCGATCCTTCTTTTTGTGAAGGACCTTGATAATCGCATCTTTCCATCATTGCTGAGGGACTTCTCCTGTTAACCAAACATTGACAAGGATGTTGTGAAAGCGCTGGGCGAATGCCGGGTGGTCGATCTTTAGGAGTTCGACCGGGAGACCATCTGGCCCGAGAGCTTTCCAATTCGACATCCCCTTAAGTGCTTCTGTCATCTCGTCTATGGATGGTTCATCTTCAAGCGACAGTTTAGGCGGTCGCGGTGGCAAGAGGTCGATGATCGTGGGAGCGAGTTTCAGCGACTTCGTGTTCAAGAGTTTGTGGTAAAACCCCGCCCATCTTTCACGAATTCGCACCTTATCCCGTAGGATCGTGCCATCCTCGTCCCTAATGAACTGTTCGCTCCTCGCTTGAGTCCCTTCCAATCCTACCGTACTCTTAAGGTGCTTGTAAAAGCCTCTTTGGTCGCTCTTCGCTAGGAGTCGTTCGATTTCGGCAAGGTACGCTTCGAAGTACGCATGCAGTCCTGAGGCAATCACTTTCAGCAGGTTCGCACACGCAGATCTCAGGGTCTTTCACGCGGTTCTGTCCCGGGGGTGGGCACGCAAGAGTTGTCGTCCATTCTCCCTCGCTGTCCATGCTGGCATGAATGCGGCCAAGGTTTCGGCAGACTCACACCATCCATGTCTGCGGTGGCGACGTGCAGGGGGTGGTACCTCTTTTCCGACCGCATCAATAACAGCCGTTGTGAAAATCTTAACCATACCAGACGTATTACGGGGCTGGATAGCCTGGTTGAGAGTGGAGATGACCCTGGAGACTACTCGTTCACGACCATTTCCATCGGACATAAAAATCTGCCTGTCGAACTCTCGGCGTTTCGTCGGTGTGCGTATTTGTCTGTTGGGCGCAAAATGACCACCGAGTCGGACTTTGATATACAAGATGTTGTGGTCTGAGTCAGCCTTAGCTGGGGCAGGAGGCTGTGGGACGACTTTCGCATCTTGTACTCTAGGTCGATGGACTTGACGGGTTAGGATGTAGTCAATCCGCTTCCGGTCATTCGGGCCGGTGCCGTTGTGAGTATGCGATATCCCACCCTTGCGCGTGCTGAAAAACGTGTTGGTGAGAGCTAACTTGCAATTGGTGGCGAACGACATGAGGCGTCTGCCATTATCGTGACGAACATCACGTCCATACGCTCCCCGCACTCTGCTTGCATCATCACCGCACCCTTCCTTCCTCTGTCCAGTTCGCGCGTTGGCATCCATCAGTACAAACAGACACTCTTTCGTCGGGATTTTTTTCATCAAGTACACCAGCTTCTGCCAGAAAATAAGTTTCAGTTCGGCGTCCTTGGTACAATCAGTTGGAGCATACGCAACAACGAAATTGACTGCCTCGCATTTGCCAGCCAGCTCAAAGCGCATAGACATTAGCCGCTCGTCAACGAACTGATGAGTATACACAGACTTACTGCACAACGATTCCTTGACAGCTTGGCCTACTCCGTACAGCCCTTGCCTGGTGGCTGTTGTTTCCTGTCCTGAACAGAAAACGCGATACCCTGCCGCACGGAACGTCGTGCTGCCGGACCTCCGAGTTTCTTGCAGGCCAATGAAGTCACAGCCGAGTTGCCGTCCCTTCGCCAGTATACGCTCGTCATGTCCGTACCCGTTCTCCCCCTTTACAGTCAGGGTGCGCACATTGTAGGTCACTACCGTCACATGTGCCTCCTTCTGTCTCTTACGAGCCTTGCGTGCTGCTTTCTTTACCAGCCGACGAGAGGCTCGTCCCCGCCTTCTTTTTTTCTTTTTCTTTTTCTTTTTTTTCTCTACTATGGCGAAGGTGGCTCTCCATTTCGTAGCCCGGTACGCGCCTTTGTTTACGTTGGCTTGGTGCAGCCGTCCCAACCCACGCCGACAATCCCATCCTTCCTGTCGTGCATGCATACCCACGCTGTGGGCAGCCTCTCCACTCCACCGGCTGCCCACGTAGCGCTCTCTGCTGTGGTGGTGCACCCGTCCCGCCTGAGGGATGAACTCCTCGGCGTCGGGGTTAAGAAGAAAAAACATCACCACCACCCCACGCGGTCCTTAAAGCGAGCAGGCCACCAGCCGGACCGCGCAAGGTTCCCTACCTACGTAGTCCGAAGCTCGATGTTCGTGTGACTGTCGCTAGACCGCTGCAGGTCCTGGCAGACTTCCTCGGCCCACCCCAAGGACGGGGCAGGCCGAAGCAGGCAGGGGGGGGCACGGCACCTTTTTTTTTAGCTGCAGCTGCTATACGTACGTATGAGCACGCCCACAATATTATCAACCAAAGGGCGGGTCGGACTTTGACTCTATTTGCAAAAACAAAAAATGATTCAATTGTTGAGAGGGGCCTTGCAGCGTGGGTAGGCACAATTCGATGCGAGTGGACGAGGGAAGAAACGCCTGAAATCAGCTCGCGATAAAAATGAAGGCACGTACCGTAGTGGGAAGGGGGGAAAAGAGCCTGCTATGTGACCCCGGATCTGAGTTACGAGTTGGAAGGAGAGAGAGAAGAAGTTGTGCGAAGATATTCAATGGGATGAGAAAAAAAAGAGGCATACATACGCAGATGTAGGTACGGATATATGTCCTTTGTGACTTGGTGAGGAAGCTAGACCGAGTGAACGAAATAGTATTCCAGGTACCGGGTAGCTCCTGGCGTTTATTAGTTTGTACCTGTTTCGAGTATCTAACTGGTTCTCGATGAAACCTGGCCAGTCATACACGATTTAGGCTGACACAAAAAAAAGCATAAAATAAACGGAGGCAACTGCCTAATAACAGAGGAGTAGCAAAGAGTGTGCTGCACGTTCGAATGAAAACACCAAGTATAACACCCCGGAGCTTCAGTTGTACAAACTATATATAGTTCATGGTACCCGAATATAAACACCCCGGTGGTTTTGGCCTCTTTTTTGTACATACGAGCGCCCTGAACCGCATCAATACCGTATCTCTCTCATCATCGCCTGTTATTGAATATATATAGGACATGGCTCTATTATTCACAATAGCATTTGCTCTCCCAGACCCCAGTATGAACTGTAGCTAAGGCATGCCAATTGAATCATCGTTCAATAGCAACATCGTGATGTGCTACCTCTTGTTATTATCCTAGCGTTGAACGTTTTTGTCAGCTGGTGACGACTGAGCATCGTGGAATTTGCCCCACATATCTGTGTAAAAAATGGACCTGCATAATATTCCGCTGTGGCCTGCATGATAACGGTTGTGGGAAAGTGCCAACCACTTCCCAGTAGTGATGTCGTCGTCGGCGTACCTACGAGCCCGTGCCCCACGCTGGCTGTGTTATTATATTCGCACCTTGCCCGTGCGCATGACTCGCTGGGAAATATTGCACATTTGACACACGTGCAGCATTGTTAAATACTGCGCTTGACCCGTATTCGTTCGAGCGACTGCTCTATGAAAATACAAACCTGGTATGACACATGGAGTCGGGCAAGGGTGCCTGCAGAGTGGAATATCATACACCAACAACCCCCCCCCCCCTGGGCCCCGGGGGGGTCGATATATATGTTTTTACTTGTACTTTTTGTTTACTCGTTTTTTTTATATGTACCGTAGTAGGATTTGTGTGACCTTACTGAGGTACTGAAAAGGCTTACGTACTTGTACTCGGAGTTCCCCCTTCTCGATTACCTGGAATATGATACCCGGCTTACGATAAACTTAGGCCCATTTATTTACACCCGCTATTAGTGTAAATGTTTTTTGGTTTGCTGCGTGATTAACCACTACCTCTTCGTGTAGTTTCACAGGTATGCGTATTGGACAAGTACGTGCATTTCAGCGCAATATTCCATTTTACGGCCAATCTAGACCTGATGACAGGTGCATGTGAGTTACCAGTAAATACTTTCACGGCTTTTCAGACAGTGACTTCTAGACGAATACAGACGCAAGGTAGCGGATAGGCAGGGGAGGCTCTCATACTTCTGACACCAGGCGCCGTCAGCGGTTTGTTTGGCGGGTAGATTCACGTTGGTGAGGCATACACAGGTGCGAAATTTTCCTTGTGCCTGTTGATTTATCTATCCAGATATGCCCTCCATCGTATATCATCCACCACCAAAAAAAATAAAGAAATCATCGTTTCATGAGCCCAAGCTTGGCGACCTCGTACTCTGTACCGACTGGTGCCGACGGAACAACGGAATGCACTCGACACTCCATGCCGCTTACAATCCCGTAGGATTACTGTAGCTGCGGAAGCACTACAGCTGCATCGGTGCCGGGATCCACCTAAACAAGCAAGAATGCAGCTGCAACTCAGCCGGATGGAGCGCAAAAGGCAATACAATGCTTTTTCATATATGCTTCAGGGTATGTCGGGCACCTGGTGCATATACCAGGTAGCATGTAATATATACCACTCTGTCCAGAAATGAGATTACTTTTTAACCCCTTTAGAACCGCAGTCCCGTTTGGGGACAAAACTACTTGAAATTTGACTGGATTGTCCCCGGAACGGGACTGCGGTTCTAAAAGGGTTAACGGCACACATGTTTGAAGCAGTCCTTGAATTACCGGACAGACCGGAAGGGTCTCAAGCTGCTGTCTATAATTGGGTCGGCAGGACCCATACTAACGCTACGGCAGCTATACCAAACAACATTAAGATGCTGGTACGGGGGGCGATAGTATACAATACTATATATTGCCCGTGCAAAAAGGGAAACTAGATAGGTTTTTGAGTGTACCGTAGGTCTTAGCTACTGTGGTCCTCCGTAATACTACCGTAGCTGTATCATGATTTTCTTGGTGATCCGCAACAATATGGCAATCACATTGGATCCCATTCCGAGAGCTCATGTTGTGCAACAAGTACAGCATCGAGGGCCGAGCTGTCGCCAAAGCCGTTCCCTCGACCTTTTTCAGCCAATGCTTATCAAGCCAAGCCTGCCTATCTCATAGATTGTCGGGGCCTTCTCGTCCAACCTTCGAAATAACTCATAGACCCTTTGGATTGGGATCACCCAATGCTCCTGCGGTTATCGCTACTCCGCTGCCAGATGAAGCTGTAGCCTACAGACCAGCAAGTCCCGCCTCACTGAGGTATCAGAGTATGATGGAAGGCATTCAGAATTCAGCAGGGCGGAAGACGGCTACCTACCGTCCCATGGCTTCGGTTATATATATATTGAACATGCGTGGGTGGGGGGGGGCGATACCAGGTACCCCCCCCCCCCCCTCCCTCCACCCCTCCCCCTGTGGATAGTACCCAAGTTGAACGGTTTGACGGAAGGTGTCGAAAACTCGTTTTGCGGGTCCCCTTGAGTCGAGTCTGCACTGATATTGTTTGCGTTAATCTACTGGTGGAGTAGAATGAGCGTGATACCCTCACGCGGGTTGTTCTGCATATATCTCAGTGTCCCATAGAAGGTTGTCACGGTCAACATATACGAGTCCTATATATTATAGTAGATGGTATCAGTATATCGATTTGCCCTGGATACTCACTCACGCATCATCTCTCTGCTTGTTCACTACCCGCACACGTGCACCGTACAACCGTTTTCGCGATCAAGGTCTCGACGATGCGCTTCGCCCATTATGCCAAGGGTGCGTGCGTCGTGCTCTTCTTTGCCCTCTCAGCATAAGCGCAAGATGAAGGCGATGGTAAGTTTGGACCTCTCACGAAAAATTTCGATGTACCTTACGCTTCAAAGTAGTTTCCTGGTCTAAAATTCGTTCAGAATGTTTGAATGGCCGCGTAGCTCATATGTTTCTATACGGGTATAGAAACAATACACCTTGTCATCACTTCTAGTACCTACCTGTTTTTTCACGTGGTCCCATCATATAGACTTGATTGAATATATACTTGATGGGTTTGTTGTACTTTATCAAGTACGGAGTTCAGGCCTTCAGCGCAAAAGTGACATGCGACGCGAATCGCGTTTTTTACTAAACAGGGAACAGTGACATTTATTTGCGATAAGTTTGAGTTGGGATGTAATCACCGTTGGACTCGTCAACGATAGTGCCGAACTTAAGAAGGGCCAGATTGGGCAGGTAGACAAGACACATGCAGTTTACCGCCCTGATCAAACGCTAGGCTGAAGACAGATGCTCGAAAATTCTTCGGACATGCACAAAATATGCAAGATGACAATTAGCCCCATACATTGTTTTTATATCATGTGAGCGTGTATTCCTTCCGTACCGCCTGTACTGCCGTGCTTGGAATTTGTGACAGTTGCTGTTACTGTTGGCAGTAATTACATCCGGCATGAGGACGTATACGCTGTTGTTTAGGAACTAACATACCCCGGGTTTGTTCGTGTACTTCCTAATCTCGAGTACTGGGGAGGGGGTTGCAAAGGCCAGCAAGGTATTCTGGGACCGTAAAAAAATATTTTTGTTGCCGCTCAAGCCTGAACGGAAACGACATATGGACGACCTACCAGTTACATCCAAAACATGATGACACACGACGGAGGTTAGTATGGAACATACGACAAACTTCGTCGGTGACCTGTTGTGTTTAAACAGGGGGTCTAGACATTACCGATCCTTGATCTTCTTCTTAGGGTATTCATGAAAATTTGTTTGCTCATTTACCCAGCTAGGAAGGTATCAGCAATCCCTATATTATTTTTGACATAACTATGTTATCTATGCTTCTAGAAAGGTGCGAATGACTCTAAATCGACACTCAAGCTTCCCGGGTCGATACTATAACGTAAATCCCGCGCACTCCCCGTCCGCCTGACACTGTTGGTGTCTGCAACCCTGTTGTGCTTCAAATCAGGTTGTACAGTGAACGATGACTGCGACACCGCCTGCTGCGGGACGCTGCACGACCCTTCATTCTGTGTCAGTAAGTAACTTCAAGAGATACGGGGCGGGGTGCATGCCACACACACTACATATCAGAACAGCGCGGAAACGCGTGTCTACCTGCTCATTAAATACCAACTAATAACGCAAACTAGGTTCGGAAGCCGTCGCATGTATGGTTGGTGCACATTTCTCCGTTATCGCGGCCGGTCACGTGGACTCAACGAGCGAAAACCAACATTATAGGGTAGTTATACCTTTTCTGGGAGATTTTCCACTTTATCGTATTTCCGACAGGGGTTGGACTTGATCGTGTTGGTACATTGAAAGCTTGTCCAGGGTGACATAATACATTGAGGTGATGACTCGGACGCGAGAGTAATGACCACGCTAAATTTCGGAAAACCATCTTGTAGGTAGCCAGAACTTCTCGTGTAAAACGGTAAATATATTCTGTCTGAGAGTTTCGATTGAGTTAGGTGTATCCCCCATGGTTTCTTGGCTACGATACGCCCTCAACTTATGTGTACACCTCCTTTTATAAGTTGGAGCACCGAATCCCTCGAGCGGGTGGCCCAGCCATCGCGTACCCTCACCTTACATCGGCTTGAGATGCCGGCGGACTTTACAGTGTCACGCACAGGTTGAAGGTGTCACCCCGGAGTGTAGCCTGGTAGAGTTTATATGTCGCCTACTGCACGATCCAATCGACTGCACCCCAAGCGAAAAGTATGAAACAGTGACTAACTATATACCTGGGGCGTTTGACTCCTGAATCGCTACGTATGCCCTGTGTAATATCTTACAACCAGCCCAGTGTTTGACCTGATTGCTGGAACGCTGGAGTCATGGAAGCCGTTTAGAGAGCGATGGAAACTATCGGCCTAGAGAGTGTTTCCGACCTAATATCACGAACAACTATCGGTTATCTGAATTGACGTGGGTGCATCAATTGTTGCCAACGTTTTGTCAGAATACCTTGCAACACAACACATATCGGTTGAAGCGTTAAATGGTCACACGTGCTTTTCCCAATTGTTTCCAATTGATCCATTTCTCGAAACGTTTTTCGGTTCCGATATAACCCTAACATGTGTTGAGGGCAATTATGATGATCTGCATGAAGGCAACATATACACCGTAACAAAATGGTTCGCATATCTGCGTCGCAATTAATAGTGTATAGCCGGTGACAATTGGGTGCTAGGTCGATTTTTGGTAGGTAGTGCTACAATGGTTAACAGGCCAATCAATACCTTGTTTGAATAACTAGCCATCTTCATGACCAGCAGTGTAAATAGCCACAGCACAAGCGACTTAGTCACCGAAACGCCCGCGAGATTCGATTTGACAAGAACGTACGCACAACGCATGTACCGCTGTGACCTGTTTTTGTTTTTCCACCTCAGCGAAAAACGCTCTTGCCCCCCTGATGCCGTGTTGTACGGAGAGCGGCTGTGACTGCTACAAGAGAAAGTGCAAAAACGGCTTCTGCAAAGGTGTGACGGAACATCAAGCCCCCTTCTACCTTGACATACTATGTTTGACTACGTGTTGCAGTTGGAAACAGGTCTTGGATGACGGCGCACGAAGAGGTACATAGAAGAGAGGGGGGCATGGTTAGAGTTCAACATAGTATAGCTGATTACACTAATGCTCGCTTCGATGAGGGTATTCCTATTGAATCTTGTTCCGGGTGCATCGACTGAGTCTCTTCACAGTGTCACCCAAAACATATTTTCTCTTTGACTCAATGTTGCGACTGCTAGCGCGCGGCCATGACCTTCCGTACTGGTTTGCGCGACGACAGCCATGTTTTTTTGTGGAATGCATAGATGTGTGAAGCACTGACGCAATTCCGTGGGAATGTCGTGTCGGTTGCCGGTCGTTTAAAAAAACGTTAAACGGGAATAGCTTTGAATAATTGCTTTGTAGGATATATGCATCTCGTAGCTAGTCGATATCTCTTACCCGCACCAAGACGACCACGTTCCAGCTGATCGAATACAGCACGGAAAGTACACATGTCAAACTCGGAAAACGTAGCTAAGCAAATTGAAAGCCCACCAATGTGAACATTTTCTCATCGGAACTTGACAAACACTCCAGTTGTTGTTCTGTCGAGTCCAGTTGTAGGACTATACATATTACACAAATCCGTTCAAGTTCACTTAATGTGCTACAATAATTATGGTCGTACCTTGTTGGGGATGTAGGTGTGGACATATCGTGCTGATTTTATTTCGGATGGAGTATGGTGCGTGCGATATTCAGGATAAGGTCGATACATGGAGCTGCTGGTATGGTGGGAATGTCGCTAAGCGCCAGACTGAACGCTTGGCATGCATTCCGTTCCGAAGTAAACCTGTAAATAATTTCCGTACCCTGCCGATCTTGGTGAAGTTTCTGCACCTATCGCCAAGTACGTCTGGGTGGACCGGGTAGTTGGGGTTGCAGCATCGTCATATATGACATGTCACATCGGAGACAACGAGACTTGGAAACTGGAGTGAGGCGTTTCCCCCTCTTGTTGCACGTCCAATTCTTGTGACCCTGCCATCGTAAATATGTTGGTGCGTGTGAAACCTATCGTATACGTTGAAGGTACATAATATATCCACGAATCTATTAGATTCAATAGGATTGCTGAAACAGTCGTTTCCGGATGGTTTCCCACGATGTTTCCGACAGGTTGCAAGAAAGACAAGCACTGCCCTGGTGGCGATGTGTGTTGTCCAGACGGATCTTGCGTCGACAAACTCACGATGTGTGGTGAGAAGTCGAGCTTAGATTCCCACGTTGCGGTCGTGGATGGTGTCGGGTTATGCTTTCCGACCAGTTGTTGTGCTGCCGCTGGATTTTTCGAGACCAAAACGTCGATGACGTGTTGTTACAACTGCTTTGTAAAATGATAACCTTTATGTAGGTTTGGATTCCCTGTACTTGAGACGACCCAGATATACACCGGTCTCAAAAAAGAGAGATTCGGCCTGTTGTATACCAGTTCCTCAGGTGACACCGTTGCCGAAATATTTTTTTCTCAGGGCAGGTTTTGACCGTGTTCGCAACGAGTGCTCAACTCCTCGAGGATAATTTATTTGCTCGTTCTAGATTGGCGATGTAATGTGTGTACTCCACTACCCCCTTCCTGATTTTGAAGCGCTGGCTGCTGTTAGACAATTCACAAACCGAATGGTTCTGCGTGTGAACGCCCCTGCTCCCGTCCAAACAATAAAACATTTACACGTTTATTGGTCGACGTCGACTTTTACGATACCAGTCTCCCTTGCCAACGGTGACACCACATACAACTACCAACTGCACTAGGGTTAGATTTAGCCTGGGCAACTGCCTAATAAGATGATGATGCTCATACCCTGCAGAAAAGATACTTGTGAACGCGGGGGTACGTGATGGCTCGCCGTCGGTCTTAGTAGGGCGTACCAGGCACATGATATATAGAAGTGGGTCAAAATTCGTCTGTGCATCTGTCACAGTGGTACGCACGGTCGTTGTATCTCTTGCACGCGCGACAGTTACCACGTCAGACATGGTTATCCCTTTGGTCAGATTTAGATGCGCATACTGCACGACGGTATTGCTTGTGAGGCTTCGCACGTCCACGATGTCCTCCTTATAGTGATTTGAATACATGTGATAACACTTATGAGTGACCTATGTCCGATGTCACACCTCAAGCAATTCCAATGTTCTTCAAATCCTTCGCTGAAAAACGTGTTCGCCTTTGCCACGTGAGTAACGCGCCCGTTTCCACGACGATTGCCGTCCGCGCCGTGTCTCACTTCACGTTTTGCGACAGTCTGCGACGATGACCCCATCGGCTGTGCCGACGGTATGGTTTTTTGCCCTGACGGTTCTTGTGTCGAAGTACTCGAGGACTGTGGTGAGGAACATGTTAGCTTCGCAGTAATTTTGATTGCCGTGGTCCAAGGAAAACTAGTCGAGAATAAACGTCAAATGGTTATCAACTGCGACGTCTTAGAGCAGTGGATGCTTGGCTTAGGAAATATGTTCGCACAACAAAATTGGGTTGCAATATACACCGCAGCTGCCCTCTTAATGTGTCACACCAAACCCAAATATATACAAAAGCGATTTCGTGTACAGCAGCACCACTGTCGCCCAAGTTCGTGCAGGATGTTCAAATAAAACAGGCAGGAAATTGCGCATTCAACACCGGTACGACCCATTTGTTTTCACATCAACTGCCGTTATCGTGTGGTTGTCCCATACTCCGTGCAACACACGGTTTGTAACAGAATGCAAGGATGACACCCACTGCTTTGGAGATTCAGTGTGCTGCCCAAACGGGGTTTGTACCACCGACCCCGAGGACTGTGGTGAGGAACGTAAGTTTCATTCTAACGTCGAAGCTTCTATCGATCATTTGATATTATATGCGATTATTTAAGTCTTAGGTTCGAAACACGGGCACGTATAGGTCTACTAAAGTGTTTTAGACGGCATTCGTTTGGGATAACATCGTCTGTAGTGAAACGTTGTACCAGGTACCCTTCAGATATATCTAACAGGTTTTGAAACTCAGGCGTGATGTATATGCTAACACAGGGGGTCAGACTACTGTCGCGTCGCGATGCGTGTAAGGCAATGTTCGACACGTTGAGTGCCCGCCATTCACGCTCAGACCTATTGCATTATTTTCGTAAATAGACAAATCATATCACACATTCAAACGCAACTGTCGCCAGAGTACCCGACCTGACCCAGACGCACACTGTAAAATGGAGCTACTCTTTTACATGAGGCTTGCGTCTTCTTTTGTTTTACCTCGGTTAACAATCCATTCGTGCTTGCACTCACTTCCTTGTATACTGTGTGGCAATCGAGGGGACTGTACGACTGATTTTTGCGATGACTCCGAAACTTATGGCGATGATTTGTAGTTTTCGATGGCAGTCTCAAAATTGCTGATCGTTGCAGATGTTTCACGAGTGTCTTACGGGCAACGAACAAGTGTGCTTGAAACCGGCAGCCTCTTCTCGTGTTGTTCGACGCGTTTCAGCTTAGAACCGAAGTATGCAGGTTTTTGTTATGTCGTACGAGTACCCAGGGTAGTTTTACCGGTAGTACCCCACATAATGCGGATTGAGGCAGCATATTTCTGCCGAGACGAGCCTAAACTCGTCGCACGCATCGCTGTCTGTTTTTGTGGTGGCATCAAATGTACCCCTGCTAGTCGGAAATGGGATTTGTCCATCGACAAAAACTTTCAGAGGTTTTGAAGATCGTTAGATTCTCATTCTTTTATCATGGGGAGTTCTTTATGCGAGGAACCCTAAATATCTCAACCATATGAGTACCTCTCCCTTGCCACGTGTTGAACTTTTATGTTTTGTACGTCACCCATCCCGGTGACCGTGACTCCCGTAAGGTATATAGAATTTTTGTATCCGTACACGAAACGTCTGTTGCCTGTGTGCCCCCGTGTCACAGCGCCCGGGGTACGGATATACTACATACTATCACCCGCAAATAACTTTAGTGAGTTCTGTGCGCCCGTGCCACATTAACCTGCACTTCTCAGAGTGCAAGACATTCATACCGGTACACGAAACCTCTGTAAGTACTACAGTAGCGACACTAACTATTATTATTGTCGCGGGGTACGTGTGTGCCCTACTCACGACGCCCGGGAGCCCAGTACTCTTCAGGTTTAGAATTCAGACGATTCGGTTTGGCACAGAATTTGGCAACTAAACCTATCGAGTATCCTGGACGCCACGAGGTGTCAAGTGTAAACAATGGTGACGGCCAATATGTGTCTAATCGTCCATGTACGAAGTGCTGATGAACACTCGTAACTTCGTTGCAGTTGGTTGTAAACGTAAGAATGTGCCAAACCATTTGTTGCTTCTTGTGAATCCCATTCTCAAAAGAGCCTGTCGTTGTTTGCACTGACCATCGCCTTCTCTCGTGGGTGTCTGCATCTTCCAGGTTGTAACAATGGCGAGGGATGCCCCAGAGGTACATTCTGCTGCGAGGATGGAACGTGTGTTGACAGGCTTGCGTCCTGCGGTGAGAGGTTGTTGGAGACGGCGGTGGTTGTGGTCGCACCAGCAGGCGTGAGGTTCTTTGACTTTCACCTTCTCTTTGAACAGTATTTAGGATTACATTATATTCAGGTTTCATGCGTGTTGATGCCTAAGGAGGTGTGCTGCATGTTTTGCTGCCCCTCTTTCTATCGATAGTAGGTATCGTGTACTGTTTGCCGTATACATATCCCAACCTAGACGTGTTCCCGATGACCGACTCTTGCCAGAATGCAAAAACCATGACGACTGCCCTTCTACCGCCGAATGCTGCTCGGACGGGACTTGCGCTCCAACCATCGATGATTGTGGTGAGTATTTATCGGTATAGAGTGCCCGACCATTGCATGATACGGACAGCAGGCGTTGTCGAGTGTGAGCAAGTTGACGGTAAATGGGTGCTCTAAAATCGTTGTGGTCGCAGCGCCTGTTAAACTAGAATTTAGGTCAGCGTATGATTCATCATCAATACTTACTTCAACGGCCCTACAAAGCTGTGTTTATCCTTACGCGCGTTCCTTTCTTACGAGATACGCTCGTATATTGCACTGTCCACGGCCCTCCTTTGTGGCGGGCTTACATTAAACGCCAGGTTGTAACAACGGCCGGGTATGCCCGAAAGGTACATTCTGCTGCTCAGACGGCACGTGTGCCGAAACCTTAACGTCCTGTGGTGAGAAGTCGATTGAATAATTGCGTGGGGGTAACAGTAACAGGCGTGGTGTTCATGTTGTATAGCATTATACTTTGGCCGTGTACTGGGGGAATGCGATCATGGTTGGTTCGTGTTGCCGTCCAACGAGCAGCTGCGAGTTTCCGCTGAAACTAAATATATGGGGGGTAGATATCGATTCCTATATCCACAGGTACAGGTTTCAACCATACCTTGTCCTTAATGACCTACACTTGCCAGGATGCCGTGGTGACGGTGACTGTCCTGCTACAACCAAGAGCTGCTCAAACGGGACTTGTGCCCAAACTCTCAATGTCTGCGGTGATAATTTATCTGTGTTAAGTACCCAAGCTACAATGCGAAACTGACGGCAGGTGTTTGTCGAGCGCGCGAAATAGTACTTGGAAGGCGTGTCCCATGCTCGAGGTACGCAGCTTACCCATTTATGTGCAAACCTAATTTGTTGGTTGGTATATCGACATTAGTCTTGACGGTGTACCAAGCTGAGTCTACCTGCATCTTTGTCCCACTCTTACGCGATTCTTCTCCTGTGTTGCTCTGCCGATCGCCCTTATTGGCGTGCGACATTCCTTCAATAATGGGTTGTGAAAATGACGGTAGATGTGATGAAAATCAATTCTGATGCGTGGATGGAACGTGTGCTGATACCCTGGTGTCCTGTGGTGAGACAGGCGAAAATGAGTTTAAGGTCGTGGTGGCGGTAGGAGCCGTTAGGCTCCCGGTCTTTTGCGTTTGTTTTAGCCGATATTGTGCTTGGTATTCCCTCGTATTTTGTGCGTGTTGCCACCTCACGAGAAGTTGTGCTCATTCCGCTATATATAGCCCCATCTATGAAAAAAAAGTAGCGATCGTCTGATATTTACACATTTCCATATCCCCCTCACGGCGTGTTCCAACTGACCTACTCTGGCCATAATGCCGTGCTGACGGCAACTGCCCTCTCACTGCCGAGTGCTGGTCGGACGGGACTTGCGCTCGAACGGTTGACGACTGCGGTGGGGAACCGACTCTCGGAAGCAACCGGTCTATTTCCCGACACAGACGGAAGACGTTGTCGAGTGTGACCCATTGCACGGTACATGGGTGTGCTAAAATGCTTGTAGCCCCGGCGCCTTTTTAAACTCGGATTCAGATTAGCGTTATAATTATTTCAACGGTCTCCAAAGCGCGCATTCTTTTCTTACGACAGCCACTCGTATATTGCACTGTCCACGGCCCTCTCCCGTGGCGGGCCTCCATTAAACGCCAGGTTGTAACAACGGCGAGGGATGCCCCAGAGGTACATTCTGCTGCTCGAATGGAACGTGTGTTGACGCCCTCGTGTCCTGTGGTGAGGAGTCGATTACAGGTTATGTTGGTGAAGGTGGCAGCAGACATGAAGTTTCTTGCGTTGTTTGATATTCTTGTGTTCCATCCCGTTGTGGTTTACAGATAGATGTTACCGCCTGACGAGTCGATGTGTATGCGTTGCGGCTTTTACGTGTCGAAAGTAACAATGACTGTCTGCAGACATGTGCACGTATTCCATCACCGACATGTTCATGTTGACCGAAACGTATCAGAATGCCGAGGCGACGGCGACTGCCCTTCTACGGCGGAATGCTGCTCGGACGGGACTTGCGCTGACACTATCGATGATTGTGGTGAGGATTTGTCATGGTTCAGCTTCTCCACAGTTGACCATGTTTACCGTAGATGGGGGGCAGCGGGTGTCAAGACCCCATAGGCTTACCGGTCGATGCGTGTGTTCTTGTTGAACTACTGACTACTCATTGGTGGTAAACTCCTTGTTTCACTTGAATTGGAATCGGTATTCCGGAACGTGGATTGCGTACTCCGGTGTGACTCTCGGGGGGTTTACTCTGCAACCAACCTCACGAGGGGTTGTCACAACTGTGCCATATGCCCCAGACATGCCTTCTACTGCTCGGATGAAAAGTGTGCTGATACCCTCGATTTGTGTGGTGAGGATTCCATTAAGCTCACGTTGATGGTCTTTGGTCAAACCCAGGCCACAGTGGCATCGACCCCACATATCCACAAATGCAAACACTACGTGCTGACTGGGTGTGTAGTGGTCGCTAAAGATGCAATCGTTGCTACGGTAAAGGTCTTCGTGTTATGTCTTTACGCTACTCAGGGGTGCTCTCTGTGGTAGTGCCCATTGTAAAGATCAGACGCCCCCCGGAGTAATAAGGAGGAGCAGTGTCCCCGATGGCTATCCGTTTTGTTTAATCTACCAACACGAATATAACGAGTATCCAGACCAAATCTGAAGTTCGTCCCTACGACTATGATGTACGATACATGCTGTAAACCATTAATCACTATTTCGTCGCGGGAACACGGGAAATGAGTGATGAAGCACTGCAACCACAAGTGTTGAGCACAGCGGGAAAACAGGGTCAGCATTATTTGTGTAACACCCAGACACGCCGATAGACGCAGATCAAAACAAATACAGTGTGTCTAATCATGCCTTTGACTCCACGAAATTTCAGGAAGGCAGGTGTAAGGTACCCCTTCGCGAATGCCCCTTTTCCTCCTAGTAATCGTTACGAAACCCTGAGGTATGCCAGAGGATGGCTCTCGGGCGGGGCCGACCCCGTCCACCAAGATTGGCTTGGTTGTACAAAATGGGTCCAATGCAGCGTCTACCACGGGATCGGTATGGTCGCCCTTACATTCGTTCGCAATTTCCGGGCTCACCACGGGCGATCCAATATTCTATGAAATCTGCAAGTGGGTTGTCAAGGACTAGAGCAAACTCGCCACAATTACATTTCTGGACTGATAACCCCGAATATCGTCCGAAGAGCAGTCGAACAACGATGTGGTGGAACAAGCGAAACATGGTACGCCCGTGGAGCAACCAAAAATCACATTAGGCCATATTTTATGGCAAACTGGTTCTGGTTTACAGAAATCGAGGTTTCAGCACCTTTGCACACGTGTTCAAACCGGTTCTGGTTTATAGAAATCGAGGTTTCAGCACCTTCGCATACGTGTTTTGAACAGGGAAACGGGTTCATCAGACCATCTCTTTTTGACGTCCCACCAGTCCTTTTGCGAGAGGCATGCAACGCCGTTTGCCGTATCTTCAGGAAATCATTTATCCAAATTGTCGAAACATTTGCCACGATAGAGGTAGCACATTTCCGCCTTTTTGTTTCTGAGAGGCGGTGTTCCTTGACCACAAACCGTTGGGATGTCAACCGTGATTTTAAAAAAACCATTTTGTAGACTTGGGCCATATGATTATTCGCCGCGATACATCTTGATCTTTGCTGAAGTCAGTTTTCGCGTGAGGTATGGAGCTCTTTAAGTGAGGAGCCTTAAAACAATTAGGGTGAAGCTCTATCGTAGAACGTTCTCGATACACTCGAGTTTTCTCTATTCAGTTTCGAACGCGATTTATTTGAAAACGAGTACATTGTTTAGGCTGAAACGTCGATGTATATCTGAAAATGTCATGTTGAGTGTTTTGTCTGAAAATGAAGGAATCGTGTAAACCTCGAACGACATACCCGAAGAAATGAAAAACGGGTCTAGATACGTCTCCCCAAAAGACTGCGAGTATTCTGAGAAAAGCGAGCCAGATTCGGTCGGACTCCCTGTATCAAACAGGTGAAAACATGTACAAAACAGAGTTTCGGGTAATTATTTCTGTTTTCAGAACCCTCCCATAAGAGATGGCCTTAAAGGTGCTTTGTGGGCATGATAAAAGTGTAACGACGGTATCCGTGTGGCCGTCGTCACATTGTTCGAGCATTTGGCGTTACCAGCGTACCACATGGCCAACTAATTGTTGTTAGTGTCAGCCTTGGCCTAACTCTGATGCGCGGATTCAATGTGTTAAGGCGATACAGATTCCAGTGGTCAGGAGTTTGTCCACCTCAAGATTAGATTGAAAGGAACCGTTAAGTTGATGGTCTACTACTGCCGTAGAACACACACCGAAACGGCCATTGAGTATGTGTGACGTACACGTTGAACAACATACGTATATGAGACACGCTGACAGACGATGGATGCTACACTTGCCTTTGTGCCTTTTTCAACGGACCATTAACGCGTGGTCACCGCTGGCCTTTCGGCTGCCGGTATATGAAACAAAACTCTTCGCGCTAGAGGAAGCATCAGCTACCTTTTCAGTTTGGTTCGACAAGGTCGTAGAAACATTAGAAACCCACTTGGTTGGCCGCCCGCGCTCGTCCTACACACGCAATACGACTCGATTCCGTCTGTGGTTCGAGAAGATTTATTGAATGAATACTTGAAACACGATGAGATAAATAAACCCAGTCAGACTGTTCAAAAATCGACGAGGAAAGAACACGTCGGAAGTGGGACGTGATCACGTAAAACGAACACAGTAGTCGAAGACCCCGCAAGTAAAGTGTTGTAAAACCCCCTTCTCGTTGGACGATGACATATAAACAAATCGAACCTTTCACCTGTACCCGGGGTGAAAGAAGAGTACTGGAATAACACACGTAGCACAATTCTATATGAACAATATATCTGACATATGCCGCGCTGATTGGATGTATGTCTATGTTTTCAAAATAGTGGCTTTAGACGCCAACAAACACCAACCGTGGCACGGTGAATGCTTCCCCCAGCTCAACAAAATACCAGACATACCACGAAGACAATTATCTACACTATGCGTACGTCTACCAGATACAGACGCATATATATACCAACAGACTGTCACCAGTGACTGGGGTAAATTGAGGAATCGCATAACATGTTGCCGCAAACAATACATGTATGTAATTCACCGCCTGCGTGTTTACTATGGATTGAGAACATCACATACTGATATCGGGTGAGCACTCTCCGCCACCATGCACTTGACGGCATTCCCGCACAATACTACCACCAATAAGCGGGCGGATATCCGTGATATTGGCTCTGCGAGGTCTTTGCTTGTTAATGTGCAGTTGCAACGGTCATAATCACGGAGGCCACCCGCTTGAGGAGCTCTGCCTCACTACTACTATTACGGGGGGGCATAGTTTGTAGGACCTGTGACCTGTGGTATCTTAAAAATCTATATATTTACTCAGTTGTATTAACAAAAAATTGGTTCTTCAACCTATGGTCCCCCGTAATGGGTCACAGAAAATACTGATCTAGATGAAACCGAAAGTGCATTAACGGGTGATCCACAATTCCGGTGATACACGATCCCGCGTCGTACATGCACAAATGCCAATACCGGAAAAAAACACCAAAATCATCGAGTGAAAGAGATTCTGTCATTCAGATAAAATCACGGTTCAAACAGTGCTGCCCCTCTGGTGGCAGGCGTTTTTTGCACACTAGGCTGTTTCTCGAAACGCAAGCAAAATAAGGAGGTTGTATGATGTATACAATTGTCGGGGTGGTGCCGGACGTTTTTAGAGATTCCGGACTTCAGAGGTTATACAAATATCCTTTTAATCGTAATCGTTATTGGTCAAATCGGTATTGGTCGTATACCCCCTCCGATATCCTTGGTAAACCCGAGGGATAATCATATGGTCTGTAGATGTGAACCAACGACCCAACGAGGAGTGTGGACCGTAACTGGACGAAGTCCGGTGAGGAGGCCTCATAGCCCCGGTTTTTGTTAGTGAGTGAGCTCGCCCAAATCCCACACTACCCGGGAGAGATGACCCTCCCGGGTGGCTATCTCCACCGCACCTACCCCTCTCGTGAATCATGTGGGTCACCGCGCCCGAGCGCCAGTAGAAACAGCAGCGTGTGCTGATGTTGCAAGGGGAGTTGTTGGCGAAATGAACACCCGACACGAGAATGTGGAAGTGTGGTGAGGTAAAACATTAATTTACCAATTCGCTGGAGGATGAACAAAAAAATAAAAAAATGGATATGTGAAACGGAGAATAGTGTTAACTTTGAATGACAGTCCAACACTGCTTGGTGAATTTTGCGTTGAGTAGCTCGGTCTGTCAGGCACTATCTTGCCACGCCGTGCTTCTACTGCAACATGCGCCCTATGTCGACATGTAAAATCAGCTTCAAAGCGGGCGGATGTTTGATTTATATCGACCAATCAATTGGTCAAGCGGTGTTGGCTTAGAAAGATGGACTAAATATAGCGACCAGAACGTAAACGGTGTTGAAAGTACTCATCCCTGTGGCAGTTGGTTATAATCTGTTATCATAGGTCAGACGTCCCGGGATTGTTTATGTACGTTCTAGAATGAGCGCGAACCACTCAAAAGTCGAATATGGGTACGACGGCACGCCGGACGTTCGTGGATACACAGCACAAAGTGGATTATGTATATTCCATGGTTTTACCATTCATCGCTGCTGTCCGTGCTGGACAGACAGGAGGTGTCCAGTATCACAACTACTACGACACACAGAGCAATCCCCATCGTGAGGAAATTCTCATTGGGCACATGTTCCGTCCTGGAAGCTAATCTTATCGGGTGGGCATAGACCGCCTTCATTGCAGCAGAGTGGATTTGGCGAGGGCTAGAAAACTGCGGCGAAACTCGGTCGACGGCGGGCAACAGGATGTGTGCGCGTCATGATGGCATGTAAAAACATGCAGAGAAATATGTATACACCGTCACAGTAGTTTCTGGAACACTGCCGATAGATTGGGAGATATGACAAGCAGCCTTGCAACAGAGAAGAGACACAAGTTGCTAAGCCATTGTGTACGTCAGTAATGCAACACAATCTATATTCGCCATAAAAGCTTCGGACTAGACCACTCCAGCCACGAACATTGCCAATCCAAGCTTCTTCTCACCACAGATCACATCACAGTTCCCGCTCGGGCAGCATACGGAGGTCGAAGGGCAGACATGACTGGTTTCACACCCTGGTAGGGGTCGAAAAGTGCGAGCATGTCATCAACGTTATTCACATACGTGCAAAACCAAAGACAGCAGGTACCTACAGTATTTGGATACTCGGAGATAGATACGATCTTGATTGGGACAAAACAACGAATCATACCTACGGGGTATCCATCTCGATCAGGCGCCAGGAGAATACCGGCCTGGATGTGGTGTATGTCCCGACGTGCCTTGTGCTACAACAAGTGTACGTTGGGCAGATGCGTCAACCGCTGCACCAAACTCCTTTGTGCCAATCCGGTAACGTATGCTGCTCGGACGGGAGTTGCCCTCGAAGCCCCGATATTTGCTGTGAGGACTCAATGGAGCTGGTCGTGAAATACAGCGCTGACGAGAGTCGTCGCCAAACTTCGGTTGATGTACACATACTCCTCATCGGCTTGCACTCAGAAGTCAATTTGAAGTTTTTTAATCATTATTGCGCTCCTACTCAAGGCGGCCTTCGCTCGGGGGCCGTTCAGTAGTAACATGGACCGGAACCATTCCCGGTATGTATGAAGCTAACACTGCTCAATAATAGCCACAGGGGCCACTATTCGCGTGACGCCTGGTTGAAAGAGTCGACCGTTATCTTCAGAATGACTACAGGTATCTGTGCTCATATGACACGTAGGGACCGACTAACGATGCAAACAGACGCCCAAAATATGCACGAGGCGTATTGTAAATATATATGTCAATGTCTACTGCGTAATGTTGCTCAACGACGAGCGTACGGTTTTGCTACCTGCACTTTCTTGGGTATACAGTAATGCTTAAAAGCAAAAACGCATCTCCAATAGACTCATAGCTCTAACACTGCTTTCCCGTCTTTTCTTACTCATAACGTCTGCGACAGAGTGCAGATTCGGCGAAATATGCGAGTAGAAGAACACCTCCGCATTTACTGTGGTAAGTGGTATGCGGCACTTGATGTCGTAGTAAAATCAGCGAATTATTCACATACAGACGTCCGCTACGACTCACGAATTCAGAGTGGTTCGATAGGTGTGATACGTAAAACGGGGTGTGTACCTAAGCAGTACTTTTGCGACGTTGAAGGGTATGTGACATGGAACAATCTGTGAACTTCGTTAATAACCGACGCGGCCGATCAAGAAGCTAACGCTTGTTTTCTACAAGGTGCCCTACACTACGGAAGTCGATCCTTGTATACTCACACAGTGCTGCGTGATCTCTATTCTGTACATATGCAACTTTCCACGGTGGCGGCTGTCGCCAACATGTGTTTGCAGCAAGCATCGCTTGCTTCGCATGTTTATAGTTGTTCAATGGACACACGCGCTAGAATTCGAAGGAGTGAAATGCATAAGCGAAAGCTCATCTCCTTTTTGTTGCTGCAGACGTACCGATTGCTTTTGACTTAGGAGTCCGAGGTATAACTGCGCCGTGGGATGTCTTGAATTCGTTTTACCACATGCATATTCTAACCGCTTCCTTGGCACGCCATTGAAAATGTTCCAACGTCAAAACACCCTTGCTTTGGCACCCACCCGCACGTGCGATATAACTCATCGGATACTCTCTCCATCGTTGTAAATGAAAAGGGAACCTTACAATCTTGTGGCCCTTTAATGAGCTTCGGTACCATTAGTACTACGCTTATACGTTCTGTGTGGTTTGAAACGAGGAACACCCATAGTGGTTGTCCTTGGCATACTACACAGAAGGTTGTACGAGCTAAGGCGCCGTCCTCCACCCCGGTATTTCCATTTTATCTGTCATGGCATTACCGGTGTATATGGATGCCACCGAGCGTACAATTGTATACCGGAAGCTGGTGTGGGACGTACGGGCTACGGGGCACGCGGTGTGCGACCTCAGTCATCGTCGGAGAATTCATTGCCTACTGCGACTATATGTGGAAAACAACGTATGTTCGAATTACACACGAAAACAGGCCCCGCAATAGATACTCCTAGCACCGTGACGCTTGGTGCTTGTGGGACCAAACACTCCTGAAGAGCGTGGGCACGGCAGGCTCAACACACGCTTACTGCGTGCAGCAACGTGCTTCGTTTTATGTGATATATAAAGACCTTCTCAAGAGGTAATTGGTACTTTTCTTGTTTACACGTGTTGCCTAAAATTTGAGCCAATATTGGTCGAACATTTCTTGTCAGTAGAAAAAGGGCGATACACGAGTGAGATGACCCGTCGATAGTGCCTTCCCGAATATGCACGATTTCGAAATATTTAGAAAAATTATCTCACCCCAAATGTCCTAATGTTTTAACCATGCCTTCCCCACCAACTTACTCATTTTGCGTTTGTATCTTGTAAACCGGTAACAAGAGGAGCCTCCGAAGCCACTGCGTCTATAACACGGAGGCCAATGGTTTACGGATGCCATGGAAGCATATGCGGCGATGCCATGCCCCTAACCAGTAGCATGACGCCATTGGGAGAACGCCGATTACATTCTGAACAACCAGCAGTGAGGTAGCATCGGGTGTATGGGTTGGGAATGTTCCACTGTGACAACTACATGCAGAGTGTGTGGCCACACAATGTTTTCTTATCGGCTTGGAGTTACATTGCAATCGACCGTAGGGCTTGTTGTTTTTGCTGCAGGGGAGAATGTGGAGTCGAGTACAGCAGGTTAGTTAACGTCGACAAGTTGCATGATTTTTGTCGGGGCGTTGCCCAACGAGGAAGAGCAGTGCCGCCGAGCGCCGCTTCTAACATAACACCTCGGCTGCTTAGTTCCACTGATACTGGCAGGCTAGACTGCAATAATATGCAGAAGGCAGGGCACACAAAAAAGTGAATTCAAGTTGGATATCTCTAAAGCGTAGAAATTGCATGATACATTTTCATAGGCAAACGTGAAGACGACAGGTGTAAGATAGTGGATTTCGTCGATACTCATTTGTATTACGTGTGTGTTGATACGTCAATCGCACGTACTAATCGGTGGCATAATTTATTTATATACCCGATGAGCCGTGCGTATATGTTGGACGCAGGGTGCGGGCGTGCGGCCACCGGATCAGCACACATTTGAGTCTGTTTAGGTAAACGCTCAGTCAGGCAAGGACAGTATTTGGGCTTGAATACGTTTGCCATTTCGCCGGTCACACGACGTTGTTTGTAGCTTGGTATCTACCAGAACGCCGTGCCCTTATGGAGAAAGCGTGAGACAGTTGCTGAACGTGCGCACGATGCAGTTCGGCCCTGGATTTCTACAAAGAAATTCTACACCACAACCGGTGACTAGTCGTCGAGACATCTGGGTGCATTTGCATGAACGTCTTAGGTGTGTGTTGATGAAATTTCTGCGTTCTCGTTCTCCAGTACTCAGCTGCAAGCGCTATAACACGCTTAAAGACGTGACCATGTTGGTTGCACATGGTAGCATCTCCTTCGTCATTCAGTCATGTTTATCACTGCCCAACGGCGTCCATGAAGAGTTTTCGAGACACGAAGTACACCGAAAGTGCGTTTGCGCTAGATACGGGCCGTAGTGGGTTGGTGCCTCAGGCGGTTGGCGAGGACGGGGCTGCTGCTCCAGTCTGTGAAAGTGGAAACAGTGTTTCGACTTTGCTCCCTAGGTCCTTCACGAGCGATGATTCGTATGTTCTGTAGTCCACATAAGGCGCTTATCGTAACTATGTCACGGGAAAATATATTTGCAAGTCTGTGAACGGGGGGAAGGGGAGCTCGGCAAGTAGCGTTCACAATAAGGGAGGAGGTGAGTGTTTATCTTCCAATAGTTGTCCGTCTGATGTCGTACAGGGTGGTTGGTCTAGGTAAGGTAGCTGCCCTCGTGCATTTAGCTATTCATCTAGTAGTTGCCACCCCCCGAAGTCTATGGAGTCTATGGACACTGTCACAGGTATACATGTTTAACGCCACTAAGGCATGCGTTGTTTACTAGCGCGGATAAAATATAGGTGGGTACAATTTAAATATTTGATGTGAATTAAGACTTATATTCGCTTCCTTTTAATGAGGTTATCTAAACGCGCTGGACAGACATATGCGTCTAACCGGTTTTTTGAAGTATAAGCCTAAACTGTTTCCCACCGAGTACAATACCCGGGGAACACGTCCCTATGACATGTAAACCCAACGTACGCTCTGTGTGACTAGATCGGGCACACCATTGCCCGTTCCGCAGGATCGACCGTAGTCTCTACGTACGTACACCGTACTACCACCACTGTTTAGCTAACTCCCTACGTTCAGTGCGGCGAACCGCACTCGTACATCCGACCCAACCTCGGCCGGGTTAGAATAATGGCTCTAATGAACGCACCCGAGAAAAAATACTAATTATTGGGACTTGAAAGCACTTCCTTATGTTTTCGTACAAAGGGCCCCGTCGAAAAAAACGGGCCGCCGAGAGTGCCCATGTTGAATAAATCCAACTCAACGTGAGTCGACGAGTGAATAGAACGTCGGAGTTAAGCAATGAGGCCACCTACTGCTGTGTATTTCCGATATTGGTTCCGTCAATGAACGAGAGAAAGGAGGGAGCAATAATACTGCTGTGCAGTTAGTGGTATGGGGTGAAAAAATACTATGAAATTGGCTTAAACACAGGATTGTACACGCCATGTCACTACTCCGAGGACATATACAATAAATGACTCCCACTTAGTTTAATTTTAAAATACCGTGCCTTTAGAGAGAGATCCCGGGCTCCATGAATTCCACTTTCGAAATGCGATCCGATTTTCATACGGTTAGTATTAGATATGAAAAAGGTGTTTATACGGGGAGTAAAGGATATGAAAACATACTCGGCTAAGACCTATTATGCCAATGGAAACGCGAAGTTGAAAAGTTTTTATTTCAAATATATGGCTTTAAAAAAACAGCCGAAATTTTTCTCGTACCGCCGCTGTGGGAAAAAAAAAGAGAAGAAGTTTTTTTATTTTTTATTTTTTACCCCAACGGCTGCAGGCGGCGCAATTTGTGTTTTTCTGGTCGCAAGTTGTCAACACGGTGATCGAAACCAGCTCGTGCGACGATCGACGCTCGATCTCGACATAGACTCAGCCGACGGCCAACCCACTCGGTATCTGGCAAGCCCAACGAGTATAGATGACGGCCTCGAAGATATCAGGCGGATCCATGGTCTAGGGGGCGAGAGCTTGCCGGCGGCGTCCTACGGTATCCTCCCAAACCTGAAAAAAAGTCTTTTTTTTGCCATTCGAGACGGATGGAGAAGTTTTGTCTTCAGTTTTGTGCAAACCAGCGGCCAAATGTTTTTTTATCACACGCCTGGTCAGCTCCCGCCTCATGACACCGACCATGGTGTGAAGACGGTGACCCTAGGGTGGGTCAGAGCCCCTAACGAGCGCACTCCGTTCAGAATTCATGACGCAATCGATGGTTTTGTTGATCGATGTATGTCGAGGACTCGGAATCTCCCCGCTTCGAACCAAAGATCGGCCTGAGCTTCTCTCAAGCCGATGTCGCCCGACAACGGCCCCAGATTTGCTTTTTCCGGGCTTTCCCAAAAGTTTGGAACTTTTTTTGAATTTTTAGGTGGCCCATTGGAAGCGAGTTCCGAATTGGTTTGGCGGGTATCTTTGAAATTCAAACTCTTTTTTGCAACTTCGCTGTACCATTGGCATAGGTCTAAGGGTAATTTAGCAAAAATGAACCAGAAGCAAGATCTCAGGGACGAATGACACATTATCCCACTTTTTCCACACGTGGTACACTTGTGGCCTCTGAAACGGATTCAGAAGAGTAGTTTGTCGGATCAAGGTCACGCAGTTGTTACCTGCGGACAAAAAGTGTTTAGAAACGACTGCGCCCATGCAACACGCCTCAGGTTGAAGCCCTCGTGGAGGCGATCATTTTGGTCCAAACCACATCTCGTCGAGTATTTTGCGTGTGGAATTATAGCAGTTGACTCCCAGCATCCCAACGCGAGTGACGGCTCGAGCAGCAGCAATCGCTCCCCGAGGCCAGTGAACATACAGTTCGCCAAGTCTTTTTTCAAGTGGAACATTGGGTAAAAACAACTTTTGTACTGTTGTGCTGCAAGCGATGAGCGGCACTGCAACGAGAATAATTACCTGAGGACCATTCCATTCGAAACGACTACGCCCATGCCGCACGCTTCAGGCCAAAGTTCTCGTGGACGATTTCCCACCTTCTAATACATCCCTTGTCGCTGCCTCTGTTCCACCCTTCCTGTTTCCGTGTCTCCTAGTCCCTTCCCAACACCCCTCCATCCTGCTACCTCATAGGCACTCTGACCTCCAACACGATAGTGCGGACCTAAACAGTGATGGCAGTTACGTGTCATCGTATTCATGATCCCGTTTCTCTCTATTATAATTGTCGAGGAGTCGTGTTTCTGATGAAACGCGCCACACAAAAAAGGTACGTAAACCCCCCTGTTCTAAGAACTCTCTGAGCCAGGAATGTGGGGTTGATCAAGATATGACATCAATCTTTGTGAAAACGTATACACGTCTAGGCCGACCGGCATTACAGTAGTCGGACCTGCCCCATACTGCACCATTTTATCACCCGGTAGTCAGCGATATATACCCTCCCTATATCCCTATACTATCAGACACGGCGTCATCGGCATTCTCGTTTTTTTGTGTGTCTCCCCCTCTATGGTATGTCGGAGTTCATACGTGCTAGCACTTACTTATTAGGCCACTCGAATTCGAGCCGTTATGTTTTCACTGTTATTTGTTTCGCGGCCTTTATTTTTGCCACCTAAAACGCCGCGTAGCTTTACAACCCTCGCGTCTCTTTCAGGACAAACGTGCTTACTGCCGTAGGATTGCAGATTTTTGTTGTTTTAATCGGCTTTCGCCTTGCGAGTCATAGAGGTGTGGGAATGGGTGGTGAAGCGCCGTAACTTATATCCATTTTTCAGACGTTTCTGGATGGATTTGGTCCCCTCCGGATTTCTATGAACTTGCATATACGGCCCCTCATGATGGGCGTGTGTCATGGTATTCATGATCCCGTTTCCCTCTATTGTGGAAGAGGCGTGGTTCTGATGAGGTGCGCCACGCAAATAATACATATAAAACCCTCATGTTCTCATAACTCTCTGACCCAGGACAGTGTGAATCATCAAGATATGACATCAATGCCCGTGAATAAGTATACAGGTCTAGGCCGACCGGCATTACAGTAGTCGGGCCTGCCCATTATTGCCCCCTTCGTTATCCGGTAGTCAGCGATCTACACCCCCTCTATATCCCTATACTATAAGATACGGCAGTACACGTAACTTCCCGTAAGCAGACTGAGCCGTCGATAAGTATTGTTCGCCGCAATAGTTCAGCCCAATCTACGGGTAACCCTAACCCTCACCCTGTTATCAATAGTGGAAGCCCCCGCACTCAGCACCCAGCACACAGCATCCGCACACAACCATAACACATAGCAAACAGCACAGCACACTACACACCAACGACAGTTGTGGCATGCTAGAGCGCGTCCTCGTGGAGGTCGCTCGTGGCTCAGACAACATAGGATATTGGCCTGTTTATTCGGTAGTTGCCGTCGGTAGTTTAAATTGCTGATTGCACGTAATTACTCGTTCGTATGTGTTTCCATCTCCCGGAAACGGCCACAACTGGCTCTCTACGTAAACCATTACAAACATTAACTTGGAAACTTTCTTACGTCCACTGTTGGTTCGACTGAATAGCAGCACACTATGGTATTCGAACCTGTCTTGGTTTGTGAACTCACAACAATATACGTATCCGGCAAGCAGCAGCTATACTATAGTGGGGGCAGGAAGGCCCAACCACAATTCCAACAGCGACAACACCAACACCACCACCAACAACACCACCACCAACAACGAAAACAAGAAGAAGAAGAAGAAGAAGAAGAAGAAGAAGAAGAAGAAGAAGAAGAAGAAGAAGGAAAAGAAGAAGAAGAAAAAGAACAACAACAACAACAACAACAACAACAACAACAACAACAACAACAACAACAACAACAACAACAACAACAACACGAGCGGGGTGGCGTGGACGCGTGTCGTCAAGGCACGTGCCCCCGTCGGAACTTCAGTCCACGGCGGCCTTCGAGGAAGGACAAGAAATAATCAAAGTGAGAGTTATTTTCATTCATTTCGTACGTACGTGCGCTGGTTAAGCAAAAAGAGGGGCAGAGAAAGCGCGTAGGGCAGAGGAAAGGCAACGAAAGCACCAAAGGATCATGCACATCGTGCGGGGTCAGGCACCCGGCCCCGACGTGAGCACTCGATAGTGCCTCTCTGCACCAGGCCGCGAGGCTTGTTGGGATCTAAAGCAATCATAAAAATATGAGCGGGGGAGAAACAGACAGGTGTACGCGTGCCAGGAGGAGTAGCATTCACGGCAAGGAGCGACGCGTACGTGGGACAGGTAGGTGTGGGACGCGAGGGTGGATAGGGCGTGTGGGACCGGTTCGATAGTGTTAAGAGAAGCGGGAGGGAAGGAGGACTGGCTTGCCCAAGTTCACTGACGAAGAAGAAAGAGGACGAACGAGTGAGAGTGCTAAGTGGTAAGTATGTTCGCGGAACTCATACAGACGTACGACAAGAGTTGTTGAAGGTTTTGCCTTTGCCTACCGCGGACGCAGGTTCACCCCTCGGTTCGTTTTTGCAGCAGTTTTATCGAGAGGTCGGGTGGCTCACCCATCTCCTTAAACTCGACGGCTAGAGTATTATTGCTTTACTCTGCTCCTCATCCTCCTTTGTGGCGGGTGTTGATGTATCAATGCGATCTTCTGTGCTGGTTGTGATCACAAAACCCTTCCTGTGCACACCGACTGCTCCGGCTGTCGTCCTAGTGTTGTAATCCGGTGCACGAGGCGGAAGGCAACCACCGAAGAAAAAAAAAAGTTTCAAAATGGATGTCGAAAAAAGTAAAAACTAATAGGTACCGGGTATCTGTCAATAGCCCCCTGCCTTGAAATTTTGGAAGAGTGTTGCTCCGCAACACTGCCTGATTTGATTGGACCTGGTACCAATGTTGGCACAACTACGGAGGAAAGTCGTGTGCTGAGTGCTGGGGCAGTCCACCTCCGTTCACATTTTCTGTGCGGGACAACGTTTGACGAAGGTTGTTTCGACAACTGTGTATGTACTGCTGTCTGTGTTCGGGATATGCAAGCTTTATTTCATATTTTACTCGTTCACATTAGCAGTACGTAACACCGGCAAGTACATATTTGTACGGAGTATTATGAACGAAGCCTGCACGTCCCCTCTTACTTCATGTGATCACAACATGAATCACAGTAAAAACAATGGGTTTCGTGGCCTAGAAAAAAATGCTTCCTGGAGGACGGAGGTAATCGAGGAGGAGGTATGGTTACAAAGATAGCGACACGGCAGGAACTCTCTCCTAAACACGATGTAATGCAGTTTAGACCAGCAACACCACGCAACCCAACGTGCGCAGAACGGTGCACGTAACAGTGAAAAACCAGCCGTATCAAAAGACAGCGGGTTTTCGTTAGATGCTTCTTCGGGAGTGCTTGGGAAGGTGGATTGAGCCCTTGAGGTCGGAGGTCGCAGGGTCAGGGGTACGGGAAATAAAGGCAAGGATTTTACGTGGCTGAATAGGTTGGTAAACAAGGTGAAAGAGCTGCAAAGAGAACGACACGGAAATGGGGTTCTCTTCAGTACTACCGATAGCTGTGTAAACCAGAGACACCGCACGACCTTCTGCGCGTTAAAACATGTGCGGAACAGTGGGAAACCAACCTTTTTGATTGGCAGCGAGTTTTGGGTAATTGGTTTCCCAGATGGCTTGGGAACAAGAACGGCCTCTTGCGGTCGGCGGTGTCAGGGTCAGGGGTACCGGGAGGAAAGGCAGTGGTTGCACGTGTGGGATTGAGGGTCGAGAGGGTGGAAGACCTAACGAGTATGTCGAGACAGCAGAAATTATTCATACGTACAACCGATAGCATTGTAAACCAGCAACCACCCACGACATTCAGCGCGTTTAAGAATGTGCGTAGCAGTTTTCAACCAGCCATTGTGACGGGCAGTGGGTTTTCGTAAATGTTCATCGGGAGTATATTTAAAGATGAACTGAGCCCTTGCGGTTGGAAGTGGCAGGGTGAGGGATGCGCGAAGTACAAGAAGTGGTCGTTGGAGTATAATCGAGGGGGGGGGGGTGGAAGAAGGAACAAGATCTACTACAGTGAGAGCAAGCCGCACGAATGATCTCCAAAGTACTGCCGAGTTCACTGTCGAGCAGCGACACCGCACCGACCTTTCTGCGTTTAAACTTGCGCGTAGCAGTGACAAACCAGTGATTTTTGAGGGCATCAAGGTTCTGGCAGGTGCTCTTTTGGGGGTGCTTGGGGGGGAGTCTGGACCCTTGCGGCTGGAGGTAGCAGAGGCAGGGGGGCTGGAAGTAACAGAAGAAGTAGTTCGTGGGGGGAGGGGTAGAAGAACCACAAGAGAGGAAGACTGCAGGTACTCTCTCCCAGGTACTACCGATGGCAATATAAAGCAGCAAGACCGCACCACCTTCTGACCGTCGAAACATGCGCACAGCTGTTGAAACCTACCAGGTATCCGTTTTGATGGGCAGCGGGGTGTTGGTAGTTTCTTCTCAGCGGGTGCTTCGGGTAGGGAGTGGTCGTGGTTTAGAGGACGAGATGGAGGGATGTTGGTTGTGGTAGTCTTCATGTACATCACATGTGATTTGACCTGCCAGATGTTCTTGTTTTTCTGGTTCTCAGTCATTTCTAGGACAACACTTCACACTGGCGAACGCCAAGCGAAATAATTATACACGTATCTTAACGTTTTGCCGCGAACAGATCTGCAGATTTCGGGCCGGCGGACCCTCACTCGAGGCATGGAATCCCCCGCCTGCCAATATCTTCTGTATACATATGTACCTGGGGCCTACAAGGTTACGCTTGAACTATAGTACCTGATACCTGATATGCTTTAACGGATTCAAAAGAACAGTACAAATGACGTGTATACATCATATATGTATGTACCATACACATGATCGATAGGTGCGGACCATTGGTATATTTGTAGGAGTGGTGATCGTTGCAGCGTAGCCTCTGTTACGTGCATTCGTTTAAGGACCAAGTATTACAATTTAACTGGTTTGTCCGCAAACTGGGACTGCAGTCCTAAAGGTGCCATGCCAGCAGCAATCGTGCATCCGCGACCAGCGGAAAACTTACTACCTGGTATAATTTAGTTTCAAGTGAGAAGAAACAATTCGACCTAGAGAGGCCGCAAAAAAAACAATTGAATCGTCACATATTTTGTTTTCGCTAGACGAGGGGGCGTGCGGGAGTGCACTCGATAGGAGAGACGTAAGAGACGTACTCGATCTCATGCACGGCTATAGTCGTATGACCATATACCCTCGCACCTCTACATTTTCAGGACAGAACATGTCGGGTTTTCACCGAAAAAGGCAGATATTGCTTGCTCCAAGCGCGAAGCGCCGTGTGGTGTCCGGCCGGTCTCATGAAAGGTAGACTCCATCCTACTACGAACCGCTCGTGAAGCGCAATTCCATATGGATGACAGCCGCAATAAGTACACTTGATTTCCGATGTAGAAACTTCCAGAGACAGGGATGAGAACCTATGTAACTACCTCTTGGGTGTCTTACCCTGAGCACTACGTGATAAGAGGCGCGTGTAGTTTGAAAAACAAAGTCGAAACATGAAAATACTGATCACTCTTTTCCCATGTCCTTATTTCATCATGAGATCATAACGGTTGCACCGGTTTTCAATTCCGATCTCTGTGGGTGGGGTGTTTTGTTCTCGCTTTTTCACTGGAACCCATGACATGACGCCGGAAACTCAATCGCAACCTACACGTGATAGCACAGTGAAGAAGAGGCATAGCGGCAAGTCAAAGGTGTGATGCAGACTACTTAGGAGTTCGGGATGTGCAATGAGATCAGGTCTCCGGAAGCCCGGCCAAATGCGGGGAATGCTGCGCGAGAGGCGCATGCTGCTTTGATGGCTGTCCAGGCACCATCGGCGGTAAAAGCGTACCAGGTATACTACTATCGCTGCTGCGCAAGTCGACGTCGACGCACGTCGTGGATAAAATAATACTGCAGTTTATACTCAACTTTGCAATCTACCTAACGCGCCTGCATATGTGCCGTCGACGCGTAATGTATACGTATGTGTTTCTCTGTTAACCGTTTTAGTATCGCAGTCCGGTTGTGGTTACATATTACTTCGAAATTGAATAATTGCGGGCTCCAATCACACTGGAGGGGAACAGCACCACATAAAAAAAAATATCGGTCGGACAATAACACTCACGACAACTGAGCTGACAATACTGTCCAAGTGCACACACTTCTGCGAAAACCACGCCAAACCGTTGATTGGCCGACAAATATTAGTTGTAGCCGAAGGTGGCATACGCTGAATTACGGCATTTATAGGTAAGGCTCGATAGCGACGGTAATTGGATGATTGTTAACGAGCGGGCATCGTTTTCGATTCCACCAAAACTACCCGTGTTATTTTCAAACGAACGTACCCTCGCTTATTCGCTGATTCTGCAGAGTTCTTCGTCGTATGCGGAGTTTCCGTCGAAATAATCAAAACCAACGGGGTTGTAACAACGATTCAAATCGAAAGCCTTTTCCGATCTGTTAAATACGTACAAGAATTATAATCTTCCCGATCGAACACATCCGTATGACGTTTCGAGATTGGAAACAAAAGACACAAATGCGGCGATGTTATTTTTTGTATGAGCGCTAAAAGATGGAGTAGACCTAAATAGAGAAACCCTGTGACGACCCGGATTCCTTCCCGGCAATCAAAACATCGTCGGCATGTATGTTTGTTTCGTTTCGGGCGATCCATCGCGAGTGAAGGTTGGTCGGACACAACCTCATGAGCGACGAAATCAAGGGGGAGGTGAGATGCTAGTTATGCGGTCACGATTGATTGCGTTTCATCCAGTTCAGACATTTGAAGGGAGATTCCGAGTCTGAAACGCGTTAAAAGAAAGGCCTGCGCAATAAACAAACCCGGCAAGTAGCGAGAGAATTGTATTGTAAAAATGCACGAAAAATTACAAGGGTTTGTGTTGTCTGTTTTAAAACTCGTCATTCCAAGCGCCAATTTCTGCCACCCCTGAAAGGGTTCAGGGAAACTTCCGGAGGCGGGGGGAGGGGTATCAACATTGCGTGTTGCCTTGAACCAAATACGCCAGAAACCCTACGCACCAAGTGTGCGCCGGGAGGTACCCTGGAGGTAACTTCAATTGTTCAGGTTTTAAGAGAGCCTAGTCGATCAACATTATATCTGTGTACGCATAATAAGTCTTTACAGAACTTAGGAAGTACACCGGGCGATGTTGGAATTTCGCGTCACAAAAGTATCATGTTATTGCTGAGATGTGTGACCCGGTCCCAGGAATTGAGTATACTTCCACCTTCGGGTCAGGTATTTCAGAGTACGATTCGATCTTAACGACACGCATTACATTTAGTTTTGTGCTGAAACTTCGACACTTCACTGTAATTCATCGAGAGTTGGATATGTTCGAATGTCTGCCTCCGTTGGGACTCAAAATAGGTTTCCACACCCGGCACGGAACCGTCACTACAGGAGCCGCGCTCGAGTAACCCATCTGTGCGGTGGTTCCACTGTCGTCGTCCCGACATGCAGGTAGGAGCCATTGGCTTGGAGTGTCAAATCGACCATTAACTCGTCACGCTACATTGAACAAGGTGCCAAACCTGTAGGGAAGAGCCAGTGGCTTGGAGTGTGAAATCGACCATCAACTCGTCACGCTACATTGAAGGTGACAAAGTTCTCAGCGATTGCCGTCACTAAGATCCGTCTGTCGGCTATTTCGGTACGGTCACTTTGCGAAGTCGGCCACGAGAGCCCAGACAGCTATCGCGCCTTCTGTGTTCGGCCATGAGTTGAAAATTGAACTTCCCTCCGGAACGACAATTGTCGGCCATGTGCGCTCGCGAAAAGTGGCACAGATCGAGCAGCGAGGTTGGGCTGATCCTTTACAGCCTTGTTCCTCAACTTCTTAAAAACAACTCAAACGCTTCTCGATGTAATTTTCCGAGGTCGGAGCTTTTCATCTATTTTAGACAAACCACACCGGAAAATACGGAACGTTCGGGGCGATACTGAATAACAATGAACATTCCGTATGGGCATGGCGAGAGCATATATCGGTAGAGAGCATTTTTGTGGTTCTGGTTGTCGTCGTGGTGTATGGGCCTCGCCCGATTTGCGCGAGCGGCATGCGCATACCTTCGAGCAGCATTTTTAAGGAGACAAATAAGAAAACGAAAACAAGAAAAACACTGCTAACCAAAATCAGGCAAAAACAGTTGGTCACTGCGGAGTTTTCAGATTCGACGCCGCGAGACTCGTCGACGTTGCGTGAAAATCCATGCTGAAGAGCTCAACCTTGACGAGTTTGGAGGCAACAGGAGTTGCACCCCGCCCATATAGCTGTAGTGTGCAGGGAAGAAGAGAGCTTGATCTTGACTGGTCCCGTATCGTCCTATAAACTACGGATGTAGATGGCGGTTGTAGTGGTTTGGCCGGAGTCGAGTCACAAGTGATGGTCGCGGGCTTGTACCAGACTTAGGCACCGACGGGGACGATGGTGCTGCTGAAACGATTGGTTCAGTCTTGGTGCGTGAGGAGGCTGTAGCCCGGAGACAAACATCGGGCGCACTGATCTCGCGAGGGTTCTCGTTGGCAGCATCGACGCGCATGCGGCGATACAACCGATTTGCGTGTTGGGGTTGAAGTGGTGTGGCTGCTCAGTGACGAAGATCGTGCTGCCCGAAGCGCTGGAGGTCCATCGTTCGCTCCCATGAGGACTGCAGTAGGCCTTTCCAGTGGGTTTCGTAGAGGACGGCGACGACGCCGCCCCGACAACGTAACTACCGGTGGCTGGTGAATGTCTCGACTCCCTGGGGGTCGATGTACGCGGTAACGTCGTCCTTGATGACGTGGTAAGGAGTGAAATTCCAGTTGTAGTTGTTGTTGAGGACATACGGTGATAGTCCCGCGGGGAGAACCCGCCGAAGGTCGGAGCTGTCATGGAGATTCGCGCAAGGTATGCAGCGAACCGCTGACACTTGGCAAGGCCCGTCCCCGCCCCGCATGTCGTTGGGAAGGTTCAGGTAAAGGAGTTCGTCGATCAGAGGGAAACCGAGAGGCGACGATTCCGTACGGCCGGATCCGGCCGCTTGAATATTGAAAGGCCCTGTCCAGTTGAGCGAAATCTTCACTCTAACGACCTTAGCGTCCGTGCCGGCTTGGGGCCCTTCATACATGGTAGCGGCGGTCTTGCAACTCCATACCCAACCACCGACGGTGTGGGTGGGGAGTTGTTTTAGCCGGTCGGACAGCGCAGAATTGCGGCGCTCAACCCGGGCGATGTTCAGGGCGTGTTGTTTGCGAACGGGGAAAAACGAGCGTCCCTGTCGGTGGCGGTCAGGCCGACATACTCGAGCTGGTCCCGAGCGAGGATTTAGTGTCTACGACCACAGTGAGAAGTTGGCTTGCGAAGCAGTTCACCTGCACCTTGTTGGGGGCCGGTCCAGTGGTGGCTCTGACATAATTGTTGTATGCAAATTTAACGTGCGGCAAATGAGCATCCCAGTCATTTTATTGTTCATTGACGATCATATCGAACTTCTCAGCCATGGTATAGTTGACGCGCTTTACGCCGCCGTTGCCGTTAGGATGACACGAGCATGCAGATGGATTATGCAGGGCTTGGAGCTGGTACATAGCGTGCGACAGCTTGGAGGAAAATTGAAGGATGTTGTCGGAGTGGAAACTAACGGAACATCCCCAAAGAGGGATGTTCGTTTTCACCACAAACTTCTGCTGTACCTACGGCTGTAAACTAGGCAGCGGATATGGCGTACCTATCTGCACACCGGCTGAAAAGGGCGGTGAAAAGGAGGATGTAGGAGTTTGCCTTTGGCCCAACATGGAGGAGGCCGAAGTAATCGAAGTTGACCGCGATGTCAGGGCCAGAGGCGAACGATAGTGGCAGGACGGGCGAGGCTACGTTTTTCTGGACGTTCTGCGTGCTCTGACACTGTAGGCAATGTCGACACCACCACTATGACTTCTCGTTCATGCCGATCCACGATTTAAAGCACTCGAACATAGAACGCGTGCGAGCGATTCTAGGGTGACAGGAGGTGTTGGCATACCAGTCTTGAGAAATCCACGGCCGCATCAGTAGAGGTAGGAAATTCTAGCCGTCTCCTCGTTAAGAAGACGGGCGCCGCGCCCGCTGGGTACGTTAGGACAGGCTGTCAGCGCAGGAGTTGGTTTCTACACCAAGAGAAGGGTTCCGTCATCATCTCCGTGGAGACGTCCTTCTCCAGCCAAATAACGGATTCCGGACAGGTGATGGTGTTTGTGTGATGGAAGGCGTAAAAACATTTTGAGTGGAGGGCAGGAGGCCTCCCGAGGAGGAGATACCGAATGCCCGAGTCGCAGGCTGGTTCGGCGCGTGGTTTCTGCGCCCAATCCGCGTGGTAATACCGCTCGACGTACTGGCGATATTCGAGGTCCTCAGAGGATGGTGCTTCGAGAAGGGGAGTCGGGGTCTGGCTTCCGAGCTTTTAGCACCAAGGGGAGGTGGACCAGGTTCAGCCGCGAGGATAGCTGACTGAGTGGTCACGGCAGGGGATGAAACAAAGGTTCTGTCAGACAGTTCATTGGGGGGCGAGGGCACCGACAACTTAGAAGGACGTCGCATGACGGCTGGTGGTTTTGCAGTCGGTGACGGGGTGGAGGCCGGAGAGCTGGAACCATGATTGTCGGCGGGCTTCGGGGTCCAGCGGCCAGGGCGCGAAGCCGGCGCGCTCATATCGAGATAATATCAAACGGAACGAGGGAAGGCGGGCGAGCCTGAGAAGCTCAAGATTGCTGAGGTGGATCGGGGGCCCAAGCGAGCGGGACGCACGGTTGGCCTCGGCCCTTCGAGAAGCTGTGTGAAGCTGAGCAAGAGATGCCTGAAGACGGAGGTGCCCGATATCGCCGCGGTCAATTGGCGCTGGGCTGGAGATCGTTTCTGGAACATTGTCGGTGCCCACACCAATCGAACAGCTATGCCAAATGGGAGCGGTTGAAGTAATATCCAGCCCCTCGGTGCACAACGTTGTGCACGGCGCTGGCCGGGCGCAGAGAAAATATATCTGACCGGCGCCGGCGGGAGCCGTGGGAGGTACTGCGGTCGCAAGTAACGCGGGATCGGTAAGATCGAAACCTCGTGTATGCCAGGAGTGAGAGTCCGGTTGACACCTCATGGACAGACGGAGGTTTCGTGCACGAGCGACAAATTCTCCATACAGAACGTTGAGGGCGTCAGTCCTCATTCATGGCGCGTGTTCGCGAAAATCACGAGAATCGGTTTGAGAGAGTGAAAGCCCACCCAAACCGACGCTATGGCTGGCAGGTGCGAAGAGAGGCCTGTCGAACTCATGAGGTAGATCCGTTCTTCCTCGGATGTCGCCGGACTGCTGCGTCTGCTGCGCTCGTTCTCGGCCCTAGGTAGCGGTATCCAAGAGAGAAAGTCTGTGTTACCGTTGGCGTTGCCTTTGCTCTATTCCAGGATATATCGGTACGCCGTGAGAACTTGGAGCCATCTATAGACTCGGGGAGTTGTATTCCGCAACCTTAGTTAGGCTTTCGAGCGCCTTGTGGCCCAAACCAATGCGAAAGGAGGTACACCACATGTATCCATGGAGTCGTTGAATGCTCCAGACGATGCTGCCAGCCTCAAAATCGAGCCGCGTCCAGTTGCGCTCAGACTGGAGGGTGGCACGACTGACGAAACCAATAGGCTAGATTGAACCGTCTTAAGGTTTCTTCTCGGGCGTGAACCCAAAAGCGTCGATGCTAGCATCACAGTAAAGGAGGAAAGGACGGGACCTGTGGGCGACCGCGTCTCAATCCGGATAGACCAACAGTGAAGGCGCAGACCGTTCCTCGAAGCGGTTTCAGACGATGACCTCCATAGCCGGTGTGAAAAGGTATTTCACCCCTTACCTCAGGAGAAAGGTGATGAGCCGAATCCTTTTGGCCCTTCCGGCTAGGAAGTTCCTGTAGTAGGATAAAACCCCAAGGAGAGACTTGAGTTGTTTGAGATCCTCGGGCATCGGCATGAGTTTGACGGCAGCGACCTTGGAGGCGCTCGGCCGTATTCCCGCGGGGGAATTAGTGTGGCCGAGAACATCCGCTTCGGTGGCACCGATCGTCGCCTTCGACCGCGAGAGCTTGAGATCGTGTTTTCGTAGCTGCTTCAAACATTCCTTGATGTTGAGGACGTGAGCAGCGGGATCCGGATCGAAACCGATGACGTCACCGAAGTAGGCGGCCACGTTGGCTAGGCCTTTGATGACCTCGTTGATGACCTTGACGAACCATGCAGGTGCTGCACTGCTCCCTTGCGGTATGACAAGCCACTCACGGAGGCGCGTGGGCTTGCACAACGCAGTGAGAGAGATTGTGTCTTTGTGTATCGAAATTTGATGGTACGAAGATACCAAATATAAGAGGGAGAAAATGGGACCACGGCCGAACTTATCCTGGACGTCGTCGACCCTGGGTATGGTGACCTGTCCGATGATACTGATGTTCTTCGACTTCTTGTAGTTCATAGCGAGACGAATCCCAACAAATATCTTGGGTAGGGCGAATACAGGGCTCGCGTAGGGCGAGGTGAAGTGCTCTATGAGGTAAGCCGCAAGATACTCGTTAACAATCGCTTCCATTTGTTGAGCCACGATGGGATTAACGAGATAGGGGCGAGTGGTAACTGGTAACTGGTGGACTGCCAGGCGGAACCGAAGTTTCGAACGGCAGGAGGGAACACGAACAAACGTCGGTAGAGGACGTGTACAAAATATCGGCGAACTCGGTGAGAGTGTCTCCTGCCTCGATAATGACGTGGGGGTTCCAACTTGGGCCGTGGAAAGTCGCCGAGCTCCAATTCCGCAGAGCCGACCAACGGAATCTATTGAAAGCCAAATTCAAAAAAAGCTTGTGTCGACGGGAAAAAAATGTTCGAACCTCGCAGCTTGTCCATCAGATAGAGCAGTCGGTTCAAACTGGTGATCCGTCATTGCCAGCCATAGAAACTTGGGCAAGCTCGTGTTCGTGCGAACGTAATATACCTGGGTCACCGGCGTCACGCAGGTGACAGCCACCCGTTGGGGTAAACAAATCAGAGACAAAGGTCACGGTGCCAGGTGGGGTTTCATGAGATACTATGATTTCAACGAACACGAGGTTATTGCCTGGGCGCGGGGTCAAGGTGCGGTAAGAGTGCTCGCTGAACCACATCCAACACTCACGGCCGTGGGCGACAACGTGTTTAATGGTCTCGGGGGGGACTATTTAAACTCAGACCGCGAACGGCGTCGGTTTATCCTCATACCTGGTACAAGAATTATTTGATCAAGCGGACTGTTGTAGAGGTCTGCATCGAAATGGGCTTCCGAATTACACCCAGAATCGTGAGGGGGGGGCGCGTCTCGCAGATTGTTGATTCTGAACTAGATCGCACCATGTGCTCCCGGGATTTGAGAGGTAGGAATGACTTTGGGCAACCTGTATCCAAACTGTCGACGCATCCACATTAAGAGGAGGCGTGGCCGCCGTGCAGCGTGACGTTCGTCGTAAACGAAACGTGGCACATAGTAACCATACCAAAGACGACGCACGGTCCCTGCTCAGTGACGGGTTGGATACTTGGGGGGATGCCTTCTGCGCTGGGTCACCTAGGAGATGCTGCCACCATGATCCCATAGAGAGTTTGGCACGAAGGTCAAATAGCCAAAGTAGGCGGTGGCCAAACCACAGGTCGAAGGCCGCTATTGAGACGAGGTGTCGAACTCATCAAACCATAATCGACCCTGCGTGAAATAATCGCTTCACGGGGGAGAAGTACAACGACAGTGCGCCGGTGATGGGACGCGGTCGCCAAGGAGGTGGCACACAAACTGCAGGGCGTTTCGTAACAAGGTGTGGCCAAAAGGGGAAATGGGCGTTTTGGTAGCCTGCTCCGTAGCCTATCCCCCGTATGGTATCGTAAGTGCTAGCTCGTGAAAGCAGCCGGTCGCCGGTATGCACTAGGTGCTGTCGTATGGCTGCCGTTTGGGCGAAATTCGCGTGTGAGCCACCGAGAACCTTTTTTTCCTGTCCGTGTTCCCACACCGTAGCATCACAACCTTGTACTTCGCGTCCATCCTGTTTGCGCAGCTTTCGGTCGGCACAAGTAAAATCAGATGAGACGCGGGGTGGTCACCGACAGAGCGGCGAATTTCTGCGTCGAAACACTGTTCCCCGAACAATTAGGAAGCACCGTCTATGGTAAATCTGGAAGGGGTCCATTGCGAGAGGCAAGAGGGAGGTTGCCTGAACAACACAGCTGTGGGGCGCAGTATTGCCGAGATGCAACCAAAACGCAAGGCCGGTATTCGCGGCGTGAGCCAGTGGTGAGCATGGCTTCAGGATGTTCTGATAGCTGGAAAATCCGCTTTTCGGGAACTGTGGCCGATGGGTTACTGGTCCCTCCAGGGTTCTCATTTTTAGGCACAAGGTGAGTACGCTTTCGCCTAGGTGGGTTGTATATTTGTCTCGTAACATTCATTGGGGATCGACAGAGGAATCCAGATCGACGTTCCTATGCAAGGTCATCGAGTCGTCCGTCGCCTGTGTGGAGGGCGATGTAAGTGGATGAACAAAAACAGAAGTTGTTAATACTGTCCGCGGGACAGTTGGGATATGTCCCTCCCGGATGACACGTCGGCCCCCGTCTGGAACAAAGGTGTTGGGTTTTTCCGAGAAGGGTGTAGCTGCGGTTTCACCCTGTGCTGGAAATGCGCCCCCTACTGGCTGACTTGCCGCCGGCGTTGAGCCGTAGACCGGGGACTACCCCTTTGCCCTACTCTGATAAGAAGGAGCATCGAGAGGAGCAAGCTCGATTTATTTTTCGTCAATGGTGCAAAGCGTGGGTTCACGACGAGTCCTTCTCACAGACGCAGAGCGGAGCGCCGAAAAGGAAATCCGCCGCCGGGGACTCCGGTAGGCACCTCTCCAGGCGACGTTCCCCTTCGGGTAGAAAACTCCAGATGTGTTGGTTGGACTGTGGTAGTGAGTTGGGAGACGCAAGCGAACGACCTATATTTCTGTCGTTTGTACATGGGTTATCAAGCGTAGTAGGCGATCTGACCCTGTGGTAAAATTTCTCGGGGGGGGGGGGGGGGGGATATTGTGGGACGTTGGTGTTCGTCTACGCGAGGGGGGGGAGCGTCGTGAGTGCCATTATCATGCTGCATGACATGCTTAATAACACGGTTTCTATTGGGATGGAAACCTTCCGCTTGAAAAGGTCCGTGTATTGTCTTCCAGTCGTTCAGGCGGGAGTAGGACCTGGGAAGCACCGATGTTGGGCGGTCACCCGAAGCGAAACGCCCCGGATGGCTTTTATTGGGGTTGCCATTGTTCTAGCCACCGTGGTGCGTGCTGGGGGTCCCACCGCCCCAGGCGCGGGCCGGAAGTGTTGCATGTTTTAGGTTTGTACTCCACCAGAGACTAAGGCGCAGTTCCTTTGGTTTGGGAGGGTTCTTGTGAAGCCTCCCAAACGTGTTGGTAGTCAATTTGTCAATTGTTGGGTTCATATGTTTGCGAAGGCGCATGGGGGTTGCCCCCGTGAACAGTTGTCATTGGCTCTGGAAGAAGTTCTACAATGGTCAGAGGTAGACGCCGAGCGTGTGTGTTTGCCACGTACAGAGTGGTCACGGCGACGGTGGGAGGCCATACACTGCTGCCAATGACTCTATGTGTCGCCATTCTCGCCTAGTTGACCTAGCTGGGGGTTCAGGCAGGAACGAAAAAAACGATAACAAGAGAGCATTAGCGCAGTGGTAAAGAGGCTGATCAGTTCCGGGCTGTTTAACCAGCGACCTTCGTTGCCGCGGTACAATGGCGTGCGTTCTTCGGGTGTAATAAGCGGCGTCCATAACCTGGTTTCATTGCTTTGAAACAATTCGGAGACTTGGAAAATTATTTCCCAGCAGGAAAGGTTAGTCGTCCAGTGGTCGTGGTTATGGATATACGAATCAGAATCACAATGGTCGGCATATACGACGCTCATCATAACAGGCTTGCGAAAGTAGTTCACGTGTCCCGAGCGGGACGACGAGGCGGCAGGTCTACTACGAGGGCGATATCCTGCATACGGTTGCAAATAAAGGCCCACCAAACGGGGCAAAGCAAAAACCAATCGCCGTTCATGGCGGGAGTCCTGATAGTCGCCATGGTCTGGAAAACAACCACTTGCCATCGATCGAAAAAAACGGGGTGGGAGCAGTGCCCAAAGAACCCGGATTAAACGTGGGCATGCGTCCGAGGCACTGATTTCTTACGCTACGCTGGACCAGTTAGAAATCTGTCTACAGATTCGGAGCCCAATGGTTCTCGAAACCCGTAACGCTAGAAATATCCACTCTGAAAGATCGAAAATACTAATCGAGCGGGGTCCCATACGCAATTCTAAATGCATGCAACCGCTGGAATACGACAGTACCGTTGCCGTCGTCACAGCAGTGGCTGCAGTGAAGGCAAAGGAACTGGTTGAAGGCCTCTGGTTCGGTGGCGTATTTATCAAAGACTTTGCTCACCAGTGCTAAAAATTGTCGAACACGGACATGACGTCAGAGGAAAAGGGGCGGTCAGAGACGATTGCTTTCACAATCACTTGTTGGATGGGTCATTCTCAACCTCGGAGCCATACGTTGCCCGCGAGGCCTTGGATACATTGGGCATTGCAGAAATGTACAATGTCTACCAGGGCACGTCTGATACCTTGAATGAGTTGTTGCATGGCTTCCTTTCTAGCTATTGCAGAGCCGAAAAAAAGGGGAGACAACACGGTCGACTTTGCGCAAGTCGATAGTGATATACTGGTGTCTTGCAGGTCTAATGGAAGCTTTGACCAGTTGTCGAACGTGGGCTATCGGCGAGGACAATAGGAGATCGCGGTCAGTGGCGAATTCGCTACGGAAAAGCGAGTACAACTTTTCCCTGGACGGCATATCCATCAATGAAGTCGTCACTTGCCTGGGGGTTTTCAATTCCGTGATGTCCTCCTGGTCTTCAGGTTACTCCTTATCCGAATTTGTCCGCCAAGCCACGGCGCTGCTGCTGCTACCACTGCGGCTCCAAGCATGCCGCCAGTTCTTCTGCACCGCCCGCTGTCTGTGGAATAGCTCCTGCGCCAATCGTTCGAGCGGTCTTGTCGGCCATTGTCGCGGCGACCGTGGTGAAGGGAGGATACGCCGTGTTGTCTGCGCGGTCTGTACGAGACGGCGGCGGCGCCGAGGGTGGAGAAACCTAGCCACGCCACGCAGCCGCCGGAACCGGTATAGACTTTCCTCGGAATGTCCAGCAGGGCGTGGACTGCTGAGTCCAGCTTAGGTGACGCGGGGCACCGTGTCACTGTGGTGGACCACCAATTCGGAAGTTTTTCCGCGAAAAAAACTTGAAGGTGCTCAGCAAGGCCCGCGCAATGGTTCTGATGTCGGAAACGCACGTGGCGAGGAGGTCGTGATGCTCGGAGGAGGTGAATTCGACGAAGCGAACGCCGATCAACCAGGAATCGACGGGGCGGCACTTAAACAAACTGCGGACATGACGAACGGAACGAGGCGAGACACAAGAGAAATCGCATTCAAGGGAGGACGGCGAGGTATCTTGACGAGGGCCCGGGCAATCATGCCGGTGTACGCGACGGCTGGCCGTGAATGACCGTACCGATTGCTCGGCATCTACCAATGCGCGGACCGAAGACTCTGTGCAGGAGAGAGCTCGCGACAAGCCTTGGTCGGCGGCCACCAGCTGCTGGTGGAGCTGGGCGTTGGATGCTTCCAGCGACAGCATCCTCACCCGGTTCTAGGCGCAACGGGACGTGGCCGCACTGGTGGCTTCATGAAAAGTACGGTGCTTCCATTAATATCCCGAGCACTTTCTTCTGTCCGTCACTAGGGCCTTCATGGCCATGTCCCTGCTTAGCATCGGCTGTAGCGTCGCCCATTGAGTGGGTGGTATTGCTGCCGAGTAGACTGCAAAAACCGGGCTGGCAAGCTTCTCGGCCGGGTCTGCCGTGAGTTTCTCAGCAGTACCAGAACGAGTCGGGAGGTCCTGGTCGGTGAAGTGGCTAACGTGATAAGCCGTCGCGTCGTCGCCGGATCATTCGTAATGCACCTCGACGTCTTTGGGGTGAGGCAGAGTCGTATAAATATTGGAACAGGAGTCGATGTCTAGAGGGTCGAGAGCGAACGAGAAGGCGCAGCCGCAGGCATGGGGGAGGGAAACGTCGAGGTACGGTCACAGAATCAGTGGTCGGTAACGAGGTTGCAATAAGTGGTTGGTCACGAGGTTGCATTGTGACTGATAGAATGGTTTAAGCTTTCCTGGAAGAGGGTAACTTTAGAAGTCCCATGATCAAGTGAAGATACACCGGTTGGGCATCCTGTACTATAATCGGATTCGGGAAAAGCGAAGCACTGCATCTCAGCTGCCAGATACACTTGTGCCCCTTACTCGTACCCTTACCAACGGCCATCCCTTGACATCTGGCGTCGATTCACTTTTTTTTTATTTGTTGTTCTCAACGAACACTCCCCCCTTCGTGGTGTTCAGATCTTGTCGCGAGGTGTGGGGGAATGTATGGCGTCCTTTGCTTTGTTTTGAATTGCCGCATCCTCGACCTCCTATTATTGGTTCTTTCGGGTGAACGTCGCGATCATCTATAGCATATCGCGTGGTATTCGTTTGCGAGTATTCAGAGTGGGCTAAGGTCATACTAGGGAAATACTCAATATACAAATATACAGGAAACATTGGACCTGGTATGAAGTTTGAAGTTTCAGGGGTACGAGAACACTCCAAATAGTTCAATTACCGGGCAGATATTCTGTTTGTCGCGAATATGGTTGTTTGAGGAGTCTTTTTCAGGGCGGATAGCCCGTTATAGGAGAGCAATGCTCATTAATGGAGATGAAGCCGCGAAAGGAGTAGTTCGTATAGTAGAAGAAGAACCATCGGTAACCATTGGAAACTTCGGTAGTAGTACGTCAGATGAGAGGGGATAACCTTTGTCTTGGGGTTAGCCGAGTACATATTGGTGTCGAGTGCTTCCCCCCTACCTCTCACTTTTCTACGCTTACGGGGGGCCATAGAAAAGACGACCCATGGTACACGCAAAAACCTATATGTCCACCTAGTTTAACTATTAATTTCGTCTGTTCTCGCCTACAATGAAGAAGATCTCAATCACAAGAAGCGAAGCCCAGCTTTCGAGCTGCCAGATACACCTACGTCCCCTAGCCGTTACCCGTACCAACAGCCATCACTTTAAAAAAGAGAGAAAATGCTAGAAAGACAACTAAACAAAATCAACAAAAACGGAAACAAATGTAATCAGTAAAAAGGAAAAGGGGGAAACACAAGAAAATCCGCAGTGAGTCCCCACAGGGTGTGTGGCAGAGACTTGAAAAAATCCAGCTAACGAAACTGTGTCGGTGTGTAGAACAATTACAAAGACACGCTTACGGATTCACTGCTGAAGACAGCCGGTCGTCTTCCAATCAGCAGTCCTGCACAGTGCGCTCGATCTGGTAGGATGGCATCTGTAGGTGAATAGGAATTCAACGTTAAATCATACTCTCCCTCATGTGGGGCATCGGGTGATCGCGAGGTAAAAACATTGAATATGCATTCCAAACGCTTAGGAGAAGAGCAAAACATGATGAGTACAAACGGCAATCAATGCACTAGGTAGGTACAATGGCAGAGCATACATGGGTTGCAAACCGATTCACTGTATTGTGGTGTGTCACGTCGTTTATAAAACAGGACATACACGGCTGTGTGATAGGAGCGCCCGCGATTTGGGACTTAAGCGCTAGGTATAGAGCGCAGGCACTCCTTTCGAGTGAGGAACCTCTGACCATTTTGGTTGCTACACCGTTGGTTCGATAACACACCGGCGGAGGAAACAGAAAACACTCAGCTTATTCCGTACTCCGTCGACAAGGGACTGTTTGACAGTGATCATAAGAGTGCGGCTCAAATTTGTGTGGACTCCCGCTCTAGTGGGGTGCAAATCGCTGTATGATTTCGTCCGGCAATGGTGGGTCCGTGCATGGCTCCATGTCACTACAGGAGCTCACTAAGGATAGGACAGGATACAGCAACACCTGTACCTACGAAACGGCAGTACTCCTTCTATGATTGATCATACCCTCATCTGCCGAGCAGTACTGTATAACCATATCAACACTGGCGATGTCATGTGCAGCAGGGGAACCGTGCCAGGCGTTAGACACCACGGGTAAAGGCACCTCATGGACAAGTAGGTCGCAGAGTGGTCGCCTCTTATGGCTTGTGGCCAAGCAGAGCACACGAGCACTCAGCAGCAGCAGCAGCAGCAACATTCAGCAGCACTCGAGCAAGACTCGATTCGAGCAGCAATCGTACGTCTGTTGTTGCTGTTCTTGTAATGCTACGTACTGCTCGAGCAGGACTCGAGCACACGAACATGAGCAAGTTTCCAGCCTAACGCATCGCCAAAAAAATGACACGTGACCACGATCACTCGATTGCACAAGCGCAACGAGCACGAGACAAACACGACCACGGCGTGGCCAAGCAGTCACGGGCACACGAGCACTCAGCAGCAGCAGCGGCAACAGCACCCAGCAGCACTGCAGCAAAACGCGACTCGAGTAGCACTCCTACGTCTGTTATTGCTCTTGTTTTGCTTCTGCGTACTGCTTGCGTAGAGCTCGACATTGTTTCACGCAACGCAATACGTGGTATTAATACAACGATCCGATATATGATGAATCGCACCGAGATACTAAAAACAAACTACCAGGTATGTACGTGGTGGATACAGCGTGTTGTCATGTCTTGTGGCCAACCCGTCACGGGCACACGAGCACTCAGCAGCAGCAGCAGCAACCCTCACCAGCACTCGAGCAACCCTCGATTCGAGCAGCACTCGTACGCCTGTTGTTTCTGTTGCGTACTGTTGCGTACTGCTCGAGGAGCACTCGAGCGCACGAGCATGAGAAGGTTTTCAAGTCTATCGCACCTGAAAACCAAATGACCCGGGACCACGATCATTCGACTGCTCAAGCGCAACGAGTTCGAATCAAAGACGAGTACGGCGAGGCCAGGCCGTCAGCAGCAGCACGCAGCGGCACTGGAGCAACACTCGACTTCAGCAGCACTCATCCGCCTGTTGTTGCTGTTGCCTAACTCGAGCAGCACTGTTGTTTGATGTTGCTGCAGTTGCAGCAAAAGGCGAGAAAACAAACACTTGGCAGCTGAAAATACGAAGACCCGGGGTTGTGTTTTAGCCTCTGGATGGCTTTTCGACAATGGGAACACATCCCCTGATTTTCTTGCTGAGTCACGCGACTTTCACCACCTAGAGAATGGGCCACGGAGCCCGGCCGGAGCCAACGCTTGCATCGTACTATCCACGCCGCCCCCCTGCGGGCCCCGCAGCAGGAAGCACGAAAAAAGACCCACGGCCATTTGGTACAAAGTAATACAAGTTTCCCCTTCGGGATGTGGGTGGCATGAAATCCGGGGGGTGTCGCAAGTTGAAAAGGGAGACGTATGTAAAACACTTGCATATTTTTGATTGAGTAAAAATAAACTCGGAGTAAACTGAGTTATGGGCTACTGTGGTCTGCTGCAAAATGCGAAGAGTAGTAGTCTCGTCTTCGATGCTCTCGCATGTCCTGGCGTATACCTGGTAGGAGAGATGGACTGCTTTAACGCTCAAAGGAAAGCGTAGCACTAAGAACGAAATTGACGGTGCTCGTATCATCCAGGTATTGTATTGCATGGGTGGGATCTGTATCATCGATAGACGTTATTCTTGATGATATGAACACCTCTACTGGGTGGGGTCTGCACGATCTGCATGAAATACGCATACATGTTAATCGATTATGCACGTGCCGTGATTAACTGATGAATAGTTCTACGTGGGTCGGTCCGCGTGATCCGAATGATTTGTACGATCTGCACGGTCTGTATAATGTACGTGTATCACACTTTTTTTGGCGGTGATATCTGCTTGGTGTTTATGGTTGCGCTTGCGTGCCAGGTGGGATGATCTGCACGCCATGTGTGCATGATATGGAGGATCTGCATGAATGAGTCGAAGAATCGATTATCTACAAACTATAACTAGTTTGCCTGGAGAGACAGGTATGGTTCGTATCATTTCCACTTGTGGGCCAGGTTGGATCTGGTTGATTTTAATGGCATTTCATTTTTTTTTGCCGGAAGGGGATCCGTTTTGTTACAATTCTCGAGGATGTGTACCTGCTGAGTAGAATCAGTGTGATCTGTGCAATCAGTACGGTTTGACCGGGGTTGGGTCTGTGCGGTCCACCGATCTATACATCTATAGCGATATAGGGTCTGTACGATCTGCATAATCTGCAGATGTTTATCGGCCTGTGTCATCGATCTGCATGATCTTTATCACCTGAGGATCTGTATGATCTGCGGGACTTTTTGAAGATCTGGAGGATCTGGATAAATGGATACTTCACACTTGTTTCTATCTTGTTTAGCCGGGGCGGGTCTGTATGAGGTGGATATTTCACACGCATGTACCTGAGTGGAATCTGTGTAATATGTACATCTCTACCGGGTTGGATCTGTATGATTTGCAGGATAATATGTATGATCTACCTGCGTGGAATTTGTATGATCTGGATGATCTGTACATCTTAACAAGGATGCGATTTGCAGGATCTGTATGATCTGCAGGAGTTCCGTATGAATGATCTGGAGGGTCTGTAAAAGCTGGTTACTTCGCACTTGTTTCAGCATGCTTGGCAACAACAGGAGCAGCAAGATAAGCAACCGTATGGCACGGTTAAAAACATATTAAAGTTAGCCGCAAGAACAGCAACCAGTGCCAGCAACAGCAGGAGTAGCAGCTACACAGGGATTGTGTGTAGTAGTAGCAGTAGTTGCAGCAACAACAAGAGTAGCAGAATGATAAACCAACCGCGTGACACGGGCACATTGTAGAAAGGGTGGTGAAAACTCGGCTACTACAGCATTACACGCACCACTATTCTACGGCGTACGAAGTTCTGATAAATGAAAGATGAATCGCACCGAGATACTAAAAACACTCTACCAGGTATAGTAGGTGGTGGATACAGCGTTTTCTCATGTCTTGTGGCCAAGCAGTCACGAGCACACGAGCACTATCAGCAGCGGCAGCAACACTCAGCAGCACTCGAGCAGCACTCTTACGCTTGTTGTGGCTGTTCTTGTACAGCTACGTACTGCTCGAGCAGCACTCGCACGCATGAGCATGAGTACGTTAACATTCCAAGCATGGCTTATTGCACCGCAAAAAAAAAGACACGGGGCCACGATCACTCGATTGCTGAAGCGCAACGTGCACGAGACAAAACCGAGCACGGCGTGGCCAAGCAGTCACGGGCACACGAGTACTCAACAGCAGCAGCAGCAGCAGCAGCACCCGGCGGCACTCGAACAACACTCGACTCGAGCTGTATGCTGTTGTTTTTCTGCTGCGTACTCCTCGAGCTTGATGAGCTCGACAGTATTATTGTAGGCAACGCAATATCTTGTACAAAAATCCGAAAAAATGATGAATCGCACCGAGATACATCAAACAAATCCACGTGGTGGATACACCGTGTTCTCATATATGGTGGTCAAGCAGTCACCAGCACACGAGCACTCAGCAGCAGCAGCAGCAACACTCAGCACCACTCGAGCAATACTCGACTCAAGCAGCACTGCTGCTGTTGCTGCTGATTTACTTCTGCCTACTGCTCGAGCATGATGAGCGCGAGCAGCACGACCTCGAGCAGCACGAACTAGAGCAGCCCTGTGTGCTGTTGTTTTAGTTGCAGCATGAAGCGAGAAAAACAAGATATTTGTAGCTAAAAATACGAAGATCCCGGTAAGTGTTCAATCCCCTGGATTTCTTTTCGGAAGTAAGTGTGACACCATCCCCTGAGTGGCTTGCTGAGTCACGTGACTTTGACCGTGTAGAGCATGGGCCACGGAGCCCGGCCGGATCCAATGCTTGCACCGTACAGTCCACATCGCCCTCCTGCGGGCCCCGCCACAGGAACCACGACAAATTACTCGCGGGCAAACGAGCAAAGTGCTCTTTTCCAGAAAAACGGCAATTTGGTCCAAAGAAGTATAAGGGTCGCTCGATGTTGCAACATGATATTTATGCGGTGCTTAGGATCGATCTTAACGACGAGTGTTTTTCATTTTTTTTCGGTAATTTCCCGAAATTTCAGAATGTTCCCGAAATATTTTAGGGAAAAGCCGAGAAACTTCATCCCCCCGAAAAGTCGCCTCAAAGGTTTTAGGGTTTTTCAGGAAATTTATATACAAGTCCGCAGAGGATCGGGCAACCCCACCGCTTGAGCTATGCGACCACTTGCGAGCGCACAAAGCTGACAGGGGTCGTTCTTAAGGTCATTCGGTAGTCATGGCCGAACGCAGAAGGCGCAATAGCTTTCTGGGATCTCGTGGCCGAGTTCGCAAGGTGAACGCACCGAGGTGGCCGACCGACTGAGCTCGGGGACGGCATTAGCTGAGACTTTGTCGCTTTCGGAAAGCGTTGGGCGTCCTTGCGTGACGAGTTGGTAATGGATTTCACTCCCAAAGGCACCGACACCTGCCTACGAGTCAGGGCGATTACTGTGGGGCCACCCCACCCATGGGTTCCGCTAGCGCAGCTGCTGTAGAGACGGTTCTGTGCCGGGTGGACGATTATTTCCAGAGCCAACTGAGGCACTAACTCGACACGATTCAACCCCCGCTGAGTTTGGTGAAATGCCAAAATTTCAGGAAACAACGAAATACCATATATATTATATGTATGTGTCGTTAAGATCGACCCTTATTTTGAGACAACGTTTCAATTCATAGAGGAAGCTGCCGAGTCTGACTAGCAACCTTGTCGACCTGGCGAACGACGGCCACGATGAGCACCGGGCTAAACGCCAAGCGGTCGACGGGGCTCACTCTGGCAGAGAGTAAGGACAGATTTGCCCGGACCGAATCGGTGGCGAGGTGGTCGCGAGAGGGGCGGCACCGTACGAGGCTGAGAGAGAAGCTCTGCTGTACGTTTGTTTGTTTTTTGACTGGCGCAAGGTGTTTCACTAGACAGAAAATTATTTCATGAGGGGACGGGGATATGTTTTCTTCAATTTATTTCGGTTTCGCTCTCATTTTGTTTGCGGCGCTGCTGTGCCGTGCTGTGCTTCCTGATTCCATATCAAAGATGAAAATGCTGTGTGTCGTACAGAAGTACGTACGGTAAGCATGTCAGAAGAGGAAAAGGATTACCCTACCTCGGGTATGTACGCACGTACGGCATGTAAGTGAGCGAGCGTCGAGGGCCACGTACGTCCGGCAGCCGCCCGCAAAGTGAAGAGTATATGGCATCCGAGCTGTTTTATCTTAAAGCATGGCGGCGGGACTCTTGACATTATTATCAAGTCGCCAGCTTGAAGCTGTTATCCGATCGATCATGAAAAAACCACATTCAATCACGGGCTTCTATCGGCTTTGCTTAATAAAAAGGTGTATTTTCCCTTCCTGAGCGAGCGCATAGCAGGCGGCGTAGGCCGCCCGTGGAGCGAAGCGTCTCGATCGTGAGAGTGATCGGTGGGTACATCCCTGGCTTCTCAGAATTCCCTCTTCGAAATCGCCTCCTTTCTGTGACATCGTACTTGCCGGCCCTCTCCAGCAGTTCTTTGTGTTCTCCAATTCTCTTGGCACTCTCTCGGTCCTTCCTTCCGTTTGGTGTGCGTGCCCGTTCTCCAAGTACGGCACCACCGGAGAGCCCGGCGCCGTCAGGGGTGTCAGCGGGTGCTTGCGGGTAGTAGTGGGGGGGTTGCACGGAGCGTGGTCGCTGCTTTCGTGCCTTGGCGTTGTGTGTGCCTCGAGACACGAGGGATGCATGAACGGCCTTTGTCTGGCCTCACTTATGATTTTTGATATGAGTATGTCCGAGCTATAAGGGTCGTTCGGGATCGCAAGATAATATTCAAGCGGTGTTTTTTTTTGCCAGCACGCTAACGTGGAAAGAGGGAGCTGTTCAGTATAAACACCAAATTAATCGGGCCGGCGAACGACGGGAACTGTGAGCACCGGGCTTCACACGAGGCAGGGGCGACGGGGCAGATTGTGGCCGAGAGTGATAAAAGCTTTACCCGGACTGAATACGTAGCGAGGTGATCGCGATAGGGGCGGGCGGCGTACGAGGCTGAGAGAGAGCTCTTCTGTTCGTTTTTTTTCATTCCTTCTTTTTGACTTTTTTTGACCGGGTGTAAGGTGTTCCAATTCGGCAGATAATGATTACACGAGAGGGGACGGGCATTATGTCATCTTTCCGAATATTCGTTTTTTTTTCATTGTTTTTGCCGACTGCTGTGCTGCTGGCTGTGCCGTTCTGTGGTTTCCCTTTCTTCGTACTACATACGAGTACAGGCATAAGAGCGTATCAAAAGAAGAAAAGAAGTAGTTCCCTATCTGGGGTATCTACGTACGTATGATATCCGCAACGCGAAGCGTATTAGGCGTCCGAGCTGGCGTCCGAGTTGTTTTTTCCTGAATCCTGGCGGCGGGACTCTTGGCATCATAAAGTCGCTGGTTTGCAGATAGATTGGTATTAATCATACATGGTACTCGTATACACTATCGATGTGAAGTAGATTCGATAATAACTGCAAGTACAAGTTCAAGACCAAACCATACTGTTAATAAGTAGATCAATGTCTGCTTTACCACTACTAAGTTGTAATTCAACAAATAAATAGTAAATCACCATATAATTTCGGGAGTACCGATGCCTGATTTAGGGGCCACCTCGAGCCAGATCATATAAATTCCGAGCATCACAGCGGCAGCATCGACGACAGCGAAAATTACTCGCAGAAAGAACCATCCCATACCAAAATTCAACATGTTAATCAATACATGTCCAACGTAAAGATTTCAACATGTATGTTGCAAAGTCATAATGCCCTTCCTTATCCGGTTTATGGTATATAGTATCAGTGCGCAGAATGAATATGAAAATTGTCCTGTTGACCCGGCCAGCATTCAGGGGGGCCACTGGCCTATAATATCCTCGACAAGGTAACGCATATCTGGTATAGAATACGCGCGAACGGCTTACATCAAAAAATTGTAAATTCAGTAAAAATGGGATTCAGACGAGACATATTACGCAGCAATAAGAATTCAGTCGAACTTATAGCGGACGTAGTTGTTCATGATTTCAATAAAAAAAAAGATTACGACGATTCATAAAACGAAATTCTAAATTTAATCGTGGACCTCTGTTCGCTTCGCCAAATTTGATGTACTTTTTTCCTTCCTGAGCGAGCATATAGCGGGCGGCGTAGGCCGCCCGCGGAGCGAAGCGCCCTGTATATATAAGAACGCATGCAGATATATTTCATAGGCGTATTAAAGCGTCCTACGTATGGATAATATATACAGCGTATCGAGAATTGAGGTGTCCCGCCTTTTTTTGCCTACGAGTATATGCGTTGGACAAAATTGTCCAATCAATAGAATATTGCCCTCACACCAGACTCCTGAAGTTATGTATTAATTGGAATTGCACCGGCAAGTGATGTCAACCACTGTTAATTAAAAGCAACTACCCTGTTAAAATTGTTTGGAAAATCGATCTCGGGCACTTTCTTGAAATAATTGAAAAGCGTTGAACGATTTATGTTTTGTACGGCCGAACGATTAGAATGGTCCCATCCAATATTTTTAGAATATTTATCCAGTTGATTTTGCGAGCAGGTTTAGCAGTCTGGGAGAAGGGATTTCTAGCGATGTTTTTTACTTGAAAAATGTGTAGCGTGGTCTGCCCTTCGGAATCAATCGTCGTCGGCATCTAGATTCTGAGAAATTTCCTGGTTCGATGCAAACTCGGCGTAGCCTCGTTTATGGCGAGTTTTGCCCCGTTTCGGCTGTGGTTTGGGGTCAGGGTTAGGGTTAGGGTTAGAGTCAGGGGTTGGGTTGGGTCTTCGCCCGTGCCTTGATCCCAACAGCAACCAAAACATCCGAACACCCTACCAACCTAAAGATCCCTTCTCCCAGATTGTTAAAGGTCTTCGATTTTGCCCTGACTTACAATCGATCTCAAAGACTTTGCAGTAGTACTGTAGTTGAAACTGTCTGCACAAAGTGTGCTTTCTGCCGTTATACATTTAATTTGGAAATTTCCAGATATTTATCTCGGAGACTGCCTACTGATTTTGAAATCGTACTGACTGTAATAGTTTTGCAGACTGTCTGCTATTTAAATGTCGAGATTGCTTTAACATATGATTTAGGGCCATTTACACGCATTGGACTTGTCGGGGCAACTGCTTTGGGAGGCCGTCCTATACTAATTGGAATTGTCCGGAGAAATGGTATCGGAAGCGGTCTGATAACTGGAAACATCATCAATATTTTTTGCTAACCGAAGTCAGTCCCGTTTTGGGGACAAACCCCTCCAAATTCGTTCCCAATACGGAAATGCGGTTCCAAAGGGGCTAATAAGACTCTTTTTTTCTTAAGATGGCAGCCACCGCTAGAACTACTACAACAACAACAGTTGACTTAGGGTTACGGTTAAATTTGATCGTCAGTATTACTTCAACAACGAACGAGAGTAGGAATTCCTATATACCCAATCATTAGCAAGTTGGTTTATTGTAGGAAAGTACGGGTAATATCAGTTCAATGGGGAATTTCTGTCACATTCTAAAAAATCGATACACAAGGCCAAACGACATTTTCGAGTTTCGTGTTTATCGGGCGGCATTTCGCGGATAATTCTAACCAATTTGCAATAATAGCTGAAGTCCGTTCTGACTCCTCCACGTATTTTACAGCACCTGAAATCCATTGTCCAGACAAATTCTTTTCTTAAGCACCTCCCGAAATCAATTGTCTTGAAAAATAAGTCTTAAGACACCGCCCGGAAACAATTGTCTGGAAATTCGGATTATTATTGGACCAGCACCCCCAAACAATCAGATGGTTAAATATAAGTATTGAGCAGTCTCCGCAATCAATTGTTGAGAAAACATATTTAACGTAATGCACAAAACTTGGAACCAATTGCTGACACAATTCTAAGTAGTAATACGTGGTCTAAGTAAATAATTTGTCCGGAAACGTTTAATTTACCTTGAAAATCGCCGAAAACATTGTCTGGAACATCCCGGAACTAATGGGAAACCGCTGAAATCAGGTATTGCCAAGACAGATGAATCCAGTCAACACGTAGTCTCCTAAGCCTTAAGGCAATTGCATAGTCACACAATTGACTGTACAAAAACGGATTTGTGAAGGGTGTGGTCATGTGTTGATGTTGCTTCTACACGTACTGCATCTATCTTCTCATTGTTACTGTTGTCGGTTTATATCAAGAGCATGCAAATAGGTAGTAGTCATGCTCTAACCCGTGGGATGGCGTGGTTATTTGACAGCCCTGTTTACCTATATTGGGGTTGTCTGTATTGCATGAGGGATTGTGGTGGTGTGTACTCGTACGACTTGGTAGTATTATTGTCGTCGTAGTAGTGTAAATATAGTGTTCCAGGGAGTTTTTTTTGTCGAATGCATGCCGCTTATATAAGTGCCTATATTACATCTGCGTAGTTACTGGCAAATCGGAAAAATGGAAACGAAGCCTAAAATGAGAACCAAGCCGTATCTCCAAAACCTTGTGGAATATCAGAGAACCAAAATGATCCTTCGAAACCCCTTGGCCAGCCCTGTGAGAGGAGCTCCTCAGAACGGTCATGCTCCATCTCGTGCCTTCGGGTTAGGGCGCAAAAAGCGATATATGCTGGCTCTATTGTGATTTCTCTAGATGCTGGCTACCGCGGTGATGCCGAGGACTTCCAGCCTGAGCGACAGCTCATTCTTAGGCTGCTGTACAGCCCCACAGGACTGTCAACCTTTTTTCTTGTAGTAACTAGTTGTACAAAAATGGTTTGCTTTCTAAAAAAAAACGTCCCTTTCTCGTTTTTGGTTTCGTTCCCATTTTTCCGATTTGTCTGCTAGTAGTGGTATTATAGAGTGGTGTATTGTAGCAGTAATATTTTAGTAAACCTGGGATACCGTGTGCAGGTTGTAGTGTATATCATTTTTACTCTTGCCATCAGACAATGTGCAGCATGATCTTCAACATGGATCACTCAAAACTTTCCCGAAAGAAGAGGTATATTGTATACATCACGGAAACAATAAAACTCAGTTCCTCCTGACTGTGTGTGTGTTCTTCACATTAAACGGTTCTTTCTACCCGTCGATATCCAGCGCAACCAGTGTCCGTGCCGATTCTCCAATCCTAGAAGAGATGACTTCGTGTAATAACCCTTTGACGAAAACCCTCACCCGTGGCTCACGTTCCCGCCAAGAACAGCTATATTCGTGTGTCACTTGTGACTGACTTTACTCGTTGGAACGCCAACGGGATTTTCTGTCACCTACATCCTGAAAGGGGACCTTGTATGTCTGTATCGCGTTGTAGGTTTAATGAACGCACGTATAAATAACTGTCCATTGATTGGTTGTCATAGCGCCGAGCAGCAGTATGGACGGTCTGGGCGATTCGCCATTTATTTGGGGCACGGCCATGCTCGGAAGCATAAATTGGAATTAATCGGAAAAAGTTGTTGAATTGTCCCAAAAATCAGATTTGCAAGCAGTGCCACCCACCTAACACATGCTAGCGCGCCCTAGAGAGCGCGCGACGGCGTCCCATGCATTCCAAACTTTAGCATGGACTCACCCCGAGATATGCGTGCAGCGCTCGCACGAAGCGTCTAAAAAATGTGTCTTTTTTCTGGCCTCCGAAAATAGCTCAGAGGGTCACAATTCTCCTAGCTGAATCTCGGTTCGACGGATTTGAGCTCAAATGGAACTCCTCGGACACGGGACGGAAAAGAACTGCAGCAGGCAGTGAGAAGACGCGACAGCGACGCACACATACCAAAGTATAGCCTGTGCGCATACCGGGCTACTGGCGCGAAGACGGGCTTGATAGGCCGCGAGCAGCGCTCACACGAAGCATGTCGAAAAGTGCATCTTTTTTCTGGGCACGCAAAAGTGTCGAAATTCTGCAAGATGGACGTAGTTTGGACGGGTTTTTGAGTTCAACCCCCACGTCCTCGTACACGCGACGGACCAGAACTGCTGCTCCAAGTAGTGAGAATGCGCGACAACACCGCACGCATACCAAAAAGGGTAGGGTGTGTGCACACCGTGCCGTTGGCGCAAAGACGGGCTTGATCGGCAGCGAGTAGCGCTCACACCAAGCTATTAATAGTCAAAAAGAGTATATTTTTCTTGGGCACGCAAAAGTGTCGAAATCCTGCAAAATGAATGTTGTTTGGACGGGTTTTCGAGCTCAACTCCAAGTCCTCGTACACGCGACGGAAAACGACTGTTACACGAAGTAGGGAGAGCAAGCGACAGTGCGGCACACTTACCAAAGTGTAGGATGTGTGCGCAATGTGATGGTGGCGCAAAGAGGGGCTTGATCGGCCGTGTGCCGCGCCTACACGAAGGCTGTAAAGTAGTGTATATTTTGGCTTGTAGCCACCGAAAATTGGGGAAAATTGAAAAACACGGTAGATTCATACTGCGAGATGAAGGCCGTTTCGACGGATTTGAGCTCAACTCCAACTACTCGGACACGGGGCGGAGAAGAACTGCTGCAAGTAGTAGGGAGAGCATGCGACAGCACAGCACGCATACTAAAGTACAGCATGTGAGCCCACCGTGCCGCTGGCGCAAAGACGGGCGTCATCGGCCGCGAGCAGCGCTCACAAGAAGCTTGTCAAAAAGTGCATGTTTTTTCTGGGCACGCAACAAGGTCCAAACTCGGCAAGATGAACGTTGTTTGGACAGGTTTTTGAGTTCAACCCCAAGTCCTCGCACCCGCGACGGAGAAAAACTGCAGCTCGAGATAGCGGGAATGCGCGACACCACCGCACGCATACGGAAGGGTAGGGTGTGTTCGATTATAAAGGATAGACCACTGAGCTACTCAGTCAGCATGTTCGATTTATAAAGGATAGACCACTGAGCTACTCAGTCTTGCGCTGACTGAGTAGCTCAGTGGTCTATCCTTTATAATCGAACAAAAGAAGTACCTTTGGGCTCGATACGGCCTCCCGCCGATAACATCCTCCGAGGTTGATCAAGCCCATAATCAGCGCCTAGTTTTTCCTTCATAATATTGTCCCCCTCCATAGTCGTGAGTTCTTTTACTCAACTGGTTCACTCCACTTCCGACTCTCTGGTCGAGTGTTCTTTCATCGTGGTTCTCTCCACCTGATTTCCCTTTTTCTGCCCACAGCAGAAAAAGCGGAAATACGACGTCAGGCCGGACTCGAACCCCGAGCATATTTTGTTCGATTATAAAGGATAGACCACTGAGCTACTCAGTCAGCGCTGACTCAAACGTTTGCACCAACTCCTTCGTCAGCGTCAGTTAAAATCCTGGCGACTGTTGCCAACGAATATGGTCTGAAGATTTTTCATCTAGACGTCGCGCAAGCTTTTGTTCGCGCGAAACTCGACGCCGAGATATACTTGAAACTACCTGGTGGGTTTGGTGACATGTCAGGAAGGATCGTCCGCTTGAACAGATCACTGTATGGTCTAAAGCAGAGCGGACGGCAGTGGGCCGGAATATTGGTGGAAGCCGTGGTAGAGTACGGTATGGAGCAGTGTAGGTCTGATCCGTGTGTTTTTCGCATGGTTGTGGACGGCAAGGTAGAACTGATCATGGCCGTCCATGTAGATGACATCGTGATCGCAGGATCGGACGAGACATGTAGAGATTTCCATGCCGCGCTAGTTACGAAATTCCCCACAAATAACCTCGGCGAACTGACTTGGTATACTGGTTGTGCTTTCAAACGCGACTGGGAGTTGGGGACATTGGAGATTAAGCAGAAGGCGTTTATAGAGAGCATGCTGAATCGTTTTGGTGTTGACTCATCCTCTGACATCCCCGCGACCCCCGGTGTGGAACTAGGTCCAAGAGAGGAGGGCGAAATTGGAGGAGACTGTCCGTACAGGGAGGCTGTGGTCAGCTTGATGTGGCTGTCGACAATGACGAGGCCGGACATCTCGAACGCTGTGCGTGTTGTGGCGCGCCACTCCCACAACCCAACGGAGAGGCACTGGAAGACAGTTTTCAAGATTATGGCTTACCTCCATGGGACCAGGTTTATGGGATTGACTTTTGTGCGGGGTTCGGGATTGGATTTGACAGCGTATAGTGATGCTGATTATGCTGGTAAGTCGAACGATAGGGGCTCTGTATCGGGGACTGGAATTACCCTAGGGGGTGCGGCCGTCAGTTGGGCAAGTAGCACGCAGAGGTGTGCTACGTTGTCGACAGCAGAAGCAGAGTATGTCGCCCTGGATGAAGGGGTGAAGGAAGCTTTGTCTACGGGCGCGGTGTTGTCGTCTTTTTGTCCAGAGCTAAGCGGATCATGTGTTCGGGTTTTCGAGGATAACCAGAGGGCCATAGCGTTGGCTGAGAACCCTCTTAGTTCTGCGCGGAGTAAGCATATTGACGTGCGTTTTCATTTTGTCAGAGAGCTACTTCGTGCTAAGAAGATCCACATTCAGTTCGTAGCTTCGGAAGAGCAGCACGCGGATATTTGGACGAAATCCCTTGCTGCGACCCCTTTTAAGTCCCATCGTAGGTTCTTGTTGAATCTGCCCTTGGACGGCGAATAAGGGGGTATGTATGGGCATTGTTCGATGAGTACCATGTTTGAGTAATGCAAGGAATAATTTGTCAGGTCGCCAACCCTGCGCTACTTTGAGGGGCATGGGGGAGTAGGGCACAGCTTGGCATTTTATTTTCTGGCCATGGTCATCGTTTGGAATGCGGCCGTTGTTCAATTGCAATGGTTTGGAGTATATGTGTTATACAGGGGTTTTTTACCCGGTGGCCGCGTTTCCTCCTGCGGGACTGTCGTTGGCTGTTCTTAGGTTCTAGCAAATCTTGAATGTCTCTTCGGTCTCGTCACTGCTGTGAAGAGCCAGGGAGGGTGTTCGTTTGGATCGTTCCTGTAGCGACGGTTACAAGTTGTAGAGGGTAGCGTTTATCTTCGCAGGCGTTATTGCGAACTTTGCCGTGTGTTCATGAGGACAGTTCAAGCACTCCGTTCTCCGCTCTCCGTTCTCCGCTCCCAGCTACGAGCTAGGCTCCGCTCTCTCTCTCCTCCTCTGTCCTCTAATACAACGAGAATAAAGAATCTCATCAGACCACGTGGTGGTCAGGGCATCCAGGTTTGGACTCTACGAACAGGGTGTGTGTACACCGTACCGTTGGCGCAAAGACGGGCTTGACCGGCCGCGAGCAGCGCTCACACGAAGCTTCTATTAATAAAAATAAATACCATCGTGAGGCTGACCAAGGAGCACAAGTGGGCGATGGAGCGGAATTTCATTGTTTGATTATTATTATGGATATGAACAGTAGTTCTGCCTACCGCTGTATACCAGGTGTTTGATCACAGGAGCTGTCGGACGCGTGCACGTGATACACGCGTGGTCTACACCATGATGGTTGAGGAAGAACAAACAAAATACCAGTTACAATAAGCCACACAAAACACACACCGGGTGGATCAATACCTTCCTGTCAGAGACCCCACCACATAAACCACACACAGGAGGTAAGCCGCACCAAGATTGTCAACGGCTGCACCACTCACATATAGACAGGCAGTATCATTGCCATCAATGCCTGGGCCGTATCATTAACATCATCGTCTGCTCCCGGAGGAGCAGCTCTATCTCTCCATCCACGAGGCATACTAAACAATGCCCCGATACAAAATACGAAACCCAACAACATACCTGGTATGAAATATGCTAAATATGAAACCCCCAATATCCGCAGACCCGTATCAAGCTACCGCATACCACAAACACCAGGTACCTGGTATTTAATAACAAACCATCTTTGCATTCGAGCATATACATACGTTCGTAGTATAAATACGTAATATGAGAGCGTATTGATCATTTTCATCAGAATAACGTACTGCTCTTTGTGTAGGATGTGTTGAAATAATATGAATATCTTGTTGTGAATAGTGAGCTTGGGATGTGGCACGAACACCAAAAAAAAGCGTCCCGCGTCGAGTACCCTGCTGGGAGGGTGCAGTAGGCCCGCGACTCATTGCGAAGGGGGCATGCATGTGTTCATATCCCTTTTCTCCCGCACAAAGACGCAGCGCCTGCCTGCCCGATGCACCTTGTTGTTGTGGTTTGTTCTTCGTCTTCCGCCCAAACCAAAAATGGGCAAATTCAAGAGAAGAAGGTACAAGACCCTAAAGAGAATCTTCTTTTAGGCGTACGTACGCCCGACACGGTCATCATATTTGTACCAGGACCCACGCAGCATCTTCCCTCCGAGAGGGACATGGCCGAGACGGCCCAGATGACACTGCCCGCGCCATGCTGCACCCTAGTTCTTTGGAAAAGCGGGTTTTTCTTGACACCACGAGCTATATTTGCAACACAAAGAGGGACCTAACTTGCACAGTAAATACCACCCCTTCGGGGTTGCAGATGATTACGTGTTTTTGTGTTGAGAGGGTATATACTCTGCAGCTACCGGGTGATTCTAATACTCGTACCACCACAACCATCATCCTATGGTCCAAATCTTTTGTACTTATTTTGGATCCCAATACTGCTAGTAGTTGGTGGAAATGAGGCGCGACCTCGGTAATACCTGCAGTAGTCATATCTGGGATGCATCATGATGGGCGCATACGGATTTCTTTTGCACCAGATATTATTGTGCTGGACGAACGAACTCGAAGGAATATCTACCACGGGCGTACTATTAATACTGCTTTGTACAACTGTTGTTGTTGTTGTTGTTGTTGTTGTTGTTGTTGTTGTTGTTGTTATCACATTAAATCACAGTACAATGCAGTCCGTGGTCGCAGGACAGGCTCCAATACCTCTGGAGTGGAAGTAATACCTCAAGTAAAACAGTACGCCGTCGTGGGTGCATCTCAATAATTTTCATAAATAAATGTTCTTGGCCTCTCCTGGCTCTTGATATATGAAAAAGTACTTGATTTGGTCGTGTGTATCCTGGTTTCCACATCGAAATCCGGCATAATAATTTGAAAACAAAATCTGCACTGCTGTGACCACAGAACTTGCATCTCTCTAGGGATTGAGGAATCGGCACGGACACTGCTATGGTGCTGGATGTCGACGGGTAGAAGGAGTAAAGAACACACAACACTCGACATGTTTTGTCCAGCAGAGTGTTTTCTGGTTGGAATTCAGCACAAATTGAATCTGCATCTCACATGTTTTGTCCAACAAAGAGAGCCTATTTTTCGTAGCAGGTGCCACCACAACTATACTTGGACCGATGTACGACATCTACAGCAGCAGTGCGCCTCCCGCACCATAACAGCAGCAGCAGCAGCAGCAGCAGTAGCAGTAGGACACACGCGGCCAGGGTTAGCGTCCCCGTACGCTCGGCTTGTCGGTCTAACCCTTGCACCCTTTGTACGCGTGCATATACACATACGTACTGTAGTACGTACCCTGCACTCGTTCTTCAATATGTTTCCTGCTTTACACCTCGAAAGTCGGCATTATATTTTCGAGACGACAACACGAACATGGCATGCCCAAGAAGAGTTTCTCGTAGCAGGGGCCACAACTACCCCTGCTGTGCAACATCTACATCAGAGCTTCTCCAGCTGCAAAACAGCAGAAGAAGCAGTAGTAGTAGGATCCACGAGGCCAGGGTCAGCGTCGCAGTACGCTCGGCTTGTGTCGGCTTAACCCTTGAGCCCTTTGTACACCGTACTCGATGTTGTTTCTGTGGTTCCTGATTCCACCCTCATAATTTGAAGACGAAATATCTAGTACCTGGTACTGGTACCTGATATGACATACATGTATCCAACAGAGGTTCTCGTAGCAGGTGCCACCACTACTACTGACTGCTGTACAACATCTACAGCAGGTCTTCTCCTGTTTCACCGTCCCCTCGTCAGTAGGAGGGTAGGCCTGACAATATCACCTGCAGCACATGGCCCGAACGTAGGTGTGGACAGACAGGCGAAGTCTGCCTATGACTACTCGTAGTTGGGTTTCGTTAGTTTTTACGTAGGTAGAAGAAAAAGCTAAAAAAACAAAACCATCTGCCTGCTGTGGACAGGCCCAGTCTGCCTGCTGTGGAGTGCTGCGGACAGGCTCAATCTGCCTCCTGTGGATAGGCCCAGTCTTCCTGCTGTGGACAGGCCCAGTCAGCCTGCTGTTGGCACCGGCACAAAAAAAACGTTCTGATTTTTTGTTTTGAACACATCCCAGCACAGACATGTGCCTACACACGTTGCCGCACCTAGCTCGACGAACTGTGAACGATTTCCCACCCCACCAGGATGAGAAAGTGTGTTACGTGTGTGTGCGTGCACAGAGCCCGCGGGTACTGGATTTTGTGACGTGTGCGTCGAGCGCGGTGGTGAAAGGTGGACCAAAAAAATGTTGAACTACACACACCAACTCACACACACAAACACAAACACACACAGACACACACACACACATTCAAAACGAGGCACCCTAACCTCGTACCCGAGCCGTTATGAAGAGTTTTTTTTTTCCTAGTAAGTAGGTTAAAAACCAATAAAAAATACTCTCGCTTCGCTCGCTCGCTCATTATAATGATTAAAGATCGTCCACCCACCAGCAAGCAGCACACCCCAAATTACCCGGTGCGTCGTTCCCGGCCGGTGGACGATCATTAATCATTATAATGAGGCGAGCGAGCGAAGCGAGCCTTTTTTTCTTTGGTTTTTAACCAAGGAAAAAAAAAAGCCTCTTCATAACGGCTCGGTTATGAGGGTAGGGTGCCTGTTTTGATTTTTTCTGTATGTGTGTGTGTGTGTGTGTCAGTTGGTGTGTGGATTCAACATTTTTTGGTCCACCTTTCACCACCGCGCTCGACGCACACGCCACCAAACCCAGTCCCGGCGGGCTCTGTGCACGCACACACACACACGCAAGACACGTCCTCGTCCTAGTGGGGTGGAAAATCGTTCACAGTTCGTCGAGCTAGGTGCGGCAACGTGTGTAGGCACATGTCCGTGCTGGGCCGTGTTCAAAATACAAAATCATACCGGTTTTTGTGCCTGTGCCAACAGCTGGCAGACAGCAGGCAGACTGTGCATGTCCACAGCATGCACACTGTGCCTGCCCACAGCAGGCAGACTATGCTTGTCCACAGCAGGCAGACTGGGCCTGTCCACAGCAGGAAGACTGGGCCTATCCACAGCAGGAAGATTGAGCCTGTCCGCAGCACTCAACAGCAGGCAGACTGGGCCTGTCCACAGCAGGCAGACGGCTTTGTTTTTATAGCTTTTTTCTACCTACGTAATAGCTAACGAAACCCAACTACGAGTAGTCATAATATAGGCAGACTTCGCCTGTCTGTCCACACCTACGTTCGGGCCATGTGCTGCAGGTGATATTGTCAGGCCTACCCTCCTACTGACGAGGGGACGGAGAAACAGGAGGAGATCTGCTGTAGTTGTACAGCAGTCAGTAGTAGTGGTGGCACCTGCTACGAGAACCTCTGTTGGATACATGTATGTCATATCAGAGGTTGTAGATATTTCGTCTTCAAATTATGAGGGTGGAATCAGGAACCATACACACAACATCGAGTACGGCGTACAAAGGGCACAAGCCGAGCGTACTGCGACGCTGACCCTGGCCTCGTGGATCCTACTGCTACCCCTGCTGCTGTTTTGCTGCTGCTGGAGAAGCTCTGATGTAGATGTGGCACAGCTGCAGTGGTTGTGGCACCTTCTACGAGAAGCTCTTTTGGGCATGCCATGTTCGTGTTGTCGTCTCAAAAATATTATGCCGACTCTCGGGGTGGGAAGCAGGAAACATAAAAAAATACCGAGTGCAGGGTACGTACTACAGTACGTATGTGTATATGTACGCGTACAAAGGGTGCAAGGGTGAGACCGACAAGCCGAGCGTACGGCGACGCTGACCCTGGCCTCGTGTGTCCTACTGCTACTGCTGCTGCTGCTGCTGCTGCTGCTGTTATGGTGCGGGAGGCGCACTGCTGCTGTAGATGTCGTACATCAGTCCAAGTACAGTTGTGGTGACACCTGTAACAAATGCTGCGAAAAAGAAGCTCTTTCCGTAGGACAAAACATGTGAGATGGAGATGATTTTTGTGCTGAATTTCAACCAGAAAACACTCTGCTGGACAAACTATGTCGAGTGTTGTGTGTTCTTGACTCTTTCTACCCATCGACATCCAGCACCACAGCAGTGTCCGTGCCGATTCCTCAATCCCTGTGAGAGATACAAGTTATGTATTATATTTTTTACAGCCGTGCAGATTTCGTTTTCAAATTATTATGCCGGATTTCGAGGTGGAAATCAGGATACACACGACCAAATCCAGTACTTGTTCATATCAAGAGCCAGGAGAGGCCAAGAACATTTACGAAAATTATTGAGATGCACCCACGACGGCGTACAGTAGTACAGTAGTCCGTACGTGGTAGATATTCCTTCGTGTTCGTTCGTTCAGCACAATACAAAATAATCCGTATCCGCCCAGCATGATGCATCGCAGATATGACTACTGCAGGTATTACCGAGGTCGCGCCTCATTACCACCAATTACTAGTATTGGGATCCTAAATTTACGAAACTATAAATTTGTTTTCTCTGGTCGGTCGCCGTGGAGGCGTTTCGGTGGCCTTTCGCAAGATCGTCAACCCTGATTCGCGAGAGCTTTGTTCTATTCGCGAGTGGAGGGACTTTTCGGGAACAGATTCAAAAGGACTGCCGTTGATCTCAGCTGCTTTGGCCCGAAGAGACCGGCTATAAGACGGCATACATACGATAGTAGTAGACCGATTATTTTTCTATTTTGTTCCGGAATGGTTTCAAGAGGACTACGGGTCATTGGATTATTTGCGTGCGTGGGCACATTTAGCGTGGACAGCATACGACGCGCGTCACGCTGTTGCTGCCTCTTCGTATACCATACCGCTTGGCCAGTTGGCCTCCCGCTGGCGTTGCTCCTGCTCGTGCCGCTCCTGCTCGGGCCGCTCGTGCTCGTGCCGCTCCTTCTGGTGCCGCTCCTGCTGGTGCTGCTTTGCTTTTCCTTCTTCTGTTGGTACAGGGTGCTCCTCCCGCTGGTGCTGCTCCTGCCTGGTATATGGCATCTTCGCTCCTGGTGGTGCTGCTTCTACAGAGTGGACTGCACTTTTTCCTGCTGCCGATCTTAAAGGTGCTGCTTTCAAGACACCTCTGCCTCGCCCTCTTCTGACGGATCTTGGAAGTCCATTTCGAACAGAACCCCCCTGTCCAAGTCAGTGCAATCCCACTGTAAAGTGCAACCGCAGCATCGCCCAGCTATATGATGGAGACATATCTTTGGAGGCAGGGTCGAGTTTGCGACCTGCGACCACGACACCTGCCCTGGCAGCGGAATAATTTTGAAGTGGCCCAAAGACTGTGAATTGTGCGCCGGGCCTATCGACGTCCGCACGGTGTCCTTCACGCTCGAGACTGGAGGTGGCGGTGAGTTGTGTTCTGTGCTTCTCTGTTGTTGCTGTTGTTGTTGGTGGTGTTGTTGTTTGCTACCTATTTATACCGCCGCGTTTGCTGCTGTTGTTGTTGTTGTTGTTGTTTGTCGACCTTTAGCACTAAATCCAAGACAAAAAACGCACCTGGTACTAATAATGTCATTTGTTTATGCGCTACTGCGCCTACTGTCTTTTGCTTTTGTGCTGCTGCTGCCGCTGCTACTGCCGTTGTCGTTTACAGCCTGCGTTCGTTTCCCCAACAGTGTCTACCGCCGCTGCTGCTGTTGTTGTTTATGCTGCTGCTTCTTTTCCTGCTGCTGTAACCCCGCGCGCCTATCGTCCCTGATGCTGATTTACTGTGTACGCAGGCGTCGTTCGCGTTGTTGCTGTTGTACGCAGCTTTGAGTTGGTGTCTACCGCCGCTGCTGCTGCAGCTGTTGTTTGGGTTGTTGCTGTTCCCGCATGTTGTCGACCTTCAGTACTAAATACAAGACACAAATACATACCAGGTACTACAGTAATTTCGAGTTTTGGCTTGCACACTACAGCAGTACGTATAACCAAAAAAAAATGTCCGATTTGTTTTACTTGATACGAGCTCACACCGAGACAGGGGTATAGTACGCGTACTGACATTTTGTATATGCGCTGCTGCTGGCGTTGTTTTTGTTTTGCACACTACTATAACCAGCTTTTCTTTCCGAACAGTTGTCGTTGTTGTTTGCAGCCTGCGTTTCTTTCCACTCCGAGACAGTTGTCTACCGCCGCTGCTGCTGTTGTTGATACGAGAACAGACAGGCGTTGAGTACACTAACACGTTTCCATGTTTTATGCTGCTGCCGACTCTGCCGTCGCCGTCTCTGCCGCGAACAAAGACGTAAGGGTTTGCCAACATCATTCATCGCATATCATTCATATTTACCTGGTTTTCATACAGCGCACGCCAACGCGTATTTTCGAACCTGTTATTCAAGGTGTTTTTGCCAAAATCAGGTATATCTGGCCGCTTTTCGGCCAAAATCAGTTACATTCTAAAAACAAGTACCAAACGCACCCCAGGAGCGCTGCTATTGTCCAGGCTGACATCCTAACTGATTTTGGCTAAAAAAAGCCAACTTATACCAGTTTCTTTTCTACTCTTTCTAGCTTTCAACTTATTTTGGACAACTTTGAACCAATCAGAGGGGCCACATATGTACACTGTTGTTTCTTTCGGTATGCGTCTGCCCTCCCTCGGTTGTAATTCTTCTGCATTACGCAACGTATAAACTCTGTACTCGCACGTACACGTTGTACGTCAAAGCACGTTTTTACATAAATATGCATACAAGAGTATGCTGGTTTCGCTTTTTTTCTTCTTTGGGATGACATATGTGCGACGTGCTTCCGTTATTGAATATTTGTTGTGTCCTACTGCCGCTGCTTTGTTGTTTTCTATGGTCACATCGGTCCATACATCACCATGGTCTTAATCTGCACCACCCCGCGTCGAGTTTGTCTCAGGTTTGGTACGAGAAGATAATTTCGTGCCGAGCTGGCAGTTCCGCGAGGACGGTCAAGAAGATTTAAGCTGTCAACGGTGGGGGTGCGCCAGATTAAGTACTCTTCTTGGCGCCCCCGCCGTCGCAGAACAAACGAAGCCTATTAACAGTGATTCTCTGCAGGTCCAAGTGAAGCCCGTGGTATCTACACCCTAAAGAAAACTAAACGACTTAGATTTTGGAGGCCATATATGGAACGCTTCTTTATTTACCCGACTTTCATGGACAGAACACCGCTCGCGGCGCGCGTTTTTTACTTGGTTTTAGTCTACACCTGATTTTGGCTCAAACGGATCAGGTATAACTGATTTTGGCATTTGCCCTTTTAAAAGTCTTCGTCAACTAAACTCATACCAAGTTAAATGTTTGTATTCAACACGTCTTACATGTATGTCTCCTTTGTGCTGTCGGTTGGTTCTCTATAATCTATGTTTGCAGGTCCGTAAGGATTGTGTCTACTGCAAAGGAACTACCAGGTATCAAGGACAACGGCATCTTGGTCGGCCTGGGCAACCCCCCCCTGCACTTCTCGGGCTCCAAGCACTCCAGGGAGCTCTTCATCGCCCACGACGAGCAAGTTCAGGGCGAACGCCACGCGAACTTCGGTGAATGGGCTCGGGTGGAACTGGAGAAAAGCACCGCCAAGAGGGAAGGCTGTGTCGGTCGATCTCCTCGGTTCGGGCTCGGAATAGATCTTCGTACTTTAAGAGTATGTTCTCGTGTCTATCATGATCTTCCGGTACAGCACCATACACAGTTGATCTGCTTTTGGTCTGCACCTGGGGTCCGAATATAGGGGTTTTCGCGGGCGTGTCATTGCAGCGTACGCCTGCGTCTAAAATATTACAATACTTTCAGCAAACATCCGTTGTGCGTGTACTTGCAAGTCTGCCAGGGGGTACTTTGAGTTCAAGCGTGGGAAGTGGACTGGTTGATGTTTTTTCGGTGGGGGTTTCATCACCTAAGAAGAGTGTCAGCTTTTGCATCGACTCCATCACGCTAGTCCCTTGGCGAGTGCCAAGGTCTAACTGACTTTTTTGCATCCTCTTTGGGTGCCGTGGACAACGAAATATCATGTTTTTTTCAATCTACCTTGGGTGTTTGCCAGGGTGCTGATTCCGTTGTTATTAGCGACATTCGCGTTTGTTTGCGATAGAATTTTTGCTACTACAAACTACTTACTCCCGTCGCTTCGACTTCTTTGCGTTTCACGCCGGCCCCGGGCCCACTGCTACGCTTCGTTGAAGACATTTTTTCTTGAGGAATTCCTGTCGTAGTTGGTTTGGGCGTCCGCCAAAGGTTTCGTTCGTTGTCGAACCGTTAGGTGTCGCAGGACATGTGTCGGCTGGCGCTGGGATTCGTTGAGCAAGTGTTTACTGTCGAAGTTGAATATCATGTCGCCTTCATATCTCATAACAGCTGTAATACATAATTACTACCTGCTTTTTCGGTCATTATAACTGCTCTCTTGCGTCACCGTCATCTATCTGCATGTTCCACTAGTATTTTCCTTATATTCATACATAATTGGTGTTTAACAGGTGTACATTTGAGCTATTGCCCTAACTGCAGCACATACAACTGCTATTATTATTATTATTGGTGGAATAGTTCATACCAACCCACCGAATACGTATTTCGGCAAGAGTCTTCTTACACGCTACGCTCATGCCACTCCGAAGGGAAAACTTGTAAGTACCAAATATATGTAAGTAGTATAAGGAGATGGCTGCGGTGGTACCAGTAAAAACACACGGTACCAGTATATTTTTATACCCTCTCAACACAAAGAAACGCAAGCGTCTGCACCCCCGAAACGGTGGTATGTACTGTGCAAGGTATGACTCTCTTTTTGATGAAAGTATAGCGAGTGGTGTCATAAAAAACGCAGCTTTCCTGATAAGCTGGGCGGCAGCAGGAGGCGGACAGTGTCATCTGGGCCGTCTCGGTCTTCTCCCTTCTCGCAGGAAAGATGCTGCGTGAGTCCTGGTACCAATATGACGACCGTGTTCGGGGTACGTACGCCTAAAAGAAGGTTCTCTTTAGGGTCTTGTACATTTTTCTCTTGAATTTGCCCATGTTTGGTTTGGGCGGAAGACGAAGAACAAACCACAACAACAAGGTGCATCAGGCAGGCAGGCAGGCGCTGCGTCTTTGTGCGAGAGAAAAGGGATATGAACACATGCATGCCCCCTTCGCGAAGGGTCGCGGGCCTACTGCACCCTCCCAGCAGGGTACTCGACGGGGCACGCTTTCTTTTGTGTTCCTGCCACATCCCAACCTCACTATTCACAACAAGATATTCATATTTTTTATACACATCCTACACAAAGAGCAGGACGTTACTCTGATGAAACTGATCAATACGCTCTCGTATTACGTATTTATACTACGAAGTATATGCTCGAATGCAAAGATGGTTTGTTATTATATACCAGGTGCCTGTTATACAGCAGTAGGCAGCACTACTATTCATATCTAGAATAATAATCAAACAATGCAAATCCGCTCTATCGTCGACTTGCGGTCCTCGGTGAGCCTCACGGTGGTACTTTTTTCAAAAAAGCTTAGTGTGAGCGCTGCTTGCGGCCGATCAAGCCCGTCTTTGCGCCAACGGCACGGTGTGCACACATCCCACCCTTTGGTATGCGTGCGGTGCTGTCGCGCATTCCCACTACTTCGAGCAGCAGTTGTTCTCCGTCGGGTGTACGAGGACTTGGGGTTGAGCTCAAAAACAGAATTTTGACACTTACTTTTTTTGCGTGCCCAGGAAAAATATACACTTTTTGACAACAAGCGTCGTGTGAGCGCTACTCGTGGCCGATCAAGCCCATCATCACGCCAACAGCAGGGTGTGCACAAAGGCATTTTTGAAGCATGCGTGCGGTGCTGTCGCGTGCTCTCCCTACTTCGTGCGGCAATTCTTCTCCGTCGCGTGTTCGAGCACTTGGGGTTGAGCTCAAAAACAAAATTTCGACACTTTTGCGTGGCTAGAAAAAATATACCTGGTACACTTTTTGACAAGCGTCGTGTGAGCGCTGCTCGTGGCCGATCAAGCCCATCTTCACGCCAGCAGCACGGTGTGCAAAGAGGTGTTTTTTTTATTTTGCGTGTGGCGCTGTCGTGTGCTCTCCCTACTTCGTGCAGAAGTGGTTCTCCGTCGCGTGTACTAGGACTTGGAGTTAAGCCCAAAATCCCGTCCAAACGGCGTTCATCTTGCAGAATAAGGACCCTCTGTGGCTTCTTCGGAGGCCAGAAAAAAACACATTTTTTACACGCTTCGTGCGAGCGCTGCTCGTGGACGATTGAGTTCATTTCTGCGCGCATACCTCGGGGGGGGTCCACGCTACAGTTTGGAAAGCATGGGGCGCCATTGCGCGCTTTCTAGAGCGCACTTAGTAGCACGTGCTGAGTGGGTGGCAATATTTTGCCAACGGTGATTTCCGAGTCAATTGGGACCTTGGCTGGAAAAATTCCGAATTTTGCTTCCGAATATGGCGGCGCCCCAGATAGATAGATAGATGGCGAATAGCCGATACCGTTCATAATGCAGGAACCTGTGAACATGCTGTGTGTTGATGATATTAGCGCATTAACTCCCCTGCCTGATAATTTTGCCTAACTATGCTTAATAAAAGGCTTTTAGAAAACACATATAGAAAACGGAAAACAAACAAATACGAAACAACCTGGTGGGCATGGCAGTATGCTACCAGTCCATGAGGGCAGCGGTACTAACGACCTGCAGTATGCCATCCCACACATCACTTGTAACCAGATAAGGCCAGGAACATATCCATCGTATGGTTTTGACGCCCGAATAAAAAAACAAACACGAAAATAACATCGCAAACAGGAAACTGAAAGAACACATGAAAGACAAACACATATTTATATATAAAGTGTGTACGGGTGCATCTAGCGCCCACTCCGGGGAATTTGGGGGAATTTGAGGGTAAATTTATTTCTTTTGTGTTTTATTGAGGAGAATGTTGCTAAACAAAACTCCGCGAATTTGGACGTAGCCTGCGGCCGCCGACACGACCATTCGTGTTTCCCTTGCAGGTATTATATTTCAGAAATATACTTGGTATACACTAATAAGTGAATGGTGAAATTGTTCTGCGGGGACCATACATGACTCCACTGTGTTAATTGATATGCCGAGTAAGGCGCTGAAACGAGGTGTCATGTCCTGACTTGTTCATGTATACATCGTTCATTTTGCATCGCAGCAAGTGTCGCGCCCAGGTACAGGGCACAGTCTATTGCGCCGGTCGAAGGCTGGATTCGACGACGAGGGAGGAGGGAGACTGAGCGTCGACGTGCGGGGAAAAGACGGATTGACCTCCCCCTGCGCGATATATATTTTTTTCAGATCAGAACCGCTATCGCGAGGTGCATTTTGTTTTTCCAGGTTAACGGAGAAAGGGAATCGACTGGGAGGGAATGTGAACGAGTGCACGCGCAAAGGAGGGGATGGATTGGGCCAAGGCGATGAGGCGGCCATGAAGAGCGGCAAGACGACGGTGCACGGAGACCCGTGATCTGCGAGGACACTATCATCACGAGAGAAGCAGTCATAGTTTGTTTTTTTGCTGGGATTGTTTTTCACGAGGCAGAATAGCATCTATCTACCGGTACTCGTCACTGGTCTTTGTAGTTTAACGAGTTGTATACCCATCATGGGGAATAACCTACGCAATTGTCAGGGACGTGGTATCATACCTGCTGTGCTGCACCTTTTTGTGTCAGACAGTTCAGGAAGAGATAGATGGCGATCGTTGATATAATATTCGTGTGGTAGTAAGGTTCGATTGCTCCTTTTTTTCAATGCATATCCGCGAGTGTTCACTCTGACAGCACTCCAGATAGCAGGCAGGTGTGTTCCTCTTTCGTTTTCACGACTACCGTGCGTTTCGTACGGTGCAGGCGGCACTTCAGACAGCGTCCGCTGTAGTCAGAAGCCACTAGTTGATTAGTGGTGGGAACGGGGGTACTTAATGTTATAGTTGAGAGGATATAGTCGGGGCCATGATAGTTCAAATTGCACATTTGTTTTAGCTCGAGTGCGCTTTCTTCGTCTCGTGTATTTTGAGGCAGCCGAAATTCGTTTTTTTTTCGGATCTTCCTAGGGCTCAGCACACTCCTTCGTCAGAGAGTTAATGTGAGAACAACAACAGCAACAGGGCAAAGATGGTCAAAAGTATTCGCACAGTTGGAGGATTAGTTTCGATTACCCAGAAGGGGAATCCAACGCAAGGCATGGTGCCCATTTTTCTGAGCTCCCCACGTTGTCGGGTCAATGTTGACATTGCACCTAAAGGCATGACTTCGACGTTGGCCGACCAGAGCAAGCTTTACATTATTAGATAATATTCACCCTAACCGGTTGTTACTACTACTGTACCTTTGTTGAGAACACAAGCGGTCTGAACGTGCTGAGCTACACAACGTAGAACCCAAGCCGTGGAAGGACTCACAACGAACGCCATATATATATATCCGTGTTTGGGTGGTCTGGACGACATTTTGTTGCCGAAAACTACGATCGTATTGACTCGATTATCCCAACAGATTATTCAAATTTACAGGGAGGTACAGATGTGCGTCCCCGCGGTTCGTTCTACCCTGCCGTGGGGGATTCATCAAAACGAATTCCGCACCCTGCTCGGGCGACAGGAGATCGTCCCGGATTCGAGTGCTTCGTAGAAAATTATATGACATTTCTCACCTGTTGTACGTACTGGGTTGGGAGAGGACTCGAAAAAATGCCGACGAGTTTTTGATGATTTAAAACCGGGAACCGGGAACGCACTTGCTATGTGAACATCAATCGTGGCGCACAGAAAATTATTTGCACCGACACTTCCTGATCAAGCACCTGGTTGTCTCGGGGTATTACTGTTTTCTGTTCTTTATTTTTTGGCATACGTGACTAGGCACGGTCGTGGACACCCTCTTGAAATGTTAACGGAATCCCTGTAGAGAGTGGTGGCCCCTCGGTAGTGCAGCGTTGGGTCAGGCAGATTTTTTACGGCACTTAACTAACGTGAAACCACGGAGTAACTCTTGATGGTGCGGTTAATGACTATCACCATGGCTCCGACAATAGTGCCGGACAACAAAATGAATATATCGAGAATCTGTTTTGGGATGATAATGTGACGATGTAGGTACTTGTACGAGATACAGTACCCACTCTGTACTGCTCAGCACCTGCAATATTGTTGGTCGAAACGAATCTATCTCAAATGGCGATATACTCGTGTCCGTGGTACTGTTGTAGTGTATCGCAGCAGCAGTGTGAACGACAATATACATGCTGTTCTCAAATATGCTTGTCAAATTTTTGTACTTTTGTCAACTTTTCTCTTCGCACGAGCACGTTTCGGCAAAACCGTAACAACGCGGACACATGGAGCCCAGCCGGAAACAATTATCCAGGTCTCGGCACCATCAGTGCCCTCTGGAGCTCGTGGCCGGCGCTCAAAGTGTTTCCCCCCGCGGGAGAGGATAGGACGATTTCAGTGGTTTCCGTACGAGAGGCCATATTTTGTCCCTGGTACGTACGTATCGGTAAATAAATGTTTTCTGTTTTATTCGCTAGGCTCTAATGGACTGTGAGCACACAGCTCAGACATATACGAGATACATAACAGACTACATACACCGATCCGATTCATCCAACGCTGCCGCCAACAAGCATGAAAATATCTCATCGTTCCAACGCTGCCGCCCACACGCATGCACAGACCCCATCGTTTGAACGCTGCCGGCCACATGCTGTGCGTGTGCGACACACCTATGCGCGCAGGGTTGCTGTGATTTGTTGTGTGTGTCGAAATATTTATTCCACCGTCTGCCAGATTGTTTTCATGCATATGTACCCAGTCTGACGTACATCCCTGTACATTTGTTTGTGTTGTTTCACGCAGCACGGACTACCGCCCAGACAACAATAGCAACACAGCAGTCGACAGAGCGTGCCTACCTCAAGCTTCCTCCAGATCCACAACCCTGCCGCCCAGCAGCAACAGCAGTGAGTGGGAAAACCTTGCGCGTATCGATGCTTGTACTGCGCATATGGTTGTTGTGCATGATCCAACATTCCATTTGCCACACACCGCTCCAGCTGTGCTCATCACAGTGCGACAACCGCAACAGCGGCAGGCTGGGTATTATGCGTATGTGGAAGATCCGCGCTGTGCACTCAGTACTACGGTAGTGTTCGTTGTTGTTGCCTGCAGCACTGGCCTATGCACGCGTACCTTCGCATCGTGTGACTGGCAATTTTATCTCTTCACCGATCATCCCCGATATGTTCGTCGACTCGAGTACAACAAAAACTAATCGTTCGTACAGTATCGTGTGTACATACAGCAGCGTTCGTACAAAACATACTGACAGGAGTGGTTAGTGACTGCAGCGTGCCCTACAGCAGTGTTGGCCGATTGACACTAGAGCCAGCTTGAAGGGGGTCAGTACACGTACGTTCCTTTGTCGTAGCACGCGTACCTTCTTTGCTATCGTACAGGTATCCGACCACATGCCATTTTACAGCAGTACTGCTTTAGACGCAGTCAGTCGTACTGCCTCTTGTGCTTCAAGTAATTCGGGGTTCTGTACCACTTGTACTGTGAGTACTATATAGTCTTGTATTATTAGTAGCGGTATTTCGCTCGTTGGTAGCGTTCGTATTACTGCTTCTGCGTGTGCTCGCAGTATATTCCGAAATACCTTCAATATGCCCAGCATATACTTTGAGTATGACCTATACCTTGACCGTCTGTGCACCGTGTCGACAATTTCTCTGGCCCATTTGTTCGGCACAGAACACTCCCATATTGTACCACGAGTGAGAGTTGAAGCAAATTACTTTCGCCGCGGACAACTCGAGTACTTAGAGCAATGACAGCATTTTGAGGTTACTATATGCACTGCCAGGAATAGTGTTTCGATACTGCGGGTACATGCTACTTGCCTGTGCTTTCGAGATTCGGTAACGCTAATATTCTGATTACTCTTATCTTAGTATTTGGGCCTTCTCAGTACTCGCAAAATGTTGGCCGCCAGTACTCCAATGCTCTCATTACTCGGACCACGATTTGTTCCCGAGCATTTATCTGTGAAACCTTTAAGTTTTACCCTGAGCACTACCTATTTATTTTTTCGGCGTATATATATATAGATATATATACCTGGTATATATATTTGTTATAAGAAACTAAAAGAGTACGTCAGCTGTGAGTTCCACCGATCGACAGATCGATTGATACTCAACTTTGCAAGCTGCGAAAACCGATCGCGCGTGTTTCATTATTTATTTCCCTAGCGATTGACTACTGGCCGGTGACTCCCCTGAATGCTACCAGGGTGGACGAGACGATATTACTTGTACCATTTATAAATATTTGTATTTTTCTTCTCCTGCTTTATGGCCGCTGTGACAGAAAGCTTAAATTTCCGAATTTATCTTGAAATTTGTGTGCGACTCCGGACGCTTTCGCTTCCCTGCATTCGTGCTTTCTTTTTCGACCGCTTTCCTCGTGGGTCGCACGAGCCGGCCTCTGACGGGGGTTCTCCCGTGCGACTGTCTCGGGGTCTCGAGAAGCCGACGAGCGCGGCGACCACGGACGTGAGGGATATATGCTGGGAAAAGGAGACACGGACGTTCAATTTTCTGCGGTCCTGGAATTTTGTTTTGGACGTATTGTTTCTCCGCGAAGAGCTTCTTGTGTAAGGCTTCATCTTACAGTAGTAGTGGTAGGTTTTGTCTCTCCGAGGTTCGATATCTCGGTCTTGCTGATGTTACCGCTTTTACCGACTGCCCTTCTTTGCGGGCTACCGCCATCGGCCTGTTCGAACCCCTCGGTCCTGCATTTCTCGGTGGTTGCCTTCCCTTGCCCCTGTCTGTTCGCCGGAAGACTACACGCGCCTTCTCGGGGTATCGCACCGTTCTTGGAACCATATCGTTGCATATCCCGGTGATTTTGCTTTTTTGTGTTTTTGTTACGGTTCGGTTGACCGTTTCAGGAGTTATGATGACATAGAGGCGTTTTCATATTGTAGCTCCGTTCCAGACGGAAGGTTTCATCCCCCTTCCGTCTCACTCAGTTCCCGCGACCATCGCCACGGTCACGGAACAAGCAATCACTTACCATCTAGCCATCTCCAGTTGGAGCCTCTTCACAGAAGAACCTCAAACTCGCCCTACTCTCCTGGAGACCTAGGAGCGCACCTCTCGACTCGGTCGGACTCTAGCTCTGCTCTGTCACTGAGGTTGGTCATTCATGTCTCGTCTTTGTGTTCTCCTTTTGGGTTATGCACCTCTGAGTGGTAACCTGGGGTCCCCAGCTGCCACTCCTACCAACTATTGCAGAACCCTACATGTGTTGCCTTGTGACAATGACTTAAGACCTCAGATCAGGCAGCCAGCATCCGTTTCATGGTGTTCAGTCCCTGTACATGCTGCGCGCTTACTGCACGGGTTTGCATTTCCCGTGCCGGAACGAGCGGCGGCCTTCGCGCCTCCGACCTGTTCCTTTCGATTTTATTTTTTATTTCGAGTAACTTTTTTGGTAGCTGCGGGTGGCAGCGTTTTATTGGGTTTTTTTTTGTGTGTTGCACCTGGCCTTTCCTTTGCCTCTACGGGGGGTACACGCGCTGATAGCGCTCTTCATGCAAGCGACTCTGACCCACCGCTGACCACATGCGACCATGGACCACGTGGAAACTCAACCCCACTGGTACCTACTACGGGGTAGGCTGTATCACGGATACAGCAGCAGCAGTACTGCGCGTCCCGCGCGTACGATAACACCCATGACTCTGAACGGGTGCTCATTATTTAGGGGGTCTGTACTCAATTAATTATTTTATTTCGGTGGGGAATGCCTGAGTACCTGGTATAATTCATGATGCATGACACAACCAGGAAGCGACTTGCTCCCTGGCGCGTGTCCACATCGTTGATTCTCACTCTGGTACCCTGAGTTTGCGTGCTTGGCTCGACGTGTATTGAACAAATGGCGCAGGTGGGAGCTGGCAGCGCACTTGTCAGACCCCCATCACCTCTTCCACACAGCAGCCAAAATAAAGAATGAATGAAAAATAAGCCTAAGCCTGACGATGATGCGGGGTTTGAGAGCGCGAGTGTCCAAGTGCGCTCACTGAGACTCTCAGGCTCGTGTTCCACAAGCCAGCTGCTGTCACGTACGTCGTTACTGCCGTCGCTTGCCGTCACGTGCTTGTGTGCTTCCCTTACCACGTGCGTGTATGTTGCCGCTGCCATCGCCGCTTCGCCACGTTTCGTTGCTGCTGTTATCTGTGAAATAAAAATGCCTCACGGCTAACGCAACATACTAATTTAAGGCACGTCCTTTTCCATCCCCCTTTCTTAGTTATTGTTCTGGCAAGTTAGAGGTCGATAAGCATCCCTGCAAACCCTGCAAGCCACGTTTTTCATTTTCATGTGTCTTGGTAATAACGTTATAACTGTGAGTCAGATCATTTTTAATAGAATACAGTAGGCAAAATTGCGTACGTACGAGTATACACTGTGTTATTGCATGTCGACCTCTCTATCTCTCTCTTCAGTAGGTTCACGGTACCGGCCTACCGCTGTTGTACTGTGATGTTACTGCTGTACTGCGTTTTGGCCACCACAACCGCTGCTGTACTGCGATTTTGCTGCTGTACTGCGATTTTGCTTTTTCGTTTGCCGCCGTTGTTATTTTTTTTTACTCTGATCATTAGATATTTTTGTTCACTTTTGCTATTTATTTTCATGTCTTAACAAAACCGTGTGCGCTGCTGTACTGCGATTTTGCTGCTGTACTGCGATTTTTCTACCGCCCGTCTGACTACTTCTGTGCCGTGATTTCGCGCCACTGCCTAAGTACGGTTATGCGTGGTTTTCTCGCTGATCCTATGCTAATTTCCTGTACTGCTGTACTGCGGTGTGTCTGTTAACGGTATGTTCTTTCGTCTTCTGCACGTTTTGCCGCTGTTGTTATTTTTCTACTCTGATCATTATTATTTTTATTTAGTTTCATTATATTTTTACTTTTGATTTTTCGCCACTGTACTACTGTGCCGTGATTTCACGCCACGGTAGTACGGTTATGCGGAGATTTCTCGCTGATCCTATTCTAATTTTCTCACTGTTGTCGTAATAAATGGGTCTGCACTTGAACGACATCCAAGTCTATTGAGTCTGCGCCTGTCCTGGTTACATTACTGTACTACTGTGCCGTGATTTTACGCCACTGTCGTAATAACCGGATGGGTCTGCGGTCGAAGGACGACCACGTCTTTTGAGTCTGCGCCTTTCCTGGATGCATTACGGTACTGCTGTGCCGTTATGGTCTTGAACCGAGCCTCCACAAGGTCTGCCCATATCCTACCTACTACCTAGCATGCGTTCTGTTTTATTGGAGATGGGTCTGTGCCTTGTGGGGACGTGGTTACGGTCTCTGATCCGAGCCTCCATAGGGTCTGTGCCCCCCCTACCTGTATTTGTCAAATATAGTATAGAAGAGATAGATATGTGCCTCGTGGGAGCGGTGTTGTCCCTTCACCCGTCGTGGAAGACAGAGACGAAGTTCCACGAGGTCTGTGCCTGTCCTACCGACACGGTCTGTTAGTATGCTGTCTACAATTTTACTTCGTTTATTTTGGGGGCGTACAGCTGCTGAGCGTATCCAGTGTATGCACTTGCCACCTGGAATACAATTCGTTGTCGATCCGCTTATTCATTACAGGTGTGAGTCGCGCTCAACATCTTACTCTGCTTCAGTTGGTTATACTGATTTTCACGCTTGTATCGGTGCTGATATCTGCGCTTATCTCATTATGCTGCTCTGCTGCTGGTTGTACTGATTTTCCCGCTTTTATTGGAGTTGATATTTATACTATTTTCTATACTCCGTCATCGCAACATGTTCCTGCAACGAAGGGCGAGCGGGAGACAGGAACGGCCGGATGCATTATGATTTTCCTATCTCGCCTTGTTGGCGCATGCATAACATATATATATGGGTTTGTCTGAGCCTGAGAGGACCATTGTTGCCGTCTCCATCCGGCAGAGAGATAACAACGAGGTCTCTCTGGAATACTAATATGTTCGGCTGATCTGTACCGCCGATTTCAACACGCTGTGCGGGCAGCAGGAGATTAACACACTCTCGTATACCGCGTACATGTATATATGTGCTTACCGGCTGCTATTCTGCTGACGTCCCGTGTTCCACTGCTGCTGTACTCGTCCTATATATTATCTTGACATTCGCTTATCATTTGCCAGTCTGCGTATAGGCTGCCCTCGCCGTACGCCGCTCGTCAAACCCGCGACGCTTTGCTCTGCGTCGCTGGGAACGCAGCACATATTGTTGTATGTTTTGTGTTCGTTGTGTTCGCTTCATTTCTCGGATAGAGAGTGGATGCCCAGATTGGTTGGGTCTGCGCCTATTGGGACCGTTGTCGCTGCCTCCCATGCTGAAGGGAGACGGCAACCAGGCCCCTCTAGGCCTGTGCCTTAGCCACGGGGCTTATACCTGTTTTCTTTTCTTTTGGTTTCTTTTTATCCGCCTTTTTTTGTTTGTCTGCTCGTTGTTTGTTTATTTAGACAGGGTGAATGAACAGAATGGTCGGGTCTGTACCTATTGGGACCTTTGTTGCTGTCGCCCATGCTGAAAGGAGACAGCAACCAGGCCCCTCTAGGTCCGAGCCTTGCCACGGGGCTTGCTGCCTGTTTTTATTTAGTTCTTTGTCGTTCGTCCGTTTTGTGGCTGTCATGTTTGATCTTGTTGTTTATTCTGTTCGCTAAAGTGGATAGTTCGGTCGTTTGTTTGCTGGTGTGTTTGTTGCAAACCCGCATGCCCGGGCACCCGACTGCGCTGGCTATGACCTTTACTGACACCCGTACTCTGTCGCATGTGTCCAGCAGTTTACCTGCGTCCCGTGTTCGCTGTGTATGTTCGTGTTCATTGTAGTTTTTTTGTTCTTACCGCTTTGTTGTTTTCTCTTTAAATGTTGGCCGTGAAAAGGACACATCAAGGAGGATCTTGCACTGACATGTATGTGTCTTTTTGCCTTTGCTTGACTGTTAGGCTCTCCAGTTCTCTTCCTCCCCTTCGCCTCGTTTTTCGCTTCCATTCTCGTCGACGGGGGGAGGGCGACGCGTTCGTCGGAAGCCTGCGACGGCATGACATCTCCCATGTCCCGGTGTCTTGCTCGTCCACAGCTTGCTGCACCGCTCCCTTGCTCCGACGCGGTGCGTTCCCTCGCTCCGACGATGTGCGTTAGCCCGTTCCAGTGTCTTGTTCGCCTGCCGCCCGCGGTGTCGTTCCCCCGCTACGACGCCGTGCATTTCCTCGCTCCGGCGTCTTGCTCGTCCGTCGTTTGCTCGCTCGGAAGCCGTGTGCGTGCTCTGCTCTATCGCCCCGATGTCTTGATCGTACTGCCCAACGACCAGATCTTGCAGGAGTCGACCAGCCGCTATATGGAGCTGTTGAAAGAGGTGCTTTCAGCAGGGGGGCAGGTTCCGCTGTCGTCGGGTAGGAGGACGCCGGTCATCCATCGGGCGGTCGAGGTACTCACCAATCCGGCATCCCTCGCGAGAAGGCAACGAAACGACGCTCATCTGGGTCAGGTTAGCAAGCGTCTGCGGGAGGACAGCAATGCGAACGCCGCGGAAGTAGATGAGACTGGGTATAGTCTAGACGAGAACGATGTAATCAGGTTTGCCGACGGAAAAGGTAGGAACCTGCCAGCCATACCCGAATCCATGGTTGCCGATGTACTCGCGTTGGTACACACTCTGCATGGTCACTCTGGAGTAGGAGCCACGTTAGCGGTAGTCTTAAGAGCACTTTCACTGGCCTTCAATCATTCGCGACACGTGACAATACGTGTTGTCATGCGGGTGCAGGAGACGTAAACGACCCAACAGCAGACGCGTCGCAATGTTTCCCGGACGCGCACTAGAACCGTGGGATGAACTACAGATGGATATCCCGAAAATAGACACGCCTTCCCTTTCAGGTAACAAGTACGTTCTGCTGGTAGTAGATCGAGCCTCCAAGTTCCCTTTCGGTATCCCTCTAGAAACTAAGCAAGCAATAGGCGTAGCACGAGCGCTTACCAAGCTGTGCCTAACGTTCGGTGTACCCAAGACAGTACGTTGCGACGGCGGCAGAGAGTTCAGAGCAGAAGTAGTGACACACTTTTGCCGTTGGATGAATGCGGACATAATGTTCGGCCCAGCCGACCACCCGCGAGGACAGGGCTCTGTAGAGAGACTAGAAGGTTGGTTGCAGGAGCTATGCAGAGCTATGTAGATCGTGGCCCGAGAGGTGGGACGAGTACGTATCACCGGCAATATGGATCAAACGCACTCTACCAGACCTGTCACTGCCTTCTAACATGACACCTTTCGAGTTGTTGTTCGGTCGCAAGCCTCGCACGTCTTTAGACTCTTTGGTACCCCTGTCAGAAGAGACAGATCAGAGCGGCGGCCTGGACAACTTCGTGGAGCGCCGCAGACAGAACCTCCGAGAAGTCCGCCTGGCGCTCGAGAAGCGCGACAGCCAAAGAGTAACGGCGCGGGCCCGAGCCAACGCTGCCATCTCGAGACCATCAGCCGGAGTTATCGCTGAGAAGGGTAGCCTCGTGCTGGTGCGCGAGTCCGATAGCAGCAAACACCGCGACAGCAGAGGGAAGAATCTGCAGCACGACCACTACACAGGCCCTTGGAGGGTCACGGAAGTATTACAGACAGGCCTAAGCGTACAAGTAACGATGCGAGGCAGAAAACAACGTACCCGAAATGTATCCACCGCAGATGTGAAGCCGTACCACCTCTGACCTCTGACACTAAGACACTCGATAGCAGACGAGTTTGCACAGTATGCGCGGGGCGCGGATTTCAAACTGCCAGTTGAAGGAGTCAATTCGCCAGTGTCAGACTCGCTCGTGAGCTGCCGCAGATCGACCACTGCCTCCGGCACCACTAGATGGGAATACAAGGGGAGATCGAGAGAGGGAGTAGAGACAGGATGGCGAACTGAGAATGACGTGTTACAGAGTTTTACACCCTTGCAGTTGGACGGTTTCATCGCACTCTGGCACTTGTACAACCCCGACCCGACTAAAGACACGACCCCAGTGCGTCAGCAGTAATAAACAGGTAATTTCGATGGACAGCGGGCTACTGGTAGGTGCGTCTTCGAGGGTGTTTGCCAGTGGAGGACTGGGCCCTTGGAGTTGAAGGTGGCAGGGAAATGGGAACGATAAGAAGAAGTAGTGGTAGTACGTGGGTGGACAGGTTGGACAAGGTTGAGGATGTACAGAAAGAGCGAGACAGCAGTGACGTTCTCCTAGGTCCTACCAAGAGCAGTGTAGACGGGCAACACGGCACGACCTTCTGCGCGTTTGCCCATGCGCGTGGCAAGTTCAGATCATCCCTTTAAATGGACAGCAGGGTTTCGTAGAATATACCTTGGGAGTGCTTAGCAACGACGTCTTGGCTCTTGCCGTGGCAGGTGAAAGATTCCGGAGTACGGGAAGGGAAGGCGTTGGTAGTACGTTGGAGTCTGGTTCTTGGAGAAGGTTGGAAAGCGACAGAGAGAGCTAGACGGCCGGCGCTCTCTCTGAACTACTACCGTTAGCGGTGTTAACATGCAACACCGCACGTTCTTCTACGCGTTGAAACATGCGCGAAGCAGGTTTGAATCAGTCGTTCAGATGCAAACAAGACATTAATGCGTTTTCGTCATCGCTAGGGTAGGAAGACTCGGCCCCCGAGGTAGGAGGTTTAAGGGTCATAAATACAAGTTGGTATAACTATGGTAGGTGCGGTAGTACGTCGGGAAGGAAGGTCTAGAAGGAAAGTGGGAGAATCCCCGATAGACCGAAACAGCAGTATATCTCTCCTAGGTATCCCCGATAGCGCTTTAGTCAAGGTACATGGCATGATATTCAGCGCGTTGAAAAAGGCGCGTAGCAGTTCTAAACCAGCCATTTTCATGGAGGGCAGGGTTTTGGTAGACGATTCCTCGATAGTGTTTGTATTGGAGCACTGGGCCCTTCCGTTGGGAGTTGGTCGGGTCAGTGCTACGTGAAATAGCAGTAGTGACACGGGTAGAAGTATGGATGCAGGGGGGGGGGTGCATAAGGTGCAATAGCTACACTGAGAGCAAGAAGGCAGATACTTTCTCCTCTGTACGGCCGATATCAGTAGAGACCAGGAACACCGCACGCCCGTTTGCGCGTTTGAACATGCGCGTGGCAGGTATAAACGAGTCATTGTTTAGACAGCGGGTGTTAGGAAGATCCGTATTCGGGAGTGCTTGGGGCAGGGGACTTGGCTCTACCGGTTGGAGGTGGAAGGATCAAAGGTACGGCAAGTCACAGTAGTAGGATGTAGGGGCAGGGGTTCTAGAAGATTTGAAAGCGGCGAAAGGAGGAAGACCGCAGGGATTCTCTCCTAGTTACTCCTGATAGCAGTATAGACCCGTAACAACCCACGGCCTTCTGCGCATCGAAACATACGCGTTGCAGTTATCAACCAACCATTTTGATTGACGGTGTGTTTTGCTAAGTTCTTATTAGGAACGGCTGCAGTTGGAAAGTGGTCTTTTTTTAGATGAGATGGAGGGACGTTGGTTGCGGTATTCGTAATGTACTCCATATTGGTTTCGATTTGTCATATGATACTTCCGGCTTTTTTCCTCGAGAGATGTTCACTTTTGGTTCCTTAGCTACTTTTCGAACAACACTGCACGTCGCCGGTTGGAAGACAACATAACGATATACGTATCAAATAAATTTGCCGACGACAGCTCGGCAGATTTCGCCCAGGCGGACCCTCACACAAGGGATCGAATCCCTCGCCTGCAATTATATTTGATATACATGTCTTCCCGTGGTTTATAAGCATACGCTTCGAACACATACCTGGTATCTGGTAAGATTGAATGAATGCAATACATAAGTGCGAGATTCACCTTTAGCATGTGGGTGACGTGAACTCCCGGGGGCGTGCGAAGGCGGAAAAGGGGTCACAGGTGACACACGTCTAGCTGTTCTTGGCGGAACCAAGAGCCACGAGTAGGGTATTGCTCGAAGAAAAGAGAAAGAGCAGTCAGCAGGAGCTGAGTACTACTATTTCTGTAGTAACTACTACATTACATGCTCGCGGTACTATGGGCAAACTACAAGATTGTTACTCTAAAACAGTGCCACTACTGCGCAAAGGTAATCAAGGTTGAAGGGGCTGCACCCTACAAGATTCTACCTGGTACACTACCAACACGACTGCTGACCACCAACTATACTACTAAGTACTACTGGTGAGCATGACCAATCCCTTATACAGTACAGGCCACTTTATAAAGTTCAACAGATATGTCAAGTAACCACGTGGTACCATGGGTTGGAGAGTGACTATTTCATTTGGTACACTATAATCACTCCCAGTAAAACATGAAGCAGCACGAACAAATACTAGACTACAGTAATAGTCCCTACTACTACCACTACTCCGAATATTTTTAAATGTACAATCCACGTACTCTATACGGTTGAGGGCATCTACTGCTCTTAGCCAGGTAGAAGAACAGCATTTAGACGACCACAACACCTATAGCGGACACCACAACGATTACGAGTATTGCTCCTACTTGTAGTACTGGTATTAATAGGACTACACTGTTATTGGACAGGCCATATTTACTTCACGGGGAAGCACTATGCACTCGGTACCATGAACGTTTTTTTTTACAACTACTACAACTATTACATAATCTAGTAAGTTCTTAGTAGGGTGCAGCTTCTCTGTATGTGTTTATTGATTTACAGGTATACGTGCGGTTGGGGCACACATGGAAAATTCATCGACGAAAATGTTTTGTTGTTGTAAGTCTCCGTCGTATAATACGGGCTTTCAAATACAAATAGAATATCAAAACAGGCAGTCGAGCAGTGTCAGCCTTGCCGGGTGCCACATACCGAGTCAATAGAAAAAGACGGGACTCGACATGTACTGTAGCTGGGTATGGCACCAATGCCTACTCCGAATATTTCTGCCTTGTGGACGAACCGTTGTGGCCACAAAGGTCCCTATTGTTAGGTGTACACGACCCGTCAAACGGCTTGGCACATCGAATAAGAATGCCGACAGATGTGGACTGCTGTCGCTTCTGTATCTCTACTGCTTCTGGTGCTGCTGCTGCTGCTGCGGCTGCTACTGCTGAGGTTGAAACCGTATGTACATTAGTGAGAGGGTGACAGGGTGGCGGTCTGTTACCAATAAAACAAAAAGTGTGGGGTTTCCAATGCCACCTAATCGGCCAGGCGAGGCGGAAAGCAATCCCTGGGTCACACAGCCCACTCAGCGACGTTCAATATACCGAGCACCGCCGTGATTCTCGGCCGGTTTCCAGACATGCGTCATAATGCACCCATGGTCCCCTTGCTTGCCCCAAGCCGACACTGAGAGGAACAACCCTCGGCCGCCGGAGAGCAGCACGCCTACAAATATGTGAGCATCGTATGCATTTTTTTACCTATAATATTTTCTTCCATAAAAACAATGATTTGGCGGAAAGGGCTAGAGCGTGAGTGAGCTACATTAGATGAAAATCGACGAGCAGAGAGAATGCTGAACGCTATGTGCGAAAACAATGAAGGCACGTACCCAGGGGGGAAGGGTAGACACCGGTGACCACGGCTTCTCTAGAAGCTCGTCGAGGGTAAAACCTCGAACGAGTCAGGTTCATTCTTATCGGAGAGCGTATTTCCAAATTTTCCGAAGTTTGGAAATAATCGAAGATATGTATCCATATACGGAGGCGTTCTGTCACTAGTCGTGAAGTTCTCCAGAACCAAAAATATCAAGTTCGTTAACTTCCCAATATTTAGAAAAAAATGAACAGGAAAATAGAGAAGATTGAAAAGTTGTGCGGAAAAATTGTCGAACATTCGGAAAACACTCTGATAAGAATGACCCTTAGGCTGGCAAGTAAAAGTTCGAAAAAAGGGGGAAAAAAAACAAAACAAAAACCAACAACGTGTGTACATCACACAAAGTAGCAAAATGATGCTCGTTCGGTGCGGACCATTCGCATATTTGTAACAGGGGAGATCGTAACAGTTTTGCCTTTCCTTTGTTCACTCATTCCGGGTCAAAGTCACTTGGAATTTGACTGTTTGTCCTAAAAATCGGACTGCAGTCCTGAAGGTCCAGAAGAAATCGCTCGCCCAAGACTAGCGGAAAATCTCATTAATTATATTGCCAAGCGATAAAACAAAAACGACCAAGGAAGCTTCGAAACATAATTCGTTATAATCGTAACGTCATTCGCATTCGCTAGACAGGGGGGGGGGTGGACTCGACAGTAGAGATGTACTCGATCTCATGCATGGCCGTAGTCATATGACCATGGACCCTCGCACCCCTACAATGCTGGGACGGAGCATGTTGGGTTTTCACAGACCAGGCAGATATTGCTTGCACCAAGCGCGAATCGCCGTGAGGTGCTGGGCGAGTCGCATGAAGGGTGAGTTGCATCCTACTTAGAAACCCTATTGAGACGGACTTGCATCTGGATGACAGCTTCAATGAGTTGATTATATTTCCGGTTTAGGCATTTTCAGAGACAACTATGGGAGTCCTAAGGAACTGCCTCTAGGGCGCCTTACCTTGAACACTACGTGATGCGATCATTTCCACTTGTGCGGAGCAAAGTCTCTTCACCTTGCACAAATGATCTAACTCGACAACCAGCCTTGGGCGACCGCAAAATAAAAAAAACAAACGGTACCTTGTTGGCTAGCGCACGTAGTGAGTGGCATGCTTTACACTGTCTTTGCCAACCGACGCCAACCCAACTTACATGAAATAAGGGGGGAGGGGGGGTACCAGAACCTAGTGAAAACATTAGAATGCTGATCCATGTTTCCCTCTTTTTATTGTTGGAGCATGTGATCACAAAGGTTGCAACAGTTTTCCATTGCGACCGCTGGGGGAGGGGTGTATCGTTCTCCTTTTTTACAGACGCCGCTGACTTGACGCCGAAAATCAACAGCAACCTACACGTGATAAGGCAGTGAAGCAGTGCCAGAGCTACAGGTCCAAGGTGGGAGACGGACTAGTTAAGAGTTCAAGATGTTTTACGAGAGCAAGTCGCTGGGGTTCGAGACTAACTCGGTTGCTGCTACGCGAGAGGCTCGGGCTGCTAAAATGTCTCCGCAAGCACGAGCGCAGACAAATGCCCCTTCTCATAAAGCCGCTGGGAAGGCGAAGGTCGGCGCAGGCCGTGTGAATAGTCATACTGTACGAGTTGACACTCCGCTTATCAAAACTGGTAGTACTCCTCGTCTACGATGTATATATTCTTCTGAATTATACTAGTTTGTATGCAAGCCGTCCGCGGGTATTATATACGTAAGGAAATGCTTTTTCACCCTTTCCGTACCATAGTCCTGGTTTGTGAACTTTTATTTCCGTCAAAACTGGACCCGTTTCGGGCCCCAATAACTCTGGAGTGGAAGAATATTTCGATAATCATAAAAAAAATAGAGAATTATGGAACTACACACTTAGATCACAACCCCTGAGCGTGCTCGGTTGGTGCATCCCTGGCCTCTCAGAGGTCCCACTTCCAAAACGCCTCCTTTGATTACTTGCCGGACCTTCCAGCAGTTTTTGTGTTTTCTCGGCCATTTCTTCCTTTTTTCTTCTTTCGTTTCGTGTGCGTGCGTGTTCTCCGAGCACGGCATCGCGGGAGGACCCGGCACCGTCGCTGGTGTCAGCGGGTGCTGGCGGGTAGAGGAGGGGTTGCAAGGAGCGCGGTCGCCGCTTTCGTGCCTAGGCGTCGCGTGTGCCTCGAGACACGAGGTATGCATGAACGGGCTTTGCCTGGCTTCGATTTATGATTGTTGATAGAGTATGTACGAGTTTATAAAGGTCGTTCAGGAGGGCAAGGTACTATTCAAGCGGTGCTTATTTGTGCGACCACGCTGAAGTTGAAAGAGGTAGGTGTGCAGTTTGAACACCAACGTTATCGAGCTGGCGAACGACGGCCACGGTGAGCACCGGGCTTCACGCGGGGCGGGCGACGGGGCTGATTGTGGCAGAGAGTGATACAAGCTTTACTCGGACCGAATCGGTAGCGAGGTGGTGGCGAGAGGGGCGGACGACGTACGAGGCTCAGAGAGAAGCTCTTCTGTGCGATTTTTGTCCTTTCTTCTTTTCGACCGGGTGCAAGGTGCTCCAATCAGGCAGCTTTTCATTACTACTTGCCGGACCTTTCCAGCAGTAGTACTTGGTTTTCTCCATTTTTCTTGGCACGTCCTTTCTTCCTTTTTTCGTATTTCGTTTCGTGTGCGTGCGTGTACTCCGAGTACGGCACGGCGGGAGAACCCGGCGCCGTCGCGGGTGTCACTGGGTGCTGGCGGGCAGAGGGGAGGTTGCAAGGAGCGCGGTCGCCGCTTTCGTGCCTAGGCGTCGCGTGTGCCTCGAGACACGAGGGATTCATGAACGGGCTTTGTCCGGCTTCGACTTATGATTGTTGATAGAGTATGTACGAGTTTATAAAGGTCGTTCAGGAGGGCAAGATACTATTCAAGCGGTGCTTATTTTTGCGCCCACGCAGAAGTTGAAAGAAGGAGGTGTGCAGTTTGAACACCAACGTTATCGAGCTGGCGAACGACGGCCACGGTGAGCACCGGGCTTCACGCGAGGCGGGCGACGGGGCTGATTGTGGCAGAGAGTGATAAAACCTTTATCCGGACCGAATCGGTAGCGAGGTGGTGGCGAGAGGGGCAGACGGCGTACGAGGCTGAGAGAGAAGATCTTCTGTGCGTTTTTTTTATGTTCTTCTTCTTGACCGGGTGCAAGGTGTTCCAATCAGGCTGAAAATTATTACACGAGAGGGGACGGGGATTTTTTCCCCTTTTCCGAGTTTTCGGTTTCATTTTCTTTTTTTTTGCTGCTGTGCCGTGCTGTGCTTTCGCCTTCTTCCTACATACATACGAGTACAGACATATATATGAAAGAGTATATCGAAAGAAGAAAATAAGTACAGACAGCAGTATCCTACCTGGGATATGTACGTACGTACGACATCCGCGACGAGAAGCGCATATATGGCATTCGAGCTGGGGTCGGAGCTGTTTGTTCCTGAAGCATGGCGGCGGGACTCTTGGCATTATCAAGTCGCCGGTTTGCAATTACGACCTAAACTCAATCGTGGGCCTTTGTCACTTCGCATAATTTGATGTACTTTTTTCCTTCCAGAGCGAGCGTAGCGGGTGGGTTAGGCCGCCGGCGGAGCGAAGCGCCTTGTACTACTTACTATAACTGAGCGGATTTACAAATCCAACCAAGGACACACATTTATGCAATAAGCACGCCAAACGTTGCTTGTCTGTGCAAGAACAGTTCTAGCCAAGATTAGCTAAGTCTAAGATACGGGATGAAACAGCACGGTTCAGTAGCGACGGTAATTCGATAATCAGTATTGAGGGGGCACGGTTTTCATCCCGACATACACCATCCGTGATTATTTCTAAGGAATGTACCCTTACTTCTTCTTGGAGCTTGCAGAGATTGTGTGTGGTATGTAGAGTTTCCGTCCATAAAAACAAAATAAACGGGCTTCCAAAAACGATCCGAAGCAAAAGCCTTTCCCGATCGATAAAAAACGCACCAAAACAATCCGTATAACGTTTCGATAATCGAGAAAAACACACTAATGACGCGATGTTATAGTTTGTACCCGATATCGAAGGGGGAGTAGACGTACATAGAGCAGCGATGCGACGACCACACAATTGCTGCCTAGAGGCACCCGGATGTCTTCCCCTCATTCAATATATCGTCGGCATGTATACTTGTTTCGCTTCGGGCGATCAATCCATTGTGCGTGTGGGTCCCACACAACCTCATGAGCGACGAACATCTTGATGAGATAAGACGCTGGTTGTTCGGTCATGATTGATAGAGTCCTCGCGTTATGTCTGTTTCGGCCGTTTGAAGGCAGACTCCGAGCCCAGAACTCGTTAAAATAGAACGTCTGCAATCGAACCTACTCGGCCAGTAGCGATCGAGTCATGTTGTTGAATCCTCAATGAATATACATGGGCAATTGGTTTCTGTGTTAGGACTCGTCATTCCCTGCCCATATTTGCCACGGCTGAAGAGTTCAGGAAAACATCAAGGGAGAGACGAGGGGATGTCAACGTTCCTGCTGACTTTGGGTCTTTCATCGAATAAAATACACCCGAAACTGTACGCAACAAGTGCACAGCGGGGCACTCAGGGGATAACTTCAAAATTTCTGGTCTTGGGAGGACATTGTTCATCACCAACCCCTCGGTGTACGCAATTATTTGGGCATAACGTCGGAAGTACACTGGGTGACGCTAGATATCAAGCCACAAAACGGAGCAATGTTTTTGTGGAGAATTATGACCTAGTCCCAAGAAATGCGTCGGATTCTAACGTTGTGTAAGATACCCCAGAGTAGGAGTAAATCTTAACGAGACATATTTTATTTCGTTTTCTCCTGAGTTTTTCGGCATTTCAAAGAATTTAGCGAGATTGAATCTTATCGACTACGCGCCTCAGTCGGCTCGTGAAATAGTTGTACCCCTGGCACAAACCCGTCATTACAGCTGATGTCCTCGCGGAACATATTCGTGCGATTGCCCGACTGTCCTCGACCTGACTCGTAGACAAGGGTCGGTGCCTTGGGGAGGGGCATGGATCGCCACCATATCACGCTAAAATGTCCAGCGCGACAAAGTCTCAGCTATTGTCCTGATCCAGCTTAGTCGATTGTCCACCTCGGTGCGGTCACCTTGTAAATTCTGCCACGGGAGCCCATAAAGCTATTGCGCTTTATGCGTTCGGCCATGAGTTGCGAATGACCTTTAGGACGACCCTTATTAGCTATGCGAGCTCGCGAGTGGTGGTACAGCTCGAACGGTGGGGTTGCCCGATCCGCTCTAGCCTTGAACTCGAATTTCGTATGAAGAATACACTGACGACGTCCCTTTTTAAAGTAAGAGTTATTCCCTTGTCCAGAAAACATTCTCTGGAAAATACTGAAATTTCAGAAAAAGTCAGAATACAAGTAAGTGTCAATATTCCTCTTTTGTTTTCACGAAATCGAAAATCATCTTTGTGGGGGTCGTGCTCAACACGATTGAAAAAATGCATCTTCCCGGCGTAGATAGTTCATACATGCGTATATATTACGTCCGTTACGGAGGATTATAGTTGCCGAAACGATTACAAACCGTAGAAAATATACACGAAGCGAGTTTAAAAAAAAAACTATAGACCATACAGTCGTGAGGGTTTTGGTATTGGAATGACGTACGACCCGGAGAAATTTATTTTTGCGAAATTCAACATCAAACGTGAACAGCGGCGAAAGGGCAAAGGTTTGGCAGCCGCTACAACCAGCTATTTTTCGTCTCTTCTTTCCTTCTGGTCGCTAGGGATCGCGAACGAAAGGCATTACAGTAAAATACAGGCGAACCCCGGGTATCTCAGCGACGTAGTCGTCATAAAACAAAACATGATATAGAGGGTGGAAAAAGTAAATAAATGAGGAAAAGGAAAAGGGTACAGGAGATTTGAGTACTCATTTAGTAAATATTCTTTGCTGAATTTGCAATTTTAACTCCGCATTGTTGAAGTGAACTAGAAGGCGGACTCCTGGTATTTGTGACGTTGTTCCTGCACTATTATAGTACAGTGAACAAGGCTGCGGACGCGAGTTCGCCCTTTTTATATGTCTTCATCCCGAAAGATGTTTAAGATAACTCGATTAGTTTCTTTCGCTATTTTACCGCGATTATGTTGTGCCGCTAAACTCGATTTGCAACTAAAACTGGATGTGGGTGTTGTTGTCTACTATTGGAGGGGAGTAATATGTCCCTGGTTACATTATTAGGCGTTTCGATTATATAGGGGCCTTTTCCTCAATCCTCCCCTACCGCGAACATACGAACATCGACCCGGTAGTTCATTCGACAACACTCACCACCAACCACAACACCTACACGACATACACGATTACTTCTTGAGAACTCAATATCTGCACGAAAAGAAGACCGCGTCGAAGACACAAGTGGGACATCCACGCTCCTCACTCTCGGCAAACGTTCGTCACCCACGTCTTGTCCAGGTGATTTATTCTCCGTTCTAAGCTTGTGCTGTGTTTAAATGCATAGAGTACTGACCGTGGTCCCTGATATAACGGGGGGTTGGCTCATAGTGTTTTCGTTTGTACATACTGGCATAAGCGCGCTTCTGGGATGGTCAGTCTCCGTGTGTTCTGTGGTGCTGGTGTGGGACGCGCAAGCCCGGCGCATGTTTGTATCCGCTGCTTGACGTCCTTCTTTGAAAGCGTGGCCCCGGAGGGGTCCAGGCAATCCACTCAGCCTCCTAAGGTGTTCAACATATATTCAATCATTGGTGTTTTTGGATACCCCGTGTTGCACGCGTTTCACCCAGGTTACCCAGACGACTTCGGATTTCTGTGGACCAGGCACAAACCTAGCCGTCCGGAATCTGTTGCGGGCAGCGCAACAAGCGACACACGGAGTTTTGCGCGAAACGGCCTGTAGCGGGAACACAACTTGAACATATTTCGTTCCACTCTGTAAGAAAGGACCTTAAAAACAAACGTCAAATTTTAAAAGGGTCTCAATACCCTTCCCGCCGAAGGCGAATTGTGAAAATATTTCAGCTTTTTTCCAGCCTACGCAAACAAACAAAGCCTTATCATGTTGTCGGGCCTGCGGCCCAAACTGTCGCGAGCCCAGAAATGCGTGTTGCGCTTCGTGCAACCTGGCCCTCCGCGGCTGTTGCGGAAAAATGCCAAGATGAACAAAATGTTGCGCCAGCGCAACAGAACAGCTAATTATTATATCCCTGCTGTTTACTTCCTGCACAACATGCAGTGTCTTTTGCCGTTTTCTCGATGCAAGCACGGTGTTCACAGAGCATATTAGTGCTGTTTTTGTATGGTACGGGATTCAACGTAATACTACGCAACTGTCCTACTCGTACAGCAAGTTACCATTCCTAGCCCCCAAGAGGTTGGTGCTCCATCCGTCGCGCTAGGCGACTTAGTGTAAAAGGGAACTGATGCAGTTCGAAATACACAACGAGCCAGTTGTGAGATGATTCCTGTCTAAAAAATCTATTCATTTCCAAGGTTCAATGTTATCTTTCGAACGCGCACACCCGGAAGCGAGTAGGTTGTAATGTTGTTAATTTTACAAACTCTTTTTCTGTAAGGTTCTGAACTCTTAATGTTGGCAGACTAATATAACGTCCTTTAGTCTTATAATACCGCTGTGGTAGAAACATGGCAGAGCCTTTGCCAATAGTGGAGGACGGAAAGAACAATGCATTAGCGTTACGCACAAAAAACTGCTGAATTTGTTGTGTCCGTAGTTCTAGCAGAGAGACTAAGCCGCCTAGATATTTTGCCCTAAAACCAAAAAACTGCGAAAGTAGTGCATTAATGGGCGGTTAACGTAGGTTATTTTCTTGATAGAACCAGAACGCGAAGATAATAGTGCGAGCACCTATGATTAGTCATGGAGTCCATCATGGCCAGGTGGTCTCGTGTGTGTTGTCTTTCCAGCCCACCCGACATGCAGCAAACCCGGTGTCCAGGCCATTGCTTCATTAATCCTCGGGACTCGCAAGTTCTCTCGGTTGTCCCTAACCCCACCACACGGATACTCTACAGTGGTACCACTCTTATTTAGTGCAGCAAGGAAACGAAAAATACGACAGGATCTTCTTTCGTATTTAGGCTTATAACGGGTCGTTGGTTTGTTAGGTTACCCCCTACGGTAGAGCGGAAACAAATTTATATACCAGGTGTATGCTAGACATCCGGGCTTGGCGGTCGGGTTGTGATATACGAAGGAAAATGAGTAAACTAAGCAATCGCCCGGACACACCACCAGGCGGTCAATGAAACGGACCAGACGACGCATGGTCGACCTGAGGCAGGTGGAGGCGGGCAGTCGTCTCATCATGCACATTCCCCTCCTGACTATGAAAAGGCATAAACCGAGGGCGACGTACAGCGTCGGAGTACGAGTATACCTAAGTATGTGCTAACGTTACGAAAGGGGGGTAGTGACGGAAAGTGTCCTCACAGGTGGTCTTGGTTGGCGTGACAGAGTGAACTGGGGACTATTTTTTCCAGATGAAGTCGGCCGGGTGGATGCTTCTATATCGTGTCAAAACACTTTTTTTCCCTGGGGATTACCTGTGACGTTGTGCGTGGGTATCGGGGGGGGGCATGAATAGCGAGAAGGCAAACTATTACAGATGACCTGGTGGGCTTTTTTTTCAGATGAAGACCACCGGCCGGATGCGCCTATATCGTGTCTACACTTTTCTGAAAATTACAAGTGACGCCGCGGGTTGTCGTCGTCGGGGCTCGTGAACAGCCAGCAGACAAACTTTATCCGGTGAACTAGGGAAATATTCAAAACGGCTGAAGTCCACCTGCCTAATGAATGCTTCTGTGTGATGTCTAACTATTTTCCTGGAATTTTCCTGGGACGTCGTAGAGGAGCGCGAGAGTAGCGATCAGACAAACTCTAATCTGAACAACGCATGGTATTATAGGGGAAGATACTGACGACCACCAGACAATTAGCCCTTTCTTTCGAATTCATCAAATATGCGTGATCTTACATGTATGTATGTACTGATTGAAACTTCGAAATAATCCCGGAAATACACGTCACTGATACAAATTTTGTTGAGGTTTGATGGGCCGCCTATTTATGACGGAGCGAAAGGCACCTACTCTATCATATTGTGCAGACCTCACCAGGCGCGTGACAACCGCTCATTGACCACTCTGACCTCGCTTCATAGGCTGAACTATGGAATGATGCAGAGAACGTCGGGCGGTCGTGTATTCCTCTTGGTAAAACAGAAAAGGATCGTGGTCCCCGTTTCAATTAATATCAGTTTCGTGGGTTCAAGTCTCACCGAGTGCATGCTCGTAGGGCCTTTTTATTGCATCGAAAACAACGATTAGCGGGAAGCCCGAGATAGTGAGTTATCTAAATCCCATGGAAATCGACGAACGTCGGGAATGCTGAACCCTATGCGCAAAAAAAACTAAAGGAACGTACTGGGGGAGAGAAGGGTAGAGACCTGTCACCACGGCGTGTCCAGAAGGTCGTTGAGGGTAACACCTTTTACGAGTTGAAACTGAAAAGGAAGGTGATAATACCAAACAGGATCAACAGACAACAACACCTACCTGTTGATTGCGCAGGTGCAGGTGAGTGTGGTTTGCCCAACAAATCAAACTGTTTTATTTCCCCGTGGACAACCAGCACGACTAATCATTGTCCGTGACGAGTCTTTAGTTGTTGGGAAATATAAGTCCGGTGGTCCCGACACGACGACAGAGATAATGCGTTGCTATCCGGTGGACAAAGCAGCCAATGTAATGCAATGTCGTCCCACTGGATACGACAGGTACGACAGGCACGCCATAATGCATTTTCGGATAGATAACCAATTCCTAAATAAACCCTAAAAACTGATAATATACGTTTTAAAGACTGCTGTCGTCCAACGAGTAGGTTTAGCAGTCTAGGAGAAGGGATCTTTAGGGATGTTTTTTACTCGAAAAATGTGTAGCGTGGTCTGCACTTCGGAATCGCCGTCCGCATCTGAGAAATTTCCTGGTTCGATGCACACTCGGCGTAGCCGCGTTTATGGCGAGTTTTGGCCCGTTTCATCTGCGGTTTGGGGTCAGGGTTAGGGGTTAGGGTTAGGGTTAGAGTCAGGGGTTGGGTTGGGTCTTCGCCCGTGCCTTGATCCCAACAGGAACCAAAACATCCGAACAGCGTACCAACCTAACGATCCCTTCTCCCAGATTGTTTAAGGTCCTCTGTCCAACCCTGTAAGAGATGTTGCAAACAAATAAAAGCGCAAACGCACTCGTAATGTAAATTATTTACAAGTTCACATCTTGTCAAAGTAGAACTAAATAACGAAGAAAAATGCCAGCCAGACAGGGGCGCAACAAACAGGTGTATTAAGTGGACGGCACGGGTGGTAAAATGGTATGGTGAGGACATAGTTTACACACAGCGCATAAATCGTCCCTGGCAACACCCCCGGCAGGTACCAATAGTCTTTCCCTGGCCTATCGTCTAACACACAACAGACACCCCCGACCTATGGGAATACGTATGCACCCTTGGGTTTAAAAATACGAATGGGAACCGAACCCCGGAAATAACGACAGGGTTTCCCTCTATCGTAAAGAAACCCCAGGGTAGTGCCGTCGGTAGACATGAGCCTTTTGCGATCATTGCCCTAAACCTGAAGATCTGTGCCTTCAACACACAACACCTACAACCGCCGAGGATTCGAACGCCACACATACCACGAGAGGACCACAAACCGTCCAGGTCGTAGGCTGTATGCTGCACTGCACCGACAGTGCTCGCTACCATGTTTCAGGATCGTTGGTGCCATATGTGGCCGGAACTCTACCTCGAGACGTAAGAGTCTGGCCCATTCGTGGCCTAATTGCTTTTCAGACGGACATGGGCACCAGTTTTCGTCAAAAACTACGCGGCTATATATTACCTAGGCTCTCATATATATTCCGAGCGAGAACTCCGGTCACGCAACATCAACGAATCTCACACTTGGGAGCGAGCACTCCGAAAAGAGTGGGGCATATATATGGCCTTGAAAGTTCAACGTAGTCTCCTGCCCTGTGAGGTGATAAATCATGGGAGAGTGGCAAGACTTAGTGCTGGGTGTTGGATGCGCACCATTTTTCGTTCAGCGCCATATCTATGAAGATATCTCCTGTCGGCTGTGTAAGACCGTGAAGTGAAATTCAGTTGTGTTTTTCGGTTTCGGGTTCCATAAGAACCTGCCCTAGCTCGAGCTCAGTCACGATAACCTACCATGCACGATCGCACCCAGTACAAAACATTGCAAGAAATATAGCACGTGATGCAATGCAATGTCGTGCGAAAGTGGTGATGACGACGAGCATATTATACCAAAAAAATATATTTTAGGATTTAAGGATAGAACGTGATGAGAAGGAAGGAGCAATTACAGCAAATAGAGTAGACATGTTGAAAGTTGGCACGGAAGGGAGGTAGACTTGGTGCATGGGTTTCCTTTTGTTTTCGAGGTTTTCTTCTTTCGGGAAAGTTATGAGTGATCCATGTTGAAGATCATGCAGCACATTGTCGGATGGCAAGAGAAACAATAATATAGCTTACCTGGTATTATGTTGCTTTGTGTTCTTCGCTTTAAAAGGGATTTTACTACCCGTCTATCGGAAGCACAACCACCCGGTATTCGTTCCGATTCGGTAAAAAAACATTAACGCTCAGACCACGAACAAACAATACTTACTGGTACCTGGTAGTGCAGTAAACCGTCTTGACAAATGCAATATCATGCCGTCCCCCTGTCTACGACACGAACGACACGCTAAAACTAGAATGCGTTCCAAAAGGCAAACAAGTTGTGAAAGATAGATACAAGGTTCGTTTCCGTAAGTAGGCAAAACATTGTAGTATCCTCCTTTTTCTATTTTTCTACAGTGTTAGCCTGAGTGCACAATGTTTTTCCCTCTTCTAACCTGTTCGGTCCGCTCGAGGCTAGAAGCAATTTCGTGTGTACTATGCACGTATGCACCTGTTCCATGTCTCGTGCAATAATATTTTCATCAAACCATTCTGAAGTTTCGCGGGGTTTCAGTTTGACGATGCGCATATATATGCTTGTTATTGTTTTTTATCGAAATATATATAGCAAACACACGGACGGCTGTTAGTCAGCCCCACCCCGCGGCGAGTTTGGCTCACTGCTAGTTGCAGAGTTTGAATTCCTGGAGGGCAAGCGGTTCGTCGAGGGTATCAGGCGCTTCAATCTTAGCGACAGGGACAGGCGGGGGGGGGGGTAGGAGATGTTGGCGCGCCAGCCCTAAGCACAAAATGAAAGCCTGGTGTGATACGTTTGCCCCAGTGGAGGTTGTTGTTCAGGAAGACGTTTAATATAACAAATACTAGAATCGTAGATCTGAAAGTTGGAAAAGTCGGAGTTGCGATCAAGATCACCGGACAAAACATGACTGCGAAGGATTACTGATAAGCGTGCCTCTTCAACGCCAACGGCGGACTACCAGTACGGAGAAGTATATCAGAAGATGAAGCAACCGAGGTCGCCTTTCCTTCATGTATGTGTTGTGACGCCCATACTACAGCAGTGTGGCTGTTTATCGTTGGCGCTTCTTGCCCGCTGACATCGCTGCCATCGTTTTTGTCTTATATATATGCTAACAGCTCTCAGCTGTTGTTAGGTGTCGAAATTATCTTGTTCCGGACGTCTTTGTGTGTAATAGTTTTTTTGTATTAATGGCATGCCACCCTACAACACTCTAGGTAAAACTCCCTTTCGGACGAGTTGAAATCTGGGGGTCTTGACAACGGAAAAAAAGGCGAACATACCGGGAGTGATGCATCGACGCCAGCTCCTCGACGAATTTGTTCCTAAGCAAACATCTTCGTGGGGTTTGGTCACCACGTTGTAGAGGCAGCGGGGTCGGAAATTCCTCCCAGGGTGTCTGTTATCTAGTGAGTGTTATACGCCACCACAGCACCGTGGACGCAGACCGTAGTTCGTGTGGGCTATCCCCTTTCGAGGGGGGCTGATTTATTACAAATAAAATCAAGAGTATGCCAGACAGGTGGTACTCCTAGTACATAAGGTTATTCAAACGCCCAAACAGGGGGGGGTGGACACAGGCAGTAGTTCGTGTGCCCCACCTCGCGTCGTGGTCTGCTCAGTTTGCCTACAGAAAAGGCAAAACCGTGCTGAATAAGCAGTTCCTCAAGGGTGGTAGACCCTTGCTTTCAGTCGATGGGGGGTCTTCCTATTATTATTAGATACTCTTGTCGCGCCGGCAATTCAAACATAGACACCATATATATTTATCAACAATACGCTCCCTCCCGATAGGCAGACATTTCAAAGACTACCTCTAGAAGTTGTTAGTGGTAGGGAGTAAGGATATCTCTAACAAGAAAACAAATATAGTACATACAAGGCGCTTCGCTCCGCGGGCGGCCTACGCCGCCCGCTACGCTCTCTCAGGAAGGAAAAAAGTACATCAAATTATGCGAAGCGAACAGAGGTCCACGATTAAATTTAGTTTTTTTAATGATCGTAATTGCAAACCGGCGACTTGATAATGCCAAGAGTTCCGCCGCCATGCTTCAGGAAAAAACAGCTCCGACGTCAGCTCGGACGCCACATCATACGATTCGCGTCGCGGATGTCGTACGTACGTACATACCCCAGGTAGGGTACTACTTCTGTACCTTTTTTCTTTTTCGATATGCTTTATGTATGTACTCGTATGTACGAAGAAAGCGAATGCACAGCACGGCACAGCAGAAACAATGAAAATGGGACCGAAAATTCGGGAACAAAAACATCCACATCCCCTCTCGTGCAATAATGTTCTGCCTGATTGGAACACCTTACACCCCGGTCGAAAAGAAGAAACGAAATTCGTACAGAAGAGCTTCTCTCTCGGCCTCGTACGCCGCCCGCCCCTCTCGCGACCACTTCGCCACCGATTTGGTCCGCGTGAATATTTTATCACTCTCTGCCACAATCAGCCCCGTCGCCCGCCTCACGTGAATTCCGGTGCTCCCCGTGGCCTCCCTTCGCAAGCTTGATAACGTTGGTGTTAAAACTGCACACCTCCTTCTTTCAACTTCAGCATTGTCGCAAAAATAAGCACCGCTTAAACCTTATCTTGCCATCCCGAGCGACCTTCATAACTCGTACATACTCTATCAAAAATCATAAACGGAAGCCAGACAAAGCCTGTTCATGCATCCCTCATGCCTCGAGGCACACGCGACGCCAAGGCATGAAAACGGCGACCGCGCTCCTTGCAACCCCCGCTCTACCCGCCAGCGCCCGCTGACACCCGCGACGGTGCCGGGCGCTCCCGCGCTCCCGTACTCGGAGTACACGCACGCACATGAAACGAAAGAAGAAAAAAGGAAGAAAGGGCCGAGAGTGCCAAGAGAAATGGTGAAAACAAAGAACTGCTGGAAAGGTCCGGCAAGTAATGAAAAGAGGCGGTTTGGAAGTGGAAGATCTGAGAGGCCAGGGATGCACCACCCGAGCACGCTCAGGGGTTGTGATCTAAGTACCAGGGTATGTATGTAAAAGGCGCTTCGCTCCGCGGGCGGCCAACGCCGGCCGCAACGTTTGCTCAGGAAGGGAAAGAATGCATCAAATTATGCTAAGCGAACAGAGGTCCACGATTGAGTTTAGGGTGATCAAGTATCGTAATAATTATTGCAAACCGGCGACTTTATAATGCCAAGAGTCCCGCCGCCATGCTTCAGGAAAAACCAGCTCCGACGTCAGCTTGGATACCAGATATACGCTTCGCGTCGCGGATGTCGTACGTACGTAAACACCCCAGGTAGGGTACTACTACTGTCTGTACATATTTTCTTCCTTCGATATATATTATATGTTCTATGCCTGTACTGTATGTACGAAGAAAGCGAAAGCACAGCACGGTACAGCAGCAAAAAAAATGAAAATAAAACCGGAAACTCGGAAAAGAATATAATATCCCAGTCCCCTCTCGTGTAATAATGTTCTGCCTGATTGGAACACCTTGCACCCGGTCGAAAAGAAGAAAATATATCATGAAGCTTCTCTCCCAAACTCGCACGCCGCCTGCCCCTCTCGCGACAACCTCGCTACCGATTCGGTCCGGGTACAGCTTGTATCACTCTCTGCCACAATCAGCCCCGTCGCCTGCCTCGCGTGAAGCCCAGTGCTCACCGTGGCCGTCGTTCGCCAGCTCGTTAACGTTGGTTATCAAACTGCACACCACCTGCCTTTTTCAACATCAGCGGGGTCGCAAAAAAAAGCACGGCTTGAATATTATCTTGCCCTCCCGAACGACCTTCATAACTCCTACATACTCTATCAACAATCATAAATCGAAGCCAGACAAAGACCGTTCATGCATCCCTCGTGTCTCGACGTACACGCAACGCCTAGGCACGAAAGCGGTGACCGCGCTCCTTGCAACCCCCCCTCGACCCGATAGCACCCGCTGACACCCGCGACGGTGCCGGGTCCGCCGGTGATGCCGTACTCGGAGAACACGAACGCACACGAAACGGAAGAAGAAAAAAGGAAGAAAGGACCGAGAAAACAAAGAACTGCTGGAAAGGTCCGGCAAGTCATTAAAGGAGGCGGTTTGGAAGTGGGAGCTCTGAGAGGCCAGGGATGCACCAACCGAGCACGCTCAGGGGTTGTGATCTAAGTATGTAGTTCTGTAGTTCTATGGTCCCGGCAAAAAATTATTTGCAGAAGTTCGACCTTCACGATATATTTGTTTTGAGGTGATAACGTATTTCCAGATTGTATTAATTATTTTGGAAAAAACTGAGTTTCAGACGGATCTAATCGTTGTTGTTCCAGCTTACATTGTTTCCATCTTTGCGTCGCAAATATTCGCTTTTTTTTACAATTAATTTGTGTTTGAAATCCTAGCAGTTCAAATCTATTGTTTTCATGTTTTTTTATTTATTTATTTTTGCATCGGTTTTGAACGAAGATATCCCGCCCAGGAGAAAATACCTTGGAAACATGTTTTTTTTTATTAATTGTGAAGCGATACAGGCGACTAAGCCACTTCTCCTGTCTCCAGCTGTGGAGATCATACCTCAAAAGCTGAAAAGATCTTCACGATGGATGTCGAAAAACTCCTCGGATTCGAAAATTTTGAACCTCGACACTGGATCGTTTTGTCTCTATTATTAAAAAATATATGATGCGCCAAGAAAAGCCTCTTCCTCAATCTTCATAATGTATTATACCTTGTACTATATTATTTGGATTATCGTGTATGGGTAGATAGATGCATTATTAGTGTGGATGCAAATAAAACACATTCATTTACCTCCTCGTGTATACATACATATAACCCACATAAAATCAAAAAGACATAATTTCACCGTACGTATCGGAAACTATACACCACTATCCTCAACTAGTTACTGCGGTATGATCCCTTGGTGCCATGGGATCAAATATTGTTTTGAAGACTCTGTTTCACGGGTTTATCTTATATCTATCTATCATTTTTTCTTGTTTTTTTGTTGGCCAGATATTCGCTAATCAGTGGATTTTAGTAGATGGTTTGCATTGATTGGTTTAATGTGAACGAACGTGGGGAACATTTGTTTTCACCCGTTTTGAACAGAGCTCGTCGACCAGGTTCATTGCAAGTGGCAAGTTTTTTTCCCCCGCCTAATTTTTGTCGATAAAAAGTCGGAAACTCTTTTATGCGTGGGAAATATGGTTTATTTTATGCGCAAACAACTGAAGAACATACAATCTCAAAACTCAACGTACTCGGGCGAATTGGACCAGGATCCATGTTTTTTGTTTCAATTATTTCCACAGCGAAACTAATTCGAACGAGACACACAGGGGACCATACTATCGTAAAAACACTAAAATCCACATGTATGTGCACACACGAGAGCACACCCACGCACAAAGACAAGCCAATATAGAGGGCTGGGCGTCCTCGTAGTGCCAAGGTTACGAGCGGCAAGTAGCTGGTAGGCGGTTTTCTTAACGTGTTTCACATGCGGAAGATATCGATTCGGAGCCACAATAATCGGTTTCTCCCCAAGGACCTTCGCGGCAACCCGGTCATGCCGAAAAGGATGACACCATGTCCGGTATACTGATAAATAGAATACTTTGCACACGTATTACAGCGTGGAAAACACACGCAGAAAGCGGAGTCCCCCCCCCGCCCCAATTCCGGGCATTTCTGATAATGGTGAAGATAGGATGACACCGATCGTGATATCATACATACAATAATACATAGATATTCTGTTCTACCACATACATTAATATAAAGAAAGGGATGCACCGGGGGGGCGAAGGGACAAGACCTATGACCACGGCTTGTGCTGGTTTTCGGCGAGGAAAAAAAAACTACTACGAACTACAGCAGGCTGGAAATAAAAGTGATGTTAAAAACAAAAATGTGAAGAAAGCACAAGCCCAAATCTGGCTCGTTCCTTTTCTTCTCTCACATGACATCCGGGATTTTCGCTTCATGGTGGAGATAAAATGACATTGATTATGATACACATATATTGTGTTTCACCACAGACAGTGAATAAAACACATAAATCACAAACCTTTTCCCCCAAATCCGGTATTTTCAGGTCGTGTTAGAGAGTATGACACCGATTATGATACAGAGATATATGTTGTACCACATACAGTGAAACACACGAACACAAAATTGTCTTATTCCTTGTCCTGTAAATCCAGTATTTCCAGGTCATGCGGGATACTATGGCACCGACTGTAATACATAGATATTCAAATATACATTAGGCCTATCTATATAGTATGCCAATGGAAACGCGAAGTTCAAAAGTTTGTTTTCAAATATATCGCTTTCAAAAAACAGACGGAAATTTACTCGTACCACCGCTGTGGGAAAAAAAAAAAACAATGTTTGATTTTTTTTTTTTTTTTTCACAAACAACGGCTGCAGGCGGCGCAATTTGTTGTTTTCTGGTCGCAAATTGTCAACACGGTGATCGAATCCAGCTCGTGCGACGATTGACGCTCGATCTCGACATAGACTCAGTCCACGGCCAACCCACTCGGTATCTGGCAAGCCCAACGAGTATAGATGACGGCCTCGAAGATATCAGGCGGATCCATGGTCTAGGGGGCGAGAGCTTGCCGGCGGCGTCCTACGGTATCCTCCCAAACCTGAAAAAAAGTATATTTTTTGTCATTCGAGACATTTAGTTGGAGAAATTTTGCCTTGTGTTTTGTGCAAACCAGCGGCCAACTGTTTTTTTATGATACGCCTGGTCAGCTCCCGCCGCATGACACCGGCCATGGTGTGAAGACTTTGGCCCTGGGGTGTGTCGGAGCCCCTAACGAGCGCACTCCGTTCAGGATTCATGACGCAATCGTTGGTTTTGTTGATCGATGTCTGTCGAGGACTCGGAATCTCACCGCTTCGAACCAAACATCGGCCTGAGTTTTTCTCAACCCGATGTTGGCCGAACATCGGTCCCAGATTGTTTTTTTTCGGGTTTTTCTAGAAGTTAGGAACTTTTTTTTTTTTACGTGGCCCATAGAAAGCGTGTTCTGATTTTTTTTGGCGGGTATCTTAGAAATTCAACCTTTTTATTAAAACGTCGCTGTACCATTGGCATAGCTATCAGGTATTTTAGGAACTTTGTTTTTTTTAGGTGGCCCATAGGAAGCGTGTTCTGATTTTTTTGGCGGGTATCTTTGAAATTCAAACTTTTTATTGCAACTTCGCTGTACCTTTAGCATATAGGTCTTATACGAGAAACAAAACGTAAAAAAAAATCGTTGTTTTCTCCCCCCTCCCAATATGGGTCATTCTTTCTCGCAAGAAGTGTCCAAGTTATTCAAAACCAAGTTGGCAACGGATTTCGGTGTATCTCATCCTCACAGTTCAAACTTTGTTTCCCCTTACAACTTGACAAATTTGAGCGAGAAATAGTTGGGGTCGCAAGGCGGAAAAAAATACAAGATGAAATATTCGTGGCTCTTCTCGTCAGGTATGCGTTGGGCGTCGTCTGTGAGTTGAATTCCATTTGAATATTTGGTTTCAACATAATATCGGGATGATATCCCGGTAATATTTCCCAATATGGTTTTTAAATACATGTATAGTGCTTATTTTCAAAACCGGGTTTGGACTCCTCTCGGCCGCAATGAATTCTGAAGCCCTTTGTTCATTTTGTCGATTCCCAAAAAATACGGAGAAAGAACCGGCACCAGGTTTCCAAAAAGAACTTATGCGTGGACCAACCGTATTGTTGTTGTTGTTGTTGTTGTTGTTGTTGTTGTTTTCTTCACATTGAATCGTCCTTTTTACCAAGCTGCAAAAAAAGAATTAGAGTCCGTACTGATCCTCTATTCTAGAGATATATGGATCCTGCGCTCGGAGACTGTGAGTCAGAATAAGACCAAAAAACAATAAATTCATGCTGAACATGGTCGAATGGCAAGGGGGATAATAATAATTAAAAATTGCATATTGAAGTGTTAATCAAGTGAAATGCCAGTGTATCGGGTACGATAAGACGACAACACAAGCAACACCAGAAAAAAACAGAAATACATAAAAACGTAAAATACGCAAGAAAGAAAACATACCTCACAGTTACGCAAAGAGTTCAATATTATGGCTGCTACACGTAAAGGATACCTCGTACGTACTCAGCAAGGACAGATATCTGCTGCACAAACGAAGCAACACGAAGGAGGCAGATATTCCGGCAACAGACTGTGTAAGAGCGATAGTGGCGGACCGATACCTAGCCACCCGATCTATTGTTGGTTTGTGCATTCGTCCACAACTCTATCAGTTCGGCTGCCCCCCCCCCCCCCTCTTCCTTCCTTCCCTTCTGGCCTTGTTCGTGACGTCCTGGGCTGCATGGTGCAGCCGCCCGCTCTGTGCCTTGTCCCGGTGGTGCCTCGCCATGAAAACAGTCGGCCGCTTCGACGACCCCCAGGTACCACTCCCCTCTCTTCTTGCCCGCCCTCGACCATACCACCGGATCTATCTCGAACAGAAAATCTTCTCGCGGACCCCCGGGTGGCTCGAAAAACAATGACGACATCTATCTGCTAAATATTCGGCTCAGTTATTTCCCGGTCGGCCTGGTTCCCGGCCCCCGCAAAATAGAGGCATCAATTCCGTATGATGGCCTCAACGCTATCGCATTGCGCTATTTTGAGGGCCTTGGCGTGCGTTCTCGTCGATGGAAACCAATTAATGTTCCGTAGGAGGAGTGTGTGGTGTACCGTTCGGAGCTCAGCGAACCACTCCTGGCCAAAAGAGTCCACGTCACGTACCAGTACCGAAGGGTTTCCATCACGTTAGTATTCCGAAAGCACACAATTAGAATGAACGATAGATATTCCATATCACACACAGCTTCCGTTTGAACCTATAGTAGCATCCCCTCGCGAGTCGTATCCGTCGAGTGATATCTGGCATGTTTGTTGTCAGCGTTTGTTTGCGACAGTACGTTCCTGGTACGAAAACAGAATAGTCTGTCTATACATCTGCCTCGCTGCTGCGAGGACGAGCGATTAGGTGTAAGGTGCCTGATTCGGTGTCCGCAGCAAGATGGTCTGCGTTTTCCCTTCGGATACGATGAGGCCTGACACCCGAAAACAGTCGGAATGACGGTTATGACCTTCGCAAGGCCTTCCGTCGACTCAGGAACAATGTCTGCGTCGTCAGCGTACAGCATAGCCAATACCGCGGTCCGTACACAAGTTAGGGGGTCAACCTTCACACCGCCCTCGCCCCGGGCCTTCTCCAGATGAATCAAATCCCTCCAAACATCTGGGTCTTCACTCAAAAAAGTATTGCGACACGGAAATATCACCAAGTTTTTCTGCAATAATTAGTGATGGTGGTGCTCGCATTACCGCCGAGTGTTAACAATGCGCCTCCGCAAACAGAAGAACATCGAAAACAAAGGCATCAGAGGTAGATACAAAGGACATTACCTAAACTATACTAAAAGAGCCTGTTTGTTGCCAAATTTTGGTATACCTGATCCATATCGGTCGAAATCAGCTATATACCAGTTAGTTCCAGTATCAAACGTCCTCCACAAACGTTAGGGGCTGTTTTTCAGGTCTTTTTTTGGCATTTCGCCGAAAATGCGGTATATCCTTTTAGGAAAAAAACATGGAATACCGAAACATCGGGAAAATGCCGAAAACCACATAGATAACAGGGCTAGCGATGAGTGTTTTTCAGTTTTTTTCGGTATTTTCCCGATATTTCGGTATTTATTTCCTGTATTTTTCCTACTAGAAAATACCGAAATTTCGAGGGAATAAATGCCGAGAATAACTGAAAAACAGTCCTCGTTAAGATCCACCCAATGCCCCACGAAGATTCGCTACAACAACCGGAACGCGCCTGAACGCCTGAACATCACGGACACGAGTATGGGTACCACTGGCTCCATTTGTACCTGCAGAGGTCACAAGGCTTCGTTTTGTTTGGCCACGATGAGAGCGCCAAGAAAATATATTCTGGCACACCACTTCGCGTTGCCAGCGTTACCGCGCTTTTCGACCATCCTCGGGGAAGGGCCTGATAAGTATGAGGTTGTCTTTCAGTACCAAACCTGAGACCCCCTCAACGCGGACCGGGGCGGACGAACTGCAGTGCTTGTCCACGCCTTGGAGTAAAAAAACTCCGTTTGGAAACATAAGAACATCCTACATTCTGAAGAACAAAACGAGGAATCGTCCTACCTAGGTATGTGTATATATAGGGTGAATGCTAAATTTAAGTCAGTTATACCTGATCCGTTTCAGACAAAATCCGGTATTATATATATATACTAAAACCAAGAAAACTGCGCACCACGAGCGGTGTTCTGTTAATGAAAGTCCGGTAAAAAATAAGCATTCCACACCAAAATCTCAATCGTTGTGTCTCCTTGAGTGTCTCGATGCCACGGGCTCCACTTGGACCCGCAGAGAGTCCCTATTAATGGCTCCCGTTTGTTTTGCCACGACAGGGGGGGGCGAGGTTGGTATTTAGTCTGGCGCCGTCCCCTTGACAGCTTGAAATCCTCAAGACCGTCCTCGCGGAACAGCGAGCTCGGCACGAATTAGTCTTGAACTACCAAACCTGAGCCCACCTCTACGCGGGGTGCTGCAGATAAATACCATGTTGCTGTGTAGACCGCTGTGAACATAGAAAACAACACAGCAGAGTGTGTGTGTTCTTCACAAACCGTTCTTTCAACTCGTCGACATCCAGCACAACCAGTGTCCGTGCAGATTCTTCAATCCTAGAAGAGATACACGTTTTGTGGTCACAAAGCTACGCCACAGAGATACTACTACGTACCTGGTAGCCACGTATGCAGTAAGCACTGCAGTGAGCAATGCAATGCCATGTACACATCACAACAACTATTGGCAACTGCAGCACGTCGCCCACCCCAACGAAGAAAAGTAAAACCATTAGAGAAAGCATGTATGCATACGTAAATACGTACTTTCACGTACAACGTACGAGTACATACAGCGTAAATACGTTAGTACAAAAAAAATTCGACCGTGGGAGGGCAGACGCATATGGAGAAAGAAAACAGTGCACGTATGGCCTCTTTGACTGGTTGGTTCAAAGTTTGATAAAATCAGTTGAAACTCGGACAGAATAGAAAAAAAACATTGCACACCTTGGCCTGTTCGAGCTATAATCAGTTTCGATGTCAGCCTGGCCAACAGCAAGGCTCCTCGGGCGTTTTCGGTCTTGTTTTTAGAATGTAACTGATTTTGGCCGAACCGTGGCCAGTTATACCTGATTTTGACAGAAACCCCAAGATATATATATATATTATATATATATATATATATATATATATCTATATACCTTGTGTGTGTGTGTGTGTGTGTGTGTGTGTGTGTGTGTGTGTGTGTGTGTGTGTGTGTGTGTGTGTGTGTGTGTGTGTGTGTGTGTGTGTTCTTCACATTAAACCGTTCATTCTACTCGTCAAACATCCAGCACAACCAGTGTCCGTGCCGATTCTTCAATCCTAGAAGATATACAAGTTATGTGGTCACAAAGCTACGCCACAGAGATACTACGTTGCCACGTATGCAGTGTGCACTGCAGTGGGCAATGCAAAGCCCTGTGATCATACTAGATACGACAGGCACGACATACGCAATCTATGAAATAGTGAAACGAAAAGAAACAATCAAAGAGAAAACAAAAACAAGGTAGACAAATCGAAAGAGAAAAAGAAGAAAAATGAAAGCAAAATCTAAGAGAAACAATCTGTCTTGCCCCCCCCCCCGCAGGCGAGGTGGCCAACATTTGAAAAAGAACGAGCTCGAGAAAAAAAGAAGAAAAAAAAAAAAAAAAATGGAAAAAACACCACTGCTTGTAAACAGAATAAGACAAAGAACCAAGGGAAAAAGTAACAAGGAAAAATAACAAAGGGGAAATAACAGGCAGACCAAAGCCCAAAGCACCTTCCACGTGACGGCAGCAGCTTGTGGTACGAGTAGTATAGCCAGGTTCTCCTTGCTAATCCGCCTGGTACCTTGCTACCCAGACTGCCGTCTCCGCCCTGCGTTCGTCAACTATGCCCAGCCCCTTGGCGTCAGACAATACGAAACGAGCAGAGCAGGTTCGTCTTCCAACCACGCCACACGTCTCCTTCAGTACGGCTTATCAATCAGAAAAGGAAGAGGAAGAGAAAAAAATAACATGAAAATCAGCGCAAGAAAGAAAAAAAAAAAAAAACAAGAAGAGAAGACCAGGGAAGACCACGTTCGAACCAGCTACACCGGTTTGTAGCACTAACTAGTAGTATGGTCATGTTCTACTTTCTAGTCGACTGGGTGCCTTGATACCCTGTCTGCCATCTCGTTCCTACTTTCGTCTACCGCCGTTTCCCTCCTACCCCTCCTGTTCCCCCCCCTCTCCGCATTCCCTCGGTCGGGCTTTCTGCCACTTCTGCTGTTGCCCCCTCCCCCCCCGTTCCCTTGGGCACCATCCTCGGCGGATGCACGGCGCTGCCTACTCATCTCAGCCTCAGCTTCGTGCCACCTCACCATGAACCGTTCGGCTGCTTCAAGGACCCCCCGGTAACACTTCCCCGCAGTTTTGGCTGCAGTGGACCACAACGCGGTCTCAACTCCAAACACCAAGGGGGCAACTTCCGTTGACCCTTCGGTGGCTCGGCACTCCCTAAGGTCTTCGACTATGCATCTATGCCAAGTCTTACACTGTCCGCCTGGTCTCAGGTTCTCCCCACCAGTTATCGTCCCGAACATTACCCGACTGGGTAATCGCTCCTTGCTTTGCCCTGCCACGCCCCCCGCAAGAAGAGCCGCCGTTTACGAATGGTCGTTTCGATGCTCTCGCAACGTGTCATCTTGAGGGCCTTCGCGTACGAGAAGGTGGCATGGTCAGTATGAAGTCGGCGCTGGAAGCCAATGACTCGCAGCAGGACTTGGTGGTGAGCCGTTCGAAGCTTTGCAAAGTGTTCCGCTCTGAGGGTACACGTCACACGCCCGTACAGCAGGGTCTCAATCACCTCGGCCTTCAGCATTCGGACTTTAAGGCTAAGGGGGGCGGTCGTCTTATCATACAACTCCAGGCCGAACCGGTTGAGGCATGCTCGCATGAGGCGGATCCGTCGGTCGATTTCGGTCGAGAGCGCAGCGTATTCGTGGATAACGCCGCCTAGGTAAAATATCTAGGTCGTCTGCTTATACCTCTGACCTGCCGCTCCGATGACGAGCGGTGGTGCGAGGGTTGTCTGGTCTGGTGTTTGTAGGACCATTGTCTCAGTCTTCTTTTCCGACACCGTGAGGCCTGCTGCTTCGAAGACAGTCACGATGACTGTCACCATTTTTGCGAGCCCTTCAGCCGACTTCGAGACAATTCCTACATCATCGGCGTACAACATGCCCCATACAGACCTTCGCACGCACGCCAATGGGGCCTCCTTCCCTGTTCGAACTACTCCAGCTTCACAGAGTTGGACCACATCCCTTACAATGGCTTCGTCTTGGCTGAAGCGTACTATTACGAAGTGTAACGCAGCAGCGAAGAACACGTTGAACAGTAACGGTGATAGTACACAGCCTTGCCGCAGCCCCTGCGTGACATCAAACCATTCCGAGAGCTCGCCGTCATCAGTACGCACGCGAGCCCGCATGCCATCGTGGAAATTACGGATAATTCCCAGCATCTTGGTTGGTACGCCAAAGGGTGTGAGTACCTTCCATAACAGCTCTCGGTCGACAGAGTCGTACGCTTTCTGCAGATCGATGAAGCACACGTATAAGGGGATTTTCCTCTGTCGTCCGAGCTCTTGCAGCCGGCACACGACGAACAACATATCAATCGTTGATCGTGCGGGGCGGAAGCCGCACTGTTCCTCGGGGAGTAGTTCCTCGGTCTCGCAGTAGTTGCTGAGGCGGGACGCGACGATTTTCAACAACGCTTTGCCTGCGTGGGCAACAAGCGAAATCCCTCTATAGTTGTTGCAGTCAGTTCGATCCTTCTTTTTGTGAAGGACCTTGATAATCGCATCTTTCCATCATTGCTGAGGGACTTCTCCTGTTAACCAAACATTGACAAGGATGTTGTGAAAGCGCTGGGCGAATGCCGGGTGGTCGATCTTTAGGAGTTCGACCGGGAGACCATCTGGCCCGAGAGCTTTCCAATTCGACATCCCCTTAAGTGCTTCTGTCATCTCGTCTATGGATGGTTCATCTTCAAGCGACAGTTTAGGCGGTCGCGGTGGCAAGAGGTCGATGATCGTGGGAGCGAGTTTCAGCGACTTCGTGTTCAAGAGTTTGTGGTAAAACCCCGCCCATCTTTCACGAATTCGCACCTTATCCCGTAGGATCGTGCCATCCTCGTCCCTAATGAACTGTTCGCTCCTCGCTTGAGTCCCTTCCAATCCTACCGTACTCTTAAGGTGCTTGAAAAAGCCTCTTTGGTCGCTCTTCGCTAGGAGTCGTTCGATTTCGGCAAGGTACGCTTCGAAGTACGCATGCAGTCCTGAGGCAATCACTTTCAGCAGGTTCGCACACGCAGATCTCAGGGTCTTTCACGCGGTTCTGTCCCGGGGGTGGGCACGCAAGAGTTGTCGTCCATCCTCCCTCGCTGTCCATGCTGGCATGAATGCGGCCAAGGTTTCGGCAGACTCACACCATCCATGTCTGCGGTGGCGACGTGCAGGGGGTGGTACCTCTTTTCCGACCGCATCAATAACAGCCGTTGTGAAAATCTTAACCATACCAGACGTATTACGGGGCATGGATAGCCTGGTTGAGAGTGGAGATGACCCTGGAGACTACTCGTTCACGACCATTTCCATCGGACATAAAAATCTGCCTGTCGAACTCTCGGCGTTTCGTCGGTGTGCGTATTTGTCTGTTGGGCGCAAAATGACCACCGAGTCGGACTTTGATATACAAGATGTTGTGGTCTGAGTCAGCCTTAGCTGGGGCAGGAGGCTGTGGGACGACTTTCGCATCTTGTACTCTAGGTCGATGGACTTGACGGGTTAGGATGTAGTCAATCCGCTTCCGGTCATTCGGGCCGGTGCCGTTGTGAGTATGCGATATCCCACCCTTGCGCGTGCTGAAAAACGTGTTGGTGAGAGCTAACTTGCAATTGGTGGCGAACGACATGAGGCGTCTGCCATTATCGTGACGAACATCACGTCCATACGCTCCCCGCACTCTGCTTGCATCATCACCGCACCCTTCCTTCCTCTGTCCAGTTCGCGCGTTGGCATCCATCAGTACAAACAGACACTCTTTCGTCGGGATTTTTTTCATCAAGTACTCCAGCTTCTGCCAGAAAATAAGTTTCAGTTCGGCGTCCTTGGTACAATCAGTTGGAGCATACGCAACAACGAAATTGACTGCCTCGCATTTGCCAGCCAGCTCAAAGCGCATAGACATTAGCCGCTCGTCAACGAACTGATGAGTATACACAGACTTACTGCACAACGATTCCTTGACAGCTTGGCCTACTCCGTACAGCCCTTGCCTGGTGGCTGTTGTTTCCTGTCCTGAACAGAAAACGCGATACCCTGCCGCACGGAACGTCGTGCTGCCGGACATCCGAGTTTCTTGCAGGCCAATGAAGTCACAGCCGAGTTGCCGTCCCTTCGCCAGTACACGCTCGTCATGTCCGTACCCGTTCTTCCCCTTTACAGTCAGGGTGCGCACATTGTAGGTCGCTACCGTCACAAGTGCCTCCTTCTGTCTCTTACGAGCCTCGCGTGCTGCTTTCTTTGCCAGCCGACGAGAGGCTCGTCCCCGCCTTCTTTTTTTCTTTTTCTTTTTCTATTTTTTCTCTACTATGGCGAAGGTGGCTCTCCATTTTGTAGCCCGGTACGCGCCTTTGTTTACGTTGGCTTGGTGCAGCCGTCCCAACCCACGCCGACAATCCCATCCTTCCTGTCGTGCATGCATACCCACGCTGTGGGCAGCCTCTCCACTCCACCGGCTGCCCACGTAGCGCTCTCTGCTGTGGTGATGCACCCGTCCCGCCTGAGGGATGAACTCCTCGGCGTCGGGGTTAAGAAGAAAAAACATCACCACCACCCCACGCGGTCCTTAAAGCGAGCAGGCCACCAGCCGGACCGCGCAAGGTTCCCTACCTACGTAGTCCGAAGCTCGATGTTCGTGTGACTGTCGCTAGACCGCTGCAGGTCCTTGCAGACTTCCTCGGCCCACCCCAAGGACGGGGCAGGCCGAAGCAGGCAGGGGGGGGCACGGCACCTTTTTTTTTTTAGCTGCAGCTGCTATACGTACGTATGAGCACGCCCACAATATTATCAACCAAAGGGCGGGTCGGACTTTGACTCTATTTGCAAAAACAAAAAATGATTCAATTGTTAAGAGGGGCCTTGCAGCGTGGGTAGGCACAATTCGATGCGAGTGGACGAGGGAAGAAACGCCTGAAATCAGCTCGCGATAAAAATGAAGGCACGTACCGTAGTGGGAAGGGGGGAAAACAGCCTGCTATGTGACCCCGGATCTGAGTTACGAGTTGGAAGGAGAGAGAGAAGGAGTTGGGCGAAGATAATCAATGGGATGAGAAAAAAAAGAGGCATACATACGCAGATGTAGGTACGGATATATGTCCTTTGTGACTTGGTGAGGAAGCTAGACCGAGTGAACGAAATAGTATTCCAGGTACCGGGTAGCTCCTGGCGTTTATTAGTTTGTACCGGTTTCGAGTATCTAACTGGTTCTGGATGAAACCTGGCCAGTCATACACGATTTAGGCTGACACAAAAAAAGCATAAAATAAAGGGAGGCAACTGCCTAATAACAGAGGAGTAGCAAAGAGTGCGCTGCACGTTCGAATGAAAACACCAAGTATAACACCCCGGAGCTTCAGTTGTACAAACTATATACCAGTCCGGTCGAAAATATAAACCTGATTTGGAAAAACCGAAATATAAGCCTGATTTGCAAATTAAGCGATAGAGTTCATCACAAACCTACGAGTCCTTTACAATCGTACGTAACACCATCCAGAGAGGCCATGTTATCGAGGAATCCATTGGTAGGCCCGGGGATGTTCAGTTATCGTCCCCCCCCTATTTCGCGCAATTTTGCGCTATTTTCCCGGTCAGGAATATTTGTGTTTTTACGGAGCTCGTATAGGCGCTAAAATTCGAGTTTTTTTCACTTGGTTCTACTATGGTTTTTTAGGTCCTTTTGCCCATGTAAATAACTGCCTTTGGGATCATTGTAATAATGATTTTGCCCTTCAACCGGTGGAAATACAAATGTTGGTCCGAGGTGTACTCATGTTGTGAGTGAATACACACAAAAAACAAAATGGAACTTTTTTTGTTTTTTTGTGAAAAACAAAAGGTGAACAGGTGAGCTCCCTGGGGCTCGAAAGCATGACCTCTGATTCATAGTCCTTAGAGTACCACTTTCGCTATTCTCAAATCAGGCTTATATTTCCGACCAGACTGGTATAGTTCATGGTACCCGAATATAAACACCCCGGTGGTTTTGGCCTCTTTTTTGTACATACGAGCGCCCTGAACCGCATCAATACCGTATCTCTCTCATCATCGCCTGTTATTGAATATATATAGGACATGGCTCTATTATTCACAATAGCATTTGCTCTCCCAGACCCCAGTATGAACTGTAGCTAAGGCATGCCAATTGAATCATCGTTCAATAGCAACATCGTGATGTGCTACCTCTTGTTATTATTCTAGCGTTGAACGTTTTTGTCAGCTGGTGACGACTGAGCATCATGGAATTTGCCCCACATATCTGTGTAAAAAATGGACCTGCATAATATTCCGCTGTGGCCTGCATGATAACGGTTGTGGGAAAGTGCCAACCACTTCCCAGTAGTGATGTCGTCGTCGGCGTACCTACGAGCCCGTGCCCCACGCTGGCTGTGTCATTATATTCGCACCTTGCCCGTGCGCATGACTCGCTGGGAAATATTGCACATTTGACACACGTGCAGCATTGTTAAATACTGCGCTTGACCCGTATTCGTTCGAGCGACTGCTCTATGAAAATACAAACCTGGTATGAAACATGAAGTCGGGCAAGGGTGCCTGCAGAGTGGAATATCATACACCAACAACCCCCCCCCCCCTGGGCCCCGGGGGGGTCGATATATATGTTTTTACTTGTACTTTTCGTTTACTCGTTTTTTTTATATGTACCGTAGTAGGATTTGTGTGACCTTACTGAGGTACTGAAAAGGCTTACGTACTTGTACTCGGAGTTCCCCCTTCTCGATTACCTGGAATATGATACCCGGCTTACGATAAACTTAGGCCCATTTATTTACACCCGCTATTAGTGTATATGTTTTTTGGTTTGCTGCGTGATTAACCACTACCTCTTCGTGTAGTTTCACGGATATGCGTATTGGACATGTACGTGCATTTCAGCGCAATATTTCCATTTTACGGCCAATCTAGACCTGATGACAGGTGCATGTGAGTTACCAGTAAATACTTTCACGGCTTTTCAGACAGTGACTTCTAGACGAATACAGACGCAAGGTAGCGGATAGGCAGGGGAGGCTCTCATACTTCTGACACCAGGCGCCGTCAGCGGTTTGTTTGGCGGGTAGATTCACGTTGGTGAGGCATACACAGGTGCGAAATTTTCCTTGTGCCTGTTGATTTATCTATCCAGATATGCCCTCCATCGTATATCATCCACCACCAAAAAAAATAAAGAAATCATCGTTTCATGAGCCCAAGCTTGGCGACCTCGTACTCTGTACCGACTGGTGCCGACCGAACAACGGAATGCACTCGACACTCCATGCCGCTTAGAATCCCGTAGGATTACTGTAGCTGCGGAAGCACTACAGCTGCATCGGTGCCGGGATCCACCTAAACAAGCAAGAATGCAGCTGCAACTCAGCCGGATAGAGCGCAAAAGGCAATACAATGCTTTTTCATATATATATGCTTCAGGGTATGTCGGGCACCTGGTGCATATACCAGGTAGCATGTAATATATACCACTCTGTCCAGAAATGAGATTACTTTTTAACCCCTTTAGAACCGCAGTCCCGTTTGGGGACAAAACTACTTCAAATTTGACTGGATTGTCCCCGGAACGGGACTGCGGTTCTAAAAGGGTTAACGGCACACATGTTTGAAGCAGTCCTTGAATTACCGGACAGACCGGAAGGGTCTCAAGCTGCTGTCTATAATTGGGTCGGCAGGACCCATACTAACGCTACGGCAGCTATACCAAACAACATTAAGATGCTGGTACGGGGGGCGATAGTATACAATACTATATATTGCCCGTGCAAAAAGGGAAACTAGATAGGTTTTTGAGTGTACCGTAGGTCTTAGCTACTGTGGTCCTCCGTAATACTACCGTAGCTGTATCATGATTTTCTTGGTGATCCGCAACAATATGGCAATCACATTTGATCCCATTCCGAGAGCTCATGTTGTGCAACAAGTACAGCATCGAGGGCCGAGCTGTCGCCAAAGCCGTTCCCTCGACTTTTTCAGCCAATGCTTTTCAAGCCAAGCCTGCCTATCTCATAGATTGTCGGGGCCTTCTCGTCCAACCTTCGAAATAACTCATAGACCCTTTGGATTGGGATCACCCAATGCTCCTGCGGTTATCGCTACTCCGCTGCCAGATGAAGCTGTAGCCTACAGACCAGCAAGTCCCGCCTCACTGAGGTATCAGAGTATGATGGAAGGCATTCAGAATTCAGCAGGGCGGAAGACGGCTACCTACCGTCCCATGGCTTCGGTTATATATATATTGAACATGCGTGGGTGGGGGGGGGCGGTACCAGGTACCCCCCCCCCCCCCCCTCCCTCCACCCCTCCCCCTGTGGACAGCACCCAAGTTGAACGGTTTGACGGAAGGTGTCGAAAACTCGTTTTGCGGGTCCCCTTGAGTCGAGTCTGCACTGATGTTGTTTGCGTTAATCTACTGGACTGGAGTAGAATGAGCGTGATACCCTCACGCGGGTTGTTCTGCATATATCTCAGTGTCTCATAGGAGGTTGTCACGGTCAACATATACGAGTCCTATATATTATAGTAGATGGTATCAGTATATCGATTTGCCCTGGATACTCACTCACGCATCATCTCTCTGCTTGTTCACTACCCGCACACGTGCACCGTACAACCGTTTTCGCGATCAAGGTCTCGACGATGCGCTTCGCCCATTATGCCAAGGGTGCGTGCGTCGTGCTCTTCTTTGCCCTCTCAGCATATGCACAAGATGAAGGCGATGGTAAGTTTGGCCCTCTCACGAAAAATTTCGATGTACTTTACGCTTCAAAGTAGTTTCCTGGTCAAAAATTCGTTCAGAATGTTTGAATGGCCGCGTAGCTCATATGTTTCTATACGGGTATAGTCTCTATACACCTTGTCATCACTTCTAGTACCTACCTGTTTTTTCACGTGGTCCCATCATATAGACTTGATTGAATATATACTTGATGGGTTTGTTGTACTTTATCAAGTACGGAGTTCAGGCCTTCAGCGCAAAAGTGACATGCGACGCGAATCGCGTTTTTTACTAAACAGGGAACAGTGACATTTATTTGCGATAAGTTTGAGTTGGGATGTAATCACCGTTGGCCTCGTCAACGATAGTGCCGAACTTAAGAAGGGCCAGATTGGGCAGGTAGACAAGACACATGCAGTTTACCGCCCTGATCAAACGCTAGGCTGAAGACAGATGCTCGAAAATTCTTCGGACATGCACAAAATATGCAAGATGACAGTTAGCCCCATACATTTTTTTTATATCATGTGAGCGTGTATTCCTTCCGTACCGCCTGTACTGCCGTGCTTGGAATTTGTGACAGTTGCTGTTACTGTTGGCAGTAATTACATCCGGCATGAGGACGTATACGCTGTTGTTTAGGAACTAACATACCCCGGGTTTGTTCGTGTACTTCCTAATCTCGAGTACTGGGGAGGGGGTTGCGAAGGCCAGCAAGGTATTCTGGGACCGTAAAAAAATATTTTGTTGCCGCTCAAGCCTGAACGGAAACGACATATGGACGACCTGCCAGTTACATCCAAAACATGATGACACACGACGGAGGTTAGTATGGAACATACGACAAACTTCGTCGGTGACCTGTTGTGTCTAAACAGGGGGTCTAGACATTACCGATCCTTGATCTTCTTTTTAGGGTATTCATGAAAATTTGTTTGCTCATTTACCCAGCTAGGAAGGTATCAGCAATCCCTATATTATTTTTGACATAACTATGTTATCCATGCTTCTAGAAAGGTGCGAATGACTCTAAATCGACACTCAAGCTTCCCGGGTCGATACTATAACGTAAATCCCGCGCACTCCCTGTCCGCCTGACACTGTTGGTGCCTGCAACCCTGTTGTGCTTCAAATCAGTTTGTACAGTGAACGATGACTGCGACACCGCCTGCTGCGGGACGCTGCACGACCCTTCATTCTGTGTCAGTAAGTAACTTCAAGAGATACGGGGCGGGGTGCATGCCACACACACTACATATCAGAACAGCGCGGAAACGCGTGTCTACCTGCTCATTAAATACCAACTAATAACGCAAACTAGGTTCGGAAGCCGTCGCATGTATGGTTGGTGCACATTTCTCCGTTATCGCGGCCGGTCACGTGGACTCAACGAGCGAAAACCAACATTATAGGGTAGTTATACCTTTTCTGGGAGATTTTCCACTTCATCGTATTTCCGACAGGGGTTGGACTTGATCGTGTTGGTACATTGAAAGCTTGTACAGGGTGACATAATACATTGAGGTGATGACTCGGACGCGAGAGTAATGACCACGCTAAATTTCGGAAAACCATCTTGTAGGTAGCCAGAACTGCTCGTTTAAAACGGTAAATATGTTCTGTCTGAGAGTTTCGATTGAGTTAGGTGTATCCCCCATGGTTTCTTGGCTACGATACGCCCTCAACTTATGTGTACACCTCCTTTTATAAGTTGGAGCACCGAATCCCTCGAGCGGGTGGCCCAGCCATCGCGTACCCTCACCTTACATCGGCTTGAGATGCCGGCGGAATTTACAGTGTCACGCACAGGTTGAAGGTGTCACCCCGGAGTGTAGCCTGGTAGAGTATATATGTCGCCTACTGCACGATCCAATCGACTGCACCCCAAGCGAAAAGTATGAAACAGTGACTAACTATATACCTGGGGCGTTTGACCTATAAATCGCTACGTATGCCCTGTGTAATATCTTAAAACCAGCCCAGTGTTTGACCAGATTGCTGGAACGCTGGAGTCATGGAAGCCGTTTAGAGAGCGATGGAAGCTAACGGCCTAGAGAGTGTTTCCGACCTAATATCACGAACAACTATCGGTTATCTGAATTGACGTGGGTGCATCAATTGTTGCCAACGTTTTGTCAGAATACCTTGCAACACAACACATATCGGTTGAAGCGTTAAATGGTCACACGTGCTTTTCCCAATTGTTTCCAATTGATCCATTTCTCGAAACGTTTTTCGGTTCCGATATAACCCTAACATGTGTTGAGGGCAATTCTGATGATCTGCATGAAGGCAACATATACACCGTAACAAAATGGTTCGCATATCTGTGTCGCAATTGGTAGTGTATATCCGGTGACAATTGGGTGCTAGGTCGATTTTTGGTAGGTAGTGCTACAATGGTTAACAGGCCAATCAATACCTTGTTTGAATAACTAGCCATCTTCATGACCAGCAGTGTAAATAGCCACAGCGCAAGCGACTTAGTCACCGAAACGCCCGCGAGATTCGATTTGACAAGAACGTACGCACAACGCATGTACCGCTGTGACCTGTTTTTGTTTTTCCACCTCAGCGAAAAACGCTCTTGCCCCCCTGATGCCGTGTTGTACGGGGAGCGGCTGTGACTGCTACAAGAGAAAGTGCAAAAACGGCTTCTGCAAAGGTGTGACCAAACATCAAGCCCCCTTCTACCTTGACATACTATGTTTGACTACGTGTTGCAGTTGGAAACAGGTCTTAGATGACGGCGCACGAAGAGGTACGTAGAAGAGAGGGGGGCATGGTTAGAGTTCAACATAGTATAGCTGATTACACTAATGCTCGCTTCGATGAGGGTATTCTTATTGAATCTTGTTCCGGGTGCATCGACTGAGTCTCTTCACAGTGTCACCCAAAACATATTTTCTCTTTGACTCAATGTTGCGACTGCTAGCGCGCGGCCATGACCTTCCGTACTGGTTTGCGCGACGACAGCCATGTTTTTTTGTGGAATGCATAGATGTGTTAAGCACTGACGCAATTCCGTGGGAATATTGTGTCGGTTGTCGGTCGTTTAAAAAAACGTTGAACGGGAATAGCTTTGAATAATTGCTTTGTAGGATATATGCATCTCGTAGCTAGTCGATATCTCTTACCCGCACCAAGACGACCACGTTCCAGCTGATCGAATACAGCACGGAAAGTACACATGTCAAACTCGGAAAACGTACCTAAGCAAATTGAAAGCCCACCAATGTGAACATTTTCTCATCGGAACTTGACAAACACTCCAGTTGTTGTTCTGTCGAGTCCAGTTGTAGGACTATACATATTACACAAATCCGTTCAAGTTCACTTAATGTGCTATGGTCGTACCTTGTTGGGGATGTAGGTGTGGACATATCGTGCTGATTTTATTTCGGATGGAGTATGGTGCGTGCGATATTCAGGATAAGGTCGATGCATGGAGCTGCTGGTATGGTGGGAATGTCGCTAAGCGCCAGACTGAACGCTTGGCATGCATTCCGTTCCGAAGTAAACCTGTAAATAATTTCCGTACCCTGCCGATCTTGGTGAAGTTTCTGCACCTATCGCCATGTACGTCTGGGTGGACCGGGTAGTTGGGGTTGCAGCATCGTCATATATAACATGTCACATCGGAGACAACGGGACTTGGAAACTGGAGTGAGGCGTTTCCCCCTCTTGTTGCACGTCCAATTCTTGTGACCCTGCCATCGTAAATATGTTGGTGCGTGTGAAACCTATCGTATACGTTGAAGGTACACCATATATCCACGGATCTATTAGATTCAATAAGATTGCTGAAACAGTCGTTTCCGGATGGTTTCCCACGATGTTTCCGACAGGTTGCAAGAAAGACAAGCACTGCCCTGGTGGCGATGTGTGTTGTCCAGACGGATCTTGCGTCGACGACCTCACGATGTGTGGTGAGGAGTCGAGCTTAGATTCCCACGTTGCGGTCGTGGATGGTGTCGGGTTATGCTTTCCGACCAGTTGTTGTGCTGCCGCTGGATTGTTCGAGACCAAAACGTCGATGACGTGTTGTTACAGCTGCTTTGTAAAATGATAACCTTTACGTAGGTTTGGATTCCCTGTACTTGAGACGACCCAGATATACACCGGTCTCAAAAAAGAGAGATTCGGCCTGTTGTATACCAGTTCCTCAGGTCACACCGTTCGTTGCCGAAATATTTTTTTTCTCAGGGCAGGTTTTGACCGTGTTCGCAACGAGTGCTCAACTCCTCGTGGATAATTTATTTGCTCGTTCTAGATTGGCGATGTAATGTGTGTACTCCACTACCCCCTTCCTGATTTTAAAGCGCTGGCTGCTGTTAGACAAATCACAAACCGAATGGTTCTGCGTGTGAACGCCCCTGCTCCCGTCCAAACAATAAAACATTTGGACGTTTATTGGTCGACGTCGACTTTTACGATACCAGTCTGCCTTGCCAACGGTGACACCACATACAACTACCAACTAGGGTTAGATTTAGCCTGAGCAACTGCCTAATAAGATGATGATGCTCATACCCTGCAGAAAAGATACTTGTGAACGCGGGGGTACGTGATGGCTCGCCGTCGGTCTTAGTAGGGCGTACCAGGCACATGATATATAGAAGTGGGTCAAAATTCGTCTGTGCATCTGTCACAGTGGTACGCACGGTCGTTGTATCTCTTGCACGCGCGACAGTTACCACGTCAGACATGGTTATCCCTTTGGTCAGATTTAGATGCGCATACTGCACGACGGTATTGCTTGTGAGGCTTCGCACGTCCACGATGTCCTCTTTATAGTGATTTGAATACATGTGATAACACCTATGAGTGACCTATGTCCGATGTCACACCTCAAGCAATTCCAATGTTCTTCAAATCCTTCGCTGAAAAACGTGTTCGCCTTTGCCACGTGAGTAACGCGCCCGTTTCCACGACGATTGCCGTCCGCGCCGTGTCTCACTTCACGTTATGCGACAGTCTGCGACGATGACCCCATCGGCTGTGCCGACGGTATGGTTTTTTGCCCTGACGGTTCTTGTGTCGAAGTACTCGAGGACTGTGGTGAGGAACATGTTAGCTTCGCAGTAATTTTGATTGCCGTGGTCCAAGGAAAACTAGTCGAGAATAAACGTCAAATGGTTATCAACTGCGACGTCTTAGAGAAGTGGATGCTTGGCTTAGGAAATATGTTCGCACAACAAAATTGGGTTGCAATATACACCGCAGCTGCCCTCTTAATGTGTCACACCAAACCCAAATTTATACAAAAGCGATTTCGTGTACAGCAGCACCACTGTCGCCCAAGTTCGTGCAGGATGTTCAAATAAAACAGGCAGGAAATTGCGCATTCAACACCGGTACGACCCATTTTGTTTTCACATCAACTGCCGTTATCGTGTGGTTGTCCCATACTCCGTGCAACACACGGTTTGTAACAGAATGCAAGGATGACACCCACTGCTTTGGAGATTCAGTGTGCTGCCCAAACGGGGTTTGTACCGCCGACCCCGAGGACTGTGGTGAGGAACGTAAGTTTCATTCTAACGTCGAAGCTTCTATCGACCATTTGATATTATATGCGATTATCTAAGTCTTAGGTTCGAAACACGGGCGCGTATAGGTCTACTAAAGTGTTTTAGACGGCATTCGTTTGGGATAACATCGTCTGTAGTGAAACGTTGTACCAGGTACCCTTCAGATATATCTAACAGGTTTTGAAACTCAGGCGTGATGTCTATGCTAACACAGGGGGTCAGACTACTGTCGCGTCGCGATGCGTGTAAGGCAATGTTCGAAACGTTGAGTGCCCACCATTCACGCTCAGACCTATTGCATTATTTTCGTAAATAGACAAATAATATCACACATTCAAACGCAACTGTCGCCAGAGTACCCGACGTGACCCAGACGCACACTGTAAAATGGAGCTACTCTTTTACATGAGGCTTGCGTCTTCTTTTGTTTTACCTCGGTTAACAATCCATTCGTGCTTGCACTCACTTCCTTGTATGCTGTGTGGCAATCGAGGGGACTGTACGACTGATTTTTGCGATGACTCCGAAACTTATGGCGATGATTTGTAGTTTTCGATGGCAGTCTCAAAATTGCTGATCGTTGCAGATGTTTCACGAGTGTCTTACGGGCAACGAACAAGTGTGCTTGAAACCGGCAGCCTCTTCTCGTGTTGTTTGACGCGTTTCATCTTAGAACCGAAGTATGCAGGTTTTTGTTATGTCGCACGAGTACCCAGGGTAGTTTTACCGGTAGTACCCCACATAATGCCGATTGAGGCAGCATGTTTCTGCCGAGACGAGCCTAAACTCGTCGCACGCATCGCTGTCTGTTTTTGTGGTGGCATCAAATGTACCCCTGCTAGTCGGAAATGGGATTTGTCCATCGACAAAAACTTTCAGAGGTTTTGAAGATCGTTAGATTCTCATTATTTTATCATGGGGAGTTCTTTATGCGAGGAACCCTAAATATCTCAACCATATGAGTACCTCTCCCTTGCCACGTGTTGAACTTTTATGTTTTGTACGTCACCCATCCCGGTGACCGTGACTCCCGTAAGGTATATATAATTTTTGTATCCGTACACGAAACGTGTGTTGCCTGTGTGCCCCCGTGTCACAGCGCCCGGGGTACGGATATACTACATACTATCACCCGCAAATAACTTTAGTGAGTTATGTGCGCCCGTGCCACATTAACCTGCACTTCTCAGAGTGCAAGACATTCATACCGGTACACGAAACCTCTGTAAGTACTACAGTAGCGACACTAACTATTATTATTGTCGCGGGGTACGTGTGTGCCCTACTCACGACGCCCGGGAGCCCAGTACTCTTCGGGTTTAGAATTCAGACGATTCGGTTTGGCACAGAATTTGGCAACTAAACCTATCGAGTATCCTGGACGCCACGAGGTGTCAAGTGTAAACAATGGTGACGGCCAATATGTGTCTAATCGTCCATGTACGAAGTGCTGATGAACACTCGTAACTTCGTTGCAGTTGGTTGTAAACGTAAGAATGTGCCAAACCATTTGTTGCTTCTTGTGAATCCCATTCTCAAGAGAGCCTGTCGTTGTTTGCACTGACCATCGCCTTCTCTCGTGGGCGTCTGCATCCGCCAGGTTGTAACAATGGCGAGGGATGCCCCAGAGGTACATTCTGCTGCGAGGATGGAACGTGTGTTGACAGGCTTGCGTCCTGCGGTGAGAGGTTGTTGGAGACGGCGGTGGTTGTGGTCGCACCAGCAGGCGTGAGGTTCCTTGACTTTCACCTTCTCTTTGAACAGTATTTAGGATTACATTATATTCAGGTTTCATGCGTGTTGATGCCTAAAGAGGTGTGCTGCATGTTTTGCTGCCCCTCTTTCTATCGATAGTAGGTATCGTGTACTGTTTGCCGTATACATATCCCAACCTAGACGTGTTCCCGATGACCGACTCTTGCCAGAATGCAAAAACCATGACGACTGCCCTTCTACCGCCGAATGCTGCTCGGACGGGACTTGCGCTCCAACCATCGATGATTGTGGTGAGTATTTATCGGTATAGAGTGCCCGACCATTGCATGATACGGACAGCAGGCGTTGTCGAGTGTGAGCAAGTTGACGGTAAAGGGGTGCTCTAAAATCGTTGTGGTCGCAGCGCCTGTTAAACTCGAATTTAGGTCAGCGTATGATTCATCATCAATACTTACTTCAACGGCCCTACAAAGCTGTGTTTACCCTTACGCGCGTTCCTTTCTTACGAGATACGCTCGTATATTGCACTGTCCACGGCCCTCCTTTGTGGCGGGCCTACATTAAACGCCTGGTTGTAACAACGGCCGGGTATGCCCGAGAGGTACATTCTGCTGCTCAGACGGCACGTGTGCCGAAACCTTAACGTCCTGTGGTAAGAAGTCGATTGAATAATTGCGTGGGGGTAACAGTAACAGGCGTGGTGTTCATGCTGTATAGCATTATACTTTGGCCGTGTACTGGGGGAATGCGATCATGGTTGGTGCGTGTTGCCGTCCAACGAGCAGCTGCGAGTTTCCGCTGAAACTAAATATATGGGGGGTAGATATCGATTCCTATATCCACAGGTACAGGTTTCAACCGTACCTTGTCCTTAATGACCTACACTTGCCAGGATGCCGTGGTGACGGTGACTGTCCTGCTACAACCAAGAGCTGCTCAAACGGGACTTGTGCCCAAACTCTCAATGTCTGCGGTGATAATTTATCTGTGTTAAGTACCGAAGCTACAATGCGAAACTGACGGCAGGTGTTTGTCGAGCGCGCGAAATAGTACTTGGAAGGCGTGTCCCATGCTCGAGGTACGCAGCTTACCCATTTATGTGCAAACCTAATTTGTTGGTTGGTATATCGACATTAGTCTTGACGGTGTACCAAGCTGAGTCTACCTGCATCTTTGTCCCACTCTTACGCGATTCTTCTCCTGTGTTGCTCTGCCGATCGCCCTTATTGGCGTGCGACATTCCTTCAATAATGGGTTGTGAAAATGACGGTAGATGTGATGAAAATCAATTCTGATGCGTGGATGGAACGTGTGCTGATACCCTGGTGTCCTGTGGTGAGACAGGCGAAAATGAGTTTAAGGTCGTGGTGGCGGTAGGAGCCGTTAGGCTCCCGGTCTTTTGCGTTTGTTTTAGCCGATATTGTGCTTGGTATTCCCTCGTATTTTGTGCGTGTTGCCACCTCACGAGGATTTGTGCTCATTCCGCTATATATAGCCCCATCTATGAAAAAAAAGTAGCGATCGTCTGATATTTACACATTTCCATATCCCCCTCACGGCGTGTTCCAACTGACCTACTCTGGCCATAATGCCGTGCTGACGGCAACTGCCCTCTCACTGCCGAGTGCTGGTCGGACGGGACTTGCGCTCGAACGGTTGACGACTGCGGTGGGGAACCGACTCTCGGAAGCAACCGGTCTATTTCCCGACACAGACGGAAGACGTTGTCGAGTGTGACCCATTGCACGGTACATGGGTGTGCTAAAATGCTTGTAGCCCCGGCGCCTTTTTAAACTCGGATTCAGATTAGCGTTATAATTATTTCAACGGTCTCCAAAGCGCGCATTCTTTTCTTACGACAGCCACTCGTATATTGCACTGTCCACGGCCCTCTCCCGTGGCGGGCCTCCATTAAACGCCAGGTTGTAACAACGGCGAGGGATGCCCCAGAGGTACATTCTGCTGCTCGAATGGAACGTGTGTTGACGCCCTCGTGTCCTGTGGTGAGGAGTCGATTACAGGTTATGTTGGTGAAGGTGGCAGCAGACATGAACTTTCTTGCGTTGTTTGATATTCTTGTGTTCCATCCCGTTGTGGTTTACAGATAGATGTTACCGCCTGACGAGTCGATGTGTATGCGTTGCGGCTTTTACGTGTCGAAAGTAACAATGACTGTCTGCAGACATGTGCACGTATTCCATCACCGACATGTTCATGTTGACCGAAACGTATCAGAATGCCGAGGCGACGGCGACTGCCCTTCTACGGCGGAATGCTGCTCGGACGGGACTTGCGCTGACACTATCGATGATTGTGGTGAGGATTTGTCATGGTTCAGCTTCTCGACAGTTGACCATGTTTACCGTAGATGGGGGGCAGCGGGTGTCAAGACCCCATAGGCTTACCGGTCGATGCGTGTGTTCTTGTTGAACTACTGACTACTCATAGGTGGTAAACTCCTTGTTTCACTTGAATTGGAATCGGTATTCCGGAACGTGGATTGCGTACTCCGGTGTGACTCTCGGGGGGGTTACTCTGCAACCAACCTCACGAGGGGTTGTCACAACTGTGCCATATGCCCCAGACATGCCTTCTACTGCTCGGATGAAAAGTGTGCTGATACCCTCGATTTGTGTGGTGAGGATTCCATTAAGCTCACGTTGATGGTCTATGGTCAAACCCAGGCCACAGTGGCATCGACCCCACATATCCACAAATGCAAACACTACGTGCTGACTGGGTGTGTAGTGGTCGCTAAAGATGCAATCGTTGCTACGGTAAAGGTCTTCGTGTAATGTCTTTACGCTACTCAGGGGTGCTCTCTGTTGTAGTGCCCATTGTAAAGATCAGACGCCCCCCGGAGTAATAAGGAGGAGCAGTGTCCCCGATGGCTATCCGTTTTGTTTAATCTACCGACACGAATATAACGAGTATCCAGAACAAATCTGAAGTTCGTCCCTACGACTATGATGTACGATACATGCTGTAAACCATTACTCACTATTTCGTCGCGGGAACACGGGAAATGAGTGATGAAGCACTACAACCACAAGTGTTGAGCACAGCGGGAAAACAGGGTCAGCATTATTTGTGTAACACCCAGACACGCCGATAGACGCAGATCAAAACAAATACAGTGTGTCTAATCATGCCTTTGACTCCACGAAATTTCGGGAAGGCAGGTGTAAGGTACCCCTTCGCGAATGCCCCTTTTCCTCCTAGTAATCGTTACGAAACCTTGAGGTATGCCAGAGGATGGCTCTCGGGCGGGACCGACCCCGTCCACCAAGATTGGCTTGGTTGTACAAAATGGATCCAATGCAGCGTCTACCACGGAATCGGTATGGTCGCCCTTACATTCGTTCGCAATTTCCGGGCTCACCACGGGCGATCCAATATTCTATGAAATCTGCAAGTGGGTTATCAAGGACTAGAGCAAACTCGCCACAATTACATTTTTGGACTGATTATCCCGAATATCGTCCGAAGAGCAGTCGAACAACGATGTGGTGGAACAAGCGAAACATGGTACGCCCGTGGAGCAACCAAAAATCACATTAGGCCATCGTTTATTGCAAACTGGTTCTGGTTTACAGAAATCGAGGTTTCAGCACCTTTGCACACGTGTTCAAACCGGTTCTGGTTTATAGAAATCGAGGTTTCAGCACCTTCGCATACGTGTTTTGAACAGGGAAACGGGTTCATCAGACCATCTCTTTTTGACGTCCCACCAGTCCTTTTGCGAGAGGCATGCAACGCCGTTTGCCGTATCTTCAGGAAATCATTTATCCAAATTGTCGAAACATTTGCCACGATAGAGGTAGCACATTTCCGCTTTTTTGTTTCTGAGAGGCGGTGTTCCTTGACCACAAACCGTTGGGATGTCAACCGTGATTTAAAAAAAACCATTTTGTAGACTTGGGCCATATGATTATTCGCCTCGATACATCTTGATCTTTGCTGAAGTCAGTTTTCGCGTGAGGTATGGAGCTCTTTAAGTGAGGAGCCTTAAAACAATTAGGGTGAAGCTCTATCGTCGAACGTTCTCGATACACTCGAGTTCCCTCTATTCAGTTTCGAACGCGATTTATTTGAAAACGAGTACATTGTTTAGGCTGAAACGTCGATGTATATCTGAAAATGTCATGTTGAGTGTTTTGTCTGAAAATGAAGGAATCGTGTAAACCTCGAACGACATACCCGAAGAAATGAAAAACGGGTCTAGATACGTCTCCCCAAAAGACTGCGAGTATTCTGAGAAAAGCGAGCCAGATTCGGTCGGACTCCCTGTATCAAACAGGTGAAAACATGTACAAAACAGAGTTTCGGGTAATTATTTCTGTTTTCAGAACCCTCCCACAAGAGATGGCCTTAAAGGTGCTTTGTGGGCATGATAAAAGTGTAACGACGGTATCCGTGTGGCCGTCGTCACATTGTTCGAGCATTTGGCGTTACCAGCGTACCACATGGCCAACTAATTGTTGTTAGTGTCAGCCTTGGCCTAACTCTGATGCGCGGATTCAATGTGTTAAGGCCATACAGATTCCAGTGGTCAGGAGTTTGTCCACCTCAAGATTAGATTGAAAGGAACCGTTAAGTTGATGGTCTACTACTGCCGTAGAACACACACCGAAACGGCCATTGAGTATGTGTGACGTACACGTTGAACAACATACGTATATGAGACACGCTGACAGACGATGGATGCTACACTTGCCTTTGTGCCTTTTTTAACGGACCATTAACGCGTGGTCACCGCTGGCCTTTCGGCTGCCGGTATATGAAACAAAACTCTTCGCGCTAGAGGAAGCATCAGCTACCTCTTCAGTTTGGTTCGACAAGGTCGTAGAAACATTAGAAACCCACTTGGTTGGCCACCCGCGCTCGTCCTACACACGCAATACGACTCGATTCCGTCTGTGGTTCGAGAAGATTTATTGAATGAATACTTGAAACACGATGAGATAAATAAACCCAGTCAGACTGTTCAAAAATCGACGAGGAAGAACACGTCGGAAGTGGGACGTGATCACGTAAAACGAACACAGTAGTCGAAGACCCCGCAAGTAAAGTGTTGTAAAACCCCCTTCTCGTTGGACGATGACATATAAACAAATCGAACCTTTCACCTGTACCCGGGGTGAAAGAAGAGTACTGGAATAGCACACGTAGCACAATTCTATATGAACAATATATCTGACATATGCCGCGCCGATTGGATGTATGTCTATGTTTTCAAAATATTGGCTTTAGACGCCAACAAACACCAACCGTGGCACGGTGAATGCTTCCCCCAGCTCAACAAAATACCAGACATACCACGAAGACAATTATCTACACTATGCGTACGTCTACCAGATACAGAGGCATACATATACCAACAGACTGTCACCAGCGACTGGGGTAAATTGAGGAATCGCATAACATGTTGCCGCAAACAATACATGTATGTAATTCACCGCCTGCGTGTTTACTATGGATTGAGAAAATCACATACTGATATCGGGTGAGCACTCTCCGCCACCATGCACTTGACGGCATTCCCGCACAATACTACCACCAATAAGCGGGCGGACATCCGTGATATTGGCTCTGCGAGGTCTTTGCTTGTTAATGTGCAGTTGCAACGGTCATAATCACGGAGGCCACCCGCTTGAGGAGCTCTGCCTCACTACTACTATTACGGGGGGGCATAGTTTGTAGGACCTGTGACCTGTGGTATCTTAAAAATCTATATATTTACTCAGTTGTATTAACAAATATTGGTTCTTCAACATATGGTCCCCCGTAATGGGTCACAGAAAATACTGATCTAGATGAAACCGAAAGTGCATTAACGGGTGATCCACAATTCCGGTGATACACGATTCCGCGTCGTACATGCACAGATACCAATACCGGAAAAAAACTCCAAAATCATCGAGTGAAAGAGATTCTGTCATTCAGATAAAATCACTGTTCAAACAGTGCTGCCCCTCTGGTGGCAGGCGTTTTTTGCACACTAGGCTGTTTCTCGAAACGCAAGCAAGATAAGGAGGTTGTATGATGTATACAATTGTCGGGGTGGTGCCGGACGTTTTTAGAGGTTCCGGACTTCAGAGGTTATACAAATATCCTTTTAATCGTAATCGTTATTGTTCAAATCGGTATTGGTCATATACCCCCTCCGATATCCTTGGTAAACCCGAGGGATAATCATATGGTCTGTAGATGTGAACCAACGACCCAACGAGGAGTGTGGACCGTAACTGGACGAAGTCCGGTGAGGAGGCCTCATAGCCCCGGTTTTTGTTAGTGAGTGAGCTCGCCCAAATCCCACACTACCCGGGAGAGATGACCCTCCCGGGTGCCTATCTCCACCGCACCTACCCCTCTCGTGAATCATGTGGGTCACCGCGCCCGAGCGCCAGTAGAAACAGCAGCGTGTGCTGATGTTGCAAGGGGAGTTGTTGGCGAAATGAACACCCGACACGAGAATGTGGAAGTGTGGTGAGGTAAAACATTAATTTACCAATTCGCTGGAGGATGAAAAAAAAAGTTAAAAAAATGGATATGTGAAACGGAGAATAGTGTTAACTTTGAATGACAGTCCAACACTGCTTGGTGAATTTGGCGTTGAGTAGCTCGGTCTGTCAGGCACTATCTTGCCACGCCGTGCTTCTACTGCAACATGCGCCCTATGTCGACATGTAAAATCAGCTTCAATGCGGGCGGGTGTTTGATTTATATCGACCAATCAATTGTTCAAGCGGTGTTGGCTTAGAAAGATGTACTAAATATAGCGACCAGAACGTAAACGGTGTTGAAAGTACTCATCCCTGTGGCAGTTGGTTTTAATCTGTTATCATAGGTCGGACGTCCCGGGATTGTTTATGTGCATTCTAGAATGAGCGCGAACCACTCAAAAGTCGAATATGGGTACGACGGCACGCCGGACGTTCGTGGATACACAGCATAAAGTGGATTATGTATATTCCATGGTTTTACCATTCATCGCTGGTGTCCGTGCTGGATAGACAGGGGGTGTCCAGTATCACAACTACTACGACACACAGAGCAATCCCCATCGTGAGGAAATTCTCATTAGACACATGTTCCGTCCTGGAAGCTAATCTTATCGGGTGGGCATAGACCGCCTTCATTGCAGCAGAGTGGATTTGGCGAGGGCTAGAAAACTGCGGCGAAACTCGGTCGACGGCGGGCAACAGGATGTGTGCGCGTCATGATGGCATGTAAAAACATGCAGAGAAATATGTATACACCGTCAGAGTAGTTTCTGGAACACCGCCGATAGATTGGGAGATATGACAAGCAGCCTTGCAACAGAGAAGAGACACAAGTTGCTAAGCCATTGTGTACGTCAGTAATGCAACACAATATATATTCGCCATAACAGCTTCGGACTAGACCACTCCAGCCACGAACATTGCCAATCTAAGCTTCTTCTCACCACAGATCACATCACAGTTCCCGCTCGGGCAGCATACGGAGGTCGAAGGGCAGACAGGACTGGTTTCACACCCTGGTAGGGGTCGAAAAGTGCGAGCATGTCATCAACGTTATTCACATACGTGCAAAACCAAAGACAGCAGGTACCTACAGTATTTGGATACTCGGAGATAGATACGATCTTGATTGGGACAAAACAACGAATCATACCTACGGGGTATCCATCTCGATCAGGCGCCAGGAGAATACCGGCCTGGATGTGGTGTATGTCCCGACGTCGGTTGTGCTACAACAAGTGTACGTTGGGCAGATGCGTTAACCGCTGCACCAACCTCCTTTGTGCCAATCAGGTAACGTATGCTGCTCGGACGGGAGTTGCCCTCGAAGCCCTGATATTTGCTGTGAGGACTCAATGGAGCTGGTCGTGAAATACAGCGCTGACGAGAGTCGTCGCCAAACTTCGGTTGATGTACACATACTCCTCATCGGCTTGCACTCAGAAGTCAATTTGAAGTTTTTTAATCATTATTGCGCTCCTACTCAAGGCGGCCTTCGCTCGGGGGCCGTTCAGTAGTAACATGGACCGGAACCATTCCCGGTATGTATGAAGCTAACACTGCTCCATAATAGCCACAGGGGCCACTATTCGCGTGACGCCTGGTTGAAAGAGTCGACCGTTATCTTCAGAATCACTACAGGTATCTGTGCTCATATGACACGTAGGGACCGACTAACGATGCAAACAGACGCCCAAAATATGCACGAGGTGTATTGTATATATGTCAATGTCTACTGCGTAATGTTGCTCAACGACGAGCGTACGGTTTAGCTACCTGCACTTGCTTAGGTATACAGTAATGCTTAAAAGCAAAAACGCATCTCCAATAGACTCATAGCTCTAACACTGCTTTCCCGTCTTTTCTTACTCATAACGTCTGCGACAGAGTGCAGACTCGGCGAAATATGCGAGTAGAAGAACACCTCCGCATTTACTGTGGTAAGTGGTATGCTGCACTTGATGTCGTAGTAAAATCAGCGAATCATTCACATACAGACGTCCGCTACGACTCACGAAATCAGAGTGGTTCGATAGGTGTGATACGTAAAACGGGGTGTGTACCTAAGCAGTACTTTTCGACGTTGAAGGGTATGTGACATGGAACAATCTGTGAACTTCGTTAATAACCGACGCGGCCGATCAAGAAGCTAACGCTTGTTTTCTACAAGGTGCCCTACACTACGGAAGTCGATCCTTGTATACCCACACAGTGCTGCGTGATCTCTATTCTGTACATATGCAACTTTCCACGGTGGCGGCTGTCGCCAACATGTGTTTGCAGCAAGCATCGCTTGCTTCGCCTGTTTATAGTTGTTCAATGGACACACGCGCTAGAATTCGAAGGAGTGAAATGCATAAGCGAAAGCCCATCTCCTTTTTGTTGCTGCAGACGTACCGATTGCTTTTGACTTAGGAGTCCGAGGTATAACTACGCCGTGGGATATCTTGAATTCGTTTTACCACATGCATATTCTAACTGCTTCCTTGGCACGCCATTGAAAATGTTCCAACGTCAAAACACCCTTGCTTTGGCACCCACCCGCACGTGCGATATAACTCATCGGATACTCTCTCCATCGTTGTAAATGAAAAGGGAACCTTACAATCTTGTGGCCCTTTAATGAGCTTCGGTACCATTAGTACTACGCTTATACGTTCTGTGTGGTTTGAAACGAGGAACACCCCTAGTGGTTGTCCTTGGCATACTACACAGAAGGTTGTACGAGCTAAGGCGCCGTCCTCCACCCCGGTATTTCCATTTTATCTGTCATGGCATTACCGGTGTATATGGATGCCACCGAGCGTACAATTGTATACCGGAAGCTGGTGTGGGACGTACGGGCTACGGGGCACGCGGTGTGCGACCTCAGTCATCGTCGGAGAATTCATTGCCTACTGCGACTATATGTGGAAAACAACGTATGTTCGAATTACACACGAAAACAGGCCCCGCAATAGATACTCCTAGCACCGTGACGCTTGGTGCTTGTGGGACCAAACACTCCTGAAGAGCGTGGGCACGGCAGGCTCAACACACGCTTACTGCGTGCAGCAACGTGCTTCGTTTTATGTGATATATAAAGACCTTCTCAAGAGGTAATTGGTACTTTTCTTGTTTACACGTGTTGCCTAAAATTTGAGCCAATATTGGTCGAACATTTCTTGTCAGTAGAAAAAGGGCGATACACGAGTGAGATGACCCGTCGATAGTGCCTTCCCGAATATGCACGATTTCGAAATATTTAGAAAAATTATCTCACCCCAAATGTCCTAATGTTTTAACCATGCCTTCCCCACCAACTTACTCATTTTGCGTTTGTATCTTGTAAACCGGTAACAAGAGGAGCCTCCGAAGCCACTGCGTCTATAACACGGAGGCCAATGGTTTACGGATGCCATGGAAGCATATGCGGCGATGCCATGCCCCTAACCAGTAGCATGACGCCATTGGGAGAACGCCGATTACATTCTGAACAACCAGCAGTGAGGTAGCATCGGGTGTATGGGTTGGGAATGTTCCACTGTGACAACTACATGCAGAGTGTGTGGCCACACAATGTTTTCTTATCGGCTTGGAGTTACATTGCAATCGACCGTAGGGCTTGTTGTTTTTGCTGCAGGGGAGAATGTGGAGTCGAGTACAGCAGGTTAGTTAACGTCGACAAGTTGCATGATTTTTGTCGGGGCGTTGCCCAACGAGGAAGAGCAGTGCCGCCGAGCGCCGCTTCTAACATAACACCTCGGCTGCTTAGTTCCACTGATACTGGCAGGCTAGACTGCAATAATATGCAGAAGGCAGGGCACACAAAAAAGTGAATTCAAGTTGGATATCTCTAAAGCGTAGAAATTGCATGATACATTTTCATAGGCAAACGTGAAGACGACAGGTGTAAGATAGTGGATTTCGTCGATACTCATTTGTATTACGTGTGTGTTGATACGTCAATCGCACGTACTAATCGGTGGCATAATTTATTTATATACCCGATGAGCCGTGCGTATATGTTGGACGCAGGGTGCGGGCGTGCGGCCACCGGATCAGCACACATTTGAGTCTGTTTAGGTAAACGCTCAGTCAGGCAAGGACAGTATTTGGGCTTGAATACGTTTGCCATTTCGCCGGTCACACGACGTTGTTTGTAGCTTGGTATCTACCAGAACGCCGTGCCCTTATGGAGAAAGCGTGAGACAGTTGCTGAACGTGCGCACGATGCAGTTCGGCCCTGGATTTCTACAAAGAAATTCTACACCACAACCGGTGACTAGTCGTCGAGACATCTGGGTGCATTTGCATGAACGTCTTAGGTGTGTGTTGATGAAATTTCTGCGTTCTCGTTCTCCAGTACTCAGCTGCAAGCGCTATAACACGCTTAAAGACGTGACCATGTTGGTTGCACATGGTAGCATCTCCTTCGTCATTCAGTCATGTTTATCACTGCCCAACGGCGTCCATGAAGAGTTTTCGAGACACGAAGTACACCGAAAGTGCGTTTGCGCTAGATACGGGCCGTAGTGGGTTGGTGCCTCAGGCGGTTGGCGAGGACGGGGCTGCTGCTCCAGTCTGTGAAAGTGGAAACAGTGTTTCGACTTTGCTCCCTAGGTCCTTCACGAGCGATGATTCGTATGTTCTGTAGTCCACATAAGGCGCTTATCGTAACTATGTCACGGGAAAATATATTTGCAAGTCTGTGAACGGGGGGAAGGGGAGCTCGGCAAGTAGCGTTCACAATAAGGGAGGAGGTGAGTGTTTATCTTCCAATAGTTGTCCGTCTGATGTCGTACAGGGTGGTTGGTCTAGGTAAGGTAGCTGCCCTCGTGCATTTAGCTATTCATCTAGTAGTTGCCACCCCCCGAAGTCTATGGAGTCTATGGACACTGTCACAGGTATACATGTTTAACGCCACTAAGGCATGCGTTGTTTACTAGCGCGGATAAAATATAGGTGGGTACAATTTAAATATTTGATGTGAATTAAGACTTATATTCGCTTCCTTTTAATGAGGTTATCTAAACGCGCTGGACAGACATATGCGTCTAACCGGTTTTTTGAAGTATAAGCCTAAACTGTTTCCCACCGAGTACAATACCCGGGGAACACGTCCCTATGACATGTAAACCCAACGTACGCTCTGTGTGACTAGATCGGGCACACCATTGCCCGTTCCGCAGGATCGACCGTAGTCTCTACGTACGTACACCGTACTACCACCACTGTTTAGCTAACTCCCTACGTTCAGTGCGGCGAACCGCACTCGTACATCCGACCCAACCTCGGCCGGGTTAGAATAATGGCTCTAATGAACGCACCCGAGAAAAAATACTAATTATTGGGACTTGAAAGCACTTCCTTATGTTTTCGTACAAAGGGCCCCGTCGAAAAAAACGGGCCGCCGAGAGTGCCCATGTTGAATAAATCCAACTCAACGTGAGTCGACGAGTGAATAGAACGTCGGAGTTAAGCAATGAGGCCACCTACTGCTGTGTATTTCCGATATTGGTTCCGTCAATGAACGAGAGAAAGGAGGGAGCAATAATACTGCTGTGCAGTTAGTGGTATGGGGTGAAAAAATACTATGAAATTGGCTTAAACACAGGATTGTACACGCCATGTCACTACTCCGAGGACATATACAATAAATGACTCCCACTTAGTTTAATTTTAAAATACCGTGCCTTTAGAGAGAGATCCCGGGCTCCATGAATTCCACTTTCGAAATGCGATCCGATTTTCATACGGTTAGTATTAGATATGAAAAAGGTGTTTATACGGGGAGTAAAGGATATGAAAACATACTCGGCTAAGACCTATTATGCCAATGGAAACGCGAAGTTGAAAAGTTTTTATTTCAAATATATGGCTTTAAAAAAACAGCCGAAATTTTTCTCGTACCGCCGCTGTGGGAAAAAAAAAGAGAAGAAGTTTTTTTATTTTTTATTTTTTACCCCAACGGCTGCAGGCGGCGCAATTTGTGTTTTTCTGGTCGCAAGTTGTCAACACGGTGATCGAAACCAGCTCGTGCGACGATCGACGCTCGATCTCGACATAGACTCAGCCGACGGCCAACCCACTCGGTATCTGGCAAGCCCAACGAGTATAGATGACGGCCTCGAAGATATCAGGCGGATCCATGGTCTAGGGGGCGAGAGCTTGCCGGCGGCGTCCTACGGTATCCTCCCAAACATGAAAAAAAGTCTTTTTTTTGCCATTCGAGACGGATGGAGAAGTTTTGTCTTCAGTTTTGTGCAAACCAGCGGCCAAATGTTTTTTTATCACACGCCTGGTCAGCTCCCGCCTCATGACACCGACCATGGTGTGAAGACGGTGACCCTAGGGTGGGTCAGAGCCCCTAACGAGCGCACTCCGTTCAGAATTCATGACGCAATCGATGGTTTTGTTGATCGATGTATGTCGAGGACTCGGAATCTCCCCGCTTCGAACCAAAGATCGGCCTGAGCTTCTCTCAAGCCGATGTCGCCCGACAACGGCCCCAGATTTGCTTTTTCCGGGCTTTCCCAAAAGTTTGGAACTTTTTTTGAATTTTTAGGTGGCCCATTGGAAGCGAGTTCCGAATTGGTTTGGCGGGTATCTTTGAAATTCAAACTCTTTTTTGCAACTTCGCTGTACCATTGGCATAGGTCTAAGGGTAATTTAGCAAAAATGAACCAGAAGCAAGATCTCAGGGACGAATGACACATTATCCCACTTTTTCCACACGTGGTACACTTGTGGCCTCTGAAACGGATTCAGAAGAGTAGTTTGTCGGATCAAGGTCACGCAGTTGTTACCTGCGGACAAAAAGTGTTTAGAAACGACTGCGCCCATGCAACACGCCTCAGGTTGAAGCCCTCGTGGAGGCGATCATTTTGGTCCAAACCACATCTCGTCGAGTATTTTGCGTGTGGAATTATAGCAGTTGACTCCCAGCATCCCAACGCGAGTGACGGCTCGAGCAGCAGCAATCGCTCCCCGAGGCCAGTGAACATACAGTTCGCCAAGTCTTTTTTCAAGTGGAACATTGGGTAAAAACAACTTTTGTACTGTTGTGCTGCAAGCGATGAGCGGCACTGCAACGAGAATAATTACCTGAGGACCATTCCATTCGAAACGACTACGCCCATGCCGCACGCTTCAGGCCAAAGTTCTCGTGGACGATTTCCCACCTTCTAATACATCCCTTGTCGCTGCCTCTGTTCCACCCTTCCTGTTTCCGTGTCTCCTAGTCCCTTCCCAACACCCCTCCATCCTGCTACCTCATAGGCACTCTGACCTCCAACACGATAGTGCGGACCTAAACAGTGATGGCAGTTACGTGTCATCGTATTCATGATCCCGTTTCTCTCTATTATAATTGTCGAGGAGTCGTGTTTCTGATGAAACGCGCCACACAAAAAAGGTACGTAAACCCCCCTGTTCTAAGAACTCTCTGAGCCAGGAATGTGGGGTTGATCAAGATATGACATCAATCTTTGTGAAAACGTATACACGTCTAGGCCGACCGGCATTACAGTAGTCGGACCTGCCCCATACTGCACCATTTTATCACCCGGTAGTCAGCGATATATACCCTCCCTATATCCCTATACTATCAGACACGGCGTCATCGGCATTCTCGTTTTTTTGTGTGTCTCCCCCTCTATGGTATGTCGGAGTTCATACGTGCTAGCACTTACTTATTAGGCCACTCGAATTCGAGCCGTTATGTTTTCACTGTTATTTGTTTCGCGGCCTTTATTTTTGCCACCTAAAACGCCGCGTAGCTTTACAACCCTCGCGTCTCTTTCAGGACAAACGTGCTTACTGCCGTAGGATTGCAGATTTTTGTTGTTTTAATCGGCTTTCGCCTTGCGAGTCATAGAGGTGTGGGAATGGGTGGTGAAGCGCCGTAACTTATATCCATTTTTCAGACGTTTCTGGATGGATTTGGTCCCCTCCGGATTTCTATGAACTTGCATATACGGCCCCTCATGATGGGCGTGTGTCATGGTATTCATGATCCCGTTTCCCTCTATTGTGGAAGAGGCGTGGTTCTGATGAGGTGCGCCACGCAAATAATACATATAAAACCCTCATGTTCTCATAACTCTCTGACCCAGGACAGTGTGAATCATCAAGATATGACATCAATGCCCGTGAATAAGTATACAGGTCTAGGCCGACCGGCATTACAGTAGTCGGGCCTGCCCATTATTGCCCCCTTCGTTATCCGGTAGTCAGCGATCTACACCCCCTCTATATCCCTATACTATAAGATACGGCAGTACACGTAACTTCCCGTAAGCAGACTGAGCCGTCGATAAGTATTGTTCGCCGCAATAGTTCAGCCCAATCTACGGGTAACCCTAACCCTCACCCTGTTATCAATAGTGGAAGCCCCCGCACTCAGCACCCAGCACACAGCATCCGCACACAACCATAACACATAGCAAACAGCACAGCACACTACACACCAACGACAGTTGTGGCATGCTAGAGCGCGTCCTCGTGGAGGTCGCTCGTGGCTCAGACAACATAGGATATTGGCCTGTTTATTCGGTAGTTGCCGTCGGTAGTTTAAATTGCTGATTGCACGTAATTACACGTTCGTATGTGTTTCCATCTCCCGGAAACGGCCACAACTGGCTCTCTACGTAAACCATTACAAACATTAACTTGGAAACTTTCTTACGTCCACTGTTGGTTCGACTGAATAGCAGCCCACTATGGTATTCGAACCTGTCTTGGTTTGTGAACTCACAACAATATACGTATCCGGCAAGCAGCAGCTATACTATAGTGGGGGCAGGAAGGCCCAACCACAATTCCAACAGCGACAACACCAACACCACCACCAACAACACCACCACCAACAACGAAAACAAGAAGAAGAAGAAGAAGAAGAAGAAGAAGAAGAAGAAGAAGAAGAAGAAGAAGAAGGAAAAGAAGAAGAAGAAAAAGAACAACAACAACAACAACAACAACAACAACAACAACAACAACAACAACAACACGAGCGGGGTGGCGTGGACGCGTGTCGTCAAGGCACGTGCCCCCGTCGGAACTTCAGTCCACGGCGGCCTTCGAGGAAGGACAAGAAATAATCAAAGTGAGAGTTATTTTCATTCATTTCGTACGTACGTGCGCTGGTTAAGCAAAAAGAGGGGCAGAGAAAGCGCGTAGGGCAGAGGAAAGGCAACGAAAGCACCAAAGGATCATGCACATCGTGCGGGGTCAGGCACCCGGCCCCGACGTGAGCACTCGATAGTGCCTCTCTGCACCAGGCCGCGAGGCTTGTTGGGATCTAAAGCAATCATAAAAATATGAGCGGGGGAGAAACAGACAGGTGTACGCGTGCCAGGAGGAGTAGCATTCACGGCAAGGAGCGACGCGTACGTGGGACAGGTAGGTGTGGGACGCGAGGGTGGATAGGGCGTGTGGGACCGGTTCGATAGTGTTAAGAGAAGCGGGAGGGAAGGAGGACTGGCTTGCCCAAGTTCACTGACGAAGAAGAAAGAGGACGAACGAGTGAGAGTGCTAAGTGGTAAGTATGTTCGCGGAACTCATACAGACGTACGACAAGAGTTGTTGAAGGTTTTGCCTTTGCCTACCGCGGACGCAGGTTCACCCCTCGGTTCGTTTTTGCAGCAGTTTTATCGAGAGGTCGGGTGGCTCACCCATCTCCTTAAACTCGACGGCTAGAGTATTATTGCTTTACTCTGCTCCTCATCCTCCTTTGTGGCGGGTGTTGATGTATCAATGCGATCTTCTGTGCTGGTTGTGATCACAAAACCCTTCCTGTGCACACCGACTGCTCCGGCTGTCGTCCTAGTGTTGTAATCCGGTGCACGAGGCGGAAGGCAACCACCGAAGAAAAAAAAAAGTTTCAAAATGGATGTCGAAAAAAGTAAAAACTAATAGGTACCGGGTATCTGTCAATAGCCCCCTGCCTTGAAATTTTGGAAGAGTGTTGCTCCGCAACACTGCCTGATTTGATTGGACCTGGTACCAATGTTGGCACAACTACGGAGGAAAGTCGTGTGCTGAGTGCTGGGGCAGTCCACCTCCGTTCACATTTTCTGTGCGGGACAACGTTTGACGAAGGTTGTTTCGACAACTGTGTATGTACTGCTGTCTGTGTTCGGGATATGCAAGCTTTATTTCATATTTTACTCGTTCACATTAGCAGTACGTAACACCGGCAAGTACATATTTGTACGGAGTATTATGAACGAAGCCTGCACGTCCCCTCTTACTTCATGTGATCACAACATGAATCACAGTAAAAACAATGGGTTTCGTGGCCTAGAAAAAAATGCTTCCTGGAGGACGGAGGTAATCGAGGAGGAGGTATGGTTACAAAGATAGCGACACGGCAGGAACTCTCTCCTAAACACGATGTAATGCAGTTTAGACCAGCAACACCACGCAACCCAACGTGCGCAGAACGGTGCACGTAACAGTGAAAAACCAGCCGTATCAAAAGACAGCGGGTTTTCGTTAGATGCTTCTTCGGGAGTGCTTGGGAAGGTGGATTGAGCCCTTGAGGTCGGAGGTCGCAGGGTCAGGGGTACGGGAAATAAAGGCAAGGATTTTACGTGGCTGAATAGGTTGGTAAACAAGGTGAAAGAGCTGCAAAGAGAACGACACGGAAATGGGGTTCTCTTCAGTACTACCGATAGCTGTGTAAACCAGAGACACCGCACGACCTTCTGCGCGTTAAAACATGTGCGGAACAGTGGGAAACCAACCTTTTTGATTGGCAGCGAGTTTTGGGTAATTGGTTTCCCAGATGGCTTGGGAACAAGAACGGCCTCTTGCGGTCGGCGGTGTCAGGGTCAGGGGTACCGGGAGGAAAGGCAGTGGTTGCACGTGTGGGATTGAGGGTCGAGAGGGTGGAAGACCTAACGAGTATGTCGAGACAGCAGAAATTATTCATACGTACAACCGATAGCATTGTAAACCAGCAACCACCCACGACATTCAGCGCGTTTAAGAATGTGCGTAGCAGTTTTCAACCAGCCATTGTGACGGGCAGTGGGTTTTCGTAAATGTTCATCGGGAGTATATTTAAAGATGAACTGAGCCCTTGCGGTTGGAAGTGGCAGGGTGAGGGATGCGCGAAGTACAAGAAGTGGTCGTTGGAGTATAATCGAGGGGGGGGGGGTGGAAGAAGGAACAAGATCTACTACAGTGAGAGCAAGCCGCACGAATGATCTCCAAAGTACTGCCGAGTTCACTGTCGAGCAGCGACACCGCACCGACCTTTCTGCGTTTAAACTTGCGCGTAGCAGTGACAAACCAGTGATTTTTGAGGGCATCAAGGTTCTGGCAGGTGCTCTTTTGGGGGTGCTTGGGGGGGAGTCTGGACCCTTGCGGCTGGAGGTAGCAGAGGCAGGGGGGCTGGAAGTAACAGAAGAAGTAGTTCGTGGGGGGAGGGGTAGAAGAACCACAAGAGAGGAAGACTGCAGGTACTCTCTCCCAGGTACTACCGATGGCAATATAAAGCAGCAAGACCGCACCACCTTCTGACCGTCGAAACATGCGCACAGCTGTTGAAACCTACCAGGTATCCGTTTTGATGGGCAGCGGGGTGTTGGTAGTTTCTTCTCAGCGGGTGCTTCGGGTAGGGAGTGGTCGTGGTTTAGAGGACGAGATGGAGGGATGTTGGTTGTGGTAGTCTTCATGTACATCACATGTGATTTGACCTGCCAGATGTTCTTGTTTTTCTGGTTCTCAGTCATTTCTAGGACAACACTTCACACTGGCGAACGCCAAGCGAAATAATTATACACGTATCTTAACGTTTTGCCGCGAACAGATCTGCAGATTTCGGGCCGGCGGACCCTCACTCGAGGCATGGAATCCCCCGCCTGCCAATATCTTCTGTATACATATGTACCTGGGGCCTACAAGGTTACGCTTGAACTATAGTACCTGATACCTGATATGCTTTAACGGATTCAAAAGAACAGTACAAATGACGTGTATACATCATATATGTATGTACCATACACATGATCGATAGGTGCGGACCATTGGTATATTTGTAGGAGTGGTGATCGTTGCAGCGTAGCCTCTGTTACGTGCATTCGTTTAAGGACCAAGTATTACAATTTAACTGGTTTGTCCGCAAACTGGGACTGCAGTCCTAAAGGTGCCATGCCAGCAGCAATCGTGCATCCGCGACCAGCGGAAAACTTACTACCTGGTATAATTTAGTTTCAAGTGAGAAGAAACAATTCGACCTAGAGAGGCCGCAAAAAAAACAATTGAATCGTCACATATTTTGTTTTCGCTAGACGAGGGGGCGTGCGGGAGTGCACTCGATAGGAGAGACGTAAGAGACGTACTCGATCTCATGCACGGCTATAGTCGTATGACCATATACCCTCGCACCTCTACATTTTCAGGACAGAACATGTCGGGTTTTCACCGAAAAAGGCAGATATTGCTTGCTCCAAGCGCGAAGCGCCGTGTGGTGTCCGGCCGGTCTCATGAAAGGTAGACTCCATCCTACTACGAACCGCTCGTGAAGCGCAATTCCATATGGATGACAGCCGCAATAAGTACACTTGATTTCCGATGTAGAAACTTCCAGAGACAGGGATGAGAACCTATGTAACTACCTCTTGGGTGTCTTACCCTGAGCACTACGTGATAAGAGGCGCGTGTAGTTTGAAAAACAAAGTCGAAACATGAAAATACTGATCACTCTTTTCCCATGTCCTTATTTCATCATGAGATCATAACGGTTGCACCGGTTTTCAATTCCGATCTCTGTGGGTGGGGTGTTTTGTTCTCGCTTTTTCACTGGAACCCATGACATGACGCCGGAAACTCAATCGCAACCTACACGTGATAGCACAGTGAAGAAGAGGCATAGCGGCAAGTCAAAGGTGTGATGCAGACTACTTAGGAGTTCGGGATGTGCAATGAGATCAGGTCTCCGGAAGCCCGGCCAAATGCGGGGAATGCTGCGCGAGAGGCGCATGCTGCTTTGATGGCTGTCCAGGCACCATCGGCGGTAAAAGCGTACCAGGTATACTACTATCGCTGCTGCGCAAGTCGACGTCGACGCACGTCGTGGATAAAATAATACTGCAGTTTATACTCAACTTTGCAATCTACCTAACGCGCCTGCATATGTGCCGTCGACGCGTAATGTATACGTATGTGTTTCTCTGTTAACCGTTTTAGTATCGCAGTCCGGTTGTGGTTACATATTACTTCGAAATTGAATAATTGCGGGCTCCAATCACACTGGAGGGGAACAGCACCACATAAAAAAAAATATCGGTCGGACAATAACACTCACGACAACTGAGCTGACAATACTGTCCAAGTGCACACACTTCTGCGAAAACCACGCCAAACCGTTGATTGGCCGACAAATATTAGTTGTAGCCGAAGGTGGCATACGCTGAATTACGGCATTTATAGGTAAGGCTCGATAGCGACGGTAATTGGATGATTGTTAACGAGCGGGCATCGTTTTCGATTCCACCAAAACTACCCGTGTTATTTTCAAACGAACGTACCCTCGCTTATTCGCTGATTCTGCAGAGTTCTTCGTCGTATGCGGAGTTTCCGTCGAAATAATCAAAACCAACGGGGTTGTAACAACGATTCAAATCGAAAGCCTTTTCCGATCTGTTAAATACGTACAAGAATTATAATCTTCCCGATCGAACACATCCGTATGACGTTTCGAGATTGGAAACAAAAGACACAAATGCGGCGATGTTATTTTTTGTATGAGCGCTAAAAGATGGAGTAGACCTAAATAGAGAAACCCTGTGACGACCCGGATTCCTTCCCGGCAATCAAAACATCGTCGGCATGTATGTTTGTTTCGTTTCGGGCGATCCATCGCGAGTGAAGGTTGGTCGGACACAACCTCATGAGCGACGAAATCAAGGGGGAGGTGAGATGCTAGTTATGCGGTCACGATTGATTGCGTTTCATCCAGTTCAGACATTTGAAGGGAGATTCCGAGTCTGAAACGCGTTAAAAGAAAGGCCTGCGCAATAAACAAACCCGGCAAGTAGCGAGAGAATTGTATTGTAAAAATGCACGAAAAATTACAAGGGTTTGTGTTGTCTGTTTTAAAACTCGTCATTCCAAGCGCCAATTTCTGCCACCCCTGAAAGGGTTCAGGGAAACTTCCGGAGGCGGGGGGAGGGGTATCAACATTGCGTGTTGCCTTGAACCAAATACGCCAGAAACCCTACGCACCAAGTGTGCGCCGGGAGGTACCCTGGAGGTAACTTCAATTGTTCAGGTTTTAAGAGAGCCTAGTCGATCAACATTATATCTGTGTACGCATAATAAGTCTTTACAGAACTTAGGAAGTACACCGGGCGATGTTGGAATTTCGCGTCACAAAAGTATCATGTTATTGCTGAGATGTGTGACCCGGTCCCAGGAATTGAGTATACTTCCACCTTCGGGTCAGGTATTTCAGAGTACGATTCGATCTTAACGACACGCATTACATTTAGTTTTGTGCTGAAACTTCGACACTTCACTGTAATTCATCGAGAGTTGGATATGTTCGAATGTCTGCCTCCGTTGGGACTCAAAATAGGTTTCCACACCCGGCACGGAACCGTCACTACAGGAGCCGCGCTCGAGTAACCCATCTGTGCGGTGGTTCCACTGTCGTCGTCCCGACATGCAGGTAGGAGCCGTTGGCTTGGAGTGTCAAATCGACCATTAACTCGTCACGCTACATTGAACAAGGTGCCAAACCTGTAGGGAGGAGCCAGTGGCTTGGAGTGTGAAATCGACCATCAACTCGTCACGCTACATTGAAGGTGACAAAGTTCTCAGCGATTGCCGTCACTAAGATCCGTCTGTCGGCTATTTCGGTACGGTCACTTTGCGAAGTCGGCCACGAGAGCCCAGACAGCTATCGCGCCTTCTGTGTTCGGCCATGAGTTGAAAATTGAACTTCCCTCCGGAACGACAATTGTCGGCCATGTGCGCTCGCGAAAAGTGGCACAGATCGAGCAGCGAGGTTGGGCTGATCCTTTACAGCCTTGTTCCTCAACTTCTTAAAAACAACTCAAACGCTTCTCGATGTAATTTTCCGAGGTCGGAGCTTTTCATCTATTTTAGAAAAACCACACCGGAAAATACGGAACGTTCGGGGCGATACTGAATAACAATGAACATTCCGTATGGGCATGGCGAGAGCATATATCGGTAGAGAGCATTTTTGTGGTTCTGGTTGTCGTCGTGGTGTATGGGCCTCGCCCGATTTGCGCGAGCGGCATGCGCATACCTTCGAGCAGCATTTTTAAGGAGACAAATAAGAAAACGAAAACAAGAGAAACACTGCTAACCAAAATCAGGCAAAAACAGTTGGTCACTGCGGAGTTTTCAGATTCGACGCCGCGAGACTCGTCGACGTTGCGTGAAAATCCATGCTGAAGAGCTCAACCTTGACGAGTTTGGAGGCAACAGGAGTTGCACCCCGCCCATATAGCTGTAGTGTGCAGGGAAGAAGAGAGCTTGATCTTGACTGGTCCCGTATCGTCCTATAAACTACGGATGTAGATGGCGGTTGTAGTGGTTTGGCCGGAGTCGAGTCACAAGTGATGGTCGCGGGCTTGTACCAGACTTAGGCACCGACGGGGACGATGGTGCTGCTGAAACGATTGGTTCAGTCTTGGTGCGTGAGGAGGCTGTAGCCCGGAGACAAACATCGGGCGCACTGATCTCGCGAGGGTTCTCGTTGGCAGCATCGACGCGCATGCGGCGATACAACCGATTTGCGTGTTGGGGTTGAAGTGGTGTGGCTGCTCAGTGACGAAGATCGTGCTGCCCGAAGCGCTGGAGGTCCATCGTTCGCTCCCATGAGGACTGCAGTAGGCCTTTCCAGTGGGTTTCGTAGAGGACGGCGACGACGCCGCCCCGACAACGTAACTACCGGTGGCTGGTGAATGTCTCGACTCCCTGGGGGTCGATGTACGCGGTAACGTCGTCCTTGATGACGTGATAAGGAGTGAAATTCCAGTTGTAGTTGTTGTTGAGGACATACGGTGATAGTCCCGCGGGGAGAACCCGCCGAAGGTCGGAGCTGTCATGGAGATTCGCGCAAGGTATGCAGCGAACCGCTGACACTTGGCAAGGCCCGTCCCCGCCCCGCATGTCGTTGGGAAGGTTCAGGTAAAGGAGTTCGTCGATCAGAGGGAAACCGAGAGGCGACGATTCCGTACGGCCGGATCCGGCCGCTTGAATATTGAAAGGCCCTGTCCAGTTGAGCGAAATCTTCACTCTAACGACCTTAGCGTCCGTGCCGGCTTGGGGCCCTTCATACATGGTAGCGGCGGTCTTGCAACTCCATACCCAACCACCGACGGTGTGGGTGGGGAGTTGTTTTAGCCGGTCGGACAGCGCAGAATTGCGGCGCTCAACCCGGGCGATGTTCAGGGCGTGTTGTTTGCGAACGGGGAAAAACGAGCGTCCCTGTCGGTGGCGGTCAGGCCGACATACTCGAGCTGGTCCCGAGCGAGGATTTAGTGTCTACGACCACAGTGAGAAGTTGGCTTGCGAAGCAGTTCACCTGCACCTTGTTGGGGGCCGGTCCAGTGGTGGCTCTGACATAATTGTTGTATGCAAATTTAACGTGCGGCAAATGAGCATCCCAGTCATTTTATTGTTCATTGACGATCATATCGAACTTCTCAGCCATGGTATAGTTGACGCGCTTTACGCCGCCGTTGCCGTTAGGATGACACGAGCATGCAGATGGATTATGCAGGGCTTGGAGCTGGTACATAGCGTGCGACAGCTTGGAGGAAAATTGAAGGATGTTGTCGGAGTGGAAACTAACGGAACATCCCCAAAGAGGGATGTTCGTTTTCACCACAAACTTCTGCTGTACCTACGGCTGTAAACTAGGCAGCGGATATGGCGTACCTATCTGCACACCGGCTGAAAAGGGCGGTGAAAAGGAGGATGTAGGAGTTTGCCTTTGGCCCAACATGGAGGAGGCCGAAGTAATCGAAGTTGACCGCGATGTCAGGGCCAGAGGCGAACGATAGTGGCAGGACGGGCGAGGCTACGTTTTTCTGGACGTTCTGCGTGCTCTGACACTGTAGGCAATGTCGACACCACCACTATGACTTCTCGTTCATGCCGATCCACGATTTAAAGCACTCGAACATAGAACGCGTGCGAGCGATTCTAGGGTGACAGGAGGTGTTGGCGTACCAGTCTTGAGAAATCCACGGCCGCATCAGTAGAGGTAGGAAATTCTAGCCGTCTCCTCGTTAAGAAGACGGGCGCCGCGCCCGCTGGGTACGTTAGGACAGGCTGTCAGCGCAGGAGTTGGTTTCTACACCAAGAGAAGGGTTCCGTCATCATCTCCGTGGAGACGTCCTTCTCCAGCCAAATAACGGATTCCGGACAGGTGATGGTGTTTGTGTGATGGAAGGCGTAAAAACATTTTGAGTGGAGGGCAGGAGGCCTCCCGAGGAGGAGATACCGAATGCCCGAGTCGCAGGCTGGTTCGGCGCGTGGATTCTGCGCCCAATCCGCGTGGTAATACCGCTCGACGTACTGGCGATATTCGAGGTCCTCAGAGGATGGTGCTTCGAGAAGGGGAGTCGGGGTCTGGCTTCCGAGCTTTTAGCACCAAGGGGAGGTGGACCAGGTTCAGCCGCGAGGATAGCTCACTGAGTGGTCACGGCAGGGGATGAAACAAAGGTTCTGTCAGACAGTTCATTGGGGGGCGAGGGCACCGACAACTTAGAAGGACGTCGCATGACGGCTGGTGGTTTTGCAGTCGGTGACGGGGTGGAGGCCGGAGAGCTGGAACCATGATTGTCGGCGGGCTTCGGGGTCCAGCGGCCAGGGCGCGACGCCGGCGCGCTCATATCGAGATAATATCAAACGGAACGAGGGAAGGCGGGCGAGCCTGAGAAGCTCAAGATTGCTGAGGTGGATCGGGGGCCCAAGCGAGCGGGACGCACGGTTGGCCTCGGCCCTTCGAGAAGCTGTGTGAAGCTGAGCAAGAGATGCCTGAAGACGGAGGTGCCCGATATCGCCGCGGTCAATTGGCGCTGGGCTGGAGATCGTTTCTGGAACATTGTCGGTGCCCACACCAATCGAACAGCTATGCCAAATGGGAGCGGTTGAAGTAATATCCAGCCCCTCGGTGCACAACGTTGTGCACGGCGCTGGCCGGGCGCAGAGAAAATATATCTGACCGGCGCCGGCGGGAGCCGTGGGAGGTACTGCGGTCGCAAGTAACGCGGGATCGGTAAGATCGAAACCTCGTGTATGCCAGGAGTGAGAGTCCGGTTGACACCTCATGGACAGACGGAGGTTTCGTGCACGAGCGACAAATTCTCCATACAGAACGTTGAGGGCGTCAGTCCTCATTCATGGCGTGTGTTCGCGAAAATCACGAGAATCGGTTTGAGAGAGTGAAAGCCCACCCAAACCGACGCTATGGCTGGCAGGTGCGAAGAGAGGCCTGTCGAACTCATGAGGTAGATCCGTTCTTCCTCGGATGTCGCCGGACTGCTGCGTCTGCTGCGCTCGTTCTCGGCCCTAGGTAGCGGTATCCAAGAGAGAAAGTCTGTGTTACCGTTGGCGTTGCCTTTGCTCTATTCCAGGATATATCGGTACGCCGTGAGAACTTGGAGCCATCTATAGACTCGGGGAGTTGTATTCCGCAACCTTAGTTAGGCTTTCGAGCGCCTTGTGGCCCAAACCAATGCGAAAGGAGGTACACCACATGTATCCATGGAGTCGTTGAATGCTCCAGACGATGCTGCCAGCCTCAAAATCGAGCCGCGTCCAGTTGCGCTCAGACTGGAGGGTGGCACGACTGACGAAACCAATAGGCTAGATTGAACCGTCTTAAGGTTTCTTCTCGGGCGTGAACCCAAAAGCGTCGATGCTAGCATCACAGTAAAGGAGGAAAGGACGGGACCTGTGGGCGACCGCGTCTCAATCCGGATAGACCAACAGTGAAGGCGCAGACCGTTCCTCGAAGCGGTTTCAGACGATGACCTCCATAGCCGGTGTGAAAAGGTATTTCACCCCTTACCTCAGGAGAAAGGTGATGAGCCGAATCTTTTTGGCCCTTCCGGCTAGGAAGTTCCTGTAGTAGGATAAAACCCCAAGGAGAGACTTGAGTTGTTTGAGATCCTCGGGCATCGGCATGAGTTTGACGGCAGCGACCTTGGAGGCGCTCGGCCGTATTCCCGCGGGGGAATTAGTGTGGCCGAGAACATCCGCTTCGGTGGCACCGATCGTCGCCTTCGACCGCGAGAGCTTGAGATCGTGTTTTCGTAGCTGCTTCAAACATTCCTTGATGTTGAGGACGTGAGCAGCGGGATCCGGATCGAAACCGATGACGTCACCGAAGTAGGCGGCCACGTTGGCTAGGCCTTTGATGACCTCGTTGATGACCTTGACGAACCATGCAGGTGCTGCACTGCTCCCTTGCGGTATGACAAGCCACTCACGGAGGCGCGTGGGCTTGCACAACGCAGTGAGAGAGATTGTGTCTTTGTGTATCGAAATTTGATGGTACGAAGATACCAAATATAAGAGGGAGAAAATGGGACCACGGCCGAACTTATCCTGGACGTCGTCGACCCTGGGTATGGTGACCTGTCCGATGATACTGATGTTCTTCGACTTCTTGTAGTTCATAGCGAGACGAATCCCAACAAATATCTTGGGTAGGGCGAATACAGGGCTCGCGTAGGGCGAGGTGAAGTGCTCTATGAGGTAAGCCGCAAGATACTCGTTAACAATCGCTTCCATTTGTTGAGCCACGATGGGATTAACGAGATAGGGGCGAGTGGTAACTGGTAACTGGTGGACTGCCAGGCGGAACCGAAGTTTCGAACGGCAGGAGGGAACACGAACAAACGTCGGTAGAGGACGTGTACAAAATATCGGCGAACTCGGTGAGAGTGTCTCCTGCCTCGATAATGACGTGGGGGTTCCAACTTGGGCCGTGGAAAGTCGCCGAGCTCCAATTCCGCAGAGCCGACCAACGGAATCTATTGAAAGCCAAATTCAAAAAAAGCTTGTGTCGACGGGAAAAAAATGTTCGAACCTCGCAGCTTGTCCATCAGATAGAGCAGTCGGTTCAAACTGGTGATCCGTCATTGCCAGCCATAGAAACTTGGGCAAGCTCGTGTTCGTGCGAACGTAATATACCTGGGTCACCGGCGTCACGCAGGTGACAGCCACCCGTTGGGGTAAACAAATCAGAGACAAAGGTCACGGTGCCAGGTGGGGTTTCATGAGATACTATGATTTCAACGAACACGAGGTTATTGCCTGGGCGCGGGGTCAAGGTGCGGTAAGAGTGCTCGCTGAACCACATCCAACACTCACGGCCGTGGGCGACAACGTGTTTAATGGTCTCGGGGGGGACTATTTAAACTCAGACCGCGAACGGCGTCGGTTTATCCTCATACCTGGTACAAGAATTATTTGATCAAGCGGACTGTTGTAGAGGTCTGCATCGAAATGGGCTTCCGAATTACACCCAGAATCGTGAGGGGGGGGCGCGTCTCGCAGATTGTTGATTCTGAACTAGATCGCACCATGTGCTCCCGGGATTTGAGAGGTAGGAATGACTTTGGGCAACCTGTATCCAAACTGTCGACGCATCCACATTAAGAGGAGGCGTGGCCGCCGTGCAGCGTGACGTTCGTCGTAAACGAAACGTGGCACATAGTAACCATACCAAAGACGACGCACGGTCCCTGCTCAGTGACGGGTTGGATACTTGGGGGGATGCCTTCTGCGCTGGGTCACCTAGGAGATGCTGCCACCATGATCCCATAGAGAGTTTGGCACGAAGGTCAAATAGCCAAAGTAGGCGGTGGCCAAACCACAGGTCGAAGGCCGCTATTGAGACGAGGTGTCGAACTCATCAAACCATAATCGACCCTGCGTGAAATAATCGCTTCACGGGGGAGAAGTACAACGACAGTGCGCCGGTGATGGGACGCGGTCGCCAAGGAGGTGGCACACAAACTGCAGGGCGTTTCGTAACAAGGTGTGGCCAAAAGGGGAAATGGGCGTTTTGGTAGCCTGCTCCGTAGCCTATCCCCCGTATGGTATCGTAAGTGCTAGCTCGTGAAAGCAGCCGGTCGCCGGTATGCACTAGGTGCTGTCGTATGGCTGCCGTTTGGGCGAAATTCGCGTGTGAGCCACCGAGAACCTTTTTTTCCTGTCCGTGTTCCCACACCGTAGCATCACAACCTTGTACTTCGCGTCCATCCTGTTTGCGCAGCTTTCGGTCGGCACAAGTAAAATCAGATGAGACGCGGGGTGGTCACCGACAGAGCGGCGAATTTCTGCGTCGAAACACTGTTCCCCGAACAATTAGGAAGCACCGTCTATGGTAAATCTGGAAGGGGTCCATTGCGAGAGGCAAGAGGGAGGTTGCCTGAACAACACAGCTGTGGGGCGCAGTATTGCCGAGATGCAACAAAAACGCAAGGCCGGTATTCGCGGCGTGAGCCAGTGGTGAGCATGGCTTCAGGATGTTCTGATAGCTGGAAAATCCGCTTTTCGGGAACTGTGGCCGATGGGTTACTGGTCCCTCCAGGGTTCTCATTTTTAGGCACAAGGTGAGTACGCTTTCGCCTAGGTGGGTTGTATATTTGTCTCGTAACATTCATTGGGGATCGACAGAGGAATCCAGATCGACGTTCCTATGCAAGGTCATCGAGTCGTCCGTCGCCTGTGTGGAGGGCGATGTAAGTGGATGAACAAAAACAGAAGTTGTTAATACTGTCCGCGGGACAGTTGGGATATGTCCCTCCCGGATGACACGTCGGCCCCCGTCTGGAACAAAGGTGTTGGGTTTTTCCGAGAAGGGTGTAGCTGCGGTTTCACCCTGTGCTGGAAATGCGCCCCCTACTGGCTGGCTTGCCGCCGGCGTTGAGCCGTAGGCCGGGGACTACCCCTTTGCCCTACTCTGATAAGAAGGAGCATCGAGAGGAGCAAGCTCGATTTATTTTTCGTCAATGGTGCAAAGCGTGGGTTCACGACGAGTCCTTCCCACAGACGCAGAGCGGAGCGCCGAAAAGGAAATCCGCCGCCGGGGACTCCGGTAGGCACCTCTCCAGGCGACGTTCCCCTTCGGGTAGAAAACTCCAGATGTGTTGGTTGGACTGTGGTAGTGAGTTGGGAGACGCAAGCGAACGACCTATATTTCTGTCGTTTGTACATGGGTTATCAAGCGTAGTAGGCGATCTGACCCTGTGGTAAAATTTCTCGGGGGGGGGGGGGGGGGGATATTGTGGGACGTTGGTGTTCGTCTACGCGAGGGGGGGGAGCGTCGTGAGTGCCATTATCATGCTGCATGACATGCTTAATAACACGGTTTCTATTGGGATGGAAACCTTCCGCTTGAAAAGGTCCGTGTATTGTCTTCCAGTCGTTCAGGCGGGAGTAGGACCTGGGAAGCACCGATGTTGGGCGGTCACCCGAAGCGAAACGCCCCGGATGGCTTTTATTGGGGTTGCCATTGTTCTAGCCACCGTGGTGCGTGCTGGGGGTCCCACCGCCCCAGGCGCGGGCCGGAAGTGTTGCATGTTTTAGGTTTGTACTCCACCAGAGACTAAGGCGCAGTTCCTTTGGTTTGGGAGGGTTCTTGTGAAGCCTCCCAAACGTGTTGGTAGTCAATTTGTCAATTGTTGGGTTCATATGTTTGCGAAGGCGCATGGGGGTTGCCCCCGTGAACAGTTGTCATTGGCTCTGGAAGAAGTTCTACAATGGTCAGAGGTAGACGCCGAGCGTGTGTGTTTGCCACGTACAGAGTGGTCACGGCGACGGTGGGAGGCCATACACTGCTGCCAATGACTCTATGTGTCGCCATTCTCGCCTAGTTGACCTAGCTGGGGGTTCAGGCAGGAACGAAAAAAACGATAACAAGAGAGCATTAGCGCAGTGGTAAAGAGGCTGATCAGTTCCGGGCTGTTTAACCAGCGACCTTCGTTGCCGCGGTACAATGGCGTGCGTTCTTCGGGTGTAATAAGCGGCGTCCATAACCTGGTTTCATTGCTTTGAAACAATTCGGAGACTTGGAAAATTATTTCCCAGCAGGAAAGGTTAGTCGTCCAGTGGTCGTGGTTATGGATATACGAATCAGAATCACAATGGTCGGCATATACGACGCTCATCATAACAGGCTTGCGAAAGTAGTTCACGTGTCCCGAGCGGGACGACGAGGCGGCAGGTCTACTACGAGGGCGATATCCTGCATACGGTTGCAAATAAAGGCCCACCAAACGGGGCAAAGCAAAAACCAATCGCCGTTCATGGCGGGAGTCCTGATAGTCGCCATGGTCTGGAAAACAACCACTTGCCATCGATCGAAAAAAACGGGGTGGGAGCAGTGCCCAAAGAACCCGGATTAAACGTGGGCATGCGTCCGAGGCACTGATTTCTTACGCTACGCTGGACCAGTTAGAAATCTGTCTACAGATTCGGAGCCCAATGGTTCTCGAAACCCGTAACGCTAGAAATATCCACTCTGAAAGATCGAAAATACTAATCGAGCGGGGTCCCATACGCAATTCTAAATGCATGCAACCGCTGGAATACGACAGTACCGTTGCCGTCGTCACAGCAGTGGCTGCAGTGAAGGCAAAGGAACTGGTTGAAGGCCTCTGGTTCGGTGGCGTATTTATCAAAGACTTTGCTCACCAGTGCTAAAAATTGTCGAACACGGACATGACGTCAGAGGAAAAGGGGCGGTCAGAGACGATTGCTTTCACAATCACTTGTTGGAGGGGTCATTCTCAACCTCGGAGCCATACGTTGCCCGCGAGGCCTTGGATACATTGGGCATTGCAGAAATGTACAATGTCTACCAGGGCACGTCTGATACCTTGAATGAGTTGTTGCATGGCTTCCTTTCTAGCTATTGCAGAGCCGAAAAAAAGGGGAGACAACACGGTCGACTTTGCGCAAGTCGATAGTGATATACTGGTGTCTTGCAGGTCTAATGGAAGCTTTGACCACTTGTCGAACGTGGGCTATCGGCGAGGACAATAGGAGATCGCGGTCAGTGGCGAATTCGCTACGGAAAAGCGAGTACAACTTTTCCCTGGACGGCATATCCATCAATGAAGTCGTCACTTGCCTGGGGGTTTTCAATTCCGTGATGTCCTCCTGGTCTTCAGGTTACTCCTTATCCGAATTTGTCCGCCAAGCCACGGCGCTGCTGCTGCTACCACTGCGGCTCCAAGCATGCCGCCAGTTCTTCTGCACCGCCCGCTGTCTGTGGAATTGCTCCTGCGCCAATCGTTCGAGCGGTCTTGTCGGCCATTGTCGCGGCGACCGTGGTGAAGGGAGGATACGCCGTGTTGTCTGCGCGGTCTGTACGAGACGGCGGCGGCGCCGAGGGTGGAGAAACCTAGCCACGCCACGCAGCCGCCGGAACCGGTATAGACTTTCCTCGGAATGTCCAGCAGGGCGTGGACTGCTGAGTCCAGCTTAGGTGACGCGGGGCACCGTGTCACTGTGGTGGACCACCAATTCGGAAGTTTTTCCGCGAAAAAAACTTGAAGGTGCTCAGCAAGGCCCGCGCAATGGTTCTGATGTCGGAAACGCACGTGGCGAGGAGGTCGTGATGCTCGGAGGAGGTGAATTCGACGAAGCGAACGCCGATCAACCAGGAATCGACGGGGCGGCACTTAAACAAACTGCGGACATGACGAACGGAACGAGGCGAGACACAAGAGAAATCGCATTCAAGGGAGGACGGCGAGGTATCTTGACGAGGGCCCGGGCAATCATGCCGGTGTAGGCGACGGCTGGCCGTGAATGACCGTACCGATTGCTCGGCATCTACCAATGCGCGGACCGAAGACTCTGTGCAGGAGAGAGCTCGCGACAAGCCTTGGTCGGCGGCCACCAGCTGCTGGTGGAGCTGGGCGTTGGATGCTTCCAGCGACAGCATCCTCACCCGGTTCTAGGCGCAACGGGACGTGGCCGCACTGGTGGCTTCATGAAAAGTACGGTGCTTCCATTAATATCCCGAGCACTTTCTTCTGTCCGTCACTAGGGCCTTCATGGCCATGTCCCTGCTTAGCATCGGCTGTAGCGTCGCCCATTGAGTGGGTGGTATTGCTGCCGAGTAGACTGCAAAAACCGGGCTGGCAAGCTTCTCGGCCGGGTCTGCCGTGAGTTTCTCAGCAGTACCAGAACGAGTCGGGAGGTCCTGGTCGGTGAAGTGGCTAACGTGATAAGCCGTCGCGTCGTCGCCGGATCATTCGTAATGCACCTCGACGTCTTTGGGGTGAGGCAGAGTCGTATAAATATTGGAACAGGAGTCGATGTCTAGAGGGTCGAGAGCGAACGAGAAGGCGCAGCCGCAGGCATGGGGGAGGGAAACGTCGAGGTACGGTCACAGAATCAGTGGTCGGTAACGAGGTTGCAATAAGTGGTTGGTCACGAGGTTGCATTGTGACTGATAGAATGGTTTAAGCTTTCCTGGAAGAGGGTAACTTTAGAAGTCCCATGATCAAGTGAAGATACACCGGTTGGGCATCCTGTACTATAATCGGATTCGGGAAAAGCGAAGCACTGCATCTCAGCTGCCAGATACACTTGTGCCCCTTACTCGTACCCTTACCAACGGCCATCCCTTGACATCTGGCGTCGATTCACTTTTTTTTTATTTGTTGTTCTCAACGAACACTCCCCCCTTCGTGGTGTTCAGATCTTGTCGCGAGGTGTGGGGGAATGTATGGCGTCCTTTGCTTTGTTTTGAATTGCCGCATCCTCGACCTCCTATTATTGGTTTTTTCGGGTGAACGTCGCGATCATCTATAGCATATCGCGTGGTATTCGTTTGCGAGTATTCAGAGTGGGCTAAGGTCATACTAGGGAAATACTCAATATACAAATATACAGGAAACATTGGACCTGGTATGAAGTTTGAAGTTTCAGGGGTACGAGAACACTCCAAATAGTTCAATTACCGGGCAGATATTCTGTTTGTCGCGAATATGGTTGTTTGAGGAGTCTTTTTCAGGGCGGATAGCCCGTTATAGGAGAGCAATGCTCATTAATGGAGATGAAGCCGCGAAAGGAGTAGTTCGTATAGTAGAAGAAGAACCATCGGTAACCATTGGAAACTTCGGTAGTAGTACGTCAGATGAGAGGGGATAACCTTTGTCTTGGGGTTAGCCGAGTACATATTGGTGTCGAGTGCTTCCCCCCTACCTCTCACTTTTCTACGCTTACGGGGGGCCATAGAAAAGACGACCCATGGTACACGCAAAAACCTATATGTCCACCTAGTTTAACTATTAATTTCGTCTGTTCTCGCCTACAATGAAGAAGATCTCAATCACAAGAAGCGAAGCCCAGCTTTCGAGCTGCCAGATACACCTACGTCCCCTAGCCGTTACCCGTACCAACAGCCATCACTTTAAAAAAGAGAGAAAATGCTAGAAAGACAACTAAACAAAATCAACAAAAACGGAAACAAATGTAATCAGTAAAAAGGAAAAGGGGGAAACACAAGAAAATCCGCAGTGAGTCCCCACAGGGTGTGTGGCAGAGACTTGAAAAAATCCAGCTAACGAAACTGTGTCGGTGTGTAGAACAATTACAAAGACACGCTTACGGATTCACTGCTGAAGACAGCCGGTCGTCTTCCAATCAGCAGTCCTGCACAGTGCGCTCGATCTGGTAGGATGGCATCTGTAGGTGAATAGGAATTCAACGTTAAATCATACTCTCCCTCATGTGGGGCATCGGGTGATCGCGAGGTAAAAACATTGAATATGCATTCCAAACGCTTAGGAGAAGAGCAAAACATGATGAGTACAAACGGCAATCAATGCACTAGGTAGGTACAATGGCAGAGCATACATGGGTTGCAAACCGATTCACTGTATTGTGGTGTGTCACGTCGTTTATAAAACAGGACATACACGGCTGTGTGATAGGAGCGCCCGCGATTTGGGACTTAAGCGCTAGGTATAGAGCGCAGGCACTCCTTTCGAGTGAGGAACCTCTGACCATTTTGGTTGCTACACCGTTGGTTCGATAACACACCGGCGGAGGAAACAGAAAACACTCAGCTTATTCCGTACTCCGTCGACAAGGGACTGTTTGACAGTGATCATAAGAGTGCGGCTCAAATTTGTGTGGACTCCCGCTCTAGTGGGGTGCAAATCGCTGTATGATTTCGTCCGGCAATGGTGGGTCCGTGCATGGCTCCATGTCACTACAGGAGCTCACTAAGGATAGGACAGGATACAGCAACACCTGTACCTACGAAACGGCAGTACTCCTTCTATGATTGATCATACCCTCATCTGCCGAGCAGTACTGTATAACCATATCAACACTGGCGATGTCATGTGCAGCAGGGGAACCGTGCCAGGCGTTAGACACCACGGGTAAAGGCACCTCATGGACAAGTAGGTCGCAGAGTGGTCGCCTCTTATGGCTTGTGGCCAAGCAGAGCACACGAGCACTCAGCAGCAGCAGCAGCAGCAACATTCAGCAGCACTCGAGCAAGACTCGATTCGAGCAGCAATCGTACGTCTGTTGTTGCTGTTCTTGTAATGCTACGTACTGCTCGAGCAGGACTCGAGCACACGAACATGAGCAAGTTTCCAGCCTAACGCATCGCCAAAAAAATGACACGTGACCACGATCACTCGATTGCACAAGCGCAACGAGCACGAGACAAACACGACCACGGCGTGGCCAAGCAGTCACGGGCACACGAGCACTCAGCAGCAGCAGCGGCAACAGCACCCAGCAGCACTGCAGCAAAACGCGACTCGAGTAGCACTCCTACGTCTGTTATTGCTCTTGTTTTGCTTCTGCGTACTGCTTGCGTAGAGCTCGACATTGTTTCACGCAACGCAATACGTGGTATTAATACAACGATCCGATATATGATGAATCGCACCGAGATACTAAAAACAAACTACCAGGTATGTACGTGGTGGATACAGCGTGTTGTCATGTCTTGTGGCCAACCCGTCACGGGCACACGAGCACTCAGCAGCAGCAGCAGCAACCCTCACCAGCACTCGAGCAACCCTCGATTCGAGCAGCACTCGTACGCCTGTTGTTTCTGTTGCGTACTGTTGCGTACTGCTCGAGGAGCACTCGAGCGCACGAGCATGAGAAGGTTTTCAAGTCTATCGCACCTGAAAACCAAATGACCCGGGACCACGATCATTCGACTGCTCAAGCGCAACGAGTTCGAATCAAAGACGAGTACGGCGAGGCCAGGCCGTCAGCAGCAGCACGCAGCGGCACTGGAGCAACACTCGACTTCAGCAGCACTCATCCGCCTGTTGTTGCTGTTGCCTAACTCGAGCAGCACTGTTGTTTGATGTTGCTGCAGTTGCAGCAAAAGGCGAGAAAACAAACACTTGGCAGCTGAAAATACGAAGACCCGGGGTTGTGTTTTAGCCTCTGGATGGCTTTTCGACAATGGGAACACATCCCCTGATTTTCTTGCTGAGTCACGCGACTTTCACCACCTAGAGAATGGGCCACGGAGCCCGGCCGGAGCCAACGCTTGCATCGTACTATCCACGCCGCCCCCCTGCGGGCCCCGCAGCAGGAAGCACGAAAAAAGACCCACGGCCATTTGGTACAAAGTAATACAAGTTTCCCCTTCGGGATGTGGGTGGCATGAAATCCGGGGGGTGTCGCAAGTTGAAAAGGGAGACGTATGTAAAACACTTGCATATTTTTGATTGAGTAAAAATTAACTCGGAGTAAACTGAGTTATGGGCTACTGTGGTCTGCTGCAAAATGCGAAGAGTAGTAGTCTCGTCTTCGATGCTCTCGCATGTCCTGGCGTATACCTGGTAGGAGAGATGGACTGCTTTAACGCTCAAAGGAAAGCGTAGCACTAAGAACGAAATTGACGGTGCTCGTATCATCCAGGTATTGTATTGCATGGGTGGGATCTGTATCATCGATAGACGTTATTCTTGATGATATGAACACCTCTACTGGGTGGGGTCTGCACGATCTGCATGAAATACGCATACATGTTAATCGATTATGCACGTGCCGTGATTAACTGATGAATAGTTCTACGTGGGTCGGTCCGCGTGATCCGAATGATTTGTACGATCTGCACGGTCTGTATAATGTACGTGTATCACACTTTTTTTGGCGGTGATATCTGCTTGGTGTTTATGGTTGCGCTTGCGTGCCAGGTGGGATGATCTGCACGCCATGTGTGCATGATATGGAGGATCTGCATGAATGAGTCGAAGAATCGATTATCTACAAACTATAACTAGTTTGCCTGGAGAGACAGGTATGGTTCGTATCATTTCCACTTGTGGGCCAGGTTGGATCTGGTTGATTTTAATGGCATTTCATTTTTTTTTGCCGGAAGGGGATCCGTTTTGTTACAATTCTCGAGGATGTGTACCTGCTGAGTAGAATCAGTGTGATCTGTGCAATCAGTACGGTTTGACCGGGGTTGGGTCTGTGCGGTCTACCGATCTATACATCTATAGCGATATAGGGTCTGTACGATCTGCATAATCTGCAGATGTTTATCGGCCTGTGTCATCGATCTGCATGATCTTTATCACCTGAGGATCTGTATGATCTGCGGGACTTTTTGAAGATCTGGAGGATCTGGATAAATGGATACTTCACACTTGTTTCTATCTTGTTTAGCCGGGGCGGGTCTGTATGAGGTGGATATTTCACACGCATGTACCTGAGTGGAATCTGTGTAATATGTACATCTCTACCGGGTTGGATCTGTATGATTTGCAGGATAATATGTATGATCTACCTGCGTGGAATTTGTATGATCTGGATGATCTGTACATCTTAACAAGGATGCGATTTGCAGGATCTGTATGATCTGCAGGAGTTCCGTATGAATGATCTGGAGGGTCTGTAAAAGCTGGTTACTTCGCACTTGTTTCAGCATGCTTGGCAACAACAGGAGCAGCAAGATAAGCAACCGTATGGCACGGTTAAAAACATATTAAAGTTAGCCGCAAGAACAGCAACCAGTGCCAGCAACAGCAGGAGTAGCAGCTACACAGGGATTGTGTGTAGTAGTAGCAGTAGTTGCAGCAACAACAAGAGTAGCAGAATGATAAACCAACCGCGTGACACGGGCACATTGTAGAAAGGGTGGTGAAAACTCGGCTACTACAGCATTACACGCACCACTATTCTACGGCGTACGAAGTTCTGATAAATGAAAGATGAATCGCACCGAGATACTAAAAACACTCTACCAGGTATAGTAGGTGGTGGATACAGCGTTTTCTCATGTCTTGTGGCCAAGCAGTCACGAGCACACGAGCACTATCAGCAGCGGCAGCAACACTCAGCAGCACTCGAGCAGCACTCTTACGCTTGTTGTGGCTGTTCTTGTACAGCTACGTACTGCTCGAGCAGCACTCGCACGCATGAGCATGAGTACGTTAACATTCCAAGCATGGCTTATTGCACCGCAAAAAAAACAGACACGGGGCCACGATCACTCGATTGCTGAAGCGCAACGTGCACGAGACAAAACCGAGCACGGCGTGGCCAAGCAGTCACGGGCACACGAGTACTCAACAGCAGCAGCAGCAGCAGCAGCACCCGGCGGCACTCGAACAACACTCGACTCGAGCTGTATGCTGTTGTTTTTCTGCTGCGTACTCCTCGAGCTTGATGAGCTCGACAGTATTATTGTAGGCAACGCAATATCTTGTACAAAAATCCGAAAAAATGATGAATCGCACCGAGATACATCAAACAAATCCACGTGGTGGATACACCGTGTTCTCATATATGGTGGTCAAGCAGTCACCAGCACACGAGCACTCAGCAGCAGCAGCAGCAACACTCAGCACCACTCGAGCAATACTCGACTCAAGCAGCACTGCTGCTGTTGCTGCTGATTTACTTCTGCCTACTGCTCGAGCATGATGAGCGCGAGCAGCACGACCTCGAGCAGCACGAACTAGAGCAGCCCTGTGTGCTGTTGTTTTAGTTGCAGCATGAAGCGAGAAAAACAAGATATTTGTAGCTAAAAATACGAAGATCCCGGTAAGTGTTCAATCCCCTGGATTTCTTTTCGGAAGTAAGTGTGACACCATCCCCTGAGTGGCTTGCTGAGTCACGTGACTTTGACCGTGTAGAGCATGGGCCACGGAGCCCGGCCGGATCCAATGCTTGCACCGTACAGTCCACATCGCCCTCCTGCGGGCCCCGCCACAGGAACCACGACAAATTACTCGCGGGCAAACGAGCAAAGTGCTCTTTTCCAGAAAAACGGCAATTTGGTCCAAAGAAGTATAAGGGTCGCTCGATGTTGCAACATGATATTTATGCGGTGCTTAGGATCGATCTTAACGACGAGTGTTTTTCATTTTTTTTCGGTAATTTCCCGAAATTTCAGAATGTTCCCGAAATATTTTAGGGAAAAGCCGAGAAACTTCATCCCCCCGAAAAGTCGCCTCAAAGGTTTTAGGGTTTTTCAGGAAATTTATATACAAGTCCGCAGAGGATCGGGCAACCCCACCGCTTGAGCTATGCGACCACTTGCGAGCGCACAAAGCTGACAGGGGTCGTTCTTAAGGTCATTCGGTAGTCATGGCCGAACGCAGAAGGCGCAATAGCTTTCTGGGATCTCGTGGCCGAGTTCGCAAGGTGAACGCACCGAGGTGGCCGACCGACTGAGCTCGGGGACGGCATTAGCTGAGACTTTGTCGCTTTCGGAAAGCGTTGGGCGTCCTTGCGTGACGAGTTGGTAATGGATTTCACTCCCAAAGGCACCGACACCTGCCTACGAGTCAGGGCGATTACTGTGGGGCCACCCCACCCATGGGTTCCGCTAGCGCAGCTGCTGTAGAGACGGTTCTGTGCCGGGTGGACGATTATTTCCAGAGCCAACTGAGGCACTAACTCGACACGATTCAACCCCCGCTGAGTTTGGTGAAATGCCAAAATTTCAGGAAACAACGAAATACCATATATATTATATGTGTCGTTAAGATCGACCCTTATTTTGAGACAACGTTTCAATTCATAGAGGAAGCTGCCGAGTCTGACTAGCAACCTTGTCGACCTGGCGATCGACGGCCACGATGAGCACCGGGCTAAACGCCAAGCGGTCGACGGGGCTCACTCTGGCAGAGAGTAAGGACAGATTTGCCCGGACCGAATCGGTGGCGAGGTGGTCGCGAGAGGGGCGGCACCGTACGAGGCTGAGAGAGAAGCTCTGCTGTACGTTTGTTTGTTTTTTGACTGGCGCAAGGTGTTTCACTAGACAGAAAATTATTTCATGAGGGGACGGGGATATGTTTTCTTCAATTTATTTCGGTTTCGCTCTCATTTTGTTTGCGGCGCTGCTGTGCCGTGCTGTGCTTCCTGATTCCATATCAAAGATGAAAATGCTGTGTGTCGTACAGAAGTACGTACGGTAAGCATGTCAGAAGAGGAAAAGGATTACCCTACCTCGGGTATGTACGCACGTACGGCATGTAAGTGAGCGAGCGTCGAGGGCCACGTACGTCCGGCAGCCGCCCGCAAAGTGAAGAGTATATGGCATCCGAGCTGTTTTATCTTAAAGCATGGCGGCGGGACACTTGACATTATTATCAAGTCGCCAGCTTGAAGCTGTTATCCGATCGATCATGAAAAAACCACATTCAATCACGGGCTTCTATCGGCTTTGCTTAATAAAAAGGTGTATTTTCCCTTCCTGAGCGAGCGCATAGCAGGCGGCGTAGGCCGCCCGTGGAGCGAAGCGTCTCGATCGTGAGAGTGATCGGTGGGTACATCCCTGGCTTCTCAGAATTCCCTCTTCGAAATCGCCTCCTTTCTGTGACATCGTACTTGCCGGCCCTCTCCAGCAGTTCTTTGTGTTCTCCAATTCTCTTGGCACTCTCTCGGTCCTTCCTTCCGTTTGGTGTGCGTGCCCGTTCTCCAAGTACGGCACCACCGGAGAGCCCGGCGCCGTCAGGGGTGTCAGCGGGTGCTTGCGGGTAGTAGTGGGGGGGTTGCACGGAGCGTGGTCGCTGCTTTCGTGCCTTGGCGTTGTGTGTGCCTCGAGACACGAGGGATGCATGAACGGCCTTTGTCTGGCCTCACTTATGATTTTTGATATGAGTATGTCCGAGCTATAAGGGTCGTTCGGGATCGCAAGATAATATTCAAGCGGTGTTTTTTTTTGCCAGCACGCTAACGTGGAAAGAGGGAGCTGTTCAGTATAAACACCAAATTAATCGGGCCGGCGAACGACGGGAACTGTGAGCACCGGGCTTCACACGAGGCAGGGGCGACGGGGCAGATTGTGGCCGAGAGTGATAAAAGCTTTACCCGGACTGAATACGTAGCGAGGTGATCGCGATAGGGGCGGGCGGCGTACGAGGCTGAGAGAGAGCTCTTCTGTTCGTTTTTTTTCATTCCTTCTTTTTGACTTTTTTTGACCGGGTGTAAGGTGTTCCAATTCGGCAGATAATGATTACACGAGAGGGGACGGGCATTATGTCATCTTTCCGAATATTCGTTTTTTTTTCATTGTTTTTGCCGACTGCTGTGCTGCTGGCTGTGCCGTTCTGTGGTTTCCCTTTCTTCGTACTACATACGAGTACAGGCATAAGAGCGTATCAAAAGAAGAAAAGAAGTAGTTCCCTATCTGGGGTATCTACGTACGTATGATATCCGCAACGCGAAGCGTATTAGGCGTCCGAGCTGGCGTCCGAGTTGTTTTTTCCTGAATCCTGGCGGCGGGACTCTTGGCATCATAAAGTCGCTGGTTTGCAGATAGATTGGTATTAATCATACATGGTACTCGTATACACTATCGATGTGAAGTAGATTCGATAATAACTGCAAGTACAAGTTCAAGACCAAACCATACTGTTAATAAGTAGATCAATGTCTGCTTTACCACTACTAAGTTGTAATTCAACAAATAAATAGTAAATCACCATATAATTTCGGGAGTACCGATGCCTGATTTAGGGGCCACCTCGAGCCAGATCATATAAATTCCGAGCATCACAGCGGCAGCATCGACGACAGCGAAAATTACTCGCAGAAAGAACCATCCCATACCAAAATTCAACATGTTAATCAATACATGTCCAACGTAAAGATTTCAACATGTATGTTGCAAAGTCATAATGCCCTTCCTTATCCGGTTTATGGTATATAGTATCAGTGCGCAGAATGAATATGAAAATTGTCCTGTTGACCCGGCCAGCATTCAGGGGGGCCACTGGCCTATAATATCCTCGACAAGGTAACGCATATCTGGTATAGAATACGCGCGAACGGCTTACAACAAAAAATTGTAAATTCAGTAAAAATGGGATTCAGACGAGACATATTACGCAGCAATAAGAATTCAGTCGAACTTATAGCGGACGTAGTTGTTCATGATTTCAATAAAAAAAAAGATTACGACGATTCATAAAACGAAATTCTAAATTTAATCGTGGACCTCTGTTCGCTTCGCCAAATTTGATGTACTTTTTTCCTTCCTGAGCGAGCATATAGCGGGCGGCGTAGGCCGCCCGCGGAGCGAAGCGCCCTGTATATATAAGAACGCATGCAGATATATTTCATAGGCGTATTAAAGCGTCCTACGTATGGATAATATATACAGCGTATCGAGAATTGAGGTGTCCCGCCTTTTTTTGCCTACGAGTATATGCGTTGGACAAAATTGTCCAATCAATAGAATATTGCCCTCACACCAGACTCCTGAAGTTATGTATTAATTGGAATTGCACCGGCAAGTGATGTCAACCACTGTTAATTAAAAGCAACTACCCTGTTAAAATTGTTTGGAAAATCGATCTCGGGCACTTTCTTGAAATAATTGAAAAGCGTTGAACGATTTATGTTTTGTACGGCCGAACGATTAGAATGGTCCCATCCAATATTTTTAGAATATTTATCCAGTTGATTTTGCGAGCAGGTTTAGCAGTCTGGGAGAAGGGATTTCTAGCGATGTTTTTTACTTGAAAAATGTGTAGCGTGGTCTGCCCTTCGGAATCAATCGTCGTCGGCATCTAGATTCTGAGAAATTTCCTGGTTCGATGCAAACTCGGCGTAGCCTCGTTTATGGCGAGTTTTGCCCCGTTTCGGCTGTGGTTTGGGGTCAGGGTTAGGGTTAGGGTTAGAGTCAGGGGTTGGGTTGGGTCTTCGCCCGTGCCTTGATCCCAACAGCAACCAAAACATCCGAACACCCTACCAACCTAAAGATCCCTTCTCCCAGATTGTTAAAGGTCTTCGATTTTGCCCTGACTTACAATCGATCTCAAAGACTTTGCAGTAGTACTGTAGTTGAAACTGTCTGCACAAAGTGTGCTTTCTGCCGTTATACATTTAATTTGGAAATTTCCAGATATTTATCTCGGAGACTGCCTACTGATTTTGAAATCGTACTGACTGTAATAGTTTTGCAGACTGTCTGCTATTTAAATGTCGAGATTGCTTTAACATATGATTTAGGGCCATTTACACGCATTGGACTTGTCGGGGCAACTGCTTTGGGAGGCCGTCCTATACTAATTGGAATTGTCCGGAGAAATGGTATCGGAAGCGGTCTGATAACTGGAAACATCATCAATATTTTTTGCTAACCGAAGTCAGTCCCGTTTTGGGGACAAACCCCTCCAAATTCGTTCCCAATACGGAAATGCGGTTCCAAAGGGGCTAATAAGACTCTTTTTTTCTTAAGATGGCAGCCACCGCTAGAACTACTACAACAACAACAGTTCAGTTGACTTAGGGTTACGGTTAAATTTGATCGTCAGTATTACTTCAACAACGAACGAGAGTAGGAATTCCTATATACCCAATCATTAGCAAGTTGGTTTATTGTAGGAAAGTACGGGTAATATCAGTTCAATGGGGAATTTCTGTCACATTCTAAAAAATCGATACACAAGGCCAAACGACATTTTCGAGTTTCGTGTTTATCGGGCGGCATTTCGCGGATAATTCTAACCAATTTGCAATAATAGCTGAAGTCCGTTCTGACTCCTCCACGTATTTTACAGCACCTGAAATCCATTGTCCAGACAAATTCTTTTCTTAAGCACCTCCCGAAATCAATTGTCTTGAAAAATAAGTCTTAAGACACCGCCCGGAAACAATTGTCTGGAAATTCGGATTATTATTGGACCAGCACCCCCAAACAATCAGATGGTTAAATATAAGTATTGAGCAGTCTCCGCAATCAATTGTTGAGAAAACATATTTAACGTAATGCACAAAACTTGGAACCAATTGCTGACACAATTCTAAGTAGTAATACGTGGTCTAAGTAAATAATTTGTCCGGAAACGTTTAATTTACCTTGAAAATCGCCGAAAACATTGTCTGGAACATCCCGGAACTAATGGGAAACCGCTGAAATCAGGTATTGCCAAGACAGATGAATCCAGTCAACACGTAGTCTCCTAAGCCTTAAGGCAATTGCATAGTCACACAATTGACTGTACAAAAACGGATTTGTGAAGGGTGTGGTCATGTGTTGATGTTGCTTCTACACGTACTGCATCTATCTTCTCATTGTTACTGTTTGTTGTCGGTTTATATCAAGAGCATGCAAATAGGTAGTAGTCATGCTCTAACCCGTGGGATGGCGTGGTTATTTGACAGCCCTGTTTACCTATATTGGGGTTGTCTGTATTGCATGAGGGATTGTGGTGGTGTGTACTCGTACGACTTGGTAGTATTATTGTCGTCGTAGTAGTGTAAATATAGTGTTCCAGGGAGTTTTTTTTGTCGAATGCATGCCGCTTATATAAATAAGTGCCTATATTACATCTGCGTAGTTACTGGCAAATCGGAAAAATGGAAACGAAGCCTAAAATGAGAACCAAGCCGTATCTCCAAAACCTTGTGGAATATCAGAGAACCAAAATGATCCTTCGAAACCCCTTGGCCAGCCCTGTGAGAGGAGCTCCTCAGAACGGTCATGCTCCATCTCGTGCCTTCGGGTTAGGGCGCAAAAAGCGATATATGCTGGCTCTATTGTGATTTCTCTAGATGCTGGCTACCGCGGTGATGCCGAGGACTTCCAGCCTGAGCGACAGCTCATTCTTAGGCTGCTGTACAGCCCCACAGGACTGTCAACCTTTTTTCTTGTAGTAACTAGTTGTACAAAAATGGTTTGCTTTCTAAAAAAAAACGTCCCTTTCTCGTTTTTGGTTTCGTTCCCATTTTTCCGATTTGTCTGCTAGTAGTGGTATTATAGAGTGGTGTATTGTAGCAGTAATATTTTAGTAAACCTGGGATACCGTGTGCAGGTTGTAGTGTATATCATTTTTACTCTTGCCATCAGACAATGTGCAGCATGATCTTCAACATGGATCACTCAAAACTTTCCCGAAAGAAGAGGTATATTGTATACATCACGGAAACAATAAAACTCAGTTCCTCCTGACTGTGTGTGTGTTCTTCACATTAAACGGTTCTTTCTACCCGTCGATATCCAGCGCAACCAGTGTCCGTGCCGATTCTCCAATCCTAGAAGAGATGACTTCGTGTAATAACCCTTTGACGAAAACCCTCACCCGTGGCTCACGTTCCCGCCAAGAACAGCTATATTCGTGTGTCACTTGTGACTGACTTTACTCGTTGGAACGCCAACGGGATTTTCTGTCACCTACATCCTGAAAGGGGACCTTGTATGTCTGTATCGCGTTGTAGGTTTAATGAACGCACGTATAAATAACTGTCCATTGATTGGTTGTCATAGCGCCGAGCAGCAGTATGGACGGTCTGGGCGATTCGCCATTTATTTGGGGCACGGCCATGCTCGGAAGCATGAATTGGAATTAATCGGAAAAAGTTGTTGAATTGTCCCAAAAATCAGATTTGCAAGCAGTGCCACCCACCTAACACATGCTAGCGCGCCCTAGAGAGCGCGCGACGGCGTCCCATGCATTCCAAACTTTAGCATGGACTCACCCCGAGATATGCGTGCAGCGCTCGCACGAAGCGTCTAAAAAATGTGTCTTTTTTCTGGCCTCCGAAAATAGCTCAGAGGGTCACAATTCTCCTAGCTGAATCTCGGTTCGACGGATTTGAGCTCAAATGGAACTCCTCGGACACGGGACGGAAAAGAACTGCAGCAGGCAGTGAGAAGACGCGACAGCGACGCACACATACCAAAGTATAGCCTGTGCGCATACCGGGCTACTGGCGCGAAGACGGGCTTGATAGGCCGCGAGCAGCGCTCACACGAAGCATGTCGAAAAGTGCATCTTTTTTCTGGGCACGCAAAAGTGTCGAAATTCTGCAAGATGGACGTAGTTTGGACGGGTTTTTGAGTTCAACCCCCACGTCCTCGTACACGCGACGGACCAGAACTGCTGCTCCAAGTAGTGAGAATGCGCGACAACACCGCACGCATACCAAAAAGGGTAGGGTGTGTGCACACCGTGCCGTTGGCGCAAAGACGGGCTTGATCGGCAGCGAGTAGCGCTCACACCAAGCTATTAATAGTCAAAAAGTGTATATTTTTCTTGGGCACGCAAAAGTGTCGAAATCCTGCAAAATGAATGTTGTTTGGACGGGTTTTCGAGCTCAACTCCAAGTCCTCGTACACGCGACGGAAAACGACTGTTACACGAAGTAGGGAGAGCAAGCGACAGTGCGGCACACTTACCAAAGTGTAGGATGTGTGCGCAATGTGATGGTGGCGCAAAGAGGGGCTTGATCGGCCGTGTGCCGCGCCTACACGAAGGCTGTAAAGTAGTGTATATTTTGGCTTGTAGCCACCGAAAATTGGGGAAAATTGAAAAACACGGTAGATTCATACTGCGAGATGAAGGCCGTTTCGACGGATTTGAGCTCAACTCCAACTACTCGGACACGGGGCGGAGAAGAACTGCTGCAAGTAGTAGGGAGAGCATGCGACAGCACAGCACGCATACTAAAGTACAGCATGTGAGCCCACCGTGCCGCTGGCGCAAAGACGGGCGTCATCGGCCGCGAGCAGCGCTCACACGAAGCTTGTCAAAAAGTGCATGTTTTTTCTGGGCACGCAACAAGGTCCAAACTCGGCAAGATGAACGTTGTTTGGACAGGTTTTTGAGTTCAACCCCAAGTCCTCGCACCCGCGACGGAGAAAAACTGCAGCTCGAGATAGCGGGAATGCGCGACACCACCGCACGCATACGGAAGGGTAGGGTGTGTTCGATTATAAAGGATAGACCACTGAGCTACTCAGTCAGCATGTTCGATTTATAAAGGATAGACCACTGAGCTACTCAGTCTTGCGCTGACTGAGTAGCTCAGTGGTCTATCCTTTATAATCGAACAAAAGAAGTACCTTTGGGCTCGATACGGCCTCCCGCCGATAACATCCTCCGAGGTTGATCAAGCCCATAATCAGCGCCTAGTTTTTCCTTCATAATATTGTCCCCCTCCATAGTCGTGAGTTCTTTTACTCAACTGGTTCACTCCACTTCCGACTCTCTGGTCGAGTGTTCTTTCATCGTGGTTCTCTCCACCTGATTTCCCTTTTTCTGCCCACAGCAGAAAAAGCGGAAATACGACGTCAGGCCGGACTCGAACCCCGAGCATATTTTGTTCGATTATAAAGGATAGACCACTGAGCTACTCAGTCAGCGCTGACTCAAACGTTTGCACCAACTCCTTCGTCAGCGTCAGTTAAAATCCTGGCGACTGTTGCCAACGAATATGGTCTGAAGATTTTTCATCTAGACGTCGCGCAAGCTTTTGTTCGCGCGAAACTCGACGCCGAGATATACTTGAAACTACCTGGTGGGTTTGGTGACATGTCAGGAAGGATCGTCCGCTTGAACAGATCACTGTATGGTCTAAAGCAGAGCGGACGGCAGTGGGCCGGAATATTGGTGGAAGCCGTGGTAGAGTACGGTATGGAGCAGTGTAGGTCTGATCCGTGTGTTTTTCGCATGGTTGTGGACGGCAAGGTAGAACTGATCATGGCCGTCCATGTAGATGACATCGTGATCGCAGGATCGGACGAGACATGTAGAGATTTCCATGCCGCGCTAGTTACGAAATTCCCCACAAATAACCTCGGCGAACTGACTTGGTATACTGGTTGTGCTTTCAAACGCGACTGGGAGTTGGGGACATTGGAGATTAAGCAGAAGGCGTTTATAGAGAGCATGCTGAATCGTTTTGGTGTTGACTCATCCTCTGACATCCCCGCGACCCCCGGTGTGGAACTAGGTCCAAGAGAGGAGGGCGAAATTGGAGGAGACTGTCCGTACAGGGAGGCTGTGGTCAGCTTGATGTGGCTGTCGACAATGACGAGGCCGGACATCTCGAACGCTGTGCGTGTTGTGGCGCGCCACTCCCACAACCCAACGGAGAGGCACTGGAAGACAGTTTTCAAGATTATGGCTTACCTCCATGGGACCAGGTTTATGGGATTGACTTTTGTGCGGGGTTCGGGATTGGATTTGACAGCGTATAGTGATGCTGATTATGCTGGTAAGTCGAACGATAGGGGCTCTGTATCGGGGACTGGAATTACCCTAGGGGGTGCGGCCGTCAGTTGGGCAAGTAGCACGCAGAGGTGTGCTACGTTGTCGACAGCAGAAGCAGAGTATGTCGCCCTGGATGAAGGGGTGAAGGAAGCTTTGTCTACGGGCGCGGTGTTGTCGTCTTTTTGTCCAGAGCTAAGCGGATCATGTGTTCGGGTTTTCGAGGATAACCAGAGGGCCATAGCGTTGGCTGAGAACCCTCTTAGTTCTGCGCGGAGTAAGCATATTGACGTGCGTTTTCATTTTGTCAGAGAGCTACTTCGTGCTAAGAAGATCCACATTCAGTTCGTAGCTTCGGAAGAGCAGCACGCGGATATTTGGACGAAATCCCTTGCTGCGACCCCTTTTAAGTCCCATCGTAGGTTCTTGTTGAATCTGCCCTTGGACGGCGAATAAGGGGGTATGTATGGGCATTGTTCGATGAGTACCATGTTTGAGTAATGCAAGGAATAATTTGTCAGGTCGCCAACCCTGCGCTACTTTGAGGGGCATGGGGGAGTAGGGCACAGCTTGGCATTTTATTTTCTGGCCATGGTCATCGTTTGGAATGCGGCCGTTGTTCAATTGCAATGGTTTGGAGTATATGTGTTATACAGGGGTTTTTTACCCGGTGGCCGCGTTTCCTCCTGCGGGACTGTCGTTGGCTGTTCTTAGGTTCTAGCAAATCTTGAATGTCTCTTCGGTCTCGTCACTGCTGTGAAGAGCCAGGGAGGGTGTTCGTTTGGATCGTTCCTGTAGCGACGGTTACAAGTTGTAGAGGGTAGCGTTTATCTTCGCAGGCGTTATTGCGAACTTTGCCGTGTGTTCATGAGGACAGTTCAAGCACTCCGTTCTCCGCTCTCCGTTCTCCGCTCCCAGCTACGAGCTAGGCTCCGCTCTCTCTCTCCTCCTCTGTCCTCTAATACAACGAGAATAAAGAATCTCATCAGACCACGTGGTGGTCAGGGCATCCAGGTTTGGACTCTACGAACAGGGTGTGTGTACACCGTACCGTTGGCGCAAAGACGGGCTTGACCGGCCGCGAGCAGCGCTCACACGAAGCTTCTATTAATAAAAATAAATACCATCGTGAGGCTGACCAAGGAGCACAAGTGGGCGATGGAGCGGAATTTCATTGTTTGATTATTATTATGGATATGAACAGTAGTTCTGCCTACCGCTGTATACCAGGTGTTTGATCACAGGAGCTGTCGGACGCGTGCACGTGATACACGCGTGGTCTACACCATGATGGTTGAGGAAGAACAAACAAAATACCAGTTACAATAAGCCACACAAAACACACACCGGGTGGATCAATACCTTCCTGTCAGAGACCCCACCACATAAACCACACACAGGAGGTAAGCCGCACCAAGATTGTCAACGGCTGCACCACTCACATATAGACAGGCAGTATCATTGCCATCAATGCCTGGGCCGTATCATTAACATCATCGTCTGCTCCCGGAGGAGCAGCTCTATCTCTCCATCCACGAGGCATACTAAACAATGCCCCGATACAAAATACGAAACCCAACAACATACATGGTATGAAATATGCTAAATATGAAACCCCCAATATCCGCAGACCCGTATCAAGCTACCGCATACCACAAACACCAGGTACCTGGTATTTAATAACAAACCACCTTTGCATTCGAGCATATACATACGTTCGTAGTATAAATACGTAATATGAGAGCGTATTGATCATTTTCATCAGAATAACGTACTGCTCTTTGTGTAGGATGTGTTGAAATAATATGAATATCTTGTTGTGAATAGTGAGCTTGGGATGTGGCACGAACACCAAAAAAAAGCGTCCCGCGTCGAGTACCCTGCTGGGAGGGTGCAGTAGGCCCGCGACTCATTGCGAAGGGGGCATGCATGTGTTCATATCCCTTTTCTCCCGCACAAAGACGCAGCGCCTGCCTGCCCGATGCACCTTGTTGTTGTGGTTTGTTCTTCGTCTTCCGCCCAAACCAAAAATGGGCAAATTCAAGAGAAGAAGGTACAAGACCCTAAAGAGAATCTTCTTTTAGGCGTACGTACGCCCGACACGGTCATCATATTTGTACCAGGACCCACGCAGCATCTTCCCTCCGAGAGGGACATGGCCGAGACGGCCCAGATGACACTGCCCGCGCCATGCTGCACCCTAGTTCTTTGGAAAAGCGGGTTTTTCTTGACACCACGAGCTATATTTGCAACACAAAGAGGGACCTAACTTGCACAGTAAATACCACCCCTTCGGGGTTGCAGATGATTACGTGTTTTTGTGTTGAGAGGGTATATACTCTGCAGCTACCGGGTGATTCTAATACTCGTACCACCACAACCATCATCCTATGGTCCAAATCTTTTGTACTTATTTTGGATCCCAATACTGCTAGTAGTTGGTGGAAATGAGGCGCGACCTCGGTAATACCTGCAGTAGTCATATCTGGGATGCATCATGATGGGCGCATACGGATTTCTTTTGCACCAGATATTATTGTGCTGGACGAACGAACTCGAAGGAATATCTACCACGGGCGTACTATTAATACTGCTTTGTACAACTGTTGTTGTTGTTGTTGTTGTTGTTGTTGTTGTTGTTGTTGTTGTTATCACATTAAATCACAGTACAATGCAGTCCGTGGTCGCAGGACAGGCTCCAATACCTCTGGAGTGGAAGTAATACCTCAAGTAAAACAGTACGCCGTCGTGGGTGCATCTCAATAATTTTCATAAATAAATGTTCTTGGCCTCTCCTGGCTCTTGATATATGAAAAAGTACTTGATTTGGTCGTGTGTATCCTGGTTTCCACATCGAAATCCGGCATAATAATTTGAAAACAAAATCTGCACTGCTGTGACCACAGAACTTGCATCTCTCTAGGGATTGAGGAATCGGCACGGACACTGCTATGGTGCTGGATGTCGACGGGTAGAAGGAGTAAAGAACACACAACACTCGACATGTTTTGTCCAGCAGAGTGTTTTCTGGTTGGAATTCAGCACAAATTGAATCTGCATCTCACATGTTTTGTCCAACAAAGAGAGCCTATTTTTCGTAGCAGGTGCCACCACAACTATACTTGGACCGATGTACGACATCTACAGCAGCAGTGCGCCTCCCGCACCATAACAGCAGCAGCAGCAGCAGCAGCAGTAGCAGTAGGACACACGCGGCCAGGGTTAGCGTCCCCGTACGCTCGGCTTGTCGGTCTAACCCTTGCACCCTTTGTACGCGTGCATATACACATACGTACTGTAGTACGTACCCTGCACTCGTTCTTCAATATGTTTCCTGCTTTACACCTCGAAAGTCGGCATTATATTTTCGAGACGACAACACGAACATGGCATGCCCAAGAAGAGTTTCTCGTAGCAGGGGCCACAACTACCCCTGCTGTGCAACATCTACATCAGAGCTTCTCCAGCTGCAAAACAGCAGAAGAAGCAGTAGTAGTAGGATCCACGAGGCCAGGGTCAGCGTCGCAGTACGCTCGGCTTGTGTCGGCTTAACCCTTGAGCCCTTTGTACACCGTACTCGATGTTGTTTCTGTGGTTCCTGATTCCACCCCATAATTTGAAGACGAAATATCTAGTACCTGGTACTGGTACCTGATATGACATACATGTATCCAACAGAGGTTCTCGTAGCAGGTGCCACCACTACTACTGACTGCTGTACAACATCTACAGCAGGTCTTCTCCTGTTTCACCGTCCCCTCGTCAGTAGGAGGGTAGGCCTGACAATATCACCTGCAGCACATGGCCCGAACGTAGGTGTGGACAGACAGGCGAAGTCTGCCTATGACTACTCGTAGTTGGGTTTCGTTAGTTTTTACGTAGGTAGAAGAAAAAGCTAAAAAAACAAAACCATCTGCCTGCTGTGGACAGGCCCAGTCTGCCTGCTGTGGAGTGCTGCGGACAGGCTCAATCTGCCTCCTGTGGATAGGCCCAGTCTTCCTGCTGTGGACAGGCCCAGTCAGCCTGCTGTTGGCACCGGCACAAAAAAAACGTTCTGATTTTTTGTTTTGAACACATCCCAGCACAGACATGTGCCTACACACGTTGCCGCACCTAGCTCGACGAACTGTGAACGATTTCCCACCCCACCAGGATGAGAAAGTGTGTTACGTGTGTGTGCGTGCACAGAGCCCGCGGGTACTGGATTTTGTGACGTGTGCGTCGAGCGCGGTGGTGAAAGGTGGACCAAAAAAATGTTGAACTACACACACCAACTCACACACACAAACACAAACACACACACAGACACACACACACATTCAAAACGAGGCACCCTAACCTCGTACCCGAGCCGTTATGAAGAGTTTTTTTTTTCCTAGTAAGTAGGTTAAAAACCAATAAAAAATACTCTCGCTTCGCTCGCTCGCTCATTATAATGATTAAAGATCGTCCACCCACCAGCAAGCAGCACACCCCAAATTACCCGGTGCGTCGTTCCCGGCCGGTGGACGATCATTAATCATTATAATGAGGCGAGCGAGCGAAGCGAGCCTTTTTTTCTTTGGTTTTTAACCAAGGAAAAAAAAAAGCCTCTTCATAACGGCTCGGTTATGAGGGTAGGGTGCCTGTTTTGATTTTTTCTGTATGTGTGTGTGTGTGTGTGTCAGTTGGTGTGTGGATTCAACATTTTTTGGTCCACCTTTCACCACCGCGCTCGACGCACACGCCACCAAACCCAGTCCCGGCGGGCTCTGTGCACGCACACACACGCAAGACACGTCCTCGTCCTAGTGGGGTGGAAAATCGTTCACAGTTCGTCGAGCTAGGTGCGGCAACGTGTGTAGGCACATGTCCGTGCTGGGCCGTGTTCAAAATACAAAATCATACCGGTTTTTGTGCCTGTGCCAACAGCTGGCAGACAGCAGGCAGACTGTGCATGTCCACAGCATGCACACTGTGCCTGCCCACAGCAGGCAGACTATGCTTGTCCACAGCAGGCAGACTGGGCCTGTCCACAGCAGGAAGACTGGGCCTATCCACAGCAGGAAGATTGAGCCTGTCCGCAGCACTCAACAGCAGGCAGACTGGGCCTGTCCACAGCAGGCAGACGGCTTTGTTTTTATAGCTTTTTTCTACCTACGTAATAGCTAACGAAACCCAACTACGAGTAGTCATAATATAGGCAGACTTCGCCTGTCTGTCCACACCTACGTTCGGGCCATGTGCTGCAGGTGATATTGTCAGGCCTACCCTCCTACTGACGAGGGGACGGAGAAACAGGAGGAGATCTGCTGTAGTTGTACAGCAGTCAGTAGTAGTGGTGGCACCTGCTACGAGAACCTCTGTTGGATACATGTATGTCATATCAGAGGTTGTAGATATTTCGTCTTCAAATTATGAGGGTGGAATCAGGAACCATACACACAACATCGAGTACGGCGTACAAAGGGCACAAGCCGAGCGTACTGCGACGCTGACCCTGGCCTCGTGGATCCTACTGCTACCCCTGCTGCTGTTTTGCTGCTGCTGGAGAAGCTCTGATGTAGATGTGGCACAGCTGCAGTGGTTGTGGCACCTTCTACGAGAAGCTCTTTTGGGCATGCCATGTTCGTGTTGTCGTCTCAAAAATATTATGCCGACTCTCGGGGTGGGAAGCAGGAAACATAAAAAAATACCGAGTGCAGGGTACGTACTACAGTACGTATGTGTATATGTACGCGTACAAAGGGTGCAAGGGTGAGACCGACAAGCCGAGCGTACGGCGACGCTGACCCTGGCCTCGTGTGTCCTACTGCTACTGCTGCTGCTGCTGCTGCTGCTGCTGTTATGGTGCGGGAGGCGCACTGCTGCTGTAGATGTCGTACATCAGTCCAAGTACAGTTGTGGTGACACCTGTAACAAATGCTGCGAAAAAGAAGCTCTTTCCGTAGGACAAAACATGTGAGATGGAGATGATTTTTGTGCTGAATTTCAACCAGAAAACACTCTGCTGGACAAACTATGTCGAGTGTTGTGTGTTCTTGACTCTTTCTACCCATCGACATCCAGCACCACAGCAGTGTCCGTGCCGATTCCTCAATCCCTGTGAGAGATACAAGTTATGTATTATATTTTTTACAGCCGTGCAGATTTCGTTTTCAAATTATTATGCCGGATTTCGAGGTGGAAATCAGGATACACACGACCAAATCCAGTACTTGTTCATATCAAGAGCCAGGAGAGGCCAAGAACATTTACGAAAATTATTGAGATGCACCCACGACGGCGTACAGTAGTACAGTAGTCCGTACGTGGTAGATATTCCTTCGTGTTCGTTCGTTCAGCACAATACAAAATAATCCGTATCCGCCCAGCATGATGCATCGCAGATATGACTACTGCAGGTATTACCGAGGTCGCGCCTCATTACCACCAATTACTAGTATTGGGATCCTAAATTTACGAAACTATAAATTTGTTTTCTCTGGTCGGTCGCCGTGGAGGCGTTTCGGTGGCCTTTCGCAAGATCGTCAACCCTGATTCGCGAGAGCTTTGTTCTATTCGCGAGTGGAGGGACTTTTCGGGAACAGATTCAAAAGGACTGCCGTTGATCTCAGCTGCTTTGGCCCGAAGAGACCGGCTATAAGACGGCATACATACGATAGTAGTAGACCGATTATTTTTCTATTTTGTTCCGGAATGGTTTCAAGAGGACTACGGGTCATTGGATTATTTGCGTGCGTGGGCACATTTAGCGTGGACAGCATACGACGCGCGTCACGCTGTTGCTGCCTCTTCGTATACCATACCGCTTGGCCAGTTGGCCTCCCGCTGGCGTTGCTCCTGCTCGTGCCGCTCCTGCTCGGGCCGCTCGTGCTCGTGCCGCTCCTTCTGGTGCCGCTCCTGCTGGTGCTGCTTTGCTTTTCCTTCTTCTGTTGGTACAGGGTGCTCCTCCCGCTGGTGCTGCTCCTGCCTGGTATATGGCATCTTCGCTCCTGGTGGTGCTGCTTCTACAGAGTGGACTGCACTTTTTCCTGCTGCCGATCTTAAAGGTGCTGCTTTCAAGACACCTCTGCCTCGCCCTCTTCTGACGGATCTTGGAAGTCCATTTCGAACAGAACCCCCCTGTCCAAGTCAGTGCAATCCCACTGTAAAGTGCAACCGCAGCATCGCCCAGCTATATGATGGAGACATATCTTTGGAGGCAGGGTCGAGTTTGCGACCTGCGACCACGACACCTGCCCTGGCAGCGGAATAATTTTGAAGTGGCCCAAAGACTGTGAATTGTGCGCCGGGCCTATCGACGTCCGCACGGTGTCCTTCATGCTCGAGACTGGAGGTGGCGGTGAGTTGTGTTCTGTGCTTCTCTGTTGTTGCTGTTGTTGTTGGTGGTGTTGTTGTTTGCTACCTATTTATACCGCCGCGTTTGCTGCTGTTGTTGTTGTTGTTGTTGTTTGTCGACCTTTAGCACTAAATCCAAGACAAAAAACGCACCTGGTACTAATAATGTCATTTGTTTATGCGCTACTGCGCCTACTGTCTTTTGCTTTTGTGCTGCTGCTGCCGCTGCTACTGCCGTTGTCGTTTACAGCCTGCGTTCGTTTCCCCAACAGTGTCTACCGCCGCTGCTGCTGTTGTTGTTTATGCTGCTGCTTCTTTTCCTGCTGCTGTAACCCCGCGCGCCTATCGTCCCTGATGCTGATTTACTGTGTACGCAGGCGTCGTTCGCGTTGTTGCTGTTGTACGCAGCTTTGAGTTGGTGTCTACCGCCGCTGCTGCTGCAGCTGTTGTTTGGGTTGTTGCTGTTACCGCATGTTGTCGACCTTCAGTACTAAATACAAGACACAAATACATACCAGGTACTACAGTAATTTCGAGTTTTGGCTTGCACACTACTACAGCAGTACGTATAACCAAAAAAAAATGTCCGATTTGTTTTACTTGATACGAGCTCACACCGAGACAGGGGTATAGTACGCGTACTGACATTTTGTATATATATGCGCTGCTGCTGGCGTTGTTTTTGTTTTGCACACTACTATAACCAGCTTTTCTTTCCGAACAGTTGTCGTTGTTGTTTGCAGCCTGCGTTTCTTTCCACTCCGAGACAGTTGTCTACCGCCGCTGCTGCTGTTGTTGTTGATACGAGAACAGACAGGCGTTGAGTACACTAACACATTTCCATGTTTTATGCTGCTGCCGACTCTGCCGTCGCCGTCTCTGCCGCGAACAAAGACGTAAGGGTTTGCCAACATCATTCATCGCATATCATTCATATTTACCTGGTTTTCATACAGCGCACGCCAACGCGTATTTTCGAACCTGTTATTCAAGGTGTTTTTGCCAAAATCAGGTATATCTGGCCGCTTTTCGGCCAAAATCAGTTACATTCTAAAAACAAGTACCAAACGCACCCCAGGAGCGCTGCTATTGTCCAGGCTGACATCCTAACTGATTTTGGCTAAAAAAAGCCAACTTATACCAGTTTCTTTTCTACTCTTTCTAGCTTTCAACTTATTTTGGACAACTTTGAACCAATCAGAGGGGCCACATATGTACACTGTTGTTTCTTTCGGTATGCGTCTGCCCTCCCTCGGTTGAAATTCTTCTGCATTACGCAACGTATAAACTCTGTACTCGCACGTACACGTTGTACGTCAAAGCACGTTTTTACATAAATATGCATACAAGAGTATGCTGGTTTCGCTTTTTTTCTTCTTTGGGATGACATATGTGCGACGTGCTTCCGTTATTGAATATTTGTTGTGTCCTACTGCCGCTGCTTTGTTGTTTTCTATGGTCACATCGGTCCATACATCACCATGGTCTTAATCTGCACCACCCCGCGTCGAGTTTGTCTCAGGTTTGGTACGGCAAGATAATTTCGTGCCGAGCTGGCAGTTCCGCGAGGACGGTCAAGAAGATTTAAGCTGTCAACGGTGGGGGTGCGCCAGATTAAGTACTCTTCTTGGCGCCCCCGCCGTCGCAGAACAAACGAAGCCTATTAACAGTGATTCTCTGCAGGTCCAAGTGAAGCCCGTGGTATCTACACCCTAAAGAAAACTAAACGACTTAGATTTTGGAGGCCATATATGGAACGCTTCTTTATTTACCCGACTTTCATGGACAGAACACCGCTCGCGGCGCGCGTTTTTTACTTGGTTTTAGTCTACACCTGATTTTGGCTCAAACGGATCAGGTATAACTGATTTTGGCATTTGCCCTTTTAAAAGTCTTCGTCAACTAAACTCATACCAAGTTATATGTTTGTATTCAACACGTCTTACATGTCTCCTTTGTGCTGTCGGTTGGTTCTCTATAATCTATGTTTGCAGGTCCGTAAGGATTGTGTCTACTGCAAAGGAACTACCAGGTATCAAGGACAACGGCATCTTGGTCGGCCTGGGCAACCCCCCCCTGCACTTCTCGGGCTCCAAGCACTCCAGGGAGCTCTTCATCGCCCACGACGAGCAAGTTCAGGACGAACGCCACGCGAACTTCGGTGAATGGGCTCGGGTGGAACTGGAGAAAAGCACCGCCAAGAGGGAAGGCTGTGTCGGTCGATCTCCTCGGTTCGGGCTCGGAATAGATCTTCGTACTTTAAGAGTATGTTCTCGTGTCTATCATGATCTTCCGGTACAGCACCATACACAGTTGATCTGCTTTTGGTCTGCACCTGGGGTCCGAATATAGGGGTTTTCGCGGGCGTGTCATTGCAGCGTACGCCTGCGTCTAAAATATTACAATACTTTCAGCAAACATCCGTTGTGCGTGTACTTGCAAGTCTGCCAGGGGGTACTTTGAGTTCAAGCGTGGGAAGTGGACTGGTTGATGTTTTTTCGGTGGGGGTTTCATCACCTAAGAAGAGTGTCAGCTTTTGCATCGACTCCATCACGCTAGTCCCTTGGCGAGTGCCAAGGTCTAACTGACTTTTTTGCATCCTCTTTGGGTGCCGTGGACAACGAAATATCATGTTTTTTTCAATCTACCTTGGGTGTTTGCCAGGGTGCTGATTCCGTTGTTATTAGCGACATTCGCGTTTGTTTGCGATAGAATTTTTGCTACTACAAACTACTTACTCCCGTCGCTTCGACTTCTTTGCGTTTCACGCCGGCCCCGGGCCCACTGCTACGCTTCGTTGAAGACATTTTTTCTTGAGGAATTCCTGTCGTAGTTGGTTTGGGCGTCCGCCAAAGGTTTCGTTCGTTGTCGAACCGTTAGGTGTCGCAGGACATGTGTCGGCTGGCGCTGGGATTCGTTGAGCAAGTGTTTACTGTCGAAGTTGAATATCATGTCGCCTTCATATCTCATAACAGCTGTAATACATAATTACTACCTGCTTTTTCGGTCATTATAACTGCTCTCTTGCGTCACCGTCATCTATCTGCATGTTCCACTAGTATTTTCCTTATATTCATACATAATTGGTGTTTAACAGGTGTACATTTGAGCTATTGCCCTAACTGCAGCACATACAACTGCTATTATTATTATTATTGGTGGAATAGTTCATACCAACCCACCGAATACGTATTTCGGCAAGAGTCTTCTTACACGCTACGCTCATGCCACTCCGAAGGGAAAACTTGTAAGTACCAAATATATGTAAGTAGTATAAGGAGATGGCTGCGGTGGTACCAGTAAAAACACACGGTACCAGTATATTTTATACCCTCTCAACACAAAGAAACGCAAGCGTCTGCACCCCCGAAACGGTGGTATGTACTGTGCAAGGTATGACTCTCTTTTTGATGAAAATATAGCGAGTGGTGTCATAAAAAACGCAGCTTTCCTGATAAGCTGGGCGGCAGCAGGAGGCGGACAGTGTCATCTGGGCCGTCTCGGTCTTCTCCCTTCTCGCAGGAAAGATGCTGCGTGAGTCCTGGTACCAATATGACGACCGTGTTCGGGGTACGTACGCCTAAAAGAAGGTTCTCTTTAGGGTCTTGTACATTTTTCTCTTGAATTTGCCCATGTTTGGTTTGGGCGGAAGACGAAGAACAAACCACAACAACAAGGTGCATCAGGCAGGCAGGCAGGCGCTGCGTCTTTGTGCGAGAGAAAAGGGATATGAACACATGCATGCCCCCTTCGCGAAGGGTCGCGGGCCTACTGCACCCTCCCAGCAGGGTACTCGACGGGGCACGCTTTCTTTTGTGTTCCTGCCACATCCCAACCTCACTATTCACAACAAGATATTCATATTTTTTATACACATCCTACACAAAGAGCAGGACGTTACTCTGATGAAACTGATCAATACGCTCTCGTATTACGTATTTATACTACGAAGTATATGCTCGAATGCAAAGATGGTTTGTTATTATATACCAGGTGCCTGTTATACAGCAGTAGGCAGCACTACTATTCATATCTAGAATAATAATCAAACAATGCAAATCCGCTCTATCGTCGACTTGCGGTCCTCGGTGAGCCTCACGGTGGTACTTTTTTCAAAAAAGCTTAGTGTGAGCGCTGCTTGCGGCCGATCAAGCCCGTCTTTGCGCCAACGGCACGGTGTGCACACATCCCACCCTTTGGTATGCGTGCGGTGCTGTCGCGCATTCCCACTACTTCGAGCAGCAGTTGTTCTCCGTCGGGTGTACGAGGACTTGGGGTTGAGCTCAAAAACAGAATTTTGACACTTACTTTTTTTGCGTGCCCAGGAAAAATATACACTTTTTGACAACAAGCGTCGTGTGAGCGCTACTCGTGGCCGATCAAGCCCATCATCACGCCAACAGCAGGGTGTGCACAAAGGCATTTTTGAAGCATGCGTGCGGTGCTGTCGCGTGCTCTCCCTACTTCGTGCGGCAATTCTTCTCCGTCGCGTGTTCGAGCACTTGGGGTTGAGCTCAAAAACAAAATTTCGACACTTTTGCGTGGCTAGAAAAAATATACCTGGTACACTTTTTGACAAGCGTCGTGTGAGCGCTGCTCGTGGCCGATCAAGCCCATCTTCACGCCAGCAGCACGGTGTGCAAAGAGGTGTTTTTTTTATTTTGCGTGTGGCGCTGTCGTGTGCTCTCCCTACTTCGTGCAGAAGTGGTTCTCCGTCGCGTGTACTAGGACTTGGAGTTAAGCCCAAAATCCCGTCCAAACGGCGTTCATCTTGCAGAATAAGGACCCTCTGTGGCTTCTTCGGAGGCCAGAAAAAAACACATTTTTTACACGCTTCGTGCGAGCGCTGCTCGTGGACGATTGAGTTCATTTCTGCGCGCATACCTCGGGGGGGGTCCACGCTACAGTTTGGAAAGCATGGGGCGCCATTGCGCGCTTTCTAGAGCGCACTTAGTAGCACGTGCTGAGTGGGTGGCAATATTTTGCCAACGGTGATTTCCGAGTCAATTGGGACCTTGGCTGGAAAAATTCCGAATTTTGCTTCCGAATATGGCGGCGCCCCAGATAGATAGATAGATGGCGAATAGCCGATACCGTTCATAATGCAGGAACCTGTGAACATGCTGTGTGTTGATGATATTAGCGCATTAACTCCCCTGCCTGATAATTTTGCCTAACTATGCTTAATAAAAGGCTTTTAGAAAACGCATATAGAAAACGGAAAACAAACAAATACGAAACAACCTGGTGGGCATGGCAGTATGCTACCAGTCCATGAGGGCAGCGGTACTAACGACCTGCAGTATGCCATCCCACACATCACTTGTAACCAGATAAGGCCAGGAACATATCCATCGTATGGTTTTGACGCCCGAATAAAAAAACAAACACGAAAAGAACATCGCAAACAGGAAACTGAAAGAACACATGAAAGACAAACACATATTTATATATAAAGTGTGTACGGGTGCATCTAGCGCCCACTCCGGGGAATTTGGGGGAATTTGAGGGTAAATTTATTTCTTTTGTGTTTTATTGAGGAGAATGTTGCTAAACAAAACTCCGCGAATTTGGACGTAGCCTGCGGCCGCCGACACGACCATTCGTGTTTCCCTTGCAGGTATTATATTTCAGAAATATACTTGGTATACACTAATAAGTGAATGGTGAAATTGTTCTGCGGGGACCATACATGACTCCACTGTGTTAATTGATATGCCGAGTAAGGCGCTGAAACGAGGTGTCATGTCCTGACTTGTTCATGTATACATCGTTCATTTTGCATCGCAGCAAGTGTCGCGCCCAGGTACAGGGCACAGTCTATTGCGCCGGTCGAAGGCTGGATTCGACGACGAGGGAGGAGGGAGACTGAGCGTCGACGTGCGGGGAAAAGACGGATTGACCTCCCCCTGCGCGATATATATTTTTTTCAGATCAGAACCGCTATCGCGAGGTGCATTTTGTTTTTCCAGGTTAACGGAGAAAGGGAATCGACTGGGAGGGAATGTGAACGAGTGCACGCGCAAAGGAGGGGATGGATTGGGCCAAGGCGATGAGGCGGCCATGAAGAGCGGCAAGACGACGGTGCACGGAGACCCGTGATCTGCGAGGACACTATCATCACGAGAGAAGCAGTCATAGTTTGTTTTTTTGCTGGGATTGTTTTTCACGAGGCAGAATAGTATCTATCTACCGGTACTCGTCACTGGTCTTTGTAGTTTAACGAGTTGTATACCCATCATGGGGAATAACCTACGCAATTGTCAGGGACGTGGTATCATACCTGCTGTGCTGCACCTTTTTGTGTCAGACAGTTCAGGAAGAGATAGATGGCGATCGTTGATATAATATTCGTGTGGTAGTAAGGTTCGATTGCTCCTTTTTTTCAATGCATATCCGCGAGTGTTCACTCTGACAGCACTCCAGATAGCAGGCAGGTGTGTTCCTCTTTCGTTTTCACGACTACCGTGCGTTTCGTACGGTGCAGGCGGCACTTACGACAGCGTCCGCTGTAGTCAGAAGCCACTAGTTGATTAGTGGTGGGAACGGGGGTACTTAATGTTATAGTTGAGAGGATATAGTCGGGGCCATGATAGTTCAAATTGCACATTTGTTTTAGCTCGAGTGCGCTTTCTTCGTCTCGTGTATTTTGAGGCAGCCGAAATTCGTTTTTTTTTCGGATCTTCCTAGGGCTCAGCACACTCCTTCGTCAGAGAGTTAATGTGAGAACAACAACAGCAACAGGGCAAAGATGGTCAAAAGTATTCGCACAGTTGGAGGATTAGTTTCGATTACCCAGAAGGGGAATCCAACGCAAGGCATGGTGCCCATTTTTCTGAGCTCCCCACGTTGTCGGGTCAATGTTGACATTGCACCTAAAGGCATGACTTCGACGTTGGCCGACCAGAGCAAGCTTTACATTATTAGATAATATTCACCCTAACCGGTTGTTACTACTACTGTACCTTTGTTGAGAACACAAGCGGTCTGAACGTGCTGAGCTACACAACGTAGAACCCAAGCCGTGGAAGGACTCACAACGAACGCCATATATATATATCCGTGTTTGGGTGGTCTGGACGACATTTTGTTGCCGAAAACTACGATCGTATTGACTCGATTATCCCAACAGATTATTCAAATTTACAGGGAGGTACAGATGTGCGTCCCCGCGGTTCGTTCTACCCTGCCGTGGGGGATTCATCAAAACGAATTCCGCACCGTGCTCGGGCGACAGGAGATCGTCCCGGATTCGAGTGCTTCGTAGAAAATTATATGACATTTCTCACCTGTTGTACGTACTGGGTTGGGAGAGGACTCGAAAAAATGCCGACGAGTTTTTGATGATTTAAAACCGGGAACCGGGAACGCACTTGCTATGTGAACATCAATCGTGGCGCACAGAAAATTATTTGCACCGACACTTCCTGATCAAGCACCTGGTTGTCTCGGGGTATTACTGTTTTCTGTTCTTTATTTTTTGGCATACGTGACTAGGCACGGTCGTGGACACCCTCTTGAAATGTTAACGGAATCCCTGTAGAGAGTGGTGGCCCCTCGGTAGTGCAGCGTTGGGTCAGGCAGATTTTTTACGGCACTTAACTAACGTGAAACCACGGAGTAACTCTTGATGGTGCGGTTAATGACTATCACCATGGCTCCGACAATAGTGCCGGACAACAAAATGAATATATCGAGAATCTGTTTTGGGATGATAATGTGACGATGTAGGTACTTGTACGAGATACAGTACCCACTCTGTACTGCTCAGCACCTGCAATATTGTTGGTCGAAACGAATCTATCTCAAATGGCGATATACTCGTGTCCGTGGTACTGTTGTAGTGTATCGCAGCAGCAGTGTGAACGACAATATACATGCTGTTCTCAAATATGCTTGTCAAATTTTTGTACTTTTGTCAACTTTTCTCTTCGCACGAGCACGTTTCGGCAAAACCGTAACAACGCGGACACATGGAGCCCAGCCGGAAACAATTATCCAGGTCTCGGCACCATCAGTGCCCTCTGGAGCTCGTGGCCGGCGCTCAAAGTGTTTCCCCCCGCGGGAGAGGATAGGACGATTTCAGTGGTTTCCGTACGAGAGGCCATATTTTGTCCCTGGTACGTACGTATCGGTAAATAAATGTTTTCTGTTTTATTCGCTAGGCTCTAATGGACTGTGAGCACACAGCTCAGACATATACGAGATACATAACAGACTACATACACCGATCCGATTCATCCAACGCTGCCGCCAACAAGCATGAAAATATCTCATCGTTCCAACGCTGCCGCCCACACGCATGCACAGACCCCATCGTTTGAACGCTGCCGGCCACATGCTGTGCGTGTGCGACACACCTATGCGCGCAGGGTTGCTGTGATTTGTTGTGTGTGTCGAAATATTTATTCCACCGTCTGCCAGATTGTTTTCATGCATATGTACCCAGTCTGACGTACATCCCTGTACATTTGTTTGTGTTGTTTCACGCAGCACGGACTACCGCCCAGACAACAATAGCAACACAGCAGTCGACAGAGCGTGCCTACCTCAAGCTTCCTCCAGATCCACAACCCTGCCGCCCAGCAGCAACAGCAGTGAGTGGGAAAACCTTGCGCGTATCGATGCTTGTACTGCGCATATGGTTGTGCATGATCCAACATTCCATTTGCCACACACCGCTCCAGCTGTGCTCATCACAGTGCGACAACCGCAACAGCGGCAGGCTGGGTATTATGCGTATGTGGAAGATCCGCGCTGTGCACTCAGTACTACGGTAGTGTTCGTTGTTGTTGCCTGCAGCACTGGCCTATGCACGCGTACCTTCGCATCGTGTGACTGGCAATTTTATCTCTTCACCGATCATCCCCGATATGTTCGTCGACTCGAGTACAACAAAAACTAATCGTTCGTACAGTATCGTGTGTACATACAGCAGCGTTCGTACAAAACATACTGACAGGAGTGGTTAGTGACTGCAGCGTGCCCTACAGCAGTGTTGGCCGATTGACACTAGAGCCAGCTTGAAGGGGGTCGGTACACGTACGTTCCTTTGTCGTAGCACGCGTACCTTCTTTGCTATCGTACAGGTATCCGACCACATGCCATTTTACAGCAGTACTGCTTTAGACGCAGTCAGTCGTACTGCCTCTTGTGCTTCAAGTAATTCGGGGTTCTGTACCACTTGTACTGTGAGTACTATATAGTCTTGTATTATTAGTAGCGGTATTTCGCTCGTTGGTAGCGTTCGTATTACTGCTTCTGCGTGTGCTCGCAGTATATTCCGAAATACCTTCAATATGCCCAGCATATACTTTGAGTATGACCTATACCTTGACCGTCTGTGCACCGTGTCGACAATTTCTCTGGCCCATTTGTTCGGCACAGAACACTCCCATATTGTACCACGAGTGAGAGTTGAAGCAAATTACTTTCGCCGCGGACAACTCGAGTACTTAGAGCAATGACAGCATTTTGAGGTTACTATATGCACTGCCAGGAATAGTGTTTCGATACTGCGGGTACATGCTACTTGCCTGTGCTTTCGAGATTCGGTAACGCTAATATTCTGATTACTCTTATCTTAGTATTTGGGCCTTCTCAGTACTCGCAAAATGTTGGCCGCCAGTACTCCAATGCTCTCATTACTCGGACCACGATTTGTTCCCGAGCATTTATCTGTGAAACCTTTAAGTTTTACCCTGAGCACTACCTATTTATTTTTTCGGCGTATATATATATAGATATATATACCTGGTATATATATATTTGTTATAAGAAACTAAAAGAGTACGTCAGCTGTGAGTTCCACCGATCGACAGATCGATTGATACTCAACTTTGCAAGCTGCGAAAACCGATCGCGCGTGTTTCATTATTTATTTCCCTAGCGATTGACTACTGGCCGGTGACTCCCCTGAATGCTACCAGGGTGGACGAGACGATATTACTTGTACCATTTATAAATATTTGTATTTTTCTTCTCCTGCTTTATGGCCGCTGTGACAGAAAGCTTAAATTTCCGAATTTATCTTGAAATTTGTGTGCGACTCCGGACGCTTTCGCTTCCCTGCATTCGTGCTTTCTTTTTCGACCGCTTTCCTCGTGGGTCGCACGAGCCGGCCTCTGACGGGGGTTCTCCCGTGCGACTGTCTCGGGGTCTCGAGAAGCCGACGAGCGCGGCGACCACGGACGTGAGGGATATATGCTGGGAAAAGGAGACACGGACGTTCAATTTTCTGCGGTCCTGGAATTTTGTTTTGGACGTATTGTTTCTCCGCGAAGAGCTTCTTGTGTAAGGCTTCATCTTACAGTAGTAGTGGTAGGTTTTGTCTCTCCGAGGTTCGATATCTCGGTCTTGCTGATGTTACCGCTTTTACCGACTGCCCTTCTTTGCGGGCTACCGCCATCGGCCTGTTCGAACCCCTCGGTCCTGCATTTCTCGGTGGTTGCCTTCCCTTGCCCCTGTCTGTTCGCCGGAAGACTACACGCGCCTTCTCGGGGTATCGCACCGTTCTTGGAACCATATCGTTGCATATCCCGGTGATTTTGCTTTTTTGTGTTTTTGTTACGGTTCGGTTGACCGTTTCAGGAGTTATGATGACATAGAGGCGTTTTCATATTGTAGCTCCGTTCCAGACGGAAGGTTTCATCCCCCTTCCGTCTCACTCAGTTCCCGCGACCATCGCCACGGTCACGGAACAAGCAATCACTTACCATCTAGCCATCTCCAGTTGGAGCCTCTTCACAGAAGAACCTCAAACTCGCCCTACTCTCCTGGAGACCTAGGAGCGCACCTCTCGACTCGGTCGGACTCTAGCTCTGCTCTGTCACTGAGGTTGGTCATTCATGTCTCGTCTTTGTGTTCTCCTTTTGGGTTATGCACCTCTGAGTGGTAACCTGGGGTCCCCAGCTGCCACTCCTACCAACTATTGCAGAACCCTACATGTGTTGCCTTGTGACAATGACTTAAGACCTCAGATCAGGCAGCCAGCATCCGTTTCATGGTGTTCAGTCCCTGTACATGCTGCGCGCTTACTGCACGGGTTTGCATTTCCCGTGCCGGAACGAGCGGCGGCCTTCGCGCCTCCAACCTGTTCCTTTCGATTTTATTTTTTATTTCGAGTAACTTTTTTGGTAGCTGCGGGTGGCAGCGTTTTATTGGGTTTTTTTTTGTGTGTTGCACCTGGCCTTTCCTTTGCCTCTACGGGGGGTACACGCGCTGATAGCGCTCTTCATGCAAGCGACTCTGACCCACCGCTGACCACATGCGACCATGGACCACGTGGAAACTCAACCCCACTGGTACCTACTACGGGGTAGGCTGTATCACGGATACAGCAGCAGCAGTACTGCGCGTCCCGCGCGTACGATAACACCCATGACTCTGAACGGGTGCTCATTATTTAGGGGGTCTGTACTCAATTAATTATTTTATTTCGGTGGGGAATGCCTGAGTACCTGGTATAATTCATGATGCATGACACAACCAGGAAGCGACTTGCTCCCTGGCGCGTGTCCACATCGTTGATTCTCACTCTGGTACCCTGAGTTTGCGTGCTTGGCTCGACGTGTATTGAACAAATGGCGCAGGTGGGAGCTGGCAGCGCACTTGTCAGACCCCCATCACCTCTTCCACACAGCAGCCAAAATAAAGAATGAATGAAAAATAAGCCTAAGCCTGACGATGATGCGGGGTTTGAGAGCGCGAGTGTCCAAGTGCGCTCACTGAGACTCTCAGGCTCGTGTTCCACAAGCCAGCTGCTGTCACGTACGTCGTTACTGCCGTCGCTTGCCGTCACGTGCTTGTGTGCTTCCCTTACCACGTGCGTGTATGTTGCCGCTGCCATCGCCGCTTCGCCACGTTTCGTTGCTGCTGTTATCTGTGAAATAAAAATGCCTCACGGCTAACGCAACATACTAATTTAAGGCACGTCCTTTTCCATCCCCCTTTCTTAGTTATTGTTCTGGCAAGTTAGAGGTCGATAAGCATCCCTGCAAACCCTGCAAGCCACGTTTTTCATTTTCATGTGTCTTGGTAATAACGTTATAACTGTGAGTCAGATCATTTTTAATAGAATACAGTAGGCAAAATTGCGTACGTACGAGTATACACTGTGTTATTGCATGTCGACCTCTCTATCTCTCTCTTCAGTAGGTTCACGGTACCGGCCTACCGCTGTTGTACTGTGATGTTACTGCTGTACTGCGTTTTGGCCACCACAACCGCTGCTGTACTGCGATTTTGCTGCTGTACTGCGATTTTGCTTTTTCGTTTGCCGCCGTTGTTATTTTTTTTTACTCTGATCATTAGATATTTTTGTTCACTTTTGCTATTTATTTTCATGTCTTAACAAAACCGTGTGCGCTGCTGTACTGCGATTTTGCTGCTGTACTGCGATTTTTCTACCGCCCGTCTGACTACTTCTGTGCCGTGATTTCGCGCCACTGCCTAAGTACGGTTATGCGTGGTTTTCTCGCTGATCCTATGCTAATTTCCTGTACTGCTGTACTGCGGTGTGTCTGTTAACGGTATGTTCTTTCGTCTTCTGCACGTTTTGCCGCTGTTGTTATTTTTCTACTCTGATCATTATTATTTTTATTTAGTTTCATTATATTTTTACTTTTGATTTTTCGCCACTGTACTACTGTGCCGTGATTTCACGCCACGGTAGTACGGTTATGCGGAGATTTCTCGCTGATCCTATTCTAATTTTCTCACTGTTGTCGTAATAAATGGGTCTGCACTTGAACGACATCCAAGTCTATTGAGTCTGCGCCTGTCCTGGTTACATTACTGTACTACTGTGCCGTGATTTTACGCCACTGTCGTAATAACCGGATGGGTCTGCGGTCGAAGGACGACCACGTCTTTTGAGTCTGCGCCTTTCCTGGATGCATTACGGTACTGCTGTGCCGTTATGGTCTTGAACCGAGCCTCCACAAGGTCTGCCCATATCCTACCTACTACCTAGCATGCGTTCTGTTTTATTGGAGATGGGTCTGTGCCTTGTGGGGACGTGGTTACGGTCTCTGATCCGAGCCTCCATAGGGTCTGTGCCCCCCCTACCTGTATTTGTCAAATATAGTATAGAAGAGATAGATATGTGCCTCGTGGGAGCGGTGTTGTCTCTTCACCCGTCGTGGAAGACAGAGACGAAGTTCCACGAGGTCTGTGCCTGTCCTACCGACACGGTCTGTTAGTATGCTGTCTACAATTTTACTTCGTTTATTTTGGGGGCGTACAGCTGCTGAGCGTATCCAGTGTATGCACTTGCCACCTGGAATACAATTCGTTGTCGATCCGCTTATTCATTACAGGTGTGAGTCGCGCTCAACATCTTACTCTGCTTCAGTTGGTTATACTGATTTTCACGCTTGTATCGGTGCTGATATCTGCGCTTATCTCATTATGCTGCTCTGCTGCTGGTTGTACTGATTTTCCCGCTTTTATTGGAGTTGATATTTATACTATTTTCTATACTCCGTCATCGCAACATGTTCCTGCAACGAAGGGCGAGCGGGAGACAGGAACGGCCGGATGCATTATGATTTTCCTATCTCGCCTTGTTGGCGCATGCATAACGTATATATATGGGTTTGTCTGAGCCTGAGAGGACCATTGTTGCCGTCTCCATCCGGCAGAGAGATAACAACGAGGTCTCTCTGGAATACTAATATGTTCGGCTGATCTGTACCGCCGATTTCAACACGCTGTGCGGGCAGCAGGAGATTAACACACTCTCGTATACCGCGTACATGTATATATGTGCTTACCGGCTGCTATTCTGCTGACGTCCCGTGTTCCACTGCTGCTGTACTCGTCCTATATATTATCTTGACATTCGCTTATCATTTGCCAGTCTGCGTATAGGCTGCCCTCGCCGTACGCCGCTCGTCAAACCCGCGACGCTTTGCTCTGCGTCGCTGGGAACGCAGCACATATTGTTGTATGTTTTGTGTTCGTTGTGTTCGCTTCATTTCTCGGATAGAGAGTGGATGCCCAGATTGGTTGGGTCTGCGCCTATTGGGACCGTTGTCGCTGCCTCCCATGCTGAAGGGAGACGGCAACCAGGCCCCTCTAGGCCTGTGCCTTAGCCACGGGGCTTATACCTGTTTTCTTTTCTTTTGGTTTCTTTTTATCCGCCTTTTTTTGTTTGTCTGCTCGTTGTTTGTTTATTTAGACAGGGTGAATGAACAGAATGGTCGGGTCTGTACCTATTGGGACCTTTGTTGCTGTCGCCCATGCTGAAAGGAGACAGCAACCAGGCCCCTCTAGGTCCGAGCCTTGCCACGGGGCTTGCTGCCTGTTTTTATTTAGTTCTTTGTCGTTCGTCCGTTTTGTGGCTGTCATGTTTGATCTTGTTGTTTATTCTGTTCGCTAAAGTGGATAGTTCGGTCGTTTGTTTGCTGGTGTGTTTGTTGCAAACCCGCATGCCCGGGCACCCGACTGCGCTGGCTATGACCTTTACTGACACCCGTACTCTGTCGCATGTGTCCAGCAGTTTACCTGCGTCCCGTGTTCGCTGTGTATGTTCGTGTTCATTGTGGTTTTTTTGTTCTTACCGCTTTGTTGTTTTCTCTTTAAATGTTGGCCGTGAAAAGGACACATCAAGGAGGATCTTGCACTGACATGTATGTGTCTTTTTGCCTTTGCTTGACTGTTAGGCTCTCCAGTTCTCTTCCTCCCCTTCGCCTCGTTTTTCGCTTCCATTCTCGTCGACGGGGGGAGGGCGACGCGTTCGTCGGAAGCCTGCGACGGCATGACATCGCCCATGTCCCGGTGTCTTGCTCGTCCACAGCTTGCTGCACCGCTCCCTTGCTCCGACGCGGTGCGTTCCCTCGCTCCGACGATGTGCGTTAGCCCGTTCCAGTGTCTTGTTCGCCTGCCGCCCGCGGTGTCGTTCCCCCGCTACGACGCCGTGCATTTCCTCGCTCCGGCGTCTTGCTCGTCCGTCGTTTGCTCGCTCGGAAGCCGTGTGCGTGCTCTGCTCTATCGCCCCGATGTCTTGATCGTACTGCCCAACGACCAGATCTTGCAGGAGTCGACCAGCCGCTATATGGAGCTGTTGAAAGAGGTGCTTTCAGCAGGGGGGCAGGTTCCGCTGTCGTCGGGTAGGAGGACGCCGGTCATCCATCGGGCGGTCGAGGTACTCACCAATCCGGCATCCCTCGCGAGAAGGCAACGAAACGACGCTCATCTGGGTCAGGTTAGCAAGCGTCTGCGGGAGGACAGCAATGCGAACGCCGCGGAAGTAGATGAGACTGGGTATAGTCTAGACGAGAACGATGTAATCAGGTTTGCCGACGGAAAAGGTAGGAACCTGCCAGCCATACCCGAATCCATGGTTGCCGATGTACTCGCGTTGGTACACACTCTGCATGGTCACTCTGGAGTAGGAGCCACGTTAGCGGTAGTCTTAAGAGCACTTTCACTGGCCTTCAATCATTCGCGACACGTGACAATACGTGTTGTCATGCGGGTGCAGGAGACGTAAACGACCCAACAGCAGACGCGTCGCAATGTTTCCCGGACGCGCACTAGAACCGTGGGATGAACTACAGATGGATATCCCGAAAATAGACACGCCTTCCCTTTCAGGTAACAAGTACGTTCTGCTGGTAGTAGATCGAGCCTCCAAGTTCCCTTTCGGTATCCCTCTAGAAACTAAGCAAGCAATAGGCGTAGCACGAGCGCTTACCAAGCTGTGCCTAACGTTCGGTGTACCCAAGACAGTACGTTGCGACGGCGGCAGAGAGTTCAGAGCAGAAGTAGTGACACACTTTTGCCGTTGGATGAATGCGGACATAATGTTCGGCCCAGCCGACCACCCGCGAGGACAGGGCTCTGTAGAGAGACTAGAAGGTTGGTTGCAGGAGCTATGCAGAGCTATGTAGATCGTGGCCCGAGAGGTGGGACGAGTACGTATCACCGGCAATATGGATCAAACGCACTCTACCAGACCTGTCACTGCCTTCTAACATGACACCTTTCGAGTTGTTGTTCGGTCGTAAGCCTCGCACGTCTTTAGACTCTTTGGTACCCCTGTCAGAAGAGACAGATCAGAGCGGCGGCCTGGACAACTTCGTGGAGCGCCGCAGACAGAACCTCCGAGAAGTCCGCCTGGCGCTCGAGAAGCGCGACAGCCAAAGAGTAACGGCGCGGGCCCGAGCCAACGCTGCCATCTCGAGACCATCAGCCGGAGTTATCGCTGAGAAGGGTAGCCTCGTGCTGGTGCGCGAGTCCGATAGCAGCAAACACCGCGACAGCAGAGGGAAGAATCTGCAGCACGACCACTACACAGGCCCTTGGAGGGTCACGGAAGTATTACAGACAGGCCTAAGCGTACAAGTAACGATGCGAGGCAGAAAACAACGTACCCGAAATGTATCCACCGCAGATGTGAAGCCGTACCACCTCTGACCTCTGACACTAAGACACTCGATAGCAGACGAGTTTGCACAGTATGCGCGGGGCGCGGATTTCAAACTGCCAGTTGAAGGAGTCAATTCGCCAGTGTCAGACTCGCTCGTGAGCTGCCGCAGATCGACCACTGCCTCCGGCACCACTAGATGGGAATACAAGGGGAGATCGAGAGAGGGAGTAGAGACAGGATGGCGAACTGAGAATGACGTGTTACAGAGTTTTACACCCTTGCAGTTGGACGGTTTCATCGCACTCTGGCACTTGTACAACCCCGACCCGACTAAAGACACGACCCCAGTGCGTCAGCAGTAATAAACAGGTAATTTCGATGGACAGCGGGCTACTGGTAGGTGCGTCTTCGAGGGTGTTTGCCAGTGGAGGACTGGGCCCTTGGAGTTGAAGGTGGCAGGGAAATGGGAACGATAAGAAGAAGTAGTGGTAGTACGTGGGTGGACAGGTTGGACAAGGTTGAGGATGTACAGAAAGAGCGAGACAGCAGTGACGTTCTCCTAGGTCCTACCAAGAGCAGTGTAGACGGGCAACACGGCACGACCTTCTGCGCGTTTGCCCATGCGCGTGGCAAGTTCAGATCATCCCTTTAAATGGACAGCAGGGTTTCGTAGAATATACCTTGGGAGTGCTTAGCAACGACGTCTTGGCTCTTGCCGTGGCAGGTGAAAGATTCCGGAGTACGGGAAGGGAAGGCGTTGGTAGTACGTTGGAGTCTGGTTCTTGGAGAAGGTTGGAAAGCGACAGAGAGAGCTAGACGGCCGGCGCTCTCTCTGAACTACTACCGTTAGCGGTGTTAACATGCAACACCGCACGTTCTTCTACGCGTTGAAACATGCGCGAAGCAGGTTTGAATCAGTCGTTCAGATGCAAACAAGACATTAATGCGTTTTCGTCATCGCTAGGGTAGGAAGACTCGGCCCCCGAGGTAGGAGGTTTAAGGGTCATAAATACAAGTTGGTATAACTATGGTAGGTGCGGTAGTACGTCGGGAAGGAAGGTCTAGAAGGAAAGTGGGAGAATCCCCGATAGACCGAAACAGCAGTATATCTCTCCTAGGTATCCCCGATAGCGCTTTAGTCAAGGTACATGGCATGATATTCAGCGCGTTGAAAAAGGCGCGTAGCAGTTCTAAACCAGCCATTTTCATGGAGGGCAGGGTTTTGGTAGACGATTCCTCGATAGTGTTTGTATTGGAGCACTGGGCCCTTCCGTTGGGAGTTGGTCGGGTCAGTGCTACGTGAAATAGCAGTAGTGACACGGGTAGAAGTATGGATGCAGGGGGGGGGGTGCATAAGGTGCAATAGCTACACTGAGAGCAAGAAGGCAGATACTTTCTCCTCTGTACGGCCGATATCAGTAGAGACCAGGAACACCGCACGCCCGTTTGCGCGTTTGAACATGCGCGTGGCAGGTATAAACGAGTCATTGTTTAGACAGCGGGTGTTAGGAAGATCCGTATTCGGGAGTGCTTGGGGCAGGGGACTTGGCTCTACCGGTTGGAGGTGGAAGGATCAAAGGTACGGCAAGTCACAGTAGTAGGATGTAGGGGCAGGGGTTCTAGAAGATTTGAAAGCGGCGAAAGGAGGAAGACCGCAGGGATTCTCTCCTAGTTACTCCTGATAGCAGTATAGACCCGTAACAACCCACGGCCTTCTGCGCATCGAAACATACGCGTTGCAGTTATCAACCAACCATTTTGATTGACGGTGTGTTTTGCTAAGTTCTTATTAGGAACGGCTGCAGTTGGAAAGTGGTCTTTTTTTAGATGAGATGGAGGGACGTTGGTTGCGGTATTCGTAATGTACTCCATATTGGTTTCGATTTGTCATATGATACTTCCGGCTTTTTTCCTCGAGAGATGTTCACTTTTGGTTCCTTAGCTACTTTTCGAACAACACTGCACGTCGCCGGTTGGAAGACAACATAACGATATACGTATCAAATAAATTTGCCGACGACAGCTCGGCAGATTTCGCCCAGGCGGACCCTCACACAAGGGATCGAATCCCTCGCCTGCAATTATATTTGATATACATGTCTTCCCGTGGTTTATAAGCATACGCTTCGAACACATACCTGGTATCTGGTAAGATTGAATGAATGCAATACATAAGTGCGAGATTCACCTTTAGCATGTGGGTGACGTGAACTCCCGGGGGCGTGCGAAGGCGGAAAAGGGGTCACAGGTGACACACGTCTAGCTGTTCTTGGCGGAACCAAGAGCCACGAGTAGGGTATTGCTCGAAGAAAAGAGAAAGAGCAGTCAGCAGGAGCTGAGTACTACTATTTCTGTAGTAACTACTACATTACATGCTCGCGGTACTATGGGCAAACTACAAGATTGTTACTCTAAAACAGTGCCACTACTGCGCAAAGGTAATCAAGGTTGAAGGGGCTGCACCCTACAAGATTCTACCTGGTACACTACCAACACGACTGCTGACCACCAACTATACTACTAAGTACTACTGGTGAGCATGACCAATCCCTTATACAGTACAGGCCACTTTATAAAGTTCAACAGATATGTCAAGTAACCACGTGGTACCATGGGTTGGAGAGTGACTATTTCATTTGGTACACTATAATCACTCCCAGTAAAACATGAAGCAGCACGAACAAATACTAGACTACAGTAATAGTCCCTACTACTACCACTACTCCGAATATTTTTAAATGTACAATCCACGTACTCTATACGGTTGAGGGCATCTACTGCTCTTAGCCAGGTAGAAGAACAGCATTTAGACGACCACAACACCTATAGCGGACACCACAACGATTACGAGTATTGCTCCTACTTGTAGTACTGGTATTAATAGGACTACACTGTTATTGGACAGGCCATATTTACTTCACGGGGAAGCACTATGCACTCGGTACCATGAACGTTTTTTTTTACAACTACTACAACTATTACATAATCTAGTAAGTTCTTAGTAGGGTGCAGCTTCTCTGTATGTGTTTATTGATTTACAGGTATACGTGCGGTTGGGGCACACATGGAAAATTCATCGACGAAAATGTTTTGTTGTTGTAAGTCTCCGTCGTATAATACGGGCTTTCAAATACAAATAGAATATCAAAACAGGCAGTCGAGCAGTGTCAGCCTTGCCGGGTGCCACATACCGAGTCAATAGAAAAAGACGGGACTCGACATGTACTGTAGCTGGGTATGGCACCAATGCCTACTCCGAATATTTCTGCCTTGTGGACGAACCGTTGTGGCCACAAAGGTCCCTATTGTTAGGTGTACACGACCCGTCAAACGGCTTGGCACATCGAATAAGAATGCCGACAGATGTGGACTGCTGTCGCTTCTGTATCTCTACTGCTTCTGGTGCTGCTGCTGCTGCTGCGGCTGCTACTGCTGAGGTTGAAAACGTATGTACATTAGTGAGAGGGTGACAGGGTGGCGGTCTGTTACCAATAAAACAAAAAGTGTGGGGTTTCCAATGCCACCTAATCGGCCAGGCGAGGCGGAAAGCAATCCCTGGGTCACACAGCCCACTCAGCGACGTTCAATATACCGAGCACCGCCGTGATTCTCGGCCGGTTTCCAGACATGCGTCATAATGCACCCATGGTCCCCTTGCTTGCCCCAAGCCGACACTGAGAGGAACAACCCTCGGCCGCCGGAGAGCAGCACGCCTACAAATATGTGAGCATCGTATGCATTTTTTTACCTATAATATTTTCTTCCATAAAAACAATGATTTGGCGGAAAGGGCTAGAGCGTGAGTGAGCTACATTAGATGAAAATCGACGAGCAGAGAGAATACTGAACGCTATGTGCGAAAACAATGAAGGCACGTACCGAGGGGGGAAGGGTAGACACCGGTGACCACGGCTTCTCTAGAAGCTCGTCGAGGGTAAAACCTCGAACGAGTCAGGTTCATTCTTATCGGAGAGCGTATTTCCAAATTTTCCGAAGTTTGGAAATAATCGAAGATATGTATCCATATACGGAGGCGTTCTGTCACTAGTCGTGAAGTTCTCCAGAACCAAAAATATCAAGTTCGTTAACTTCCCAATATTTAGAAAAAAATGAACAGGAAAATAGAGAAGATTGAAAAGTTGTGCGGAAAAATTGTCGAACATTCGGAAAACACTCTGATAAGAATGACCCTTAGGCTGGCAAGTAAAAGTTCGAAAAAAGGGGGAAAAAAAACAAAACAAAAACCAACAACGTGTGTACATCACACAAAGTAGCAAAATGATGCTCGTTCGGTGCGGACCATTCGCATATTTGTAACAGGGGAGATCGTAACAGTTTTGCCTTTCCTTTGTTCACTCATTCCGGGTCAAAGTCACTTGGAATTTGACTGTTTGTCCTAAAAATCGGACTGCAGTCCTGAAGGTCCAGAAGAAATCGCTCGCCCAAGACTAGCGGAAAATCTCATTAATTATATTGCCAAGCGATAAAACAAAAACGACCAAGGAAGCTTCGAAACATAATTCGTTATAATCGTAACGTCATTCGCATTCGCTAGACAGGGGGGGGGGTGGACTCGACAGTAGAGATGTACTCGATCTCATGCATGGCCGTAGTCATATGACCATGGACCCTCGCACCCCTACAATGCTGGGACGGAGCATGTTGGGTTTTCACAGACCAGGCAGATATTGCTTGCACCAAGCGCGAATCGCCGTGAGGTGCTGGGCGAGTCGCATGAAGGGTGAGTTGCATCCTACTTAGAAACCCTATTGAGACGGACTTGCATCTGGATGACAGCTTCAATGAGTTGATTATATTTCCGGTTTAGGCATTTTCAGAGACAACTATGGGAGTCCTAAGGAACTGCCTCTAGGGCGCCTTACCTTGAACACTACGTGATGCGATCATTTCCACTTGTGCGGAGCAAAGTCTCTTCACCTTGCACAAATGATCTAACTCGACAACCAGCCTTGGGCGACCGCAAAATAAAAAAAACAAACGGTACCTTGTTGGCTAGCGCACGTAGTGAGTGGCATGCTTTACACTGTCTTTGCCAACCGACGCCAACCCAACTTACATGAAATAAGGGGGGAGGGGGGGTACCAGAACCTAGTGAAAACATTAGAATGCTGATCCATGTTTCCCTCTTTTTATTGTTGGAGCATGTGATCACAAAGGTTGCAACAGTTTTCCATTGCGACCGCTGGGGGAGGGGTGTATCGTTCTCCTTTTTTACAGACGCCGCTGACTTGACGCCGAAAATCAACAGCAACCTACACGTGATAAGGCAGTGAAGCAGTGCCAGAGCTACAGGTCCAAGGTGGGAGACGGACTAGTTAAGAGTTCAAGATGTTTTACGAGAGCAAGTCGCTGGGGTTCGAGACTAACTCGGTTGCTGCTACGCGAGAGGCTCGGGCTGCTAAAATGTCTCCGCAAGCACGAGCGCAGACAAATGCCCCTTCTCATAAAGCCGCTGGGAAGGCGAAGGTCGGCGCAGGCCGTGTGAATAGTCATACTGTACGAGTTGACACTCCGCTTATCAAAACTGGTAGTACTCCTCGTCTACGATGTATATATTCTTCTGAATTATACTAGTTTGTATGCAAGCCGTCCGCGGGTATTATATACGTAAGGAAATGCTTTTTCACCCTTTCCGTACCATAGTCCTGATTTGTGAACTTTTATTTCCGTCAAAACTGGACCCGTTTCGGGCCCCAATAACTCTGGAGTGGAAGAATATTTCGATAATCATAAAAAAAATAGAGAATTATGGAACTACACACTTAGATCACAACCCCTGAGCGTGCTCGGTTGGTGCATCCCTGGCCTCTCAGAGCTCCCACTTCCAAAACGCCTCCTTTGATTACTTGCCGGACCTTCCAGCAGTTTTTGTGTTTTCTCGGCCATTTCTTCCTTTTTTCTTCTTTCGTTTCGTGTGCGTGCGTGTTCTCCGAGCACGGCATCGCGGGAGGACCCGGCACCGTCGCTGGTGTCAGCGGGTGCTGGTGGGTAGAGGAGGGGTTGCAAGGAGCGCGGTCGCCGCTTTCGTGCCTAGGCGTCGCGTGTGCCTCGAGACACGAGGTATGCATGAACGGGCTTTGCCTGGCTTCGATTTATGATTGTTGATAGAGTATGTACGAGTTTATAAAGGTCGTTCAGGAGGGCAAGGTACTATTCAAGCGGTGCTTATTTGTGCGACCACGCTGAAGTTGAAAGAGGTAGGTGTGCAGTTTGAACACCAACGTTATCGAGCTGGCGAACGACGGCCACGGTGAGCACCGGGCTTCACGCGGGGCGGGCGACGGGGCTGATTGTGGCAGAGAGTGATACAAGCTTTACTCGGACCGAATCGGTAGCGAGGTGGTGGCGAGAGGGGCGGACGACGTACGAGGCTCAGAGAGAAGCTCTTCTGTGCGATTTTTGTCCTTTCTTCTTTTCGACCGGGTGCAAGGTGCTCCAATCAGGCAGCTTTTCATTACTACTTGCCGGACCTTTCCAGCAGTAGTACTTGGTTTTCTCCATTTTTCTTGGCACGTCCTTTCTTCCTTTTTTCGTATTTCGTTTCGTGTGCGTGCGTGTACTCCGAGTACGGCACGGCGGGAGAACCCGGCGCCGTCGCGGGTGTCACTGGGTGCTGGCGGGTAGAGGGGAGGTTGCAAGGAGCGCGGTCGCCGCTTTCGTGCCTAGGCGTCGCGTGTGCCTCGAGACACGAGGGATTCATGAACGGGCTTTGTCCGGCTTCGACTTATGATTGTTGATAGAGTATGTACGAGTTTATAAAGGTCGTTCAGGAGGGCAAGATACTATTCAAGCGGTGCTTATTTTTGCGCCCACGCAGAAGTTGAAAGAAGGAGGTGTGCAGTTTGAACACCAACGTTATCGAGCTGGCGAACGACGGCCACGGTGAGCACCGGGCTTCACGCGAGGCGGGCGACGGGGCTGATTGTGGCAGAGAGTGATAAAACCTTTATCCGGACCGAATCGGTAGCGAGGTGGTGGCGAGAGGGGCAGACGGCGTACGAGGCTGAGAGAGAAGATCTTCTGTGCGTTTTTTTTATGTTCTTCTTCTTGACCGGGTGCAAGGTGTTCCAATCAGGCTGAAAATTATTACACGAGAGGGGACGGGGATTTTTTCCCCTTTTCCGAGTTTTCGGTTTCATTTTCTTTTTTTTTGCTGCTGTGCCGTGCTGTGCTTTCGCCTTCTTCCTACATACATACGAGTACAGACATATATATGAAAGAGTATATCGAAAGAAGAAAATAAGTACAGACAGCAGTATCCTACCTGGGATATGTACGTACGTACGACATCCGCGACGAGAAGCGCATATATGGCATTCGAGCTGGGGTCGGAGCTGTTTGTTCCTGAAGCATGGCGGCGGGACTCTTGGCATTATCAAGTCGCCTGTTTGCAATTACGACCTAAACTCAATCGTGGGCCTTTGTCACTTCGCATAATTTGATGTACTTTTTTCCTTCCAGAGCGAGCGTAGCGGGTGGGTTAGGCCGCCGGCGGAGCGAAGCGCCTTGTACTACTTACTATAACTGAGCGGATTTACAAATCCAACCAAGGACACACATTTATGCAATAAGCACGCCAAACGTTGCTTGTCTGTGCAAGAACAGTTCTAGCCAAGATTAGCTAAGTCTAAGATACGGGATGAAACAGCACGGTTCAGTAGCGACGGTAATTCGATAATCAGTATTGAGGGGGCACGGTTTTCATCCCGACATACACCATCCGTGATTATTTCTAAGGAATGTACCCTTACTTCTTCTTGGAGCTTGCAGAGATTGTGTGTGGTATGTAGAGTTTCCGTCCATAAAAACAAAATAAACGGGCTTCCAAAAACGATCCGAAGCAAAAGCCTTTCCCGATCGATAAAAAACGCACCAAAACAATCCGTATAACGTTTCGATAATCGAGAAAAACACACTAATGACGCGATGTTATAGTTTGTACCCGATATCGAAGGGGGAGTAGACGTACATAGAGCAGCGATGCGACGACCACACAATTGCTGCCTAGAGGCACCCGGATGTCTTCCCCTCATTCAATATATCGTCGGCATGTATACTTGTTTCGCTTCGGGCGATCAATCCATTGTGCGTGTGGGTCCCACACAACCTCATGAGCGACGAACATCTTGATGAGATAAGACGCTGGTTGTTCGGTCATGATTGATAGAGTCCTCGCGTTATGTCTGTTTCGGCCGTTTGAAGGCAGACTTCGAGCCCAGAACTCGTTAAAATAGAACGTCTGCAATCGAACCTACTCGGCCAGTAGCGATCGAGTCATGTTGTTGAATCCTCAATGAATATACATGGGCAATTGGTTTCTGTGTTAGGACTCGTCATTCCCTGCCCATATTTGCCACGGCTGAAGAGTTCAGGAAAACATCAAGGGAGAGACGAGGGGATGTCAACGTTCCTGCTGACTTTGGGTCTTTCATCGAATAAAATACACCCGAAACTGTACGCAACAAGTGCACAGCGGGGCACTCAGGGGATAACTTCAAAATTTCTGGTCTTGGGAGGACATTGTTCATCACCAACCCCTCGGTGTACGCAATTATTTGGGCATAACGTCGGAAGTACACTGGGTGACGCTAGATATCAAGCCACAAAACGGAGCAATGTTATTGTGGAGAATTATGACCTAGTCCCAAGAAATGCGTCGGATTCTAACGTTGTGTAAGATACCCCAGAGTAGGAGTAAATCTTAACGAGACATATTTTATTTCGTTTTCTCCTGAGTTTTTCGGCATTTCAAAGAATTTAGCGAGATTGAATCTTATCGACTACGCGCCTCAGTCGGCTCGTGAAATAGTTGTACCCCTGGCACAAACCCGTCATTACAGCTGATGTCCTCGCGGAACATATTCGTGCGATTGCCCGACTGTCCTCGACCTGACTCGTAGACAAGGGTCGGTGCCTTGGGGAGGGGCATGGATCGCCACCATATCACGCTAAAATGTCCAGCGCGACAAAGTCTCAGCTATTGTCCTGATCCAGCTTAGTCGATTGTCCACCTCGGTGCGGTCACCTTGTAAATTCTGCCACGGGAGCCCATAAAGCTATTGCGCTTTATGCGTTCGGCCATGAGTTGCGAATGACCTTTAGGACGACCCTTATTAGCTATGCGAGCTCGCGAGTGGTGGTACAGCTCGAACGGTGGGGTTGCCCGATCCGCTCTAGCCTTGAACTCGAATTTCGTATGAAGAATACACTGACGACGTCCCTTTTTAAAGTAAGAGTTATTCCCTTGTCCAGAAAACATTCTCTGGAAAATACTGAAATTTCAGAAAAAGTCAGAATACAAGTAAGTGTCAATATTCCTCTTTTGTTTTCACGAAATCGAAAATCATCTTTGTGGGGGTCGTGCTCAACACGATTGAAAAAATGCATCTTCCCGGCGTAGATAGTTCATACATGCGTATATATTACGTCCGTTACGGAGGATTATAGTTGCCGAAACGATTACAAACCGTAGAAAATATACACGAAGCGAGTTTAAAAAAAAAACTATAGACCATACAGTCGTGAGGGTTTTGGTATTGGAATGACGTACGACCCGGAGAAATTTATTTTTGCGAAATTCAACATCAAACGTGAACAGCGGCGAAAGGGCAAAGGTTTGGCAGCCGCTACAACCAGCTATTTTTCGTCTCTTCTTTCCTTCTGGTCGCTAGGGATCGCGAACGAAAGGCATTACAGTAAAATACAGGCGAACCCCGGGTATCTCAGCGACGTAGTCGTCATAAAACAAAACATGATATAGAGGGTGGAAAAAGTAAATAAATGAGGAAAAGGAAAAGGGTACAGGAGATTTGAGTACTCATTTAGTAAATATTCTTTACTGAATTTGCAATTTTAACTCCGCATTGTTGAAGTGAACTAGAAGGCGGACTCCTGGTATTTGTGACGTTGTTCCTGCACTATTATAGTACAGTGAACAAGGCTGCGGACGCGAGTTCGCCCTTTTTATATGTCTTCATCCCGAAAGATGTTTAAGATAACTCGATTAGTTTCTTTCGCTATTTTACCGCGATTATGTTGTGCCGCTAAACTCGATTTGCAACTAAAACTGGATGTGGGTGTTGTTGTCTACTATTGGAGGGGAGTAATATGTCCCTGGTTACATTATTAGGCGTTTCGATTATATAGGGGCCTTTTCCTCAATCCTCCCCTACCGCGAACATACGAACATCGACCCGGTAGTTCATTCGACAACACTCACCACCAACCACAACACCTACACGACATACACGATTACTTCTTGAGAACTCAATATCTGCACGAAAAGAAGACCGCGTCGAAGACACAAGTGGGACATCCACGCTCCTCACTCTCGGCAAACGTTCGTCACCCACGTCTTGTCCAGGTGATTTATTCTCCGTTCTAAGCTTGTGCTGTGTTTAAATGCATAGAGTACTGACCGTGGTCCCTGATATAACGGGGGGTTGGCTCATAGTGTTTTCGTTTGTACATACTGGCATAAGCGCGCTTCTGGGATGGTCAGTCTCCGTGTGTTCTGTGGTGCTGGTGTGGGACGCGCAAGCCCGGCGCATGTTTGTATCCGCTGCTTGACGTCCTTCTTTGAAAGCGTGGCCCCGGAGGGGTCCAGGCAATCCACTCAGCCTCCTAAGGTGTTCAACATATATTCAATCATTGGTGTTTTTGGATACCCCGTGTTGCACGCGTTTCACCCAGGTTACCCAGACGACTTCGGATTTCTGTGGACCAGGCACAAACCTAGCCGTCCGGAATCTGTTGCGGGCAGCGCAACAAGCGACACACGGAGTTTTGCGCGAAACGGCCTGTAGCGGGAACACAACTTGAACATATTTCGTTCCACTCTGTAAGAAAGGACCTTAAAAACAAACGTCAAATTTTAAAAGGGTCTCAATACCCTTCCCGCCGAAGGCGAATTGTGAAAATATTTCAGCTTTTTTCCAGCCTACGCAAACAAACAAAGCCTTATCATGTTGTCGGGCCTGCGGCCCAAACTGTCGCGAGCCCAGAAATGCGTGTTGCGCTTCGTGCAACCTGGCCCTCCGCGGCTGTTGCGGAAAAATGCCAAGATGAACAAAATGTTGCGCCAGCGCAACAGAACAGCTAATTATTATATCCCTGCTGTTTACTTCCTGCACAACATGCAGTGTCTTTTGCCGTTTTCTCGATGCAAGCACGGTGTTCACAGAGCATATTAGTGCTGTTTTTGTATGGTACGGGATTCAACGTAATACTACGCAACTGTCCTACTCGTACAGCAAGTTACCATTCCTAGCCCCCAAGAGGTTGGTGCTCCATCCGTCGCGCTAGGCGACTTAGTGTAAAAGGGAACTGATGCAGTTCGAAATACACAACGAGCCAGTTGTGAGATGATTCCTGTCTAAAAAATCTATTCATTTCCAAGGTTCAATGTTATCTTTCGAACGCGCACACCCGGAAGCGAGTAGGTTGTAATGTTGTTAATTTTACAAACTCTTTTTCTGTAAGGTTCTGAACTCTTAATGTTGGCAGACTAATATAACGTCCTTTAGTCTTATAATACCGCTGTGGTAGAAACATGGCAGAGCCTTTGCCAATAGTGGAGGACGGAAAGAACAATGCATTAGCGTTACGCACAAAAAACTGCTGAATTTGTTGTGTCCGTAGTTCTAGCAGAGAGACTAAGCCGCCTAGATATTTTGCCCTAAAACCAAAAAACTGCGAAAGTAGTGCATTAATGGGCGGTTAACGTAGGTTATTTTCTTGATAGAACCAGAACGCGAAGATAATAGTGCGAGCACCTATGATTAGTCATGGAGTCCATCATGGCCAGGTGGTCTCGTGTGTGTTGTCTTTCCAGCCCACCCGACATGCAGCAAACCCGGTGTCCAGGCCATTGCTTCATTAATCCTCGGGACTCGCAAGTTCTCTCGGTTGTCCCTAACCCCACCACACGGATACTCTACAGTGGTACCACTCTTATTTAGTGCAGCAAGGAAACGAAAAATACGACAGGATCTTCTTTCGTATTTAGGCTTATAACGGGTCGTTGGTTTGTTAGGTTACCCCCTACGGTAGAGCGGAAACAAATTTATATACCAGGTGTATGCTAGACATCCGGGCTTGGCGGTCGGGTTGTGATATACGAAGGAAAATGAGTAAACTAAGCAATCGCCCGGACACACCACCAGGCGGTCAATGAAACGGACCAGACGACGCATGGTCGACCTGAGGCAGGTGGAGGCGGGCAGTCGTCTCATCATGCACATTCCCCTCCTGACTATGAAAAGGCATAAACCGAGGGCGACGTACAGCGTCGGAGTACGAGTATACCTAAGTATGTGCTAACGTTACGAAAGGGGGGTAGTGACGGAAAGTGTCCTCACAGGTGGTCTTGGTTGGCGTGACAGAGTGAACTGGGGACTATTTTTTCCAGATGAAGTCGGCCGGGTGGATGCTTCTATATCGTGTCAAAACACTTTTTTTCCCTGGGGATTACCTGTGACGTTGTGCGTGGGTATCGGGGGGGGGCATGAATAGCGAGAAGGCAAACTATTACAGATGACCTGGTGGGCTTTTTTTTCAGATGAAGACCACCGGCCGGATGCGCCTATATCGTGTCTACACTTTTCTGAAAATTACAAGTGACGCCGCGGGTTGTCGTCGTCGGGGCTCGTGAACAGCCAGCAGACAAACTTTATCCGGTGAACTAGGGAAATATTCAAAACGGCTGAAGTCCACCTGCCTAATGAATGCTTCTGTGTGATGTCTAACTATTTTCCTGGAATTTTCCTGGGACGTCGTAGAGGAGCGCGAGAGTAGCGATCAGACAAACTCTAATCTGAACAACGCATGGTATTATAGGGGAAGATACTGACGACCACCAGACAATTAGCCCTTTCTTTCGAATTCATCAAATATGCGTGATCTTACATGTATGTATGTACTGATTGAAACTTCGAAATAATCCCGGAAATACACGTCACTGATACAAATTTTGTTGAGGTTTGATGGGCCGCCTATTTATGACGGAGCGAAAGGCACCTACTCTATCATATTGTGCAGACCTCACCAGGCGCGTGACAACCGCTCATTGACCACTCTGACCTCGCTTCATAGGCTGAACTATGGAATGATGCAGAGAACGTCGGGCGGTCGTGTATTCCTCTTGGTAAAACAGAAAAGGATCGTGGTCCCCGTTTCAATTAATATCAGTTTCGTGGGTTCAAGTCTCACCGAGTGCATGCTCGTAGGGCCTTTTTATTGCATCGAAAACAACGATTAGCGGGAAGCCCGAGATAGTGAGTTATCTAAATCCCATGGAAATCGACGAACGTCGGGAATGCTGAACCCTATGCGCAAAAAAAACTAAAGGAACGTACTGGGGGAGAGAAGGGTAGAGACCTGTCACCACGGCGTGTCCAGAAGGTCGTTGAGGGTAACACCTATTACGAGTTAAAACTGAAAAGGAAGGTGATAATACCAAACAGGATTAACAGACAACAACACCTACCTGTTGATTGCGCAGGTGCAGGTGAGTGTGGTTTGCCCAACAAATCAAACTGTTTTATTTCCCCGTGGACAACCAGCACGACTAATCATTGTCCGTGACGAGTCTTTAGTTGTTGGGAAATATAAGTCCGGTGGTCCCGACACGACGACAGAGATAATGCGTTGCTATCCGGTGGACAAAGCAGCCAATGTAATGCAATGTCGTCCCACTGGATACGACAGGTACGACAGGCACGCCATAATGCATTTTCGGATAGATAACCAATTCCTAAATAAACCCTAAAAACTGATAATATACGTTTTAAAGACTGCTGTCGTCCAACGAGTAGGTTTAGCAGTCTAGGAGAAGGGATCTTTAGGGATGTTTTTTACTCGAAAAATGTGTAGCGTGGTCTGCACTTCGGAATCGCCGTCCGCATCTGAGAAATTTCCTGGTTCGATGCACACTCGGCGTAGCCGCGTTTATGGCGAGTTTTGGCCCGTTTCATCTGCGGTTTGGGGTCAGGGTTAGGGGTTAGGGTTAGGGTTAGAGTCAGGGGTTGGGTTGGGTCTTCGCCCGTGCCTTGATCCCAACAGGAACCAAAACATCCGAACAGCGTACCAACCTAACGATCCCTTCTCCCAGATTGTTTAAGGTCCTCTGTCCAACCCTGTAAGAGATGTTGCAAACAAATAAAAGCGCAAACGCACTCGTAATGTAAATTATTTACAAGTTCACATCTTGTCAAAGTAGAACTAAATAACGAAGAAAAATGCCAGCCAGACAGGGGCGCAACAAACAGGTGTATTAAGTGGACGGCACGGGTGGTAAAATGGTATGGTGAGGACATAGTTTACACACAGCGCATAAATCATCCCTGGCAACACCCCCGGCAGGTACCAATAGTCTTTCCCTGGCCTATCGTCTAACACACAACAGACACCCCCGACCTATGGGAATACGTATGCACCCTTGGGTTTAAAAATACGAATGGGAACCGAACCCCGGAAATAACGACAGGGTTTCCCTCTATCGTAAAGAAACCCCAGGGTAGTGCCGTCGGTAGACATGAGCCTTTTGCGATCATTGCCCTAAACCTGAAGATCTGTGCCTTCAACACACAACACCTACAACCGCCGAGGATTCGAACGCCACACATACCACGAGAGGACCACAAACCGTCCAGGTCGTAGGCTGTATGCTGCACTGCACCGACAGTGCTCGCTACCATGTTTCAGGATCGTTGGTGCCATATGTGGCCGGAACTCTACCTCGAGACGTAAGAGTCTGGCCCATTCGTGGCCTAATTGCTTTTCAGACGGACATGGGCACCAGTTTTCGTCAAAAACTACGCGGCTATATATTACCTAGGCTCTCATATATATTCCGAGCGAGAACTCCGGTCACGCAACATCAACGAACCTCACACTTGGGAGCGAGCACTCCGAAAAGAGTGGGGCATATATATGGCCTTGAAAGTTCAACGTAGTCTCCTGCCCTGTGAGGTGATAAATCATGGGAGAGTGGCAAGACTTAGTGCTGGGTGTTGGATGCGCACCATTTTTCGTTCAGCGCCATATCTATGAAGATATCTCCTGTCGGCTGTGTAAGACCGTGAAGTGAAATTCAGTTGTGTTTTTCGGTTTCGGGTTCCATAAGAACCTGCCCTAGCTCGAGCTCAGTCACGATAACCTACCATGCACGATCGCACCCAGTACAAAACATTGCAAGAAATATAGCACGTGATGCAATGCAATGTCGTGCGAAAGTGGTGATGACGACGAGCATATTATACCAAAAAAATATATTTTAGGATTTAAGGATAGAACGTGATGAGAAGGAAGGAGCAATTACAGCAAATAGAGTAGACATGTTGAAAGTTGGCACGGAAGGGAGGTAGACTTGGTGCATGGGTTTCCTTTTGTTTTCGAGGTTTTCTTCTTTCGGGAAAGTTATGAGTGATCCATGTTGAAGATCATGCAGCACATTGTCGGATGGCAAGAGAAATAATAATATAGCTTACCTGGTATTATGTTGCTTTGTGTTCTTCGCTTTAAAAGGGATTTTACTACCCGTCTATCGGAAGCACAACCACCCGGTATTCGTTCCGATTCGGTAAAAAAACATTAACGCTCAGACCACGAACAAACAATACTTACCTGGTAGTGCAGTAAACCGTCTTGACAAATGCAATATCATGCCGTCCCCCTGTCTACGACACGAACGACACGCTAAAACTAGAATGCGTTCCAAAAGGCAAACAAGTTGTGAAAGATAGATACAAGGTTCGTTTCCGTAAGTAGGCAAAACATTGTAGTATCCTCCTTTTTCTATTTTTCTACAGTGTTAGCCTGAGTGCACAATGTTTTTCCCTCTTCTAACCTGTTCGGTCCGCTCGAGGCTAGAAGCAATTTCGTGTGTACTATGCACGTATGCACCTGTTCCATGTCTCGTGCAATAATATTTTCATCAAACCATTCTGAAGTTTCGCGGGGTTTCAGTTTGACGATGCGCATATATATGCTTGTTATTGTTTTTTATCGAAATATATATAGCAAACACACGGACGGCTGTTAGTCAGCCCCACCCCGCGGCGAGTTTGGCTCACTGCTAGTTGCAGAGTTTGAATTCCTGGAGGGCAAGCGGTTCGTCGAGGGTATCAGGCGCTTCAATCTTAGCGACAGGGACAGGCGGGGGGGGGGGTAGGAGATGTTGGCGCGCCAGCCCTAAGCACAAAATGAAAGCCTGGTGTGATACGTTTGCCCCAGTGGAGGTTGTTGTTCAGGAAGACGTTTAATATAACAAATACTAGAATCGTAGATCTGAAAGTTGGAAAAGTCGGAGTTGCGATCAAGATCACCGGACAAAACATGACTGCGAAGGATTACTGATAAGCGTGCCTCTTCAACGCCAACGGCGGACTACCAGTACGGAGAAGTATATCAGAAGATGAAGCAACCGAGGTCGCCTTTCCTTCATGTATGTGTTGTGACGCCCATACTACAGCAGTGTGGCTGTTTATCGTTGGCGCTTCTTGCCCGCTGACATCGCTGCCATCGTTTTTGTCTTATATATATGCTAACAGCTCTCAGCTGTTGTTAGGTGTCGAAATTATCTTGTTCCGGACGTCTTTGTGTGTAATAGTTTTTTTGTATTAATGGCATGCCACCCTACAACACTCTAGGTAAAACTCCCTTTCGGACGAGTTGAAATCTGGGGGTCTTGACAACGGAAAAAAAGGCGAACATACCGGGAGTGATGCATCGACGCCAGCTCCTCGACGAATTTGTTCCTAAGCAAACATCTTCGTGGGGTTTGGTCACCACGTTGTAGAGGCAGCGGGGTCGGAAATTCCTCCCAGGGTGTCTGTTATCTAGTGAGTGTTATACGCCACCACAGCACCGTGGACGCAGACCGTAGTTCGTGTGGGCTATCCCCTTTCGAGGGGGGCTGATTTATTACAAATAAAATCAAGAGTATGCCAGACAGGTGGTACTCCTAGTACATAAGGTTATTCAAACGCCCAAACAGGGGGGGGTGGACACAGGCAGTAGTTCGTGTGCCCCACCTCGCGTCGTGGTCTGCTCAGTTTGCCTACAGAAAAGGCAAAACCGTGCTGAATAAGCAGTTCCTCAAGGATGGTAGACCCTTGCTTTCAGTCGATGGGGGGTCTTCCTATTATTATTAGATACTCTTGTCGCGCCGGCAATTCAAACATAGACACCATATATATTTATCAACAATACGCTCCCTCCCGATAGGCAGACATTTCAAAGACTACCTCTAGAAGTTGTTAGTGGTAGGGAGTAAGGATATCTCTAACAAGAAAACAAATATAGTACATACAAGGCGCTTCGCTCCGCGGGCGGCCTACGCCGCCCGCTACGCTCTCTCAGGAAGGAAAAAAGTACATCAAATTATGCGAAGCGAACAGAGGTCCACGATTAAATTTAGTTTTTTTAATGATCGTAATTGCAAACCGGCGACTTGATAATGCCAAGAGTTCCGCCGCCATGCTTCAGGAAAAAACAGCTCCGACGTCAGCTCGGACGCCACATCATACGATTCGCGTCGCGGATGTCGTACGTACGTACATACCCCAGGTAGGGTACTACTTCTGTACCTTTTTTCTTTTTCGATATGCTTTATGTATGTACTCGTATGTACGAAGAAAGCGAATGCACAGCACGGCACAGCAGAAACAATGAAAATGGGACCGAAAATTCGGGAACAAAAACATCCACATCCCCTCTCGTGCAATAATGTTCTGCCTGATTGGAACACCTTACACCCCGGTCGAAAAGAAGAAACGAAATTCGTACAGAAGAGCTTCTCTCTCGGCCTCGTACGCCGCCCGCCCCTCTCGCGACCACTTCGCCACCGATTTGGTCCGCGTGAATATTTTATCACTCTCTGCCACAATCAGCCCCGTCGCCCGCCTCACGTGAATTCCGGTGCTCCCCGTGGCCTCCCTTCGCAAGCTTGATAACGTTGGTGTTAAAACTGCACACCTCCTTCTTTCAACTTCAGCATTGTCGCAAAAATAAGCACCGCTTAAACCTTATCTTGCCATCCCGAGCGACCTTCATAACTCGTACATACTCTATCAAAAATCATAAACGGAAGCCAGACAAAGCCTGTTCATGCATCCCTCATGCCTCGAGGCACACGCGACGCCAAGGCATGAAAACGGCGACCGCGCTCCTTGCAACCCCCGCTCTACCCGCCAGCGCCCGCTGACACCCGCGACGGTGCCGGGCGCTCCCGCGCTCCCGTACTCGGAGTACACGCACGCACATGAAACGAAAGAAGAAAAAAGGAAGAAAGGGCCGAGAGTGCCAAGAGAAATGGTGAAAACAAAGAACTGCTGGAAAGGTCCGGCAAGTAATGAAAGGAGGCGGTTTGGAAGTGGAAGATCTGAGAGGCCAGGGATGCACCACCCGAGCACGCTCAGGGGTTGTGATCTAAGTACCAGGGTATGTATGTAAAAGGCGCTTCGCTCCGCGGGCGGCCAACGCCGGCCGCAACGTTTGCTCAGGAAGGGAAAGAATGCATCAAATTATGCTAAGCGAACAGAGGTCCACGATTGAGTTTAGGGTGATCAAGTATCGTAATAATTATTGCAAACCGGCGACTTTATAATGCCAAGAGTCCCGCCGCCATGCTTCAGGAAAAACCAGCTCCGACGTCAGCTTGGATACCAGATATACGCTTCGCGTCGCGGATGTCGTACGTACGTAAACACCCCAGGTAGGGTACTACTACTGTCTGTACATATTTTCTTCCTTCGATATATATTATATGTTCTATGCCTGTACTGTATGTACGAAGAAAGCGAAAGCACAGCACGGTACAGCAGCAAAAAAAATGAAAATAAAACCGGAAACTCGGAAAAGAATATAATATCCCAGTCCCCTCTCGTGTAATAATGTTCTGCCTGATTGGAACACCTTGCACCCGGTCGAAAAGAAGAAAATATATCATGAAGCTTCTCTCCCAAACTCGCACGCCGCCTGCCCCTCTCGCGACAACCTCGCTACCGATTCGGTCCGGGTACAGCTTGTATCACTCTCTGCCACAATCAGCCCCGTCGCCTGCCTCGCGTGAAGCCCAGTGCTCACCGTGGCCGTCGTTCGCCAGCTCGTTAACGTTGGTTATCAAACTGCACACCACCTGCCTTTTTCAACATCAGCGGGGTCGCAAAAAAAAGCACGGCTTGAATATTATCTTGCCCTCCCGAACGACCTTCATAACTCCTACATACTCTATCAACAATCATAAATCGAAGCCAGACAAAGACCGTTCATGCATCCCTCGTGTCTCGACGTACACGCAACGCCTAGGCACGAAAGCGGTGACCGCGCTCCTTGCAACCCCCCCTCGACCCGATAGCACCCGCTGACACCCGCGACGGTGCCGGGTCCGCCGGTGATGCCGTACTCGGAGAACACGAACGCACACGAAACGGAAGAAGAAAAAAGGAAGAAAGGACCGAGAAAACAAAGAACTGCTGGAAAGGTCCGGCAAGTCATTAAAGGAGGCGGTTTGGAAGTGGGAGCTCTGAGAGGCCAGGGATGCACCAACCGAGCACGCTCAGGGGTTGTGATCTAAGTATGTAGTTCTGTAGTTCTATGGTCCCGGCAAAAAATTATTTGCAGAAGTTCGACCTTCACGATATATTTGTTTTGAGGTGATAACGTATTTCCAGATTGTATTAATTATTTTGGAAAAAACTGAGTTTCAGACGGATCTAATCGTTGTTGTTCCAGCTTACATTGTTTCCATCTTTGCGTCGCAAATATTCGCTTTTTTTTACAATTAATTTGTGTTTGAAATCCTAGCAGTTCAAATCTATTGTTTTCATGTTTTTTTATTTATTTATTTTTGCATCGGTTTTGAACGAAGATATCCCGCCCAGGAGAAAATACCTTGGAAACATGTTTTTTTTTATTAATTGTGAAGCGATACAGGCGACTAAGCCACTTCTCCTGTCTCCAGCTGTGGAGATCATACCTCAAAAGCTGAAAAGATCTTCACGATGGATGTCGAAAAACTCCTCGGATTCGAAAATTTTGAACCTCGACACTGGATCGTTTTGTCTCTATTATTATTAAAAAATATATGATGCGCCAAGAAAAGCCTCTTCCTCAATCTTCATAATGTATTATACCTTGTACTATATTATTTGGATTATCGTGTATGGGTAGATGCATTATTAGTGTGGATGCAAATAAAACACATTCATTTACCTCCTCGTGTATACATACATATAACCCACATAAAATCAAAAAGACATAATTTCACCGTACGTATCGGAAACTATACACCACTATCCTCAACTAGTTACTGCGGTATGATCCCTTGGTGCCATGGGATCAAATATTGTTTTGAAGACTCTGTTTCACGGGTTTATCTTATATCTATCTATCATTTTTTCTTGTTTTTTTGTTGGCCAGATATTCGCTAATCAGTGGATTTTAGTAGATGGTTTGCATTGATTGGTTTAATGTGAACGAACGTGGGGAACATTTGTTTTCACCCGTTTTGAACAGAGCTCGTCGACCAGGTTCATTGCAAGTGGCAAGTTTTTTTCCCCCGCCTAATTTTTGTCGATAAAAAGTCGGAAACTCTTTTATGCGTGGGAAATATGGTTTATTTTATGCGCAAACAACTGAAGAACATACAATCTCAAAACTCAACGTACTCGGGCGAATTGGACCAGGATCCATGTTTTTTGTTTCAATTATTTCCACAGCGAAACTAATTCGAACGAGACACACAGGGGACCATACTATCGTAAAAACACTAAAATCCACATGTATGTGCACACACGAGAGCACACCCACGCACAAAGACAAGCCAATATAGAGGGCTGGGCGTCCTCGTAGTGCCAAGGTTACGAGCGGCAAGTAGCTGGTAGGCGGTTTTCTTAACGTGTTTCACATGCGGAAGATATCGATTCGGAGCCACAATAATCGGTTTCTCCCCAAGGACCTTCGCGGCAACCCGGTCATGCCGAAAAGGATGACACCATGTCCGGTATATATACTGATAAATAGAATACTTTGCACACGTATTACAGCGTGGAAAACACACGCAGAAAGCGGAGTCCCCCCCCCGCCCCAATTCCGGGCATTTCTGATAATGGTGAAGATAGGATGACACCGATCGTGATATCATACATACAATAATACATAGATATTCTGTTCTACCACATACATTAATATAAAGAAAGGGATGCACCGGGGGGGCGAAGGGACAAGACCTATGACCACGGCTTGTGCTGGTTTTCGGCGAGGAAAAAAAAACTACTACGAACTACAGCAGGCTGGAAATAAAAGTGATGTTAAAAACAAAAATGTGAAGAAAGCACAAGCCCAAATCTGGCTCGTTCCTTTTCTTCTCTCACATGACATCCGGGATTTTCGCTTCATGGTGGAGATAAAATGACATTGATTATGATACACATATATTGTGTTTCACCACAGACAGTGAATAAAACACATAAATCACAAACCTTTTCCCCCAAATCCGGTATTTTCAGGTCGTGTTAGAGAGTATGACACCGATTATGATACAGAGATATATGTTGTACCACATACAGTGAAACACACGAACACAAAATTGTCTTATTCCTTGTCCTGTAAATCCAGTATTTCCAGGTCATGCGGGATACTATGGCACCGACTGTAATACATAGATATTCAAATATACATTAGGCCTATCTATATAGTATGCCAATGGAAACGCGAAGTTCAAAAGTTTGTTTTCAAATATATCGCTTTCAAAAAACAGACGGAAATTTACTCGTACCACCGCTGTGGGAAAAAAAAAAAACAATGTTTGATTTTTTCTTTTTTTTTTCACAAACAACGGCTGCAGGCGGCGCAATTTGTTGTTTTCTGGTCGCAAATTGTCAACACGGTGATCGAATCCAGCTCGTGCGACGATTGACGCTCGATCTCGACATAGACTCAGTCCACGGCCAACCCACTCGGTATCTGGCAAGCCCAACGAGTATAGATGACGGCCTCGAAGATATCAGGCGGATCCATGGTCTAGGGGGCGAGAGCTTGCCGGCGGCGTCCTACGGTATCCTCCCAAACCTGAAAAAAAGTATATTTTTTGTCATTCGAGACATTTAGTTGGAGAAATTTTGCCTTGTGTTTTGTGCAAACCAGCGGCCAACTGTTTTTTTATGATACGCCTGGTCAGCTCCCGCCGCATGACACCGGCCATGGTGTGAAGACTTTGGCCCTGGGGTGTGTCGGAGCCCCTAACGAGCGCACTCCGTTCAGGATTCATGACGCAATCGTTGGTTTTGTTGATCGATGTCTGTCGAGGACTCGGAATCTCACCGCTTCGAACCAAACATCGGCCTGAGTTTTTCTCAACCCGATGTTGGCCGAACATCGGTCCCAGATTGTTTTTTTTCGGGTTTTTCTAGAAGTTAGGAACTTTTTTTTTTTTACGTGGCCCATAGAAAGCGTGTTCTGATTTTTTTTGGCGGGTATCTTAGAAATTCAACCTTTTTATTAAAACGTCGCTGTACCATTGGCATAGCTATCAGGTATTTTAGGAACTTTGTTTTTTTTAGGTGGCCCATAGGAAGCGTGTTCTGATTTTTTTGGCGGGTATCTTTGAAATTCAAACTTTTTATTGCAACTTCGCTGTACCTTTAGCATATAGGTCTTATACGAGAAACAAAACGTAAAAAAAAATCGTTGTTTTCTCCCCCCTCCCAATATGGGTCATTCTTTCTCGCAAGAAGTGTCCAAGTTATTCAAAACCAAGTTGGCAACGGATTTCGGTGTATCTCATCCTCACAGTTCAAACTTTGTTTCCCCTTACAACTTGACAAATTTGAGCGAGAAATAGTTGGGGTCGCAAGGCGGAAAAAAATACAAGATGAAATATTCGTGGCTCTTCTCGTCAGGTATGCGTTGGGCGTCGTCTGTGAGTTGAATTCCATTTGAATATTTGGTTTCAACATAATATCGGGATGATATCCCGGTAATATTTCCCAATATGGTTTTTAAATACATGTATAGTGCTTATTTTCAAAACCGGGTTTGGACTCCTCTCGGCCGCAATGAATTCTGAAGCCCTTTGTTCATTTTGTCGATTCCCAAAAAATACGGAGAAAGAACCGGCACCAGGTTTCCAAAAAGAACTTATGCGTGGACCAACCGTATTGTTGTTGTTGTTGTTGTTGTTGTTGTTGTTGTTTTCTTCACATTGAATCGTCCTTTTTACCAAGCTGCAAAAAAAGAATTAGAGTCCGTACTGATCCTCTATTCTAGAGATATATGGATCCTGCGCTCGGAGACTGTGAGTCAGAATAAGACCAAAAAACAATAAATTCATGCTGAACATGGTCGAATGGCAAGGGGGATAATAATAATTAAAAATTGCATATTGAAGTGTTAATCAAGTGAAATGCCAGTGTATCGGGTACGATAAGACGACAACACAAGCAACACCAGAAAAAAACAGAAATACATAAAAACGTAAAATACGCAAGAAAGAAAACATACCTCACAGTTACGCAAAGAGTTCAATATTATGGCTGCTACACGTAAAGGATACCTCGTACGTACTCAGCAAGGACAGATATCTGCTGCACAAACGAAGCAACACGAAGGAGGCAGATATTCCGGCAACAGACTGTGTAAGAGCGATAGTGGCGGACCGATACCTAGCCACCCGATCTATTGTTGGTTTGTGCATTCGTCCACAACTCTATCAGTTCGGCTGCCCCCCCCCCCCCCTCTTCCTTCCTTCCCTTCTGGCCTTGTTCGTGACGTCCTGGGCTGCATGGTGCAGCCGCCCGCTCTGTGCCTTGTCCCGGTGGTGCCTCGCCATGAAAACAGTCGGCCGCTTCGACGACCCCCAGGTACCACTCCCCTCTCTTCTTGCCCGCCCTCGACCATACCACCGGATCTATCTCGAACAGAAAATCTTCTCGCGGACCCCCGGGTGGCTCGAAAAACAATGACGACATCTATCTGCTAAATATTCGGCTCAGTTATTTCCCGGTCGGCCTGGTTCCCGGCCCCCGCAAAATAGAGGCATCAATTCCGTATGATGGCCTCAACGCTATCGCATTGCGCTATTTTGAGGGCCTTGGCGTGCGTTCTCGTCGATGGAAACCAATTAATGTTCCGTAGGAGGAGTGTGTGGTGTACCGTTCGGAGCTCAGCGAACCACTCCTGGCCAAAAGAGTCCACGTCACGTACCAGTACCGAAGGGTTTCCATCACGTTAGTATTCCGAAAGCACACAATTAGAATGAACGATAGATATTCCATATCACACACAGCTTCCGTTTGAACCTATAGTAGCATCCCCTCGCGAGTCGTATCCGTCGAGTGATATCTGGCATGTTTGTTGTCAGCGTTTGTTTGCGACAGTACGTTCCTGGTACGAAAACAGAATAGTCTGTCTATACATCTGCCTCGCTGCTGCGAGGACGAGCGATTAGGTGTAAGGTGCCTGATTCGGTGTCCGCAGCAAGATGGTCTGCGTTTTCCCTTCGGATACGATGAGGCCTGACACCCGAAAACAGTCGGAATGACGGTTATGACCTTCGCAAGGCCTTCCGTCGACTCAGGAACAATGTCTGCGTCGTCAGCGTACAGCATAGCCAATACCGCGGTCCGTACACAAGTTAGGGGGTCAACCTTCACACCGCCCTCGCCCCGGGCCTTCTCCAGATGAATCAAATCCCTCCAAACATCTGGGTCTTCACTCAAAAAAGTATTGCGACACGGAAATATCACCAAGTTTTTCTGCAATAATTAGTGATGGTGGTGCTCGCATTACCGCCGAGTGTTAACAATGCGCCTCCGCAAACAGAAGAACATCGAAAACAAAGGCATCAGAGGTAGATACAAAGGACATTACCTAAACTATACTAAAAGAGCCTGTTTGTTGCCAAATTTTGGTATACCTGATCCATATCGGTCGAAATCAGCTATATACCAGTTAGTTCCAGTATCAAACGTCCTCCACAAACGTTAGGGGCTGTTTTTCAGGTCTTTTTTTGGCATTTCGCCGAAAATGCGGTATATCCTTTTAGGAAAAAAACATGGAATACCGAAACATCGGGAAAATGCCGAAAACCACATAGATAACAGGGCTAGCGATGAGTGTTTTTCAGTTTTTTTCGGTATTTTCCCGATATTTCGGTATTTATTTCCTGTATTTTTCCTACTAGAAAATACCGAAATTTCGAGGGAATAAATGCCGAGAATAACTGAAAAACAGTCCTCGTTAAGATCCACCCAATGCCCCACGAAGATTCGCTACAACAACCGGAACGCGCCTGAACGCCTGAACATCACGGACACGAGTATGGGTACCACTGGCTCCATTTGTACCTGCAGAGGTCACAAGGCTTCGTTTTGTTTGGCCACGATGAGAGCGCCAAGAAAATATATTCTGGCACACCACTTCGCGTTGCCAGCGTTACCGCGCTTTTCGACCATCCTCGGGGAAGGGCCTGATAAGTATGAGGTTGTCTTTCAGTACCAAACCTGAGACCCCCTCAACGCGGACCGGGGCGGACGAACTGCAGTGCTTGTCCACGCCTTGGAGTAAAAAAACTCCGTTTGGAAACATAAGAACATCCTACATTCTGAAGAACAAAACGAGGAATCGTCCTACCTAGGTATGTGTATATATAGGGTGAATGCTAAATTTAAGTCAGTTATACCTGATCCGTTTCAGACAAAATCCGGTATTATATATATATACTAAAACCAAGAAAACTGCGCACCACGAGCGGTGTTCTGTTAATGAAAGTCCGGTAAAAAATAAGCATTCCACACCAAAATCTCAATCGTTGTGTCTCCTTGAGTGTCTCGATGCCACGGGCTCCACTTGGACCCGCAGAGAGTCCCTATTAATGGCTCCCGTTTGTTTTGCCACGACAGGGGGGGGCGAGGTTGGTATTTAGTCTGGCGCCGTCCCCTTGACAGCTTGAAATCCTCAAGACCGTCCTCGCGGAACAGCGAGCTCGGCACGAATTAGTCTTGAACTACCAAACCTGAGCCCACCTCTACGCGGGGTGCTGCAGATAAATACCATGTTGCTGTGTAGACCGCTGTGAACATAGAAAACAACACAGCAGAGTGTGTGTGTTCTTCACAAACCGTTCTTTCAACTCGTCGACATCCAGCACAACCAGTGTCCGTGCAGATTCTTCAATCCTAGAAGAGATACACGTTTTGTGGTCACAAAGCTACGCCACAGAGATACTACTACGTACCTGGTAGCCACGTATGCAGTAAGCACTGCAGTGAGCAATGCAATGCCATGTACACATCACAACAACTATTGGCAACTGCAGCACGTCGCCCACCCCAACGAAGAAAAGTAAAACCATTAGAGAAAGCATGTATGCATACGTAAATACGTACTTTCACGTACAACGTACGAGTACATACAGCGTAAATACGTTAGTACAAAAAAAATTCGACCGTGGGAGGGCAGACGCATATGGAGAAAGAAAACAGTGCACGTATGGCCTCTTTGACTGGTTGGTTCAAAGTTTGATAAAATCAGTTGAAACTCGGACAGAATAGAAAAAAAACATTGCACACCTTGGCCTGTTCGAGCTATAATCAGTTTCGATGTCAGCCTGGCCAACAGCAAGGCTCCTCGGGCGTTTTCGGTCTTGTTTTTAGAATGTAACTGATTTTGGCCGAACCGTGGCCAGTTATACCTGATTTTGACAGAAACCCCAAGATATATATATATATTATATATATATATATATATATATATATCTATATACCTTGTGTGTGTGTGTGTGTGTGTGTGTGTGTGTGTGTGTGTGTGTGTGTGTGTGTGTGTGTGTGTGTGTGTGTGTGTGTGTGTGTGTGTGTTCTTCACATTAAACCGTTCATTCTACTCGTCAAACATCCAGCACAACCAGTGTCCGTGCCGATTCTTCAATCCTAGAAGATATACAAGTTATGTGGTCACAAAGCTACGCCACAGAGATACTACGTTGCCACGTATGCAGTGTGCACTGCAGTGGGCAATGCAAAGCCCTGTGATCATACTAGATACGACAGGCACGACATACGCAATCTATGAAATAGTGAAACGAAAAGAAACAATCAAAGAGAAAACAAAAACAAGGTAGACAAATCGAAAGAGAAAAAGAAGAAAAATGAAAGCAAAATCTAAGAGAAACAATCTGTCTTGCCCCCCCCCCCGCAGGCGAGGTGGCCAACATTTGAAAAAGAACGAGCTCGAGAAAAAAAGAAGAAAAAAAAAAAAAAAAATGGAAAAAACACCACTGCTTGTAAACAGAATAAGACAAAGAACCAAGGGAAAAAGTAACAAGGAAAAATAACAAAGGGGAAATAACAGGCAGACCAAAGCCCAAAGCACCTTCCACGTGACGGCAGCAGCTTGTGGTACGAGTAGTATAGCCAGGTTCTCCTTGCTAATCCGCCTGGTACCTTGCTACCCAGACTGCCGTCTCCGCCCTGCGTTCGTCAACTATGCCCAGCCCCTTGGCGTCAGACAATACGAAACGAGCAGAGCAGGTTCGTCTTCCAACCACGCCACACGTCTCCTTCAGTACGGCTTATCAATCAGAAAAGGAAGAGGAAGAGAAAAAAATAACATGAAAATCAGCGCAAGAAAGAAAAAAAAAAAAAAACAAGAAGAGAAGACCAGGGAAGACCACGTTCGAACCAGCTACACCGGTTTGTAGCACTAACTAGTAGTATGGTCATGTTCTACTTTCTAGTCGACTGGGTGCCTTGATACCCTGTCTGCCATCTCGTTCCTACTTTCGTCTACCGCCGTTTCCCTCCTACCCCTCCTGTTCCCCCCCCTCTCCGCATTCCCTCGGTCGGGCTTTCTGCCACTTCTGCTGTTGCCCCCTCCCCCCCCGTTCCCTTGGGCACCATCCTCGGCGGATGCACGGCGCTGCCTACTCATCTCAGCCTCAGCTTCGTGCCACCTCACCATGAACCGTTCGGCTGCTTCAAGGACCCCCCGGTAACACTTCCCCGCAGTTTTGGCTGCAGTGGACCACAACGCGGTCTCAACTCCAAACACCAAGGGGGCAACTTCCGTTGACCCTTCGGTGGCTCGGCACTCCCTAAGGTCTTCGACTATGCATCTATGCCAAGTCTTACACTGTCCGCCTGGTCTCAGGTTCTCCCCACCAGTTATCGTCCCGAACATTACCCGACTGGGTAATCGCTCCTTGCTTTGCCCTGCCACGCCCCCCGCAAGAAGAGCCGCCGTTTACGAATGGTCGTTTCGATGCTCTCGCAACGTGTCATCTTGAGGGCCTTCGCGTACGAGAAGGTGGCATGGTCAGTATGAAGTCGGCGCTGGAAGCCAATGACTCGCAGCAGGACTTGGTGGTGAGCCGTTCGAAGCTTTGCAAAGTGTTCCGCTCTGAGGGTACACGTCACACGCCCGTACAGCAGGGTCTCAATCACCTCGGCCTTCAGCATTCGGACTTTAAGGCTAAGGGGGGCGGTCGTCTTATCATACAACTCCAGGCCGAACCGGTTGAGGCATGCTCGCATGAGGCGGATCCGTCGGTCGATTTCGGTCGAGAGCGCAGCGTATTCGTGGATAACGCCGCCTAGGTAAAATATCTAGGTCGTCTGCTTATACCTCTGACCTGCCGCTCCGATGACGAGCGGTGGTGCGAGGGTTGTCTGGTCTGGTGTTTGTAGGACCATTGTCTCAGTCTTCTTTTCCGACACCGTGAGGCCTGCTGCTTCGAAGACAGTCACGATGACTGTCACCATTTTTGCGAGCCCTTCAGCCGACTTCGAGACAATTCCTACATCATCGGCGTACAACATGCCCCATACAGACCTTCGCACGCACGCCAATGGGGCCTCCTTCCCTGTTCGAACTACTCCAGCTTCACAGAGTTGGACCACATCCCTTACAATGGCTTCGTCTTGGCTGAAGCGTACTATTACGAAGTGTAACGCAGCAGCGAAGAACACGTTGAACAGTAACGGTGATAGTACACAGCCTTGCCGCAGCCCCTGCGTGACATCAAACCATTCCGAGAGCTCGCCGTCATCAGTACGCACGCGAGCCCGCATGCCATCGTGGAAATTACGGATAATTCCCAGCATCTTGGTTGGTACGCCAAAGGGTGTGAGTACCTTCCATAACAGCTCTCGGTCGACAGAGTCGTACGCTTTCTGCAGATCGATGAAGCACACGTATAAGGGGATTTTCCTCTGTCGTCCGAGCTCTTGCAGCCGGCACACGACGAACAACATATCAATCGTTGATCGTGCGGGGCGGAAGCCGCACTGTTCCTCGGGGAGTAGTTCCTCGGTCTCGCAGTAGTTGCTGAGGCGGGACGCGACGATTTTCAACAACGCTTTGCCTGCGTGGGCAACAAGCGAAATCCCTCTATAGTTGTTGCAGTCAGTTCGATCCTTCTTTTTGTGAAGGACCTTGATAATCGCATCTTTCCATCATTGCTGAGGGACTTCTCCTGTTAACCAAACATTGACAAGGATGTTGTGAAAGCGCTGGGCGAATGCCGGGTGGTCGATCTTTAGGAGTTCGACCGGGAGACCATCTGGCCCGAGAGCTTTCCAATTCGACATCCCCTTAAGTGCTTCTGTCATCTCGTCTATGGATGGTTCATCTTCAAGCGACAGTTTAGGCGGTCGCGGTGGCAAGAGGTCGATGATCGTGGGAGCGAGTTTCAGCGACTTCGTGTTCAAGAGTTTGTGGTAAAACCCCGCCCATCTTTCACGAATTCGCACCTTATCCCGTAGGATCGTGCCATCCTCGTCCCTAATGAACTGTTCGCTCCTCGCTTGAGTCCCTTCCAATCCTACCGTACTCTTAAGGTGCTTGAAAAAGCCTCTTTGGTCGCTCTTCGCTAGGAGTCGTTCGATTTCGGCAAGGTACGCTTCGAAGTACGCATGCAGTCCTGAGGCAATCACTTTCAGCAGGTTCGCACACGCAGATCTCAGGGTCTTTCACGCGGTTCTGTCCCGGGGGTGGGCACGCAAGAGTTGTCGTCCATCCTCCCTCGCTGTCCATGCTGGCATGAATGCGGCCAAGGTTTCGGCAGACTCACACCATCCATGTCTGCGGTGGCGACGTGCAGGGGGTGGTACCTCTTTTCCGACCGCATCAATAACAGCCGTTGTGAAAATCTTAACCATACCAGACGTATTACGGGGCATGGATAGCCTGGTTGAGAGTGGAGATGACCCTGGAGACTACTCGTTCACGACCATTTCCATCGGACATAAAAATCTGCCTGTCGAACTCTCGGCGTTTCGTCGGTGTGCGTATTTGTCTGTTGGGCGCAAAATGACCACCGAGTCGGACTTTGATATACAAGATGTTGTGGTCTGAGTCAGCCTTAGCTGGGGCAGGAGGCTGTGGGACGACTTTCGCATCTTGTACTCTAGGTCGATGGACTTGACGGGTTAGGATGTAGTCAATCCGCTTCCGGTCATTCGGGCCGGTGCCGTTGTGAGTATGCGATATCCCACCCTTGCGCGTGCTGAAAAACGTGTTGGTGAGAGCTAACTTGCAATTGGTGGCGAACGACATGAGGCGTCTGCCATTATCGTGACGAACATCACGTCCATACGCTCCCCGCACTCTGCTTGCATCATCACCGCACCCTTCCTTCCTCTGTCCAGTTCGCGCGTTGGCATCCATCAGTACAAACAGACACTCTTTCGTCGGGATTTTTTTCATCAAGTACTCCAGCTTCTGCCAGAAAATAAGTTTCAGTTCGGCGTCCTTGGTACAATCAGTTGGAGCATACGCAACAACGAAATTGACTGCCTCGCATTTGCCAGCCAGCTCAAAGCGCATAGACATTAGCCGCTCGTCAACGAACTGATGAGTATACACAGACTTACTGCACAACGATTCCTTGACAGCTTGGCCTACTCCGTACAGCCCTTGCCTGGTGGCTGTTGTTTCCTGTCCTGAACAGAAAACGCGATACCCTGCCGCACGGAACGTCGTGCTGCCGGACATCCGAGTTTCTTGCAGGCCAATGAAGTCACAGCCGAGTTGCCGTCCCTTCGCCAGTACACGCTCGTCATGTCCGTACCCGTTCTTCCCCTTTACAGTCAGGGTGCGCACATTGTAGGTCGCTACCGTCACAAGTGCCTCCTTCTGTCTCTTACGAGCCTCGCGTGCTGCTTTCTTTGCCAGCCGACGAGAGGCTCGTCCCCGCCTTCTTTTTTTCTTTTTCTTTTTCTATTTTTTCTCTACTATGGCGAAGGTGGCTCTCCATTTTGTAGCCCGGTACGCGCCTTTGTTTACGTTGGCTTGGTGCAGCCGTCCCAACCCACGCCGACAATCCCATCCTTCCTGTCGTGCATGCATACCCACGCTGTGGGCAGCCTCTCCACTCCACCGGCTGCCCACGTAGCGCTCTCTGCTGTGGTGATGCACCCGTCCCGCCTGAGGGATGAACTCCTCGGCGTCGGGGTTAAGAAGAAAAAACATCACCACCACCCCACGCGGTCCTTAAAGCGAGCAGGCCACCAGCCGGACCGCGCAAGGTTCCCTACCTACGTAGTCCGAAGCTCGATGTTCGTGTGACTGTCGCTAGACCGCTGCAGGTCCTTGCAGACTTCCTCGGCCCACCCCAAGGACGGGGCAGGCCGAAGCAGGCAGGGGGGGGCACGGCACCTTTTTTTTTTTAGCTGCAGCTGCTATACGTACGTATGAGCACGCCCACAATATTATCAACCAAAGGGCGGGTCGGACTTTGACTCTATTTGCAAAAACAAAAAATGATTCAATTGTTAAGAGGGGCCTTGCAGCGTGGGTAGGCACAATTCGATGCGAGTGGACGAGGGAAGAAACGCCTGAAATCAGCTCGCGATAAAAATGAAGGCACGTACCGTAGTGGGAAGGGGGGAAAACAGCCTGCTATGTGACCCCGGATCTGAGTTACGAGTTGGAAGGAGAGAGAGAAGGAGTTGGGCGAAGATAATCAATGGGATGAGAAAAAAAAGAGGCATACATACGCAGATGTAGGTACGGATATATGTCCTTTGTGACTTGGTGAGGAAGCTAGACCGAGTGAACGAAATAGTATTCCAGGTACCGGGTAGCTCCTGGCGTTTATTAGTTTGTACCGGTTTCGAGTATCTAACTGGTTCTGGATGAAACCTGGCCAGTCATACACGATTTAGGCTGACACAAAAAAAGCATAAAATAAAGGGAGGCAACTGCCTAATAACAGAGGAGTAGCAAAGAGTGCGCTGCACGTTCGAATGAAAACACCAAGTATAACACCCCGGAGCTTCAGTTGTACAAACTATATACCAGTCCGGTCGAAAATATAAACCTGATTTGGAAAAACCGAAATATAAGCCTGATTTGCAAATTAAGCGATAGAGTTCATCACAAACCTACGAGTCCTTTACAATCGTACGTAACACCATCCAGAGAGGCCATGTTATCGAGGAATCCATTGGTAGGCCCGGGGATGTTCAGTTATCGTCCCCCCCCTATTTCGCGCAATTTTGCGCTATTTTCCCGGTCAGGAATATTTGTGTTTTTACGGAGCTCGTATAGGCGCTAAAATTCGAGTTTTTTTCACTTGGTTCTACTATGGTTTTTTAGGTCCTTTTGCCCATGTAAATAACTGCCTTTGGGATCATTGTAATAATGATTTTGCCCTTCAACCGGTGGAAATACAAATGTTGGTCCGAGGTGTACTCATGTTGTGAGTGAATACACACAAAAAACAAAATGGAACTTTTTTTGTTTTTTTGTGAAAAACAAAAGGTGAACAGGTGAGCTCCCTGGGGCTCGAAAGCATGACCTCTGATTCATAGTCCTTAGAGTACCACTTTCGCTATTCTCAAATCAGGCTTATATTTCCGACCAGACTGGTATAGTTCATGGTACCCGAATATAAACACCCCGGTGGTTTTGGCCTCTTTTTTGTACATACGAGCGCCCTGAACCGCATCAATACCGTATCTCTCTCATCATCGCCTGTTATTGAATATATATAGGACATGGCTCTATTATTCACAATAGCATTTGCTCTCCCAGACCCCAGTATGAACTGTAGCTAAGGCATGCCAATTGAATCATCGTTCAATAGCAACATCGTGATGTGCTACCTCTTGTTATTATTCTAGCGTTGAACGTTTTTGTCAGCTGGTGACGACTGAGCATCATGGAATTTGCCCCACATATCTGTGTAAAAAATGGACCTGCATAATATTCCGCTGTGGCCTGCATGATAACGGTTGTGGGAAAGTGCCAACCACTTCCCAGTAGTGATGTCGTCGTCGGCGTACCTACGAGCCCGTGCCCCACGCTGGCTGTGTCATTATATTCGCACCTTGCCCGTGCGCATGACTCGCTGGGAAATATTGCACATTTGACACACGTGCAGCATTGTTAAATACTGCGCTTGACCCGTATTCGTTCGAGCGACTGCTCTATGAAAATACAAACCTGGTATGAAACATGAAGTCGGGCAAGGGTGCCTGCAGAGTGGAATATCATACACCAACAACCCCCCCCCCCCTGGGCCCCGGGGGGGTCGATATATATGTTTTTACTTGTACTTTTCGTTTACTCGTTTTTTTTATATGTACCGTAGTAGGATTTGTGTGACCTTACTGAGGTACTGAAAAGGCTTACGTACTTGTACTCGGAGTTCCCCCTTCTCGATTACCTGGAATATGATACCCGGCTTACGATAAACTTAGGCCCATTTATTTACACCCGCTATTAGTGTATATGTTTTTTGGTTTGCTGCGTGATTAACCACTACCTCTTCGTGTAGTTTCACGGATATGCGTATTGGACATGTACGTGCATTTCAGCGCAATATTTCCATTTTACGGCCAATCTAGACCTGATGACAGGTGCATGTGAGTTACCAGTAAATACTTTCACGGCTTTTCAGACAGTGACTTCTAGACGAATACAGACGCAAGGTAGCGGATAGGCAGGGGAGGCTCTCATACTTCTGACACCAGGCGCCGTCAGCGGTTTGTTTGGCGGGTAGATTCACGTTGGTGAGGCATACACAGGTGCGAAATTTTCCTTGTGCCTGTTGATTTATCTATCCAGATATGCCCTCCATCGTATATCATCCACCACCAAAAAAAATAAAGAAATCATCGTTTCATGAGCCCAAGCTTGGCGACCTCGTACTCTGTACCGACTGGTGCCGACCGAACAACGGAATGCACTCGACACTCCATGCCGCTTAGAATCCCGTAGGATTACTGTAGCTGCGGAAGCACTACAGCTGCATCGGTGCCGGGATCCACCTAAACAAGCAAGAATGCAGCTGCAACTCAGCCGGATAGAGCGCAAAAGGCAATACAATGCTTTTTCATATATATATGCTTCAGGGTATGTCGGGCACCTGGTGCATATACCAGGTAGCATGTAATATATACCACTCTGTCCAGAAATGAGATTACTTTTTAACCCCTTTAGAACCGCAGTCCCGTTTGGGGACAAAACTACTTCAAATTTGACTGGATTGTCCCCGGAACGGGACTGCGGTTCTAAAAGGGTTAACGGCACACATGTTTGAAGCAGTCCTTGAATTACCGGACAGACCGGAAGGGTCTCAAGCTGCTGTCTATAATTGGGTCGGCAGGACCCATACTAACGCTACGGCAGCTATACCAAACAACATTAAGATGCTGGTACGGGGGGCGATAGTATACAATACTATATATTGCCCGTGCAAAAAGGGAAACTAGATAGGTTTTTGAGTGTACCGTAGGTCTTAGCTACTGTGGTCCTCCGTAATACTACCGTAGCTGTATCATGATTTTCTTGGTGATCCGCAACAATATGGCAATCACATTTGATCCCATTCCGAGAGCTCATGTTGTGCAACAAGTACAGCATCGAGGGCCGAGCTGTCGCCAAAGCCGTTCCCTCGACTTTTTCAGCCAATGCTTTTCAAGCCAAGCCTGCCTATCTCATAGATTGTCGGGGCCTTCTCGTCCAACCTTCGAAATAACTCATAGACCCTTTGGATTGGGATCACCCAATGCTCCTGCGGTTATCGCTACTCCGCTGCCAGATGAAGCTGTAGCCTACAGACCAGCAAGTCCCGCCTCACTGAGGTATCAGAGTATGATGGAAGGCATTCAGAATTCAGCAGGGCGGAAGACGGCTACCTACCGTCCCATGGCTTCGGTTATATATATATTGAACATGCGTGGGTGGGGGGGGGCGGTACCAGGTACCCCCCCCCCCCCCCCTCCCTCCACCCCTCCCCCTGTGGACAGCACCCAAGTTGAACGGTTTGACGGAAGGTGTCGAAAACTCGTTTTGCGGGTCCCCTTGAGTCGAGTCTGCACTGATGTTGTTTGCGTTAATCTACTGGACTGGAGTAGAATGAGCGTGATACCCTCACGCGGGTTGTTCTGCATATATCTCAGTGTCTCATAGGAGGTTGTCACGGTCAACATATACGAGTCCTATATATTATAGTAGATGGTATCAGTATATCGATTTGCCCTGGATACTCACTCACGCATCATCTCTCTGCTTGTTCACTACCCGCACACGTGCACCGTACAACCGTTTTCGCGATCAAGGTCTCGACGATGCGCTTCGCCCATTATGCCAAGGGTGCGTGCGTCGTGCTCTTCTTTGCCCTCTCAGCATATGCACAAGATGAAGGCGATGGTAAGTTTGGCCCTCTCACGAAAAATTTCGATGTACTTTACGCTTCAAAGTAGTTTCCTGGTCAAAAATTCGTTCAGAATGTTTGAATGGCCGCGTAGCTCATATGTTTCTATACGGGTATAGTCTCTATACACCTTGTCATCACTTCTAGTACCTACCTGTTTTTTCACGTGGTCCCATCATATAGACTTGATTGAATATATACTTGATGGGTTTGTTGTACTTTATCAAGTACGGAGTTCAGGCCTTCAGCGCAAAAGTGACATGCGACGCGAATCGCGTTTTTTACTAAACAGGGAACAGTGACATTTATTTGCGATAAGTTTGAGTTGGGATGTAATCACCGTTGGCCTCGTCAACGATAGTGCCGAACTTAAGAAGGGCCAGATTGGGCAGGTAGACAAGACACATGCAGTTTACCGCCCTGATCAAACGCTAGGCTGAAGACAGATGCTCGAAAATTCTTCGGACATGCACAAAATATGCAAGATGACAGTTAGCCCCATACATTTTTTTTATATCATGTGAGCGTGTATTCCTTCCGTACCGCCTGTACTGCCGTGCTTGGAATTTGTGACAGTTGCTGTTACTGTTGGCAGTAATTACATCCGGCATGAGGACGTATACGCTGTTGTTTAGGAACTAACATACCCCGGGTTTGTTCGTGTACTTCCTAATCTCGAGTACTGGGGAGGGGGTTGCGAAGGCCAGCAAGGTATTCTGGGACCGTAAAAAAATATTTTGTTGCCGCTCAAGCCTGAACGGAAACGACATATGGACGACCTGCCAGTTACATCCAAAACATGATGACACACGACGGAGGTTAGTATGGAACATACGACAAACTTCGTCGGTGACCTGTTGTGTCTAAACAGGGGGTCTAGACATTACCGATCCTTGATCTTCTTTTTAGGGTATTCATGAAAATTTGTTTGCTCATTTACCCAGCTAGGAAGGTATCAGCAATCCCTATATTATTTTTGACATAACTATGTTATCCATGCTTCTAGAAAGGTGCGAATGACTCTAAATCGACACTCAAGCTTCCCGGGTCGATACTATAACGTAAATCCCGCGCACTCCCTGTCCGCCTGACACTGTTGGTGCCTGCAACCCTGTTGTGCTTCAAATCAGTTTGTACAGTGAACGATGACTGCGACACCGCCTGCTGCGGGACGCTGCACGACCCTTCATTCTGTGTCAGTAAGTAACTTCAAGAGATACGGGGCGGGGTGCATGCCACACACACTACATATCAGAACAGCGCGGAAACGCGTGTCTACCTGCTCATTAAATACCAACTAATAACGCAAACTAGGTTCGGAAGCCGTCGCATGTATGGTTGGTGCACATTTCTCCGTTATCGCGGCCGGTCACGTGGACTCAACGAGCGAAAACCAACATTATAGGGTAGTTATACCTTTTCTGGGAGATTTTCCACTTCATCGTATTTCCGACAGGGGTTGGACTTGATCGTGTTGGTACATTGAAAGCTTGTACAGGGTGACATAATACATTGAGGTGATGACTCGGACGCGAGAGTAATGACCACGCTAAATTTCGGAAAACCATCTTGTAGGTAGCCAGAACTGCTCGTTTAAAACGGTAAATATGTTCTGTCTGAGAGTTTCGATTGAGTTAGGTGTATCCCCCATGGTTTCTTGGCTACGATACGCCCTCAACTTATGTGTACACCTCCTTTTATAAGTTGGAGCACCGAATCCCTCGAGCGGGTGGCCCAGCCATCGCGTACCCTCACCTTACATCGGCTTGAGATGCCGGCGGAATTTACAGTGTCACGCACAGGTTGAAGGTGTCACCCCGGAGTGTAGCCTGGTAGAGTATATATGTCGCCTACTGCACGATCCAATCGACTGCACCCCAAGCGAAAAGTATGAAACAGTGACTAACTATATACCTGGGGCGTTTGACCTATAAATCGCTACGTATGCCCTGTGTAATATCTTAAAACCAGCCCAGTGTTTGACCAGATTGCTGGAACGCTGGAGTCATGGAAGCCGTTTAGAGAGCGATGGAAGCTAACGGCCTAGAGAGTGTTTCCGACCTAATATCACGAACAACTATCGGTTATCTGAATTGACGTGGGTGCATCAATTGTTGCCAACGTTTTGTCAGAATACCTTGCAACACAACACATATCGGTTGAAGCGTTAAATGGTCACACGTGCTTTTCCCAATTGTTTCCAATTGATCCATTTCTCGAAACGTTTTTCGGTTCCGATATAACCCTAACATGTGTTGAGGGCAATTCTGATGATCTGCATGAAGGCAACATATACACCGTAACAAAATGGTTCGCATATCTGTGTCGCAATTGGTAGTGTATATCCGGTGACAATTGGGTGCTAGGTCGATTTTTGGTAGGTAGTGCTACAATGGTTAACAGGCCAATCAATACCTTGTTTGAATAACTAGCCATCTTCATGACCAGCAGTGTAAATAGCCACAGCGCAAGCGACTTAGTCACCGAAACGCCCGCGAGATTCGATTTGACAAGAACGTACGCACAACGCATGTACCGCTGTGACCTGTTTTTGTTTTTCCACCTCAGCGAAAAACGCTCTTGCCCCCCTGATGCCGTGTTGTACGGGGAGCGGCTGTGACTGCTACAAGAGAAAGTGCAAAAACGGCTTCTGCAAAGGTGTGACCAAACATCAAGCCCCCTTCTACCTTGACATACTATGTTTGACTACGTGTTGCAGTTGGAAACAGGTCTTAGATGACGGCGCACGAAGAGGTACGTAGAAGAGAGGGGGGCATGGTTAGAGTTCAACATAGTATAGCTGATTACACTAATGCTCGCTTCGATGAGGGTATTCTTATTGAATCTTGTTCCGGGTGCATCGACTGAGTCTCTTCACAGTGTCACCCAAAACATATTTTCTCTTTGACTCAATGTTGCGACTGCTAGCGCGCGGCCATGACCTTCCGTACTGGTTTGCGCGACGACAGCCATGTTTTTTTGTGGAATGCATAGATGTGTTAAGCACTGACGCAATTCCGTGGGAATATTGTGTCGGTTGTCGGTCGTTTAAAAAAACGTTGAACGGGAATAGCTTTGAATAATTGCTTTGTAGGATATATGCATCTCGTAGCTAGTCGATATCTCTTACCCGCACCAAGACGACCACGTTCCAGCTGATCGAATACAGCACGGAAAGTACACATGTCAAACTCGGAAAACGTACCTAAGCAAATTGAAAGCCCACCAATGTGAACATTTTCTCATCGGAACTTGACAAACACTCCAGTTGTTGTTCTGTCGAGTCCAGTTGTAGGACTATACATATTACACAAATCCGTTCAAGTTCACTTAATGTGCTATGGTCGTACCTTGTTGGGGATGTAGGTGTGGACATATCGTGCTGATTTTATTTCGGATGGAGTATGGTGCGTGCGATATTCAGGATAAGGTCGATGCATGGAGCTGCTGGTATGGTGGGAATGTCGCTAAGCGCCAGACTGAACGCTTGGCATGCATTCCGTTCCGAAGTAAACCTGTAAATAATTTCCGTACCCTGCCGATCTTGGTGAAGTTTCTGCACCTATCGCCATGTACGTCTGGGTGGACCGGGTAGTTGGGGTTGCAGCATCGTCATATATAACATGTCACATCGGAGACAACGGGACTTGGAAACTGGAGTGAGGCGTTTCCCCCTCTTGTTGCACGTCCAATTCTTGTGACCCTGCCATCGTAAATATGTTGGTGCGTGTGAAACCTATCGTATACGTTGAAGGTACACCATATATCCACGGATCTATTAGATTCAATAAGATTGCTGAAACAGTCGTTTCCGGATGGTTTCCCACGATGTTTCCGACAGGTTGCAAGAAAGACAAGCACTGCCCTGGTGGCGATGTGTGTTGTCCAGACGGATCTTGCGTCGACGACCTCACGATGTGTGGTGAGGAGTCGAGCTTAGATTCCCACGTTGCGGTCGTGGATGGTGTCGGGTTATGCTTTCCGACCAGTTGTTGTGCTGCCGCTGGATTGTTCGAGACCAAAACGTCGATGACGTGTTGTTACAGCTGCTTTGTAAAATGATAACCTTTACGTAGGTTTGGATTCCCTGTACTTGAGACGACCCAGATATACACCGGTCTCAAAAAAGAGAGATTCGGCCTGTTGTATACCAGTTCCTCAGGTCACACCGTTCGTTGCCGAAATATTTTTTTTCTCAGGGCAGGTTTTGACCGTGTTCGCAACGAGTGCTCAACTCCTCGTGGATAATTTATTTGCTCGTTCTAGATTGGCGATGTAATGTGTGTACTCCACTACCCCCTTCCTGATTTTAAAGCGCTGGCTGCTGTTAGACAAATCACAAACCGAATGGTTCTGCGTGTGAACGCCCCTGCTCCCGTCCAAACAATAAAACATTTGGACGTTTATTGGTCGACGTCGACTTTTACGATACCAGTCTGCCTTGCCAACGGTGACACCACATACAACTACCAACTAGGGTTAGATTTAGCCTGAGCAACTGCCTAATAAGATGATGATGCTCATACCCTGCAGAAAAGATACTTGTGAACGCGGGGGTACGTGATGGCTCGCCGTCGGTCTTAGTAGGGCGTACCAGGCACATGATATATAGAAGTGGGTCAAAATTCGTCTGTGCATCTGTCACAGTGGTACGCACGGTCGTTGTATCTCTTGCACGCGCGACAGTTACCACGTCAGACATGGTTATCCCTTTGGTCAGATTTAGATGCGCATACTGCACGACGGTATTGCTTGTGAGGCTTCGCACGTCCACGATGTCCTCTTTATAGTGATTTGAATACATGTGATAACACCTATGAGTGACCTATGTCCGATGTCACACCTCAAGCAATTCCAATGTTCTTCAAATCCTTCGCTGAAAAACGTGTTCGCCTTTGCCACGTGAGTAACGCGCCCGTTTCCACGACGATTGCCGTCCGCGCCGTGTCTCACTTCACGTTATGCGACAGTCTGCGACGATGACCCCATCGGCTGTGCCGACGGTATGGTTTTTTGCCCTGACGGTTCTTGTGTCGAAGTACTCGAGGACTGTGGTGAGGAACATGTTAGCTTCGCAGTAATTTTGATTGCCGTGGTCCAAGGAAAACTAGTCGAGAATAAACGTCAAATGGTTATCAACTGCGACGTCTTAGAGAAGTGGATGCTTGGCTTAGGAAATATGTTCGCACAACAAAATTGGGTTGCAATATACACCGCAGCTGCCCTCTTAATGTGTCACACCAAACCCAAATTTATACAAAAGCGATTTCGTGTACAGCAGCACCACTGTCGCCCAAGTTCGTGCAGGATGTTCAAATAAAACAGGCAGGAAATTGCGCATTCAACACCGGTACGACCCATTTTGTTTTCACATCAACTGCCGTTATCGTGTGGTTGTCCCATACTCCGTGCAACACACGGTTTGTAACAGAATGCAAGGATGACACCCACTGCTTTGGAGATTCAGTGTGCTGCCCAAACGGGGTTTGTACCGCCGACCCCGAGGACTGTGGTGAGGAACGTAAGTTTCATTCTAACGTCGAAGCTTCTATCGACCATTTGATATTATATGCGATTATCTAAGTCTTAGGTTCGAAACACGGGCGCGTATAGGTCTACTAAAGTGTTTTAGACGGCATTCGTTTGGGATAACATCGTCTGTAGTGAAACGTTGTACCAGGTACCCTTCAGATATATCTAACAGGTTTTGAAACTCAGGCGTGATGTCTATGCTAACACAGGGGGTCAGACTACTGTCGCGTCGCGATGCGTGTAAGGCAATGTTCGAAACGTTGAGTGCCCACCATTCACGCTCAGACCTATTGCATTATTTTCGTAAATAGACAAATAATATCACACATTCAAACGCAACTGTCGCCAGAGTACCCGACGTGACCCAGACGCACACTGTAAAATGGAGCTACTCTTTTACATGAGGCTTGCGTCTTCTTTTGTTTTACCTCGGTTAACAATCCATTCGTGCTTGCACTCACTTCCTTGTATGCTGTGTGGCAATCGAGGGGACTGTACGACTGATTTTTGCGATGACTCCGAAACTTATGGCGATGATTTGTAGTTTTCGATGGCAGTCTCAAAATTGCTGATCGTTGCAGATGTTTCACGAGTGTCTTACGGGCAACGAACAAGTGTGCTTGAAACCGGCAGCCTCTTCTCGTGTTGTTTGACGCGTTTCATCTTAGAACCGAAGTATGCAGGTTTTTGTTATGTCGCACGAGTACCCAGGGTAGTTTTACCGGTAGTACCCCACATAATGCCGATTGAGGCAGCATGTTTCTGCCGAGACGAGCCTAAACTCGTCGCACGCATCGCTGTCTGTTTTTGTGGTGGCATCAAATGTACCCCTGCTAGTCGGAAATGGGATTTGTCCATCGACAAAAACTTTCAGAGGTTTTGAAGATCGTTAGATTCTCATTATTTTATCATGGGGAGTTCTTTATGCGAGGAACCCTAAATATCTCAACCATATGAGTACCTCTCCCTTGCCACGTGTTGAACTTTTATGTTTTGTACGTCACCCATCCCGGTGACCGTGACTCCCGTAAGGTATATATAATTTTTGTATCCGTACACGAAACGTGTGTTGCCTGTGTGCCCCCGTGTCACAGCGCCCGGGGTACGGATATACTACATACTATCACCCGCAAATAACTTTAGTGAGTTATGTGCGCCCGTGCCACATTAACCTGCACTTCTCAGAGTGCAAGACATTCATACCGGTACACGAAACCTCTGTAAGTACTACAGTAGCGACACTAACTATTATTATTGTCGCGGGGTACGTGTGTGCCCTACTCACGACGCCCGGGAGCCCAGTACTCTTCGGGTTTAGAATTCAGACGATTCGGTTTGGCACAGAATTTGGCAACTAAACCTATCGAGTATCCTGGACGCCACGAGGTGTCAAGTGTAAACAATGGTGACGGCCAATATGTGTCTAATCGTCCATGTACGAAGTGCTGATGAACACTCGTAACTTCGTTGCAGTTGGTTGTAAACGTAAGAATGTGCCAAACCATTTGTTGCTTCTTGTGAATCCCATTCTCAAGAGAGCCTGTCGTTGTTTGCACTGACCATCGCCTTCTCTCGTGGGCGTCTGCATCCGCCAGGTTGTAACAATGGCGAGGGATGCCCCAGAGGTACATTCTGCTGCGAGGATGGAACGTGTGTTGACAGGCTTGCGTCCTGCGGTGAGAGGTTGTTGGAGACGGCGGTGGTTGTGGTCGCACCAGCAGGCGTGAGGTTCCTTGACTTTCACCTTCTCTTTGAACAGTATTTAGGATTACATTATATTCAGGTTTCATGCGTGTTGATGCCTAAAGAGGTGTGCTGCATGTTTTGCTGCCCCTCTTTCTATCGATAGTAGGTATCGTGTACTGTTTGCCGTATACATATCCCAACCTAGACGTGTTCCCGATGACCGACTCTTGCCAGAATGCAAAAACCATGACGACTGCCCTTCTACCGCCGAATGCTGCTCGGACGGGACTTGCGCTCCAACCATCGATGATTGTGGTGAGTATTTATCGGTATAGAGTGCCCGACCATTGCATGATACGGACAGCAGGCGTTGTCGAGTGTGAGCAAGTTGACGGTAAAGGGGTGCTCTAAAATCGTTGTGGTCGCAGCGCCTGTTAAACTCGAATTTAGGTCAGCGTATGATTCATCATCAATACTTACTTCAACGGCCCTACAAAGCTGTGTTTACCCTTACGCGCGTTCCTTTCTTACGAGATACGCTCGTATATTGCACTGTCCACGGCCCTCCTTTGTGGCGGGCCTACATTAAACGCCTGGTTGTAACAACGGCCGGGTATGCCCGAGAGGTACATTCTGCTGCTCAGACGGCACGTGTGCCGAAACCTTAACGTCCTGTGGTAAGAAGTCGATTGAATAATTGCGTGGGGGTAACAGTAACAGGCGTGGTGTTCATGCTGTATAGCATTATACTTTGGCCGTGTACTGGGGGAATGCGATCATGGTTGGTGCGTGTTGCCGTCCAACGAGCAGCTGCGAGTTTCCGCTGAAACTAAATATATGGGGGGTAGATATCGATTCCTATATCCACAGGTACAGGTTTCAACCGTACCTTGTCCTTAATGACCTACACTTGCCAGGATGCCGTGGTGACGGTGACTGTCCTGCTACAACCAAGAGCTGCTCAAACGGGACTTGTGCCCAAACTCTCAATGTCTGCGGTGATAATTTATCTGTGTTAAGTACCGAAGCTACAATGCGAAACTGACGGCAGGTGTTTGTCGAGCGCGCGAAATAGTACTTGGAAGGCGTGTCCCATGCTCGAGGTACGCAGCTTACCCATTTATGTGCAAACCTAATTTGTTGGTTGGTATATCGACATTAGTCTTGACGGTGTACCAAGCTGAGTCTACCTGCATCTTTGTCCCACTCTTACGCGATTCTTCTCCTGTGTTGCTCTGCCGATCGCCCTTATTGGCGTGCGACATTCCTTCAATAATGGGTTGTGAAAATGACGGTAGATGTGATGAAAATCAATTCTGATGCGTGGATGGAACGTGTGCTGATACCCTGGTGTCCTGTGGTGAGACAGGCGAAAATGAGTTTAAGGTCGTGGTGGCGGTAGGAGCCGTTAGGCTCCCGGTCTTTTGCGTTTGTTTTAGCCGATATTGTGCTTGGTATTCCCTCGTATTTTGTGCGTGTTGCCACCTCACGAGGATTTGTGCTCATTCCGCTATATATAGCCCCATCTATGAAAAAAAAGTAGCGATCGTCTGATATTTACACATTTCCATATCCCCCTCACGGCGTGTTCCAACTGACCTACTCTGGCCATAATGCCGTGCTGACGGCAACTGCCCTCTCACTGCCGAGTGCTGGTCGGACGGGACTTGCGCTCGAACGGTTGACGACTGCGGTGGGGAACCGACTCTCGGAAGCAACCGGTCTATTTCCCGACACAGACGGAAGACGTTGTCGAGTGTGACCCATTGCACGGTACATGGGTGTGCTAAAATGCTTGTAGCCCCGGCGCCTTTTTAAACTCGGATTCAGATTAGCGTTATAATTATTTCAACGGTCTCCAAAGCGCGCATTCTTTTCTTACGACAGCCACTCGTATATTGCACTGTCCACGGCCCTCTCCCGTGGCGGGCCTCCATTAAACGCCAGGTTGTAACAACGGCGAGGGATGCCCCAGAGGTACATTCTGCTGCTCGAATGGAACGTGTGTTGACGCCCTCGTGTCCTGTGGTGAGGAGTCGATTACAGGTTATGTTGGTGAAGGTGGCAGCAGACATGAACTTTCTTGCGTTGTTTGATATTCTTGTGTTCCATCCCGTTGTGGTTTACAGATAGATGTTACCGCCTGACGAGTCGATGTGTATGCGTTGCGGCTTTTACGTGTCGAAAGTAACAATGACTGTCTGCAGACATGTGCACGTATTCCATCACCGACATGTTCATGTTGACCGAAACGTATCAGAATGCCGAGGCGACGGCGACTGCCCTTCTACGGCGGAATGCTGCTCGGACGGGACTTGCGCTGACACTATCGATGATTGTGGTGAGGATTTGTCATGGTTCAGCTTCTCGACAGTTGACCATGTTTACCGTAGATGGGGGGCAGCGGGTGTCAAGACCCCATAGGCTTACCGGTCGATGCGTGTGTTCTTGTTGAACTACTGACTACTCATAGGTGGTAAACTCCTTGTTTCACTTGAATTGGAATCGGTATTCCGGAACGTGGATTGCGTACTCCGGTGTGACTCTCGGGGGGGTTACTCTGCAACCAACCTCACGAGGGGTTGTCACAACTGTGCCATATGCCCCAGACATGCCTTCTACTGCTCGGATGAAAAGTGTGCTGATACCCTCGATTTGTGTGGTGAGGATTCCATTAAGCTCACGTTGATGGTCTATGGTCAAACCCAGGCCACAGTGGCATCGACCCCACATATCCACAAATGCAAACACTACGTGCTGACTGGGTGTGTAGTGGTCGCTAAAGATGCAATCGTTGCTACGGTAAAGGTCTTCGTGTAATGTCTTTACGCTACTCAGGGGTGCTCTCTGTTGTAGTGCCCATTGTAAAGATCAGACGCCCCCCGGAGTAATAAGGAGGAGCAGTGTCCCCGATGGCTATCCGTTTTGTTTAATCTACCGACACGAATATAACGAGTATCCAGAACAAATCTGAAGTTCGTCCCTACGACTATGATGTACGATACATGCTGTAAACCATTACTCACTATTTCGTCGCGGGAACACGGGAAATGAGTGATGAAGCACTACAACCACAAGTGTTGAGCACAGCGGGAAAACAGGGTCAGCATTATTTGTGTAACACCCAGACACGCCGATAGACGCAGATCAAAACAAATACAGTGTGTCTAATCATGCCTTTGACTCCACGAAATTTCGGGAAGGCAGGTGTAAGGTACCCCTTCGCGAATGCCCCTTTTCCTCCTAGTAATCGTTACGAAACCTTGAGGTATGCCAGAGGATGGCTCTCGGGCGGGACCGACCCCGTCCACCAAGATTGGCTTGGTTGTACAAAATGGATCCAATGCAGCGTCTACCACGGAATCGGTATGGTCGCCCTTACATTCGTTCGCAATTTCCGGGCTCACCACGGGCGATCCAATATTCTATGAAATCTGCAAGTGGGTTATCAAGGACTAGAGCAAACTCGCCACAATTACATTTTTGGACTGATTATCCCGAATATCGTCCGAAGAGCAGTCGAACAACGATGTGGTGGAACAAGCGAAACATGGTACGCCCGTGGAGCAACCAAAAATCACATTAGGCCATCGTTTATTGCAAACTGGTTCTGGTTTACAGAAATCGAGGTTTCAGCACCTTTGCACACGTGTTCAAACCGGTTCTGGTTTATAGAAATCGAGGTTTCAGCACCTTCGCATACGTGTTTTGAACAGGGAAACGGGTTCATCAGACCATCTCTTTTTGACGTCCCACCAGTCCTTTTGCGAGAGGCATGCAACGCCGTTTGCCGTATCTTCAGGAAATCATTTATCCAAATTGTCGAAACATTTGCCACGATAGAGGTAGCACATTTCCGCTTTTTTGTTTCTGAGAGGCGGTGTTCCTTGACCACAAACCGTTGGGATGTCAACCGTGATTTAAAAAAAACCATTTTGTAGACTTGGGCCATATGATTATTCGCCTCGATACATCTTGATCTTTGCTGAAGTCAGTTTTCGCGTGAGGTATGGAGCTCTTTAAGTGAGGAGCCTTAAAACAATTAGGGTGAAGCTCTATCGTCGAACGTTCTCGATACACTCGAGTTCCCTCTATTCAGTTTCGAACGCGATTTATTTGAAAACGAGTACATTGTTTAGGCTGAAACGTCGATGTATATCTGAAAATGTCATGTTGAGTGTTTTGTCTGAAAATGAAGGAATCGTGTAAACCTCGAACGACATACCCGAAGAAATGAAAAACGGGTCTAGATACGTCTCCCCAAAAGACTGCGAGTATTCTGAGAAAAGCGAGCCAGATTCGGTCGGACTCCCTGTATCAAACAGGTGAAAACATGTACAAAACAGAGTTTCGGGTAATTATTTCTGTTTTCAGAACCCTCCCACAAGAGATGGCCTTAAAGGTGCTTTGTGGGCATGATAAAAGTGTAACGACGGTATCCGTGTGGCCGTCGTCACATTGTTCGAGCATTTGGCGTTACCAGCGTACCACATGGCCAACTAATTGTTGTTAGTGTCAGCCTTGGCCTAACTCTGATGCGCGGATTCAATGTGTTAAGGCCATACAGATTCCAGTGGTCAGGAGTTTGTCCACCTCAAGATTAGATTGAAAGGAACCGTTAAGTTGATGGTCTACTACTGCCGTAGAACACACACCGAAACGGCCATTGAGTATGTGTGACGTACACGTTGAACAACATACGTATATGAGACACGCTGACAGACGATGGATGCTACACTTGCCTTTGTGCCTTTTTTAACGGACCATTAACGCGTGGTCACCGCTGGCCTTTCGGCTGCCGGTATATGAAACAAAACTCTTCGCGCTAGAGGAAGCATCAGCTACCTCTTCAGTTTGGTTCGACAAGGTCGTAGAAACATTAGAAACCCACTTGGTTGGCCACCCGCGCTCGTCCTACACACGCAATACGACTCGATTCCGTCTGTGGTTCGAGAAGATTTATTGAATGAATACTTGAAACACGATGAGATAAATAAACCCAGTCAGACTGTTCAAAAATCGACGAGGAAGAACACGTCGGAAGTGGGACGTGATCACGTAAAACGAACACAGTAGTCGAAGACCCCGCAAGTAAAGTGTTGTAAAACCCCCTTCTCGTTGGACGATGACATATAAACAAATCGAACCTTTCACCTGTACCCGGGGTGAAAGAAGAGTACTGGAATAGCACACGTAGCACAATTCTATATGAACAATATATCTGACATATGCCGCGCCGATTGGATGTATGTCTATGTTTTCAAAATATTGGCTTTAGACGCCAACAAACACCAACCGTGGCACGGTGAATGCTTCCCCCAGCTCAACAAAATACCAGACATACCACGAAGACAATTATCTACACTATGCGTACGTCTACCAGATACAGAGGCATACATATACCAACAGACTGTCACCAGCGACTGGGGTAAATTGAGGAATCGCATAACATGTTGCCGCAAACAATACATGTATGTAATTCACCGCCTGCGTGTTTACTATGGATTGAGAAAATCACATACTGATATCGGGTGAGCACTCTCCGCCACCATGCACTTGACGGCATTCCCGCACAATACTACCACCAATAAGCGGGCGGACATCCGTGATATTGGCTCTGCGAGGTCTTTGCTTGTTAATGTGCAGTTGCAACGGTCATAATCACGGAGGCCACCCGCTTGAGGAGCTCTGCCTCACTACTACTATTACGGGGGGGCATAGTTTGTAGGACCTGTGACCTGTGGTATCTTAAAAATCTATATATTTACTCAGTTGTATTAACAAATATTGGTTCTTCAACATATGGTCCCCCGTAATGGGTCACAGAAAATACTGATCTAGATGAAACCGAAAGTGCATTAACGGGTGATCCACAATTCCGGTGATACACGATTCCGCGTCGTACATGCACAGATACCAATACCGGAAAAAAACTCCAAAATCATCGAGTGAAAGAGATTCTGTCATTCAGATAAAATCACTGTTCAAACAGTGCTGCCCCTCTGGTGGCAGGCGTTTTTTGCACACTAGGCTGTTTCTCGAAACGCAAGCAAGATAAGGAGGTTGTATGATGTATACAATTGTCGGGGTGGTGCCGGACGTTTTTAGAGGTTCCGGACTTCAGAGGTTATACAAATATCCTTTTAATCGTAATCGTTATTGTTCAAATCGGTATTGGTCATATACCCCCTCCGATATCCTTGGTAAACCCGAGGGATAATCATATGGTCTGTAGATGTGAACCAACGACCCAACGAGGAGTGTGGACCGTAACTGGACGAAGTCCGGTGAGGAGGCCTCATAGCCCCGGTTTTTGTTAGTGAGTGAGCTCGCCCAAATCCCACACTACCCGGGAGAGATGACCCTCCCGGGTGCCTATCTCCACCGCACCTACCCCTCTCGTGAATCATGTGGGTCACCGCGCCCGAGCGCCAGTAGAAACAGCAGCGTGTGCTGATGTTGCAAGGGGAGTTGTTGGCGAAATGAACACCCGACACGAGAATGTGGAAGTGTGGTGAGGTAAAACATTAATTTACCAATTCGCTGGAGGATGAAAAAAAAAGTTAAAAAAATGGATATGTGAAACGGAGAATAGTGTTAACTTTGAATGACAGTCCAACACTGCTTGGTGAATTTGGCGTTGAGTAGCTCGGTCTGTCAGGCACTATCTTGCCACGCCGTGCTTCTACTGCAACATGCGCCCTATGTCGACATGTAAAATCAGCTTCAATGCGGGCGGGTGTTTGATTTATATCGACCAATCAATTGTTCAAGCGGTGTTGGCTTAGAAAGATGTACTAAATATAGCGACCAGAACGTAAACGGTGTTGAAAGTACTCATCCCTGTGGCAGTTGGTTTTAATCTGTTATCATAGGTCGGACGTCCCGGGATTGTTTATGTGCATTCTAGAATGAGCGCGAACCACTCAAAAGTCGAATATGGGTACGACGGCACGCCGGACGTTCGTGGATACACAGCATAAAGTGGATTATGTATATTCCATGGTTTTACCATTCATCGCTGGTGTCCGTGCTGGATAGACAGGGGGTGTCCAGTATCACAACTACTACGACACACAGAGCAATCCCCATCGTGAGGAAATTCTCATTAGACACATGTTCCGTCCTGGAAGCTAATCTTATCGGGTGGGCATAGACCGCCTTCATTGCAGCAGAGTGGATTTGGCGAGGGCTAGAAAACTGCGGCGAAACTCGGTCGACGGCGGGCAACAGGATGTGTGCGCGTCATGATGGCATGTAAAAACATGCAGAGAAATATGTATACACCGTCAGAGTAGTTTCTGGAACACCGCCGATAGATTGGGAGATATGACAAGCAGCCTTGCAACAGAGAAGAGACACAAGTTGCTAAGCCATTGTGTACGTCAGTAATGCAACACAATATATATTCGCCATAACAGCTTCGGACTAGACCACTCCAGCCACGAACATTGCCAATCTAAGCTTCTTCTCACCACAGATCACATCACAGTTCCCGCTCGGGCAGCATACGGAGGTCGAAGGGCAGACAGGACTGGTTTCACACCCTGGTAGGGGTCGAAAAGTGCGAGCATGTCATCAACGTTATTCACATACGTGCAAAACCAAAGACAGCAGGTACCTACAGTATTTGGATACTCGGAGATAGATACGATCTTGATTGGGACAAAACAACGAATCATACCTACGGGGTATCCATCTCGATCAGGCGCCAGGAGAATACCGGCCTGGATGTGGTGTATGTCCCGACGTCGGTTGTGCTACAACAAGTGTACGTTGGGCAGATGCGTTAACCGCTGCACCAACCTCCTTTGTGCCAATCAGGTAACGTATGCTGCTCGGACGGGAGTTGCCCTCGAAGCCCTGATATTTGCTGTGAGGACTCAATGGAGCTGGTCGTGAAATACAGCGCTGACGAGAGTCGTCGCCAAACTTCGGTTGATGTACACATACTCCTCATCGGCTTGCACTCAGAAGTCAATTTGAAGTTTTTTAATCATTATTGCGCTCCTACTCAAGGCGGCCTTCGCTCGGGGGCCGTTCAGTAGTAACATGGACCGGAACCATTCCCGGTATGTATGAAGCTAACACTGCTCCATAATAGCCACAGGGGCCACTATTCGCGTGACGCCTGGTTGAAAGAGTCGACCGTTATCTTCAGAATCACTACAGGTATCTGTGCTCATATGACACGTAGGGACCGACTAACGATGCAAACAGACGCCCAAAATATGCACGAGGTGTATTGTATATATGTCAATGTCTACTGCGTAATGTTGCTCAACGACGAGCGTACGGTTTAGCTACCTGCACTTGCTTAGGTATACAGTAATGCTTAAAAGCAAAAACGCATCTCCAATAGACTCATAGCTCTAACACTGCTTTCCCGTCTTTTCTTACTCATAACGTCTGCGACAGAGTGCAGACTCGGCGAAATATGCGAGTAGAAGAACACCTCCGCATTTACTGTGGTAAGTGGTATGCTGCACTTGATGTCGTAGTAAAATCAGCGAATCATTCACATACAGACGTCCGCTACGACTCACGAAATCAGAGTGGTTCGATAGGTGTGATACGTAAAACGGGGTGTGTACCTAAGCAGTACTTTTCGACGTTGAAGGGTATGTGACATGGAACAATCTGTGAACTTCGTTAATAACCGACGCGGCCGATCAAGAAGCTAACGCTTGTTTTCTACAAGGTGCCCTACACTACGGAAGTCGATCCTTGTATACCCACACAGTGCTGCGTGATCTCTATTCTGTACATATGCAACTTTCCACGGTGGCGGCTGTCGCCAACATGTGTTTGCAGCAAGCATCGCTTGCTTCGCCTGTTTATAGTTGTTCAATGGACACACGCGCTAGAATTCGAAGGAGTGAAATGCATAAGCGAAAGCCCATCTCCTTTTTGTTGCTGCAGACGTACCGATTGCTTTTGACTTAGGAGTCCGAGGTATAACTACGCCGTGGGATATCTTGAATTCGTTTTACCACATGCATATTCTAACTGCTTCCTTGGCACGCCATTGAAAATGTTCCAACGTCAAAACACCCTTGCTTTGGCACCCACCCGCACGTGCGATATAACTCATCGGATACTCTCTCCATCGTTGTAAATGAAAAGGGAACCTTACAATCTTGTGGCCCTTTAATGAGCTTCGGTACCATTAGTACTACGCTTATACGTTCTGTGTGGTTTGAAACGAGGAACACCCCTAGTGGTTGTCCTTGGCATACTACACAGAAGGTTGTACGAGCTAAGGCGCCGTCCTCCACCCCGGTATTTCCATTTTATCTGTCATGGCATTACCGGTGTATATGGATGCCACCGAGCGTACAATTGTATACCGGAAGCTGGTGTGGGACGTACGGGCTACGGGGCACGCGGTGTGCGACCTCAGTCATCGTCGGAGAATTCATTGCCTACTGCGACTATATGTGGAAAACAACGTATGTTCGAATTACACACGAAAACAGGCCCCGCAATAGATACTCCTAGCACCGTGACGCTTGGTGCTTGTGGGACCAAACACTCCTGAAGAGCGTGGGCACGGCAGGCTCAACACACGCTTACTGCGTGCAGCAACGTGCTTCGTTTTATGTGATATATAAAGACCTTCTCAAGAGGTAATTGGTACTTTTCTTGTTTACACGTGTTGCCTAAAATTTGAGCCAATATTGGTCGAACATTTCTTGTCAGTAGAAAAAGGGCGATACACGAGTGAGATGACCCGTCGATAGTGCCTTCCCGAATATGCACGATTTCGAAATATTTAGAAAAATTATCTCACCCCAAATGTCCTAATGTTTTAACCATGCCTTCCCCACCAACTTACTCATTTTGCGTTTGTATCTTGTAAACCGGTAACAAGAGGAGCCTCCGAAGCCACTGCGTCTATAACACGGAGGCCAATGGTTTACGGATGCCATGGAAGCATATGCGGCGATGCCATGCCCCTAACCAGTAGCATGACGCCATTGGGAGAACGCCGATTACATTCTGAACAACCAGCAGTGAGGTAGCATCGGGTGTATGGGTTGGGAATGTTCCACTGTGACAACTACATGCAGAGTGTGTGGCCACACAATGTTTTCTTATCGGCTTGGAGTTACATTGCAATCGACCGTAGGGCTTGTTGTTTTTGCTGCAGGGGAGAATGTGGAGTCGAGTACAGCAGGTTAGTTAACGTCGACAAGTTGCATGATTTTTGTCGGGGCGTTGCCCAACGAGGAAGAGCAGTGCCGCCGAGCGCCGCTTCTAACATAACACCTCGGCTGCTTAGTTCCACTGATACTGGCAGGCTAGACTGCAATAATATGCAGAAGGCAGGGCACACAAAAAAGTGAATTCAAGTTGGATATCTCTAAAGCGTAGAAATTGCATGATACATTTTCATAGGCAAACGTGAAGACGACAGGTGTAAGATAGTGGATTTCGTCGATACTCATTTGTATTACGTGTGTGTTGATACGTCAATCGCACGTACTAATCGGTGGCATAATTTATTTATATACCCGATGAGCCGTGCGTATATGTTGGACGCAGGGTGCGGGCGTGCGGCCACCGGATCAGCACACATTTGAGTCTGTTTAGGTAAACGCTCAGTCAGGCAAGGACAGTATTTGGGCTTGAATACGTTTGCCATTTCGCCGGTCACACGACGTTGTTTGTAGCTTGGTATCTACCAGAACGCCGTGCCCTTATGGAGAAAGCGTGAGACAGTTGCTGAACGTGCGCACGATGCAGTTCGGCCCTGGATTTCTACAAAGAAATTCTACACCACAACCGGTGACTAGTCGTCGAGACATCTGGGTGCATTTGCATGAACGTCTTAGGTGTGTGTTGATGAAATTTCTGCGTTCTCGTTCTCCAGTACTCAGCTGCAAGCGCTATAACACGCTTAAAGACGTGACCATGTTGGTTGCACATGGTAGCATCTCCTTCGTCATTCAGTCATGTTTATCACTGCCCAACGGCGTCCATGAAGAGTTTTCGAGACACGAAGTACACCGAAAGTGCGTTTGCGCTAGATACGGGCCGTAGTGGGTTGGTGCCTCAGGCGGTTGGCGAGGACGGGGCTGCTGCTCCAGTCTGTGAAAGTGGAAACAGTGTTTCGACTTTGCTCCCTAGGTCCTTCACGAGCGATGATTCGTATGTTCTGTAGTCCACATAAGGCGCTTATCGTAACTATGTCACGGGAAAATATATTTGCAAGTCTGTGAACGGGGGGAAGGGGAGCTCGGCAAGTAGCGTTCACAATAAGGGAGGAGGTGAGTGTTTATCTTCCAATAGTTGTCCGTCTGATGTCGTACAGGGTGGTTGGTCTAGGTAAGGTAGCTGCCCTCGTGCATTTAGCTATTCATCTAGTAGTTGCCACCCCCCGAAGTCTATGGAGTCTATGGACACTGTCACAGGTATACATGTTTAACGCCACTAAGGCATGCGTTGTTTACTAGCGCGGATAAAATATAGGTGGGTACAATTTAAATATTTGATGTGAATTAAGACTTATATTCGCTTCCTTTTAATGAGGTTATCTAAACGCGCTGGACAGACATATGCGTCTAACCGGTTTTTTGAAGTATAAGCCTAAACTGTTTCCCACCGAGTACAATACCCGGGGAACACGTCCCTATGACATGTAAACCCAACGTACGCTCTGTGTGACTAGATCGGGCACACCATTGCCCGTTCCGCAGGATCGACCGTAGTCTCTACGTACGTACACCGTACTACCACCACTGTTTAGCTAACTCCCTACGTTCAGTGCGGCGAACCGCACTCGTACATCCGACCCAACCTCGGCCGGGTTAGAATAATGGCTCTAATGAACGCACCCGAGAAAAAATACTAATTATTGGGACTTGAAAGCACTTCCTTATGTTTTCGTACAAAGGGCCCCGTCGAAAAAAACGGGCCGCCGAGAGTGCCCATGTTGAATAAATCCAACTCAACGTGAGTCGACGAGTGAATAGAACGTCGGAGTTAAGCAATGAGGCCACCTACTGCTGTGTATTTCCGATATTGGTTCCGTCAATGAACGAGAGAAAGGAGGGAGCAATAATACTGCTGTGCAGTTAGTGGTATGGGGTGAAAAAATACTATGAAATTGGCTTAAACACAGGATTGTACACGCCATGTCACTACTCCGAGGACATATACAATAAATGACTCCCACTTAGTTTAATTTTAAAATACCGTGCCTTTAGAGAGAGATCCCGGGCTCCATGAATTCCACTTTCGAAATGCGATCCGATTTTCATACGGTTAGTATTAGATATGAAAAAGGTGTTTATACGGGGAGTAAAGGATATGAAAACATACTCGGCTAAGACCTATTATGCCAATGGAAACGCGAAGTTGAAAAGTTTTTATTTCAAATATATGGCTTTAAAAAAACAGCCGAAATTTTTCTCGTACCGCCGCTGTGGGAAAAAAAAAGAGAAGAAGTTTTTTTATTTTTTATTTTTTACCCCAACGGCTGCAGGCGGCGCAATTTGTGTTTTTCTGGTCGCAAGTTGTCAACACGGTGATCGAAACCAGCTCGTGCGACGATCGACGCTCGATCTCGACATAGACTCAGCCGACGGCCAACCCACTCGGTATCTGGCAAGCCCAACGAGTATAGATGACGGCCTCGAAGATATCAGGCGGATCCATGGTCTAGGGGGCGAGAGCTTGCCGGCGGCGTCCTACGGTATCCTCCCAAACATGAAAAAAAGTCTTTTTTTTGCCATTCGAGACGGATGGAGAAGTTTTGTCTTCAGTTTTGTGCAAACCAGCGGCCAAATGTTTTTTTATCACACGCCTGGTCAGCTCCCGCCTCATGACACCGACCATGGTGTGAAGACGGTGACCCTAGGGTGGGTCAGAGCCCCTAACGAGCGCACTCCGTTCAGAATTCATGACGCAATCGATGGTTTTGTTGATCGATGTATGTCGAGGACTCGGAATCTCCCCGCTTCGAACCAAAGATCGGCCTGAGCTTCTCTCAAGCCGATGTCGCCCGACAACGGCCCCAGATTTGCTTTTTCCGGGCTTTCCCAAAAGTTTGGAACTTTTTTTGAATTTTTAGGTGGCCCATTGGAAGCGAGTTCCGAATTGGTTTGGCGGGTATCTTTGAAATTCAAACTCTTTTTTGCAACTTCGCTGTACCATTGGCATAGGTCTAAGGGTAATTTAGCAAAAATGAACCAGAAGCAAGATCTCAGGGACGAATGACACATTATCCCACTTTTTCCACACGTGGTACACTTGTGGCCTCTGAAACGGATTCAGAAGAGTAGTTTGTCGGATCAAGGTCACGCAGTTGTTACCTGCGGACAAAAAGTGTTTAGAAACGACTGCGCCCATGCAACACGCCTCAGGTTGAAGCCCTCGTGGAGGCGATCATTTTGGTCCAAACCACATCTCGTCGAGTATTTTGCGTGTGGAATTATAGCAGTTGACTCCCAGCATCCCAACGCGAGTGACGGCTCGAGCAGCAGCAATCGCTCCCCGAGGCCAGTGAACATACAGTTCGCCAAGTCTTTTTTCAAGTGGAACATTGGGTAAAAACAACTTTTGTACTGTTGTGCTGCAAGCGATGAGCGGCACTGCAACGAGAATAATTACCTGAGGACCATTCCATTCGAAACGACTACGCCCATGCCGCACGCTTCAGGCCAAAGTTCTCGTGGACGATTTCCCACCTTCTAATACATCCCTTGTCGCTGCCTCTGTTCCACCCTTCCTGTTTCCGTGTCTCCTAGTCCCTTCCCAACACCCCTCCATCCTGCTACCTCATAGGCACTCTGACCTCCAACACGATAGTGCGGACCTAAACAGTGATGGCAGTTACGTGTCATCGTATTCATGATCCCGTTTCTCTCTATTATAATTGTCGAGGAGTCGTGTTTCTGATGAAACGCGCCACACAAAAAAGGTACGTAAACCCCCCTGTTCTAAGAACTCTCTGAGCCAGGAATGTGGGGTTGATCAAGATATGACATCAATCTTTGTGAAAACGTATACACGTCTAGGCCGACCGGCATTACAGTAGTCGGACCTGCCCCATACTGCACCATTTTATCACCCGGTAGTCAGCGATATATACCCTCCCTATATCCCTATACTATCAGACACGGCGTCATCGGCATTCTCGTTTTTTTGTGTGTCTCCCCCTCTATGGTATGTCGGAGTTCATACGTGCTAGCACTTACTTATTAGGCCACTCGAATTCGAGCCGTTATGTTTTCACTGTTATTTGTTTCGCGGCCTTTATTTTTGCCACCTAAAACGCCGCGTAGCTTTACAACCCTCGCGTCTCTTTCAGGACAAACGTGCTTACTGCCGTAGGATTGCAGATTTTTGTTGTTTTAATCGGCTTTCGCCTTGCGAGTCATAGAGGTGTGGGAATGGGTGGTGAAGCGCCGTAACTTATATCCATTTTTCAGACGTTTCTGGATGGATTTGGTCCCCTCCGGATTTCTATGAACTTGCATATACGGCCCCTCATGATGGGCGTGTGTCATGGTATTCATGATCCCGTTTCCCTCTATTGTGGAAGAGGCGTGGTTCTGATGAGGTGCGCCACGCAAATAATACATATAAAACCCTCATGTTCTCATAACTCTCTGACCCAGGACAGTGTGAATCATCAAGATATGACATCAATGCCCGTGAATAAGTATACAGGTCTAGGCCGACCGGCATTACAGTAGTCGGGCCTGCCCATTATTGCCCCCTTCGTTATCCGGTAGTCAGCGATCTACACCCCCTCTATATCCCTATACTATAAGATACGGCAGTACACGTAACTTCCCGTAAGCAGACTGAGCCGTCGATAAGTATTGTTCGCCGCAATAGTTCAGCCCAATCTACGGGTAACCCTAACCCTCACCCTGTTATCAATAGTGGAAGCCCCCGCACTCAGCACCCAGCACACAGCATCCGCACACAACCATAACACATAGCAAACAGCACAGCACACTACACACCAACGACAGTTGTGGCATGCTAGAGCGCGTCCTCGTGGAGGTCGCTCGTGGCTCAGACAACATAGGATATTGGCCTGTTTATTCGGTAGTTGCCGTCGGTAGTTTAAATTGCTGATTGCACGTAATTACACGTTCGTATGTGTTTCCATCTCCCGGAAACGGCCACAACTGGCTCTCTACGTAAACCATTACAAACATTAACTTGGAAACTTTCTTACGTCCACTGTTGGTTCGACTGAATAGCAGCCCACTATGGTATTCGAACCTGTCTTGGTTTGTGAACTCACAACAATATACGTATCCGGCAAGCAGCAGCTATACTATAGTGGGGGCAGGAAGGCCCAACCACAATTCCAACAGCGACAACACCAACACCACCACCAACAACACCACCACCAACAACGAAAACAAGAAGAAGAAGAAGAAGAAGAAGAAGAAGAAGAAGAAGAAGAAGAAGAAGAAGAAGGAAAAGAAGAAGAAGAAAAAGAACAACAACAACAACAACAACAACAACAACAACAACAACAACAACAACAACACGAGCGGGGTGGCGTGGACGCGTGTCGTCAAGGCACGTGCCCCCGTCGGAACTTCAGTCCACGGCGGCCTTCGAGGAAGGACAAGAAATAATCAAAGTGAGAGTTATTTTCATTCATTTCGTACGTACGTGCGCTGGTTAAGCAAAAAGAGGGGCAGAGAAAGCGCGTAGGGCAGAGGAAAGGCAACGAAAGCACCAAAGGATCATGCACATCGTGCGGGGTCAGGCACCCGGCCCCGACGTGAGCACTCGATAGTGCCTCTCTGCACCAGGCCGCGAGGCTTGTTGGGATCTAAAGCAATCATAAAAATATGAGCGGGGGAGAAACAGACAGGTGTACGCGTGCCAGGAGGAGTAGCATTCACGGCAAGGAGCGACGCGTACGTGGGACAGGTAGGTGTGGGACGCGAGGGTGGATAGGGCGTGTGGGACCGGTTCGATAGTGTTAAGAGAAGCGGGAGGGAAGGAGGACTGGCTTGCCCAAGTTCACTGACGAAGAAGAAAGAGGACGAACGAGTGAGAGTGCTAAGTGGTAAGTATGTTCGCGGAACTCATACAGACGTACGACAAGAGTTGTTGAAGGTTTTGCCTTTGCCTACCGCGGACGCAGGTTCACCCCTCGGTTCGTTTTTGCAGCAGTTTTATCGAGAGGTCGGGTGGCTCACCCATCTCCTTAAACTCGACGGCTAGAGTATTATTGCTTTACTCTGCTCCTCATCCTCCTTTGTGGCGGGTGTTGATGTATCAATGCGATCTTCTGTGCTGGTTGTGATCACAAAACCCTTCCTGTGCACACCGACTGCTCCGGCTGTCGTCCTAGTGTTGTAATCCGGTGCACGAGGCGGAAGGCAACCACCGAAGAAAAAAAAAAGTTTCAAAATGGATGTCGAAAAAAGTAAAAACTAATAGGTACCGGGTATCTGTCAATAGCCCCCTGCCTTGAAATTTTGGAAGAGTGTTGCTCCGCAACACTGCCTGATTTGATTGGACCTGGTACCAATGTTGGCACAACTACGGAGGAAAGTCGTGTGCTGAGTGCTGGGGCAGTCCACCTCCGTTCACATTTTCTGTGCGGGACAACGTTTGACGAAGGTTGTTTCGACAACTGTGTATGTACTGCTGTCTGTGTTCGGGATATGCAAGCTTTATTTCATATTTTACTCGTTCACATTAGCAGTACGTAACACCGGCAAGTACATATTTGTACGGAGTATTATGAACGAAGCCTGCACGTCCCCTCTTACTTCATGTGATCACAACATGAATCACAGTAAAAACAATGGGTTTCGTGGCCTAGAAAAAAATGCTTCCTGGAGGACGGAGGTAATCGAGGAGGAGGTATGGTTACAAAGATAGCGACACGGCAGGAACTCTCTCCTAAACACGATGTAATGCAGTTTAGACCAGCAACACCACGCAACCCAACGTGCGCAGAACGGTGCACGTAACAGTGAAAAACCAGCCGTATCAAAAGACAGCGGGTTTTCGTTAGATGCTTCTTCGGGAGTGCTTGGGAAGGTGGATTGAGCCCTTGAGGTCGGAGGTCGCAGGGTCAGGGGTACGGGAAATAAAGGCAAGGATTTTACGTGGCTGAATAGGTTGGTAAACAAGGTGAAAGAGCTGCAAAGAGAACGACACGGAAATGGGGTTCTCTTCAGTACTACCGATAGCTGTGTAAACCAGAGACACCGCACGACCTTCTGCGCGTTAAAACATGTGCGGAACAGTGGGAAACCAACCTTTTTGATTGGCAGCGAGTTTTGGGTAATTGGTTTCCCAGATGGCTTGGGAACAAGAACGGCCTCTTGCGGTCGGCGGTGTCAGGGTCAGGGGTACCGGGAGGAAAGGCAGTGGTTGCACGTGTGGGATTGAGGGTCGAGAGGGTGGAAGACCTAACGAGTATGTCGAGACAGCAGAAATTATTCATACGTACAACCGATAGCATTGTAAACCAGCAACCACCCACGACATTCAGCGCGTTTAAGAATGTGCGTAGCAGTTTTCAACCAGCCATTGTGACGGGCAGTGGGTTTTCGTAAATGTTCATCGGGAGTATATTTAAAGATGAACTGAGCCCTTGCGGTTGGAAGTGGCAGGGTGAGGGATGCGCGAAGTACAAGAAGTGGTCGTTGGAGTATAATCGAGGGGGGGGGGGTGGAAGAAGGAACAAGATCTACTACAGTGAGAGCAAGCCGCACGAATGATCTCCAAAGTACTGCCGAGTTCACTGTCGAGCAGCGACACCGCACCGACCTTTCTGCGTTTAAACTTGCGCGTAGCAGTGACAAACCAGTGATTTTTGAGGGCATCAAGGTTCTGGCAGGTGCTCTTTTGGGGGTGCTTGGGGGGGAGTCTGGACCCTTGCGGCTGGAGGTAGCAGAGGCAGGGGGGCTGGAAGTAACAGAAGAAGTAGTTCGTGGGGGGAGGGGTAGAAGAACCACAAGAGAGGAAGACTGCAGGTACTCTCTCCCAGGTACTACCGATGGCAATATAAAGCAGCAAGACCGCACCACCTTCTGACCGTCGAAACATGCGCACAGCTGTTGAAACCTACCAGGTATCCGTTTTGATGGGCAGCGGGGTGTTGGTAGTTTCTTCTCAGCGGGTGCTTCGGGTAGGGAGTGGTCGTGGTTTAGAGGACGAGATGGAGGGATGTTGGTTGTGGTAGTCTTCATGTACATCACATGTGATTTGACCTGCCAGATGTTCTTGTTTTTCTGGTTCTCAGTCATTTCTAGGACAACACTTCACACTGGCGAACGCCAAGCGAAATAATTATACACGTATCTTAACGTTTTGCCGCGAACAGATCTGCAGATTTCGGGCCGGCGGACCCTCACTCGAGGCATGGAATCCCCCGCCTGCCAATATCTTCTGTATACATATGTACCTGGGGCCTACAAGGTTACGCTTGAACTATAGTACCTGATACCTGATATGCTTTAACGGATTCAAAAGAACAGTACAAATGACGTGTATACATCATATATGTATGTACCATACACATGATCGATAGGTGCGGACCATTGGTATATTTGTAGGAGTGGTGATCGTTGCAGCGTAGCCTCTGTTACGTGCATTCGTTTAAGGACCAAGTATTACAATTTAACTGGTTTGTCCGCAAACTGGGACTGCAGTCCTAAAGGTGCCATGCCAGCAGCAATCGTGCATCCGCGACCAGCGGAAAACTTACTACCTGGTATAATTTAGTTTCAAGTGAGAAGAAACAATTCGACCTAGAGAGGCCGCAAAAAAAACAATTGAATCGTCACATATTTTGTTTTCGCTAGACGAGGGGGCGTGCGGGAGTGCACTCGATAGGAGAGACGTAAGAGACGTACTCGATCTCATGCACGGCTATAGTCGTATGACCATATACCCTCGCACCTCTACATTTTCAGGACAGAACATGTCGGGTTTTCACCGAAAAAGGCAGATATTGCTTGCTCCAAGCGCGAAGCGCCGTGTGGTGTCCGGCCGGTCTCATGAAAGGTAGACTCCATCCTACTACGAACCGCTCGTGAAGCGCAATTCCATATGGATGACAGCCGCAATAAGTACACTTGATTTCCGATGTAGAAACTTCCAGAGACAGGGATGAGAACCTATGTAACTACCTCTTGGGTGTCTTACCCTGAGCACTACGTGATAAGAGGCGCGTGTAGTTTGAAAAACAAAGTCGAAACATGAAAATACTGATCACTCTTTTCCCATGTCCTTATTTCATCATGAGATCATAACGGTTGCACCGGTTTTCAATTCCGATCTCTGTGGGTGGGGTGTTTTGTTCTCGCTTTTTCACTGGAACCCATGACATGACGCCGGAAACTCAATCGCAACCTACACGTGATAGCACAGTGAAGAAGAGGCATAGCGGCAAGTCAAAGGTGTGATGCAGACTACTTAGGAGTTCGGGATGTGCAATGAGATCAGGTCTCCGGAAGCCCGGCCAAATGCGGGGAATGCTGCGCGAGAGGCGCATGCTGCTTTGATGGCTGTCCAGGCACCATCGGCGGTAAAAGCGTACCAGGTATACTACTATCGCTGCTGCGCAAGTCGACGTCGACGCACGTCGTGGATAAAATAATACTGCAGTTTATACTCAACTTTGCAATCTACCTAACGCGCCTGCATATGTGCCGTCGACGCGTAATGTATACGTATGTGTTTCTCTGTTAACCGTTTTAGTATCGCAGTCCGGTTGTGGTTACATATTACTTCGAAATTGAATAATTGCGGGCTCCAATCACACTGGAGGGGAACAGCACCACATAAAAAAAAATATCGGTCGGACAATAACACTCACGACAACTGAGCTGACAATACTGTCCAAGTGCACACACTTCTGCGAAAACCACGCCAAACCGTTGATTGGCCGACAAATATTAGTTGTAGCCGAAGGTGGCATACGCTGAATTACGGCATTTATAGGTAAGGCTCGATAGCGACGGTAATTGGATGATTGTTAACGAGCGGGCATCGTTTTCGATTCCACCAAAACTACCCGTGTTATTTTCAAACGAACGTACCCTCGCTTATTCGCTGATTCTGCAGAGTTCTTCGTCGTATGCGGAGTTTCCGTCGAAATAATCAAAACCAACGGGGTTGTAACAACGATTCAAATCGAAAGCCTTTTCCGATCTGTTAAATACGTACAAGAATTATAATCTTCCCGATCGAACACATCCGTATGACGTTTCGAGATTGGAAACAAAAGACACAAATGCGGCGATGTTATTTTTTGTATGAGCGCTAAAAGATGGAGTAGACCTAAATAGAGAAACCCTGTGACGACCCGGATTCCTTCCCGGCAATCAAAACATCGTCGGCATGTATGTTTGTTTCGTTTCGGGCGATCCATCGCGAGTGAAGGTTGGTCGGACACAACCTCATGAGCGACGAAATCAAGGGGGAGGTGAGATGCTAGTTATGCGGTCACGATTGATTGCGTTTCATCCAGTTCAGACATTTGAAGGGAGATTCCGAGTCTGAAACGCGTTAAAAGAAAGGCCTGCGCAATAAACAAACCCGGCAAGTAGCGAGAGAATTGTATTGTAAAAATGCACGAAAAATTACAAGGGTTTGTGTTGTCTGTTTTAAAACTCGTCATTCCAAGCGCCAATTTCTGCCACCCCTGAAAGGGTTCAGGGAAACTTCCGGAGGCGGGGGGAGGGGTATCAACATTGCGTGTTGCCTTGAACCAAATACGCCAGAAACCCTACGCACCAAGTGTGCGCCGGGAGGTACCCTGGAGGTAACTTCAATTGTTCAGGTTTTAAGAGAGCCTAGTCGATCAACATTATATCTGTGTACGCATAATAAGTCTTTACAGAACTTAGGAAGTACACCGGGCGATGTTGGAATTTCGCGTCACAAAAGTATCATGTTATTGCTGAGATGTGTGACCCGGTCCCAGGAATTGAGTATACTTCCACCTTCGGGTCAGGTATTTCAGAGTACGATTCGATCTTAACGACACGCATTACATTTAGTTTTGTGCTGAAACTTCGACACTTCACTGTAATTCATCGAGAGTTGGATATGTTCGAATGTCTGCCTCCGTTGGGACTCAAAATAGGTTTCCACACCCGGCACGGAACCGTCACTACAGGAGCCGCGCTCGAGTAACCCATCTGTGCGGTGGTTCCACTGTCGTCGTCCCGACATGCAGGTAGGAGCCGTTGGCTTGGAGTGTCAAATCGACCATTAACTCGTCACGCTACATTGAACAAGGTGCCAAACCTGTAGGGAGGAGCCAGTGGCTTGGAGTGTGAAATCGACCATCAACTCGTCACGCTACATTGAAGGTGACAAAGTTCTCAGCGATTGCCGTCACTAAGATCCGTCTGTCGGCTATTTCGGTACGGTCACTTTGCGAAGTCGGCCACGAGAGCCCAGACAGCTATCGCGCCTTCTGTGTTCGGCCATGAGTTGAAAATTGAACTTCCCTCCGGAACGACAATTGTCGGCCATGTGCGCTCGCGAAAAGTGGCACAGATCGAGCAGCGAGGTTGGGCTGATCCTTTACAGCCTTGTTCCTCAACTTCTTAAAAACAACTCAAACGCTTCTCGATGTAATTTTCCGAGGTCGGAGCTTTTCATCTATTTTAGAAAAACCACACCGGAAAATACGGAACGTTCGGGGCGATACTGAATAACAATGAACATTCCGTATGGGCATGGCGAGAGCATATATCGGTAGAGAGCATTTTTGTGGTTCTGGTTGTCGTCGTGGTGTATGGGCCTCGCCCGATTTGCGCGAGCGGCATGCGCATACCTTCGAGCAGCATTTTTAAGGAGACAAATAAGAAAACGAAAACAAGAGAAACACTGCTAACCAAAATCAGGCAAAAACAGTTGGTCACTGCGGAGTTTTCAGATTCGACGCCGCGAGACTCGTCGACGTTGCGTGAAAATCCATGCTGAAGAGCTCAACCTTGACGAGTTTGGAGGCAACAGGAGTTGCACCCCGCCCATATAGCTGTAGTGTGCAGGGAAGAAGAGAGCTTGATCTTGACTGGTCCCGTATCGTCCTATAAACTACGGATGTAGATGGCGGTTGTAGTGGTTTGGCCGGAGTCGAGTCACAAGTGATGGTCGCGGGCTTGTACCAGACTTAGGCACCGACGGGGACGATGGTGCTGCTGAAACGATTGGTTCAGTCTTGGTGCGTGAGGAGGCTGTAGCCCGGAGACAAACATCGGGCGCACTGATCTCGCGAGGGTTCTCGTTGGCAGCATCGACGCGCATGCGGCGATACAACCGATTTGCGTGTTGGGGTTGAAGTGGTGTGGCTGCTCAGTGACGAAGATCGTGCTGCCCGAAGCGCTGGAGGTCCATCGTTCGCTCCCATGAGGACTGCAGTAGGCCTTTCCAGTGGGTTTCGTAGAGGACGGCGACGACGCCGCCCCGACAACGTAACTACCGGTGGCTGGTGAATGTCTCGACTCCCTGGGGGTCGATGTACGCGGTAACGTCGTCCTTGATGACGTGATAAGGAGTGAAATTCCAGTTGTAGTTGTTGTTGAGGACATACGGTGATAGTCCCGCGGGGAGAACCCGCCGAAGGTCGGAGCTGTCATGGAGATTCGCGCAAGGTATGCAGCGAACCGCTGACACTTGGCAAGGCCCGTCCCCGCCCCGCATGTCGTTGGGAAGGTTCAGGTAAAGGAGTTCGTCGATCAGAGGGAAACCGAGAGGCGACGATTCCGTACGGCCGGATCCGGCCGCTTGAATATTGAAAGGCCCTGTCCAGTTGAGCGAAATCTTCACTCTAACGACCTTAGCGTCCGTGCCGGCTTGGGGCCCTTCATACATGGTAGCGGCGGTCTTGCAACTCCATACCCAACCACCGACGGTGTGGGTGGGGAGTTGTTTTAGCCGGTCGGACAGCGCAGAATTGCGGCGCTCAACCCGGGCGATGTTCAGGGCGTGTTGTTTGCGAACGGGGAAAAACGAGCGTCCCTGTCGGTGGCGGTCAGGCCGACATACTCGAGCTGGTCCCGAGCGAGGATTTAGTGTCTACGACCACAGTGAGAAGTTGGCTTGCGAAGCAGTTCACCTGCACCTTGTTGGGGGCCGGTCCAGTGGTGGCTCTGACATAATTGTTGTATGCAAATTTAACGTGCGGCAAATGAGCATCCCAGTCATTTTATTGTTCATTGACGATCATATCGAACTTCTCAGCCATGGTATAGTTGACGCGCTTTACGCCGCCGTTGCCGTTAGGATGACACGAGCATGCAGATGGATTATGCAGGGCTTGGAGCTGGTACATAGCGTGCGACAGCTTGGAGGAAAATTGAAGGATGTTGTCGGAGTGGAAACTAACGGAACATCCCCAAAGAGGGATGTTCGTTTTCACCACAAACTTCTGCTGTACCTACGGCTGTAAACTAGGCAGCGGATATGGCGTACCTATCTGCACACCGGCTGAAAAGGGCGGTGAAAAGGAGGATGTAGGAGTTTGCCTTTGGCCCAACATGGAGGAGGCCGAAGTAATCGAAGTTGACCGCGATGTCAGGGCCAGAGGCGAACGATAGTGGCAGGACGGGCGAGGCTACGTTTTTCTGGACGTTCTGCGTGCTCTGACACTGTAGGCAATGTCGACACCACCACTATGACTTCTCGTTCATGCCGATCCACGATTTAAAGCACTCGAACATAGAACGCGTGCGAGCGATTCTAGGGTGACAGGAGGTGTTGGCGTACCAGTCTTGAGAAATCCACGGCCGCATCAGTAGAGGTAGGAAATTCTAGCCGTCTCCTCGTTAAGAAGACGGGCGCCGCGCCCGCTGGGTACGTTAGGACAGGCTGTCAGCGCAGGAGTTGGTTTCTACACCAAGAGAAGGGTTCCGTCATCATCTCCGTGGAGACGTCCTTCTCCAGCCAAATAACGGATTCCGGACAGGTGATGGTGTTTGTGTGATGGAAGGCGTAAAAACATTTTGAGTGGAGGGCAGGAGGCCTCCCGAGGAGGAGATACCGAATGCCCGAGTCGCAGGCTGGTTCGGCGCGTGGATTCTGCGCCCAATCCGCGTGGTAATACCGCTCGACGTACTGGCGATATTCGAGGTCCTCAGAGGATGGTGCTTCGAGAAGGGGAGTCGGGGTCTGGCTTCCGAGCTTTTAGCACCAAGGGGAGGTGGACCAGGTTCAGCCGCGAGGATAGCTCACTGAGTGGTCACGGCAGGGGATGAAACAAAGGTTCTGTCAGACAGTTCATTGGGGGGCGAGGGCACCGACAACTTAGAAGGACGTCGCATGACGGCTGGTGGTTTTGCAGTCGGTGACGGGGTGGAGGCCGGAGAGCTGGAACCATGATTGTCGGCGGGCTTCGGGGTCCAGCGGCCAGGGCGCGACGCCGGCGCGCTCATATCGAGATAATATCAAACGGAACGAGGGAAGGCGGGCGAGCCTGAGAAGCTCAAGATTGCTGAGGTGGATCGGGGGCCCAAGCGAGCGGGACGCACGGTTGGCCTCGGCCCTTCGAGAAGCTGTGTGAAGCTGAGCAAGAGATGCCTGAAGACGGAGGTGCCCGATATCGCCGCGGTCAATTGGCGCTGGGCTGGAGATCGTTTCTGGAACATTGTCGGTGCCCACACCAATCGAACAGCTATGCCAAATGGGAGCGGTTGAAGTAATATCCAGCCCCTCGGTGCACAACGTTGTGCACGGCGCTGGCCGGGCGCAGAGAAAATATATCTGACCGGCGCCGGCGGGAGCCGTGGGAGGTACTGCGGTCGCAAGTAACGCGGGATCGGTAAGATCGAAACCTCGTGTATGCCAGGAGTGAGAGTCCGGTTGACACCTCATGGACAGACGGAGGTTTCGTGCACGAGCGACAAATTCTCCATACAGAACGTTGAGGGCGTCAGTCCTCATTCATGGCGTGTGTTCGCGAAAATCACGAGAATCGGTTTGAGAGAGTGAAAGCCCACCCAAACCGACGCTATGGCTGGCAGGTGCGAAGAGAGGCCTGTCGAACTCATGAGGTAGATCCGTTCTTCCTCGGATGTCGCCGGACTGCTGCGTCTGCTGCGCTCGTTCTCGGCCCTAGGTAGCGGTATCCAAGAGAGAAAGTCTGTGTTACCGTTGGCGTTGCCTTTGCTCTATTCCAGGATATATCGGTACGCCGTGAGAACTTGGAGCCATCTATAGACTCGGGGAGTTGTATTCCGCAACCTTAGTTAGGCTTTCGAGCGCCTTGTGGCCCAAACCAATGCGAAAGGAGGTACACCACATGTATCCATGGAGTCGTTGAATGCTCCAGACGATGCTGCCAGCCTCAAAATCGAGCCGCGTCCAGTTGCGCTCAGACTGGAGGGTGGCACGACTGACGAAACCAATAGGCTAGATTGAACCGTCTTAAGGTTTCTTCTCGGGCGTGAACCCAAAAGCGTCGATGCTAGCATCACAGTAAAGGAGGAAAGGACGGGACCTGTGGGCGACCGCGTCTCAATCCGGATAGACCAACAGTGAAGGCGCAGACCGTTCCTCGAAGCGGTTTCAGACGATGACCTCCATAGCCGGTGTGAAAAGGTATTTCACCCCTTACCTCAGGAGAAAGGTGATGAGCCGAATCTTTTTGGCCCTTCCGGCTAGGAAGTTCCTGTAGTAGGATAAAACCCCAAGGAGAGACTTGAGTTGTTTGAGATCCTCGGGCATCGGCATGAGTTTGACGGCAGCGACCTTGGAGGCGCTCGGCCGTATTCCCGCGGGGGAATTAGTGTGGCCGAGAACATCCGCTTCGGTGGCACCGATCGTCGCCTTCGACCGCGAGAGCTTGAGATCGTGTTTTCGTAGCTGCTTCAAACATTCCTTGATGTTGAGGACGTGAGCAGCGGGATCCGGATCGAAACCGATGACGTCACCGAAGTAGGCGGCCACGTTGGCTAGGCCTTTGATGACCTCGTTGATGACCTTGACGAACCATGCAGGTGCTGCACTGCTCCCTTGCGGTATGACAAGCCACTCACGGAGGCGCGTGGGCTTGCACAACGCAGTGAGAGAGATTGTGTCTTTGTGTATCGAAATTTGATGGTACGAAGATACCAAATATAAGAGGGAGAAAATGGGACCACGGCCGAACTTATCCTGGACGTCGTCGACCCTGGGTATGGTGACCTGTCCGATGATACTGATGTTCTTCGACTTCTTGTAGTTCATAGCGAGACGAATCCCAACAAATATCTTGGGTAGGGCGAATACAGGGCTCGCGTAGGGCGAGGTGAAGTGCTCTATGAGGTAAGCCGCAAGATACTCGTTAACAATCGCTTCCATTTGTTGAGCCACGATGGGATTAACGAGATAGGGGCGAGTGGTAACTGGTAACTGGTGGACTGCCAGGCGGAACCGAAGTTTCGAACGGCAGGAGGGAACACGAACAAACGTCGGTAGAGGACGTGTACAAAATATCGGCGAACTCGGTGAGAGTGTCTCCTGCCTCGATAATGACGTGGGGGTTCCAACTTGGGCCGTGGAAAGTCGCCGAGCTCCAATTCCGCAGAGCCGACCAACGGAATCTATTGAAAGCCAAATTCAAAAAAAGCTTGTGTCGACGGGAAAAAAATGTTCGAACCTCGCAGCTTGTCCATCAGATAGAGCAGTCGGTTCAAACTGGTGATCCGTCATTGCCAGCCATAGAAACTTGGGCAAGCTCGTGTTCGTGCGAACGTAATATACCTGGGTCACCGGCGTCACGCAGGTGACAGCCACCCGTTGGGGTAAACAAATCAGAGACAAAGGTCACGGTGCCAGGTGGGGTTTCATGAGATACTATGATTTCAACGAACACGAGGTTATTGCCTGGGCGCGGGGTCAAGGTGCGGTAAGAGTGCTCGCTGAACCACATCCAACACTCACGGCCGTGGGCGACAACGTGTTTAATGGTCTCGGGGGGGACTATTTAAACTCAGACCGCGAACGGCGTCGGTTTATCCTCATACCTGGTACAAGAATTATTTGATCAAGCGGACTGTTGTAGAGGTCTGCATCGAAATGGGCTTCCGAATTACACCCAGAATCGTGAGGGGGGGGCGCGTCTCGCAGATTGTTGATTCTGAACTAGATCGCACCATGTGCTCCCGGGATTTGAGAGGTAGGAATGACTTTGGGCAACCTGTATCCAAACTGTCGACGCATCCACATTAAGAGGAGGCGTGGCCGCCGTGCAGCGTGACGTTCGTCGTAAACGAAACGTGGCACATAGTAACCATACCAAAGACGACGCACGGTCCCTGCTCAGTGACGGGTTGGATACTTGGGGGGATGCCTTCTGCGCTGGGTCACCTAGGAGATGCTGCCACCATGATCCCATAGAGAGTTTGGCACGAAGGTCAAATAGCCAAAGTAGGCGGTGGCCAAACCACAGGTCGAAGGCCGCTATTGAGACGAGGTGTCGAACTCATCAAACCATAATCGACCCTGCGTGAAATAATCGCTTCACGGGGGAGAAGTACAACGACAGTGCGCCGGTGATGGGACGCGGTCGCCAAGGAGGTGGCACACAAACTGCAGGGCGTTTCGTAACAAGGTGTGGCCAAAAGGGGAAATGGGCGTTTTGGTAGCCTGCTCCGTAGCCTATCCCCCGTATGGTATCGTAAGTGCTAGCTCGTGAAAGCAGCCGGTCGCCGGTATGCACTAGGTGCTGTCGTATGGCTGCCGTTTGGGCGAAATTCGCGTGTGAGCCACCGAGAACCTTTTTTTCCTGTCCGTGTTCCCACACCGTAGCATCACAACCTTGTACTTCGCGTCCATCCTGTTTGCGCAGCTTTCGGTCGGCACAAGTAAAATCAGATGAGACGCGGGGTGGTCACCGACAGAGCGGCGAATTTCTGCGTCGAAACACTGTTCCCCGAACAATTAGGAAGCACCGTCTATGGTAAATCTGGAAGGGGTCCATTGCGAGAGGCAAGAGGGAGGTTGCCTGAACAACACAGCTGTGGGGCGCAGTATTGCCGAGATGCAACAAAAACGCAAGGCCGGTATTCGCGGCGTGAGCCAGTGGTGAGCATGGCTTCAGGATGTTCTGATAGCTGGAAAATCCGCTTTTCGGGAACTGTGGCCGATGGGTTACTGGTCCCTCCAGGGTTCTCATTTTTAGGCACAAGGTGAGTACGCTTTCGCCTAGGTGGGTTGTATATTTGTCTCGTAACATTCATTGGGGATCGACAGAGGAATCCAGATCGACGTTCCTATGCAAGGTCATCGAGTCGTCCGTCGCCTGTGTGGAGGGCGATGTAAGTGGATGAACAAAAACAGAAGTTGTTAATACTGTCCGCGGGACAGTTGGGATATGTCCCTCCCGGATGACACGTCGGCCCCCGTCTGGAACAAAGGTGTTGGGTTTTTCCGAGAAGGGTGTAGCTGCGGTTTCACCCTGTGCTGGAAATGCGCCCCCTACTGGCTGGCTTGCCGCCGGCGTTGAGCCGTAGGCCGGGGACTACCCCTTTGCCCTACTCTGATAAGAAGGAGCATCGAGAGGAGCAAGCTCGATTTATTTTTCGTCAATGGTGCAAAGCGTGGGTTCACGACGAGTCCTTCCCACAGACGCAGAGCGGAGCGCCGAAAAGGAAATCCGCCGCCGGGGACTCCGGTAGGCACCTCTCCAGGCGACGTTCCCCTTCGGGTAGAAAACTCCAGATGTGTTGGTTGGACTGTGGTAGTGAGTTGGGAGACGCAAGCGAACGACCTATATTTCTGTCGTTTGTACATGGGTTATCAAGCGTAGTAGGCGATCTGACCCTGTGGTAAAATTTCTCGGGGGGGGGGGGGGGGGGATATTGTGGGACGTTGGTGTTCGTCTACGCGAGGGGGGGGAGCGTCGTGAGTGCCATTATCATGCTGCATGACATGCTTAATAACACGGTTTCTATTGGGATGGAAACCTTCCGCTTGAAAAGGTCCGTGTATTGTCTTCCAGTCGTTCAGGCGGGAGTAGGACCTGGGAAGCACCGATGTTGGGCGGTCACCCGAAGCGAAACGCCCCGGATGGCTTTTATTGGGGTTGCCATTGTTCTAGCCACCGTGGTGCGTGCTGGGGGTCCCACCGCCCCAGGCGCGGGCCGGAAGTGTTGCATGTTTTAGGTTTGTACTCCACCAGAGACTAAGGCGCAGTTCCTTTGGTTTGGGAGGGTTCTTGTGAAGCCTCCCAAACGTGTTGGTAGTCAATTTGTCAATTGTTGGGTTCATATGTTTGCGAAGGCGCATGGGGGTTGCCCCCGTGAACAGTTGTCATTGGCTCTGGAAGAAGTTCTACAATGGTCAGAGGTAGACGCCGAGCGTGTGTGTTTGCCACGTACAGAGTGGTCACGGCGACGGTGGGAGGCCATACACTGCTGCCAATGACTCTATGTGTCGCCATTCTCGCCTAGTTGACCTAGCTGGGGGTTCAGGCAGGAACGAAAAAAACGATAACAAGAGAGCATTAGCGCAGTGGTAAAGAGGCTGATCAGTTCCGGGCTGTTTAACCAGCGACCTTCGTTGCCGCGGTACAATGGCGTGCGTTCTTCGGGTGTAATAAGCGGCGTCCATAACCTGGTTTCATTGCTTTGAAACAATTCGGAGACTTGGAAAATTATTTCCCAGCAGGAAAGGTTAGTCGTCCAGTGGTCGTGGTTATGGATATACGAATCAGAATCACAATGGTCGGCATATACGACGCTCATCATAACAGGCTTGCGAAAGTAGTTCACGTGTCCCGAGCGGGACGACGAGGCGGCAGGTCTACTACGAGGGCGATATCCTGCATACGGTTGCAAATAAAGGCCCACCAAACGGGGCAAAGCAAAAACCAATCGCCGTTCATGGCGGGAGTCCTGATAGTCGCCATGGTCTGGAAAACAACCACTTGCCATCGATCGAAAAAAACGGGGTGGGAGCAGTGCCCAAAGAACCCGGATTAAACGTGGGCATGCGTCCGAGGCACTGATTTCTTACGCTACGCTGGACCAGTTAGAAATCTGTCTACAGATTCGGAGCCCAATGGTTCTCGAAACCCGTAACGCTAGAAATATCCACTCTGAAAGATCGAAAATACTAATCGAGCGGGGTCCCATACGCAATTCTAAATGCATGCAACCGCTGGAATACGACAGTACCGTTGCCGTCGTCACAGCAGTGGCTGCAGTGAAGGCAAAGGAACTGGTTGAAGGCCTCTGGTTCGGTGGCGTATTTATCAAAGACTTTGCTCACCAGTGCTAAAAATTGTCGAACACGGACATGACGTCAGAGGAAAAGGGGCGGTCAGAGACGATTGCTTTCACAATCACTTGTTGGAGGGGTCATTCTCAACCTCGGAGCCATACGTTGCCCGCGAGGCCTTGGATACATTGGGCATTGCAGAAATGTACAATGTCTACCAGGGCACGTCTGATACCTTGAATGAGTTGTTGCATGGCTTCCTTTCTAGCTATTGCAGAGCCGAAAAAAAGGGGAGACAACACGGTCGACTTTGCGCAAGTCGATAGTGATATACTGGTGTCTTGCAGGTCTAATGGAAGCTTTGACCACTTGTCGAACGTGGGCTATCGGCGAGGACAATAGGAGATCGCGGTCAGTGGCGAATTCGCTACGGAAAAGCGAGTACAACTTTTCCCTGGACGGCATATCCATCAATGAAGTCGTCACTTGCCTGGGGGTTTTCAATTCCGTGATGTCCTCCTGGTCTTCAGGTTACTCCTTATCCGAATTTGTCCGCCAAGCCACGGCGCTGCTGCTGCTACCACTGCGGCTCCAAGCATGCCGCCAGTTCTTCTGCACCGCCCGCTGTCTGTGGAATTGCTCCTGCGCCAATCGTTCGAGCGGTCTTGTCGGCCATTGTCGCGGCGACCGTGGTGAAGGGAGGATACGCCGTGTTGTCTGCGCGGTCTGTACGAGACGGCGGCGGCGCCGAGGGTGGAGAAACCTAGCCACGCCACGCAGCCGCCGGAACCGGTATAGACTTTCCTCGGAATGTCCAGCAGGGCGTGGACTGCTGAGTCCAGCTTAGGTGACGCGGGGCACCGTGTCACTGTGGTGGACCACCAATTCGGAAGTTTTTCCGCGAAAAAAACTTGAAGGTGCTCAGCAAGGCCCGCGCAATGGTTCTGATGTCGGAAACGCACGTGGCGAGGAGGTCGTGATGCTCGGAGGAGGTGAATTCGACGAAGCGAACGCCGATCAACCAGGAATCGACGGGGCGGCACTTAAACAAACTGCGGACATGACGAACGGAACGAGGCGAGACACAAGAGAAATCGCATTCAAGGGAGGACGGCGAGGTATCTTGACGAGGGCCCGGGCAATCATGCCGGTGTAGGCGACGGCTGGCCGTGAATGACCGTACCGATTGCTCGGCATCTACCAATGCGCGGACCGAAGACTCTGTGCAGGAGAGAGCTCGCGACAAGCCTTGGTCGGCGGCCACCAGCTGCTGGTGGAGCTGGGCGTTGGATGCTTCCAGCGACAGCATCCTCACCCGGTTCTAGGCGCAACGGGACGTGGCCGCACTGGTGGCTTCATGAAAAGTACGGTGCTTCCATTAATATCCCGAGCACTTTCTTCTGTCCGTCACTAGGGCCTTCATGGCCATGTCCCTGCTTAGCATCGGCTGTAGCGTCGCCCATTGAGTGGGTGGTATTGCTGCCGAGTAGACTGCAAAAACCGGGCTGGCAAGCTTCTCGGCCGGGTCTGCCGTGAGTTTCTCAGCAGTACCAGAACGAGTCGGGAGGTCCTGGTCGGTGAAGTGGCTAACGTGATAAGCCGTCGCGTCGTCGCCGGATCATTCGTAATGCACCTCGACGTCTTTGGGGTGAGGCAGAGTCGTATAAATATTGGAACAGGAGTCGATGTCTAGAGGGTCGAGAGCGAACGAGAAGGCGCAGCCGCAGGCATGGGGGAGGGAAACGTCGAGGTACGGTCACAGAATCAGTGGTCGGTAACGAGGTTGCAATAAGTGGTTGGTCACGAGGTTGCATTGTGACTGATAGAATGGTTTAAGCTTTCCTGGAAGAGGGTAACTTTAGAAGTCCCATGATCAAGTGAAGATACACCGGTTGGGCATCCTGTACTATAATCGGATTCGGGAAAAGCGAAGCACTGCATCTCAGCTGCCAGATACACTTGTGCCCCTTACTCGTACCCTTACCAACGGCCATCCCTTGACATCTGGCGTCGATTCACTTTTTTTTTATTTGTTGTTCTCAACGAACACTCCCCCCTTCGTGGTGTTCAGATCTTGTCGCGAGGTGTGGGGGAATGTATGGCGTCCTTTGCTTTGTTTTGAATTGCCGCATCCTCGACCTCCTATTATTGGTTTTTTCGGGTGAACGTCGCGATCATCTATAGCATATCGCGTGGTATTCGTTTGCGAGTATTCAGAGTGGGCTAAGGTCATACTAGGGAAATACTCAATATACAAATATACAGGAAACATTGGACCTGGTATGAAGTTTGAAGTTTCAGGGGTACGAGAACACTCCAAATAGTTCAATTACCGGGCAGATATTCTGTTTGTCGCGAATATGGTTGTTTGAGGAGTCTTTTTCAGGGCGGATAGCCCGTTATAGGAGAGCAATGCTCATTAATGGAGATGAAGCCGCGAAAGGAGTAGTTCGTATAGTAGAAGAAGAACCATCGGTAACCATTGGAAACTTCGGTAGTAGTACGTCAGATGAGAGGGGATAACCTTTGTCTTGGGGTTAGCCGAGTACATATTGGTGTCGAGTGCTTCCCCCCTACCTCTCACTTTTCTACGCTTACGGGGGGCCATAGAAAAGACGACCCATGGTACACGCAAAAACCTATATGTCCACCTAGTTTAACTATTAATTTCGTCTGTTCTCGCCTACAATGAAGAAGATCTCAATCACAAGAAGCGAAGCCCAGCTTTCGAGCTGCCAGATACACCTACGTCCCCTAGCCGTTACCCGTACCAACAGCCATCACTTTAAAAAAGAGAGAAAATGCTAGAAAGACAACTAAACAAAATCAACAAAAACGGAAACAAATGTAATCAGTAAAAAGGAAAAGGGGGAAACACAAGAAAATCCGCAGTGAGTCCCCACAGGGTGTGTGGCAGAGACTTGAAAAAATCCAGCTAACGAAACTGTGTCGGTGTGTAGAACAATTACAAAGACACGCTTACGGATTCACTGCTGAAGACAGCCGGTCGTCTTCCAATCAGCAGTCCTGCACAGTGCGCTCGATCTGGTAGGATGGCATCTGTAGGTGAATAGGAATTCAACGTTAAATCATACTCTCCCTCATGTGGGGCATCGGGTGATCGCGAGGTAAAAACATTGAATATGCATTCCAAACGCTTAGGAGAAGAGCAAAACATGATGAGTACAAACGGCAATCAATGCACTAGGTAGGTACAATGGCAGAGCATACATGGGTTGCAAACCGATTCACTGTATTGTGGTGTGTCACGTCGTTTATAAAACAGGACATACACGGCTGTGTGATAGGAGCGCCCGCGATTTGGGACTTAAGCGCTAGGTATAGAGCGCAGGCACTCCTTTCGAGTGAGGAACCTCTGACCATTTTGGTTGCTACACCGTTGGTTCGATAACACACCGGCGGAGGAAACAGAAAACACTCAGCTTATTCCGTACTCCGTCGACAAGGGACTGTTTGACAGTGATCATAAGAGTGCGGCTCAAATTTGTGTGGACTCCCGCTCTAGTGGGGTGCAAATCGCTGTATGATTTCGTCCGGCAATGGTGGGTCCGTGCATGGCTCCATGTCACTACAGGAGCTCACTAAGGATAGGACAGGATACAGCAACACCTGTACCTACGAAACGGCAGTACTCCTTCTATGATTGATCATACCCTCATCTGCCGAGCAGTACTGTATAACCATATCAACACTGGCGATGTCATGTGCAGCAGGGGAACCGTGCCAGGCGTTAGACACCACGGGTAAAGGCACCTCATGGACAAGTAGGTCGCAGAGTGGTCGCCTCTTATGGCTTGTGGCCAAGCAGAGCACACGAGCACTCAGCAGCAGCAGCAGCAGCAACATTCAGCAGCACTCGAGCAAGACTCGATTCGAGCAGCAATCGTACGTCTGTTGTTGCTGTTCTTGTAATGCTACGTACTGCTCGAGCAGGACTCGAGCACACGAACATGAGCAAGTTTCCAGCCTAACGCATCGCCAAAAAAATGACACGTGACCACGATCACTCGATTGCACAAGCGCAACGAGCACGAGACAAACACGACCACGGCGTGGCCAAGCAGTCACGGGCACACGAGCACTCAGCAGCAGCAGCGGCAACAGCACCCAGCAGCACTGCAGCAAAACGCGACTCGAGTAGCACTCCTACGTCTGTTATTGCTCTTGTTTTGCTTCTGCGTACTGCTTGCGTAGAGCTCGACATTGTTTCACGCAACGCAATACGTGGTATTAATACAACGATCCGATATATGATGAATCGCACCGAGATACTAAAAACAAACTACCAGGTATGTACGTGGTGGATACAGCGTGTTGTCATGTCTTGTGGCCAACCCGTCACGGGCACACGAGCACTCAGCAGCAGCAGCAGCAACCCTCACCAGCACTCGAGCAACCCTCGATTCGAGCAGCACTCGTACGCCTGTTGTTTCTGTTGCGTACTGTTGCGTACTGCTCGAGGAGCACTCGAGCGCACGAGCATGAGAAGGTTTTCAAGTCTATCGCACCTGAAAACCAAATGACCCGGGACCACGATCATTCGACTGCTCAAGCGCAACGAGTTCGAATCAAAGACGAGTACGGCGAGGCCAGGCCGTCAGCAGCAGCACGCAGCGGCACTGGAGCAACACTCGACTTCAGCAGCACTCATCCGCCTGTTGTTGCTGTTGCCTAACTCGAGCAGCACTGTTGTTTGATGTTGCTGCAGTTGCAGCAAAAGGCGAGAAAACAAACACTTGGCAGCTGAAAATACGAAGACCCGGGGTTGTGTTTTAGCCTCTGGATGGCTTTTCGACAATGGGAACACATCCCCTGATTTTCTTGCTGAGTCACGCGACTTTCACCACCTAGAGAATGGGCCACGGAGCCCGGCCGGAGCCAACGCTTGCATCGTACTATCCACGCCGCCCCCCTGCGGGCCCCGCAGCAGGAAGCACGAAAAAAGACCCACGGCCATTTGGTACAAAGTAATACAAGTTTCCCCTTCGGGATGTGGGTGGCATGAAATCCGGGGGGTGTCGCAAGTTGAAAAGGGAGACGTATGTAAAACACTTGCATATTTTTGATTGAGTAAAAATTAACTCGGAGTAAACTGAGTTATGGGCTACTGTGGTCTGCTGCAAAATGCGAAGAGTAGTAGTCTCGTCTTCGATGCTCTCGCATGTCCTGGCGTATACCTGGTAGGAGAGATGGACTGCTTTAACGCTCAAAGGAAAGCGTAGCACTAAGAACGAAATTGACGGTGCTCGTATCATCCAGGTATTGTATTGCATGGGTGGGATCTGTATCATCGATAGACGTTATTCTTGATGATATGAACACCTCTACTGGGTGGGGTCTGCACGATCTGCATGAAATACGCATACATGTTAATCGATTATGCACGTGCCGTGATTAACTGATGAATAGTTCTACGTGGGTCGGTCCGCGTGATCCGAATGATTTGTACGATCTGCACGGTCTGTATAATGTACGTGTATCACACTTTTTTTGGCGGTGATATCTGCTTGGTGTTTATGGTTGCGCTTGCGTGCCAGGTGGGATGATCTGCACGCCATGTGTGCATGATATGGAGGATCTGCATGAATGAGTCGAAGAATCGATTATCTACAAACTATAACTAGTTTGCCTGGAGAGACAGGTATGGTTCGTATCATTTCCACTTGTGGGCCAGGTTGGATCTGGTTGATTTTAATGGCATTTCATTTTTTTTTGCCGGAAGGGGATCCGTTTTGTTACAATTCTCGAGGATGTGTACCTGCTGAGTAGAATCAGTGTGATCTGTGCAATCAGTACGGTTTGACCGGGGTTGGGTCTGTGCGGTCTACCGATCTATACATCTATAGCGATATAGGGTCTGTACGATCTGCATAATCTGCAGATGTTTATCGGCCTGTGTCATCGATCTGCATGATCTTTATCACCTGAGGATCTGTATGATCTGCGGGACTTTTTGAAGATCTGGAGGATCTGGATAAATGGATACTTCACACTTGTTTCTATCTTGTTTAGCCGGGGCGGGTCTGTATGAGGTGGATATTTCACACGCATGTACCTGAGTGGAATCTGTGTAATATGTACATCTCTACCGGGTTGGATCTGTATGATTTGCAGGATAATATGTATGATCTACCTGCGTGGAATTTGTATGATCTGGATGATCTGTACATCTTAACAAGGATGCGATTTGCAGGATCTGTATGATCTGCAGGAGTTCCGTATGAATGATCTGGAGGGTCTGTAAAAGCTGGTTACTTCGCACTTGTTTCAGCATGCTTGGCAACAACAGGAGCAGCAAGATAAGCAACCGTATGGCACGGTTAAAAACATATTAAAGTTAGCCGCAAGAACAGCAACCAGTGCCAGCAACAGCAGGAGTAGCAGCTACACAGGGATTGTGTGTAGTAGTAGCAGTAGTTGCAGCAACAACAAGAGTAGCAGAATGATAAACCAACCGCGTGACACGGGCACATTGTAGAAAGGGTGGTGAAAACTCGGCTACTACAGCATTACACGCACCACTATTCTACGGCGTACGAAGTTCTGATAAATGAAAGATGAATCGCACCGAGATACTAAAAACACTCTACCAGGTATAGTAGGTGGTGGATACAGCGTTTTCTCATGTCTTGTGGCCAAGCAGTCACGAGCACACGAGCACTATCAGCAGCGGCAGCAACACTCAGCAGCACTCGAGCAGCACTCTTACGCTTGTTGTGGCTGTTCTTGTACAGCTACGTACTGCTCGAGCAGCACTCGCACGCATGAGCATGAGTACGTTAACATTCCAAGCATGGCTTATTGCACCGCAAAAAAAACAGACACGGGGCCACGATCACTCGATTGCTGAAGCGCAACGTGCACGAGACAAAACCGAGCACGGCGTGGCCAAGCAGTCACGGGCACACGAGTACTCAACAGCAGCAGCAGCAGCAGCAGCACCCGGCGGCACTCGAACAACACTCGACTCGAGCTGTATGCTGTTGTTTTTCTGCTGCGTACTCCTCGAGCTTGATGAGCTCGACAGTATTATTGTAGGCAACGCAATATCTTGTACAAAAATCCGAAAAAATGATGAATCGCACCGAGATACATCAAACAAATCCACGTGGTGGATACACCGTGTTCTCATATATGGTGGTCAAGCAGTCACCAGCACACGAGCACTCAGCAGCAGCAGCAGCAACACTCAGCACCACTCGAGCAATACTCGACTCAAGCAGCACTGCTGCTGTTGCTGCTGATTTACTTCTGCCTACTGCTCGAGCATGATGAGCGCGAGCAGCACGACCTCGAGCAGCACGAACTAGAGCAGCCCTGTGTGCTGTTGTTTTAGTTGCAGCATGAAGCGAGAAAAACAAGATATTTGTAGCTAAAAATACGAAGATCCCGGTAAGTGTTCAATCCCCTGGATTTCTTTTCGGAAGTAAGTGTGACACCATCCCCTGAGTGGCTTGCTGAGTCACGTGACTTTGACCGTGTAGAGCATGGGCCACGGAGCCCGGCCGGATCCAATGCTTGCACCGTACAGTCCACATCGCCCTCCTGCGGGCCCCGCCACAGGAACCACGACAAATTACTCGCGGGCAAACGAGCAAAGTGCTCTTTTCCAGAAAAACGGCAATTTGGTCCAAAGAAGTATAAGGGTCGCTCGATGTTGCAACATGATATTTATGCGGTGCTTAGGATCGATCTTAACGACGAGTGTTTTTCATTTTTTTTCGGTAATTTCCCGAAATTTCAGAATGTTCCCGAAATATTTTAGGGAAAAGCCGAGAAACTTCATCCCCCCGAAAAGTCGCCTCAAAGGTTTTAGGGTTTTTCAGGAAATTTATATACAAGTCCGCAGAGGATCGGGCAACCCCACCGCTTGAGCTATGCGACCACTTGCGAGCGCACAAAGCTGACAGGGGTCGTTCTTAAGGTCATTCGGTAGTCATGGCCGAACGCAGAAGGCGCAATAGCTTTCTGGGATCTCGTGGCCGAGTTCGCAAGGTGAACGCACCGAGGTGGCCGACCGACTGAGCTCGGGGACGGCATTAGCTGAGACTTTGTCGCTTTCGGAAAGCGTTGGGCGTCCTTGCGTGACGAGTTGGTAATGGATTTCACTCCCAAAGGCACCGACACCTGCCTACGAGTCAGGGCGATTACTGTGGGGCCACCCCACCCATGGGTTCCGCTAGCGCAGCTGCTGTAGAGACGGTTCTGTGCCGGGTGGACGATTATTTCCAGAGCCAACTGAGGCACTAACTCGACACGATTCAACCCCCGCTGAGTTTGGTGAAATGCCAAAATTTCAGGAAACAACGAAATACCATATATATTATATGTGTCGTTAAGATCGACCCTTATTTTGAGACAACGTTTCAATTCATAGAGGAAGCTGCCGAGTCTGACTAGCAACCTTGTCGACCTGGCGATCGACGGCCACGATGAGCACCGGGCTAAACGCCAAGCGGTCGACGGGGCTCACTCTGGCAGAGAGTAAGGACAGATTTGCCCGGACCGAATCGGTGGCGAGGTGGTCGCGAGAGGGGCGGCACCGTACGAGGCTGAGAGAGAAGCTCTGCTGTACGTTTGTTTGTTTTTTGACTGGCGCAAGGTGTTTCACTAGACAGAAAATTATTTCATGAGGGGACGGGGATATGTTTTCTTCAATTTATTTCGGTTTCGCTCTCATTTTGTTTGCGGCGCTGCTGTGCCGTGCTGTGCTTCCTGATTCCATATCAAAGATGAAAATGCTGTGTGTCGTACAGAAGTACGTACGGTAAGCATGTCAGAAGAGGAAAAGGATTACCCTACCTCGGGTATGTACGCACGTACGGCATGTAAGTGAGCGAGCGTCGAGGGCCACGTACGTCCGGCAGCCGCCCGCAAAGTGAAGAGTATATGGCATCCGAGCTGTTTTATCTTAAAGCATGGCGGCGGGACACTTGACATTATTATCAAGTCGCCAGCTTGAAGCTGTTATCCGATCGATCATGAAAAAACCACATTCAATCACGGGCTTCTATCGGCTTTGCTTAATAAAAAGGTGTATTTTCCCTTCCTGAGCGAGCGCATAGCAGGCGGCGTAGGCCGCCCGTGGAGCGAAGCGTCTCGATCGTGAGAGTGATCGGTGGGTACATCCCTGGCTTCTCAGAATTCCCTCTTCGAAATCGCCTCCTTTCTGTGACATCGTACTTGCCGGCCCTCTCCAGCAGTTCTTTGTGTTCTCCAATTCTCTTGGCACTCTCTCGGTCCTTCCTTCCGTTTGGTGTGCGTGCCCGTTCTCCAAGTACGGCACCACCGGAGAGCCCGGCGCCGTCAGGGGTGTCAGCGGGTGCTTGCGGGTAGTAGTGGGGGGGTTGCACGGAGCGTGGTCGCTGCTTTCGTGCCTTGGCGTTGTGTGTGCCTCGAGACACGAGGGATGCATGAACGGCCTTTGTCTGGCCTCACTTATGATTTTTGATATGAGTATGTCCGAGCTATAAGGGTCGTTCGGGATCGCAAGATAATATTCAAGCGGTGTTTTTTTTTGCCAGCACGCTAACGTGGAAAGAGGGAGCTGTTCAGTATAAACACCAAATTAATCGGGCCGGCGAACGACGGGAACTGTGAGCACCGGGCTTCACACGAGGCAGGGGCGACGGGGCAGATTGTGGCCGAGAGTGATAAAAGCTTTACCCGGACTGAATACGTAGCGAGGTGATCGCGATAGGGGCGGGCGGCGTACGAGGCTGAGAGAGAGCTCTTCTGTTCGTTTTTTTTCATTCCTTCTTTTTGACTTTTTTTGACCGGGTGTAAGGTGTTCCAATTCGGCAGATAATGATTACACGAGAGGGGACGGGCATTATGTCATCTTTCCGAATATTCGTTTTTTTTTCATTGTTTTTGCCGACTGCTGTGCTGCTGGCTGTGCCGTTCTGTGGTTTCCCTTTCTTCGTACTACATACGAGTACAGGCATAAGAGCGTATCAAAAGAAGAAAAGAAGTAGTTCCCTATCTGGGGTATCTACGTACGTATGATATCCGCAACGCGAAGCGTATTAGGCGTCCGAGCTGGCGTCCGAGTTGTTTTTTCCTGAATCCTGGCGGCGGGACTCTTGGCATCATAAAGTCGCTGGTTTGCAGATAGATTGGTATTAATCATACATGGTACTCGTATACACTATCGATGTGAAGTAGATTCGATAATAACTGCAAGTACAAGTTCAAGACCAAACCATACTGTTAATAAGTAGATCAATGTCTGCTTTACCACTACTAAGTTGTAATTCAACAAATAAATAGTAAATCACCATATAATTTCGGGAGTACCGATGCCTGATTTAGGGGCCACCTCGAGCCAGATCATATAAATTCCGAGCATCACAGCGGCAGCATCGACGACAGCGAAAATTACTCGCAGAAAGAACCATCCCATACCAAAATTCAACATGTTAATCAATACATGTCCAACGTAAAGATTTCAACATGTATGTTGCAAAGTCATAATGCCCTTCCTTATCCGGTTTATGGTATATAGTATCAGTGCGCAGAATGAATATGAAAATTGTCCTGTTGACCCGGCCAGCATTCAGGGGGGCCACTGGCCTATAATATCCTCGACAAGGTAACGCATATCTGGTATAGAATACGCGCGAACGGCTTACAACAAAAAATTGTAAATTCAGTAAAAATGGGATTCAGACGAGACATATTACGCAGCAATAAGAATTCAGTCGAACTTATAGCGGACGTAGTTGTTCATGATTTCAATAAAAAAAAAGATTACGACGATTCATAAAACGAAATTCTAAATTTAATCGTGGACCTCTGTTCGCTTCGCCAAATTTGATGTACTTTTTTCCTTCCTGAGCGAGCATATAGCGGGCGGCGTAGGCCGCCCGCGGAGCGAAGCGCCCTGTATATATAAGAACGCATGCAGATATATTTCATAGGCGTATTAAAGCGTCCTACGTATGGATAATATATACAGCGTATCGAGAATTGAGGTGTCCCGCCTTTTTTTGCCTACGAGTATATGCGTTGGACAAAATTGTCCAATCAATAGAATATTGCCCTCACACCAGACTCCTGAAGTTATGTATTAATTGGAATTGCACCGGCAAGTGATGTCAACCACTGTTAATTAAAAGCAACTACCCTGTTAAAATTGTTTGGAAAATCGATCTCGGGCACTTTCTTGAAATAATTGAAAAGCGTTGAACGATTTATGTTTTGTACGGCCGAACGATTAGAATGGTCCCATCCAATATTTTTAGAATATTTATCCAGTTGATTTTGCGAGCAGGTTTAGCAGTCTGGGAGAAGGGATTTCTAGCGATGTTTTTTACTTGAAAAATGTGTAGCGTGGTCTGCCCTTCGGAATCAATCGTCGTCGGCATCTAGATTCTGAGAAATTTCCTGGTTCGATGCAAACTCGGCGTAGCCTCGTTTATGGCGAGTTTTGCCCCGTTTCGGCTGTGGTTTGGGGTCAGGGTTAGGGTTAGGGTTAGAGTCAGGGGTTGGGTTGGGTCTTCGCCCGTGCCTTGATCCCAACAGCAACCAAAACATCCGAACACCCTACCAACCTAAAGATCCCTTCTCCCAGATTGTTAAAGGTCTTCGATTTTGCCCTGACTTACAATCGATCTCAAAGACTTTGCAGTAGTACTGTAGTTGAAACTGTCTGCACAAAGTGTGCTTTCTGCCGTTATACATTTAATTTGGAAATTTCCAGATATTTATCTCGGAGACTGCCTACTGATTTTGAAATCGTACTGACTGTAATAGTTTTGCAGACTGTCTGCTATTTAAATGTCGAGATTGCTTTAACATATGATTTAGGGCCATTTACACGCATTGGACTTGTCGGGGCAACTGCTTTGGGAGGCCGTCCTATACTAATTGGAATTGTCCGGAGAAATGGTATCGGAAGCGGTCTGATAACTGGAAACATCATCAATATTTTTTGCTAACCGAAGTCAGTCCCGTTTTGGGGACAAACCCCTCCAAATTCGTTCCCAATACGGAAATGCGGTTCCAAAGGGGCTAATAAGACTCTTTTTTTCTTAAGATGGCAGCCACCGCTAGAACTACTACAACAACAACAGTTCAGTTGACTTAGGGTTACGGTTAAATTTGATCGTCAGTATTACTTCAACAACGAACGAGAGTAGGAATTCCTATATACCCAATCATTAGCAAGTTGGTTTATTGTAGGAAAGTACGGGTAATATCAGTTCAATGGGGAATTTCTGTCACATTCTAAAAAATCGATACACAAGGCCAAACGACATTTTCGAGTTTCGTGTTTATCGGGCGGCATTTCGCGGATAATTCTAACCAATTTGCAATAATAGCTGAAGTCCGTTCTGACTCCTCCACGTATTTTACAGCACCTGAAATCCATTGTCCAGACAAATTCTTTTCTTAAGCACCTCCCGAAATCAATTGTCTTGAAAAATAAGTCTTAAGACACCGCCCGGAAACAATTGTCTGGAAATTCGGATTATTATTGGACCAGCACCCCCAAACAATCAGATGGTTAAATATAAGTATTGAGCAGTCTCCGCAATCAATTGTTGAGAAAACATATTTAACGTAATGCACAAAACTTGGAACCAATTGCTGACACAATTCTAAGTAGTAATACGTGGTCTAAGTAAATAATTTGTCCGGAAACGTTTAATTTACCTTGAAAATCGCCGAAAACATTGTCTGGAACATCCCGGAACTAATGGGAAACCGCTGAAATCAGGTATTGCCAAGACAGATGAATCCAGTCAACACGTAGTCTCCTAAGCCTTAAGGCAATTGCATAGTCACACAATTGACTGTACAAAAACGGATTTGTGAAGGGTGTGGTCATGTGTTGATGTTGCTTCTACACGTACTGCATCTATCTTCTCATTGTTACTGTTTGTTGTCGGTTTATATCAAGAGCATGCAAATAGGTAGTAGTCATGCTCTAACCCGTGGGATGGCGTGGTTATTTGACAGCCCTGTTTACCTATATTGGGGTTGTCTGTATTGCATGAGGGATTGTGGTGGTGTGTACTCGTACGACTTGGTAGTATTATTGTCGTCGTAGTAGTGTAAATATAGTGTTCCAGGGAGTTTTTTTTGTCGAATGCATGCCGCTTATATAAATAAGTGCCTATATTACATCTGCGTAGTTACTGGCAAATCGGAAAAATGGAAACGAAGCCTAAAATGAGAACCAAGCCGTATCTCCAAAACCTTGTGGAATATCAGAGAACCAAAATGATCCTTCGAAACCCCTTGGCCAGCCCTGTGAGAGGAGCTCCTCAGAACGGTCATGCTCCATCTCGTGCCTTCGGGTTAGGGCGCAAAAAGCGATATATGCTGGCTCTATTGTGATTTCTCTAGATGCTGGCTACCGCGGTGATGCCGAGGACTTCCAGCCTGAGCGACAGCTCATTCTTAGGCTGCTGTACAGCCCCACAGGACTGTCAACCTTTTTTCTTGTAGTAACTAGTTGTACAAAAATGGTTTGCTTTCTAAAAAAAAACGTCCCTTTCTCGTTTTTGGTTTCGTTCCCATTTTTCCGATTTGTCTGCTAGTAGTGGTATTATAGAGTGGTGTATTGTAGCAGTAATATTTTAGTAAACCTGGGATACCGTGTGCAGGTTGTAGTGTATATCATTTTTACTCTTGCCATCAGACAATGTGCAGCATGATCTTCAACATGGATCACTCAAAACTTTCCCGAAAGAAGAGGTATATTGTATACATCACGGAAACAATAAAACTCAGTTCCTCCTGACTGTGTGTGTGTTCTTCACATTAAACGGTTCTTTCTACCCGTCGATATCCAGCGCAACCAGTGTCCGTGCCGATTCTCCAATCCTAGAAGAGATGACTTCGTGTAATAACCCTTTGACGAAAACCCTCACCCGTGGCTCACGTTCCCGCCAAGAACAGCTATATTCGTGTGTCACTTGTGACTGACTTTACTCGTTGGAACGCCAACGGGATTTTCTGTCACCTACATCCTGAAAGGGGACCTTGTATGTCTGTATCGCGTTGTAGGTTTAATGAACGCACGTATAAATAACTGTCCATTGATTGGTTGTCATAGCGCCGAGCAGCAGTATGGACGGTCTGGGCGATTCGCCATTTATTTGGGGCACGGCCATGCTCGGAAGCATGAATTGGAATTAATCGGAAAAAGTTGTTGAATTGTCCCAAAAATCAGATTTGCAAGCAGTGCCACCCACCTAACACATGCTAGCGCGCCCTAGAGAGCGCGCGACGGCGTCCCATGCATTCCAAACTTTAGCATGGACTCACCCCGAGATATGCGTGCAGCGCTCGCACGAAGCGTCTAAAAAATGTGTCTTTTTTCTGGCCTCCGAAAATAGCTCAGAGGGTCACAATTCTCCTAGCTGAATCTCGGTTCGACGGATTTGAGCTCAAATGGAACTCCTCGGACACGGGACGGAAAAGAACTGCAGCAGGCAGTGAGAAGACGCGACAGCGACGCACACATACCAAAGTATAGCCTGTGCGCATACCGGGCTACTGGCGCGAAGACGGGCTTGATAGGCCGCGAGCAGCGCTCACACGAAGCATGTCGAAAAGTGCATCTTTTTTCTGGGCACGCAAAAGTGTCGAAATTCTGCAAGATGGACGTAGTTTGGACGGGTTTTTGAGTTCAACCCCCACGTCCTCGTACACGCGACGGACCAGAACTGCTGCTCCAAGTAGTGAGAATGCGCGACAACACCGCACGCATACCAAAAAGGGTAGGGTGTGTGCACACCGTGCCGTTGGCGCAAAGACGGGCTTGATCGGCAGCGAGTAGCGCTCACACCAAGCTATTAATAGTCAAAAAGTGTATATTTTTCTTGGGCACGCAAAAGTGTCGAAATCCTGCAAAATGAATGTTGTTTGGACGGGTTTTCGAGCTCAACTCCAAGTCCTCGTACACGCGACGGAAAACGACTGTTACACGAAGTAGGGAGAGCAAGCGACAGTGCGGCACACTTACCAAAGTGTAGGATGTGTGCGCAATGTGATGGTGGCGCAAAGAGGGGCTTGATCGGCCGTGTGCCGCGCCTACACGAAGGCTGTAAAGTAGTGTATATTTTGGCTTGTAGCCACCGAAAATTGGGGAAAATTGAAAAACACGGTAGATTCATACTGCGAGATGAAGGCCGTTTCGACGGATTTGAGCTCAACTCCAACTACTCGGACACGGGGCGGAGAAGAACTGCTGCAAGTAGTAGGGAGAGCATGCGACAGCACAGCACGCATACTAAAGTACAGCATGTGAGCCCACCGTGCCGCTGGCGCAAAGACGGGCGTCATCGGCCGCGAGCAGCGCTCACACGAAGCTTGTCAAAAAGTGCATGTTTTTTCTGGGCACGCAACAAGGTCCAAACTCGGCAAGATGAACGTTGTTTGGACAGGTTTTTGAGTTCAACCCCAAGTCCTCGCACCCGCGACGGAGAAAAACTGCAGCTCGAGATAGCGGGAATGCGCGACACCACCGCACGCATACGGAAGGGTAGGGTGTGTTCGATTATAAAGGATAGACCACTGAGCTACTCAGTCAGCATGTTCGATTTATAAAGGATAGACCACTGAGCTACTCAGTCTTGCGCTGACTGAGTAGCTCAGTGGTCTATCCTTTATAATCGAACAAAAGAAGTACCTTTGGGCTCGATACGGCCTCCCGCCGATAACATCCTCCGAGGTTGATCAAGCCCATAATCAGCGCCTAGTTTTTCCTTCATAATATTGTCCCCCTCCATAGTCGTGAGTTCTTTTACTCAACTGGTTCACTCCACTTCCGACTCTCTGGTCGAGTGTTCTTTCATCGTGGTTCTCTCCACCTGATTTCCCTTTTTCTGCCCACAGCAGAAAAAGCGGAAATACGACGTCAGGCCGGACTCGAACCCCGAGCATATTTTGTTCGATTATAAAGGATAGACCACTGAGCTACTCAGTCAGCGCTGACTCAAACGTTTGCACCAACTCCTTCGTCAGCGTCAGTTAAAATCCTGGCGACTGTTGCCAACGAATATGGTCTGAAGATTTTTCATCTAGACGTCGCGCAAGCTTTTGTTCGCGCGAAACTCGACGCCGAGATATACTTGAAACTACCTGGTGGGTTTGGTGACATGTCAGGAAGGATCGTCCGCTTGAACAGATCACTGTATGGTCTAAAGCAGAGCGGACGGCAGTGGGCCGGAATATTGGTGGAAGCCGTGGTAGAGTACGGTATGGAGCAGTGTAGGTCTGATCCGTGTGTTTTTCGCATGGTTGTGGACGGCAAGGTAGAACTGATCATGGCCGTCCATGTAGATGACATCGTGATCGCAGGATCGGACGAGACATGTAGAGATTTCCATGCCGCGCTAGTTACGAAATTCCCCACAAATAACCTCGGCGAACTGACTTGGTATACTGGTTGTGCTTTCAAACGCGACTGGGAGTTGGGGACATTGGAGATTAAGCAGAAGGCGTTTATAGAGAGCATGCTGAATCGTTTTGGTGTTGACTCATCCTCTGACATCCCCGCGACCCCCGGTGTGGAACTAGGTCCAAGAGAGGAGGGCGAAATTGGAGGAGACTGTCCGTACAGGGAGGCTGTGGTCAGCTTGATGTGGCTGTCGACAATGACGAGGCCGGACATCTCGAACGCTGTGCGTGTTGTGGCGCGCCACTCCCACAACCCAACGGAGAGGCACTGGAAGACAGTTTTCAAGATTATGGCTTACCTCCATGGGACCAGGTTTATGGGATTGACTTTTGTGCGGGGTTCGGGATTGGATTTGACAGCGTATAGTGATGCTGATTATGCTGGTAAGTCGAACGATAGGGGCTCTGTATCGGGGACTGGAATTACCCTAGGGGGTGCGGCCGTCAGTTGGGCAAGTAGCACGCAGAGGTGTGCTACGTTGTCGACAGCAGAAGCAGAGTATGTCGCCCTGGATGAAGGGGTGAAGGAAGCTTTGTCTACGGGCGCGGTGTTGTCGTCTTTTTGTCCAGAGCTAAGCGGATCATGTGTTCGGGTTTTCGAGGATAACCAGAGGGCCATAGCGTTGGCTGAGAACCCTCTTAGTTCTGCGCGGAGTAAGCATATTGACGTGCGTTTTCATTTTGTCAGAGAGCTACTTCGTGCTAAGAAGATCCACATTCAGTTCGTAGCTTCGGAAGAGCAGCACGCGGATATTTGGACGAAATCCCTTGCTGCGACCCCTTTTAAGTCCCATCGTAGGTTCTTGTTGAATCTGCCCTTGGACGGCGAATAAGGGGGTATGTATGGGCATTGTTCGATGAGTACCATGTTTGAGTAATGCAAGGAATAATTTGTCAGGTCGCCAACCCTGCGCTACTTTGAGGGGCATGGGGGAGTAGGGCACAGCTTGGCATTTTATTTTCTGGCCATGGTCATCGTTTGGAATGCGGCCGTTGTTCAATTGCAATGGTTTGGAGTATATGTGTTATACAGGGGTTTTTTACCCGGTGGCCGCGTTTCCTCCTGCGGGACTGTCGTTGGCTGTTCTTAGGTTCTAGCAAATCTTGAATGTCTCTTCGGTCTCGTCACTGCTGTGAAGAGCCAGGGAGGGTGTTCGTTTGGATCGTTCCTGTAGCGACGGTTACAAGTTGTAGAGGGTAGCGTTTATCTTCGCAGGCGTTATTGCGAACTTTGCCGTGTGTTCATGAGGACAGTTCAAGCACTCCGTTCTCCGCTCTCCGTTCTCCGCTCCCAGCTACGAGCTAGGCTCCGCTCTCTCTCTCCTCCTCTGTCCTCTAATACAACGAGAATAAAGAATCTCATCAGACCACGTGGTGGTCAGGGCATCCAGGTTTGGACTCTACGAACAGGGTGTGTGTACACCGTACCGTTGGCGCAAAGACGGGCTTGACCGGCCGCGAGCAGCGCTCACACGAAGCTTCTATTAATAAAAATAAATACCATCGTGAGGCTGACCAAGGAGCACAAGTGGGCGATGGAGCGGAATTTCATTGTTTGATTATTATTATGGATATGAACAGTAGTTCTGCCTACCGCTGTATACCAGGTGTTTGATCACAGGAGCTGTCGGACGCGTGCACGTGATACACGCGTGGTCTACACCATGATGGTTGAGGAAGAACAAACAAAATACCAGTTACAATAAGCCACACAAAACACACACCGGGTGGATCAATACCTTCCTGTCAGAGACCCCACCACATAAACCACACACAGGAGGTAAGCCGCACCAAGATTGTCAACGGCTGCACCACTCACATATAGACAGGCAGTATCATTGCCATCAATGCCTGGGCCGTATCATTAACATCATCGTCTGCTCCCGGAGGAGCAGCTCTATCTCTCCATCCACGAGGCATACTAAACAATGCCCCGATACAAAATACGAAACCCAACAACATACATGGTATGAAATATGCTAAATATGAAACCCCCAATATCCGCAGACCCGTATCAAGCTACCGCATACCACAAACACCAGGTACCTGGTATTTAATAACAAACCACCTTTGCATTCGAGCATATACATACGTTCGTAGTATAAATACGTAATATGAGAGCGTATTGATCATTTTCATCAGAATAACGTACTGCTCTTTGTGTAGGATGTGTTGAAATAATATGAATATCTTGTTGTGAATAGTGAGCTTGGGATGTGGCACGAACACCAAAAAAAAGCGTCCCGCGTCGAGTACCCTGCTGGGAGGGTGCAGTAGGCCCGCGACTCATTGCGAAGGGGGCATGCATGTGTTCATATCCCTTTTCTCCCGCACAAAGACGCAGCGCCTGCCTGCCCGATGCACCTTGTTGTTGTGGTTTGTTCTTCGTCTTCCGCCCAAACCAAAAATGGGCAAATTCAAGAGAAGAAGGTACAAGACCCTAAAGAGAATCTTCTTTTAGGCGTACGTACGCCCGACACGGTCATCATATTTGTACCAGGACCCACGCAGCATCTTCCCTCCGAGAGGGACATGGCCGAGACGGCCCAGATGACACTGCCCGCGCCATGCTGCACCCTAGTTCTTTGGAAAAGCGGGTTTTTCTTGACACCACGAGCTATATTTGCAACACAAAGAGGGACCTAACTTGCACAGTAAATACCACCCCTTCGGGGTTGCAGATGATTACGTGTTTTTGTGTTGAGAGGGTATATACTCTGCAGCTACCGGGTGATTCTAATACTCGTACCACCACAACCATCATCCTATGGTCCAAATCTTTTGTACTTATTTTGGATCCCAATACTGCTAGTAGTTGGTGGAAATGAGGCGCGACCTCGGTAATACCTGCAGTAGTCATATCTGGGATGCATCATGATGGGCGCATACGGATTTCTTTTGCACCAGATATTATTGTGCTGGACGAACGAACTCGAAGGAATATCTACCACGGGCGTACTATTAATACTGCTTTGTACAACTGTTGTTGTTGTTGTTGTTGTTGTTGTTGTTGTTGTTGTTGTTGTTATCACATTAAATCACAGTACAATGCAGTCCGTGGTCGCAGGACAGGCTCCAATACCTCTGGAGTGGAAGTAATACCTCAAGTAAAACAGTACGCCGTCGTGGGTGCATCTCAATAATTTTCATAAATAAATGTTCTTGGCCTCTCCTGGCTCTTGATATATGAAAAAGTACTTGATTTGGTCGTGTGTATCCTGGTTTCCACATCGAAATCCGGCATAATAATTTGAAAACAAAATCTGCACTGCTGTGACCACAGAACTTGCATCTCTCTAGGGATTGAGGAATCGGCACGGACACTGCTATGGTGCTGGATGTCGACGGGTAGAAGGAGTAAAGAACACACAACACTCGACATGTTTTGTCCAGCAGAGTGTTTTCTGGTTGGAATTCAGCACAAATTGAATCTGCATCTCACATGTTTTGTCCAACAAAGAGAGCCTATTTTTCGTAGCAGGTGCCACCACAACTATACTTGGACCGATGTACGACATCTACAGCAGCAGTGCGCCTCCCGCACCATAACAGCAGCAGCAGCAGCAGCAGCAGTAGCAGTAGGACACACGCGGCCAGGGTTAGCGTCCCCGTACGCTCGGCTTGTCGGTCTAACCCTTGCACCCTTTGTACGCGTGCATATACACATACGTACTGTAGTACGTACCCTGCACTCGTTCTTCAATATGTTTCCTGCTTTACACCTCGAAAGTCGGCATTATATTTTCGAGACGACAACACGAACATGGCATGCCCAAGAAGAGTTTCTCGTAGCAGGGGCCACAACTACCCCTGCTGTGCAACATCTACATCAGAGCTTCTCCAGCTGCAAAACAGCAGAAGAAGCAGTAGTAGTAGGATCCACGAGGCCAGGGTCAGCGTCGCAGTACGCTCGGCTTGTGTCGGCTTAACCCTTGAGCCCTTTGTACACCGTACTCGATGTTGTTTCTGTGGTTCCTGATTCCACCCCATAATTTGAAGACGAAATATCTAGTACCTGGTACTGGTACCTGATATGACATACATGTATCCAACAGAGGTTCTCGTAGCAGGTGCCACCACTACTACTGACTGCTGTACAACATCTACAGCAGGTCTTCTCCTGTTTCACCGTCCCCTCGTCAGTAGGAGGGTAGGCCTGACAATATCACCTGCAGCACATGGCCCGAACGTAGGTGTGGACAGACAGGCGAAGTCTGCCTATGACTACTCGTAGTTGGGTTTCGTTAGTTTTTACGTAGGTAGAAGAAAAAGCTAAAAAAACAAAACCATCTGCCTGCTGTGGACAGGCCCAGTCTGCCTGCTGTGGAGTGCTGCGGACAGGCTCAATCTGCCTCCTGTGGATAGGCCCAGTCTTCCTGCTGTGGACAGGCCCAGTCAGCCTGCTGTTGGCACCGGCACAAAAAAAACGTTCTGATTTTTTGTTTTGAACACATCCCAGCACAGACATGTGCCTACACACGTTGCCGCACCTAGCTCGACGAACTGTGAACGATTTCCCACCCCACCAGGATGAGAAAGTGTGTTACGTGTGTGTGCGTGCACAGAGCCCGCGGGTACTGGATTTTGTGACGTGTGCGTCGAGCGCGGTGGTGAAAGGTGGACCAAAAAAATGTTGAACTACACACACCAACTCACACACACAAACACAAACACACACACAGACACACACACACATTCAAAACGAGGCACCCTAACCTCGTACCCGAGCCGTTATGAAGAGTTTTTTTTTTCCTAGTAAGTAGGTTAAAAACCAATAAAAAATACTCTCGCTTCGCTCGCTCGCTCATTATAATGATTAAAGATCGTCCACCCACCAGCAAGCAGCACACCCCAAATTACCCGGTGCGTCGTTCCCGGCCGGTGGACGATCATTAATCATTATAATGAGGCGAGCGAGCGAAGCGAGCCTTTTTTTCTTTGGTTTTTAACCAAGGAAAAAAAAAAGCCTCTTCATAACGGCTCGGTTATGAGGGTAGGGTGCCTGTTTTGATTTTTTCTGTATGTGTGTGTGTGTGTGTGTCAGTTGGTGTGTGGATTCAACATTTTTTGGTCCACCTTTCACCACCGCGCTCGACGCACACGCCACCAAACCCAGTCCCGGCGGGCTCTGTGCACGCACACACACGCAAGACACGTCCTCGTCCTAGTGGGGTGGAAAATCGTTCACAGTTCGTCGAGCTAGGTGCGGCAACGTGTGTAGGCACATGTCCGTGCTGGGCCGTGTTCAAAATACAAAATCATACCGGTTTTTGTGCCTGTGCCAACAGCTGGCAGACAGCAGGCAGACTGTGCATGTCCACAGCATGCACACTGTGCCTGCCCACAGCAGGCAGACTATGCTTGTCCACAGCAGGCAGACTGGGCCTGTCCACAGCAGGAAGACTGGGCCTATCCACAGCAGGAAGATTGAGCCTGTCCGCAGCACTCAACAGCAGGCAGACTGGGCCTGTCCACAGCAGGCAGACGGCTTTGTTTTTATAGCTTTTTTCTACCTACGTAATAGCTAACGAAACCCAACTACGAGTAGTCATAATATAGGCAGACTTCGCCTGTCTGTCCACACCTACGTTCGGGCCATGTGCTGCAGGTGATATTGTCAGGCCTACCCTCCTACTGACGAGGGGACGGAGAAACAGGAGGAGATCTGCTGTAGTTGTACAGCAGTCAGTAGTAGTGGTGGCACCTGCTACGAGAACCTCTGTTGGATACATGTATGTCATATCAGAGGTTGTAGATATTTCGTCTTCAAATTATGAGGGTGGAATCAGGAACCATACACACAACATCGAGTACGGCGTACAAAGGGCACAAGCCGAGCGTACTGCGACGCTGACCCTGGCCTCGTGGATCCTACTGCTACCCCTGCTGCTGTTTTGCTGCTGCTGGAGAAGCTCTGATGTAGATGTGGCACAGCTGCAGTGGTTGTGGCACCTTCTACGAGAAGCTCTTTTGGGCATGCCATGTTCGTGTTGTCGTCTCAAAAATATTATGCCGACTCTCGGGGTGGGAAGCAGGAAACATAAAAAAATACCGAGTGCAGGGTACGTACTACAGTACGTATGTGTATATGTACGCGTACAAAGGGTGCAAGGGTGAGACCGACAAGCCGAGCGTACGGCGACGCTGACCCTGGCCTCGTGTGTCCTACTGCTACTGCTGCTGCTGCTGCTGCTGCTGCTGTTATGGTGCGGGAGGCGCACTGCTGCTGTAGATGTCGTACATCAGTCCAAGTACAGTTGTGGTGACACCTGTAACAAATGCTGCGAAAAAGAAGCTCTTTCCGTAGGACAAAACATGTGAGATGGAGATGATTTTTGTGCTGAATTTCAACCAGAAAACACTCTGCTGGACAAACTATGTCGAGTGTTGTGTGTTCTTGACTCTTTCTACCCATCGACATCCAGCACCACAGCAGTGTCCGTGCCGATTCCTCAATCCCTGTGAGAGATACAAGTTATGTATTATATTTTTTACAGCCGTGCAGATTTCGTTTTCAAATTATTATGCCGGATTTCGAGGTGGAAATCAGGATACACACGACCAAATCCAGTACTTGTTCATATCAAGAGCCAGGAGAGGCCAAGAACATTTACGAAAATTATTGAGATGCACCCACGACGGCGTACAGTAGTACAGTAGTCCGTACGTGGTAGATATTCCTTCGTGTTCGTTCGTTCAGCACAATACAAAATAATCCGTATCCGCCCAGCATGATGCATCGCAGATATGACTACTGCAGGTATTACCGAGGTCGCGCCTCATTACCACCAATTACTAGTATTGGGATCCTAAATTTACGAAACTATAAATTTGTTTTCTCTGGTCGGTCGCCGTGGAGGCGTTTCGGTGGCCTTTCGCAAGATCGTCAACCCTGATTCGCGAGAGCTTTGTTCTATTCGCGAGTGGAGGGACTTTTCGGGAACAGATTCAAAAGGACTGCCGTTGATCTCAGCTGCTTTGGCCCGAAGAGACCGGCTATAAGACGGCATACATACGATAGTAGTAGACCGATTATTTTTCTATTTTGTTCCGGAATGGTTTCAAGAGGACTACGGGTCATTGGATTATTTGCGTGCGTGGGCACATTTAGCGTGGACAGCATACGACGCGCGTCACGCTGTTGCTGCCTCTTCGTATACCATACCGCTTGGCCAGTTGGCCTCCCGCTGGCGTTGCTCCTGCTCGTGCCGCTCCTGCTCGGGCCGCTCGTGCTCGTGCCGCTCCTTCTGGTGCCGCTCCTGCTGGTGCTGCTTTGCTTTTCCTTCTTCTGTTGGTACAGGGTGCTCCTCCCGCTGGTGCTGCTCCTGCCTGGTATATGGCATCTTCGCTCCTGGTGGTGCTGCTTCTACAGAGTGGACTGCACTTTTTCCTGCTGCCGATCTTAAAGGTGCTGCTTTCAAGACACCTCTGCCTCGCCCTCTTCTGACGGATCTTGGAAGTCCATTTCGAACAGAACCCCCCTGTCCAAGTCAGTGCAATCCCACTGTAAAGTGCAACCGCAGCATCGCCCAGCTATATGATGGAGACATATCTTTGGAGGCAGGGTCGAGTTTGCGACCTGCGACCACGACACCTGCCCTGGCAGCGGAATAATTTTGAAGTGGCCCAAAGACTGTGAATTGTGCGCCGGGCCTATCGACGTCCGCACGGTGTCCTTCATGCTCGAGACTGGAGGTGGCGGTGAGTTGTGTTCTGTGCTTCTCTGTTGTTGCTGTTGTTGTTGGTGGTGTTGTTGTTTGCTACCTATTTATACCGCCGCGTTTGCTGCTGTTGTTGTTGTTGTTGTTGTTTGTCGACCTTTAGCACTAAATCCAAGACAAAAAACGCACCTGGTACTAATAATGTCATTTGTTTATGCGCTACTGCGCCTACTGTCTTTTGCTTTTGTGCTGCTGCTGCCGCTGCTACTGCCGTTGTCGTTTACAGCCTGCGTTCGTTTCCCCAACAGTGTCTACCGCCGCTGCTGCTGTTGTTGTTTATGCTGCTGCTTCTTTTCCTGCTGCTGTAACCCCGCGCGCCTATCGTCCCTGATGCTGATTTACTGTGTACGCAGGCGTCGTTCGCGTTGTTGCTGTTGTACGCAGCTTTGAGTTGGTGTCTACCGCCGCTGCTGCTGCAGCTGTTGTTTGGGTTGTTGCTGTTACCGCATGTTGTCGACCTTCAGTACTAAATACAAGACACAAATACATACCAGGTACTACAGTAATTTCGAGTTTTGGCTTGCACACTACTACAGCAGTACGTATAACCAAAAAAAAATGTCCGATTTGTTTTACTTGATACGAGCTCACACCGAGACAGGGGTATAGTACGCGTACTGACATTTTGTATATATATGCGCTGCTGCTGGCGTTGTTTTTGTTTTGCACACTACTATAACCAGCTTTTCTTTCCGAACAGTTGTCGTTGTTGTTTGCAGCCTGCGTTTCTTTCCACTCCGAGACAGTTGTCTACCGCCGCTGCTGCTGTTGTTGTTGATACGAGAACAGACAGGCGTTGAGTACACTAACACATTTCCATGTTTTATGCTGCTGCCGACTCTGCCGTCGCCGTCTCTGCCGCGAACAAAGACGTAAGGGTTTGCCAACATCATTCATCGCATATCATTCATATTTACCTGGTTTTCATACAGCGCACGCCAACGCGTATTTTCGAACCTGTTATTCAAGGTGTTTTTGCCAAAATCAGGTATATCTGGCCGCTTTTCGGCCAAAATCAGTTACATTCTAAAAACAAGTACCAAACGCACCCCAGGAGCGCTGCTATTGTCCAGGCTGACATCCTAACTGATTTTGGCTAAAAAAAGCCAACTTATACCAGTTTCTTTTCTACTCTTTCTAGCTTTCAACTTATTTTGGACAACTTTGAACCAATCAGAGGGGCCACATATGTACACTGTTGTTTCTTTCGGTATGCGTCTGCCCTCCCTCGGTTGAAATTCTTCTGCATTACGCAACGTATAAACTCTGTACTCGCACGTACACGTTGTACGTCAAAGCACGTTTTTACATAAATATGCATACAAGAGTATGCTGGTTTCGCTTTTTTTCTTCTTTGGGATGACATATGTGCGACGTGCTTCCGTTATTGAATATTTGTTGTGTCCTACTGCCGCTGCTTTGTTGTTTTCTATGGTCACATCGGTCCATACATCACCATGGTCTTAATCTGCACCACCCCGCGTCGAGTTTGTCTCAGGTTTGGTACGGCAAGATAATTTCGTGCCGAGCTGGCAGTTCCGCGAGGACGGTCAAGAAGATTTAAGCTGTCAACGGTGGGGGTGCGCCAGATTAAGTACTCTTCTTGGCGCCCCCGCCGTCGCAGAACAAACGAAGCCTATTAACAGTGATTCTCTGCAGGTCCAAGTGAAGCCCGTGGTATCTACACCCTAAAGAAAACTAAACGACTTAGATTTTGGAGGCCATATATGGAACGCTTCTTTATTTACCCGACTTTCATGGACAGAACACCGCTCGCGGCGCGCGTTTTTTACTTGGTTTTAGTCTACACCTGATTTTGGCTCAAACGGATCAGGTATAACTGATTTTGGCATTTGCCCTTTTAAAAGTCTTCGTCAACTAAACTCATACCAAGTTATATGTTTGTATTCAACACGTCTTACATGTCTCCTTTGTGCTGTCGGTTGGTTCTCTATAATCTATGTTTGCAGGTCCGTAAGGATTGTGTCTACTGCAAAGGAACTACCAGGTATCAAGGACAACGGCATCTTGGTCGGCCTGGGCAACCCCCCCCTGCACTTCTCGGGCTCCAAGCACTCCAGGGAGCTCTTCATCGCCCACGACGAGCAAGTTCAGGACGAACGCCACGCGAACTTCGGTGAATGGGCTCGGGTGGAACTGGAGAAAAGCACCGCCAAGAGGGAAGGCTGTGTCGGTCGATCTCCTCGGTTCGGGCTCGGAATAGATCTTCGTACTTTAAGAGTATGTTCTCGTGTCTATCATGATCTTCCGGTACAGCACCATACACAGTTGATCTGCTTTTGGTCTGCACCTGGGGTCCGAATATAGGGGTTTTCGCGGGCGTGTCATTGCAGCGTACGCCTGCGTCTAAAATATTACAATACTTTCAGCAAACATCCGTTGTGCGTGTACTTGCAAGTCTGCCAGGGGGTACTTTGAGTTCAAGCGTGGGAAGTGGACTGGTTGATGTTTTTTCGGTGGGGGTTTCATCACCTAAGAAGAGTGTCAGCTTTTGCATCGACTCCATCACGCTAGTCCCTTGGCGAGTGCCAAGGTCTAACTGACTTTTTTGCATCCTCTTTGGGTGCCGTGGACAACGAAATATCATGTTTTTTTCAATCTACCTTGGGTGTTTGCCAGGGTGCTGATTCCGTTGTTATTAGCGACATTCGCGTTTGTTTGCGATAGAATTTTTGCTACTACAAACTACTTACTCCCGTCGCTTCGACTTCTTTGCGTTTCACGCCGGCCCCGGGCCCACTGCTACGCTTCGTTGAAGACATTTTTTCTTGAGGAATTCCTGTCGTAGTTGGTTTGGGCGTCCGCCAAAGGTTTCGTTCGTTGTCGAACCGTTAGGTGTCGCAGGACATGTGTCGGCTGGCGCTGGGATTCGTTGAGCAAGTGTTTACTGTCGAAGTTGAATATCATGTCGCCTTCATATCTCATAACAGCTGTAATACATAATTACTACCTGCTTTTTCGGTCATTATAACTGCTCTCTTGCGTCACCGTCATCTATCTGCATGTTCCACTAGTATTTTCCTTATATTCATACATAATTGGTGTTTAACAGGTGTACATTTGAGCTATTGCCCTAACTGCAGCACATACAACTGCTATTATTATTATTATTGGTGGAATAGTTCATACCAACCCACCGAATACGTATTTCGGCAAGAGTCTTCTTACACGCTACGCTCATGCCACTCCGAAGGGAAAACTTGTAAGTACCAAATATATGTAAGTAGTATAAGGAGATGGCTGCGGTGGTACCAGTAAAAACACACGGTACCAGTATATTTTATACCCTCTCAACACAAAGAAACGCAAGCGTCTGCACCCCCGAAACGGTGGTATGTACTGTGCAAGGTATGACTCTCTTTTTGATGAAAATATAGCGAGTGGTGTCATAAAAAACGCAGCTTTCCTGATAAGCTGGGCGGCAGCAGGAGGCGGACAGTGTCATCTGGGCCGTCTCGGTCTTCTCCCTTCTCGCAGGAAAGATGCTGCGTGAGTCCTGGTACCAATATGACGACCGTGTTCGGGGTACGTACGCCTAAAAGAAGGTTCTCTTTAGGGTCTTGTACATTTTTCTCTTGAATTTGCCCATGTTTGGTTTGGGCGGAAGACGAAGAACAAACCACAACAACAAGGTGCATCAGGCAGGCAGGCAGGCGCTGCGTCTTTGTGCGAGAGAAAAGGGATATGAACACATGCATGCCCCCTTCGCGAAGGGTCGCGGGCCTACTGCACCCTCCCAGCAGGGTACTCGACGGGGCACGCTTTCTTTTGTGTTCCTGCCACATCCCAACCTCACTATTCACAACAAGATATTCATATTTTTTATACACATCCTACACAAAGAGCAGGACGTTACTCTGATGAAACTGATCAATACGCTCTCGTATTACGTATTTATACTACGAAGTATATGCTCGAATGCAAAGATGGTTTGTTATTATATACCAGGTGCCTGTTATACAGCAGTAGGCAGCACTACTATTCATATCTAGAATAATAATCAAACAATGCAAATCCGCTCTATCGTCGACTTGCGGTCCTCGGTGAGCCTCACGGTGGTACTTTTTTCAAAAAAGCTTAGTGTGAGCGCTGCTTGCGGCCGATCAAGCCCGTCTTTGCGCCAACGGCACGGTGTGCACACATCCCACCCTTTGGTATGCGTGCGGTGCTGTCGCGCATTCCCACTACTTCGAGCAGCAGTTGTTCTCCGTCGGGTGTACGAGGACTTGGGGTTGAGCTCAAAAACAGAATTTTGACACTTACTTTTTTTGCGTGCCCAGGAAAAATATACACTTTTTGACAACAAGCGTCGTGTGAGCGCTACTCGTGGCCGATCAAGCCCATCATCACGCCAACAGCAGGGTGTGCACAAAGGCATTTTTGAAGCATGCGTGCGGTGCTGTCGCGTGCTCTCCCTACTTCGTGCGGCAATTCTTCTCCGTCGCGTGTTCGAGCACTTGGGGTTGAGCTCAAAAACAAAATTTCGACACTTTTGCGTGGCTAGAAAAAATATACCTGGTACACTTTTTGACAAGCGTCGTGTGAGCGCTGCTCGTGGCCGATCAAGCCCATCTTCACGCCAGCAGCACGGTGTGCAAAGAGGTGTTTTTTTTATTTTGCGTGTGGCGCTGTCGTGTGCTCTCCCTACTTCGTGCAGAAGTGGTTCTCCGTCGCGTGTACTAGGACTTGGAGTTAAGCCCAAAATCCCGTCCAAACGGCGTTCATCTTGCAGAATAAGGACCCTCTGTGGCTTCTTCGGAGGCCAGAAAAAAACACATTTTTTACACGCTTCGTGCGAGCGCTGCTCGTGGACGATTGAGTTCATTTCTGCGCGCATACCTCGGGGGGGGTCCACGCTACAGTTTGGAAAGCATGGGGCGCCATTGCGCGCTTTCTAGAGCGCACTTAGTAGCACGTGCTGAGTGGGTGGCAATATTTTGCCAACGGTGATTTCCGAGTCAATTGGGACCTTGGCTGGAAAAATTCCGAATTTTGCTTCCGAATATGGCGGCGCCCCAGATAGATAGATAGATGGCGAATAGCCGATACCGTTCATAATGCAGGAACCTGTGAACATGCTGTGTGTTGATGATATTAGCGCATTAACTCCCCTGCCTGATAATTTTGCCTAACTATGCTTAATAAAAGGCTTTTAGAAAACGCATATAGAAAACGGAAAACAAACAAATACGAAACAACCTGGTGGGCATGGCAGTATGCTACCAGTCCATGAGGGCAGCGGTACTAACGACCTGCAGTATGCCATCCCACACATCACTTGTAACCAGATAAGGCCAGGAACATATCCATCGTATGGTTTTGACGCCCGAATAAAAAAACAAACACGAAAAGAACATCGCAAACAGGAAACTGAAAGAACACATGAAAGACAAACACATATTTATATATAAAGTGTGTACGGGTGCATCTAGCGCCCACTCCGGGGAATTTGGGGGAATTTGAGGGTAAATTTATTTCTTTTGTGTTTTATTGAGGAGAATGTTGCTAAACAAAACTCCGCGAATTTGGACGTAGCCTGCGGCCGCCGACACGACCATTCGTGTTTCCCTTGCAGGTATTATATTTCAGAAATATACTTGGTATACACTAATAAGTGAATGGTGAAATTGTTCTGCGGGGACCATACATGACTCCACTGTGTTAATTGATATGCCGAGTAAGGCGCTGAAACGAGGTGTCATGTCCTGACTTGTTCATGTATACATCGTTCATTTTGCATCGCAGCAAGTGTCGCGCCCAGGTACAGGGCACAGTCTATTGCGCCGGTCGAAGGCTGGATTCGACGACGAGGGAGGAGGGAGACTGAGCGTCGACGTGCGGGGAAAAGACGGATTGACCTCCCCCTGCGCGATATATATTTTTTTCAGATCAGAACCGCTATCGCGAGGTGCATTTTGTTTTTCCAGGTTAACGGAGAAAGGGAATCGACTGGGAGGGAATGTGAACGAGTGCACGCGCAAAGGAGGGGATGGATTGGGCCAAGGCGATGAGGCGGCCATGAAGAGCGGCAAGACGACGGTGCACGGAGACCCGTGATCTGCGAGGACACTATCATCACGAGAGAAGCAGTCATAGTTTGTTTTTTTGCTGGGATTGTTTTTCACGAGGCAGAATAGTATCTATCTACCGGTACTCGTCACTGGTCTTTGTAGTTTAACGAGTTGTATACCCATCATGGGGAATAACCTACGCAATTGTCAGGGACGTGGTATCATACCTGCTGTGCTGCACCTTTTTGTGTCAGACAGTTCAGGAAGAGATAGATGGCGATCGTTGATATAATATTCGTGTGGTAGTAAGGTTCGATTGCTCCTTTTTTTCAATGCATATCCGCGAGTGTTCACTCTGACAGCACTCCAGATAGCAGGCAGGTGTGTTCCTCTTTCGTTTTCACGACTACCGTGCGTTTCGTACGGTGCAGGCGGCACTTACGACAGCGTCCGCTGTAGTCAGAAGCCACTAGTTGATTAGTGGTGGGAACGGGGGTACTTAATGTTATAGTTGAGAGGATATAGTCGGGGCCATGATAGTTCAAATTGCACATTTGTTTTAGCTCGAGTGCGCTTTCTTCGTCTCGTGTATTTTGAGGCAGCCGAAATTCGTTTTTTTTTCGGATCTTCCTAGGGCTCAGCACACTCCTTCGTCAGAGAGTTAATGTGAGAACAACAACAGCAACAGGGCAAAGATGGTCAAAAGTATTCGCACAGTTGGAGGATTAGTTTCGATTACCCAGAAGGGGAATCCAACGCAAGGCATGGTGCCCATTTTTCTGAGCTCCCCACGTTGTCGGGTCAATGTTGACATTGCACCTAAAGGCATGACTTCGACGTTGGCCGACCAGAGCAAGCTTTACATTATTAGATAATATTCACCCTAACCGGTTGTTACTACTACTGTACCTTTGTTGAGAACACAAGCGGTCTGAACGTGCTGAGCTACACAACGTAGAACCCAAGCCGTGGAAGGACTCACAACGAACGCCATATATATATATCCGTGTTTGGGTGGTCTGGACGACATTTTGTTGCCGAAAACTACGATCGTATTGACTCGATTATCCCAACAGATTATTCAAATTTACAGGGAGGTACAGATGTGCGTCCCCGCGGTTCGTTCTACCCTGCCGTGGGGGATTCATCAAAACGAATTCCGCACCGTGCTCGGGCGACAGGAGATCGTCCCGGATTCGAGTGCTTCGTAGAAAATTATATGACATTTCTCACCTGTTGTACGTACTGGGTTGGGAGAGGACTCGAAAAAATGCCGACGAGTTTTTGATGATTTAAAACCGGGAACCGGGAACGCACTTGCTATGTGAACATCAATCGTGGCGCACAGAAAATTATTTGCACCGACACTTCCTGATCAAGCACCTGGTTGTCTCGGGGTATTACTGTTTTCTGTTCTTTATTTTTTGGCATACGTGACTAGGCACGGTCGTGGACACCCTCTTGAAATGTTAACGGAATCCCTGTAGAGAGTGGTGGCCCCTCGGTAGTGCAGCGTTGGGTCAGGCAGATTTTTTACGGCACTTAACTAACGTGAAACCACGGAGTAACTCTTGATGGTGCGGTTAATGACTATCACCATGGCTCCGACAATAGTGCCGGACAACAAAATGAATATATCGAGAATCTGTTTTGGGATGATAATGTGACGATGTAGGTACTTGTACGAGATACAGTACCCACTCTGTACTGCTCAGCACCTGCAATATTGTTGGTCGAAACGAATCTATCTCAAATGGCGATATACTCGTGTCCGTGGTACTGTTGTAGTGTATCGCAGCAGCAGTGTGAACGACAATATACATGCTGTTCTCAAATATGCTTGTCAAATTTTTGTACTTTTGTCAACTTTTCTCTTCGCACGAGCACGTTTCGGCAAAACCGTAACAACGCGGACACATGGAGCCCAGCCGGAAACAATTATCCAGGTCTCGGCACCATCAGTGCCCTCTGGAGCTCGTGGCCGGCGCTCAAAGTGTTTCCCCCCGCGGGAGAGGATAGGACGATTTCAGTGGTTTCCGTACGAGAGGCCATATTTTGTCCCTGGTACGTACGTATCGGTAAATAAATGTTTTCTGTTTTATTCGCTAGGCTCTAATGGACTGTGAGCACACAGCTCAGACATATACGAGATACATAACAGACTACATACACCGATCCGATTCATCCAACGCTGCCGCCAACAAGCATGAAAATATCTCATCGTTCCAACGCTGCCGCCCACACGCATGCACAGACCCCATCGTTTGAACGCTGCCGGCCACATGCTGTGCGTGTGCGACACACCTATGCGCGCAGGGTTGCTGTGATTTGTTGTGTGTGTCGAAATATTTATTCCACCGTCTGCCAGATTGTTTTCATGCATATGTACCCAGTCTGACGTACATCCCTGTACATTTGTTTGTGTTGTTTCACGCAGCACGGACTACCGCCCAGACAACAATAGCAACACAGCAGTCGACAGAGCGTGCCTACCTCAAGCTTCCTCCAGATCCACAACCCTGCCGCCCAGCAGCAACAGCAGTGAGTGGGAAAACCTTGCGCGTATCGATGCTTGTACTGCGCATATGGTTGTGCATGATCCAACATTCCATTTGCCACACACCGCTCCAGCTGTGCTCATCACAGTGCGACAACCGCAACAGCGGCAGGCTGGGTATTATGCGTATGTGGAAGATCCGCGCTGTGCACTCAGTACTACGGTAGTGTTCGTTGTTGTTGCCTGCAGCACTGGCCTATGCACGCGTACCTTCGCATCGTGTGACTGGCAATTTTATCTCTTCACCGATCATCCCCGATATGTTCGTCGACTCGAGTACAACAAAAACTAATCGTTCGTACAGTATCGTGTGTACATACAGCAGCGTTCGTACAAAACATACTGACAGGAGTGGTTAGTGACTGCAGCGTGCCCTACAGCAGTGTTGGCCGATTGACACTAGAGCCAGCTTGAAGGGGGTCGGTACACGTACGTTCCTTTGTCGTAGCACGCGTACCTTCTTTGCTATCGTACAGGTATCCGACCACATGCCATTTTACAGCAGTACTGCTTTAGACGCAGTCAGTCGTACTGCCTCTTGTGCTTCAAGTAATTCGGGGTTCTGTACCACTTGTACTGTGAGTACTATATAGTCTTGTATTATTAGTAGCGGTATTTCGCTCGTTGGTAGCGTTCGTATTACTGCTTCTGCGTGTGCTCGCAGTATATTCCGAAATACCTTCAATATGCCCAGCATATACTTTGAGTATGACCTATACCTTGACCGTCTGTGCACCGTGTCGACAATTTCTCTGGCCCATTTGTTCGGCACAGAACACTCCCATATTGTACCACGAGTGAGAGTTGAAGCAAATTACTTTCGCCGCGGACAACTCGAGTACTTAGAGCAATGACAGCATTTTGAGGTTACTATATGCACTGCCAGGAATAGTGTTTCGATACTGCGGGTACATGCTACTTGCCTGTGCTTTCGAGATTCGGTAACGCTAATATTCTGATTACTCTTATCTTAGTATTTGGGCCTTCTCAGTACTCGCAAAATGTTGGCCGCCAGTACTCCAATGCTCTCATTACTCGGACCACGATTTGTTCCCGAGCATTTATCTGTGAAACCTTTAAGTTTTACCCTGAGCACTACCTATTTATTTTTTCGGCGTATATATATATAGATATATATACCTGGTATATATATATTTGTTATAAGAAACTAAAAGAGTACGTCAGCTGTGAGTTCCACCGATCGACAGATCGATTGATACTCAACTTTGCAAGCTGCGAAAACCGATCGCGCGTGTTTCATTATTTATTTCCCTAGCGATTGACTACTGGCCGGTGACTCCCCTGAATGCTACCAGGGTGGACGAGACGATATTACTTGTACCATTTATAAATATTTGTATTTTTCTTCTCCTGCTTTATGGCCGCTGTGACAGAAAGCTTAAATTTCCGAATTTATCTTGAAATTTGTGTGCGACTCCGGACGCTTTCGCTTCCCTGCATTCGTGCTTTCTTTTTCGACCGCTTTCCTCGTGGGTCGCACGAGCCGGCCTCTGACGGGGGTTCTCCCGTGCGACTGTCTCGGGGTCTCGAGAAGCCGACGAGCGCGGCGACCACGGACGTGAGGGATATATGCTGGGAAAAGGAGACACGGACGTTCAATTTTCTGCGGTCCTGGAATTTTGTTTTGGACGTATTGTTTCTCCGCGAAGAGCTTCTTGTGTAAGGCTTCATCTTACAGTAGTAGTGGTAGGTTTTGTCTCTCCGAGGTTCGATATCTCGGTCTTGCTGATGTTACCGCTTTTACCGACTGCCCTTCTTTGCGGGCTACCGCCATCGGCCTGTTCGAACCCCTCGGTCCTGCATTTCTCGGTGGTTGCCTTCCCTTGCCCCTGTCTGTTCGCCGGAAGACTACACGCGCCTTCTCGGGGTATCGCACCGTTCTTGGAACCATATCGTTGCATATCCCGGTGATTTTGCTTTTTTGTGTTTTTGTTACGGTTCGGTTGACCGTTTCAGGAGTTATGATGACATAGAGGCGTTTTCATATTGTAGCTCCGTTCCAGACGGAAGGTTTCATCCCCCTTCCGTCTCACTCAGTTCCCGCGACCATCGCCACGGTCACGGAACAAGCAATCACTTACCATCTAGCCATCTCCAGTTGGAGCCTCTTCACAGAAGAACCTCAAACTCGCCCTACTCTCCTGGAGACCTAGGAGCGCACCTCTCGACTCGGTCGGACTCTAGCTCTGCTCTGTCACTGAGGTTGGTCATTCATGTCTCGTCTTTGTGTTCTCCTTTTGGGTTATGCACCTCTGAGTGGTAACCTGGGGTCCCCAGCTGCCACTCCTACCAACTATTGCAGAACCCTACATGTGTTGCCTTGTGACAATGACTTAAGACCTCAGATCAGGCAGCCAGCATCCGTTTCATGGTGTTCAGTCCCTGTACATGCTGCGCGCTTACTGCACGGGTTTGCATTTCCCGTGCCGGAACGAGCGGCGGCCTTCGCGCCTCCAACCTGTTCCTTTCGATTTTATTTTTTATTTCGAGTAACTTTTTTGGTAGCTGCGGGTGGCAGCGTTTTATTGGGTTTTTTTTTGTGTGTTGCACCTGGCCTTTCCTTTGCCTCTACGGGGGGTACACGCGCTGATAGCGCTCTTCATGCAAGCGACTCTGACCCACCGCTGACCACATGCGACCATGGACCACGTGGAAACTCAACCCCACTGGTACCTACTACGGGGTAGGCTGTATCACGGATACAGCAGCAGCAGTACTGCGCGTCCCGCGCGTACGATAACACCCATGACTCTGAACGGGTGCTCATTATTTAGGGGGTCTGTACTCAATTAATTATTTTATTTCGGTGGGGAATGCCTGAGTACCTGGTATAATTCATGATGCATGACACAACCAGGAAGCGACTTGCTCCCTGGCGCGTGTCCACATCGTTGATTCTCACTCTGGTACCCTGAGTTTGCGTGCTTGGCTCGACGTGTATTGAACAAATGGCGCAGGTGGGAGCTGGCAGCGCACTTGTCAGACCCCCATCACCTCTTCCACACAGCAGCCAAAATAAAGAATGAATGAAAAATAAGCCTAAGCCTGACGATGATGCGGGGTTTGAGAGCGCGAGTGTCCAAGTGCGCTCACTGAGACTCTCAGGCTCGTGTTCCACAAGCCAGCTGCTGTCACGTACGTCGTTACTGCCGTCGCTTGCCGTCACGTGCTTGTGTGCTTCCCTTACCACGTGCGTGTATGTTGCCGCTGCCATCGCCGCTTCGCCACGTTTCGTTGCTGCTGTTATCTGTGAAATAAAAATGCCTCACGGCTAACGCAACATACTAATTTAAGGCACGTCCTTTTCCATCCCCCTTTCTTAGTTATTGTTCTGGCAAGTTAGAGGTCGATAAGCATCCCTGCAAACCCTGCAAGCCACGTTTTTCATTTTCATGTGTCTTGGTAATAACGTTATAACTGTGAGTCAGATCATTTTTAATAGAATACAGTAGGCAAAATTGCGTACGTACGAGTATACACTGTGTTATTGCATGTCGACCTCTCTATCTCTCTCTTCAGTAGGTTCACGGTACCGGCCTACCGCTGTTGTACTGTGATGTTACTGCTGTACTGCGTTTTGGCCACCACAACCGCTGCTGTACTGCGATTTTGCTGCTGTACTGCGATTTTGCTTTTTCGTTTGCCGCCGTTGTTATTTTTTTTTACTCTGATCATTAGATATTTTTGTTCACTTTTGCTATTTATTTTCATGTCTTAACAAAACCGTGTGCGCTGCTGTACTGCGATTTTGCTGCTGTACTGCGATTTTTCTACCGCCCGTCTGACTACTTCTGTGCCGTGATTTCGCGCCACTGCCTAAGTACGGTTATGCGTGGTTTTCTCGCTGATCCTATGCTAATTTCCTGTACTGCTGTACTGCGGTGTGTCTGTTAACGGTATGTTCTTTCGTCTTCTGCACGTTTTGCCGCTGTTGTTATTTTTCTACTCTGATCATTATTATTTTTATTTAGTTTCATTATATTTTTACTTTTGATTTTTCGCCACTGTACTACTGTGCCGTGATTTCACGCCACGGTAGTACGGTTATGCGGAGATTTCTCGCTGATCCTATTCTAATTTTCTCACTGTTGTCGTAATAAATGGGTCTGCACTTGAACGACATCCAAGTCTATTGAGTCTGCGCCTGTCCTGGTTACATTACTGTACTACTGTGCCGTGATTTTACGCCACTGTCGTAATAACCGGATGGGTCTGCGGTCGAAGGACGACCACGTCTTTTGAGTCTGCGCCTTTCCTGGATGCATTACGGTACTGCTGTGCCGTTATGGTCTTGAACCGAGCCTCCACAAGGTCTGCCCATATCCTACCTACTACCTAGCATGCGTTCTGTTTTATTGGAGATGGGTCTGTGCCTTGTGGGGACGTGGTTACGGTCTCTGATCCGAGCCTCCATAGGGTCTGTGCCCCCCCTACCTGTATTTGTCAAATATAGTATAGAAGAGATAGATATGTGCCTCGTGGGAGCGGTGTTGTCTCTTCACCCGTCGTGGAAGACAGAGACGAAGTTCCACGAGGTCTGTGCCTGTCCTACCGACACGGTCTGTTAGTATGCTGTCTACAATTTTACTTCGTTTATTTTGGGGGCGTACAGCTGCTGAGCGTATCCAGTGTATGCACTTGCCACCTGGAATACAATTCGTTGTCGATCCGCTTATTCATTACAGGTGTGAGTCGCGCTCAACATCTTACTCTGCTTCAGTTGGTTATACTGATTTTCACGCTTGTATCGGTGCTGATATCTGCGCTTATCTCATTATGCTGCTCTGCTGCTGGTTGTACTGATTTTCCCGCTTTTATTGGAGTTGATATTTATACTATTTTCTATACTCCGTCATCGCAACATGTTCCTGCAACGAAGGGCGAGCGGGAGACAGGAACGGCCGGATGCATTATGATTTTCCTATCTCGCCTTGTTGGCGCATGCATAACGTATATATATGGGTTTGTCTGAGCCTGAGAGGACCATTGTTGCCGTCTCCATCCGGCAGAGAGATAACAACGAGGTCTCTCTGGAATACTAATATGTTCGGCTGATCTGTACCGCCGATTTCAACACGCTGTGCGGGCAGCAGGAGATTAACACACTCTCGTATACCGCGTACATGTATATATGTGCTTACCGGCTGCTATTCTGCTGACGTCCCGTGTTCCACTGCTGCTGTACTCGTCCTATATATTATCTTGACATTCGCTTATCATTTGCCAGTCTGCGTATAGGCTGCCCTCGCCGTACGCCGCTCGTCAAACCCGCGACGCTTTGCTCTGCGTCGCTGGGAACGCAGCACATATTGTTGTATGTTTTGTGTTCGTTGTGTTCGCTTCATTTCTCGGATAGAGAGTGGATGCCCAGATTGGTTGGGTCTGCGCCTATTGGGACCGTTGTCGCTGCCTCCCATGCTGAAGGGAGACGGCAACCAGGCCCCTCTAGGCCTGTGCCTTAGCCACGGGGCTTATACCTGTTTTCTTTTCTTTTGGTTTCTTTTTATCCGCCTTTTTTTGTTTGTCTGCTCGTTGTTTGTTTATTTAGACAGGGTGAATGAACAGAATGGTCGGGTCTGTACCTATTGGGACCTTTGTTGCTGTCGCCCATGCTGAAAGGAGACAGCAACCAGGCCCCTCTAGGTCCGAGCCTTGCCACGGGGCTTGCTGCCTGTTTTTATTTAGTTCTTTGTCGTTCGTCCGTTTTGTGGCTGTCATGTTTGATCTTGTTGTTTATTCTGTTCGCTAAAGTGGATAGTTCGGTCGTTTGTTTGCTGGTGTGTTTGTTGCAAACCCGCATGCCCGGGCACCCGACTGCGCTGGCTATGACCTTTACTGACACCCGTACTCTGTCGCATGTGTCCAGCAGTTTACCTGCGTCCCGTGTTCGCTGTGTATGTTCGTGTTCATTGTGGTTTTTTTGTTCTTACCGCTTTGTTGTTTTCTCTTTAAATGTTGGCCGTGAAAAGGACACATCAAGGAGGATCTTGCACTGACATGTATGTGTCTTTTTGCCTTTGCTTGACTGTTAGGCTCTCCAGTTCTCTTCCTCCCCTTCGCCTCGTTTTTCGCTTCCATTCTCGTCGACGGGGGGAGGGCGACGCGTTCGTCGGAAGCCTGCGACGGCATGACATCGCCCATGTCCCGGTGTCTTGCTCGTCCACAGCTTGCTGCACCGCTCCCTTGCTCCGACGCGGTGCGTTCCCTCGCTCCGACGATGTGCGTTAGCCCGTTCCAGTGTCTTGTTCGCCTGCCGCCCGCGGTGTCGTTCCCCCGCTACGACGCCGTGCATTTCCTCGCTCCGGCGTCTTGCTCGTCCGTCGTTTGCTCGCTCGGAAGCCGTGTGCGTGCTCTGCTCTATCGCCCCGATGTCTTGATCGTACTGCCCAACGACCAGATCTTGCAGGAGTCGACCAGCCGCTATATGGAGCTGTTGAAAGAGGTGCTTTCAGCAGGGGGGCAGGTTCCGCTGTCGTCGGGTAGGAGGACGCCGGTCATCCATCGGGCGGTCGAGGTACTCACCAATCCGGCATCCCTCGCGAGAAGGCAACGAAACGACGCTCATCTGGGTCAGGTTAGCAAGCGTCTGCGGGAGGACAGCAATGCGAACGCCGCGGAAGTAGATGAGACTGGGTATAGTCTAGACGAGAACGATGTAATCAGGTTTGCCGACGGAAAAGGTAGGAACCTGCCAGCCATACCCGAATCCATGGTTGCCGATGTACTCGCGTTGGTACACACTCTGCATGGTCACTCTGGAGTAGGAGCCACGTTAGCGGTAGTCTTAAGAGCACTTTCACTGGCCTTCAATCATTCGCGACACGTGACAATACGTGTTGTCATGCGGGTGCAGGAGACGTAAACGACCCAACAGCAGACGCGTCGCAATGTTTCCCGGACGCGCACTAGAACCGTGGGATGAACTACAGATGGATATCCCGAAAATAGACACGCCTTCCCTTTCAGGTAACAAGTACGTTCTGCTGGTAGTAGATCGAGCCTCCAAGTTCCCTTTCGGTATCCCTCTAGAAACTAAGCAAGCAATAGGCGTAGCACGAGCGCTTACCAAGCTGTGCCTAACGTTCGGTGTACCCAAGACAGTACGTTGCGACGGCGGCAGAGAGTTCAGAGCAGAAGTAGTGACACACTTTTGCCGTTGGATGAATGCGGACATAATGTTCGGCCCAGCCGACCACCCGCGAGGACAGGGCTCTGTAGAGAGACTAGAAGGTTGGTTGCAGGAGCTATGCAGAGCTATGTAGATCGTGGCCCGAGAGGTGGGACGAGTACGTATCACCGGCAATATGGATCAAACGCACTCTACCAGACCTGTCACTGCCTTCTAACATGACACCTTTCGAGTTGTTGTTCGGTCGTAAGCCTCGCACGTCTTTAGACTCTTTGGTACCCCTGTCAGAAGAGACAGATCAGAGCGGCGGCCTGGACAACTTCGTGGAGCGCCGCAGACAGAACCTCCGAGAAGTCCGCCTGGCGCTCGAGAAGCGCGACAGCCAAAGAGTAACGGCGCGGGCCCGAGCCAACGCTGCCATCTCGAGACCATCAGCCGGAGTTATCGCTGAGAAGGGTAGCCTCGTGCTGGTGCGCGAGTCCGATAGCAGCAAACACCGCGACAGCAGAGGGAAGAATCTGCAGCACGACCACTACACAGGCCCTTGGAGGGTCACGGAAGTATTACAGACAGGCCTAAGCGTACAAGTAACGATGCGAGGCAGAAAACAACGTACCCGAAATGTATCCACCGCAGATGTGAAGCCGTACCACCTCTGACCTCTGACACTAAGACACTCGATAGCAGACGAGTTTGCACAGTATGCGCGGGGCGCGGATTTCAAACTGCCAGTTGAAGGAGTCAATTCGCCAGTGTCAGACTCGCTCGTGAGCTGCCGCAGATCGACCACTGCCTCCGGCACCACTAGATGGGAATACAAGGGGAGATCGAGAGAGGGAGTAGAGACAGGATGGCGAACTGAGAATGACGTGTTACAGAGTTTTACACCCTTGCAGTTGGACGGTTTCATCGCACTCTGGCACTTGTACAACCCCGACCCGACTAAAGACACGACCCCAGTGCGTCAGCAGTAATAAACAGGTAATTTCGATGGACAGCGGGCTACTGGTAGGTGCGTCTTCGAGGGTGTTTGCCAGTGGAGGACTGGGCCCTTGGAGTTGAAGGTGGCAGGGAAATGGGAACGATAAGAAGAAGTAGTGGTAGTACGTGGGTGGACAGGTTGGACAAGGTTGAGGATGTACAGAAAGAGCGAGACAGCAGTGACGTTCTCCTAGGTCCTACCAAGAGCAGTGTAGACGGGCAACACGGCACGACCTTCTGCGCGTTTGCCCATGCGCGTGGCAAGTTCAGATCATCCCTTTAAATGGACAGCAGGGTTTCGTAGAATATACCTTGGGAGTGCTTAGCAACGACGTCTTGGCTCTTGCCGTGGCAGGTGAAAGATTCCGGAGTACGGGAAGGGAAGGCGTTGGTAGTACGTTGGAGTCTGGTTCTTGGAGAAGGTTGGAAAGCGACAGAGAGAGCTAGACGGCCGGCGCTCTCTCTGAACTACTACCGTTAGCGGTGTTAACATGCAACACCGCACG